>JAFJYJ010000009.1:12785000-14083262 GCA_019022615.1 Acacia melanoxylon | reverse complement strand
GTCTAACTACGACTTTGGTTGAAGATTGTATAGTTACCATAAAGATTTGTAATTATACAAAGCTATGTACTAATGTATCACATGAATATTCATTCGGAAATGTTTAATATATCGCTTTATGTCGGACATCAAAGATATGTCCGGGCATTTTATCTCAGTTACTCATTGTCCGAACGTAAGTGCATGCCTCTCCGTTTCCGCATTATTATGAGCTGTAGCACTTCAAACTCTGTCAATTTTTTTAAAACTGTGTCAACCGACACGATTTGAAGTATAAAATTTGGGGTGTTATAGTTATACCATGTTACTATATCAATAATATGTTTAAGGAGCTCAAATGTACTTAATAATTGCTTGACTTATGAACTAATATACTCCCTTCAACCTTTAATATAAGACCCACTTAACTTTTTTTGGAAAGATTAAAAAACTATATAAATTACTTAATAATAGTATATGTTGTATATTGTGAGATTATATACCAGTTTACAAGTCAGTCAAGCAAATAAGTTTTGAGAAAAACGATAAATATAAATATATTTTATAGTAATTTATTTAACTTCCGCAATCTCTCAAAAAAATCAACTGGATCTTATATTAAATATCAGATATAGTATAATTTGATTATATCATTAAGTAATTTATTTAACTTCCTTAATATCTCCCAAAAAAATCAACTGAATCTTATACTAAAAATCAGATGGATTGAATAAAATATGATGACTGGGACAAAAAATGGCTATCATATCATCTACCCAGTCCTTAATTGCAAATTCTTAATATAGCAGTAATTAAATCAGGATATACCCTCAAGGCCGGTCTTTAATTAAATATTAGAATCCAATCCATCGTTACTGGTCCTTACAAATTATTCTACACGAAATCCTTTGATCTTTGCTTGGTATCTTCCTGGAAATGGGAATTCTTTTTTTCTGGTAGGAAGATTGTGACATGTAATATTTATTGTATTTTTATTTCATTATTCAATAGTAACAGTTCCTTTCAAAAAAAAAATTAAATGATATAGAAGATTTTTTTCATTTATAAAATCATTTTCCAGCATATTATTTTTCTATTGATTTGATTTTTTTTGTCCCACATTGGACAGTAATGCCTTGGACAGCAAGAGTGAGAAAGACACAACGCGATGCCTTGGACAGTGACCAAAATATAATGACAGGGACTGAAAATGGCTATCCTCTCCCCAGTCCTTAATTACAAATTCTTAAAACAGCAGTAATTAAATCAGGATATATCCTCAAGGTCGGTCTTCACTTAATATTGGAATCCAATAGCTATCCATGAGGACCACCGTTACTGGTCCTTACAAATTATTCTACACGTAATCCTTTGAGTCTTTGCTTGGTATCTTCTTGGAAATGGGAATTCTTTTTTCTGGTAGGAAGATTGTGACATGTAATATTTATTGTATTTTTATTTCATTATTCAATAGTAACAGTTCCTTTCAATTTTTTTTTTAAAAAAATTAATGATATAGAAGTTATTTTCATTTATAAAATCATTTTCCAGCATATTATTTTTCTATTGATTTGATTTTCTTGTCCCACATTAACAGTAATGCCTTGGACAGCAAGAGTGAGAAAGACACAACGCAATGCCTTGGACAGTGGCCAAAAGAGAATTAAGTAAAAGAGTGCGACAGTAATTTACTTTATGCTTCTTAACTTAACAAACTGAACATGTAAAATAGATAAAATTAAGTTTCTAGCTCTTTAACAATTGGTGCTAGTAAACATTCAAAATATGAGCAAAAATATCAGCATCATCTAACATCATTACATATGCATATGCAGAAAGAGTGTGTGCCTCTATACAAAAATTAATGGTGTTAGGTTAAATTTAATGGTGGTGGTATTTTTACTTATATTTTGAATGTTCATGAATATTTTGCACCTCTAAAAAGTATATTATACTGGACGCAGTTTAGATAAAATTTTATGGATAGTTTTACAACTTCATCCATTATGTTATTGGCTCCAAATTATCTCAATGCCAAGTAGTATCTGTATCACATCAAAATTAATCCAACTGTTGAAACCAGACTCAAAATGAATCTTTGCGTTTTTGTTAAGGGTCAAATGACAAACAAACAGTATATTAGGACACAAACACACACACTTGTACGGTAGGTGACATTTTAGCTAAAGCTCATCTGCATTAATTTTCGCCTTTAAATGTCTTATAAAAGCAGCAATTTTGAACTGTTGGATTCTAATTTAACTATTACTGTGGCATATGGAGAGATTATGATTTAAGCTCATACTGGAACCGTTCTGCTAGAAGCCGACTCTGTTGCATGATCACCATTTTCTTATTCTTCTTAATTTTCTCTGCTCAACTCCTCCAGAGATTTTCCCTTAAAATATATATCCGTTTATAAGTCATAAAAATTAGTTTTGGTTAAAAATGATAAATATAAAGAAAAAAATTAAATAAATACTATTTGAGTTTAGAAAACCCAAAAAACCTGTTAATATATGAAAATCATAAATAGATCTTAAGAGACTAATATGAAATTTTAAAATGATGTGATTTTAATTTACCAGAAATGTTGTATGAATTTGACAGGGTGTGGGAAGTGGAAGCGTTGGGGAAAGTGAAGTTTAAATGATGTTTTATCGTATTAAAAGTATAAATAAAATGTTTTTTCTAAGAATAAATTAAATATTTTTGTGTGAGGAGTTTATGGGCTTTTTTTCTAATTTACCCCTTTTTGAATAACTATTTAACAAAATCGCTTGTTTGGAAACTATTTAAAGATCGTCTGCTCTGTTTAGTCAACTAATGCCCTCATTTAGTCGACTAAAACGCGGGGCCCAAATTTTTTTGAAAATCCCCGAGATTTAGTCGACTAAACCTAAGTGTTTAGTCGACTAAATCGCGGGGGGGGGCAATTTTTTTAAGATTTAGTCGACTAAATCTCGGGGGCAAATTTTTTAAACATCTCTGGACTGATTTAGTCGACTAAACCTCAGGGTTTAGTCGACTAAATCAGTCCAGAGACGTTTTTTAAAAAGCTCCAATCACCCATTCGTAAACCCTAATCGACTAAGGAGCCGCATACACCTCTCCTCCTCTGTTTTTTCACTCAAACCTTGCTGAATCCATTGGTGGGTTGCGAAGGAAGCTTGATTCTAGTGCCATTTGCGTCGATTTAGGTATGTTCTCATCTCCATTTCGAATCTCCACCGTTGTTCTTGCGTTTATACGAACCCCATTTGCGTTTTTTCATTTTTTTTGCTTTCATTGGGTGATTTTCTTGTGTATCTTTGATTGATTTGTGTATGTTTGTTATGTTCTCATCTCCATTTCGAATTTCCGCCGTTGTTCTTGCGTTTATGCGAACCCCCATTTGCGTTTTGTGGTTTGATTGGGTGATTTTGTTGTGTATGTTTGATTGATTTGAGTATTTACTTAGGATTTATGGATAAAAATGAGGAATGTACATGTGAAAGTGAAAATATTTATATCGGTTGATAATTTTTTTTTTAATTTTGGACGAATTTCACTTCGCTTTTCATCAATTTATTTATTGTTGATTGTGTTTATTTGTTTAAATTATGAATGTTTGTTGTTTATAATGATGAATGTTTGTTTATGTTGATTTTGTGTATGTTTGTTGTTTATTTCTTGTTGATTGTGATTTTGTTATTTATGTTGATTGGGTGATTTTGTTGTTTATGTTAGATGTTTATAGTCGTGTGTTTATGATTAATGTTTTTCGAATAACCTATAATGTTCATTTGTAGGTTGTTGTTGCCATCATGCGTAGACAAGCTCCTTCTAACACCGACAATGAGCGTGGGAGGCGGATTAAGCAACGAGTGAATCGCGGGGCATCTTCCTCTAGGGCACAGCAGGCAGAGCCTGAGCCCGTTGTGGATCTTCCTTTTGGCTATCTATTCGATAACAATGTACAAGAGCATGAGTGATTCATGGAGAAATTTGCCACCAGACCCATCTGCAAGCCAAAGTCATTAGATATCGCATTCTTTGCGAATGAGGGATTTGACATAGTGCCGATGTTGGAGAATTCCCATCTGAGAGGCTTGGCGGAGAAGACTTGTGAGTATTTAGAGGTTATGGTGAGAGCCTTCTACTATAACATGAGCTATATAAATGGTAATTTGCAGTCTCACGTCTGCGGGGTTGACATATTTATGAAGCCTGCCGACTGGACGGTGTTACTTGGGTATGATTTTGATGGAGCTGGGGGTGTTCGGTGTGATGGGGATAGCATTGTAACATTAGAGGGATTTCATCGGGAGGAGGCAGTGCATGAGATTCGGAGGCCAGGAGCTCATAGACCTATACTTTCTGTGGGCCAGCTGACTGTTAATGCCCGTATCCTCTTCTATTTCATCACCCACATATTGTTCCCTCGGGCTTACAATCATTCGAGGGTGTTGGAGGGTGACATTCCTGTTATGTGGGCTATTCGTTATAGCATTAACGTGAATTGGAGGCACTTCGTTTGCAATATGATGTATAAGGCCAAACAGAAGGCTAATGCTGCACTCCCTTATGCGTATCTGGTTCAGGGGATATTGGAGCATTTCGGTGTTCCTATGCACACTGAGCAAATGATGAGTCAGAAAACATGGAATGCCATCTTTGGACGTCTAGTGGAGCGGTGCAAGATTTCAAAGGGGCCAAATGGTGTGTGGCATTACACTAATGTTGAGGAGGACATTGCGACGTCTTTGTGCCGATTCCACCCGTTGTTGCTCCTGAGTTACATGATGATGATGACGACGATGCTGATATGGAGGACTTTGTTGTGCCGGATGGTGGATTCTCCCTTGATGATGTCATGAAAGCCATCTATGCTAACACGAAACAGAATGCCAAGCTGGAAGCGAAACTAAAAAAGTGGCGCGCGGAAGAGCCACATTGAAAAAGAGAATGAAAGGTGGAGGTGGATGCAGGGTCGGATGAAGGGGATAGAGGATCGGCTTGGTCAGTTGCAGCTTGGACGAGAGCAGGAGGTAGCTAGTGACGATGACCAGGGAACTCCATCTGAGGAGAAAGCTTAGATTTATTTGTACTGCCATTGTTGTTTTTTGACATTTGCGATTTCGTTTGTAAAATGTGGTATGAATTTATCCAATTTGGTATGTAAAATTGTGTTGGAAAGCTTGAATTGTATGTTGGAAATCGAATTGGACAAGTGAGGGGTGCCTATGTTCTCATCTTCCATGTAGCCCCAATTTTTGATAAATTTTTCCTTTGAACTCGTTGTACGTAGTGCCCCGTTTGATTTTCATCATTTTCGTTTTTCCTTCAAATTGAACACCATCGGGACCTACAAAATGCCTCCCACTATAGTAGATTACGAACGTGTGTGTTTGGACTTGAATTCATCCTTCACACCAGAATTTGGGAGCTGAAAAACGAAGGGTTTCAGGTTACAAACAAAAACAAAAGCTTAACAAAGTGAAACTACAAAGATTACACAACAATCATACCTTCAACTAGGTGGAGATGAGAACATAACAAACATACACAAATCAATCAAAGATACACAAGAAAATCACCCAATGAAAGCAGAAAATGAAAAAATGCAAATGGGGTTCGTATAAACGCAAGAACAACAGTGGAGATTCGAAATGGAGATGAGAACATACCTAAATCGACGCAAAAATGACACTAGAATCAAGCTTCCTTCGCAACCCACCAATGGATTCAGCAAGGTTTGAGTGAAAAAACAGAGGATGAGAGGTGTATGCGGCTCCCTTAGTCGATTAGGGTTTCTGAATGGGTGATTAGGGCTTTTAAAAAACGTCTGCGGGGATTTAGTCTAAACCTCGAGGTTTAGTCGACTAAATCATCCCGAGATGTTTAAAAATTTGCCCCCAAGATTTAGTCGACTAAACCTTAGGGTTTAGTCGACTTAAATCTCGGGATGTTTAAAAAAAATTTCATTATTCAATAGTAACAGTTCCTTTCATTTTTTAAAAAAACAAAAATTTAATGATATAGAAGATATTTTCTATTTATAAAATCATTTTCCAGCATATTATTTTTCTATTTGATTTGAGTTTTTGTCCCACACTAATTGATCCCACATTGGTAGAGAAGGTGTGACACCAAGAGTGAAAAAGACAACGCAATGCCTTGGACAGTGACCAAAAGAGTAATTATGAAAAATGAACCTTAAAAAGAGAGGAATTAACCTAACAGATTGCTTAGTGCATGGTTCCTTAAATTTCATCATGAAGAACAAAATAATTAAATCTTCACCAGCTAGAAATTTGATATATTCCATGCTTATTCCAATCTAATAATAAGATGTGGATTCTTTTTATTCGCTATTTGTGCTATAACTATCTTTTGGTTTAACATCGCTAACTTATTTTTAAATTTCGTTTCTATATTGTTTGATTTGATTTAACATAATATAGTAAGTATATAAATTTAAGTACTCAATTATACATCCTCTCTTAAGATGTTAATATGGAATTTGTCTTTGAAAAATATTTTATAGAAGGTGAAAGCAATGTCAACTCTTATCACAAATTCAAATACGAGTTTATTTTATCATTAAATAGATATTAATCTTATATAATTAAATAATTAAAATATAAAAAATAACAACAATTTGATTTAAATATATTTTGAATCTAAATAACTGAAATTAAATCCACCAACATTCATAATTTAGTATACTTAAAAAAGAATTTTCTATAAAACTGAAAATAATCAAATCGAAAAAGTTAACACGAGTTTAAGAATGAGCTAACATGATTTTGTAAGTTATAAACGTAAAAACGGTATATGTGTGAATTTGCAAAATTTAACTGAGTTTATAACTAATACAATTTTATAAATTAGAAATGTAAAAACGTTAAATTTAAAGAGTCAACTCACGAGTTTAACAATAATAATTGAAAGAAATATGAAGTAAAGTACGGTCTTCATGATATTTGATGAGATACCATTCATTTTATATTTTCTTTATAAAGCATTGTTCAAGAGGGCTTTAGTTACGTTTTTTAAGGATGTCCTGAGTTGAAGTTTGCTGCAATTTTCCTTTCTTTATAAAGTTAAAGTTTGCTGCAATTTTAAGGATGTCCTGAGTTAAACCAATGAAATAAATGAAGTAATTAACAACTCAAGATTCAACAAAAAATATTATCATTTGAGAATCACGGACGATTACGTACGTATTGAAAGCCCGTGTCGTGCGTCCGCTAGTAACGATGGTATGCATATAATAGATAACGTAGTATCGCATTCGATGTTCCTCGTTGTCGAGGGCACTATAAATCAAAAGCAAATTGTTAAAGCGAATAAAGGCATATCGAAAGCTCTTGTGTCAATGTAATAATAACTTGAATGAATTGAAACTTCTTACTCTTGGATAAAACCACTTGGGCCCACCCTCTTCCGATCCATGAAGATCTAGCCGACTTGAATGCACTATCATTAAAATGGAAAGTAATAGACATGAAAACGAATCATATATAAATGAAGAATCAATGATTTTAAAGAAAATTTACTTACTTGGCAAACATGGTTTTGATTTCTACTTTTGGTTTGCCACATAAGGAATCGAACCAATAGCATGCGTTCTTGGACGGACAAACGACACACAGGGTCCTATGACCCCTCAAGCTATGCTCTTGTGGGTTGCTGTCGTGGCCAAGTCACAATAGTCAAAAGGGTTATTAGCTTCCTGTAGTCGAAAAAGAAGTAATCACTGAGAACTTAAAACTACAAATTTCTAGATAGTAAACTTCTATTTTATATCCCAACAACCATAAAGATTCACAGGGAATGAAAAATGCAGAAGGAAAATTGATGTAGAATGACATTAAGAGGTAAGGAGAACTCTTAAAAGGCAAATCACAGTGTAGGAAACATAAATGGCTCAAAATACATATACACACACTCTTGGGACTAGCATATAGTTTCAACAATAAACTAAAAGCAAAGTGGCGAGAGAGAACAATAATGAAATTTGAATATAAGCTCATACTTGATTTGCACAGTAAAACTAATAATGTGGTAAGTAGTTTAACATGGTATTAGTGGATAAAGGGAAAAATATGTTTACATAAAGAATTCTAGTTATTTAACTTGAGATTTCAATCCCAACATGGGGACAAAAAAAAAAGCATGCCCGTTTAAATAGAGCAGAGATTTCAGTGTGTATGATTGTTAAAGAAACTTATCCCACACTATCAGATAAGTCAGCAACCAAATGCAGAAGAAAATTTAATGGAAGTGCAAACTTTACAAGAAGGCGGAGTGAGCGAGAGAGAGCAAGGAGTGTGAGCGATGCTAATAACCGCTAGACGCCTTTGTCGATGTTGCCCTTCCCCTCGTATGCGATACTTCGCAAATTCACAATACAAGTCGAAACTTCGTTCAAAATCCACATTTTATGATTGCACGCTCAAGTAACTCCAGTCACAAAATCAATAAATTCCATTTGTATCGAGAGTTATGTGCTTGTTCAAAGGTGTTCTCAAAGCTTCAACTAAATAGCTTCAAATTCCATTTCAACGTTTCAAACGACGTTTTAACAACACTCGGTTTATTCGATATTTCATTATCGAGAGAAAATTTATCTAATAGAGTAACCCCAGATAAAAACCTTAGAGGTTTTAATATTAAAAGTATAAATGGAGAAGTCATCTCTGAGGAATCAAATCATTAAATTGACCAAAAGGAAATTAACATTGTTGACGATAGAATGTACGGTCCTTTCCATCGATGAAGTATAACAAAATTACACGTCTTGCATTCCCGAGGCATATTATATCATATAAATTATTAGGGGGAAACTAGAATAAAAACGTGATGCCCAAACATGAAATCAATTGGCCACTATCAACCCTTTGCCCCCACAAGCGAGAGAGGTATAAATAAACGAGATAATGTGATTAAGAAAGTCATTAACCTCCAATCGATGCAGCTTCATGACATAGATATTGAAGAAGTAAAGATCTCTTTGGTCATGAAACTTTGAGCGAACATAATGAATAAATTATCTCTAATTTTTCAAATGAAATTGAAGATCAAATACTTAGTCCTACCAATGCAAAAGTTTGACTTCCTAAAGTCAAAGGTAAACACTTGATTGAAAGTTAGAGCACACCGTTGAAGAATTGAGTAAGGCAACAAACATTTTTGAGTTAACAATTCCAACCCTATATCTATTAATGATCAACAAGCACAAAATATCATGCAAACAAACGGATACCGAACCAACCAATATCAAACCTCACGAGTATGGAACCGAGGAATGCTCATTAAGGTTCAAGAAATACCTTTCGTTTGAGGTGATCGAACCAAATTCAAAAATCTAAAAATTATAATCAATAGTTTCTAACAAGGCCCGTGAACCCAAACAAAATTATAAACAAACTTGACAAAATGTCGAAAATGCAGAGACAAAACAGGGGAAGCGATTAGGAAAAAATGTGTTCACCAAGAATACTTGGACCTTGATAAAAAACTTGCAGGAATCAAATGGTGTTTGTATTTGTTAGTGAAGGCAAACTGCAAACAATTTAAGAACAAGAAGAACGAGGAGCTTACTTGGGTTTGGGTTGCGGGAAGGAGGCGGAGTGAGCGAGAGAGAGCAAGGAGTGTGAGCGACGGAGAACGGCGCGGCACGGAGGAGACGCCGCGAAAATGGAAACGGCAGTCTTTGGATTTGGAGAAGGAGCGAGGCGGCGAGTGTGAGTGAGAGGGATTTCGCGCGCTATGTCGGGACGTGCGGTGTGCGGTGTGTGCGTGGAGGAGCAAGATCGATAGAAAGCAAAAATTAACCTAAAAAAGAAATAGAGGCGTCTGAATTATCTTACGGGACGCCTCTTTTCCAATAGAGCGTCTGAATTTTACTACAGGACGCCTCTTTTGGTTCTTCTTTTTTTTAATATTAATTAAAAACCACCGGTTTAGAGGCGTCCTGAATTATCTTACAGGACGCCTCTTTTCCAATAGAGGCGTCCTGAATTTTACTACAAGACGCCTCTTTTGGTTCATTTCTTCTTTTTTTTAATATTAATTAAAAACCGCCGGTTTAGAGGCGTCCTGAATTATCTTACAGGACGCCTCTTTTCCAATAGAGGTGTCCGAATTTTACTACGGGACGCCTCTTTTGGTTCATTTCTTTTTTTAATATTAATTAAAGCTGCCGGTTTAGAGGCGTCCTGAATTATCTTACGGACGCCTCGTTTCCAATAGAGGCGTCCTGAATTTTATAAAAGGACGCCAATTTTTTAATTTTCCAAAAAAATTATTATATCCCATGGCGCCAAACAAAAAATTCTCATATTTCGTATGGCGCGAAACAATAATTCCAATATATTAGGCGTCCGAAAATATATTAGGACTCCAAAAATCAATTTAAAAAGTCTTGATCTCTAATTTAGGAAGGCAAGGCTCAACTTCCTTGCAAATAATTACAAGAATGCCACCGGCCGTTTTTTACTTCCTTTTTTTAAATCGGGACGTTTTTTGGGGTAGTAATATCCAATTTTTGTAGTAGTGAGAACTTAATAAACTGCTAAGACATTACAGAATATCAGTTCACAAGTTCTCTTCTCATCTCTCAACATTCATACTCATAAATTAGATGACAAACCTATGCCTACAGAGTATAGACAATCGCTTAGAGTATGTTCAATTGGTGTCCATTGAAAGGGATTGAGCTCAATTTCCAAGAACATCTTATCCATTCAAAATAGAGATGATAAATGGCTGTATATTTATGATTTATCTTAATCAATTTTGGTGGTAAATGGTAATCAACAAATACAATCCGCACAGAAAACCAATATCTCCTTTTTGACCCATCCATGATGTTGTCAGATCCTAATTGTCATAGCATTATAGAGCACATATTGCAATTTCCAGGGAAAAGAGCACATATTGTAATACATCCCATTTTTTGTAGCCACATTCCTTCTAACAAATTCAATAAACTCTTCCACCACATTATCATATTCTTCACTAGTTCTCAACGCATTCATCCAACTATGACCCATTTTATTACCACCTACGACATTTCCAACAACAGAGTCAAGTTCATAACAATTTCAAGAACGACATGTTTTTTTCTCAATCTTGTAAAAAAGTTTTACAGCATTTCCCCTCAAAAGTAAGACATCCCAAAATTTCAAGAACAAACAATTTCAAACTTCATTCACCAAAACCGACCAACTATAAAAATATAGCTAAATTGTCTAAGTCATAAACTATAAATTATGGACTTCTAAGCATCTTTATTCATACTACAAAGTTTAGCTAGTTCAATGCACATCAACAAAAAAACAATATTTAACTATAATTACCTCAACTTCAAATTCTGATGCTTGAAATTTAGTTGCTCAATTCAACCTAAAGACAACAACAATAAAGACAACCTTATAATTATTTAAACTAACATATGGGAGAGGGAAGATAAAAAAAATGGCAAAATCTATAACAATTGTATGTAACCATACATTGGCACGACGTATTGAAAGAGAATATGTGTTGTGTAAATGTAATAAAAAGCTAACGGTACCGTCATTAGTTAGTCATCTTCTCTCTTTTAAAGCTCATACCATAACAAAATGGAAGAAAATCAACTAAAATGTTTCAAACATTTACCAAGGCTATTTATGTACCACGAAAACCTAACTAATATAAGTAAAATATTTGGATAAATATTTATGAGAAAGTATATTGTCTCTAATTTTGTAACTTAATTGTTATAAATTTAGGAGCAATTTCTCTTTAAAATCTATGGAAATTAGAAGAGATAATAAGCTAAAATCTATGAAAAACGTGTTTTGTAGGGCATTAAATGGATTTGAAAGTATTATGATAAATCCTATATGGCAACAATTATTGACAAAAACTTAGGGAGTATGTTATCTCTAATTTTAGGAATTTTTGGGGTTATTTCAGAAATTTAGAAGCATGAATATAATATTATTAAAAGTACTTTTTGGCCCCATGATTTTTAATATTTTACATGGGACATAAAATACCAATGTCGATTAAAATTTGTGAGATAATAATTAATCTTAATTATGAAAATTATCAACAATTAGTAATTGGCTAATTAAGTAATTAGTGGCAAATTGTTTAGATTAAGATATAAGTAAATTAATTAGTAAATAATTAATTTAAGGGAGAAATTCGAAATTAATAAATAAATAATAAATAAGAATAATAAAATATAAAATGCTAAGAAAAAAATAAAACATAAAAAATCATGATATTTTGAATAAAATAATAATATATTTGGTAAAGAGCCAACAGGACATTTGAGAATGGATAGAAACTAAATCCTACACCAAGATATAGGGAATTAGTCTATGTCATCTGAACTTTTTATAAACCAAAGTGAAATTCTACCTCGAGTGGACTATCTCTCGAAGTCATTTCAAACCAAGCTCGAGTCATTAAGATACAGGATAAATCAAGAAAAGGGCAGATAGTGCAAATGAGAACCAATAGAAAAAAAAAATTGTTGTGACGAACCAGGGATTAGGTTTCTTGGGTCTGGACATATTATGAACCAATGAATTTTTGTCCAAAAGCTGGTGCTATCGGAAGTTATTTCCGTAATCGAAACGTTTATCCGAGAATCTTCAAAGACTACGGAATACCCTTAACGGGATCAAAAATTTAGTTAACCCAAGTGGTTTTAAATAGAAAGAATAAAACTTCAAAGGTTTTCTCTCCGTTTTAGAGTTTCTCTAAAATTGCGCGATAAACACCCGAACCGAACTTTATCGGTGCCGCCATAAAGTAGGAGCTTGTGACATCATGGATGACATCACATTGTTGACTTTGGGGCATGGGAGGTCGTCCATGAGCTTTCAAAGGCCAAGATTGAGCCACGTGTAAAGATGCGATCCGACGGTTAAATCCGATCTGAAAAGCATGAATAGTGTCACAATTTTTCCTATAAATAGGCCTCACCTCTCTTCACATTTCCCACACCAAAATTTCGAACCTAGAGATTTTAGAGAGAAGGAGGAGCCCGGAGAAAATATAAGCGGAGCCCTGGGTAAGTTTTTCGGTCCTGGTCTTTAATTTCGATAGTTCTTTCATTAGATATAGTAGAAATGCTAGATTTATCTTTAAATTTCACAGATAGTCTAGATATCATATTTAGGGGTATATATGGTATTTATTTCGAAAATATACTGGGAAAAGAGATATGTCAAAATTCTGGAGAGATAGGGTCAAAGTAGCAGCGCTCTAGCGAAATTCCGCCAATTAGGCCAACTAGGGGCAAAATGGTAATTTGTACATAAAATGCCTGTTATGCTACTAAATATTGATAAATACTATCCTTATAAGATATCTGAGATAATTGATCCGCTGTCGTACCGTTGTTGTACCGCTGCCAAAAATTACTGTTTTTCGTAAAACGTGCCGAAGTACCATCAACGAAGGTACGTTTGCGACGTACTGTAACACTGAATCTGATGCTTGCGGTATGCTCATATATGATTGCTGTGTTCTTGTACCGAGATGTTGTCTCAATTATTTTTAAATGCAATCATGAATACGCGGGTTATAGTCTTGATAACACCGTTTAGAGTTTTCCTAGCACTGAGGACATGACTGTACATCGTGGCACCGGTAGAATGTGCGGGGCGGGGTAACAAACATATCGCGGGGCTGTGTATTGTTATGGCCCTACATATATGTGTATTTCCTACATCTGTTATGGGCTTTTGTAGTGTTTTTATGAAAATGTCATGAATACCTGTCATACATATATTGTTTACATGAGCATGAGGTTAACCGTTACCTGAGGTCCGATGGGTTTTGAACCTCAGTCTGAATGAATAGACGGAAAGGGTCTTGAACCGAGAAGGCACCGGGGACGAAGCCATAGATATACGTCGAGAGACGGAGTCGTGAGAAGGCACCGGTCAAAGGAAATGCGGGAAGAAAGTCAACGAACCTACCTTATGGCATGAATCGATAAAGTTACTTCACATCATTTGGTGCTTAAACTAGAAGGGTCGTCTATGTGGTTCAATCAATCGATCACCCTAGCACGGTGAGACTCCCACTAGACCTACCCGGCTGGCCAAATGAGATGATTTAACCGAGTTAGGTTCTATGTCTCAAGTCTACCTAAGGCTTGACGGAAAAGGGTATAGTTACATAGAAGAAATGTAATTATAGAGTTTTGTATTCTTGTATCACATGAATAATTCCTTCGGGAGATTTTTGTAATATATATATATATATATATATATCGGTATACGTCAGGCATCATCATATGTCTGAGTATTTCATATCAGTTACTCAGTGTTATACTTGTTGTTCAAATTTTTAGTACATGCTCTCCGTTTCCGCAAAACGCTAAGTTGTAGCACCTCAAAACTCTAATGAATTTTTATAAAACCACGTGTCACCAGCACGATTTATGCTACGAAATTTGGGGTGTTACAGCTGCTACTAGATGCGTCTCTAAGGCATGAGGAGAGTTGAGCAAATGGTCTTTAGCCCAATTGGAAAATATAGAGAGAAACCAATAAGAACACTTAAATTTTATATAATGGGGTATAATGGTGAATGACATATTTGAACCATTAAATATGATAGCCCAATGGTGTTGTACAGTACATGTAGTTGACCTTACTTAGAGGGTTAAGTCTTTTAGATGTTATTGATGTTGTTGGGTTTATATAAATGCTATAATTATCACAAGAAATGATTTGGTAGAAATATATCAAGCGTGTCTTTGAAAGGAGTTTAATAGTTAAAGATTAAGAGGCTTTAAAATCTTTAAGGGAATGATCCATGTACATAGCTCATTCATATAAAGGATTTCTATATCCTAACAAAAACACACTCTCAACATGCTACGAAATGAGAAGATTGGGATGTATTATTTGGGAAACACGCCCATGGACTTCTCCCATATAACAAAGATCTGGACTAATCTCTTTTGTCCTGATTTTGGTTATCTACATATACACGGGTACCCACCAGATAAAAAATTATCACAGAACACACAATTTTCAATTCATTCCAACCTTTTTCAATTGATATTGCATCTTTTTGTTTTAGCCCGTTTAAAAAATTGGTTCTTTGAACAATTCCAAATATTAGCAAAGAAGTTAAAAGCCTAAACTTGCAAATGAGAAGTGACAAATCATACAAAATCCTTCCATCATTTCCCACCTTGGGATCAAGCCACGAGCAAAGCGCTTAATAAACATTTTTCAATGACAATGTAGTCGGAAATGCAAGCAATTTTAACATACTTAGTATGAAGGCAATACTTATACAATCAAATTCAAGTAGTTAACGATGAAACAGCATTTGGTTGTTAAAAATAGTATTGCACACGCTTTTACCATCAAGAAGGGGAAAAACCATTAATTATTACCTGGTATAGCATGGTTCCGGCACTGACAGCCACAAGATTATGTGCAACTGTGAACTCTAGATCATAACTGATGAAAGGAAATATAAATATTTTAAGATCATGACGTAACTACAGATGGTGAATATTATTATATTCAAAATTCGACAGTAGCTACTACACAAAACATAGGAGTATTGAACAATCCATACCAACATCGCTGTGAATTGTCATCGATGCAAGGAAACCAACATCTTGCTCTCCTTATATGGTTATCGATGAAGAAGAACAATATCTTTGAAGTGGATCCATGTTTTTACGCCTTGGCTATCCAATAATCAATCATACAATTGTTTAAGTTCTCATCATCTCTCTTCTTATGACTCTCAAATCACCCATCAAATAGCAAAGGCAAGGTAGATTGATGGTTTTGAAGCTTACCTTAGTCCAAAATCAAGTTTGCATGTCCAAAACGGTGCCTCCTTCAAGCTCTTCTTCTTCTTCGTAAAGCTCCTCCTCACGACCTCTCTCTGTCTCTGTATCTCTTTTCCTTTTGTTTTCAGAACCGAAATGAGGACCTAAGGGGAGCTGAAGTGGTTTTAGTGGAGTGGAGTTGGAAGCAAACAGGCCATTTGCGCGGCGCGGTGGTGGCGACGGAGGAGACACCTGCGAAAAGGGAAAAAATGACAGGGCGGCCGCGAGAGGGAAATGACGAACAAAGGGTTTCGGTGTGCGTGGATTACTCATTTGGGTTTTTAAATGAAAATTGGCGACCTGATTTAAAAATCAGGTCGCCAATTTTGGAGAAGTAGTGACCTGATTTAAAATCGTCGCCAATTTGGAGAAGTGGCGACGATTTGTAATCGTCGCAATTTTTCACCAATAAAATAAATATCACAAAAATATTGGCGACACTGAAAGTATTCATGACGCCAATGTTCGAATATTTACTACCTAAATTGAAAATCAGGTCGCCAATTTTCGAACATTGACAACCTGATTTGTCTTCAGGTCGCCAATTTTTCACGCCAAATTTAATATCATGGCGCAAACAAAAAAATCTCCCATATTTCCTCGGCGCCAAATTATTTGGCAGATTTTAGACGTCTTGAAACAATATCGGGACGCCAAAAATGAATTTTATTCCAAAAATAAATAAATACCATGGCGCCAAAAAAAAATTCTTATATTTCTCATGGCGAGAAGCAATTAAAGCGTCCTGAAAAAATCTTAGAATGCTAAAAATCAATTTTAGAAGTCCTAAACAATAATTCAAGACATTGAACACTCATTTTTCTTATAATTGTCATTTTTTACTACCTATTTCTTATTTAGGACATTTTTTAGGATAGTAATATCGAATTTTTGTAGTAGTGAAGGATGGACCAAACAATTGTAATTAGGAGGGGCAAAAATTACAGAAACGAGACCAGAGTTTTAGAAAATCACATTTCAGCCTCATAAAATTTTAATATTTTCCCTTTAGTCCCTCCATGAAACTATTAGGGGGGACTAAAGGAAATTATTGAAATTTTATGAGCTGAAATGTGATTTCCTAAAATTTTAGGTTCATTTACGTAATTTTGCCCTCTTAATTACAATTCTTTGGGTTCTTTTCTATACTTTTAGGGGCGGGGGCCACCCTTAGCCCCTAATTCTATCCCCGCTAGGTTGTTAGTATTTGGGGAGCTCAAGTTGTCATATGAATACTAAAATTACTAATTGTGATTCTTAAGTTGTTATTCTTTATACCTAAGTAATCAAAATAATACATGTAATAATTTAAAAACATTTGAAAACCTTAAGGCACAGATTGGTCATTTGGAAACATTTTCTAATTTCATATTTCTCCTTTAAATCAGCCATAAGATTTGTGATATTAGACTCTCTTACCCTTATTTATCTTTTCCCTATTTTAAATAAATTTGTATAGAATTTTCTGTATAGATTATACATGATTAAGAGAAACTTAGGAGAACATAAGGGTGGCCCAAAATTACTCACCCTTAAGCTCTAACCCTTGAGGGTCGGGGCAACAAAATTAGATGAGTTAAATGAAATTGGTCCTGTAAGGCCTTAAGTCGGCCCGTTAAACACTTTTAATTTCTTATTTGTTAAAAAAAATTACCTAGGTTGTCTAGGCTTGAGAGTTGAGAAGTGAAAACCCTAAAAAACCCTAAAATTTCAATCTCGGTCTCTCTTTCCTTTTTTTTTCTTCAAAAATCTCACTCATACTCAGAGACTTGAAGCACAATCAAATGTATTTGAAATTGATGATAGTGGTGAAAAAGATGACAATGATAGTTATCGTACTAATATTGTTTAGTGATATATATACTTATTATGTTTTATGTGAATTATTTGTGGACAATAGTTTGCTTTTGATTACAAATTAATAAATGTGTTTATTTGTTGAATGATTAGTGTTGTTTAGATATTAATGTTGATTTACATTATTTGATAAATTAAACTTTAATTGTTGTATTTTACTAATTATATTTATTTAAAAAAATGGAGAAAAAAATAGTTAAAATTTAAAATCATAATTTATGGGCCCCGACCCCGCCAGTCTTTTTGGATCGAGAAAAAAAATAGCATGTTTTTTTAACTACGGTCTTGTAAAGTCGACCTTGACTCTCAACTCTACTCACCCTGAACCTATTTTAAATATCCTACTTATTTATTTATGTATAGAAAATACTGGTACTCTATATATTTAGTATATAGAGTATACTGATATTCTGATTTAGGTTCTTCTCACTAATAAAAATTTTAATTAGAGACTTTCTCCAATTTTCTCCTTTTAATAGAAGATCTTTTATAAAAAATTAATAAAAAAATTATATTTATAACTAATATCCCAACGTACGCCCTAGTTTGTCTCTCTATTATAGCTTTTCCATCTATCATATCTAGTGTATTATGCCAATCAAATTATAAGTTTGAAAAATTGTAAAAGTTTTAAATACTTAACAATATTTAACTGTTTTTTTAAGATGGGTTGAAATAAATGTGTAATTATAAAAGAAAATAAAAGATTCAAAATTATCATATAATAAATATAATGAAATATTGCATATCAAAGGAAATAAAATGGTAGAAAATTATTTGATGTAGGTTGTTAGAGGCATTATTGAGTAAGGCAAATTAAATGGAGTTTTTTGAAAAATAGTAGAGATGACTGAAGAGAACGGAAACTCTTAGTTATATAATTAATCCATTAAAAGATTTAGGTTTTAATAACATATAATTACATCACGTATTCATGCATTACCTCCGGTCCTAATTATAAGATCCGGTTAACTTTTTTTGGAGAGATTAAAGAAACTAAATAAGTTATTTAATCATATCATATATTGTGTATCTTTAGATTATATATTAGTTTATTAATCAAACTAATTAATTTAGAGAAAAATATTCCAAAGTAATTTAATTAGCTTTATTAATTTCTCTAAAAAAAGTCAACTTAGTCTTATAATTAGGATCGGAAAGAGTACCATTTTAATCCTATTTATAAGTTCTTTTTTTAAAAAAAAAAATCTTGTGTCCTTATTATAAGTCTACTTTCAAATAATAAATGTGATTTTCACAATTTTAACCCTATTAATTACAATAGGCAAAAAAATTTATCCATGTTGCTCTTGAAACTATTCCTAAATGAAGGCAAAATTAAAAATTTAGCCCATAATTAATAAATTAGCCAACTCCTATTGTAAGAAATAGTTAATTAAGACTTATAATTATAAAGATATTGGTACTCACTAACTTTTTTCCAATCTGTGAAAATTAGTTAACATATGCTACTCAACCCTACTAAAAAGGATGGGAGGAAGCAAGTTAGTACGTCCTAAATTGTTGTGGTCCAATGCAGAACCAGTCTTTTGTGAAATAATTGGTGGAGTTACCATTTTGATGTTCATTTCGATCCATAATTGATACTACTCAATTTGAATTTCGACTAAACATGTCTGAAATCAAATATGAAAGAATTAAGGCGATGAAAAGAATACTGAAAAAGGTTTTGTTCAATTTTCCACACATTCCCAAGTCTCCATAGCCGTCGCATCAGAAATTTGGCTGTCTACTGATGAGACGACAAAAACCTTTTTTTATCAAAACAAAAAAAACAAAAAAGACAAAAACCTTGTTACTCAAAAAAAACCTTGTTACTCAAAAGTCATCGATCGGCAACCCATCACAAACAAGACTATAACCAGTGATCCATCATTATATAACATTAAATGCTTTACATTCCATCGATAATTAATGCTAAGAATATGACGGAAATCAATTTCAACCTTGATATTTATCATTATTCTCAAACTAATTTTTTTTTTTACTCAAACTTATATTTAATCTAGGGGTTTAAATTTACCGTATTTGTATGAGAAGAAGAAAATTCCTACACTTCTTATGAATGGTGGGGCCGCATATATATATATAATTATATATATATATATGTAGAAGATGTTGAAAATGAAATTACGAAAGATACATATTTTTTTTTTTAAAATGAAAGTTTTAAATGCATTAAAAAACAAAAAAATATAAACAAGACAAAAAAATATTTATGAAATCAAGTGAATATTGATGATGTAATAAGAGAGGAAATTATTTTACAAACCTGGTCATTTAGAAAGAAAAGGCTAAATATTGTTAGAAATCGGTAAATTACTGATGAAGGGTGGATACTATTCAACCATTCATCCCACATCCAATTACGAAGTGTAATCTTGATATATTAAGGGTGAACATTTAACTTAAGAATGAAAAATCATTTAACCATGTATTAATTCAAGGAAAGTAGACAAATAATACTAATCTTAATGAAAATTTGAAACCATTATATTGAATTAATTCAAACTCCTTTAACTTTAACTTGATTTTTTTAAATAAAAAAATCCTAAATAATTGGGGGCACTTGCCCCCTAACTATCCGTAATATGTATCATTTTTAAATGAGGTATTTTAGAAAGATCTAATATCATACTTAAGTAATTTATCTTAATTAATCTAATTAGATTAATTAGTTAAGTAGTTCTTATATTAAAAACATGAGGAATATTATATAAACCGGCAAAAAATTGAGGAATACTATATAAAAACATGAGATATTAGAATACTATATAGAGATATTAGAGAGAGTGTGATTTTATATACGATTGTATCAATTAAAAGATATTAACTTGTGTTTCTAATAACTTCAAGTTAAGTTAAAATGATTATATAATAAACCTTTTTCTGCTGGTTCCTTAAAGAGGTGACTCATGGCTTCTGAGACGGCCATACTGTAGTTTTGGTTTATGTAAAATATTGAAGGCATCAAATTGATATTGAAGGCATCAATTATTGAGGAGGGATATAAGGTATTATTATTTTACTATTAGATATTGATATTTAATTAGTTCTCTATTATTTGTTGTCTTGTTTTGTTCAACGTAACAGTTACGTTTTAAATTCAACGTTGTGTTGATCGATCTACGCGTTTCATATATAAAACAAAACTGTGTGTCGTGTATCTTCTAACCTAATCCACTCCCTTTGTTTGTCTTCCTCTTCTATTGCTGACCAAAATGAGAGCGAACCTTTTTGTTTTTCAACATTATGAAAATATTTATTATTTAATAATTTTCGGATTTTATAATATCTCCGTAGTTTCGTCGAAATTGTCTCTTTTCTATCCCATCCAATGACTTTAATTTCAAACCAATGAGCCTGACATGGAAAGGACATAAAGGCTAATTTAAGAATATGACATATTTATTTTTGAGAAAATTGCACTTAAGTCCCAAGCTAGAGAAAATACAACCCAAAATCCCTTAAAATCTCCAATTTGCAGACAAGTCTCATTGGACACTTGAATAATATAATCCAATTGTAAAAATATCAAAATACCCTTAATGAAAAAAATAAAATCCCTCTTCTCCAATCCCTCTTCTCTCTCACCCCCAATCACGAATATGGTCTGATTTCAATGAAGAGCAGCATCGTGCTCGACACTTTTCTTTGTTTTCTTAAGGGTATTTTGGTATTTTTTACAATTAGATTATATTACCCAAATATCCCACAGGACTAGCCTATAAGTTGAAAATTTTAAGGGACATTTAGGTCATATTTTCTATAACTTGGGACCTGAATGCAATTTTTCCTTTATTTTTGTTGCTACAAGAAAGTTTAGGGAGTTGAATATCAAGGGCTCACCAAAATCAAGACGTGCCTTCAAGCTTAAAAACACTTATAGATGTTTTTACTGATTTCATACTAACAAAATCATCATATCGATGAGATTTAAATTCACAACTTTATAGTTATGAACCAACTCCTTTACTAACTGGACTAACCTTTGTTGGCATGAAATATTAATTTGTATACCAAAAAAATAAGGTCATATTTAGTATGGGATAAAAGAAAAGGAAAATGATGGAAAGACTTTAATCTGTAATTCTTCATACTTTTGTTTCATCTCATCCCATTCAAAATAATCTTACCTTTTTTAATCAAAAAAATTACCTTTTTTGAATTAGGTGTAACATATACTAATCGTTTGATGTTACAGGTGGGATTGAAAGACTTAATCACATAGAAACTTTCATGTCACCGAACAACAAATTTAATGTCATTCAGAATCTTTACTTTCTAGGGCTAAAGTGTTTTAAAATATATATATATATAAACACACATAGGCGCGCGCACAATCAAAGTGGAGCATCATGCATGTGAATGCGAGAGCCGGTGAAGTTTGGTTATAATTAAATTAGTTGGATCCTGTGTAAAATGCCAATTCGTGGCTTTTTGAGCCCCGAGTTATTTATTTATATATATTATTAATTAATTTTCAAGTTCTTATTGGGATTTTTTTAATAAAATAACACCATGTTTATTATTATTTTGGTATCCAAGTTATTATAAATTTTAAAGAAGGATGCTTGTTTATTAAATAAACCACATGCCGCGTTTACAATATTATATAAGTAATAAATTATAAATTCATATTTGAGTTTAAAATAAGAACCACCTGGCAGCTGGTCATTTGCCTGATGATGAACCTTTTCTCAACACTTTTCAAAATTCCACTAAAGTCAATGGGCCTTTTAGTCGTGACGGTGGTTTAAAAATTTTTTTGTTTAATATTTTTTGAAAAAATAAGAAAAAACATATTAGTGTTTATTTAATTTTTTTATTATGAATTAATTGTGTGTTTATTTGTTAAATGATTTATATTGTTTAGATATTAATGTTGATAACGTTTATTTGATATATTAGAACTTTAATGATTGCAATTTACTAATTATATTTCTTTAAAAAATCAAAAGGAAAAATAGTTAAAATTTGCAATCCCCGTAGAGCATGCCCAGCTCAGATTATCGGCAGTTAATTTGAAAAAAATGACTGTTTTTCCTTAACAGCTTTGTCGGCCGCAAATTTGATTCCCAACTCTAGGTATAATTACATTAGTTGGATCCTGTGTAATGCCAATTCATGGCTTTTTGAGCCCCAAGATATTTATTTATATATATTATTAAATTAATTTTCAAGTTCTTCTTGGGACAATAAAAATACCATGTGATTTTGGTTTCCAAGCGCTATAATATGCTTGTTTATTCAAAGCTCCACATGCCGCGTTTACACTATACTCTACCCTCGTTCTACAATTCATATTGAGTTTCCTGAACCACCTGGCAGCTGGTCATTTGCCTGATGATTAACCTTTTCTCAACACTTTTCCAATTCCACTAAAGTCAATGTTGAATAATGTAATCTCAAGTTTTTTTTAAAAAAAAAAAAATCAAATCAACGCAACAAAAATATGTAAATATCTCACCCAAAAAAAACAGAGATGGAGAAAGAGAAAAGAAATAGTTGCATATTTGTTGGCCTTGGCCTACAAAGCTCAAGCATAAACACGATGCCTCTACTGGAAATTGAAATCAAGAACAGACAAGAAAAATACGTTTTCTTACAACAAGTTTTGAAATGGGATATCAATAATACATATAACCAAAAGGAATGTATACCCAAAAAGTACAAAACCGGAAAAAAGATTATGAAATAAGAAAAGGATGATGAGAGAAACCCAACTCATAACCAAAAGTATACCCAAAAAGTACAAAACCGGAAAAAGAAAAAGAAAAAAACTAAACTTGTGATATATATACTTTTGCACATCATTTTCGAATCTGTAATTCTGAGCTGATCATATACTTGCAGACACAACAAACACACTAGATAGAAAAAAACATTATTAGATTGATTGCTAATTCAATTCCACATGGATCGATGCATCGATCACACTGGATTAATGGTTCTTGAAGTTGCAGCAGGCAGATCACCTTCTTCTTCTTCATTTTCTCTGCTTACCTCTTCCAATGATTTTCCCTTAGCTTCAGGAACCAAGAAAGTGAACAACATACCAACAAAGTTAATACAACCCAGTATTATCAGAGTATTCTTTATTCCTATCCCAGTTGGATATCCTGCATCCTGCTGCCCCTCATGTTGGCTCTGTGATGCATACAAGAACCCGAACGCCCCCACGATCGCCCCGGCCTTTCCGGCAGCAGCTGAAATCCCGTGGCAAGTCGACCGCAGCCTTGCTGGGAAGATCTCGGCCGGGACAATGAAAGTGGTGGCGTTAGGACCAAAGTTAGCGAAGAAGAAGGTCAATGCGTACATTGCAAGAAACCCTGCTTTGTTGTGGTTTTTCCAATGGTTGTAAGGGAATGCGAGACCGAACATGAAGACGGTCATGAAGAAGAAACCCATAAGCTGGATGAAGAATCTTCCCAATATGTCTATAAACGCCACCGTGAACCAGTATCCCGGCACGGTGCCGCAAAGTGCGATGAGTACTTGTGCTCTTGACACCCTGTAAACTTCATGAATTGCGTTCATCTCAGCCGCCGGAGGAAGCCACCCAACCGCCGTGTAAATATCTTTCTGGAAAAGATTTGAACTGTAGTATGCGATATCAAGTAAGAACCAGGTGACACATGTTCCGAGCAAGTGAAGTCCATGTCTGCGAGCAAATTCTCTAGTGAACAAACCGAAGTTGTTGCTGCCGCTTCTTTCCGATGATTTTGGTTGCTCATCAGCTTCGAGATCGACTTGGAGCACCTTTGACATGTCGAGAGCGGCTTGTTTTGCGTTCTTGGCCACCAGAGCAGTGTACCTTGCCGTCTCCGGCATCTTCGCTCGCGAGTAGAAGGTCATGGCTGCCGGCACTGCCCCGAACATCAGAATTATACGCCAAACGTAGTCGGCTTGTGGCGGAAGAGAGGCTACTGGGTTATCCTTGTACGTCGGAGCCTTGTAGGCATGGTCAAACGCCGTGGAGACGATGATTGAAACAACTCCTCCGACCAAAATTCCGAACCCTGAAAAAATCGTAAATACCATTTCTTTAGAAAACGCTTTAATTGATTGCTATCCAAAGTAATTAATTGATTGTTTAATTTTGAGCCAATTAAGGCGAGTAGTTGTGAAAGACCTTTGGTCTAGTGCCATTAGATGTGCCTTTTATGACATATCCCCATACTCTTCACTCTTCAGGCTATGTCCAAATTGGGGGAAAAAAAAAAGGCGATTAATTAAGAAAAACTTACCTTGCATAGCAAAGACGGCGGCAATAAACGCTCCACGAGTCTTCTTATTGGCGTATTCGGACATGATGGTGGCGGAGAGAGGGTAGTCGCCGCCGATTCCGAAGCCGAGCCAGAATCGGAAGAAGCAGAGAGTGGAGATGACGCCTTTTGGGTGATCACCAAAAGAGAGACCAGAAGCCAGCGAGGCCATCACCATAAGAGCGAGAGTCATCCCATAAACTTTCTTCCTCCCCAACTTGTCGCCGAGCCAACCGAAGAAAAGCTGACCAGCCAAAGTCCCACAGAGAGCGACGCCGTTGACGGCCAAGGACGGGCCCGGTGGCAAAGTCCCCGGCTTCTTAGACCCTGGATGGGTATAGTAAATTCGGCCTAACAACTTGGTGACGTTGGCGATGCTGAAGAGATCGTAAGCGTCGGTGAAGAAGCCCATGCCGGCGATGATGATGGCTGTGAAGTGATACCATTGCGTCTTGGCCACATCAAGAGCGTTAAGCACATTATCTTGCCCCATCACCAATAGCAAGTCTCAAGAATCCTGAGACAGTTTCCAAAAGTTGAGTCTCAATTATATTTATGAAGGGACATATAAGAGTGTGTATGTGTATATATATATGCATGGTCTGTTATTCAACAGGGGAAGAAGGAAAGAAAGAAGTAGCCATTGACGTTGTTGGTGTCAGTTTCAAAGCCAACTTGTGTGTGGCGGGCTTGATTTTCGCATTATTTATTAGGCGAAGACTTTGACATTAACAGCGACACAATCTCCACTTTTTTCCAACCAATTTAATTGACTCTATAATTTTATTTCATTTCCCATACCCTTTCGTCGTCAAGTCGGCCATATAGACGGGATAAACAAAAAAAGGGGGGGGGGGGGGGGATCACAAAAAGTTACAACTAAAAAAAATAATCTCTCACAAGCCACATAACCCCATTTTTTATTTATCACTATTAACAAGTGTTATGATACCTTTCATATATATTTTTGTTTTAGATGGGACCTTTGTGTGATTTTCCCAAAAGAAACTCGTTTATGTTCTTTATGCATGTGAAACCAAAGTGGTAAGAAAACAGAGAAAAGCAAGAACAATTTGTGTGGGGTAGTGAGAGACGAAAATGAAATAGCAGGAAGAAACGGTCAACATTATCAGCTAGCTTTTTTTTTTTTTTTTATCAATAACATTATCAGCTAGCTTAGCTATAGGGAAAAAGAATAATAATTAATAACAATAATGATTTGAGTAAGTTTTGGCCACCATACATATAACTCTCACTGCCTCATCCCCTTCTAGGTTAGCCCCACACATTTACAAACTCATGCTATTCACTCTTTTTCCCCCAATCACTAGCCACCTACTTTATACGGAACCATATTAAGATTCTATAGTTTTTTCTAACTTAGCCCCGTGAGTGAGTGAGAGAGAGAGAGAGAGAGAGAGAGAGAGAGAGAGAAATACCTGGTTTATACAAAGGAGAAGAAGCTTTGGGAGAGATGATGTGTGAGAGAGGGAGAGAGAAAGTGATGGATGTATATATGAATGGATATGATGGAGGGAGAGGGTTTGAATGTGAAGAGGATATATATAGAAACAAAAGAGCATATGCCAAGATTATTCCTCCAAGGTTTTATATATGTCATTTTATTATTCAAAGTCAATAAATTAAACAAACAGCCAACGCTGAGATGCCTCTAGCCAGTTGTGTTCTCTACTATTTATTCAAAGTCAATAAACTGCCAACGCTGTGGTGCCTCAAGCCAGTTGTGTTCACATTATTATCGATATTCATCATCTTCATTTGTACGTTTTTTTTAATCTCATCACTCTTTTTCCAATTTGTTTAATTTCACCATGTGAAAAAAATAATCTCATGCATGCACAAACACTCCTAACTAACTTGATCTTTGTATGTACGATCCTATTATTTATATAGTTTGTTAATGATATACCTAACAGAAAAGTTTAATCAAATTTCGTTTTCCTAAAATTAAGAAAAGATCACGTAAGATATTTAGCCTTGTATATATTTTTTATTCTTTTACAACTCATCATTAGCTTTGAAAATTCAAACCAGTTTCAATGATCATCGCATTAATGGGCGAGAAGAGCTTTCACTATGATAAAATCTACAAAATTCAAATAAAATTTTAACGGTTGAAATTTAATATTTTTGAACTAATGATTTCTATATAAAAAATATTATTTTTGAAAAATTAATAGTTAAGAGATTAATTTTATTTTAGATTATGAACATATTAAAATATTTTTTAAGAAAAAAGTAAAAATAACAAAAGATTCAATCTAAACTACCAAAGTGATATATGAACAATCTAAAATTTAAAAATAAGATTTTTTTTAAAATAATGGTTCATTTATTTACCTTTAATTTAATCAAATTTGTCGAAAAACTACTATATAATAAATAAAAAATTATAATTATATATAAAATTATAATTAATAATTATAATTAATTATAAATAATAAAAAGTAAATAATAATTTTAATTAATAAATAGTGAATTAATAAAAATATTTTGTGAAATAAGTTGTATATTATTATTTATAGATAGAGGAGCCGTGGTGGTCCCCTCCGGACCGCCCGTATCCCACGAGTGAATAGAAAGTTGGATCCACACGGATCTCACCCGAATCGCCCCATTTATCCTCCCGAGGAGAAGTTTGGTTTCAAACCCGGTTCGAACAGAGAAGTACGCCATGCTAATGTGCCTTGGAAGATCCACATCTCGGGATCGAAATGAGCATATTGAACTATCCATGTGGCCGAGAGCCCTCTTTTAGAAACGACACAATTATAAGGGGCGCGCTTAAAGCCCCATCACTCTCTTTCCTTTTTTACGCCCTCATGTCGCCCCGATAAAATAAGTTTAAATAGAGAATAATAATTAGTCAAATAATTAATTCACTAATTAATTAGTTAGAGAATAATTAATTAGTGACTTAATAATGTATTGTGTTATTCTAAATTTTTATTAGTCAAATGGATGATCTACGCGCCCGCAATTAATTTAATTGTAAAGATTTTGGCTAATTATTATTCTTTATTTAAGCTTACATTATCTATCTTAGGGTACTCTATAAATAATAATATACAACTTATTTCACAAAATATTTTTATTAATTCACTAATTATTAATTAAATTATTATTTACTCTTTTTATTATTTATAATTAATTAGAATTATTATTTATAATTTTAAATATAATTATAATTTTTATTTATTATATAGTAGTTTTGTCCAATCTAAACTACAAATTTAACCGTTATATAGGTAAATAGTTTCCCAACCGTCCAATCCGATACATTGTTTTTTAAAAAAATCTTATTTTGGTAAATTTCCCGAACAATCTACAATGGTACAAAGCTCTCAGTGTGCTCATCATTGTGATGAGTACTCAAACTCGTTCATCAAAACTTTTGTATAAAATTCCTTCCTATACTAATTAAAATTATATGGGATAATTACTATGAGGTCTTAAAGAATGAACTTAATTACTAAAATGTCACAATGCTAACGGATAAGCATGTAATGATGACAAGTTTGGGCATAAGAAACGGCAACACCTCAATTATCATTAAAACTTCTTGGTAATTAAGTTTATTCCTTAGAACTTCATAATAATCCTCCAAATTAGATTTCTAACGTAACCAAAACTAAAAACTTATCTGCATATCATTAATAGTCAAAAGATTAAATGATTCACGGTTTTGTCTTCATAGTTCTCAATCATATCAATAAAGTTCATAATTTTATCTTCATGCTCTTTAAACTTTGACAACATGAAACACTCCCATCTCTCCCCTTAAAATTCGTAGTTTTGTCTCCAGCAAACATAGTTTTATACTTGTAATCAGTAACCTAATTCAAGGCACTGTCTATGCCTTCAGTGAACCAAACCTGAAGCTTAGTGCTAAGATAAGTAATACTATGCTTATAAAAGCTATTTAGTGAAAATTAGTTAATTATAATTATTTTCCCAAAATATCCCTAATTAAAATTGAAAATTACATGCTTTGATATTCTGATTAGTGATCAGAATGAAATTAACCACTTCATTAATGTGCATTTTAGTTCAATTAATTAAAGGAATATTAAAATTATTTTATTTAAAAATAAAAAATAAAGTAGAATCTCTCATTTGATAGAATATAAGTGTATTGTTAAATTAATTATTGTGGAAGAAGTATTAGTAGGGGTGATATGGAAAAAATATGACAAAAATTGCTCAAAATTATTTTATAAGAAAAAAGTATAATTGAGGTGTATATAACATTAATGAGTTAAATATTATTTACTTTATAAAATTGTCTTTAATTATTATTGAGAAAATATAAATTTTATAGTTTCTTAATATCAAAACTTCTTTCAAAATTAAACCCATTTAAATGTATGTTGTCTTAATTGGGATAATTTAAATTTGTTAATATCATTCTTTCAAAATTAAACCCATTTAAACCAATTATATTATATTGCTTTATTAATTCACCTTGATTGCGAGTCAAAATATAATTATTAATTAGATAGATAGCTTACAGCCAACGCGGTGTGAGAGATCACAGGCGAAAAAGAGTGATATACTTGCGCATACAGATATAACTTTTAAAAGAAATTTTAACAAGTAACGAAGGGTTAATTGAGTTTTAAAGGTTAAATTACGAGATATATGAAAGAGAAATAAAGTCATAAATATGAATTTATTTAACCGGAGAATACACACACATATACACCACACTAATCCTATTTATAAGTCTAAATTAATTAACTTTCACATACCAAAAAAGAGTTAATTAACTCATTAATTATAGGTTAAATTTTCATTTTTGCCCTTCTTTATATATGATTGATTCTAAAAGTTAACATAAATAAATTATTTGTATCTATTGCAATTAATAGAGGCAAAAATGAAAAAAAAAAAAAAAAAACTTTAAAATTGAACTTATAATAATGAAAAAAAATTTTTTTCAAAATGAACTTATAAATAAAATTAATACTCCCTCTGTTATTTATTATAGGGTAAACACAACGACTTTTATTTGGTAAAGGGACATGTTCAGTATAAAATTTAAATTATTTTTTTCTATTTTTTATTAATTTTGAATGTTGAATAAAAATATAATATTAAAGTTTATGCGATTAGTAAGGGGGAAATATTGGAAGTTATTTAAATTGTTAGGCGACTCTATTGATTTTAATTATCTTTATTAGCTTGAGAATAGTTAATTGAGAATAAAAACCAAAGGAAGTATAAGGCTAAACACACGACTCTTGGAAAGGGACATGTTCGGTATAAAATTTAAATATAACATTGAATGTTGTATTAAAAATTAATAATCAACGCGTTAGGATTTGATTACAAATTAAATAAATTGGGATTTTCAAGGATTTTGTTTGATGTTGGAACTTGGAAGAGGCTATAGATTGGAAGGAACCGTTGGTCTTTACTTAATTTTGGGGTATGTGTAGCCCTTCACACGATAATAATTTTATAATGCCACTTTTAATAATATATTTTGTTCATTCTTGCCCTAACCCTAATCAAGTCCCATTCAATGAATAGTACACATTTATATTCAATTACTGTTTATTATTATTTACGCAAACTTGTTATGTCATGTTGCGCTTGGAAAATGATTTGACATGCTTCCGCGCGTGTAAGACCACAGATAGAATAATTGTGATTGGAATTTTTTTAACAAAATAAAAATAATTAACAATGAACTTATAAAAAGAATCATTGAGAATATACATTTGAATAGGAGAAAAAAATTTAATTTTTTAATATACATTGCTGCTTATTTGAGATAATGTTAACATTTAGAATTTCATGTTATTTCAGTATATTTTCCTTAAATTTTATATACTTTTTGATACATTTAAAGTGAATATTTTTTAATACTCAAGTTATAAAAATATCCACATAATTTTTGGTTGCCGTACACTTGTTAATACTTAATATACTATTTAACATCTTCTCAACTTTTTTATATACTATTGATATTTGATATAAATACAATGAGATTTGACTATATATTGCGACTAATACTAACGTTTAAAAAAATTTTCATTTAAAAAGTTTGGATCTTTTACTTTATATTCGAAGAATATTATCTCGAATGGGACCTATAATTTGCGTGTTGTAATTTTGCCCGCATTCTAACTTTTGTTATATATGATGTAATGTTATTTTCAGAAAAACGCAATAAGACGTGAAAGACGTGTTGAAATATTTTAATCTTAAATTTGGAAAAAATACCCAATTATTTATTATTGCTCTACGCCACAACCTAATGTGAAAAGATGAAATTTAAGATATATATTAATAGAAAATTCGCATCCGAAAAATACACTATGATTTTATATGTCAATTTGACTATTCATCGACGCGCAAGAATCATTAAATTAATTTAAATATACAAGTTTAGTCGTCTAATCTATATTGATTACTAATACTGAAGATTCTTCGGGCTTTCGTGCATTGATAACTATTGTGTATTTGTCCTTAATTTCTTGATATTAATTAAATAGTTATATACAAATAAGAGTTATTATCAAGTACGTCCTCCAAATCATCAATCATCAACAATCCATCAATTAACTATATACTAGAAAAGTTGTAAAACCCGATTAGCACAAAACCGGGTCGGATAATAAAGTTACCAAAAATGATGACATGTGATCCATGGGGATTGCTTTCAATGAAGATAGTGAGATGAATTTGAAATTAGACGTAAAATATTTACGAATTCCATAAGAAGTAAGAAATTTACCGTCTAGGATTTTAGGAATCTCCACAACTAATTTCGATTTAATGAGATACATGGAATTTAAATTTAGACAATAAATCAGGAATCATAATTATATTAATAATAATATCGTTGTGATCTAAACATACCCAATCACGGCACCTTCAAAACATGTGCACACCAATGGAAAATTGTGCTCCACTCGAATACATTTTTTGAGAAACGCAACTTCTCAATCTCTCAACAACCATTCAATCTAGTTCCCAATTAATGACATCACCGGCGAAGAAGCCAACGAAGAGCTCATTGGTTAGTATGCCTTCCTAGCATTGTTTTTATTCAATCAGTTCTATGCTAACGAGGACATCATTTTCATCCAGATGTGATGTCCTACAGGCATTTGGGAGATTGGTTACGTTGATCCTCCGATAGAAAGAAGAAATTGGTTTTTACACTCAATGGTACAAGTGCATGTCAAGAGGTTATAATCCATTAAATGGATATGAATTCATCAGAGTCTAAACTCCTATTCACATTGACGCGTAGGCAATTTCTCGATCATACGCGTAGGTAATTTCCCATCATACTATCATTTTCCATGAAAATCAATAAAAGTAAGGGACAATCAATGACTAACGTTGGATTATACCTAGTTACCTATCTTTACATATGGCCAATCATACGTTGCTTTATCGAAGGTCAAATCAATGGACGACATCAAGATTTAAATACTTGATTCAGACAAAAAACCCACCAACAAGACAACCAATGTAATTTATAGAGAAATTTTTTCAAAATATCATATAAGACTCATTTTTTTATTGGAAGGCTCTTTCGGTAATATATTTAGTGAACAACCAAAACTGCAGTCATTTTATCTCTGTTTTATCAAATTATGTCCCATATAGCCTTCCATTTATTAGTTTATTAACATTCTGTTGACACACCAGCAGTGGCGGAACTAGACAATTTTTTTAGTCCAAAAAAAATAAACATATTGAACTTCTCTTTTAATTTTATTATAAGGTCTGCAACTAACAAGTATATTTGGTTCTTTTTATAAAATACTTTCTTGTTTTCAAATAGCATATTTTTTCCATGTATACCCATAATTAAAAAGGTAGTGAGTGAAAATTAATAAAAATTAATTATTACTATTTTTTAAGGAAAAAAAGAAGAAGTAATAATTAATATGATATTAGAGTTTAGTGTAATTAATAGGGATAATATTGAAAATTACTTAAATTTTAGGACAAATTTAATTACTTTAACTGTTTTTATTGATCATGTGAGAATTGTTAGTTGGTTCCTTAAATAAAGATCAGAGAGAGTATTTTACTAAATAATATCAAATAACCTGAAAAATATAAACAAATAATAACAGATAATTATAAATTAAAACAATATATAAGATGATATTAATCTTTTTGGTATCTCAAACAAGGATTTTACTTCCCTCTCACAAAATTTAACAATGAGTAATGAAACAAACATTATCCTTATAGAGAAGATAAAAAATTAGTTTGGGGCTAAATTTGTGGCCAAATAAAATATCATATAATAAATACATATATATTCTAAGAAATTTTATAAGATCAGTCCGGGGCCAAAATTTGCACAAATTTAACCAACCCATAAAGGCGTTCCGCCACTGCACACCAGGATAATAATAAGTTCCCAAAAAACTGCTCCCTATTAAGTTGATAATAATTAATCGTGCCCTTAATCAATCTTTTATTTATTTCTGAGCTAAAAATTCAGTTTTAGAGATATATAAATAAATATATTATAGTCACAAAAAACTAATTCTACAATATATCATTAACAGAATTCGCATCTCCGTCAACGCACAGGGTTAATACTAGTTAAGATTAAAATAATCATTCATTTGTAATTTAGTACTAATATTTTATTTCCATGCAATTAATTAGAACGCCAATTGTCTCCGGTGATGGGGCATGAAGGGTATTTTACGGGTAAGTAAATATATATAATAAAAAATAATATTATATAGAAATTAAAAAAGAATGTTAAAGCAAAAAAAAGGTCGGTATTTAATTTTGTGATCTTTTCCATGCTCTTTCTGTCAAAAAAAGTGTTAAAACGTCGGCTTCACATGTTTAATCTTACTCTTTTTTTAAAAAAAAAAAAATTCTCTGGCAAAACTTTTTATTTATGCATAGTAAAACTAAAGTCGATCCATTCACACGTTTATGTTTAATAAAACTTTTGGAAGTTTGAAAATCTTTTCTTTTAAAAGTTTTGTAAAATAATTCATTAATCAATCATTCAAACTTATATGTTGGAAATGTAAGAGTTAAGGGAAGAGAATATACAAACAAAGATTTATCTGGTTCGGCCTAATCCTCGTCCTTGGCCTACGTCCAGGTCCCAAGACTTGAGATTTTCCACTATGGCACAAGAGAAAGGCCTTTACAACCTCACAAGTTTAGCCGGGCACTTGCGTAGCCGAATCTCTCACTGAGATACTCCTTCCAATTAGTTACACACTCTGTACTCGAAGTTATCCTCTCATTAGGATCGCCTTTCCCCTTCTGAGTTGTAACCGATAACCCAATCTCCAAGTCCCACGACTTGAGATTCTTACAATGATTTAATAATCGAAATGTTCTCTCCGAAAGAGAAGATGAATAAACACCGAAGAACATCACAAATCTTTTCACTCTCTCTGATAAACTATGTAAACATTTGGAAAACAGAGAGTAGAATAAGATGAAGATCAGAGTATGAGCATTTTGAAGTTGTAGGCTTGTGTCTTGCTTCTTCTGTCTTGAATCTGTCTTCTTTTATAGGTAGAGATCAATATATGACCGTTGGATAAAGAAATATAGCCGTTAGACTCAGATGGAAACTAGCCGTTAGAACTTCGTTTTTTGAACCAGCTATGACATCACCATTTACTTTCCCTTTGATCTTCAGTTTAACAGCCTTTGATCATCTAAAACATGTACACAAATGATATAAATAATGTTAAGAAGTGTTATAAATCATTTGGGTAATCATCTGGATGTTTATCAGAAGAATCAGGATTTTCGAAATGGTGATTTTAAGGAGATGAAAACTCGAGTTTTCATTGTAAACTCGAGTTTTGAAGTTGTTGTGTTACTCCGTGATTGCTCTGTCGATCAAAACTCGAGTTTTGGATTCACAAACTCGAGTTTGGAAGATGCTTCCAAGTTCACTGCTCTCTAAACCCGAAAACTCGAGTTTTGTTCTTACAAACTCGAGTTTTGACTTTGTTGAGCCTTCTTGAACAAACCGTCGACTTTCGAGGTCATATCTCCCTGGTCTGAACTTCGTTTTGGTTCGTTCAACTCTTGATGGAAAGCTCTGTGAGTCTACTTTCATATGCCACTTATTTCAGCTCAATCCGATTTGTAGTTTGTGAGTTACACTCAAAACATTGAAGCTTGGTTTGCTGTGTGGCGTGGATTTATCTGTCAACTTCAACAATTCATAGCTCCTTGATCTGAACTCCTTTGAGTTTGGATTTTATATCAAAATGATTCATTGGGAGTCTAGTTTCATATGCCACTGATTTCACCTCAATCGGATCTCTGGTTTGAAAGATATCATCAAATTACCAGACTTTGCTCAAGCTGAAACGTGAAAAAGAGTAGAGCGAGTTCTTTGAATAGTCTTAAAACTCGAGTTTTGACTTGGAAACTCGAGTTTTCCTAGTCCGAGACGTCGTAGAGATGCTGAAGACACTACAAAACTCGAGTTTTGAGTTCCAAACTCGAGTTTTGAGTCCTAAACTCGAGTTTTGAGTGCTTAACTCGAGTTTTCTCATACCAGGAAGAGCAAATCATTGTAGAGAAGTAGGAAACTCGAGTTTTGAGTTGGGAACTCGAGTTTTCTCATCCCGAACCGATTTTTGCTGACTTTAATTCCTAATCGAGCCATTCCAACTTCCATATGATCTTAGAGGCTTTCAATATAAGAACTTGAATAATGATACATTCATTCCATTCAAAAAGTTCTTCCTTTTTCCATCTCCCAATTTGATCATTCTTCATGATTCTACTCTTTCTTTCTTCTCTTCTCTTCTTCTCTTGATCATTTTCCATAATTCAATTCTTTCTTTCTTCTCTTCTCTTGATCATTCTCTCGTCATTCAACTTGTACTCATCATTCTTCGTTTCTACCTTCTTCAATATTTCCTCTTCTTCCGATTATTCCAAAATCCTTTGATAGCTTCTTGCTTCCTTGACATTATGATATTCTCATTATATTGTGTGCAAGAACTTCTTTCTTCAATCTACTTTCTTGATCAATCTCTATAGTTCAACTTGGAATAATCTTCTTCAATATATCCTTCTTGATTAATCTCGATAATTTAACTTGAACTAATCAACATTAAACATAGTAGTTAGTCAATGTAGGAGATAAATATATTATGTAAACTTTTTTTTTTTATGCATAGTAAAGACTAAAGACAATACATCGATCCATGCCTTTTTTTACTCACTCCTTTCTACGAAACAACGCTGCAAATTTGCCTCCAGAAAATCGTTCAACTTTGAAAGATACCTTGTAGTTCGTATAAAGTTTGTGGAGATAAAATTACGCTTAAGACTCAATAATATATTAACTAACAATTACTTCTTCTCATCCTATTTATAAGAGTTTGATAATTGAATTATACAGTTTAAGAAAGTAGTTAAAATTACTTAAAATAAAATAATAAGTATGTATGAAATAAACTTTTTTTTAAGTATGTCCTTATTTCTAAGGGGATAAGTAAGAGAGACAAATATTACATGTAAGTATATATCACCAACCTTTTGATTAATACAATATATATAATTAATAAGGAAAAAAAAAAAAAAAACTTATTAAATATTTAGACAACTCTTATCAAGTCCTTAAAAAAATATTAAGACAATTCAAAATTTAGACTCTTATAAAAAAAAAAAAAGACGTGAGGGAGTATTAATTTTAGAATTAAATATTCAGAATTACATTTAAGAATGAAGCCTATTATTTTTGTTGGGAAAATATCTAAGAAGCCTATAATTATGACTAGCAAAGGATTTCAACTAAATTAAATCAATCAACATTCATAATTTATCTTACTTAATAAAAAAAAACTTTAAAATTCATTAATAAATAGATATTGATAATATATAATTAAATAGTTATCAAAAAATGAAAAGGAAAATTTAAATATATTTTAAATACAAATAATGAAATTAAATCAATCAACATTCATAATTTTATAATAAAGAAATTTCTTTAAAATTCATAAAAAGCCACTAGAGCATGATTACATCGATATGTAAACTTTTGTATGCTAAAAACGTAAAAAAAGTAAACTCGATGTGTAACTTTTGACTGAATTTACAACTAACACCAGTTTAAAAGTGACTCAAAATGATTTTATAAGTTAAAAATGATAAAAACTTAAAAACTCAAAAAGTTAACTTATGAGTTTGATGACAATGCTCACACATAGGAAAAACTTAACCAAGGAGTTTGATGTCATATAGAGTTACGAGACCCCAACAGTCATGGCTATAATAGATGCTTCCCTTAATCTTTAATATAAAACATATTTATCTAATTTAATTATATTAAAGAAATTAGTTAAATTAATTATATGTATTTTTAAAAACGCCTTAACCATTTTCCTCAATTTTCTCATTCCCTCTCTTCCTTGATTATTATTAAAGGAGCATTAATATGGTAATTTTAGAAAAAGATTTAAAAATATAAAAATAAATCTTATAATTATGACTAAAATCAACTCTCTAAATAAGTCATATGTTAAGGACATGGGGAAATATCAACACAAATAGAGGAAGTCTTTGTTATCATACATAAGAAATGTTATAAACTTTAATTCTATAAATGTTTACATCCCCCGTTTCTTATTATAAGAGACATTTTGTGGCATGCCATGTTTCCTTTTATAAGAGATATTTAAAGGTTGTCGGAAAATTTATTTGTTATTTGCCCTCGATGGAAGCACTAATGCAACAAAAAATTTTAAACTTGTGCAAGAAGCAGGAGTGATAATTATATTAAAAATTATTATTTATTCCATCAAAAGTTGTGAAGTTTTTCTTTTTAATTAAATTCCAGCATTTTTTATTAACTCTCTTGAATCTTGATTACTAAAATCATCAACTCTTTGTTACCAGGCGCATGCTTTAGATATAAATTGAGATATAATCTCTAATGTCTATAACTTTTGAATACTTCTAAATTCTAATAAATTTTATGTCGAATCTCTGTGTGTGTGTCTATTGTTACTGCAATGGCTATTATTTTCTGCGATTTGATTTCAGTGGCCACAACCTGTGGCTGATCTTTTGACTCCCTTATTTATAAAATAGTCAAATATATTATATGAAAAATACTAGTACATATAAAAATACCATCACGCATAAAATCACCAATACGTACAAGAAAGTTCTTATATATATTTGAATTTTATAAATAAGTATAGAGAAACTATTGAGGATGAGAAAATTACTAATAGGTCTCGAGCAACAAGAAGAAAATTGAAGAAAAGTCGAAAAAATCAATTTTTATGTGAGAATCTGACTTTCAAATATAGATGATTAAATTTTACTTGTGAATATGAATTTTTGGAACCTTTAGATATTTGATTTTATTATCTGAAACATATAAATATTTTTTTCTAAAATAATTGGTCCAAAACATTGTCCGTGCTTGTTTTATATATAATTAAAAAACGGAGAAGAAAAAGCATCGTCCACTTTTAGAACTCTTTTTTGGGTTAGATTTCTTGGATTAGGCATGATTTGTTACGTTCGTATAAGAAAAAACCATGGTTTATTATGAGGAAAACATTAATGTAGTCAGAATTAATATTCCATTGTTGTAACAAAAACAATAAATAAACCTTAACAAGTTATGCAGTCAACCGCGAAAAGCCTGCTTGCTTAACTCATTTCATCAATAATTAAGTAATTAACAATGTGCCATATTTAGTACGAGCACATTTTGTTTGACTTTATAAAGTTTGCAAGTTTGATTACTATTATTGTTGTTGTTCTTGCGGCCGGCTGCCAAAAAATTTGACAATTGGCTTATCATTGAGGACATTCAGACTTCAGAGCATGAGGTTCAATAATTTTATATTTATAGGATGAAAAAGAAGATAATTAACAGATAAGATCAGAAATATTATATTTAAGTCAATGATCACGGGAGGATATATATATATGAGAAATTAACTTGCAAGACCAATTTTGCTTGCTCCCTTAATGGTTTACACACATGCCATTCATTATAAACATTCTTTTAAACAGAAACGGGTATTTCTTTCTTTCTTTCCTTTTTTTTTTTTTTTTTGAAAGGGGCACTTTAGGGGTTGACATTTTTCATACTACAGATTATAAAAGAATGCTAAAAGGTAGGGAACGAATACTATTTAAGATAAAAATAAAAATAATATTAATTGAAGTCGACGGATAATATATATTACTAAAAATAAATATTTCGAAAATTCTAACCAGAAGCGTTGAGAATGTTTCATATTCAATTATCCATTGTTGATGAGCACTGCCAAATTATAATCCTTTATACTTGGTGAGCATTAGAGCCGGGAAAATGGTGGGCTGGCCTTTTAAAGTTTGAAAATTAGAGGAATTTAATAAAATAAGTCGCTCCTAGGGCCTCTGAACTTAAAAAGGCCAAATTACTACTGCAAAGCCATTTTAATTTATTATTATTATTTTTTGGATGCATGAATTCACATATGATGGTAATTTACTAATTTATATGTATTTCATATTTGTTATAGAGTTATTTATCCATTTAAGTACAAATACATAATAACTATACTTTAATTTTATGATTTGGTTTTTTATTTGTTGCAGATAAATATTATGGATGTGTTCATGATGCGGGAGAAGAAATTCATGATATTCTTACTCAAGAACTAGAGCCTACTCAAAGTGAAGCACAATCAAATGTCGTTGAAATTGATGATAGTGGCGAAGATTACGACAATAATAGTTATCGTACTAATGTCGCTTAATGATATGCTTCTTATATTTTATGTGAGTTATTTGTGAATATAGTTTTCTTTTGATTATGAATTAGTGACTATACTTATTTATTAGATGATTCGTTATGTTCTATCCACAACTCTCATTTGATTTACCTCGGACCTTGGAGGGTTGGCCTTATTAGGCCCTGGTCCTTTCACGGCCGAAATTCGATTCTTAGCTTTAGTGAGCATTGCCAAATTGTAATATTTGTTGGCAAAAAAATTTTGAATTGTCATATTTAAGAAATGGGATAATTTTGATAGGCTGATTTCCAATTTTTCAAATCAAACAAAGGGAAGTCAAACGAGAGTTGTGGATAGAGCTGGGAATCAGTATATTAGACCCTTTAAGGGCTAGCCGTTTTAGGTCTAAGGTAAGAAAAACATCTGTTTTTCAAAGCATAGCCTAAAAATATACGAGTCAAGGCTGAAAACTATTTTTCTAAATTTTAACTATTTTTCCTATGGTTTTTTTAAATAAATATAATTTATAAATTACAACAACTAAAGTTCTAATTTATCAAATAAATATAGTCAGCATTAAAGTCTAAACAACACGCATCATGAAACAAACAAACACAATCACTTATTCATAATAAAAAATAAACTATTGTTCACCAATAACTTACACAAGGCATAAGAAACATGCCACTAAACAATATGAGTATGATAACTATCATTTTCATCTTCTTTGCCACTATCATCAATTTAAAAAACATTTAATTGTGCTTTACTTCAAATAGTAGGCTCTGCTTTATAGGTAAAAATATCAAGAATTTTTTTCTCTCGCATCATAAATACATCCAAAATCTTTATCTACAACAAATAATAAACCAAATCATATAAAATCAAAGTATAATTACTATATATTTGTAATTAAATGGACAAATAACTCTAAAACAAAATACATATAAATTAGTAAATTACCATCATATTTGAATTCATACATCTAGTTGCGAGTACAAATAAGAGCTTGAACATTACATGGAAGAATGTAACTACTATAATTTTTAGAACACATGAAGCAATACTCAAAGTTCACGGGTACAAAAAAGGCTTTTTAAGACCGGACGAAAGAGGCATTGTAAGACCGGATCTGCGATTGGTCTTGTTACAGGCAGTCTTAAAAATCTGTAACTTTTAAGACCGGATGCACAACTGGTTTTAAAAAAATACTTTTTAGATCGGACCTTTAAAATATAAGGTCTTAAATGTCAGACTTTTAAGACCAGACTTTTAAAACATTAGATTTTAAAACTATATTTCTATCACCCAAAAAAAAAAATACTTTTAAGACCGGATGTGAAAACACATCCAGTCTTAAAAGTCCCTTCCTTAATAAATTTAAAAAAAAAAAAAAAAAAAAGAAGAAGAAGAAGAAGGGACTTTTAAGACCGGATGTAAAAACACATTCGACCTTAAAAGTACTTTTAAGACCTGATATGGAAAACATCCGGTCTTAAAAGTCCTTTCCTTAAAAAAACCAAATGGAAATCAGAAATTTGTGGGAATGAGTAGCATATCAGGGTCATATCCAAGGGCTTCAATGTGAGTAGTTATAGCCTTATTCATGGGTGGTGTGTCACACCTCAGTATCTGCAAATTTCAAAAACAATCCTCTTAAAATCAATAACCCTCCTTTTATGATAACACAAAGAAGCTATCTAATAAAGAGATTAGCTTAGAGGATTATTGTCTACCCTGATATCATGTGCAAAGGAGAACAGTGTGCTTGAATCATCTCATTTGATACAAATTCAACACCACCATCCCATCCTTCTAAAGGCTTGCAGATCATATCATTTCATCATTCAAGGTAGGCTATTCTAGATTCAATGAAGGATGAAAACTTGAGTTCTCTTTGAAATGATATTCCAAATTAGAAACTAACCTGATTCAGGACATAGTATACTTTGAAACGACCGGAATAATTAGTAGCAAGACGGTCCAGTTTTTCCTGCATATATTTAAATATGCAGATTACTATCAATTACAAGCGTTAAGATTTATTCATTGGTTGAAGAAAAGATGAATGCTTGTTACCTTCACAAGAATTATGAACCTGGAGAAGCTAGAACCAAAACAAGAGACCATAAGAGAAAATGAGTCGAGAGCAATTTTTGTGGCGTTAGAAAATTTGTAAGCAAGGTCTTTAAGATGAGTTGAGACGAGGTTGAAGAGAATGTGAGGTGAGATAGATTTACAAAGTTAAAGAGAGGTTCAGAGAGCGAAATTCAATTTTCGGCGCGGGAAAATAGATGATTAATCTTTTAGACTTTTAGACCGGACTTTTTAAACACCCGGTCTTAAAAGTAAGATTTTTCTTATATTTACAAAAATACCACCGGTCATACTTTTTAGACTGGACTTGTGAAATATGAGGTTTTAAGAGTAAGACTCTTAAGACCTCATATTTCACAAGTCCGGTCTAAAAAAGTCTTTATATATTTACGAAATTGCCACCGGAGACTTTTAAGACCTCATATTTTACAAGTACGATTTAAATTTTTTTTATATATTTACGGAACTGCTACCGGTCATATTTTTTAGACCTCATCCTCTATAATCCGGTCTAAAAATTTCTTTATATATTTACGGAACTGTCACCGATCATACTTTTTAGATCTGATTCTCTATAATCCGGTCTAAAAATTTCTTTATATTTACGAAACTGCCACCGATCATACTTTCAAGACTGGAGCCTCAATAATCCGATCTAAACAAGGTGGTCTTAAAGCTCTTTTTTGTACTAGTGGCTTATTAATTGGCTACCGTAGTAATTGGAATGCTCAGAATATCAGTTGTCATCTTTGAAAGAATCGAAAATATTTGTTATTATTCTTCCATCAGTTCAAGACATCCAATTCTTTCCAATTATCAGGCTTCAATATTGATTCTTCCAAATAAGTTTTGAATTCAAACTTGTTCATAGAAGAAAGATCCACACTTGCATAAATATCTTGATAATCCTAGATCATTACAAATCATTCAAGAAATATTAGTTGGACATTTAACAAATTCAATTGACACTATTTTTTTTAAAAAAAAAAAAATAACGAGCCTAATGAATCAACTCTCCACCCTACAAAGCCGGCCATTTTAAGCCCTCAGCCCTAAGGGCTGGCCTTTTTAGACTCAACTTCATTTGGAGGCTTCATTTTTTAAGTCCGGCCCTTAAATGGCCAGGGCTTGAACGGACCAACTTGACAAGCTGAATCCAATTTCCGAGCTCTAGTTGTAGACCGTAAAAGAAAAACAAACTATGATATACTTTTATTTTTAAATTCAAGGATTATATTATACATACACATATACACAACCCCCCCCCCCCAAAAAAAAAAAAAACTTTTATTCAGCTATACATCACTTCATTAACTTCTAAAAGTTTAAATTAGATAGCACCCTAATATTTTATATTTTGACTATTAATTCTGATGCAATTAAAATTACCTAAAGTAAACGGTTTTTAGTTTTTATATAATGTCACAATCTTTTTTTTTTTTTATTAAACACCATGTCATTTAAAAAATAACACTTGGCATTTAAAGTGTAATTTTTAGTATTTTATACATTTTTATTTAAAAAAGACGTTGTCAAAATATTTTAATTTTTTTTAAGTATTTTATATTTTTAGGTATTTTAAATATTTCATTATACTCCCACTAGTCCTTTTTATAAGAAAATTTCTCTTTTATGTGACTGATTCTTAATATAAGCAACTGTCTTTTTATGTCTTAAAATTTAAACAACTTTTTTTTTCCTTTTTTACCCCTATTAAAAACATAACTTTATATTAATTATCCCTCAACCAACACTATTTCTTTTTCATTCAATCATTTATTACTTATTCTCTCTCATATTTTCTACTCATTCTCTTTCATATTTTTTTTATTCTCTCTCATATACTCTTTTCATAAATGATAGTATATTTGGAAAATACATAATATTTTTAACACATTTATTATTTTCAACTAATCTTAACAACCCATTTATTTTGCGCAATCAAGAAAGAAGTTACTTATAAAAAGGACTAGAAGGACCAACATTTAAAAAATACTTAAAATTATATGGCAAATGTCAAATAGTTTTCTAAAGGGTTAAGATGTATCTACAAACATGAAGTATTTTCCAAAGAATATCTATCATCCTAAAGTATTTTGTAATGCATCCAGCATCTAAAAGTACTTTTTCAAGCATATTCTAAAACAAAAAAGTACATTTTGAAGCATCTGACAAACTAAAATATTTTTTAGGTGTATTTAATACTTTAAAATATATATTTTTTGATGCATCCGGCATCAATGCACAAAAAATAGTTTTTGAATGCTGGATGCACTTAAAAAATACTATAGGTTTAGAGTGATAGATGTGCATGAGAAAATATGTCAGGGTGCTAGATGAACCTCAATCTTTATTTTGAGTTACAAGGTGTATTCTGAAAAATATTTAACATGGTAAAAACTTATAACATTAATGATATTTTTACGGTTGAGTTGATAGTGAACATATATAACATTTGGGTTCTTAATTTAAACTTTTGAAAGGTTAAGGAGTTGTGCGTAAACGATTCAAAGTTAGGGGCTTTTGTATGTGTTATATATATATATCTTTGATGCAATTTATCTTTAACAATATACATAACGAAAGATATTTGTATATAGCTTGAGAAATTAGCACACATATAAAGAAGAGTTGTACCCACTAAAGATAAATTTCATCTATTAGAAATGAGTTACACCAATTCAAGGATCTAAGCCTTTAAATTCTTTTGGATAATGAATTCTGCTACAGCAGTTTTCCCAAAAAAGAAAAAAAAAAATTCATAAACATAATTGTAAATAGCTTGGAGGAGCCATACACATCCCTCAAATTTTATATGGAGCTGGCTCGCTCCTTCATCGACAAAAAAAATGTAAAAAGTGTATACAGTTTATCACTTTATCCTTCTTCCATACAAAAATTGGTAGACTGAGAAACAAATGAAAGAAAGCCACGTATATACCAATAGAACCCTACTAAAACATGCAGTTGTAAGAATCTGCAAAGAATACAGGGTTAAGGTGTTAAAATAGTTATTGACTTATACCAAAAGTGCAAAAATAATAGGGTTAAAGGTCTAATTTGTTACGGAAGTATTGATAAAGAGGCACTCAGCATCCGGAAGTTTTTGTGGTACCATATTTGCCCCGGAAATATGAAAAATGTACCAAATTTGCCCAAAACTGACAGAAAGTCAAATGGACTTTTGCCACGTAAGATTTTTTTTGGGTTAAATACCTAATTTTCCACGGAAGTATTGATAAGGGGGCAGTCAGCACCCAAAAGTTTTTTTGGTACCAAATTCTCCCCGGAAATATAAAAAAAGGTAGCAAATTTGCCCACCCAAAGCTGATGAAAGGTCCACGTAGATCGTTAAAATGCCACATGGCTAGGAAAGAAACACAATGGAGGGTGAGTCATATGCCAGATCATGTAACCACGGCAGCACCTCATTCATCTCTCTCTCTTCCCTCTCACTTTCGGCGGTTCGTGCTTCTGAATTTACTTCTACTCCTTCACTCACTCCTACATCGGCGGCGACAGTGCCGATGGGACCATTGGGAACACCATGGCTCTCCGATGTGGGGCTGAGGACCTGCCAGGCGGTGTGGCAAATTCATACCAAACGATTTTATCCCTTAGACCCTTACAATTTCTCGATTCTCAAATCTTCAGGAAATGCCTCCTCACCCCCCCCCCAAAAAAATTCCCTTATTTTGCTTCTCTGAAATTTTACGATTTGGTGAAAATTTTGACAATCCATATGACTATCACTAACTGGGTTTATTGGCGGTTTTTTATTTATCTTGATTCGGAGAACTGTTTGACGTGGTTACATAATCTGGCTTATGACTCACCCTCCACTATGTTTCTTTCCTAGCCATGTGGCATTTTAACGACCTACGTGGACCTTCTGTCAGCTTTGGGCAAATTTGCTACCTTTTTTATACTTCTGGGGCAAATTTGGTACCAAAAAAACTTCCGGATGCTGATTGCCCTCTTATCAATACTTCCGTGACAAATTAGGTATTTAACCCAAAAAAATTCCTACGTGGCAAACGTCCGTTTGACCTTCCATCAGTTTTGGGCAAATTTGGTACATTTTTCATACTTCTGGGGTAAATTTGGTACCACAAAAACTTCCGGGTGCTGAGTGCCCCCTATCAATACTTCTGTGGCAAATTAGGCATTTAACCCAAAATAATAATAACATTTTTTTTTTAGAAATAATCATAAACATTATAAAAGAGAGAAAAAAATAACATTGACGTTAAGTTTATTAAATGTATCTTGCTTAATGAATTTTGACAGTTTTGTCATTTTTACCCCTTTTATTATGTTTATGATTACTTTTACATTAAAAAAAAATACGGTTAGTTTTACATTTTTAATATAAATTAATGACTATTTTAACACCTTAGCCTAACAATAACAATGCAGCACTACTCTAACTCAAAAAAATAATAATGATGCAGCCCTACAAACAGGGGGGGGGAAAGAGTCATGGGCTTAGGTGTATCTATTAGGATAAAGTCCATATATCCCTGCACTTCCCTGCCCTGGGATGGTGGATAACTGGATATATTTTCCTTGAAACCGTCCATTATGCCCTTAATTATTATTTTTAATAAAAGATCAAATAATATAGGGAGAATCCCATATAAAAATCATATGAAATTTCAAAACCCCAAAATATTAATAAATTTACCATTATGCCCTCAGTTTTTAAATAAAAAGAAAAGAAAAATGAGAAGAAGAGAGACGATGGTGGTTGATGGTCAAGAACCATTATTTTTGCCAGAAAAATGGAGGTAAAGCGATAAAGACAGAGACAATGGTGTGGAGGTTGTTGAGGAAAGAAAAAGAGAGGGAGTAAGGATGGAGGTTCACCGGAAAAAATAGTTGTTTGAGCTCTCTCTCTCTCTCTCTCACTTGCCTCTCTCTCCCTTAGGTTAAAATTGTGGTGTTGTTGGTGCTTATGGCGAAGTGGTGGTCAAAGCTCGTTAGCAACAGTGAAGAAGAAAGTTGTCTCTGGTGAGGAAGAAAGGAGAAGATGGAGGAATGTGAAGGGGAGTGGTTGAGGATATTGGAGAAAGTCAATAGGCTAAGAAGAAGAAGGCGAACAGTAGAACGAGCTTCACAAAATTTGCAATGAGATTGATAAGTTTAGTAATGATTTTGACAAGAATTGTAAAGGTTTTGAGAAAAGAGTTTGATAATGAAAATATGTAAGTCAGGATTCATCAACATTTGTGGCATTTCACCAAAATTCGTAATGGGATTAACAAGTTTAATAATACTTTTGACAAGAATTGTAATTGTTTTGATAAAAGCATTTGCTATGAAAAGATGCAAGATAGGATTTTGGTGAAATTGTCAAAACCATTACAATTCTTGTCAAGTCCATTACTAAACTTATCAATCTCATTATGAATTTTAGTGAAATGCTACAAATGTATGTGAATTTTGACTTACATATTTTCATTAGCAAACTTTTTGGTCAAAACCTTTACAATTCTTGTCAAAATTATTACTAACCTTGTCAATCTTATTATGAATTTTGTGAAACCCGTTTTACATTTAGTTAATACCATATCTTCTACTATTCATCTTCATCTTCCCCTAAGATGACAACTACTCTTTCACCTTCATCATATCTACCTTCACCTCTCTTCCTTGCCAAGGACAACTATCTTCACTGTCGCTAGTGAGCTTTAACCACCACTCCACCATATGCACCAACAACACCACGATTTCAACCAAAAGGAGAGAGCATCCATCTCTTCTTCTTTCCTCAACCAGCATCGACCACCTCGACACCATCATCTCTGTCTTTATCATTGGACCTCCATTTTTCCGACGACGGTAATGGTTCTTGACCATCGACCACCATTGTTTCTCTTCTTCTCATTTTTCATTTTTCATTTAAAATTGAGGGTATAATAATAAATTCATCAACATTTTAAAATCTCAATTTGATCCATGTCACCTTTAAATCATTTATAAATATTAACAGACCTTTGGGGTTTTTGAAATTCCATATGGTACTTATCTAAGATTCTTCCAATATTATATTAAAGCAAAAATATACAAATAAAAACCCAGTATGATTATTATCAAAAGAAAAGCTTAGTATAATTAGATCATGTTGGGCCTAGTACATATATATATATTCAGTGGTAAAGTTAGGATTTTTTGTTTATGTCCGTACAATTAATGGAGGAGATTTAGGGTTTCCCCCGATTTTTTTTTTAAATAAAGTTTTAAATGCATTAAAAAAATAAAAGAATATAAAAAAAAAAAAAAAAAAAAACTTCAATGTTGTCATAAACGAAATGAATATGATGAGAAACATAGCCTTCAGAACAGAGTTGTTTGCAGAGAAGAAAGCCTTCCCTATATCTGTGAACTTCAGAGCAAAGATTGACGCAAGGAACCAAGAGAACCAGTCATGGAATATCCCTAGTGATTCCTTGAGGAGATCAACCTCAATGCTCCTACACCACATCAATGATAAGCTGAAAAGCCTTAAATGAGAAGAAGAAGCAGAAGAAGTGAGAAACAGAGCACTTACCTTATTGCAGCGACAACAACAATTCCAGCATCTTTGATCTTTGTTGTGATGATAGAAACCAACGAACTTATGTGATTAAGAACCTTCTTTCCTGTTTCTACAATCTTCTCGCGCCTGGTTTTCATCGAATATGAACTGTGAGTAGTTGCTTTGTGCTAAGGAAGGGGTTAAACAGAGCATGAAAACATGTGGGAAAAACAGAGTACTGACCAAATTGAAGCTAAAGTTGAATAAGGGGCTTAGGAGGCCATTGCAGCAGGACCACCTTCTTTTCTTTGTAGTGTTCGACCTGGAGTTTGTATAATAGATCTGTGTTTGAGTAGAGCGTACTGACCAAATTGAAGCTAAAGTTGAATAAGGGGCTTAGGAGGCCATTGCAGCAGGACCACCTTCTTTTCTTTGTAGTGTTCGACCTGGAGTTTGTATAATAGATCTGTGTTTGAGTAGAGCTAGGGTTTATATATATATAGTGGAAGAAAATTACAATATTTGCTGTTTGAACTTCGACGTTTATTTTTTATTTTTTGTTTTCAGTGTTTGAACTTCAAAGGTTTGTGTTTGGCGTAAGTGTGGCTCCACCACTATATATATTAGTATACATACAGAAAACGAGAAACAACAAACATGAAATAATAAATTATAATGATAATAAAAGGCATGATAAATACCATGGACAAATTAATCTAGACGATATACTGTATATTACATCTGGCCCTTAATAAAACATCCACTTTCTCATTTAATTTTTTCATTAAAATGAGTCTTAAATTAATGACTAAAAAAAGTATATTCGATTACCTGTACACTATGAGCTAATAATTTGAAAGACCCTATTATTCCAATCACATCCATCTTTATATGTTACAATCATAATTCGTAACCCATCATAATGGATTTCTATCCTCTCCTTCTGTTATCTTAAGCCATCTCTCCGTACGCCAAATGCTAACCGTTGGATTACATGATAATGAATCCAATTGCTTAGACTTTGGTTTTTTATGTCAAAGATTAAGGAGAAAGAATACCTTTGAATTTTAATAGAAAGTGTGTCTAGCACTATAAACATTTTATAGGTGTAAAAATACTCATAAACATTTAAATTATGAGTAAAAATGTCAGCACCATTAAATTTAACCTAACATCGTTACATATGCATATATAAAAAGAGTGTGTGCCCTAATACAAAAATTAACGATTTTAGGTCACATTTAATGATGTTGGCATTTTTGCTCTTATTTTAAATGTTTATTGATATTTTTACACCTCTAAAATATATATGGTGTTAGACACACTTTAAGTAAAAGTTTATGAATAGTTTTACATCTTCACCCTTTATGTAATTGGCTCCAAATCAATCCCAATCCCAAGTAGAATCTATATCGCATCAAAATTAATCCAACTGTTGAAACCATACTCAAAATTAGAGCCAGGAAATCAGGCTAAACCTGTCGGGCTGGCCCGTTTAAGCCCTGGCCCTGCAGGGCTCAGGCTTGAAAAATAGGTCAAAAATGTGAAATTGACCCTACAAGGCCGGCCCTGTAGGGCCTCGAGCTTAATCGGGCCGACCCTGCAGGGCCTCGGGCCGGCCGGTTAGGCCCGTTTAACTGTAGCTTTTTTAAAAAAAAAAAAAAATCAATTACTTAGACTTCCACTTAATGAATGTGTTTATTTGTAATTACTTAGATTTTGTTAGTTTAAACTATAACCTTTTTTTATGTTTATTATTATTCTGTATTAAAACACATAATTAGTTATTATAAATTTTAAAGAAGGGATGTTTTCGTATTAAATAAACATATACTTTGGTATTACAATATTATATAAGTAATAAATTATAAATCTATTTTGTGTAAAATAAGTATAATTATTTTTATTTGACAAGAAAATCATGCATGAACCGAAGGAATCTGCAGACACACACAAAATTACGAGAGGAAAGACATTTTGTAGTGGGCATACATAAAGAATTCCTTTGTTTAATATTTTTGAAAAAAAAAAAAAAAAAAACATATTCTTTGTGTTTATTTGTTTTTTATTACGAATTAATGAATTTGTTTATTTGTTAAATGATTTATATGGTTTAGATATTAATGTTGATAACATTTATTTGATAAATTAGAACTTTAATAATTGCAATTTACTAATTATATTTCTTGGAAAAACATCGAAACAAAAATAGTTAAAATTTAGAATAGTAATTTTCGAAGATCAGAGGCTTCGTACGCAGCTTCAGATTATCGGCCACTTTTTAAAAACAAACGTTTTTCTTACCCTAGCCCCCTCGAGGCCGACCTGTAGAGCCAGGCCCTATCGGGCGGACCTGATTCCTAGCTCCACTCAAAATGAATCTTTGCGTTTTAATTTAGGGTCAAATGACAAACACACACAGCACACAAACACACACACTTGTACTAGCTCAAACATGTGACTTCTCTACAAGAGGGAGAGGTAGGTGACATTTAAGCTAAAGCACATCGGCATTAATCTTCAACTTTAAATGTCTTATAAAAGCAACAATTTTGAACCGTTGGATTCTAATCTAACTATTACTGCGGCTTTTGGAGAGATTTTATGACTTAAGCTCATACTGGAACCGTTCTGCTAGAAGCCGACTCTGTTCCATGATCACCATTTTCTTCTTCTTCTTCATTTTCTCTGCTCAACTCCTCCAAAGATTTTCCCTTAGATTCAGGAACCAAGAAAGTGAACAACAAACCAACAAAGTTAATACAACCTAGTATTATCAGAGTATTCTTCATTCCTATCCCAGTTGGGTACCCTTCATCAGTCTTCTTCGGATCTTTGCTCTGTGCCGCATACAAGAACCCGAACGCCCCCACTATCGCCCCAGCCTTCCCGGCCGCTGATGACAACCCGTGACAAGTCGACCGGAGCCTCGCCGGGAAGATCTCGGCTGGCACTACGAAAGTTGTGGCGTTAGGGCCGAAATTGGCGAAAAAGAAGGTCAATGCGTACATGACAAGAAACCCTGCTCTGTTCTCCTTCTTGGTCCAGTGATCGTAAGGGATTGCGAGAGCGAACATGAAGACGGTCATGAAGAAGAATCCCATAAGCTGGATGAAGAATCTTCCCAATATGTCTATAAGCGCCACCGTGAACCAATATCCTGGCACGGTGCCGCAAAGTGCTATCAGTACACTTGCTCTTGCCACTTTATAAACTTCTTGAATCGCGCTCATTTCTCCGGCCGGCGGGATCCATCCGACCGCTGAATAAATATCTTTCTGGAAAAGATTTGAACTGTAGTATGCGATATCAAGTAAGAACCACGTGGCACATGTTCCGAGCAAGTGAAGTCCATGTCTTCGAGCGAATTCGTGACTGAACAAGCCGAAGTTGGCTCTGTCTCTTTCGTTTGGTTTTTCCTCCTTCTTTGGCTGTTCTTCTCCAACTTCGACTTGGAGGACCTTGGCCATGTCCAGAGCTGCTTGCTTTTCGTTCCTTGCGACAAGAGCCGTGTACCTTGCCGTCTCCGGCATCTTTGCTCGTGAGTAGAAGGTCAATGCGGCGGGCACTGCTCCGAACATGAGGATTATGCGCCAAACATAGTCGGCCTGAGGTGGCAGAGAAGCCGCCGGATCCACATCGTACGGTGGAGCCTTGTACGCATGCTCGAACGCCGCTGCGACTATCAGAGAAACTATCCCGCCGACCAATATTCCAAATCCTGATGAAAAAAAAAATCATGGGTAAGGAAAGGAAAAAGGATCTCGATCTCCACTTATGAACTGGGTTCGAGCTAAGCAAATTTAGGCCTTTCATGTATGATTTTGGATGGTTCACATCTAAATTTTTTAAAATGATGAGTTTTTTAAGTAAAAAATCATATTTCATAAAATAATAATTAAAAGATTATTATTATTTTATATTTTATACTCATTAAAATACTTTCTTAAAAAAATATAAGCTTTTAAATCAGCATAACTCTTCCTACTAATATTTTTTTTTTTTTGCTTAGCAGTAAAGCAATTCCCCAACTTTTATGGGTTTCATCTCTGTAATGAGTCCAAGGAGCAATAAAACAAACATTATCGGTCAACTGAAATTCGATAATTTAGATTTAATAATAATATAAGTTCAATCGTTGAAAAAAAGTGCACATCATTTACTTGTCAAAACTCAAAAGAGACTAGGTTAAGTGTGAATCATCACTGGTACAGTAAAGTTTAATTTTTGAATTGAACAAACCTTGCATGGCGAAGACGGCGGCGACAAACGCTCCACGAGTCTTCTTGTTGGCGTATTCGGACATGATGGTGGCGGAGAGAGGGTAGTCGCCGCCGATTCCGAAGCCGAGCCAGAATCGGAAGAAGCAAAGAGTGGTGATGACGCCTTTTGGGGTGTCACCAAAAGAGAGGCCAGAAGCAAGAGAAGAGATTACCATAAGAGCAAGAGTCATCCCATACGCTTTCTTCCTCCCCAACTTGTCGCCAAGCCAACCGAAGAAAAGCTGACCGGCCAAAGTCCCACAGAGAGCAACGCCGTTGACGGCCATGGACGGGCCCGGAGGCAAACTCCCCGGCTTCTTTGACCCTTGTTTGGTGTAATATATCCTCCCCAGCAACTTGGTAACGTTAGGGATACTGAAAAGATCGTATGCGTCGGTGAAGAAGCCCATGCCGGCGACGACGATGGCCGTGAAGTGATACCATTGTGTCTTGGCCATATCAAGAGCATTAAGCACATCTCTCTGATCACCTGCCATAGCCACAATGGTTTATAAGGTTTCTTCGGAGAATTCAACAAATATGTGTTTCAGTTTTGGAACATGTGTGCAGATCATATATAGGCAGAGAGTCCAGTTTGAGTGATGGTTTTGAATTGGCGCATATTTTTCATGCGTGTGTGGACCGTACACTTTGACGAATCAGATGATTATGTGTAATTTTCCACCTGCTTCTTGATTGAATATTATTAGATAGGTGTGTGTCTATGGTTTGAAGCGACACGTATGTAGGATTCCATCAGGGCTAATTTTTTGTGTTTAAAAATAAATTATATAAAGTTTGAACATGCATAACTTTTTTTTTTTAGAAAAAATAACTTAAACTTCAAAATCTCAAATTAACTGATTTTCTATTAAAATAAGTAGTTAATTGTTATATTCTTATTATCAATACCAATATAAGACTGATTTGTAAATTTAAAATTTAAATGATATGTTTTACTTTTTCTCATGACTCTGTCAAAATTAGCCTTTGAAATAATTGGATTTGGGTTGATTCTGATTGGAGTTGCGGCTCTACTGAAAGGAACTGATGAGAAAAGTTATAGGCACAATTATACCTATGTATTTTTCAGAAGAATAATGGAAAAATTGCACCTAGGTCCTAGATAAGGAAAAATATAATAAAATTATCTCTTAAAATCTCAAAATCAAAGTGAAGTCTCTGGGACTTTTTTGCAATATTTTTATATATAAAAAGACGCAAATGCTCCCATATTCATATGTTGACAAGTCTATAAACATGTTTTGATAGGGAAAAACACCAAAATAATGTTTTTTTACAAAAATTGTACTGAACTAATGCAGTCTGGAAACATTTTACCAATCTAATGCAGTCAAACATGCGCGGACTCACCGACGCCATCGAGCGGTGGCGTCGAGCTTCTGACGCGACTCGCTCACCGTCTTGACAAATTACCTCTTTGTACCATTAAAAAAAATAAAACAATAGAGTGTCGTCTCAACCTGAGACGCCACTCAATATTCATTGAATTGGACACACCACCCAATTTGAGTGGCGTGTCATCCCATAAAATAATAATAATAATAGTATATAATATAATATAATAAATAATGATAAAAAAAATAGAATAATTTAAAGCTCTACCTCATTTAATTTGGAATCAAAAGAAAAAAAGTATGGGGCTTAAATAACTCACTAAAAACGCATTTTAAAAGATTACACGGTACAATTTAGTTATTACAACAGATCCCAAAACAGGGGATCTATATATTTGTTATACACCAAATATTTTGTATAATAACAGTAATGATTTTGGTGTATAACAATACAGTAATGGATACCAATACTGTTGTTATACAAAATATTTGGTGTATAACAAATATATAGATCCCCTATTTTGGGATCTGATGTAATAACTAAATTGTACCGCGTAATATTTTAAAATGCGTTTTTAGTGAGTTATTTAAGCCCATATTTTTTTTTCTTTTGATTCCAAATTAAATGAAGTAGAGCTTTAAATTATTCCATTTTTTTATCATTTATTATTATTATATTTATTATATTATATACTCTTATATTTAATATTAATTTTATTTTATTTTATTTTTATGGGATGACACGCCACTCAAATTGGGTGGCATGTCCAATTCAATGAATATTGAGTGGCGTCTCAGGTTGAGACACCACTCAATATTGTTTTATTTATTTTAGTGGTACGCTAGCCTCTGTTAGCACAAAGAGCGAGAGTCGCGTCAGGGCGCGACGCCATCGCCAATGGCGTCAGAGTCCCGACGCGACTAGTGGCGTCGATCAAAGCGCATGTTTGATCGCATTGGGACGTGGTAAAATGTTTCCATCGCATTAGTTCGGTACAATTTTTTGTAAAAAAATATTATTTTGGTGCTTTTCCCTGTTTTGATAAGACTATGTGTCTATGTTGACAAATCTATGAGCATGTTTTGAAAAGTTTATAAGCATATTTTAACAAGTCTATGAGCCTCTATGAGACATTTGTTTCTTTTCACATATAGAAAATATTACCAAAAAAAAAAAAAAAAAAAAAAATTCAAGGACTTCTCTTTTTCAAAACTAGGTGCAATTTTTCGAAGAATAATTTAATCATGTATAACTTTTAGGAAGTACACATTATGATGATAATTTCCCATACTCTTATTAGCTTTTTTTTGTTCAATATTTAAAGTGGGAATAACTTTCATAGGCAATAGTATTCTTTCCCATCATTAATATAAGATTCATTTGATTTTTTTTAAAGATTAAAGAAGCTAAATAAATTACTTATTTGTAGTACTTGTTGTGTATTATTGGAGTATATATCAATTTACATTTCACATAAATTAGTTATGGAAAAAAATGATAAATATAAAGGAGAATTCCAAATAAATGCCATTTGAATTTGGAAATCTCAAAAAGTTTGTTAACACATTGAAAGGAAAAATAGGTCTCAAGGACTAATTTAAGATTTTGAAATGTTGTGATTTTATTAAATTTACTCTCAATTTTTTTTTTTAAAAAAAAAAAAAGAAAAAGCCCTCGCTAGGGACGAAGTTCCAGTGACCAACACCACCCCACTAGTGGGCCTCTGATGGTCGACTGCTGAAGCTCTGGTGACAACTTGAGTAATGGAATTGACTACTTGAGTATATGGATTGACTACTTGAGCTCCCTTAGCTCTATCAAACATCGTTAACAAGATGAATAAAAGTAATGACAACTTGAGTACAGCTATTAATAACTTTGGGAGCATAATTTGTCAATTGACATACTCAAGTTGTCATTGTCTTTATTCAACTTGTTAACGACACTGAATTGAGTTTATAGAGCTCCGGCGAGGGTTCTTTCTTTAAAAAAAAAAAAATAAAAAAAATTGAGAAGCAATTTGTTAAAAACACAACATTTTAAAATTCCATAATAGTGCCTCAAAACCTATTTGTCATTTCTATTAAAATATTTCTTGAGGTTTTCTAAGTGTAAATGGTATTTATTTAGAATTTTTCCTAAATATAAATACTTTAAATAGTTTTTATGAAACCGACTGGTCATTTTGGGACCATGCACAAATAAGAACTACCTTTCGGTCACTTGTAGACAAAGCAAAGCTGTTTGATACAAGGAATTGGGAGGGGGAGGAAAAATTTTATGGTGAGATTTGTAAAAATTGAAGAAGTGGAGTTATAAAAATTTAATTAAAAAAAAATGTAAGATAATAGAGTAAGAATAATTAATTAATTTTTTTTTAACCCGACTTCTTTAAATTTTTTAAATTCAACTCAATTTTTTTTTCCTCCACCCACTCTCTCTCTCTCCTCCCCTCATACCAAATATTCTATGATTTTGTGTGCTTGTGATTAGAAGTGAAGTTCTTTACTCATCTTTTGAGAGGTAACTATCACAACAACTTCGCACGGGATCAGATTCTAAGTATTGTGACCACATAATTTTATCCTACTTAAAAATAATGCGATACTGTAGTATTCTCTCATAAAAAATAATTTAATTATTTTATTTAAGTTTTCAGTTAAGAGTTACTCTTTATTTTGAAAATAATACTCTCTCATATCCTTAATAATATTAGACATATTTATATATTTTGATTAGATTATGAAAGTTTGTTAATGTGACATGTATTTTCTAAAACAATATAATCATCTTCCTTAATTCTCTCATTTCTTTTCCTATTTAATTATTATTAAGCGAGTATTAATAGAAATAAATTAAAAAGAATAGATTAAAAAAATCTATCTGATATTTAAGATAATATCTATTCTCTGTAATATAGATGCAATTTATTGCTGTATAGAATAATCATTGGACATGTATTTTTTTTTTATACAAAATTGGACATGTATTAAATTGTACTCCTTTGTGGCTAACAAAGAAGCATCCAGTGTTAACTCGAGTCTACATTTGGTGCTTAGAATTAGGTGCTTATATTTCTAATTAGAGGTATGAGCACATTTTTTTAATTTTTTTATATATTGTATTTATTTAGATTTAAATCATATCTTTCTTTTCGAGTTTTTTTTGCACCCAAGATGTCAAATTAATTAATTTCCAGTTACTGTATTTGTCTCGTAACACCGAATTATGAAAATTAATTAATTTGAGATACAAAGTGCAAAAAAAAATCTCGTAAAGCATCATATAATTTAAATCTAATATATATATATATATATATATATATATTTAAAAAAAACTGCTCATACCTCTAATTAGAGATATAAGCATATAATAAACACCTAATTCTAAGCACCAAATGTGGACTCGTGTTAACTCTTGTTAGGGGCTTGATTATCACGATTTTGGGGATGAGGATTTTCTCTTAACCTTTTTTTTTTTTCCTTCTCAAAATCGCATCTCACCTTTAAATTAAAAAAATAAATTATTCATATTTAATATTTTTTAAATTATTATTATAGTATTTTATAATAAATTTTTAAAAAAATTTATTTGACTTTATAGTTATAAATTGTGTAAATAAGATTTTAAGAGTTTAGATTTATTTATTTATTTTTAAAATAATATTTTTATAAAATATGAAATATGAACAAATTTTTTTTTTAACACAAACCACTTTTGGACATAGGGGGAAAATATCATGGTATGTTCTTAGCATGATTATTGGGGGGGGGGACAATCATATATATATAAGCAACAATAATAATGGCGACTTTCATGAATCTTTTGTCCAAATAATAAGAAAGAATTCACACATGGACAATAATAAAAACTATGGCTAAATCCCAAAAAAATCATTGCCCAGTATTTATTTCAAGGTAAGAAAAACGCGGGCTATTTCTTAACTTCAAATACTCTAGCTAGAGCCACAGCTACATAATCCTTACATTTATGACTCTGAATAAATAACGGTTACAACTACTAAGCGTAATGTATGTTGAGACAGAGCTTGCACAAGAATATAACATTAATACTTAATAGTTAAATATACACATTGTTATCAATGGCGGATTTAGGGGGTTAGGGGTGGCCCCCAACCCCCCCCCCCCTAATTTTTTTTAAAAAAATATATTTAGTAGGGGACTTAAATTGACTTTTCTGACTATATATTAGGCGAGATTGATTGATGCTTCATATGCCCATAAGGAAACTGGCAATCCTTAAACACAGTGGATAGTGGACATTCTGGATTAGTCATTTTGCTCCATATTAAGACTCCTTATCTTGTTTTTGCAATTTTTCTTTCTTGTTTAGTTCATACTCTATGGGTAACCTGTCTTTTTCATTAAGGAGGAAGCTTGTACCCACTTTTTCAGTTTTTACAACAACTACTGAAAGATTTTTCTCTGCTATGAAAATAATCAAGATAAGGCTTCAAAATATAATAGAAGACCAATTTCTTGATGATTTTTTATTAGATACATTGAAAAAGAAATTATTTTCAGTTTTAGCACGGATTCAATTATAGATGAGTTTAAAAATATGAAAATACGTAGAGTAAGAGTTAAGTGAAGTGATCTTAATTCATGTAATATATTTCTTTCAATTTTTTATATATTAAGTTTGTATTGTATTTCAAGTACTTTTGTTTATGATATATACTCCCTCAGGTCCTAAATATAAGACAAAGTTTGTAATGCAAATTGCACAACAAACTTTGTCATATATTTAAAACCGGAGGTAGTAGTATTTTTTATTTTCGCCCCCCGTGATTAAAATTCCTAGCTCTACCCCTAATTGTTATGTATGTTACTGAATAAATAACGGTTGTTTACGTAAAACCGTTATGTATTAGAAAACTTCACGGTTCTTACTTAACAATCGTTCGTTATGTATGTTACTGAATAAATAAAGATTTTTTGTTTTGTGTGAGATCATTATGTATATATTATGCCAGCATTAATGAATACAATTGTTTATGAGCATCTGTTATTTATTATGCCAGCATTACGTACATTTTGGCCGCACATACCACAATACATAACAGGTGTTCTATTAAAACTGTTATAATAGATTATGAATACATCGCGGTTTGGAATCGTTATGTATCTACGTGAAACATATATAGGACCTTCATATATAATGGTTCGGAACTATGATGTATGGTTGAAAATAACCGCGATTGAAGCCATTTTTTATAGTGTGCACTTGTTTTTTCATGGTGTTTTTGGGTAGGAGTTGAAAGAGAAAACTTCAATTTTGATATCTGTTGTTGCTTGTTGAATTTGCGTTCTTGACCTTTAGTTTATGCTTTCTCAATGCTTTCTTAGTCCTTCTTTCATTACTAAGTCAAAAATAACACAAGCTTTTTAAGCATGAAGCATTGGTAATTGTTAAAGCTATATATACTTGCGAATTTTCAACGTTGAATTCTGCTACCAAATAAAGTGGATTAGACTATGAATTTCCATTGGTGTTTGTATTTCTTGAGTGGGTATAGTTGGACACTTTTGAATTTCGCCTACGGCTTAATAATGTATTATGTTTTATATGAATTTATTAAATCACAATGATATCGCTCTTTACTAGCTACACCTAATAACATACAAAATTAAAAAAGAAAAACTTTTGATTGAGATCTAATTGACTTTTAATCCTCGTATATTGCGTTTTTTCAATTTATAATTAATTTTTCAATTTCTTAATTTAATCTCAGAGGTAAGGATTTTTTAATTGTATCCTTTACATAGTATAATTTAGACTAAAGTATACTTTTAGTCCTTCAAATTTACATGAGATATACTTTTAGTTCCTTAACTTTATAAAGTATACCTTTGATAACTATAATTCTAACATCGTTAATGTTACTCACGGAACAACGCTAACGCAACAAACTCAAGTGATCACCGTGTAATTAAATGCTACTAATATTAAATTTAAAATATGTGTAAATTGAGAAAATCTAAAAACCTAATGAAGCAATTAGTATAAAACCTTGATTGTATAAAAAAAAATTAGTTTAATAATTTAAATATCAATATAATTTGCAGCAATTTGCCAATTTATTTTAGTTTACTAATCTAAATATAGTATATTAAAAAATTAAAAATTAAATATGCTTTGTCAGTTTCACGCTTATCACTTGAATTTGTTGGGTCAACATTTTTCGTTAGTAACATTAACTATGTTAGAAATATAAAACCAAAAGTATACTTTATAAAAGTCAAAAGGACCAAAATTATACATCATGTAAAATTTAAAGGACTAAAAATATAATTTATAAATTACATAGTATAATTTATTATCACAAATAATAATATATATTTTTATATGAAAATAAAATTAATGAATAAATGTCAGGCATTCTCCTCTCAATTATATATATGACTAAATGAATTCATGTCAGTCCCTTAATGTTGATGCAAATCTATACCATTGATATTGTAGATAATACTACCAATTGAAAGATTAATATTACATAGCATGGAATTATTTTCAATTATAATATTAATAATATGATACAAATTAGGTATGAGGCACATGGTCATTCAAATCATTTTCGGGAAATCTCACACCACACACCACAACCACAACCATCTTCTTCTCAATTATATTTATATATTAACAGCAAGTTGACTCAGTAACAGTGCTATCTGTCATGCTTGAATAAGGTTCCTAACTCGAAGTGGCTGTTTAAACTGAAAGTAATGAGGGGAAAAAAACATGTTTATGTCTCCATCAATTCACATTTATATTGACATACACACACACACAAGTAAAATGCTAAAACAAAAGTATATTAGTGACAGAATTGGATGATTCAAATAGAGTGTCATTTTACAATTAGTGACGAAATTCCGTTATTAAGTCAATTTAACAGAGAAATTTTGTCGTTAAATTCCATCTTTAATTAATGTTTTTTTAATGTATAATCTAATACATTAATCTATATCTACCTTGCATATATCTAAATTTTCTAAGAGACTGCTTTAAATATTTGGAATATGGTTATACGCAAGGTTGTCAAATTCACGAGTTTAAGCAAACTCATGATAATGATGTAAACTCGATCGCTAACTTCAATCTTAAACTCGTAAGAGTTTATTTTTATTATTAAATAGATATTACTAGTATATAATTAAATAATTAAAATATAAAAATGACAACAATTTGGTTTAAATATATCTTAAATCCAAATAATTGAAATTAAATCCATTAACATTCATCATTTATCATATTTAATAAAGAAATTTCTATAAAATTTCTATATAAAGTCACTGAACATGATCAAATCAAAAAAGTTAACACGAGTTTAAGAGTAAGTTAACACGGTTTTGTAAGTTAAAAACGTAAAAACGGTAAACTCGGTGAATAAACTCGTGAGTTTAACCGAGTTTACTATTGACTCGACTCGTCTTTGTAAGCTAGAAGCCTAAAATCCGTAAACTCGGAGAGTCAACTCGCGAGCTTGACAATAATGGTTATACGGACTCTTTACATTATATTTCATTCCATTTCAAAGTTCAAACAGATCTGTAATTGAAACTAATTAAACATTATGCTCTTAGTATTTCAAAATTAAATTAAATTTGATTGACCGACCACACCTAACTGTAAGTAAGTCATCATCATCAAATTAAAGTTCCGTCCACGTTAGGTGATTCCCTCAATCAAAACAAGCATGCATGCATGTTCCCCTACTAGGGAAAATCAATCTCTTATTGTTTATTACATTATTTTATTGTTACATCATAGCAATTGAAAAAAACCGATAACTTTTTACACTACACCACGTTATCAGCTAAATTGGGCCATTTTAATATGTTTTCGTGCTGTCAAATAGTGAACAGCTTGCTCAAGTAATTATAATAAATAATAATTAAGCAACTGAATTAATTAATGTGTTAATATGTCAACACGTAGCTTCTAATTTATAAAATTAAAATTTGAGCTTTGACAACCATGCTTCTCTCTTATTTATTTATTTTTAAATCATCACACACCAACCCCTTTTCCTTCTCCAATGGTTTTCACAACCATTTAGTGCCCGTTTGGGTTAACGGTGGGAAAAGTGACTATTTTCTATATGATTTTTGCATAAGCAAGATAGGGTAAAACTCATATTGTAAATGTAATTTATATTTGGATTGATGGTGGCATAAATATCTTTTTTCCAAACTGAAACGTGTTTAAATTATTATTTGAAAAGTCAGTTGAGATTGAAAATGACATAAATCTTTTTTAATACTACATACTACCTCCGGTCTTAATTATAGGAACACCTTTATATTATAATTTACACTACCAAAGTGTTCCTATAATTAGGACCGGAGGGAGTATATTATTTAGTTGTAGATAGTGCGACAATTGAAGATAAAAAATAAATTTAAATTTGAAAAAATAAATTATTATTAAAAATAACACTCATATCTCTCCTTTTTGTACCCTTGCGGCGCTCAAAACCCAGACACGGAGAAGATGATAAACTGAAACTTAACGTTGAGAGAGAGAGAGAGATCTGGCTTTCTTCTTCTTTTATAGTATAATTTACACTACCAAAGTGTTTTATGTAAATGATATATAGATTCTTTACACACTCTTCAGAAATAATCAAGATAGTGTGGATATTAACTAGTAACTAGTTTCTTGAATTTTTGTATAGGAAAAATATAATTTTTTCTATCATCTTTCACTCAACGGAAGGAGTTTTCACACATATCATACTTATAAAGAGTCGAATTTACAAATTCTTATATAAGTTAAGACTTGGAGGTGCTTTTGTTGAGCTCACGTGAAAGTGTAAAAGTGTGCGGTACGTAATGATAAAAATATTCACAATATTTTTAATATTCTCTCGTTATTTCCTCCATTACTTAATACGGAGTATATAAGATTTACTACTTTTTTTTTTGGTCGAATATAAGATTTACTACTTTACGGTTCAAGTTATTCATTTAAGTAGATGTTATATGTAAAATGATAACAATATTCTGAATTCAATTTGTGTCATTTCGAATAGCTAGAACAATTAAGGTTTTGAAACTCAAACTGGCTACTAAATCAAGCGGGGTATTAAGTTAAGGGTTAGTGGATCAGATTAAAGTCAAACTGGAGTTAACCCAGAGACCGGTGAAAAATAGAAGATTTCAGAATAATTATTATGAAATTCTAAAAAACAAATTTTTTTAAAAATGAATTAAACAAATTCTAAACCGGGTTGATGTCTGACCGGACTGGTTTATTGACCGGTTCACCAGATTCCGGTCTGGGCTTTAGAATATTGAGAACAATGCTTAAAATTGTGAGAGAAAATAAATGAAAATCAGGTTATGCAGATTTTTAGACGAGTGGTCGAGAATACAAAGTGGCTAAAAAATTAATCCCCTTTCACTTTCCTTTCAGGGCTTGTTTGGTTTGAGGGGAGAGAGTGAAAGGAGGATATTGACTAAATCACACAATGGTAGAAGAATAATTTTTTTTTTTTTTGTTGAGATTATATTTTTAAAATATTAAAAAGTTTTAATGAGATATTTAGTAAAGAGGAGAGAAAAATTTCTCTCTCTCCCTCCCTCCCTCCGCCACAAACCAAATAGGCCCTCAAGCACCTGATCTCTAGTTTTATTGGCTAAAAAACAAACTTCCACCTTTTTTTCATTTGAAAAAGGCTGGGAATATTTCTCTAGTCCTATATATAAATCACTTTGTTTTAACATAATCAAGAAAAACCCATTAATTCTGTATTAAATTAATAATTTTTTAAATTTACCTTTATTTAATATAAACTATATCTTAGAAGAAAAAAGTCTACACAATAACAAATGGAGATAAAATTATTCACTCACATAAAAAAATCTAATGATTTAACTTATAAATAGGGGAAAAAAAACATCTCCATCTTATAATAGGACCAGAGGATTATAATTAATGATTAATTAGTTCCCATAAAATAAAAAAATAATGATGGTAATTATGAGATGAAATTAATTAAGCATAACCCTATTCAATCCGGGCACGTGTCTGATTAATTTATTAATTACGGTGCCTAATTTAGCGAGCGTTTATTTTACCTTGATTTTTATATCATTGTCGTTTTTCTGGTCTGTGAATGTTTTTTAATCTCGTTTCAAAAAAACAGCGAAGCAGTGATGTGTGGAATGACGCAAAGAGACTTGAGCAAAAAAAAAAATGACGCAAAGAGAGGATGTTGAGGGCGTGAAGTGGTCCTAGCCGTTCGATTTTTGAGCCGATCTGCAAAACTTTGGTACGTGTCCAACATGAAGTCAAAACTTTGATACGTGTCCAACATGAAGTCAAATCCTGACTTGTCATTTCGAATATTTTTTTGATTTTTTTTCACTTGAATTCATACCACCTGTACCATGACGTTTATATTCCTTCATTTTCTTTCTAATAATCAAGAAGCTGCAACCTCTTATTTATATAAGTTTGCGTGTCACTAAATTATAATGTTATTGATATTTTAAATTGGGGAAAATCCCATGTAAAATTAGTTAAAATAGAAAAAATTTAAGCAAGGTTGGTAAATACTAAATTCAACAAATCTCTAATTTGACTCAATTTGAGATTTCAAAATGTGAGTAAAATAACTTTAATATCCTCACCTTCTCTCTCTTCGTAAAAAAAGTTTTATATATGACTTTTTACATCAAGAAGGGAAATTTCCTTCCATCCCTTCTCCTCAAGTCAAAAACACTCTAAATGGTAGAGTATTATTTATAACAGAAATATAGACTATATTGTAGAAAGAATTAGTGGACTGAAATATCTTCATAAAAACATTTCCGAGAAAAACATCATCATCATCATCACTAATAAAACAAGAGTTATTTTAAAATAGAACATCAAAGTATGAAACTTAGTTATAAGTTTTTTTTTTTTGAAACCCAAGTGTATGGTTTTCCAGTAGGGTCAGGTTTGTCTGGGTTTCAACTGCGGTCACTCAGCTTAAATGCTCCTTGGTCCGTCATCTTCGACCCATGGCCCGGCCTCTTGGGATGGTCCAATGAAAATCTGACCCATATTTCGAACTGAACTGGCCTGTAATAATAGAATCTTGTATGCACAACCAACAAAAGTCTGACACAGTTAATAGATGGCTGTGTCCATTAAATATGATGTCCTGGGTTTAAATCAGTCCGTGTGTATGGAAAACTGTACGGGAGAGGCAACACCTACTTTGGTGATCTTTACGTGTCAAGAGAATTAGTCTCTAGCTATCGGTTAGGAGATACCACTTAGATTCTACCAAAAAAGAATCTTGTGTGGAGAACTACCTCATGTCAAAATCAAAGCCAACAGTAAGGTCAATGATTGAGCTGCATAACCTAAACTGGCCCTTTGAGCCCCCTTCATAGCTCTGTCATACACCATAGAAAAACTGAATTAATAAGTCCAATCATTGTTTTTATTCACTTGCAGCTTCCATGTTTAAACTTCGGAGGACTTTGTTGTTATGATCACAAGTCAAAAAGAGAGTTCATCCCAAAAAAAATAGTCTATTGGAAATGGGGGGCAACTTTACATCATGACACTTCACTCAACCTTTTGCAGGTTACAACCTTCATATATAGTCCTCAAAAAGAAAAGTATATCTCAAAAGACGAGCCTATTAGATAAGGGGCCTTTTAAACTTATAAAACACGCTTTGTTTGTAAAGCTCTGAAAGGTAGGACACATAACACTTGTTAAGCACTGTTCCAAGTTCATGAATTTGACTTCTTATCCTCCAAATTCCAGAGTCCTAACCAAAAAGAAAGAAACCAGACTTGCAAAATCAATGGCTATATATTGTAAATCTAGAATAAGATACGATGCTCATTGTGCAATAATAACTTCCCTCATCTTTCTATCATTTCTTCCCTTTTCTCTCTGTCAATACACATTACAAATATACACAACCTTGACCATCTTACAAAGAAGACCATCTAGTGAGAACTAGGCCAAAGACCAATGTTCATGAATGTTGACGAAGTGACACAATATCCTCTGTTAGAAACAAGGGACAATATTGCACTAAGAATTGGTTTCATTGGAAAAGATCCCTAAAACCATCGAAAATTTGTAGGGCTCTTAATCCACCAGTCCTCATATTCCTCAGCCTGCTTCGCAGTATCTGCATATAGCAATAAAAGCCATTAGCAATCAGTTAGTTATAAATTTTATATTTTATATTGATGTTAAAATATATGTAAAATAATTTCACTTTTTGTATTAGTTTAGGGGTTAAATGTTATGTTTTGACGTTGGTAAGCCAGAGTTGTGAGGGAGGAGATCTTCTCATAATCTCAATTTCTCATAATCCCTATTATACCATATGGATCGTTGATTGGAAAGATGAGCCAATCGTCAAAGAAGTGATAATTTGATGACATGACTCATTTTTTACCTTTCAGGTTTAATTAGACGGACATGATTTAGAGATTATGAGGAATGATGAGAAAAGAGACAATGAGAGAAACCAGACCTGAGTTGTGATTTGACCCTAGTGTAATGAGACTTTCTTTCTGCTTTTTACATCTGTCTAATTCATTTGACTGCACTTTAGGCACTCATGTTTGTGACAATAAAGAATTCAGATTGATCGATGACATTATGGGATTAGAATCAGTGCTGAAAAAAAGGATGTATGCATGCACGGTGGCTTTTTTGTTTTTGCCTAAGTTAGCATAATGTGCCTTAGATTCTTACATATTGAGCGCGAAACAGTATTCTTTGCTCGCTGGTGCACAAGTCCACAGCTAGTTGTTTCAAAAAGAGTCTTCGGTTGAGTTGTTTCGGAGAAGTCACGTCCAAATCAAGTGATCCACTTTCCTGTGAGAATCGTATAAGCACTTGATGAGATATTTTGATAAGCAGAGAAGGCCAAGCTTGACATTAACATTGATAAACTATGATCTTTCAAAGCTATATATACAGTAAGAAAACTAAAATAGAAGCTCCTGATATATACACACACACACACACACATACATAGTTCCTTGCCTGTAAGAATCTTTTGTACTTTGATATGCTGGTTTCGCAGCTGTCTAGTATAAATTGCAATGCTTGCTCTTCTATTTCTGGATATCTCAAATCCTTCTTTACAGTTGTTTTATTCGATGCAGCCGCAGCCATCTGTTCAAAAGAGTCACCCACTACGTTAAACGACGGTCACAGATTCTTCGTTCAGAAATTTAGCAAGGGCCAGAGCCAGACCTCTTCAAATTGGCCTCTCATGCTTGGAGGGCTCACAGCTAAATAGGCATATGCCATTAACTCCAATGGCCAACCAGTAACTTTTACAGGGAAGCACTGTGATCTGTTAAAATTGAACCTAATCAGCTAGTAAAAAGTTCAAAGTATAAGTACTAAGTAGGAAAGTGGGCTACTGAAATGAAGCTGTTGTAACGAGTATAAAAGAAATGGGCCTAAACGGGCTTTCAAAGAGAAGCCCAAAGTTGGGCATTCACGTTTGGCGAAGCAAGGAGCTGAAGAGTGATAATTGGAGGAGCTGAAGAGTGATAATTGGAGATGACGCAACAATATAAAAGGGAAAAAGTTGTTAGAAAGGGGTGTGGATGAATTTGGACTTGCTCTCTCTTGTGTCTTCTTCTCTCTCTGGCCATAGTCATCTCGTCTATGGAGTTTGTTCTCTTTGAAAGCCCATCTAGGCCCATTTCCTTTATAATCATTACAGCTGAAATAAAAATTTTGTGCAGTATTACAGTGTAGAACAAAAGATCCTTTGGAGGTGTGAGGAATTACTTTCAAGTGCTTATGTATACAATGAAAAGGTTTAATCAAGACAGAATACAAAAGAAATTTCAATCTTTAAAGAATGCTCATGAGATATGAAATTTTGGGGACTCACGCTGATAGTCCATTTTTCTTCAAGAGCTGTAACTTCTCCTCATAGCATTTATCAGATTTCCTGAGTGACAATAATAGCTCAGCTGCATCACTAGGATTAGTGCCTTCCTTTGGAACGAATCCATATGACAGCAAAAGCTCTCCGTTAGATTTCTTGCCATACGATATAAACACCTGAGTAGAGTAATGCAAGCAATAAGTAACAAGACCTCTATATTTAAGAGCCGAGATCAATGGTGAAGAATACCATCTAAGAAACCAAGCTTCAGCTTACTATTTCATGATTTTCCTGAGGATGAATTTTAAGAGACCCAATCTATTTAACAATAATTATAACATAATGCACTTTGGCAAAGCCCTGGAACTAGTTTAGAATTTGTCTACTTTCAATGAATGAATCATACCCAGGATATTGATTCAAACCTGATATAACAAATTTCCATCTGTCAATTTATATTTACCTGCTCACCTGGTTGGTAGGGACGATCTGTGGTAAAGACAACTCCCTTTGATGATTTATCATAATCCAAAAACGTTTCCACCTAAACCAGAGAAAATGTGGCTATTTAGTGTTAACCATGCAGAGGAAAAATAAATTAGGCATCATCTTTGAAACAGACCACATCATACATCACAACTATGGTTCAGCATATCTGCCCAGGGAACCAAAGCAAACTTATCATCCATTGAGGGTAATCGAACCTGCATGACACCAAGAGAAAGAATTTAACATTCTTATAAATAATCGTTTGCCTTCACATACAAAATGGCAAAAGCAAGCCTCAGCAAATTATATCATTGATTAAATTACAGACATCTACCAGTCATGTATGGACCAGATTTTGCAAAAGTAGTCATCATCCTTCCCTCAATACTTTAAAATTACAGTTTAGAGAAGTAATATATTTGGTTCTGTCATTGTTTCACAGTTTCAGCATTTATTAAGTTCTGAAGCCAAAACCTCTTTCAAAATCAGCTAAGCTAGGACTTCATGTTACATTACAAGCTTGTCAGCTGAAATAACATAGACAAGGTGTAAAAAATGGAGCTGTTTTCAATTTTTTATGATTTTTCAAATATTTAAAACTTTAAATTAAACAGAAACTACACAATTTTGGAGTCTTAAATCTTTAAAAAATTGTACAAAATTTAAAACAGCTTCACTATTTACCCATAAGATGTCAAAATGTCACTCATTTCATTTAGAATCTAATGATTAAAAGAACCATTAAAAAAAAAATTGAGAGGGGCCCCAAAAATTGAGGGGTAGCGAGGAGCGCAGCACCAAAGGCGCATCAAGCACCCCCTGCCCCTCACTTAGTATTCAGCCTTCACAGTTGCAAAAGAAGCAGAAGACAATCTGATTATGTTACTACAACTCACCAAGCGAGAGAAAAGAATACCAAATGACCACTTGAAGTTCTCAATGTTGAACACCTGTGAGTTGGACAAATAATAAAATAAGATAAGCACCATCTCATAAAAATTAAGCATTTGGACTAACATAACAGTATCTTACAATAATGTATTCCTGACAATGGTGAACATTTTGCCCTTGGGAATGTAGAAAACTGAATAAGCTAGTTAGATCAAGTATCATTTATTACTTTCATACGACTTGATCCTCATTCTTAATACCAACCCGGATATGTAGGCTAACTAAACTATTCAAAAGATGAAGCAGAGGGACAACAAAATTTACTTATCAAGATGCAATATCAATTTTATGTCAAGTAATGAAAGCTGCCAAATGACAGGTCAACATTATACTAACTAGCGAGGATCAGTACAATCAGGATGCAAATTATCTCAACATTAAGAAAAGTACAGAACAACTTTTGGAAATCACTAAAGTCACTGTTCCAATCAACCAAAACCCTAACAGAGCAGTTATGCCTGTTAATTCATATTATGTTCCCCAAAAAGGTAAGACTTTGTCATGTTCTAATAACCTTAACCAGGTCCAATGACAAATAACTACCTCTTCAGGGAATAAACTAGGATGCTTGGAAAATATTCTGAGCCTCAAATCGTTGTATCTGTAGAAGCAGGAGAAGTATATAGATCAGTAGCAAGACACAGAATGAATTACCCAAGATAAGTATACGTTAAGAATGGAAAACATAAATGAAAAGGAAACAAAAGAAGTTCAGTTTTGAAGAACGCAAGGTACAGCAATGCATCTTACGTTCCAATAACATTATTAATCCGTTCAATTGCTCTCTCCCTAATCTGTGAAGCTTCCAAATAACGATCTAGTTCTGCTTGTGACCTGGAATTAGGATGGAAAATATTAAGGGAAGAATTTTAGATATATGAGAAGACTGAAATTGGAAAATATATATATATAAGTATAACTTCACCCCTGGCATTATATTAAAGTAATCTTTTAAGGAGAGAGATTCAATACTTTACGTCAGATGTTTCACTTTCACTGGAAAGTTTAATATCAGTGGAATTATGGTAAATGAGCCTCCCATATACTCAAGTTTCTATTCACAGCAAAGAATTTATCCCATGGAGATTTTTTGCTCATTTCTAGAGAGTTTTCTTCCTCGCTTGTTGATTTTCATTACTCTCATCATTTCCTGAAAAGCTCTGTAAATAATTCAAGAGAAGCATTCTTAGAGCTCATAATTTACCAGTAAAGAAGTGAATAGGGTTGCCGAGGTAAGGCTGAAACATAACTGCTCCATCTTGAAGATTTCATTAGGCTTGCTTCACTTATGAGATAAGTCGCAAGCAGTGGCCAATCTGGCACTGAATTCCTTTTCAAGATTTCACCGGCTTCAGGGCAGCTCCATGCCTTGTAACCAAACACAGAAACACTCACAAAAACAGAATCATAAGCACCAGATGTAGATGCAGGTGCAGACGCACATGCTGAAACACAATCTAATAAGGTCAAGAGTACCATTTCCCATACTAGAAAACAACATTTAGAGACTTCAAATGACAAAATGACATGTAACAGAAACTGAGCATGATTAAATTTCATGTAGAAGGATGTTTAAGTTTCAATTAAAATGGATGCTATGTTGAGAAAAGCGGCAACAGAAATCAGGACAAAACATGATATCTCCTTAATTTAATCAACAAATTATTATTATTATTATTTTTTTTTTAAAAACTCCATGAAGTGATACTTGAATGAGAAATATCAAACACATAAATGTGGTTCAGCTCTAATAAAATACTGAAAGGCAAATCCGGATAAGGCTGCTAGATAATAACAAGTTAACGATAAAATTTAAAAGTTAAATCTACTTACGCAAAACTTAAATCCCAAAAAATCACATCAATATTAAATAACCAAACAAACCAAAATTCTATTTTCTCATACATCTCAATTTAGGACGCTTCTCAACACAACGCTTATGTTCCAGTCTGCTTCCATTTCTTTTTTCAGATCAAACATTTCATCTTTTCATTTCAGAAATACGCAGGAAACAAGTGAGGCAACGGAATTAAAGACTTACAGAATCTGCAGTGATGACTAGTGAAGGAGGCACAAAGAGCAACTTCTCTCCCTTCCTTATATTCTTCAAGGCAACGAGTCCTCTCTCCCCAACATCCACCCTTTCAATGGCCATCTTCTGTGTCGGGAGGCCTGATTCAGACAACCATCTCTGAAGAGCCGATGCGTTTTCCTGAGAGTCAATATCGCAGCCCCACTGGATGGTTTCTGTGACGGCAGTTTTGGTGGCATCACTTGCAGAAACTGAACAATGAAATTGGGGTTTTCGCGGGAGAATTAGATGACGATGAATCTCATGAGTTTTCTTGGTCGGACTGAAACTGGGAATGAAGGCGGTGGAGTAAAGAGTTCTTGAAGCTTCAGCCATGGCTGTGAATTGAGAACCTTATCTGCAGAATGATAACAATAGAATCACTAGTCTTTCGAACCGTTGTATCACGCGCCATGTTTGGTTGCAAGGGTCAGCAAACGACGCCGTAAATATGTTTAATTTTAGAAAAAAAAGATAGAAAAACACTATCAAAATTGGTAAAATACAAATAAATATGTTTAATTTTAATAATTCTAAAGAAACTAATTTAAAATTTTTAAAATGTTGTAAAATTTGAGAAATTACCTAACTACTCTTAATATTTTTAAAATAAAAAATCATCAACCCCCTTACTATCAGAGCTCCGATGACCTTGCTGGCGACCACCAGAGCTCCCAGCCTAATTTTTTTTTTTTTTTTTTTTTTGAGCTTTCAGGTTAAATTTTTGAATATAGAGATACTTGAATTGTTAATAGCGATACTAAAGTTGTAAATCGGTAAAATTTAGTATCGCTATGAAGTTGTAAACGAGGTTAACTTTAGTATTCTTTATTAAGAACTCGAATATCTATATTCACCATTTTAGCCTGAGAAATTTAGAAATAAATATTAGTTGTCAGAGCTCTGGTGAAAGTTATCAGGAAATATTTAACAAATACCCTGTTTATAAGTTTAGTGTTGCTATTGACAACACAAGTATCAATATTGACGACTTGTTTATATATATATATATATATATTATATATATATATATATATATATATATATATATATATATATATAGGGGAAATTATATCAAGTGACTGGAGGTAACGTTTTTTCAAGTGAGATCTATACTGTGTAGTTTTGTCCAGTTCACGCGCTATGTTACTAAAAAAAACGTAATCAATTTCTAGCAAACATGCAGAGTAGAAATAAAACCTAATTCCTAAATTCTATGTTAATTCATTGCAATTTCAAATCGGAATCGGTAAAATTCTCTGTTATTTTATCTTCATAATTGTATCGGTAGTTCAACACAATAATAATTCATGGCAATTTCCAACAATAATTGTATCGATAGTTCATCCTTTTCCAATTTTCAAATACCCTCCAGGAATCGGAGCCATTGTCAGCGTCTTCCTCTCTTCATTCGCCACCATGTGCATCTTCATCTCCTGCGTTGTCTTTGTGGTCGGCAATCTCTGCATCAAACCACTGCACTTGCTGATTGTGGTGGTGGATGATAGAAATTGCCCTCTTTATTTTATTAGCAACTAATCATTCAATTGACCTCAAAGCTGCAGGGCTTGTGGTGGTGGATGATAGAAATTGAAGAAAGCATATAAATTGGCGATTCATGTTTCAATGTGAAGGTCATAACAATTTTTTTTTTAATTTTTTTTTTCTGGATAGGAAATTGATTTATCCAGTGACAAAGGGAAAGCCAGCGGGAGACTCCAAATAAAACGGCGATTATGGATTTTTTTTTTTTTTTTTATATTGTTCACTAAAAGGACGTAGTATATTGCTCACTGGACAAAGGATTATATCTAGTGATAGGATATATCATAAGCCCATATATACACACACACTATGGGTAGTTAGGTTATTTCTTAAATTTTGCAATATTTTAAAATTTTAAATAAATTCCTTTGAAATTATTGAAATTCATCACACTTTTTTGTCTTTTACCAATTTTGATGGTATTTTTATATCTTTTTCCCTTTATTTTATAATATCACAGTAAAACATTTTTTGAAAAAACAAAGTTCAATGGTAAAAGCTAAAAAATTATACAATTGATTTTGCAATTAATATAATTTAAATAAAGGGTTAAGGTGCAACCAGCACCCTTTGTGTTTGTATGCTAATATAGTGTGTGCTTATCCTTTTATATAATAATTAGACGAGGGTTTGATTTAATCCTAAATATGAGACCCTAATTTACTTTATTTCTTTATTTATCATTTTTTTTCTTCTAAACTATCCATATATTGCCATGTGTTAAGAGAACTTGAATCAAAGGTAGTTTCAATATAATACAAATGGTTTAAGAGGGTATTTTAAGAAAACAAATAACTTAAAACTAAAGGCAGTATTTATGTTATGTTAAATTTAATACAAATAAATAGTGTCTATTACTCTTTTTTCTTTATGTCTCAAGGATAACTCCAAGCCAGTTTATACTTGAGATTAAGGCCTTAAATGCTTGTTTGGTTTAAGGGCAGGGAAGAAGGAGAAAGATTAAGACCTTAAGGACTTGTTTAGCATCATTATTATCTTAAATTTCATACAAATAAATAGAGTATGTATATTTTTTAGCCAACAATAAATAGTGTTTATTATTCATTTCTCTTTATTTTTCAAGGGTAACTCCAAACTAGTTTAGACTTGAGATTAAGTCCCTTGAATCGGAGGATTTGAGGGTAAATAATTCTTACCTCTCTTAATAGGTACGTTTATTAAGACTTAAACTTGTATTTTTGTCCTCACAGGTGGAAGGCTGCTAACCACCTCAACTAAATGCTTATTGATTAGTGCTTGTTATGTACTCTATTGCGTTATACTAATGGATAATTATTTTTCATTAAAACCTTTTTATATGACCGAGTTCTACTTATCTCATACTCAAGTGGCTACGTAATGCAATTTTATCATTGTCGTAAATAAAAAGATAATGCATGATTTGATTTTTCTTAAGACGAGATCGAGATAGATCAAAGTGTATCTAGCGGCGAATCAGATGATCCTTTTGTTTTCTTGAGAAACAAATGATGCTCAGAACATATAATTCATAAATTGATCATTAAATTCTGGCAAAAAATAATTTAGACCATTAAAATTGTCAAAAATTGAAAATTTTCTCCAACAACAACGTGAATAATTAATCACTAAGATAACTACTATTTTTTTTTTTTAAGGAGTTCATGTAATGTTGGTTGTTACTTATGTAGAAATCATCATTGTGTAACTTTCAAAAATTTGAAGAAAGATGTGTTTAATTAGGATTTTCTGATGTTGTCATTTTTTATCATTTTCTGGTAGACTATAGTCCTTATGATCGTCTTGGTTCATCTTCTAGACTTAGAAAAGAAAAAGTTGAAAGTGTTGATTTGTCGACTTGCTCTAGCCCCCTATATTTGCCTACTATTGCAATTTTGCTATTCTTTGTTGCTACTGATAAGGACTTGATATTCTTCCATTTAAAATAATGTTGCTTTTTGGTAATTTACATTTTTGCTTACTATTTTCTCAACATTTTTCTTGGTGAAGCAGACTTTTAAGAACATGAGCTTGTTGGAAATATGTGGCAGATGGTTAATTGATGACAGTGTCAAAAATATCAAAGATCTTATATCTCTGATGATGTGCTTAAATTTGTCACAAAATTATTGAAGTCTTGCAGGCAAATCCCTGCAATTAATTTGTGGTATGTTCATAGGTCTTTGCATTGTTTGGGAAACATGGTTTCATGTTATGTTATTTTTCTTTAGGTATATACAATTCAAAAAAAAAAATGCATGGAATACAAAGTTGTTCGGTTTGGTGTATGAAGAAAATGTCTTGCATTCTTTTTGAAAAGCTTTTTTTGTTTTGGTTGTATGATATGATCTCATTCTTGATAACTAATCATACAATGTGGTTATTATTGTTGTCTTCTACATTGTTCGGGAAATTATTATAATATCTCTAAACCAAAAGATTGGATTGGAACGTTCGGGAGTGTTCCAAAGGTGGAACTGATGTCCCCCGGGGCAAAAGGTTTGATTTTGGATTGGGTTGCCCCGCTGGAAAGATCTATGAGTGGAGATATCCCTGCGAAGCAAGGAATCACCAAACACAAGGCCTTTCGCCAAAAGGGGGGGGGGTATGTGTTTAGTGGGGGCCGTGATGTGCACATCGAAAGTAAAGAGCTGAGTTAGAACGTGTGCATCTTGGTGTTACCCCCTGGTATTTATAGGGTGTGGCGTGGTATCTTAACTCCTATCTATCATATCCCTGGATTATGGATATGATAGATTACCCCCGATTGGGGGGAAACCGGGATACTCGGGATCCTACTACTGGGCCGTCGACTGGCTGGGCCGAGGTCCGGGTATGCCCTTGCTGGGTCGTGCCCTTATTGGGCCGTGAGTCAGATCCGTAACAGTTGCCCCCAGCTCGGTAGTTCAAGGTTTTGAGCTGCCGGGGTGTTCCTGGTTCTCCGGGCTAGGACGCGCCCTTGGCCCCGGTCCCAGGTACCTTAGCGGACTCGTCCGACGCGTGGGTCCGAGGTGGGGGCCCTGCCGGGGTGTTCCGGACCCGAGATTGTTTCTTGAGGGTCGGCGTCGCTATTGGTGACCCTAGGAGCCCGAGGTGATCTGCCAGGCTTCGGGGTTGAAAAGCCCTTCGACTTCGCCATCATGGCGCCCGCCACTTGGCGGCTTTGGAGTGGAGAGGTTTTGCAACCGTCATTCTCTCGCCGCCTTTGGTTTCCGTGCGCCATTAATGCGCGTTCTTCCCGGGTGCGTCTCCTCGTTTTTGCCGGTGAACTTACGGGTTTGCCCTTAATTCGCTTTGCGCTTTTCGTATCCCTCGCCGTTTCACGGGTTTTTTAAACCCGTTTCTCTTCTCTTTCTTCCACTTTCGAACATTTTCTCAAGTTTTTCTCTCAAGTTTTTCTTCGCTTCGACAAGTTTTACAACTTGGGTCTTTTGATTCCGGCGGCTCTCCAAGTACGAGCTTCCTTCCGGCGGTTTCAGGCTTTTTTCCTCCGGTGACTGTCCTCTTCCTCCTTATCCTGGTAAGCCACTTCTCCTATTGTTGGGTTTTTTGTTTCTTTTCTTTGTTTGCTCAGTCCTGTCGTGAACCCAGTACGCCTGTGGTTTTGTAGAGATTTCTGGGTAGGTTTTAGGTTGCTAATTTGGGTTTTGCTTCCTCTCGCCTACAAACCTTCGCCTCCATTGCCGGAGGAGTTATCGTCCTTTTCCTTATTGCCATTTCCCGTCTCTTTAGGTTTGCGTCCTTGGGTGACAATGAGTGGGAGTAATCGACCTTCGACTTCGGGTCACTTGACTCCCGAAGAGGTGGAAGCCCTTAGTGCCCGCTTCCTCGAACTAGCCACTGTTACATCGGGTACTCCTCCGTCCGAGGAGCAAAGGCCGGCCACCTTCCCGGGCGGCGGCTCGGGTGGCACGCGTAGGGGGCCGTTAGAGGGTCTCGCCCCGTTAGATCTTTTCCGGAGGGCCGGAGAGAGGTCGCGGTCCTGTCGGCCTTACCCGTCAATCCTTATAACCCTCCTGTTCGCCCTAGGTCTGCTCATATGCCGGAGGGGTATGCCGGCCCTTGTTGGGATTGCGTAGAGTCAAGTTCTTACTTTGTCGCTAGAGGCGAAGATTTTAGGGCCGACGCAATTTTAGGCTCTTGTCGTCATGAGTCGGCTTTTGTCCCGACCGCGGGTTATGGGGGTCGTGATGCTGTCGGCTCGCCCATATCTTCTTTTCGACCGACTGTTTCTTCTGTGACAGGTATCCTCGCATCTACTGATTCTAGCACTTTTGTTTTTTGCTTTTATAGGTAAATGGAAAGGTCGCTTTCGCCAAGTGATGCCCCCTCGGGCGCCGGGAGGTCGGATTCCCCGCCTCTCCTCAAGCTCTTGCGGGACCACTTCATTGGGTGACCCGGACGTGTGGACGACCCATTCGCCGATCACCGTTCGTGCCCTCCGCCGATGAAGCTCTCGGCTATGCAAGGTCGTTATTTTTTTCCCCCGGGGAGGATGAGCCGTCGTGCCGAGGGTTGGAGATTTCACCAACTTCTTTTTCTTCTATAAGGCCTATATGACCCGGCTCGGTGTTCGCTTTCCATTCACCGAGTTTTAAATGTCCTGCCTCAGCCATCTCCATCTGGCCCCTTCTCAACTCCACCCCAACGGGTGGGCTTACATAGTTGCTTTCGAGCGGCTATGTCAGTCCTTCTCGATACCTATTCCTTGTACCGCCACCTTATTCTTTTTCTTCTTCGGCCCTTTCACTCCTCGCTATGGTAAGGAGGACGAGAAATTAAAGGGGCTCACCTCTCTCCGGGGTGACCCCGACCGAAAACTGCTGACCGCCTTTTCGGACTCCTTCAAATACTTTAAGAATGGTTTCTTTAAAGTGGTGGTGAAACCCGACCACCTTGGTTCTTGAAGGGGCCGAGGCCCGTGATGTGGAGTGGAGGTTTCCCCTCTACTGGACTTTTGATCATCATAGGCTCGCTTCCGCCTCGTACCAAGTGATGTCCGACGACCTTCCTGCTGGCGAGGTCGTATTCGTTGACCGCCTGGTTTCGTATGTAAAAACATATGGTGCCAGGAGCGCGGCCTTCTTCATCACCGGTCCGGACGGAGCCGGATACGTAATTTGTATGCGGCTTGTAGTTATTGTTACTTGCGTTTGTTTTCGTTGATTTTGTTGCCTTACTAACTTCCTTACTTTCCTTTGTGTTTTGTAGCTGAGGCAATGAGGGAGCTTCCGCGGTACTTGTCGGTCGTGACTCCTGATCCGGAGGCTCCTCTGAAGAGGAATCCTCGGAAGCGTCCTTCTTCCGAGCCCCGGAGAGTGCAACCCGCCAGTGTCGCACAAGACCGGGTTGCTAAGAAGGCCAAAGTCGCGTCTCCTGTCCGGACGCCTTCGTCACCCGGAGGTGAGGCTGTCCGGTCGTCAGCTGCTTCTCCTTCCAAGGGTAAGGAGGTTTCCGAGGGGCCGTCATCTCCCGTCGCCTCTCCGTCTCGCTCCCAAGATCGTCCGGGTCTCGCTTGGGAGAAAGGCCCTTTGGCCGAGGAGCTCGAAGTTGCCTTCCCCGCCTCGCCAATTTACAAACGCCCGCCACCGGCCGACATTGATGAGGCCGTGGTTCACGATATCCGGCTCGCCTCGCCGGGGGTTGGTTTGGCCTGTGCGTATCCGCACCTTAAGGGCAAGTATGTGAACAAGTTCGCCGAGGCTCGCCAGCTGAGGAAGGAAAAAGACGCGGCGGAGGCGTCCAAGGCTAAGGCTGAAGAAGACGCCGAGATCGCGAGGGCGAGCGCCGGGAAGGCGTCCGAGGAGCTTATTCTTTGCAAGGAAGCCGTAGAGAAGGCTACCTCGAACATGGCCGCTCTTCGTAAAGCCCATTCGGCGGCCGGATGCCCTCAAGACCGTTCGAGCCGCGGGCGGACCTATGTTCTGAACTTGAACATGTCAACGCGGCTCTTGTGGAAGAGAAGCGAGCCCGGCTCGAATGCCAGGACATATGCAAGGGGGCCGCTTCTGACTGCTTCGACATGGCCTTGGCCCAGATCCGTCACCTTAACCCTAGGGTAGAGCTTAGGACGGACGGCTATCATTACCAGGCCTATGTGAAGGATGGCGTCTTCTACCTTGCCCCTGCGTTGCCCGAGGATGACTCTGACTCCTTTACTGGGGAGGAGCTGGATGGGGAAGGGGAAGGGGAAGGTCTGGGTGCCGACGGGGGTGATGGTGGAGAGGGGAGCTCCAAATGTGCTCCGGCGTCGAGGCAAATGCTCCGAGGCCGTGGCTTCGCAGGATGACCCCCCTGCATAATTTATTTTAGCTTTGTATTTTGAACCGGCGGCTTGTACCGGGTTCCTTTTTGTAACCTTGTAATAGTTATAAAACTTGATTTCAACCAATCAGTTTGTCTTGTCAACTGTTAGTTAACATTCTTTATTTTTTATGGCCGGGCCGGGGGCCTTTATATGCGCGATATTCGCTAAGTGTTTCTTCCGATAGGTTGACTTCGGGAAAAAGGGGGTAGGGGAGTAACCCGAGCTACCGAGATCCGGATATGGCCGTCCGGGGTTGTTTTATCCGAATAGGGGCAAAATGTCGGATGCACAATCGCGGTGTCCGAACGCGGTTTGTACATGTCGGCTACGACGGGGCTCGCGTGACAATTCACCTCCCTATTTAGGAGCATTTTTCGATGCATCTTTTTTTTTTAAAGAGATGGTGTTTTTACTGTCTCGCGAACCGGGCGTGGTAGCCGGGTGTAGTACCGCGAATGGGGTCATCGGTAATGCCACGGATCGGGCTATACGCAACTGGGTGGTAACCCCGGTGTAATCCCTTCTTTTGGGATTTTTGCTTGACCGGGGCTGCTTGTGCCTCGGCGATACCTTATTTAACCAATCCGTAATGCATAATTGGTGTCTCCACTGGGGAGTCTTTAAATAAGAACGAATGAAAGAAACAATGAGTGCTGTCTTTCAAAAAATATAAAAACTGGAATTGAAAATACTAAATTAATTGAAAAATTGCAACATAAATACGCCCGTCGGTTCTATCTTGGTAGGCGGGCACCGAGGTCTAGCCGTAGTAGATTCTCGGTTGTCGGCGTTCCAGTCCTTTTGACCGGCTTTCGTCGTGGTCTCCCGGATGTAGGCGCCTTTTCCAGCTTTTTCCTTTACGCGGTAGGGGCCCTCCCGGTTGCCGCTAGCTTGCCATCTTTGGCGTTCTTATTTCCGATGTCGGCGCGTCGAGCACGAGGTTGCCCCGGTTGAAGGAGCGAGGGTTCACCTTTCGGTTGTACTTCGCCGCGATCGGTTGCTTTGCGGTGAGGTCTCGCGGTGCGCCGATCCGTGCCTCGTCAATGAGGTCTAATTCTCGTCATCAAGGCGTCACTGTTTGGCTCTTCTCCTTCCCCGCTAGCTTTCATTTTCCTCCACGTCGGTTGGCCTATCTCGACCGGGATCATCGCCGCATCCATATGTCAAACGGAATGGGGTTTCTGCGTGGAGGTTTGGACGCTCGTCCCGTACCCCCACGGGACGACGTCCGAGAGTTGCTCGACCCGGAAGAGTCGGCGTCCTCCATGCGTCTTCTTAACCCGTCGACGATGACCTTGTTGGCGGCCTCGGCCGCCCATTGGATTGGGGGTGTTCGACCGATGCAAAGTGATGCATGATGTCGAGGTCCGACATCATGCTCTGGAATCCTTTGTCAATGAACTGCGTTCTGTTGTCCGTAATTATCTCGGCCGGTATTCCGAATCGAGAGAGGATGCTTTGCTGAAAGAATCGTTGAATGCGGGCCGAGGTTATTGTGGTTAATGGCTTGGGTTCTATCCATTTGGTGAAGTAGTCGACCGCGACTATGAGGTACCTTAGCTGTCCTGGGGCTGTTTTGAATGGCCCGAGAAGGTCCATCCCCCATTTGTAGAACGGCCAGGGAGCCGTAATGCTTTTTAGTTCTGTCGGGGAGCGCCAAAGGATGTTGGCGTGTTTCTAACAACTGTCGCACCTTCGTACCGTTTCCATGGAGTCTACCGCCATCGTTGTCCAGAAGTATCCGGCTCTGAGTGATTTCCGAGCTAGGGATTTTCCTCCTATATGCTGACCGTTAATGCCTTCATGTATTTCAGCGAGAACGTACCTGGCCTCGGTTGCATTCAAGCATCTCATCATGGGGGAGTGTAATCCTTTCCTGTACAACTGATCGTCCACCATCGTGTACATGACCGGCAGGCCGAGGCCGCCAACAAGGTCATCGTCGACGGGTTAAGAAGACGCATGGAGGACGCCGACTCTTCCTGGGTCGAGCAACTCTACAGCGTCCTGTGGGGGTACGGGACGAGCGTCCAAACCTCCACGCAGAAACCCCATTCCGTTTGACATATGGATGCGAGGCGATGATCCCGGGTCGAGATAGGCCAACCGACGTGGAGGAAAATGAAAGCTAGCGGGGAAGGAGAAGAGCCAAACAAAGTGACGCCTTGATGACGAATTAGACCTCATTGACGAGGCACGGATCCCGGCGCACCGCGAGACCTCACCGCAAAAAGCACCGATCGCAGCCGAAGTACAACCAAAAGGTGAACCCTCGCTCCTTCAACCGGGGCAACCTCGTGCTCCGACGCGCCGACATCGGAAATAAGAACTGTCGTGGATGGATCTTTTCGGCAGTGTGTGGAGCCAAATTTGAGCCGGACCGATCAATGTGGCCGCGAAGAGCCGACTAATGACCGGGCCTTTGATTTGCCTTACGAACATGAGTAGCTCGAAGGCGTCGAGATGGGCCCTCGGGTCGGACACGCCATCATACTTCGGTAAAGAGGCCGGCTCAAATTTGCTAGGGTATGGAGCATTCTCGATTTCTTCCGAGAAAGGGCCGCATTGTGGCCCACTATATATTTCACGTGATATTCCCGGCGAGCCCTTTGGCCGGGCGGCCTCTCTCTCGTCTCGGTCTTCGTCATCCGAGGTCTTCCCTAGAAAACGTTTCTTCCGAGCCGACAAGTGGTCTCGGGTCTCCTCATGCTCGGAGTCCGTTTCCGAAGAGGTCATTTTCTCTGCATACCGGTCATGCCTTGAGCTTCTGGCCGGCCGAGGGCTTCCGTGTTTCCGGGATATCCTTACTCTCTTTCTCTTCGTAACCCGGTCTTGCTCATGTTCCGACGCTTTAGCTTGCCGGCGGTGGTCTTCCATGATCTGTTGCATTACTCTGAAGTCTTCTTGACGCTGGAGGTCATGTCGCTTCTCCATGTTCTCTATCCTCCTCGAAATGATTGCTTTGTGTATTCGGAGGAGGATGAGGTCTGGGTTCGGTATGTCGTTGCACTTAGCTCCCTGCGGGGGAGACGAGGCTGTGTCTGACACACTGTTCCCATCCTTGCTATCATTGTTATTGGGGATATCCTCAGGCCGGGGAGGTCCTTGAGTTTGTTGCTGCTGACCTGTCTCAGCCTGCGCACGCGATGGACTCTCCCGGTGAGGGTTCCGACTGCTGCTTCTAGTAGTAGCCATTGTTGGTCACGGGGATTGAAATTTACGGTCCCCACGGTCGGCGCCAATGTTCCGGTGTGGAACCAGATGTCCAGCCCAGGGGGCTGGTGGTTTGATTTTGGATTGGGTTGCCCCTGCCGGAGTATCTATGAGTGGAGATATCCCGGGCGAGCAAGGAATCACCAAACACAAGGCCTTTCGCCAAAAGGGGGAGGGGGTATGTGTTTAGTGGGGGCGTGATGTGCAATGCGAAAGTAAAGAGCGAGTTAGAACGTGTGCACCTTGGTGTTACCCCGGTATTTATAGGGTGTGGCGTGGTATCTTAGCGCATTTATCTATCATATCCCTGGATTATGGATATGATAGATTACCCCCGATTGCGGGGGAAACCGGGATACTCGGGATCCTACTTCGGGCCGTCGACGGCCGGGCCGAGGTCCGGGTATGCCCTGGGTCGTGCCCTTATTGGGCCGTGAGTCAGATCCGTAACAGGGAGTTTCAAAGTTACCAATAATATTGGAGATGAGTTGATTAGGCTAAATCAGCCATCAAAATTTGTACAAATGTATATCTTTTGGTGTACCTTTTTTTCTTTTGGCTATTATCATTTTTTGAGCATTTTTTATATTTTTGTGGGTTAATAAATTCATTTGCTCCTATCATTAATATATATATATATATATATATATATATATATATTCAATAGTGCTACCTACTTGATTGGTCCATTTGTATTGTTCTCATATCATATCATTCCCATTGGTTGCTTTGGTTATTTTTTACTTCTCACTAATAAATTCCATTCATTGAATGAGTATTTAGTTTACAATGTGAAGTTTTGAAATCTGAAATATTTCAAATTCAAATTATGTGTTAACAATAACAATTAGAGAAACAATATAGAAAGGTGAAGAATATTGTATCAATCACATAAAAGCAACATACTCATTCATACAAAGTATAATCTACTTGAGTTTAACAATGATCATCTTTCACTTAAGAGTGATTAACAACTAACCCTAACTTTAGGGATCTATGAGAGACTTCCTTCTCTAGCTAGAGACTCTCATTATCCTCTCTCTTGACATGGTGTAGATCTTATTATCCTGCACACCTTGATCCATACAATTAGACCTCTCTTTAATACATCTTACAAAGATTAACTACAGATATTAACTAACTAATGAGGATCTCAACTAACCAATGATTTTATTTCTCCAACACACCCCTTCAAGTTAGCACTTCTAGGATTATTAAAGCGTTAAGTTGCAAACACATATAATAGGGTTCAGTGAAGTAAGACTACGCCAAATCATTTTGTTCTTATGAACAACACTTTTAAGAGAGATCTTCTTTTCCTTCATGGAGACATCTTCCTCTTTGATTTTTCACTCTTCTTGAAAAACTGAACTATGAAACTAGTTATCTTCATCATCTTGGCTTCATAAAATGTTTGCTTGAACTCTTCACTTTGTCTTTGTTCTTGCCCATTGAATCCTTTGCTTGAAGCTGCATAATTGCCTGCCGGTTGACAGCAACATGCTTCATAAAAGCGCACTCTGCATTTTGTTTTGGAGTGTAACAACACCATTCCCACAAATCATATCCATTGCTGCCAACTCACCATCTTTAACCTCTTAGATTCCTCTTATTGCAGAAGCACGTGGCCTTCAATTTCTAAAAATACCCCTGCTTATAAGCTTATAATTATGGAATCAGCCTTCATCTGTGAGTTCAACCGCTCTTTACCACATCTGTCGCATGGATGGGGATCCAACAATGCCATGAAAAATAGTGCTCCCTTCATTTTATTATATTTGTTTTTTAAAAAATTATTTCATTTATTACTAGCAGTACTCCCTTCATTTTATTTGTACCATTTTCTTTAAAAAAAAATATTTCATATTATATTTTTAATTTTTAAAAAATAATAATTATTTTTTATGTTTTAAATTTTGAGTAAAATAATGTTTTTAGAGATATTAAACTGCTGTTAATAATGAGTGCGAAGCAAATTTCATAAAGTATATGATATTTTAACATATTTACTGTACTTCATAGTCTCTGTACAATAATGGTAAAGAAAATGTATAATGAATCCGAAGGAGTATATTAAATACTACTTTTTGGTCTTAAATATATTATCCAATTCACTTTTTTAAAAGAATTAAGGAAGTTAAATAAATTATTTAAAAAAACAGTATAATTGAGGTGTATATGACATTAATGAATTTCAAACATTATTTACTTTATAGAATATATAGGTGTATTATTAAATTAGTATAATTTTTAATTATTATTGAGAAAGTATCAATAGGAGTATTTTAATAAAAAATTCACAAAAGTTAAAATTTGGTCTTATAATTAGGATCAAAACCAACTCTAACACGCGTTCTATAATTAAGGCACGGGAGTGAGTATTATTGAAGGCATCATTTATTTAGGAGGGATGTAACGTATTATTATCATAATATTGATATTTAATTAGTTCTCTATTATTTGTTGTCTTGTTTTGTTCAACGTAACAATTACGTTTTAAATTCAACGTTGTGTTGACCGATCATCGATCTACGTGTGTCATATGTAAATAAAAGTGAAAATGGGTTCAAATTAAGAATATATATATATATATATATATCTCTCTCTCTCTCTAAGAAGAAGTCACGTGTTAAAAAAGACTTCAGGGCTTTTTTAGGTATTATTTCATAAAACGAGAGTAGTTGTTAACAGGACTGATATAGTTATTAACAAGTAGGTAATTAACAACTAAATCAGTAACATTAACAACAATATCCTAACAACTAAATCAGTCTCGTTAACAACTATATCAGTGTCCGTTAACAATTATATCAACCCGGTTAACAACTAACGTTTTATGAAAATAATACTTAAAAGACCCTCGAGGCCTTTTTTGATATGTAACTTTTTTGGGTCTTTTTTAACATTTTTTGTCTTCCTAATTTGGGCCCTAAGGTAGATTTTCGCTAAATAAAAGTGTGTGTTGTGTACCTTCTAACCTAATCCACTCCCTATAAGGTGTTTAGACCTTATGTACTTATTATATGCTTATACCTCAAATTGAGGTATAAGCATGTAATTTTTTTTTTTTTATATATTGTATTTATTTATATTTACATTATGTCTTTACTTTTCTGCGATGATTTTTTGCCGCACCCAATATCTCAAATTAGTTAGTTTTCAAATCCGTATTTAGAAATATTTGTCTCAGAACACCAATATATTATGAAATTAATTAATTTAAGATATTGGTGCAAAAATTTTTTTTTAGAAAGCGGCAAGACATAATTTAAATATAAATAAATACAATATATAAAAAAAAAAAAAATTACATGCTTATAATAATAAGTACATAAGGTCTAAGCACCTTATGTGGACTTGTGTGTGTCTTCCTCTCCTATTATTGTTGGTCAAAATGAGAGCGAACCTTTCTTTTTCAACATTATGAAAATATTTATTATTTAATAATTTTGGGATTTTATAACATATCCTTATTTTCGTCGAAATTTTCTCTTCTCTATCCCATCCAATGACTTTAATCTCAAAATAATGAGTTTGACATGAAAAACGTCCGTGATATTGAAGAGGCTAATTTTAATTTAAGAATATGACATATTTATTTTTGGGAAAATTGTACTCAGTCCTAAATTAGAAAAAATACGACTGAAAGCCTCTTAAAATCTCCAATTTATAAACAAGTCTCGTATAACATTTATATAATATAATTAAAATCCAGATAAAACAGAAAGATACGTTTTCTTGCAATAAGTTTTGAAATGTGATAGAAATACATATAACCAAAAGTATACCCAAAAGCAAAACCGGAAAAAAAAAACAAACTTGTCAAATACATAATTTTGCACACCATTTTCGATTACGTAATTCTGAACTGATCATATACTTGCAGACACAACAAACACACTAGATAGAAAAGGCATTATTTGATTGATTGCTAATTCAATTCCACATGGATCGATCCATCGATCACACTGGATTAATGGTTCTTGAAGTTGCAGCAGGCAGATCACCTTCTTCTTCTTCATTTTCTCTGCTTATCTCTTCCAATGATTTTCCCATAGTTTCAGGAACCAAGAAAGTGAACAACATACCAACAAAATTAATCACACCGAGCATTATCAGAGTATTCTTCATTCCTATCCCAGTTGGGTACCCTGCATCAGTCTTCTTCGGATCTTTGCTCTGTGCTGCATACAAGAACCCGAACGCCCCCACTATCGCCCCGGCCTTTCCGGCAGCTGCTGACAGCCCGTGGCAAGTTGACCGCAGCCTCGCCGGGAAGATCTCGGCCGAGACAATGAAAGTGGTGGCGTTAGGACCAAAGTTAGCAAAGAAGGTGGTCAATGCGTACATGACAAGGAACCCAATTCTGTTTTCCTTCTTGGTCCAGTGATCGTAAGGGATTGCGAGAGCGAACGTGAAGATGGTCATGAAAAAAAACCCCATAATCTGGATGAATAATCTTCCAAATATTTCTATAAACGCCACCGTGAACCAGTATCCCGGCACGGTGCCGCAAAGTGCGATGAGTACTTGTGCTCTTGCCACTCTGTAAACCTCATGAATTGCGTTCATTTCAGCCGCCGGAGGAAGCCATCCGACCACCGTGTAAATATCTTTCTGGAAAAGATTTGAACTGTAGTATGTGATATCAAGTAAGAACCAGGAGGCACATGTTCCGAGCAAGTGAATTCCATGTCTGCGAGCGAATTCGCTACTGAACAAACCGAAGTTGTTGCTGCTGCTTCTTTCCGATGATTTTGGTTGCTCGTCAGCTTTGAGTTCGACTTGGAGCACCTTTGACATGTCGAGAGCGGCTTGTTTTGCGTTCTTGACCACCAGAGCGGTGAACCTCGCCATCTCCGGCAACTTCGCTAGCGAGTAGAAGGTCATGGCTGCCGGCACTGCCCCGAACATCAGAATTATACGCCAGACGTAGTCGGCTTGTGGCGGAAGAGAGGCTTTTGCGTCCACATTGTACGGCGGAGCCTTGTACTCGTGATCAAACGCCGTGGAGACGATGAGAGAAACAATTCCTCCGACCAAAATTCCGAAACCTGAAAAAATCGTAAATAGCATTTCCTTAGAAAAGCTTTAATTGATTGCTATTCAAAGTAATTAATTGATTGTTTAATTTAGAACAAATTAAGGTGAGTAGGTGTTAAACACCCTTGGTCTAGTAGCACTATTGCTTATCATCTCATCATCTCATCTCATCTCCTAAAGATGGTTTGGATTTAATATTTTATAAAAATATTATTGTTTTATTTATTTTTTAGATTGTATTATGAATGCTCTAAGAGTTTAAATTTAGGGAAAATTACGCTCAGGTCCCAAGGAGGTAAATTAATCACAATAAAGTCCCTTAAAATTATGAAATTACACAAAAGTCCCAAGGGACCTGGTTGTAATTATTTGTGAATGTAAAATTATCATTTTGACCTTCCCTCTCTCCTGTCTCTCTCCTCTCTCCCTTTTTCTTCCTCTTTCTTCCTCGGAAGCGAGATGCATCGTCTTCTTCAGTGACTATGCCCATGTCGTTCATGACTCGATTGATTGTGGGAAAGCGGTTCTACAAGCAGGTAACGACGAGGGAGGCAGATGATAGGGATGGTTGGACGGTGGTACTGGATTATCATGGTTTAGGAACCCGGACGGAAACCGACAAACCGGACGGGAAACCGGTCCGAGTTAGGGGAAACCCGAGTTGACTTGGTGACTCCGAGTCAACTCGGCCAAAACCAACCAAGTTGAGGCTGTGTCACCGAGTCATGAAGAAAAAAAAAATCAGATGGATGTCGTGTGCGATAGATCAAGGAAGATGAAGAGATAAGAAGAAGAGAACTGAAGTGAAGGTTGGTTGGAATATGTTTTCAAGTACAGCCACCTTTTTCGCCGGCATGAGATTGGATAGAGTGAAGGTTGGATGAGTTGCCGGTGCTAGGTTTCAAGAAAATGGAGTGAAGGTTGAGGGCGGAAGCTATGGATGATGGAGCTTTGTCACCTTGTCGGTGATGGAGGGAGGAGGAGGGTTATGGTGAGAGATATAGATGAGTTCTGAATGTTGAATGCGAGTGCCAAGACGGAGCAGGATTTGAATATAATGAGAGAGAAAGATGTCTGACCGATATGATGGATATGATGGGGAGTAGGTGAAAGCAGACTGTGAATATATATTTTTAAAATTTTTACAAACATAAGAAATGGAGAGGGTGAGGAAAACAAATAAGAAATTCATAATTAGTGAATTTGCTCAAAAATTGTTATTAATATATGCATTTTATATTGTTAATATAGAACTATCAAGACTCCTTCCAAGAGGCCTCTGAAACTCCCGACTCTTGCTCTTGCTAAGGCCATATTATCCACTGGCTACTGCTAATAACTAGTCCTTGGAACACGTTTTTGACATGTTTTACAGAGTCACAGTAATTATCACAGCTGAAAGTGAGTCTAGATTAGACACATTCCAAAATACTTGCAGAACCCTGTAATTGATGCTTCAAAATTCTTATTTACTAAACACATCTAAAAGCTGTGTTTCTTTCTTAAAAATAAAATTGTATCCTGACAAGGAAGCTCGAAACATGTATTAGCTGTCCTGTTGCCTTAATAAATCATAATAGTGAGCACGACGCCTCCTGGTGTTTTAACTATTTAGTAAACATTTTGCAATATAATTTCTTACACAAGCTGCAATTATGGTAGAGTTTATCTCTAATTAGTTGCAAATTATTGGCATTAGAGGATCTTTTGCTTGTAAATAGCCTCTGGATATGAAAAATGAAAAAAATCCAGGTTTTTGAAAGTTGTTGTTAATATATGTTTTTTCTGTTGTAAATATAGCATTTGTTATTGTAAATAGCTTTTGGAAGTGAGAGAAGAAAAAAAATCCAGGTTTTCAAAAGTTATTGTTAATATATGCATTTTATGTTGTTAATATAGCATTTGTTGTTGTAAATAGCTTCTGGAAGTGAGAGAAGAAAACATACAGGTTTTCAAAAGTTGTTGTTAATATATGCATTTTATGTTGTTAATATAGCATTTGTTGTTGTAAATAGCTTCTGGAAGTGAGAGAAGAAAAAATCCAGGTTTTCAAAAGTTGTTGTTAGTATATGCATTTTATGTTGTTAATATGACATATTGACATTTGTTGTTGTAAATAGCTTCTAGAAGTGGGAGAAGAAAAAATCTAGGTTTTCAAAAGTTTTTGTTAATATATGCATTTTATGTTGTTAATATAGCATTTGTTGTTGTAAATAGCTTCGGGAAGTGAGAGAAGAAAAAAATCCAGGTTTTCAAAAGTTGTTGTTAATATATGCATTTTATATTGTTAATATAGCATTTGTTGTTGTAAATAGCTTCTGGAAGTGAGAGATGAAAAAATCTAGGTTTTCAAAAGTTGTTGTTAAGATATGCATTTTATGTTGTTAATATAACATTTGTTGTTGTAAATAGCTTTCGGAAATGAGAGATGAAAATAATTACATGAAGTCAAAATGGTAATTTTACATTCACAAATAATTACGTAAGTTCCTAAGACTTTTGTGTCGTTTAATTTTTAAGGATTTATTGTGATTAATCGCGATTAATTCCTTCTCTAACGAACGTATTTTCCCTTTAAATTTATTTATTTATGAACTATATATTATTTTAGTCTAATTTATTTTTTATGGATTACATTATGAATGGCATATATTAGACTTTAAGAGTTTAAAATTATTTATTTATGTTTTAGAAATAATTTTATAAAAAAATGAATCTGAATCATATATATTATTTTAATTTAAGAGTATGAGATTATTTTTAGGAAAAAAAAAAAAAAAAAAAAGAGAAAAGGGAGAATGAGACAAACCCAACCAACCAGTAGTGGACAATGTGCCTGCCGTCCAAATGGAAAAAAGAAGAAGAGGCAATTAATTAAGAAAAACCTACCTTGCATAGCAAAGACCGCGGCGATAAACGCTCCACGAGTCTTCTTGTTGGCGTATTCGGACATGATGGTTGCAGAGAGCGTCTAGTCCCCGCCAATTCCGAAGCCAAGCCAGAATCGGAAGAAGCAGAGAATGGAGATGACGCCTTTTGGGGTGTCACCAAAAGAGAGGCCAGAAGCCAGCGAGGCAATCACCATAAGAGCGAGAATTATCCCATAAACTTTCTTCCTCCCCAACTTGTCGCCGAGCCAACCGCAGAAAATATGACCGGCCAAAGTCCCACAGGGAGCGACGCCATTCACGGCCATGGATACGTTCGGCGGCAAACTCCCCGGGTTCTTAGACCCTTCTTCGGTATAGTAAATTCGGCCCAAAAACTTGGTGACGTTGGCGATGCTGAAGAGATCGTAAGCGTCGGTGAAGAAGCCCATGCCGGCGATGACGATGGCTGTGAAGTGTTCCCATTGCGTCTTGGCCACATCAAGGTCGTTAAGCAAATCATCTTTTGCCATAACCAATAGCTGGTCTGAAAAATCCTGACACAGTTACCAACAGTTGAGTCTCAATTATATTTATAAAGGGACATATAAGAGAGTGTGTGTATATTTCATGACCTGTTATTCAACAAGAAAAGAAGAAGCCATTGACGTTGTTGGTGTTAGCTTCAAACCAGAGGCGAAGGCTTTGATATTAACAGAGACACAATGGCCACTTTTTTCCAACAAATTTAATTGACTCTAAGTCTATAATTTTATTTTATTTCCCATGCCTTTTCGTCAAGTCGGTCATATAGACGGAATAAACAAAAAAGGGGTAATCACAATAAGGTTCCAACAACCAAAAAATAATATCTGACAAACCATATAACACCACTTTTATTCGTTAGTGTTAACAATTTATGGGACATTTCATATGTTATTGTTTTTAGTTGGGCACTATACATATATAACTTTCACTGCCCAACACCTTCTAGGTTAGCCCCACACATGTACAAACTCATGCTATTCACTATGTTTCCCCAATGGAATGGTAAGTCAATTTTCTTTTGGAAAGACCCATGGATACAAGGGCTGGTAGGAAACAAACTTCAGGAGAGGGAAGGAGTAGTAGGTGATGATCAACGCAAAATACAGACTCTTATGATTAATGGAGAATGGGATCTCAGCCCTGTTATCTCACATCTCACCCCAATGGAGATTGATCTGATTCGAAACACTCCGATGTCTAATAGTACGAAATCTGACAGGGTGATTTGGCTAGCTAACAAGGATGGGGCATATACAGTAAAGTCAGGTTACGCGGTAGCAAGGCGTGGTACTGATATTATTCAGACTAAAGACCCAGGGACGTCTTTTGCAGTCTCCAAAACTATCTGGAAAGGCATTTGGAGGGTGATAGCCCCTCCCAAAATACAACATTTCCTTTGGAGATTAGGGGCTGGGGCCTTAGCAACTCGTGATGCTCTATTTAGGCGTAAATGCGCAGTAAATCCGGCCTGTCCCATTTGTCAAGCTGAAAGGGAAACACTAGAGCATTTGCTGTTTTTGTGCCCTTGGACAAAACGTGTTTGGTTTGGAAGTCCTTTGGGGCTTAAGTTTAGTAGATGGACTATGAAAAGAGTTGAAGTATGGCTGTGTGATTTGTTGTATGGTAATGAAACTCTGGATGAATATGGCAAGTCGCTGTTTGCTACTACTTGCTGGTGGATTTGGAAGAGGCGATGTAATTGGGTGTTTAGGGGTGAGGTCCTTGATGCTAATGAGGTGGTACAGGTGGTGAATGGACAGGTGGAGGAATTTTGGTGCTCCAAGAGTAAATCTGAGTCTGCAGTGACAAGAGTATATAGAACGGAATTGGATAGGAAGGCATGTTGGATTCCCCCGCCTCCTGGTTCAATTAAAATAAATGTGGATGGCTCATTTAGGGGGGAAACCGGAAAAGCAGGTATTGGTATGATTTGCAGGGAGTTCAGAGGCTTGTTTGCTGGTGGAATAGCTAAAGAAGTGGAGGCTTCTTCTCCATTTATGGTGGAATGCCTTGCTGTAAAAGAGGCATTATTGCACAAAAAATATTTTCCTAATTCCAAGTTAATAATTGAATCTGACTGTGAATGTTTGGTTAGAATGCTACAAAAGGAGTCTTATGCAGGTGTGGAATGGCAATGCAAGGACATACTGGAGGAAGTCGCGGGGTTACTGAATTCATTGAAGGATGTTTCGTTGTCTTTAGTCGCAAGGCAAGGCAATCAAGTTGCTGATAGATTAGCAACTGAGGCAGCAAAGGAGATGCACCAGCCATATTGGCTGGATTTTATCCCATCTTCTTTAAGCAAATTACTGGAAAGGGACGCTACATCCTCTGGTGTTGATTCAACCTACAGGCCTGCTACGGTAGATAGAGAAGGAATTGGCTAATCTCCTGTTGCTGTCATATATACTCGCTTAGTGATATAGTGTTTTATAGTTGTTCATTTTTTTCTCTTTCTATAGTTTGTGACAGTGGCTGCGTTATTATGGTGTAGGTTTCTGTTATACTGATTAGGAATTGTTTGTTTTGATATAGATTCTGTTTGGTAAGCTGTGTGGTAGTTTGTAATTGTAGGTATTTTCTGAGTCCTTTATTTGGCTTCGGCTATTGGTGTTTGTAGCTCTTTTTTTATATTTAGCGTTCATGGTAAATTCCGTCTAAACCCCATCTTTAAATTTCAAAATGCAAATTTATTTTTACCCTGCAAAAATAACCCCCCACTTCTATTGGGCTAAAATGGGGCCAACCGCCGGACCCATTTAAAACTATCCAAATTAGCCTGCTTCAGTGATTCAGTCCCATATTATCAAAAAAAAAAGTGATTCAGTCCCTCTTTCTCGTCCATTTTACTCAGCACACTTCTGTTTCATCCCTCGCGACTCCGCCTTCCGTCGCACCGTCCGTCCAAATTAACCCCAGCTCGTCGTGGTTGCTTCACTTTCCCATCTTCATGAAAACATTGGCTGGAAAGAGTATCAATCTCGAGGTCGAGAGAAGTGAAACCATCGACAATGTCAAGGCCACTATTTAGGTTCGATTTTCGTGTTTCCATAGACTGGGATTTCATTAAATAGGAGGCTTTTATCGGCGAAGTTGCATCGGATTTTAGTTATTTTCATTTTTTTTGGTTGAAACTTAGTTATCTTCATAAATCGCATTATGGGTAGTGGTATAGCTGTTCTGGGTTTTCTATTCAAGTTACTGGTTGCAGCTTTTAGATTTAGTTTTCCGATTACTAGTATTTATCAGAGTTAGTTTGGGTATGCATATATGCTTCGTCTGCCATATACTTCGAAGAGGTGAGCTGGTTCAGGAGCGATTTGAATTTTGATTCCAAAGTATAGGAACCTCTGTTCAACTCTTTATTTCCCTGGTTCAAGTTTAGGTTCTGATCCAATATATATCAGAATTATATTTTGGATGCAATTAAATATGGGTCGCCCTGCCTTGTAAAGATTCCTCTTGTTTTCCAAATCGTGAATTTTCTTGAGTCTTAACTCCTCAGCTTGATATTTGAAGCTCTGTTATATTTAGTGCATTTTGTTTCTTCATTGTCCCTATGGATTTTTTGTTCTTGTCAAAAAAAGGCAAAAGGAGACGAACTGGGAGGCGCGATGAGGTTCTTTGTTTTGAACTCAGAGGCAAAAACTTTCACTTCTGCATCTTCATTTTGCATGGAATGTGTGCTTTATACTAGAACTTTTAAGTGTTTGATGGTTTGCATTAATTTATTTTAGATAGATCTTTCGATTTTGTGTGTATTTGGCTCATTTAATTATGTGTTGGTGTATCCTTTGACAGCTTTCAAAAACCAATTCTTACATAGCCATTTGCATGATTTAAAGTGGCATGATGGCTCATTTGATTATGTTATGGTTTATCCGTTTATGAGATCAATTGTGTTTGTGTGAATAAGACGAGGTTATGCTCTATTTTATCAGTTCAGTTCTATGAATAAGACGAGCAAAGTGTAATGACTAAGCCAGATCATCAAAGAAAAGATGTAATGAAATAGGCCATCATTTTATTCTGGTGAGTTTGTTTCAAGGATTTGAGAAGTCATTATGATTATAAAAAAAAAAAAAAAGCCATTCTGGCCTGTTTGTTTGAGCCTTAGTCAAAGGTCACTATAAAAAATAGGCTTTCCTTCTGTAGTGTTTTGTAGGATTTGTAGGCGTTGTTAGTGTTTCGATTCAAGGGAAATTGCCTATCAGTTACTTAGAAAGTTCATGTTTGCTCTCAAGTTATATAGTTCCTACTTTTGTAGTTTGATCATTGTTATCAATGAAAGTGAGTGTGAGTGCAAGAACAGAATAAAAAATGGTATGAAATGAATACTAATCTTCTTACACCCAACGTTCCATTCATTCTTCATTCTAATAATAAGCCACGGCTCAGCTTGCACCTCGTTCCCTGTGATAAAACGCATAAAATGGTATGAAATGAAATTACCAGCATGACTTTCATTTCTTTTTCATTTTTTCTCTTCTACCCATGACTTACTCTTTTCTCATTTGATTTAAATTTAAATTACCAGCTTGCACCTCATTCCCTGGATTTTTAGCGTTCTTTATTTTTTTTAAAGAGTAAATACCCTTTTGGATCCCTGGAAAAAAACACGGACCCCATTTTGGTCCCTCATACAAAGAAATGCCCTTTTAGTCCCTGAAAAGGACGAATAATGGTCGATTTGTGAATATTTTGGTCCCTCGAAAATTTCCAAAAAAAGCCCTTTTTTAAATCATAAAAAAATCTCATTTTAGTCCCTAGGGACGAAAATGGGTCCGTGTTTTTTTTCGGGGCCCAAAAGAGTATTTACTCTTTTTTTAACCATCAATGACAGTCATTTTGGATTTTGAACTTGAAAACATAATCATTTCAGTCGGTGGTTAGATTGACTTTTCCAAATTCAATCTTTCCATTTGATTCGTTTTGAAGCTACATGGAACATTATACTTCAATTTTGTGTCGCTTATGTATGAAGCATATTGACCAGGTCTAGCTTGTGATTCATTTGGAGAGGCCAGATCTTGAGGCTTCCAGATTAAGCTTTGCTCAAGCATATACTAGGTTAGCCTACACATACCTTCTATGCCATGATAAGTCTAATTATTTCAAGCAAATATTGATTTTAGTATTGGTGGACGTGTTCTTACCAAATATAGAAGTTCTACTCTTCCTGAAAATCTTCAGATGTTGATTTGCACTAGGAATTGGCTGCATGGTTTTACTCTCAATCCTGATGGTAATGTTGTGTTAATTTTCATAATGTTTTATACGTACATGTAATATTGATTGGTTATGTTGGAATTGATTGCCTAATTAAGTGATTGTATTTTAATTGATTGTGAATTTTAGATGAAGATGATTGTAAAATTACTCATCATGAAGCACCAACAGCAGAATCCCAAGGGGCATCAAGAATTTCAAATTGAAGACTAAAGAGGTACGAACAGTTGGTATTATGAAAATTTGAGTAACTATATTTTCGGTATTTTTTTTTAATATGCCTTTTCAATGCTTCTTTTATCAGTGACCATTTAAGAGTTTTTGAGTGTTATATTATATCTAAGTATTTAATGGATTTGGTCAGTTGCTTATTGTTTGCAGAGTTGTCCACACCTTGACTCACAACTTTAGGAATGCCACCAACATCTTGAGAACGCCATTGAGTTTTTTAGTGTTATATTAATCTAAGTATTTAATGGATTTGGTCAGTTGCTTATGCTGGTGTAAATGCCAGTGATGTAAGTCATTGAGGACAATTTACTTACTAGTGCTAGTATACTATTAACAGCACCAGATAATGAATGGTTGTGAACAATATTCTGGTTGGAAATGAAGTTGATTATTCAAGCCTAAGTTGATTATTCTAATATGATTTTTGGCCCGCAGGCTGGCCCTAACCCTTAGGGTTATATAATTTTTTGGCCCGTGCGGGCTGTTTAACATGCGGGCTTTTTAGCCCTATGGACTTTTTGGCCTTAACCCGCACGGGCTAGGGCCTAACGGGCTGGAGTGGCTCGTTTTGACAGCTCTACTTATTACTCTTTCTATTCCCATTTATAAGAAACGATTAACCAAATCTCACGGTTCAAAGTGTCAGTGAAGAACAATAAATGTTTCAAAATTGTAACCCATTTGTACTAAAATACCCTTATTTACGATGACATAGGAAATAAAAGAGAGAATAAGGAACTTATTAGGATTGTAAAAGAGAGATAATAAGAAAATAAATATGGTAGACGTAGCAGGTCTTTGGGAGTTGTGAAAATTTATAATATATTGATATTAGAAATTGCAATATCGTGACGAGAAGAGATCGACTTGGCCAGAAAGACCTAGTGTGTATCGCGACAAGACGAGACCCTTATCACCTGAACATCATCCTGAACCAGTGAGTCCGACTTGAATCCTCACAATTTCCAGATTCGTGAATAAGTTCCCCTTTCACATCTTTTAATCTTTTCTCCTTACTCGAGCCTCTAGCTTCTTCGACTACCTATGGCTGACAAAAAAGACAAACTTGCTAGAAATTCCCTTCCTTTTGCTCATCCTCAATACCTCTACCCTTTTGATACTCAAGGTTTGGCCATTATACCACAAGTGCTTACTGAGTGTGAGAACTACATTGTATGGAGCTGATCAATGAGAATCGCGCTCAAAGGAAAACAAAAATTGGGTTTTATCGATGGGACCTGCACTAAGAACGCACAGGATAATCAACTCCATGATCAATGGGAACGGTGCAATGTTGTTGCTTTCTCTTGGTTACTGCATTCACTTTCTAAGGATTTGACCAACAGTGTAATTTTTCTATCAAGAAGCTCACCTTGTTTGGCTAGACCCACAGGAGCGTTTTGACAAGGTAACAAGCTCTCAAATTTTTAGTCTCCATCGAGAAATTAATTCCATGAGATAAGGGACTCTTACTGTTACACAGTACTATTCCAAGATGAAAGGAACTTTGGGACGAAGAATCTGACATATTGCCGATTCCCTCATGTAAGTGTCCTACATCTCAAGTTTACTCCCGACACCTTCGACAATAGAATTTATTACAATTTCTATTAGGACTCAATGACACTGACATCTACAGTGCACCTAAGAGTCAAATTTTATTGATGAACCCCTTATCGGCTGTGATCAAGCATTTTGTATGATCATAGAAGCTGAGGCTTAATGTAATCTCAGTAACAGTGTAAAAACAAACCCACTTGAAGGCGTTGCGATGGTTGCTCGTTAACAAGGGCGTGGCAAAGGAAGAGAAAGAAAAACCCCACTACCAGAATGCTCCTATTGTAATAAGAATGGACATGTCAAAGACAATTGCTGGCATTTAGTTGGATTCCCTACTGATTTTAAGGGGAACAAACCTAAGACCTTTCAAGCAGCCAATCTCACTCAATCTAACAAAAAGGGAGTTGCAGCCAGTGACAATATAATTGCTCCAACCTTTACTCATGAACGATATGACAAGCTCATGGAATTCCTTAAAAAGGACACAGAGCCAAAGTCAAATATGTATGCATTGACCCATACATGTTTGAATTGCTCTCCTTATCTTTATTTACATATTAATTGGGTAATAGATTCTGGTGCAACTAGTCACTTAGTTGGAGATTTATCCTTGCTAAATTCATATTAGAAATATACAGGGCGTATTAAAAAAATTAAAATTCCTAATGGTGATAAAGTGATGGTTACTCATAGGAAGAGTTAAATTTTCTAATGAATTTGAATTACAAAATGTTTTGTATGCACCATAGTTACAGTTTAATCTCACATCAATCTCAAGGATTACAAGTGATGCACATTGCATGGTTACTTTTTTCCCTAACCATTGCATTTTTGCAGGGCCTTCAAGCTGGGAAAATGATGGCAACTGGTAGATTGATTGAGGGTTCATACAAACTACAAAATGATACAAATACTAATATACATCTTGTAAACTTGGTTGATAGAGGAATTTTCGTCAGAATGAACCCATAGATATTTTGAGCTTACATAATAGGTTGGGTCATGCCCCATTGACGATTTTGAAACATCTCAATTTTGTAAAAGACAAAGTTTTGATATAAATAAAAGTTGTGAAGTTTGCATTCAATCTAAGCAAACAAAACTTTCTTTTGCCACTACAAAAAAAAAAACTACCATTTGTCGTGGTTCAACTGTAGCGATCATAAATAACCGCTACAAAATCATGAAATTGTAGCGGTTATATCCAAAACTGCAACCAATTTGTAGCAGCAACATTGGCGTTAAAACGCAGGCTTGTTTGCAACGATCTTTGTAGCGGTTGGTGTAAAATAAATCGCTACAAATGTGGCGCTAGTTTGGGGCGAATGTTTGTGGTGTGGACTTTGTAGTGGTTTTTGGGAATAACCGCTACAAATTTGGCGCCAATAATTGGCGCGTAATGGCACGAACTTTGTCACGGTGTATTTATAGCGGTTAAATGAGATGAACCGCTACAAATATGCGAAACGACACAGTTTTGTCGCGATCAAATTAAAGCGACACTCTGACTGCATCAAATTATTTAATTTTGTAGCGGTTTTTAATATAAACCGCTAAAAAAATTATACTATATATAGATGACTCTGTCCGTACATCAATTATAAATATTGAGAAAGTACTAAATCTGTATTGTCATTGAATGAACTTTCTCGGCTTGGTAGTCGAAAATATGCTAATGTCTGCAGCTCTGATCTTTTATCTCAGGAGATGAGGGCTGCAGATATTTGTGTCTCTGATCCTTGAAGATGAGGCAGTTCCTTCAGTGAAAAACAAATTTAATTATTTCTTTGACGTGAAGAATTCTACTCTTTTGAAGATAGTCCAACATGCGACCGAAGATTGGATTCCAATATAGATACCTTTCTCTCATGAAAATATCTCTGATCCAAATGAGTCAGTGAGTTTTTCGTGGGAGATCGGTGGCTATACTAAATCCGAATCTTCTCGGGCATGTTGAACTTTTTTCAATAAACTTATTATTCTTAATTTATTACTCTAGACGTTTTTGAAAAAATTAAAGAAACTAATTAAATTCCCTGAGGGTTTTTATTTTTTATTTTTTTCTCCAAACTAATTAGTTTGACTAATAAAATAATTAGTTTGGAATTTTTTTTGGCAAAAAATTAAATTTGTAGCGGTTGGTCCCAATAATCGCAACAAAATCTCAAAGGCCAAAAAAATTGTAGCGGTTATTTAACCGCTACAAAATATCACGAAGAACGAGGCATATTTGTCACGATTGATGAAGCTGTTTCTTTGTAACTGCAATAATTATCTTAACTTTGTAGTGGTTATTTAGGAAAACCGCTACAAAATGTAGCGGTTTTTAAACAGTGTCCCCTCATTTTAAATCACACATGCAAAGTTTTGATTTTTCACCTTTTAACCTTTTAACATCATGGCTTCTGGGAATAAGGGAAAAGGGAAAGCCGTTGCCCTGGAGAAAAGGCCTATAAGGGGCAGTAGTAATAAAGGGACCGTATGAGAGGGCGTGGGGCTCAAAATATCCCTCCGCCCCCAGGTGGGGAGCGAGTTTGATCAGCTCTTCGCCAATGAGCCAATCCCAAACCCTGAGACCGTAGGGGGAGAAGGAGGCGCAAGTCTATCATTCGACGACATCGACGAAGATGAGGAGATCCAGATTAACATCCCCATAGCGGATGCGGAGCAATTATCGACTAGGAAAATGAGCGGGACCAAGAGAACCCCCGACCGTCGTCTTCACATTCCACCAGATTTGTGGTGGATGTCGAAGGTAAATGTAATTAGTTTTTTGGAAAAAATTAAATTTAAATTCCTTACGTTTAATTAAATTTTATTTAAACAAAATACAAAAATGTTTTTTAAATTGTGCAGATACACATGGGAACATTAGCAGGAGGACATTGGATGTTTCTGCAGTCACTTTGATGAACGGGTATCGCGTCATAGTCCCCTGGAACATGGACACAAACTAGCCGATCGGCAACGGTGGTCACCTGTTGAACCGATTCCTGTCAGAATTTGGCGAGAATTGGGCATGGTTCCCGATCGACTTCCATGATTGGAAGTGTGTTCCAAAGGGGAACAAGGACAGAGCGTTTACTGACATTGTGCAGGTAAGTTATGTTGTTTAATTAAATTTTACATGTTAATAGTTATAATTTGTGGTTTATTTATTTATTTATTTCTTAATTAATTATTAATTAATTACTAATTAAATTATGATACAAAAAAAGTTTAACGTGCGTGCCAACGCGAAGAGGTATGTACTGTTGAAAATATTGGAAATTATGCCCTAGGGGCAAGTCATTCTCCATTTAGTTATCACTTCATTTGCATGTTTATAGTGATAGCTGATCCCTGGATATATCTTATAGATTATCCTAAATGTCCTTGGTCGGTAATCTACGCGGAGCGAAGATGAAATAAGACCAAGTATGACTTTGATGAGTATGGAGATACGAGTCAAAGTCATGGGCACTTGTAAGAGTACCATGTGGCTTTTGGACCGACCCACTATGAGAAAGCTGCGTGGACTAAGTCATAAGCTTTTCTCATGTATAACCGCGTCACAACGCCCTATGACTGAGATCATCATGGATTCCTACATGATGAGTCACCGTTCTTTGACCTAGTTAAAAGTCACCTTTGACCTAGGGTGATGATAAAGGCTTGGATCGGGATCAATGGTTCTCATGGAGAGGAATGTGAATGGTCAAGATAGAATTTGTCCCTCACATTTGTAGAGAGATAATCTTTGGGCCCCTCGATGAGAGCGAGTCTAAGAAATGTCGGCCGTCTTGTGATGGAAAAGAGTTTCCATTTCACTTATTAGACTACTCGAGAATCGAGAAAGTAATGGTCAAGAAAAGGAAGTTGACATTATCTATGCCTCATCCTTGACCAAATTATCGCATGACAAAAGGGACGTGACATGGTTGTACGATAGGTAGTATCTTATCATCGATCCCCATATGAATTGGGTAGTCGCAATGTCTTGCTAGAGGCCGCTTGCGACTTGTGGGCTAGTATAGTATTGGCCCACGCCAATCTACGCTAATGGGTATCTCGCAGGGTCGCATCCGAAATAAATTTCAACACGAAAGAAAAGTGTCCAGATTCATTGAATCTAGGAAAAGTGTCCGATTCATCAATCTAGGAAAAGTGTCGATTCATCAATCTAAAAAGTGTCCAGATTCATTGAATCTTAGATACGTCTAAGATTTAATAAATACTATATTTATCCGGGGTGAATATTATGTATATTAATATTATATATATTAATATAATATAATATAATATATATTACATTAATTCGAAATTAAATAATATAAAAATATTAAATAATGATTATTATATTATTATATAATATTTGTTTAGTATTTAATTTATTTGATAAATTAAATATCTAAGACAAATAGAGATATTGTATCTCATGTTTTAATTTTCGAATAAAGATATCATATATCTATTTAATTTAAATTGAGATATAGTATCTCGATTTAATTAAATAGATGGATATCATTTCTGGATTTAATTTATAGAGATAAATTAAATTAGAAGGCTTTTTGATTCGGATTAAATAAATATATTAGATTAGATCTATTAGATAGATTTAATTAATATATATTTAATCAAAGATTCAAAACTCGAATTTCGATCCGGCTTTTAATTCGATTAAATAAATAAATTACATTAGATCTATCGATAGATTTAATTAAAATATTTAAATCCAGATTTGAAATTTAAAATTCAAAATTAATGAGGATTAATTTCGAATATAATACGCCGATAGGGTTTGAGAAAACCTATGGGACTTTTGTCAAGCGTATGAAAAAGCCTCGAGAAACCCTAGAGCAAAAGAGTGAGACGCACAGTTCGAAGGCGCTAGCACGCTGCCGCAGACGTGTTGAAGTTGTTCGTGTGGATACCGGTAGAAGGAGGGATTCCCAGTCCGCTCCCCGTTGATCAAGTAGGTAGCCCACCGATCAAATTCGAACAAGACGCGGAACGTTTCAAACGTAGGTAATATTCTGTTCCTTGGCCTTGATTTAGGGCCCGTTTGGAAGACTCCAAAACCTAGGTTTTGTCAAAGTTTTGACAAACACCCCAATTTTTCTCCAAAATCATTTTCCACCCAAAACCTAGGTTTTGGGCTCAAAACATAGGTTTTGCCAAATCCAACTTTTTTTCACTTTTCACTTTTTAAAACTCATTTTGCGTAATTGTGGGGCCCACCATGATTGGATTATACCAAAATACCGTCTATCTTCCTCTCTCCCTACACATTCACATTTGTGCTCCACATCTTTTTTTTTTTTTGCCCGAGTTCCTTTCTGTTTTTTTTTTCGAGATCCTTTCTGTTTTTTTTTTTTGCCCGTGAGATCCTTCTTTGTTTTTTTTTTTTTGGAATTCTAGTGAAATAACTATATTGGAAATACAACTATTACAATTTATTAATACATTTATGTTTGATCTAACTTTTATCATGTTACATAATTTACTAATGGTAGAAATTTATTTTTCTAACAATTTTATGTAATTTTTGGTATTTATTATTGAATATAATGTTTATAATATTTAAAATACCACTTTATCCTTTAAATGCAATTATACAAAAAGTTAATGTTTTTTTTGGTAAATTTGATCCCCCAAAAGCTATTCTGATAAAAACATCCAAACACTATCATTTTTTTCCAAAATCATTCTCTAAAAATCATTCTCCAAAATCATTTATCCAAAATCTAGGTTTTACCTCGTAGATGGTGAAAATCATTTTCTAAAAACAACTCCCAAACGGGCCCTTAGACAATGGTTGAGCGATCCTCCGGGTGCGATTTGTAGAAAATTTAAATCCGCTGCGTGTACGGATCCCAACAGAAAATAGGGGAAGGGAGGAAGAGCCGGAGGGGTCGTCTCTACACCCAGCAAAATGGGGATGGGACTATTCCTCTGTAGCAGCTGATCGAGAACATCCCAAATGGCGTGGCCCCAAATGACTGGGCGGGTTTTGTCCAATATAGGAGGAGTACTGAAGGACATGTACGTTTTTTAATTAATTATAGTTTAAATTTATTTTAAACATGAGTTAATTTATAGTTTAAAATTTCTTTAAATTAATTTTGTTTAAATGTACTTGAAATATAGTTTAATTATTAGTTAATTTATAGTTTTGATATACTTTAAATTATTTTATAGTTTAAATATAATTTAAACTTTAAATATAGTTTACAAGATTTCAAAATAATAATTAATTTCACTTAACATTTCGTTTGCTCCTCATTGTAGGCTCTATCGCAGAGGAACACTAGAGGCCAGGCACAGTAGAGGGTCAATCACACGGCAGGATCCAAGACGTTTGCTGTGACTTACAGTGAGATGATATGTTGAAAGTTAAATTAATTATAGGTTTAAATGATGATTGGTTTATTTTAGAAAAAACAAAGTTTATATTCTTTTAATTCTTTCAACAAGAGAAGGCTCGGGAGGAGAACCGTCAGACGGGCTATGGGCAATTGTTCACACGCACCCATAGACACCGTGATGGGACGCCAACCTCTGAGGCAGCAAAGGAGATAATAGTGAGTTGCAAAAAAATTATTTATATAGTTAATGTTGTATATTAAATTGAATTAAATTGTTTGATTAATGTTTTATGAAATCTGTGCGTCAGGCTTGGATTGAGCAGAGTTAGGCAAAGCTGCGAGCGTCGCAGTCCCTAGAGTCACAGGGGTATGTGGATCCAACGGCCCCATTGAAAGCTGCTATGGGCCCAATCGAGCATCCTGATCGCATTAAGGGCATGGGGCTAAGCGCCAGGCCTAGCATGGTGTACGACAAGGCCTCCTGCTCTGAGGCTGGAACCTTCGGCTCGAGAAGGCCACCACTGGAGTCGATTGAGGGGATGATTGTCGAGAAGGTTGTTGCGCAGGTTGTTGTATAGGCGGCCGAGCATGCTACTAGGAATAGGCGCATGCAGGAGAGATACGACCCTTGGTATGCTAGTCAGAGGCAGAGCTGGGATGCTGTTACCGGGGCCTTGACAGAGTTGTTATCTCACAGACGGTTTCAATCTCCCGAGCCTCCCCCTCCGTTCATCTACAAGGATTCTCCCCCCCACATGTTGCTGTTGATAACAAGGGCGTTCTTACCTCTGGTCGTGCACATGCCCCCTAAGACAAGACCTGATCATCAGGCTCCTGATAGCTAGTTTTTATTTTCACACACAATTTTGTACTGCTAGATGTTTGTTCTCTTTTTTATGTTATTTGGTTTGTTGACAATGTCATTTCCTTAAATATTTGTTATCTTTTATTTTGGTAGGTTTTTGATATTGAAGTACTATTTCAATACTTATATTTCATTTATATTAGGTTATTAATGTTACTTGAAAAATGTATTTTGTGAAATAAATTTATTATAGTTAAATAAAACAGATATTTTAAAATAATTAATGGAGTTAATAATTAGTGAATAAAAATATATTTTCTCAAAGTTTAAATACTTAAAATTAACGTTTGTAGCGGTTAGAATGAACAAACCGCTACAAACCTCTGACTGTTGACATTTGTAGCGGTTACTTGGACAATAATCGATACAAATTTGAATTTTAAATTGAATAAAAGAGTGCAAACATTTGTCGCGGTTGATATGAGGAACCGCTACAAATTTCAAATGTGTAGCGGTTATTGGAGCCGCGACTAATAACTGACGGGAGAATGAATTCAAATTTGTAGCGGTTCATAAACCGCTACTAAATGTATTTTATATTTGTAGCGGTTCCAAACTGCTACAAAGTATTTCATGTTGCATTTAAAGATCTCAAATGTTTCTATGAAGGTAATTAAACATTCTCTCTACATTTATATTTTATCCTAGCTTTGTTTACTACATATAAGTCATGGATTAAGCTACCGCGCAGTTCTCCCGTATATTTAGCGGGATTGAAAAATTTCTTAGATTTTGGCTTCTCTCACGCTAGCATTAATGGCAAGATCGTATGTCCTTGTTGTCGTTGCAAGTTTAAGAAGTGGCAAACACAAGAAGGTGCTATGAAACATCTTCTTATTAAGCCTTTCCCATAAGCATATACATTCTGGGAAGTTTATGGTGAGAAACGTGGTATGAGATATAGGGATCATCTTCCTCGAACCTCACAAATAGGGAATCAAGTAGATCATGATGATCCGGTTAATGAAGCTGTTCGCGATGATTTTGGTGTTCAAGACGACAACTTCACAGCAGAAGTTCAGGGTCCATGACCTGTTTTCCTCATGAATGATGCAGCTTAGGAATTTTTCAACCTCATGGATGAGAGCGATCGTCCTTTGTATCAAGGTTGTTAGAAATACTCAAAATTATCTTTTCTGATCAAATTGTACCATATCAAGTGCTTGAGTGAGATCACTGATAAGGAAATGTCGATGTTGCTGGAATTACTACGAGATGCTTTCCCTGACGCGGACATTCCCACAACCTTCTACAAGGCCAAGAAAATAATCAACAGATTAGGCTTGAACTACGAAAAAAATCAATGCCTTCCCCAACGACTGCATGCTTTATTGGGGAGAGGACGCTCGCAGGTAGACTTGTAAGAAGTGTCACACTTTGAGGTTCAGGACAGTTCGGAAGGGAAAAAAGCAGAAGAAGAAACCCTCAAAGATTCTAAGGTACTTTCCTTTAAAACCTCGCTTACAAAGATTGTTTATGTCGTCTAAGACAGCTGAGCATATGAGGTGGCATGAAGCTGACAAGAATGAAGATGGTAAACTCAAACATCCACGGGATGTTGAAGCGTGGAAAGCGTTCGACTCAGACTTTCCAGATTTCGCAGCGGACCCTAGAAATGTTCGTCTTGCTTTGGCGACCGACGGTTTTAATCCGTTTGGGAATCTTAACACAAGCTATAGTATATGGCCAGTTGTTTTGATACCCTACAACTTGCCCCCTTGGATGTGTATGAAACAAAGCTCCTTCATTATGTCCACGATCATTCCAGGCAAAAAGGCACCGGGAAATGACATCGATGTGTATCTCCAACCGCTTATCGCAGAATTGGTGGAGTTGTGGAATGTAGGTGTCAAGATGTATGACATGCACGAGAAGACACTGTTCAACTTGCGTGCGGCTTTGATTTGGATGATAAGAGACTTTCCTGGCCTCGGGACATTATCTGGGTGGAATGTGCATATCGGCCTTACATGTCCGACTTGCAATTTTGACTCTGACTCAGTGCGCCTTCCCCACAGTCGTAAGTGGTGCTTCATAAGTCATCAGCGGTTTCTCGATGATACGCACATGTTTAGGTTGAAACGTAATCGTTTCAATGGGCAATAGGAAAAAAGAGGACCTCCTCAGAATTTATCCGATGTAGAAATCATAGAGCAGATTGTCGATGTTGAATTTGAGTATAGGAAAAAAGACGGTCTAGCAAAGGCTGGGACAAAGACTGCCAGAGCTTCTGGTTCTACGCCCCAACAATGGAAGAAGATAAGTGTTTTCTTCACTCTTTCGTATTGGAAAGATAAGCGTTTTCTACGCCCCAACACAGTCTGGATGTCATGCATATTGAAAAGAATGTGTGCGACAATGTGTTGTACACGATTTTAAATGAACCGGGCAAGTCAAAAGATCATCTTTAAGCAAAGGAAAGATTTATGGGAGATGGGAGTTCGTGGAGACGCGTGGCCAGATGAGCATGATAGATTTCAATCGGCAAAATTCACCCTGACAAAGCCGAATAAGGAAATCTTCCTTGCAACGTTGAAGAATATAAAAGTTCCTAATGGGTATTCAAGCAACATTTCACGATGTGTTGATGTGCAGGCTCGAAAGGTTACTGGGCTAAAGAGTCATGACTCACATGTGCTTATGCAACAGTTACTTCCACTGGCCATAAAAAATACGTCGACTCTCGATGTGTTAATCGTTTTGGTCGAGCTTTGTACTTTCTTTCGGAAGTTGTGTTCCAAGGTTTTTATCGTGGAGGAGCTCAACCAAATGCAACAGAAAATCATTCTTATGCTGTGTCATTTGGAGATGATCTTTCCTCCGTCATTTTTCACGGTCATGGTTCACCTGACAGTACACCTTGTTCACGAAACAAAGCTTGCTGGCCCAGTTCACTACCGATGGATGTATCCTATTGAGAGGTACTCATTTAAAATTAATTAATTTAAGATTACTTTCTAGTCACTCATTCCAACTTTGATGTATCGACATTTTTCCTTCATTGCTTTGTAGGTTTCCTGGGAAACTCAAATCTTACGTGAGGAATAAGGCGTGGCCAAAAGGTTCAATAGCAGAAGGTTATATTAGGGATGACATTGAGACGTCATTCAACTGACCGCCTCATGTAGACAATTGTCCTTAGCCAGAGCCAGAGCCATCAGCAATAGATTTGTTTATCCCTCGTATTGGTAAACCAGTTGGTGGAAGTGAGAGTACTTCAAACTCATGGCACTTGAGAAGTTTCAAGCACATAGACATGTTTTGATTAATTGCACTAAAGTTGAACCATACCTTCAGTAAGGATTGCACATAGATATATATATGTTATCCTATATATTTCCTTACATTTTATACTCACATTTCATACTCGTCATCGCATGTTTAATTGGAGGGAATTTAGGAGTCATGTGAAGCGTCAACTGAGGATCCGTACACAGACATTCTCCAAAATTGATAGAAAGGTCCACAGAGAATTCCCGGGTTAGTTTAGAAGGAGAATAATGAATGACCACAACCCACACTCACTAGAATTCAGAGCTCTCGCACTAGGCCCGCTTGACCATGCCCAAAGATTTACGATATACAATGTCAATGGTTTTAAGTTTTGCACCGTTTCACGAGATCAGGGATTGCTGAAACAAAACTTAGGTGTATATGGCACGTTTGGGACGAGGAGTTATGCAAGCAGCAGTGACAGGAACATGCAGTTCGGTGACGTCCCGTATTATGGAAAGCTGCTTGATGTGGTCAAGATAAATTACCAAGGCCTTTTCACCGTGTCGTTGTTCAAGTGTTTGTGGGCAAATACGACAATGTCTCGGGGACTCACGACTGATGACGTAGGCATCACATCAGTGAATTTCTCCCGGCCTATTCACACTGGTCAATTTGAAGATGACGAGCCGTATATTCTTGCCTCAGAGGCCCATCAGGTTTATTATGTCGCCGATGAGAGACACAGAGATTGGAATATGGTGGTTCACTTAAAGCCTCGAGACCTTTACGACATGGGCGATGGTGATAACATCGCCTACGATTGTGAGCCGTTCCAGCCCGCCAGTTTTGAAAACTTCTTCCCAAACGGCGATGACAATTTACCTATAGTTCGGTATGTTTTTTAATATACGCTTAATGAAATAATAACATTTAACTAAATTTTTATTTGTGTTCAAACATATTCAACTCACAAGTAACATTTTATACAAACTTTCTTTGTAGGGATGGTGACGAAGATTGAGAGAAAAAATTATGCTTACGATCACTATGTAATCTTCTATTTTTTTTTTATAAAAAAAAACACTATAATAATATTAGTAGCGGTTATAAACCGCTACAAAATAAACAAACCCGCTACAACACTTTGTAGCAGTTAATAACCGCTATAGAATAATATTAACCGCTACAAAAACCGTCTCGTTAACCGCTACTAATAAACACCTCCAGCAAACCGCATTTAATATGTTTCAGCTTCGTTTTCTAACATGTTTTCTCCCCGTTTTCTTTCATAACTCTACGTTTTCTCAAAGAGGTTAAGTGTTCGAAGATGGTAAGTGCTGTTCAACCGGAACAAGTATGATGATTATCGCAATATTTCATTTTTCTTCTACCTTTGTGATTCTAATTTTTTGGATTTAAAATTGTATGAATATTTTTCAATTTTCTTTACACTTTCACATACATTAGTCCACCTACTTTCACACACATTATTTTTAAAATTAAATATTATTTAAATCAACTCATCACAATCAGTTATACGTATATAATAAACACATATAATCAAATATCATTTTTTTAATAAATAAATAAATTATTGATAATATAATATTTAAGTAATTAAATGTAATGATTAAAAAAAATATTTAAAAAAAAAATTGATACATTTGTAGTGGTTTATTAACCGCTACAAATATGATAAATTTGAAAAGGAGGCAAAAAAATTTAAAAAAATTACGGAATTTTTGGTAACGGGTAAAAATTGCTACAAATATAAAAAAAATAGAAAAGGTGGCAAAAAAAATTCACACAAAAATGGACAAATATGAAAAGAATTAAAACTGGCACCAAAACTTTTTTTCCCAAAAATGGCAGGAATTTTTTGTAGCTGTTATATAACCGCTACAAAATAATTTAAAAGTTTGATGCATTTTGATATATGTAGTAGCGGTTTTATAACCTCTACAATAACCGCTACTAGTGTCTCATATCGATGTCAGTGCAGCTTCATATAGTTGCAATTATTTCGAAGCCGCTACAGATATAGTAGCGGTTAATTTTAACTGTTACAAATACATTTGCCACAGTGTATTTTGTAGTGGTTTGATTAACCGTGACAAATGTCATTTGTAGTGTCAAAAACCGTTACCAATACATAATTTTAACCGCTACAAATGATCTTTTTTTTTGTAGTGCCTCTAGTTGTATTAAATCTGTTCATTGCTTCAAATTGCTTCCCATGGATGTATGGGGTCCATACAGGACACATCAAGGTCATCAATTTTTTCTTACAATTGTTGATGACTACACAAGGGCAACTTGGGTATTTTTAATGAGACATAAATCTAAAACCGCGGGAGACATTAAAAACTTTGTTGCCTATGTTTTTAATCAGTTTGCTTTTCATGTTAAACGAATAAGTAGTGATAATGGAACTAAATTTGTAACAATAACCTACAAACATATTTTCTTGAAAAAGGTATCATACATGAAACATCTTGTCCATATACTCTAGAACAAAATGGGATTGTGGAGCGAAAGCATCGGACTCTTATGTAAGTTTCTAGGAGTCTTATGTTTCAATCTCACATACCCATTCGGTTTTAAGGGGAGTGTGTCAACATGGCGGCATACCTAATTAATCGGGTCCCCTCTAGGATCTTAGACTTTCAAACCCCCTGAAAGGGTGTACAAGAAACAACCTGATTATAATTGTTTAAAAGTTTTTGGTTGTTTGGCATATTCTACTGATTTGACTAGTTGTGATAAATTTTAGTCTTGTGTCATTCCTTGTGTGTTTCTTGGCTATCCCAGTCATCAAAAGAGGTATATTCTTCTTAACTTTTGCACTAAAAGCATTTTGATTAGTAGACATATTGTTTTTGGGGTTTAAACTTCTCATGTTGCATGAGAAGAATAAGATTCCTACACACACATAAAATGGTGGGACACACACACACACACACACACATATATATATATATGTGTGTGTGTGTGTGGGTCCCACCATTTCATGTGTATGTGACATGAGAATACACTTCTCCTACAACATGAGAAGTGTTTTTCCCATTGTTTTTATTCGAAAGCATTTCCTTTTCTTGATAATTCTTTTTTTTAAAAAAAGAAAAAAGAAAAAAGAAAAAAGAAAAAAAAAGAAACCTACTGCCAAAGCTTTGCCGGCAGCTGGAGCTCAGTTGCCGGCGGTTCTGGCCGGTAAGTGACGGAGCTCCGGCGGCCGGCCGCGGTGGTGCTCTGGCAAGGCTCATTTTTCTTTTTTATTTATTTAGAAATGAGGGCAAAATGGTAAATTCACCAACATTTTAAAATCTCAATTTGATTCCTGTTATTTTTTTGTCCTTTCAAAATGTTAACAGACTTTTTAGGTTTAGAAATTTTAAATGGTATTTTATACACATTTTCCCTTTATAATATCACCGTAAAACATTTTTTAAAAGAACAAAGTTCAATGCTAAAAGTTAAAAAATTACACCATTGATTTTGTTATTAATATTATTTAAATAAAGGGTTAAGCTGCAACCAGACCCATTTGTGTTTGTGTACTAATATACTGTGTGCTTATCCTTTTATATAATAGTTAGATGAGAGTTTGATTTAATCCTAAAATATAAGACCCTAATCTACTTTACCTCTATATTTTTCATTTTTTTTCCTCAAAACCATCCTTATTGTCATGTGTTAGAGCTTGTACCAAAAATAGTTTCAATGTAATGCAAATGATTTGAGAAGGTATTTTAAGAAAATAAATAACTTAAAACCAAAGGCAGTATTTATTTTTTCTTAAATTTCATACAAATAAATAGTGTAATTTTTTAGCCAACAATAAATAGTGTCTATTACTATTTTTTCTTTATTTCTCAAGGGTAACTCCAAACCAGTTTATACTTGAGACTAGAGATTTTGAGGATTAAATGCTAAAAGTTTATACTATTTAAGTTTTATCTTATTAGTTAGTGTTTGTTACGTACTCTATTGCATTATACTCATCATAGATAGTATTTTTCATTAAAACCCCTTTTATGACCGAGTTGGGTTCATCTCATACTCAAGTGGCTACGTAGTGCATTTTACTATTGTCGTTAATATAAAAAAACGCATAATTTGATTATTATTTTTTCATATAACTCCTAAATTTGACCATTAAATTCCGGCAAAAAATAAATTTGACCATTAATATTGTGAAAAGTTCAAACTAACTATCCATATTTCCATGTGTTAAAGAGGGTTTATCTCAAGGGATACCTTCAATGCAAATAACTTAAGAAAGTATTTTGAGGAAATCATCAACACATATTTTAAACAAGAGTTAATGGGCAAATATGCCCCAGAAATTTTTGTTGATCGATGAGCAATGTTACTCTTAAAGTTTTTTTTAGGTTTAATATTGCCCTGAAAGTGTTAAAATGGAGTAATATCACCCTGTCTCGTTAAAAAGTTAACGGTCAACATCAATTTTTTAACAGTCAACGTTCAATTTTTTAACAGTATAAGACAACATTGCTACTTTTTTACACTTCCACGGTGATATATATTGAGCATGAAAAAACTTTTAAGACAATATTATTCCTAAAAAAAACTTTCTGGATAAATTCACAGCTTAACCCTTTAAACAAATAACTTAAGACCGGAGTTAGCATCATGTTATCTTAAATTTCGTACAAATAAATAGGGTATATATTTTTTTTAGCCAACAATAAATAGTGTTTATTACTCATTTTTCTTTATTTCTCAAGGGTAACTCCAAACTAGTTTTAACTTGAGATTAAGTCCCTTTAATTGGAGGATCACTTGAGAATAAATGATTTTTACCTCCCTCAATAGGTATGTTTATTAAGACTTGAACTTGTATTTTTTTTTGCAAGTGCAAGGCTGTTAACCACCTCAACCAAATGCTTGCTGATTAGTGTTTGTGACGTACTCTATTGCATTATACTAATGGATACTTATTTTTCACTAAAACCTTTTTTTTTATGGCCGAGTTCAACTTATCTCATACTCAAGTGGCTACGTAATGCAATTTTATTATTGTCTCGTAAATAAAAAGATAATGCATGATTATTATTTTTCCTTAAAACGAGATCGAGATAGATCAAAGTGTATCTAGCGGCGAATCAGATGATCCTTTTGTTTTCTTGAGAAACAAATGATGCTCAGAACATATAATTCATAAATTTGATCATTGAGCAATAAAATTGTCAAATATTGAAAATTTTCTCCTATAACAACGTGAATAATAATCACTGATGCTTCACAAAGTTATAATTTAATTTCTTTTCCTGCCACAATAGTGATTTTAATCAAAGAGTAAATATCTTTTCTGGTCCCTGACAAAAAACACGGACCCCATTTTCATCCATTACAAAAAAAATCGACCCTTATTCATCCTTTTTATAGACTGAAAAAGACCTTTTGGAAATTTGTGAGGGATCAAAATGTCAATCAATTGACCTTTATTCGTCATTTTTATGGACTAAAAATGACAATTTTTTTGTAAGAGACCAAAATGGGGATCACATTTTTTGTCAGGGACCAAAAAGGGTATTTACTTTTAATCAAAAGTAGTGATTAACAAATCTCAGATACTAGTGTGATGCGTACGTCGAAAAAACATGTTTCAACCTTCAAGATTGTGAGTTGTTTTCATTATTTTATATATATGATCCTATAAGGGGAAAAAAGATATTTTGCATAATGATACAATCAATCAAGGGACATGCGAAAGTGTTTGGCAAACTTTTGCCAAAACCTAGGTTTTGGGTAGAATAGCTTTTGGATAATTTTGGGGTATTTAGCAAATTTTTGTCAAAACCTAGGTTTTAAAGTTATCCAAACATTATTAAACCCAAAAGTTATTCTCCAAAAGCTATTTTCCAAAAATCATTTTTACCTCGAAAATCCCAAAAAGCATTCTCCAAAAGTCATTTTTACCTCGTAAATTGTGAAAACTATTTTCCAAAAGTTACTCCCAAACAGGGGACTTTTGGAAAATGATTTTCACAATTTATGAGGTAAAAATGATTTTTGGAGAACGATTTTCCAGATTTTCGAGGTAAAAATGATTTTTAGAGAATAGCTTTTGAATTTTTTAATAGTGTTTGGATAACTTTAAAACCTAGGTTTTGATAAAAGTTTGCCAAACACCCCAGTATACCAAAAGCTATTATGCCCAAAACCTAGGTTTTACCAAAAGTTTGTCAAACACCCCTGTAACCAAGCATCAAAACCTAGGTTTTGTCATAACCTTACCAAACAATAAAGGCATTTTGCATCAAAACCTAGGTTTTGGCCAAAAGCAACTTTTTTTTTTCTCTCTTCTATGTCATCATCATTATTTTTTCAGTATTAGTCAGTATCCTTAAGATATTTTTTAATACCTTTATGTACCCTAAAATATTTTTTCAATATCCTAATTTTTTTTCAAGATCATGAAATATTTTTTTTAGTATCTTTTTAGTACCTGTCAGTACCCTGAAATATTTTTTTAAGATCCATTGTTACTCTGAAATATTTTTTCAATATCTTAATTTTTTTTTCAAGATCAGGAAATACTTTTTCAGTATCTTTTTAGTAGTCGTTAGTACCCTGAAATATTTTTTAATATTATAAAATAAATTTTTAAGATTATGAAATATTTCAGGGTATTGACTGGTACTGAAAAAAAGATTTTCATGATTTACGAGGCAAAAAGTTTTTGGAGAATAGCTTTTAGGATTTACGAAGTAAAAATGATTTTTAGAAAATAACTTTTGGATATGGAAGATCAAGTGGTATAAGAATCTTCATAAAAGCTTTGTTGACACAAGTTATGTTTAGTTCCGCTGCTGATGAGATGGCTCATGAAGATCTAAATTTGTAATCCAAAGAATAGCAGCTCTCAAACATCTCATATCTAGGAGTTTTAAGGTTATACTATCTTTTTTTTTTTTTTTTTGGGTTGCCAACAAAGGTAATACTATCTTGAAAGACTTGTAAAAATTTTAAAAATATTCAAATTTAGCTAATGGCCTTGTGGGCAAAAAATCAGCTAAGTTTTCATTTTTTTTTTTTTAAATTCCAAAGGTAAGTTTTCGTGTGTACACGCCACGCGTCTCTCTCTCTCTATATATATATAAATGGAAAGTTGAGCTTTGATCCGATTGGTCATTTGTAGCATCTTGATGTTAGTGTTAAAGCTTTGCGAACTCGAATTATGATTGAGCTTTTATTTGAAGAAGCGGGCAGAGGTGGCCTTCTAGTGATCTACTCTATTACCTGGCTCCTCACGATACTATATATGGCGTGTTTTTGGGACATTCATCTACTATTAAAGAGCCCAAGTCTCTCCAAATACAGTTATTGCTTAAAAAGTTTGCTATCACGAACGCTATATGATATTGTTATGTTATAAAATAAATTTAATGAAACATACACCATGCAATGTTAAATTATGTAACTACAAAACTTTGATAATTTCATAACTTCAAAAGATAGAAATATGATCCTACATCTGATCCTTAATATAAGAATCAATTGACTTTTTTTAGAGATATTAAGAAAGATATGAAGCTAAATAAGTTACTTAATCACAATATATATGTATCATTAAATTATATATCAATTTATAAGTTAAGCAAATTAATTTAAAGAAAAATAATCAATATATATACTTTAATACGACTTATTATGTTTTTTTAAACTCTTCAACAAAAAAGTCAACTGATTTTGGAGGGAGCACGAGAATTGTTGAGCTACATTACATGGAGATCATTGACACCGGGCGGAGAAAATAAAAAGACCAAATGACCAAACCTTAGGATCAGTGTGAACATGGAGGCTGGAGCCACCAATGAATCACATATATGATACGAGTAGATTGATGGCATAGGCGACGTAGGTTAGAGAGGAGTGGGCAAGTGCCCACCCTTAAATTTTATTTTCATGTGATATGAAATTGCCTTATATTAAAAAAGATATATTTGATAACACTAATAATAAGACAATTATGATGGAATTCCAAAAAATAAGGTCTAGAATGATGACATTGTAATTACTTTTATTGTAATATATTTTTGTTATTAAAATATATGTCTTGAACTTATTGAGTCTTACCCTTCATTGTAATTTATGTAATGCATTTCAACAATTAGCCTTGCTTTTTTAAATACCAGGTTTGTAAAATAATTGTTTCTCTTATCACATCATCATTATTCACTTGATTTCATGAATATTTTTTTGATATTCTTTTCTTTTTTTTCATATTCTTTTGTTTTTTAATACATTTAAAACTTTCCATAAAAAAAAAATTGGGGCAGCATTGATGCCCACCCTTCATTAATTTTCTGGATCCGCCATTGATTGATGGTACATCTCTGCAGCTGAAGTTGGAGTTCCATTAGTAACCAATAGAAGGAGAGAAGAGACGATCCTTTGGTTTTTGCCTACACCCTCCACACATCTCTCACTATCGCGCTGCGTCAATCATTAATTAGGGCAAGCTGTGGGGGAAAAAACAGAAATGAAGAAAAGATCGTCGATCTACAAGCTTGTTCCTTCATTACACATGAAGCTTGGTGTACTCGAATGATCTCTGTATAATACCTTCCTCCTGAATTGACGAATTGAAAGCGGCTATGCCTGCAGCAAGCACAACACACCAGAGGCAAAAACTCTGAAAGTGGCATTGGGCATTAGTTACTACTGCGTATGTGAACAAGGATACAAAGGCAACCCTTGCCTCTCTCACCTCGATACAACCTGCAAAGGTAATTAAGCCTCAGCTTTTGCGGTACGTGTTTGAAACAAAGCTAACAAGTTATTTCCCACTGCATATGTTTAATATAATACTTAGTTGACTTTTTTTTGAAAATTAAGGAAGTTAAATAAATTACTTTAAAATATTTATAATTATCATTTTCTGTAAACTAATTTTCCTTAACATATAAACTGATGTACAATATAATAATATGCGCTATAATTAAATAATTTTTTAACTTTCTTAATATCTCAAAAAAAAAAAAAATCAATTGTGTGTTATATTAAGAACTGAAATGGGAAACCAACATTCGCTTTGTTGTCACTTCTAAATTTAGAGGCTCAAGAAACTAGTTTTGATGCCGATGATGCTTCGTCCACTAGGCCTTCAATGGATGGTGGCTAGTTGGTTTTCTTTCTATTTTCTTACTTGTAGCCTTGTAGGTTTGTTACTTCATTTTGTATTTGTTGCTTTTTGTCATGTTATTTCTGTTTTATTTTCCTTCGTTATGTTTGTTTCCTCTTTGTATCTGCTATTTTTGTAAGTTTATTAATGCAAGTATCTTTTGAGCAAAAAGAAAAAAAAAAAGAACCGAAACGCGAATACTATGTTTTCAACTTTTAAGTTTCAACCACGTTTGTCTATATGTTTAATTAGGTTACATGCATGTGAGTGTGACTCTTCCTCACTGCGGGTTCTCACTTGTTTTCTTTTAATCCCCAAAGAAATTGCTAAGTTTGTTAATTTGAGATATGATTTTTACTACAAGATTTTGATCTCTATAATAGCTTAGCTTAGAGATATGTATAATTCTATCTTAGAGATCCGTATAGTCAGTTTAAAATTAATTTTTTTCAGACATTAATGAATGCAACGAGGATAATCGCTGCAGTATGAGATGTCACAATGTCCCAGGCAATTATGCATGTTCATGTCCCCGGGGTTGTGTAATGTTCTAAAATCGATTGGGAATACAATGATATAATATACTCAATTGTAGATTCAAATAAGCAATATTATGCAGTCATAGAGCTCATAGGTACAAGGAAACCATAATAAAGTTCCGGTACAAATGGAAATATATCAGAAAAGAGAAATTGAGATGACAGAAGAAGGTCCAAAGAAGGAAAGAGAATCTGCAGAGGGAGAAAAGCCGAAATCATTCCACACCCTTTCTAGTCTTTTCTTTGTCCATATATACTTTTGCCTACCCTAAACCCAAAGTTATCGGCCCAATATACTCTTTTCATAATCCAAGTCCACTTTAATAGGAGGCTGGTTCATTACAGCCATACAGGTTATAGAGACGACGACTATAAAGACAGATTAGGCTGCATATTCCCTATCGTGGAAATTTCATTGAGTAAGAATAGTAATTGGTTCCCTATCATGGAAATTTCATTGGGTAGGAATAGTAATTGGTTCCCTTTCATGGAAATTTCATTGGGTAGGAATAGTAATTGGTTCCCTTTCATGGAAATTTCATTGGTCACGTACGTGGCTGGTGGATAGGAAAATGCTAGTGTTAGCACATGAGCTGCCCTTGATAGTATGCTAAAACAAATAGCATTTGAGATTGCACTTTAAACTCAGAGACTCTTTCGGTGCTCTTGAACTCTTTTTCTGTTTCTTAGTTTCCCTGTAAGCGTTTTTTTTCCGGTGTATTTGCAGATGGGCGATATGATCATTTAAATTATTTTAATGTTAGTATTTCTCATGGTGTTAGAGCTACGTACACTTTCGGTCGTTCCCCTTGTAAGTGATGTTGAGAACTTTTATATTAGTGCCGTAAATCAATTGTGTTTTGGCTTCTCCTCATGATTGATTTACTTTTTTCCTTAATTAATGACTTTTAAGATATTGAATAAAGAACATTTTTAATTTAAAAACATTACAAGCTTTTTTAAGAAGGTATCACCTAACACACTATACCCTAATAACAGGAATGTAATCGCACAAAGTTTCACAAGAAGACTAGTTTCGACGTAGAAAATGACATTGGTCTCTATAAAAAAGGTGATTTATTATAGTACAAGCATCCTGAATAGAGATGTCATACCCACACGGTTACAAACAAAGACCTGATATGAAAGATATATAGAAGAGAGAATTTAACACATAACATTTAATTTACTAAGTGGTACTACTGGGAGTCATTCGAATTGTAAGCACGCTTGAAATCCCTTCACTAATTCATTTAGGCTTCGCTCTCTCTTACTATATACTCATCTAGTTTTATTTATAGGGCATTGAGAGAGAAATAATTTTTGTCCTATTTATAAGGCATCTCTTAAATTTTTCATAGGAATGTACATTTTTTATTTAATTTAATTATTATTATATTGACTTTGTTCTCATAAGTATATTAGATATGGATAAAGTTTGATTGAATTTGATGGGAGTATATAAAGATACCTTAGGAGCTCTGTGAACATGGAACACATGATTGGGAAAATTTCTGCGTCAAGGGTCAGTCATAACCACATGCATAGCCTTGGACAAAAAAAAAAAAATACATACATGGTCAAAGTCGTCCCTTAAAAAAAAAATCAAACAAACGGAACGGTACTTGACTGGAGTTCCAGAACCAACCTATAGAAAGAAAGAAGACCAAGACCCTTTGCGTCAATGATATGGACGCGCCATTAATAAGATGAAATTTGAATGATCAGGATTTGAAGTGATCCATATATAATAATAGCTAGCCAACTAGCTATTAATCCCTGTATATCCCACACTGTAAATCCGATCTAGAGTATCTATCGACAAGAGAGATGGGTTTGTTGAACTCACTGCATTTGAAACTGACATTGCTGGTCACCACGGCCGTCGCGGCGGCGGCGGCCGAAGCCCACATGAAACCGGGTTGCAACTATACGTGTGGGAACGTGAGCATCCCATATCCCTTTGGCACTAGCGAGAACTGCTACTACAAAGAAACGTTCTTCCTCAACTGCACAACCACCACTTCCCCATCATCTGGAGAAGCCACAGCACAATTGATTTACGGCGACAATATACCAGTTCTCAACATCTCCCTGGATCCTCCTGAATTGACCGTTTCCGGAGACGTATCCAAGAATTGCTATGATTCAAACGATTCTACATATTGGAATGCAATGTGGTTCCGGAATTATTCTATATCAAACACAAAGAACAGATTCACTGTGGTGGGGTGTGACACCTATGCTTTCATCGAGGACCTGGACGGCACGTTTACAACTGGCTGCGTGTCGAGTTGCAGTAACGAGACGACGTTTGAGGAAGCAGGGGCATGCTCTGGTGTGGGATGTTGCCAGACCAGTTTCCCCGAAACCATAAGGGACTATAACATCACCTTATACAGCTTTGACAACTACACGGACGTGCTTGACTTCAACCCTTGCGGCTATGCGTTTATTGCCAAGGAAGGATCCTTCAACTTTTCAAAACGAGAGCTGCTTGATCTCAGCAACAGAACACAATTTCCCGTGGTTGTGGACTGGGCTGTTTCCAATCAGACATGTCTTGAAGCCCAAAAAGATGCGAGGTATGCCTGCAAGCAAAACAGTAGATGTAATGAGTCACTAAGTGGTATTGGGTACTACTGCGTATGTGAAGATGGTTTCAGAGGCAATCCCTATCTCGATACCGGCTGCAAAGGTAAGCCTCAGTCAGCTTTAGCAATTTCAATTATTTTAGGTTAAGATAAAATTTTAAATACAAAGTTTTTCATTATGAGTACAATTAAGTTTTAAAGGGAATAAAAATAAACAAAGTATGTTAAAAATGGTGCAATTTTAGTAATTCTATAAAATTGGCACAGACGTCCATTATAATTACAAGGTTAGAAGGAGAACAAGTAGGTCCTACATTAAAAAAAAAAAAAAAAAAAAGGGGGTTTGGGCCAATTTAACGGAATTGTTAAAATTGCTCTATTTTTAAACATTTCTATTTTTACACTCCTCAAAATTTAAAATTCCACCTTAACCCAATATTTTAAGCTTAATGAAACTTAATTTAAAGGGCTAAAACCAAAATAAGGGAAAATTTGAGGGAATAAAATTATATTAACCCTTAATTTTAATTCCGCTAAGTTTGTCCAAGATATAACATTTAGAACAAGATTTTGATATTTATAATGGTTGTGCTTGGAGATATGTATAATCAGCTTAAAGATTAATTATGCAGATATTAATGAGTGCGATGGGGACAATCGTTGCAGTAGGAAATGCCGCAACGTCGATGGAAATTATACTTGTTCATGTCCATGGGGTTATAGAGGCGATGGCTATAAAGACGGATCAAGCTGCAAGTTCCCCATCATAGAAATTTCACTGGGTAAGAATATGATAGTAATTAACCCTTTATCGCTTGACTCGTCTTAGCCAACAGTGTTAAATTGACCAGATTTCGATTTGGATTTAAAATTAGTATTGTCATCCCATTCCTTGAATAGAAATAAAAGGCCGTCAACAACTTTGGCATTATATTTTTTTAAAAAAAATACATGTAGCTATATGTTACAGATCAAGACACTTAATAAATCAGCAACTTTACAATCACATGCCAGTATCTTTTTTAAGCTATGTCAATCGCTGAACAATTTATTTCAGTTGTGTCACAATGGTTAATTTGCATGCCTCCTTTCCATATTTAGAGAAACTTTTGTTTTCATTCAAAGCATTACCAATTTGAGTTCAAAAGCCACAAACAAGCTTCTTTTTCTCTACCCACAAGACTCAACAGCAACAAGAGAGAATCAACACCGTTGGACCGGGGGGTAATGGGGAATAAACAAAACATCACTATCATAAAGTGTTCAAAGCCATGTTTATTGACAAACAACTACACTTACTAACAACTCTAGATAATATTTTGAACATTGTTTGCAGGCATTTCTATAGGCTTGCTTGTTATCTTTACATTTGTCTCCACATTATGTTGGGGAAACAAGCAGAGAGCACTAAAACAACTTAGAAGACAATATTTTGAGCAAAATGGAGGAAATTATATGCTGCAACAACTTCATCAACAACAAGGATACATTGATAGAACCAAAATATTTACCGAAGACGAGCTCAAAATTGCCACAAACAACTTTGATGAAAGCAGAATTCTCGGTCGTGGAGGACAAGGCACAGTTTATAAGGGCATATTACCAGATAACTCACTTGTTGCCATTAAAAAGTCCAGAGTAGGAGGTGACTCAAGACAAGTTAAGGATTTTATCAATGAAGTGACAGTACTTTCCCAAATCAACCATAGGAATGTGGTTAAACTCTTTGGGTGTTGTCTTGAAATTGAAGTTCCCTTGCTGGTTTATGAGTTTGTGGACAATGGCACCCTTCTTGACCATATAGACACACTAAAGAATGAGCACTATCTTTTGTGGGAGACTCGATTAAGGATAGCTGCAGAAACAGCCGAGGCCATTTCATATTTACACTCTTCCGCTTCTATTCCAATTATTCATCGTGATATTAAATCTGCCAACATACTATTAGATCACAATCATATAGCAAAAGTTTCTGACTTTGGAGCTTCAAGACTTGTTCCTCTCGATGAAACTCAAGTTTCTACTGTAGTTCAAGGGACATTAGGATATTTGGACCCAGAGTACCTACTTACAGGTGAACTAAATGAGAAAAGTGACGTATATAGCTTTGGGGTTGTGCTTGTGGAGCTAATCACTGGGAATAAAGCGGTTGAATTCAATAGGCCAAAACAAAGAAATTTGGCTATGTATTTTGCATCTTCAATGAAAGAAGACAACTTATGGCAGATTCTTGACAATCGAGTGTTCAATCAAAAGAATGCAGAGCAATTAAAGGAGGTTGCTTTCTTAGCAAGGAGGTGCATTAGAATGAATGGGGAGGAAAGGCCAACTATGAAAGAGGTAGCAACAGAATTAGGTGGTCTAATTGCTATGAAAAAGCATCCTTGGGTAAAAGGAGGGGATATGATGTCTGAAGAATGTGAATGCTTGCTTGGTCATGTGACTGATGGATATGGGAATGCTAGTGCTAGCACTTCAGCTGCCTATGATAGCATCCAGAAACAGTTAGCATTTGAGATTGAAGATGGGCGATGATCATGTTAGTACTCTCATGTGTTTGAACCACTCTTTGCAAATGTAATTTTACGCAATACTACTATCGTCTTTAAATACTAGTGTAAGGATTTTAAAAATGTTCAAAATTATTAAATATCTTAAAAGTTTTTGGTTATGAAGGACATGAAGTTATCAAATCCTGAATTTTTACCAGCTCATAATAATTTCATTCTCTATTTTTTTTACAGCAACTAAAAGAAATGATTTCACTCTCTTAATACTGTGATAGACGACTGGTATACAAAATTCAAATCCAAGTCAAAATACTCAAAATTATCTGATCTTTAATAATGTAATGCAAGAGATTAAAAAAGATGATTGATACTTCCAAATTTTTTTAGTATAATGAACATTATACCAAAAAAACAGAGATTAAAAGCGAGCCCTGACAACGGTTCTCTAAGTTCAATTCAAGATTCTTGGACATACGATTGACCATGTCCTCTGTCAGAAATATCTGCATGTTTGCATAGTCACGCCATATAAGTTCCATGCTACAAACTTTTGATGTGTGAAATGTATGCTGAGTAATTAAGACATAAAGGGCTAGCTATTTACAACAAAATAAGAGGAAAAATTACATCTAAAGGACTAATACGCAACAAAAATTATATCAATACTACATCCAGTCTAAAATATAGGATACAATTTATAATACAATTTGTACTACAAACTATGTCCTAAATTTAAAACCGGAGGAGTATCATATTTGGTTGGCAGGAATTATTTTCAAGAAAAAGAAAGATGGGAGAAGCAGAAGGAAAAAATATTATTCAAACAAAATCACCGGACAGATCTGTAGCGATAAAAGTATTAAGGCCACAAACTTCATGGCTTCAAGCATAACACGCAGATAGATGAGTTCAGAAACAGGCAAACGGCAATATCAGGCTTCGTCTGAATTTGACAAAGCCGAAGAGGCGGCGGCATGCTCTTCGACAATGGTTTCATCTGGAATGAGCTGGTGCTGAATACAATACCCAACGGCTTCACTGCTTCTGCAACTAAATGCGCCAATGGTTGGAATATTTGATAACTCAGCAAAATGGGAGCAAACTTTTGATTCCATGAAGGAAACCCAGTTTCATAACCTAAAAAGAAAAGACCTGCTTCTTTGAGGGAAGCATGGTTCTTTAAGAAGCCTAGATCTGTTCAACCAAACATGTTAGGGAAGATTTTCTCTCTCATTTTCCCTTTCAGCAACTTCCTTTAATGTGTACCAAAAGTGGCCTGAAAGATTATCAAGAGTTGCTATCAGATTTTAGAGAAGTTACTATGAAAGTTACTTTAACTTTCCCAAGTAGCCTGCAAACCTTATAATGAATCCCTAAAAGCAAATAAGAATTATTGATTATTTGGAGTGACTACAAATTTAGATATCATTCAATTTGATTTTTATCAAATTCATATCCTTTAATGTAATCTTCCCAAAATAAAAAGTTCCTGCAAAACATTCCAACAGGAACCAGAGTTCAATGCAGTCAAGCCACATCTTATCCAATCAAACCCCCAAGATAATCCCAGCAGAGCAAATCAAGAAAAAATAAAGGGAAAATCACACTAAAATCCCAGTTGAGGAAAATAAAATCAGAAAAATCTCGTAACTTATCCATGATAGCAGTTTGACTTGTTAATGGTGGCTCTTTTACTTGTCATTGACAAGCAATGAAACTTTTCTAATATTATTTTCCTTAACTGGGACCTTAGTGTGATTTTCCCAAAATAAAACAATTCTCGTCCTAACTAATTTGAAAACAAAAGAAAAGAAAGAAGAGTAAAGTGCTTGAAATAAATAAAAACAGGAAGAAGATTCCTCTGGAGGCATGTGAAACCAACTCAACCAATCAAAAGAAACATGTTGAAACATGAGATGACCACATAATCAAAACTGCCAAAGCTTCACTAATTGAGAAACTCAGAACATTGATGTATGTAACCACAAAGAAGAAAATTACAAGGTAGATTCATTTACCCATTCAATGGGGAAAATACAAGACACAAGCTGACAGATAGAGATCTTAAATGCCTCCTCATTAAAGCTTTAATGCAGTATGCATCATAAGATGAAAAGATAACTACTGTGATTTATGCCGATAACAATGTTAGTAAGTTCAAATGAAAAGATTACAGAAAATAAATAAGTGGGTCAAAATAAAATTATAGCAAACCAAACTTTTTAGCAGCCAATAATCTTCACTAGGTGCCCTGCATAGATACACTTTGGAAGCTCGCCTTTTAAACAGTCAACCAGAATTCAATCGCGAATAGTATGACCTACAAAGATTCAGGGACTTAAATCATAAAGCAAAGACATGAAACCAAGATTTATAAATGAGGCTATGAAGAGGAAAAATATACCTGTATGTGTACTTCCTTCAAAGCCCATAGCTGGCGTGGAAAAGTGAAGGTTCAACACACCCACACCCACACAAAAGAAAACTTTCTGCAAGAAATTCTGTCTAATCAAAAATTCCATAAGATGATAGAAGAGCATATTTCTTTTGAGTTAAAAAAAAAAAAGACCAATTATATATAACTATATGAGTATTCAATGCCCTCAAAATTTGTTTCCTAACATTTCTAGACTCTATTTTCCCAGGGCTCCAACTCAGTGGAGCAAAGAATATAGCATAGAACTAAAACAAAATGTACATCCTGTGTCACTTAAACAGCAGGAATCCATCCCCCTTTCTACTCTATAAAAATTGCAGGGTGAAAGTATTGTGCCCATTTCCACATCAACAAGAACCTGAGCAAATTCAAAATACATAACAAAATTTTATAATCAATCTCATTTTGTACATATGTACAGAAGGGTGACCTGCCTCTTCACAGGTTTCAAAGTGCCAACCTATGGTGATGTTCTATTTCCCCTTCCTTTCCGGATGCCGTATTGGTAGAGAAGCAAAACCAAAAAATAACATTATATATAGTATCAAGTTAATCTCTAGCACCACCAAGATGAGCACAACTTATGGCTTTCGTTGCAGTACAAACCAGACCTACAAGCTAATGGGTGTTTGGCAAACTTTTGTAAAACCTAGGTTTTGATGTAGAATAACTTTTGGAAGGGGTGTTTTTGCATACTTGTGACAAAATCTAGGTTTTGGGGTCTGCCAAACGGGCCCTTAGGCAAGATTTGAGGAGGGAAAATAAGGAAAGAGAAGATTTTGAAAGATAAGGGAAGATGAATTAAGGGAATAAGAGTTATTTGGTATGAAGAAAATGAAGGGGTGATAGTTGGTAAAAAATCATGAAATACCTATTTTACCCTCTGTAACATCCCAAATTTTGGGATTTGGAATTAGAAAATATTGTATGGAAATTTATGAAGAAAATTTAGTCTAAAATAATTATTTGAATTTAAGGACCTATTTTTTTTTTAGAAAAACAACGAAAATAGTTAGAGGTTGATTTATAGCCCAAGGTTTTTCAAGAAATTACTTTAAGGGTTAAAGAAGTTAGATAAGGAAGAAAATCCTTATAAAACATCAAGGTTTCGTTTCTAGCATTTAGGTAGTAATTAAGCAATAATAAAGAAACAAGGGAATAATTAATTATTAAAAAAAACATGCAAGCAAAACCATTGAAACAAACCGTCACCCATACTTCTCCAATCCCATTTGGCCCATATACTCACTTACTCTCATTTAGGCCCAACTCATGAACAAGCCACCTCCCCTCTATTTAACATTCATTAAACCTAAACCCTAAACCCTAAATGCATTGCTAAGCTAAAAGCTATGAGATTGAGAGGGGTTATGAATGATTTAATTTCTCCTTTTCAAGTTAGTTTTATTAAGGGGAGACAAATTCATGATAACATTATTATAGGTCAAGAAGTGTTGCATATTATGAATAAGAACAGAAGTAAAAAGGGGCTTATGGCAATGAAAATTGACTTAGAAAAAGCCTATGATAGAATTAGTTGGGGGCTCCTTAATCAAGTTTTGCTTAAGGTGGGACTGGATGCCAATTTTGTTTCATTCATAATTTCCTATGTTTCTTCCGTCTCCTATAATGTGTTATGGAATGGAGAGCAAACGGAGTTTTTCACTCCTAGCCGTGGTTTACGTCAGGGAGATCCTATTTCTCCATTATTGTTTGTTTTATGTATGGATCGGCTGTCTCATGTGATTTGTGATGCGGTTGAGGATGAGAGTTGGAAGCTTATTTTTGTTTCTAATTCTAGCCCTAATATATCACATTTGATGTTTGCTGATGATTTGTTGTTGTTTGGAAGTGCTATTGTGTCTCAGGCTGAAAAAAATGATGAAATGCCTAAATGACTTTATGTTAGCCTCGGGAGGGAAAATTAATAAGACAAAGTCGTCTATGTTTTTTTCCCCTAGAGTACCTTTGTGTACTAAACGAGAATTAAAGATATAACTCAAATTCCCATTTCAAGTCAAATTGGGAAGTATCTTGGGTTCCCTCTATCGAGATCTGGTAGGGCTAAGGAGGATTTTCAGTATATTATTGATCATGTGAGATCTAAATTGGGGGTATGGAAAGCTAAATGTTTGTCTATGGCTGGAAGAGTCACTCTAGCTAAGTCTGTAATTAGCTCTATTCCTTTATATCCTATGCAAGTCTCAAAATTGCCTAGGAGTATTTGCTTGGAAGTTGAGAGGTTGCAAAGAAACTTCATATGGGGACACGATGAGGCTTCTAGGCATTTTCATGCTATTGGGTGGGATCAAATCACAAAGCCCAAAGAGTATGGGGGGTTGGGGTTTAGGCGTCTTGGTTCTATGAATAGGGCTTGTGGGGCGAAGTTGGCTTGGAAGCTAGTAATGGGGACTAAAGGGCTATGGGCTGAGGTTCTTTTTAACAAATATATGATGCGTGATGATGAAGATCTGCTTAATATCAAAGCTGGGGATTCCAAACTTTGGAAATTTATTTGCTCTCAAAGTGAAATTGTGGAGCACGGCGCTAAATGGCAAATTAGAGATGGCCAAACAGTGAATTTTTTCAGTGATTGCTGGTTAGGAACTGGTATTTGTCTAAAGGATTATTGTTTGAGATCCCTTTCCTTGGTGGAGGAGATCTCCGTCGTCACTGAATGGGCAAGAGGGGGGTTTTGGGATAATTCAAAGCTTGCTGAGGTTATTAGTCTTGAGGGGATGAGTCGACTGGCAGCTATTTTACCTCCAAGACCTTCGGCTGGGAATGATTTAATGATCTGGGGTTTGTCTTCTGATGGAAACTTTTCAATTAAAAGTTCCTATTTCTTGCTAGAGAACAATCAATCTAGTGTGTGTGAGCCTATCTTCAAGACTATCTCGAAATGGGGAGGTACCAAGAGGATAAGGCTATTTTTATGGAAAGTGTCTTTGAATAAACTCCCCACTAACGCATGGAGAAGTACTTGGTGCTCCTCATCAGTGACTTGTGCTTATTGTAACTCAGGGCTTGAAGATATCCTTCATATTCTAAGGGATTGTCCCTTTGCAAAGAATATGTCTCTGAGTGTGTTACATAACAAGTATATAACTGGCTTCTTCTCTGCTAACCTTTTAAATTGGTTGAGTATGAATTTAAAAGGCAATCTAGGCAAGGAAGAGAATAGTACTTGGAATTTATTCTTTGGAGTTTCAATATGGAAACTTTGGGGATGGAGGAATTGTTCTATATTTCAGGCCAACTTTATTAAACCAAGGTCCCCAGAAACTATTATCTCCCTGATTTGGCCCCGATATCACTACTAGAAAATGTCATATTTGCGACGGAATTTACGAGGGAAAAAAATTTCCCTCGCAAAATGATCACTTTTGTGAGGGAAAAAATTGTCCCTCGCAAAATGGCCACTTTTTGCGAGGGAAGCATACTTTCCCTTGCAAAAACCCCCCATTTTGCGAGGAAAGATGGCTCCCTCGCAAAATTGGGGGGGAAAATTCCCGCCAATTTCCCCCAATTTTGCGAGGAAACTTTGTTTCCTTCGCAAAATGGCCATTTTTTGAGAGGAAGTAAAGTTCCTCGCAAAATTTGACCATTTGCGAGGAAGTTTTTTTCCTAGGAAAATTTGGGGGAATTGGGGGAAATATCCCGCCAATTTCCTCTATTTTGCGAGAGAACAATGTTTCCCTCGCAAAATGGCCAAATTTTGCGAGGAACCGTATACTTCCTCTCAAAAAATGGCCATTTTGCGAGGGAAACTTCATTCCTCGCAAAAGTGATCATTTTGCAAGGGAAATTTTTTTCCTCGCAAATTAAATTTTTTTTATAATTATTTTTGCAAAATAAATCCAAGGCAATTAAACCAAAAAAATTCAACTCTCTCACTCATTTCCGCCTCTATTCGACTCGAGCATATTGATTAAAATCAAGACAATTTTCTTCTAAACAATGGTATTTTGAAATATATTTATAAACATTTGTCTTATAATTAATATATTTATTTTTTCTATATATCTTCCTTTTTATTATTTAATCAAATAAATATAACGAACGAGATGACATATTTTTAAAAAATGTAAATTAATAAAAACCTTCATAAGAAATATATCGAAATTTTGAAATCACATTATTAAAAATGTTTAAATAAGCGAATAATTATTGCTACTAAATGGTAGAATAAAAGCCCTTGAAATCATGAACTATATGACCATTGTAATTTTATCTCTAATTTATAGTTATTAGCAGTTCTATCATTTTGGCCCATGGTTTAGTTATCTTTAACATGTATGTGAGCCTAACTCCTATCTAAAATTTTGTCCCTAAAGAAAAACTACCTAACCTCTTTCCTTGTGCATTGATGATACTCCATATTTTGAGCTTCATATGAAATTGTGTATGATTATTTATTTTTAATTGAAGTTGTGCTATTTAAAATACTTAAAATTTATTAACAACATGTGCGACCACAACTCAAAAGTATTGGGAGGCCAAAGAATAGAAGAGGCACGAATGCAAGTGACGTGAGTGAGTGAGTCGATTCCAAAGATTAGAAGTGAAATTTGGTAATGTTATGGCTATGTTTGTGCCACCGAAAGTTGTTCGGGCCCTTATCTCCTCACACTGCAACATAACTATTTGGAGCCTGCCACGTTACCTTTTCCAATGCACTCTATCCATTTTGATCTTACCGACCACTCTTCCTTTTTTTATTAATCATTTCTGTTTTTTCTATTAAACCCATTTATTTAATCTGATAATATTAAAAAAAAAATTAGTTAAATTAGTTAACATGATACTATTTTTTTTTCCTAAAACACTCATACATCTTTCTTTATTTCTTATTCCCTCTCATACTTGATAACAGTTGATGGTGTATCAATAGGGATAAAGAAAAAAATTGACCAACATGAAAAATAAGTACTCCCTCCGATCTCAAAGGTAAGACAAAGTTTTTAGTATTAATCATACTGCAAACTTTATCTTATATTTAAAATCGAAGATAATAATATATATAAGATCAATATCAATTCTTTAATTAGGTCCTATATTTATGATTGAAGACACTACTTACTTGTAGAGTCGGCAATTTTTTTTTTTTTTGGGAACGTTGAGAAGTGGGTAGGGACGCAGGTAATGGTTACTGGGTTAAGTGACTTAGTGAGGGCAACCAGTTGGACATATGCGTTGGCCTCATTTGCTGTTACCCTTTGGTCAACCTACTTCATGTGGCTTGTCTCCCGAATTATTTTTCTCTTTTTCTATTTAAATGATACGGTTATGATTTCATTTTCTTATTATTATTATTATTATTATTATTATTATTATTATTTTTTCCATTCATATTTATTCAATCCTCATATGGAAAAATTGATTTAATTGTACAACTTCAGTCAAATGCAATAGCAAATTATATTGGCTTAGTTTCATGCTTCCACTAATCAAATTAGCATGAATATCCGTTTAGGAATTAGTATTTGGTCACAACTGAACTATCAATAAGTTTTAATTAGTTTAAATAGTTTGATTATGAGAAAAAATCTTGCAAAAATTAAATAATTGACATCAAATACTTTCTTAAATATTCCTACAAAATTATCTTACCGAAAAATGTTCTAACATGATTCTAACTTCTTGATATTTAATTATACGAAATCAAAATTGATAAATAATGTGCTGCGATTTATCTCATCTCAAGTGCAAATATTTATTTATTTAGATTGAAATGATTTGAATCTTAAACAAAGTCAAATGGTACTCTATCTTTTCCACCTAGCTAAATGCAATATACCCTTTCTAATCTCTATTATAAGGCACTTTTTAGAAGGAAAGCATGGCCCTTATTTTAAGTTATCCAAATGGGTATTAATGATACTTTTCAAGATTTCTTTTACTTAAAGTTTGATGCAATTTTTATTTTCTACTTTTCAAGATATAATTTATTGTTTCATTTTCAAACAAATTTAATGAATTAATCAACTTTTTTTTAAAAAAAAAATGATGTGGTTGAAAGTGTCTTACAATTTCAAATCTCTTTTTTGTCTTTCTCCCTAATAAATAAAATATAATTTAATTAAGCTCAATAGCTCCAACTTATCACTAAAAACACACATAGAAAGTAAGATTATAAGTTAAAAATTCATATATATTCAAACACTCTCAATAAGACTATAAATCAAAACAACCTATATATTGTAAAATCTTTAAAATTATTTTTAAATTCTCATTTTTTCCAATGATAATTAATAAAAGAAATTAAAAAAATTGAGTGAGAAGAATATATGATGTAATATAATATAATTAAAATATCTTACATGAACAATTTTACCATTGCGAGTGAAGAACCGATTTTAAACAATTATTTCATATCTCAAATATATCCTTTAAATTTTAAACAATTAGTGCGAGTGTATAATTAATATTCTGCCCCTCCCTAATTTTGACACGTTTTTTCTTTCAAAATAATCCTAATCCCTTCCCTAACCCTAAGTTCAATCCTGCTCGTCTCTCTCACCGTCTCGCCACCTAAAGCCTAAAACCAATTCCAGCGCCTTTTTTTTCAGTCTCGCGCCCTAGTTTAATTCCTTATACCCTTTCCTTTCTTTATACACATTTTTTTCACGCTTCCGTGTTTCTTCCATTCGTGAGCCCTCCAATTTTTTCTCTCAGTCGAGCCTTAGTCGTGCTTCACCTGGTTCTTCCGCCTTTTCCGGTCAGATCACCTTCTTCCTGTTTCTTCGAGAGTTTTTCTCATTTCAACCGAACATTTCCCTTTGTTTGTTCCTTTCTCCAATTTGTTTTTGATGGATCTGTTCTTGGTCACCTGTTTTGTTGATTTTTGGTATATCTGCCATGGATCCTACACACACGACTTCGTCATCTTCTCTCGCCGGTGATAATGGCGGGGATTAGAATCGCCTTCCATCTGATTCTACTCTTCCAGTAACGGCGAACCCTAGTCTTCCGCCGCTTGCTTTGCAATCGTCGTTTCATCTTCGAGATTGTTCTCGCTTCATCAATGGCGACCGAGCCCCGATTTCCTTCTCTACTCATGCCGTAAATCCTGCTCCCCGGTATCTTGTTCATGGAATTCACGAAATAATTTGTCGATTCGAAAGCAATGTAGCTATTGTGGAAAATTAAGACATACTTTGAAGCATCTTGTTATAGTTTCAATAAACATAAGTGGATATGCGGAAACATTTCTTGAATGGAATAGTTTCACTTACACGTCTTTAATTATTTTTACAAGCATCTAAATAAACTTTATGTGGAATGCAATGTAGAAGCAGCATTTCAATGCTATTTTGCATATATTCGTATATAATTGTTAATAGTGACTAGTGCGTGAAAGTATGTATCAAGTGTTATGTCTGTATGACTGGGTGGCAAATCTAGGTATTGTTAGACGATGTTCTGTATTCAATCAAATGGATGGAATGATGATAGTTGATTGGGTGACAGGACTAGGCACGATGCTCTTCATTTTTTATCATCCTAGATTTTGTTCTTTTTTATCCCCCAACTTTGTTTCATGTCTTCTGGTTGCATGGTGTCATAGATTGATGAGAAAAACATGCAATAACTGAGTTAAACTTCTATTCCTGACCTTGCATTCATAGTGGATGGTGGAGTCATTCCCCTTTAACCCAAACTATTGATTTATTTATTCTTCCTAGTTCCAAACTTTTTGACCTTTGTCTTTTCTTTGGTTCCTTTCTCGTCCCGTTGTGTACTTCCTTTGGTTGCATGCGAAGTTTTGCTTGGAACTTATCTTGGACTATTTTTTCTTTGTAGATGACAAGTTCAAGAGGAGGTGAACACATGTGAGTTGCCTTTATAATTATAGTTTTCATATGCCAATGTTGTTTGTTGGTTGACCATTTTGTTCGGTCGATATAATGTCTTTAGATATGATACTCTAATCTTTTGATTGAACTATTATATATATATATATATCCACTAGATGTGTTGACTTAATTTCTATGATGATTTTCATGCTTGTGGAAGATTAATTAATGCTCTTACATCAAGCCACAAACTATTTTTTTTTAAATTGCAGTCAATATGATAATCAAAATTCTTCTCAAGATGTTAAAACATGCATTACATGTTTAGACAAGGATGGTCCCATGCTTAATATTAATGATGTGGATTCTCATAGAATGGTCGCTAGTGATAACCTTATAATATTTGAGCTCAAATCCAAAATTAAAATGAGGTGTTTGTGTTGTGGTGACCGCATTGAACCCCACCTAGATATGGTAAACTTGAGCTAAATTTGGCAATAAAGATGTTCCCTTGCAGGGTATACTTTATTGAAGGTTTTTCTTTATTTCCACTTTATTGTGTCTTGGTTTTTCATTCGATGAGGATGATTCAGTATGGTTTTTCATTGATTAGATCAGAGTAATATTGTTCCCCTTTATTCCCAATTAAGATTCTCATACCAAATTTAGTTATCTCAATCTATAATTCTCATTCCCAAATTAAGTACCTACCAGGGATTTTCTAATGTTTTATTTCTGCTTTGCCTTTTTTATTGTACCTTCATTGCCATTTGCAAAGACAAACCTTTGTTTGAGCTATCTGGAAAGCTTGCTTTGCGAAAACCAATAGAGTCGAGGTGAGAGATCAACTTGTTTGTTATAAATTTAAATAATTCAACTATGCCTCAATTTTCTACGTCTCCCTCTTTTTAGAAACCTACAAAAAGACTCCTTGAATAGGGGAGTTGTGTAAAAATCGGAAAATAAGGGAGGTTTGTGTATCTTTTCAAGAGAAGTTTACACGGTTTATAAAATAGAGGCTTTTTTAGTATGATTTAGGACAATGCAGGATAGGTTGGAAGTATTTTACTTCTATTTGCATATGCATATAAAGCTTTCAATTTCATTCTTAGATTAGTCTTTCTTCAATTTAATTGTATACTAAACAGTATATTGTTTTCAGGTGTTACATTGTTATTTAATGAACCTCCAGAGGCTAGAAAACCTTATATAAAATGGAGACTTTATGTTTTCAAGGGTGGTGAAGTGCTAAATGGTTAGTCTATATGACTTCTGGTTTATGCTTATTATATATAAACTTCATGTTTTCCAATTGTCTGGCGCCTTACACCTCTTGCTCCTCACTTTTTCCTCACTTTGTACTTGGTTTCTCTAGATGTCATACAAGATAATTTCTTAGTAAACAGAATTTTGAGTGCTATGCACATTTAATTCTTATTTTAATTCAATATAGGAGTGACTAATCTTGGCCAGAGTACTTTCCTCTCGTTTGCCACTTTGCTTTTCAAGTTTCGATTTTTTAATAGTTGCACATTTATTCCTTGATTGATATTACTCCTACACTTTTGTTATTTCTGATCTTGCTATATAACTTTTGCATCTTCATTTAATATGCTTTTTTGCCCCCCCTCCCTTTTTTTTTGTGACAACTGTTTTGCCAATTTGCACTAAGTTGTTAAATGATTTATTTTTCCTTTTTGAAGTCTTCTGATTCTGAGATTAGTGATTGTACTTTTTTTAATTGAAAATTATGTGATAGACTAGTTCAAATGAATTAAATCTTGCAGTATAGGACAAATAATTTTTATCCCTTTGTTTTCAAATGTTTTACAATTTAAAACTAACAATTTGCTACATCATTGACGTAAAACTATTGTAAAACTAACAATTTGCTTTGCATCATTTATTTTTCCTTTTACTTCTTGTGATGATCTTCTCGAAAGAAGCAATTTTGTTACATGCTTGCTCGACATGTAAGTCCCGAATTATCTCGTTAGCACTTGATGACCATCTTGTTGAAGTTCCCTTTGCACTTTTCATGTGGACTTCCTCTTTGAACCTGTTATGTTTTCTTGATGATATTTGCTTCATGCATTCATTGCACTAAGTTAACTTTGGATGTAATGTTGTTGAGGCATAATTATTGAGGTTTCTTACAACTTGTGATATCACCAATATTGTTGGAATTAATATTTGGGAGCAAGCCTATTTTGGAAATTAAAATACTCTAAATCATTACTTGTCACTCGCATGGATTCCTAAAATCATTTTGAAAGATAAGTCGCTATTAGCATTTTGGTAAATTTGGGTAGGAATTTGAATTTGCTAGGAATTGATTTTGTTCCTTGGTGATTTTAAGAATCTGGACATAATTAAGTTGTTGAATGTGACCGTGTCAATATGATAATTGACTACTATTTGGTGCTTTGGAGCTTGAATTGTGACAACTAAGTTGTCCAAATTTTGGATAAAGCGCTTCTATTTTTTGCTTCAATTGTGATAATAAGTTGGAATTAGAAAATTGTTACTTGACTTGTGAAGCTTTGTTGCTTGTCAAATATTACTATTGTTGCGTCTATTATGGTCAAAAGTGGTCCACCGTGTTGAGAACTGTCTTGCTATGATTGATGCAAAAATTGGAATTCGTGGGAATTTGAACTTTGAATTGGTGCTGCTAAATTTTAGAATGACACAAGTTGCTTTGGCTGCCTCATTTTAGCTATCTCCCGTATGCTTTGTCATTGAAATTAATTTACGTAAATCGAGATTATTTGGAGATTTTTGGCTCATCAAATTTGGTTGTCACTTGACTTCTTGTGACAAGGAATTTGGAATTACAAAGCTTAAATTTTGGACTCTTTTCTTTGTTGAAGTTTTAGACCTACGTTGCAAAATTTAATTATCATGCTAGTTGACATTTTGTGGCCGATACGGTAAGTTTAGTTTTATGTTGAAAGTTGCATCATAATTGTGTGTTGCATTATTAAATGTGATATTTATTGTTAATTTTAAATGTATAGGTTCTATTATTAAAAAAAAAAAGGAATTTGATTATGCATAAGATTTTGATGTTAAATTTAAATTTAGCTTGAGTTTATGAAAGTGGTTACTTGGATTGATTTTGAAGTTTATGGAAAATATTGTTCTTGCTTTCGTAAACATATTAATGTTCTTTTCTTATGACTGCATGGCTACAATTGTCCAATTCAAAGAGTGATTATATTTGTGGTGGTAACTGTATAGAATGTTGAACTTAATAGTGGCTTTATAATCATGATCTAGCATGTGATTTTTCTTTTTCTTTTTTGGGTTACATTTTATGATTGTTTTGGTTTTATTCTTAAAAGGGTAACTATTGACCCTGTGTATTTGCTTAAAAAATATTTAATTGTTAAAAAAATACCATTGTCTTTTCCATTCCATCTGCTAAACAAACAGATAAAAAAAACAACTTTATAGGAAGAAACCATAAGTTGCAGTTTTATATTTTTTTTGGTTTCGGAAATCTTGCAACATTAAAAATATGATTTACTTTTTCATGCTATTCCTTAAAGTGGGAATAATTTGGTTAGTGTTTGTGACTTGGTTTTGTTTGGATTTTAAAGGTAGACAAGTAGTCACTCCACAACTAGAGAGACTTCATATTCTTCCTGCATCATTGGTATGTATTCCCAAGACTTTAATAACTAATCCACATTTTTATATTTATGTATTTTCTTTCTTTAAATATTGTACATGTTGCGCTCATCCAGCAGTGTTGGAGGTGTTCCTACAGGTAGACGTAATACTTTTGCTACCAATCGCAAACCATTATTTTCTCGTCCATTTAAATGAAGTACAAAAAAAAACTGACTTTGTAATGTTGGTTTTGCAGAAGATAAGAGGGTAAAGGTGTTATAAGAGCGGTGAAGGAGCAAGAAGCGAAGGTGAGGGAGCAAGGAGAGATGATTATTGAGATGCGAGCACTTCTCCAGTCCTTATTGAAGGACAAGGGTCCCGGTGGTGATGACGATGCGGTGGTGATCATAACCAGCTTGCTGCAGTTTAGACTTTTTTTTTAGTTCATTCTAGTCGAAACATTATAATTTGTAAATTTTGTTATTGCTTTGTAAGCTTTATGATTGTTACAATTTATTTTTATGATATACAAGTCTTTTTATTCTCTAATTTTTAATATTTTTTTGTAATTATTTTCTTTTATCTAATTTTTTATATTTTTTTTAAAATTAATAGGAATTTGCGAGGAAACGTTCTTCCCTCGCAAATATGGAATTTGCGAGGAAACTTGTTCCCTCGCAAATACCATATTTTGCGAGGGAACAATCTTCCCTCGCAAATTCCATATTTTGCGAGGGAAAAACGTTTCCCTCGCAAATTTCAGATTTTGCGAGGGAAGATTGTTCCCTTGCAATTTTCAGAATTTGCGAGGAAAGGACTTTCCCTCGCAAATTTCATATTTTGCGAGGAAAATTGTTCCTTCGCAAATTTCTGAATTTGCGAGGAAAAAAAGCATTTTTGCGACGGAAAATCGTTTTGCGAGGGCGGTTTTTGCGACGGCAGGTTTTCCCTCGCAAATTCCGCCGCAAATTAGTTTTGCGACGAAAAACGTCAGTTTTGCGAGGGAATTTTTCCGCCGCAAAAAACTGTTTTTTTTTTTGTAGTGATGCTGTTGTTCCAGAAATAATGAATGATTTGTGTAGGGAGGGTGCTTCGGTTGGTACAGACTGGATGAAACCCCTTGTTGGATGGTAGAAGTTTAATGTAGATGGAGCAATGAATTTAAGCTCTTCTAAGGCTGGGTGTGGAGGTGCGATTAGAGATTGGAATGGCAAATGGGTGATGGGTTTCTCAAAACAGATTGGAATTTGTCAAGCTAATTTTTTTGAGGAATGGGCTATTCTTGAAGGGCTCCAATTGGCTTGGGATATGGGGCTAAGAAAATTAATTGTTGAGTCTGATGCAGAGGAAGTGCTGAAGTTGATTCTGGATCCCGATCATGACACTGGGAGTCTTCAACTGATTAAAACTAGAGAACGTTTGGGCAAAAGTTGGCAGGTACAAGTCAGATCCATTAACCGTGAGAGTAATAGGATTGCTGATGCTTTGGCAAAACTGGGTATATCCAAATCCTCTTTGTTTGATGTTTGTCCTTTTTATTTGAGATCTTAGGTTAACCAAGAATGCTTGGGATTAATTTCCCCTCCTGTGTAATGCTTCTTTATTAATGTAGGCTTTTAGCCATCTTTTATATTAAAAAAAACATTCATTAAACCCATATAGGTAACTAAACATTCCAGCCATTCGATTCCAACTGCAACAGACAAACCTAAACCATTATTTATTCATTTATGGCTAAAGTATATTTTTAGTCCTTTAAGTTTTACATAAGGTATACTTTTGGTCCCTTAACTTTATAAAGTATACTTTTAGTCCTAAAATTCTAATACAATTAATGTTGCTAACGAAAAATGCTGACTCAGCGAACTCAAATGATGACTAATAACATTTAATTACATAAATTTTATATATTCTTGAATTCACTCATATTTTTAATTTAAATTTAATAGCATTTAATTATACAGTCATCACTTAAGTTTACACCGCTGTCACTTGAGTTTTCATTTTTCATTAGCAAAATTATCGATGTTAGAATTATAGAACTAAAAGTATACTTTATAAAGTTAAGGGGTCAAAAGTATACCTCATGTAAACTTAAAGGATCAAAAATATACTTTAGCCTTCATTTATCTAATATCATATCATGCCACCGGGATGCAACACGAAAACGCAGCAGAAACGTGAACCATCTCGGTCAATGGCGCAAACACAGAGGAAGATAATATTAGCGAGAAATCATTCCCATATCAGGCACACAAGCACAGCGGGAAAAAAAAAAAAAAAAAAAGAGAAGATAGAAACCTCAGCGTATCTCCCTTTCGGCCAATTACTGTTCACACGTCCTCAAGCCCAGCGTTGACTATTGTCTTATTCTCCTCGATCTAGACCCCTAGGTCCTTATATATGTTGTTGCTCCTTAGCTCTCATTCATAAACGAAACAGAGGGAGAGCCAAGAGGGAGTCAAAGAGGTGAGAGAGAAGGAGAGTGTCAGACGAAGGAAGTGAGGGGGAGACTCAAACCTAAATCATCCCCATCTGTTTTGCTCTGTTTTTGCAACCAAAAAACAGAGGTAAGTGTTTGAGCTTCATCTCCTTTTGTCTCCATTACGTCACTGGGTTTATATATATATATATATATATATATATATATATATATATATATATATTACTGCAATAGGTTATTGTTTTGGTTTCTTTAAAAACTCTGAAGCTGCTACACGTGAAAGAGAAACATAGATATATATAACGTTGCATGAAGTATATATATATATATATACACTGGTCTTTCGTTACACACCTACCGGCCTCGTCCTTTCGGGTGGCGGGTAGTGTGGTCCTTTACTTTTATTTAATTCTAGCTTATTTTTCCTAAGTTAATTATCGCCACGCACCAGAGTATAAGCAGCAGAACACACATCGGTTTGGATAAAATATACTGATAAAAATACGGAAAGATAAATTTTTCCCCAAAGGGATCAAAATATACAGTCATCCGGATAACGGTCTTAAAACAAAGCAAAAATAATAATCCACAATCATCCGATAGTCAAAATAAATTCCCAAAAGAAAATCATCAACATCCACCAAAATACTACCGTGCTTTCCGGAGCCTTACCTCTCTCTCTCGCTTCCGCTCCGGATGAACTTCCGGATGGCTTAAAAGGGGCGGATTCATAAATTGTATCCCGAAAGAACCGTTAATCTCATATAAAATGTATAAATAATGCATGTAAGCAAAACCATAAATAAACAAATACCACATAACATTCGCATCAAGGCACACAACCAAATCCGAACTAGCAGTCCTAATAGCACACAAAGACAGATCGCAGTGGTCCTAATAGCACACAAAGACAGACCACTGTGCACAAAGATATACGAAAGCCCTTAATGCACACAAAGATGTTCCGGTTCCATAGCGCTTGGAAATGAATGATAACTAAATGTATGCAATTTCAAGGTAAAACATACATACACAAATCAAACAGTATATGAGGATTAAGGTTACTACCCCCAAGAATCGATCTACGAGATAAAAATAACCTTCCCTTCCTGCAAAATATCACAATTATCCCTAAAATAATAAAACGTTAATATAATTAATTTCACCTCAATAAATATTTTCCTTGATAAATTAAAATAAGCCCAATTAATGTGTCCATATTCAGTAAATTCCTTTTCTTCTTAAGGAATTTAATTTGGGTCCATATATCCTTAATTTTCTCCTAAATTTGCAATTTTTCTGAAATAGAAGCTCAACTTCAAAAATTCATAATTAAATATATAAAACTCCTTTTGGGTTGATTCCAAAGCTCAAATGACCCTCAATATGTCTGCTTTAAACGAAAAATACTCATTTGGGTCAGGCCAAGTCTAAAATTCATCTATAGACCAAAATACCCCTGCTCCGAAATGCATTCCCAATTTTCAAGGGCAATCTTGAAACATTTATTTCTCTTAGCACAAAATTCATAAAAATACAAATTATATACAAAATTAATCCTTAAGATGTCTAATTTATCCCTGTAAATTTACATAATTTTATAAATTCATTTACTAGGGAAAAGAGCATGAAGAACATGAACGACTCTGCAGAAAATTTCCAGAAACAGCACCCTAGTGATCTTCAAACTTCCATTTATGCTTCCAAAATTATGATCCAAGTTTAACCTCATACAAAATCTCATTTTAAACTCTTTAGAATCCTCAAAATTACCAAAATCAACTCATATAATCAAGAAAACTCAGCTGCACGAAATTTACTATTTAATCAACAAAATACCAAATTTTATTCTAGCTTCATACCTTCTTATATCATAACTAATCTTTCTTCCTAGACCTTAAATCTTAACCTTAATCCTTTATTCATTCCTTTCCTGAACAAAACAGATCCATTTAGTACATATATGCTCAAGATAACAACCATCATCAACACCAAGAACTTAGAAATCATAAGGGAGTTCCAAGGTAACTTACTTGTGTGAGCTCTTCAACAACCTTAGACCTCTTGATTCTTGTGTTTCCCTCTTCACCTTTCAGCCTTCCCCCAAACAAAGAAATACCAAGAAAGGTTTCTCTTTAAATCTTAACCTTTAGTAGGAAGAGTAGAGGAAATAGATTGAGAGTTCAAGACCTTACCTAACTTCAATCTTCTCTTGCTCCTTGTATTCTCTTGTGTTCTTGAATTCCTTGTGCTCCTTTCTCTCTCTCCCTCTCAACGTATCAGCTGCCCCAAATGGAAGAGGAAATGAGTGTTTTAATGCCAATTAATGGGTCCAATCAGCTGATTTAATGGAGGGAAAAATTGACCTCCAACTAGCCCAATATTTACTAGTTTGCCATTATGTAAAAATCCAACTATTAGTTGGCATGTGTTTAGCCAATTTCCTTCTTTCTTTCTTTCTTTTTCCTTTAGTTTGGGCCAAAATTTTAAGTCTCTCTTAGGATGATTTTAGCCCACTTTGTTAACTTATAACCCATGCTCATTTACCTATAAATTCTAAATAATTATAAGACATACAACACAATTTTCATAGAAATTATAATTTTGACCTTGCTTCAATCTTTTTCTCTTGTTTCCTAAAAATACTCATGCAACTTCTTCTCATTCCTTTTTGGCCAAATTTATTACCCATATAACTTCATAAAAATTCATATGTGCAAATAAATTCACATTAATGCACATGAAAAATGGGGATGTTACAGTCGTCGCATGTGGAAGAAAAGGGGGAAAAAAAAAAGGTTGATGGGTTATGACCATCTGTACGTATTTCGCTGCATAAGAAAAAAATTGTTGTCATCTTATATATTTATATATGTAACAAAAGACCTGTGAAACTAAGCTTGCTGATATGAAAACCTTACTGCATGTTATATGTAGATATAATTGTCGATGTATACAGTGTGTGTGTGTGTATATATAAACCGATACCTTAGGAAATAAGAGAAAACTTACTATCAAAGTGTATATATAAAAGCTATATATATATTCATGTCGCTGGAACTTGGAATTGAATGGAAAGTGGTTATATATATATATATATACACACACACACACAATCTGTTTGCTGTCATGTATACATGCTGCACATAGAATAAATAAGCGTGGTGAATGGTCATCAGTGAATTCAAAGCTTAATGTTTATACATATATCATAGAACCAAAAGAAAAGCTTGCTGCTATGTATATATATGTTTATATATTAAGTTTTGACCCCACGTTTTCTCTGAAATAAAAAGATTGAGTGTGTGTATACACACACACACATTAATGTATGTGAAAAGAGAAAGAAAAGTTTGCTCTTATATAAATGTATAAGAAACCTTGTCTATCATATATATATATATATATATATATATATGCTCTTGAAATACAATAAATAAATAAGTCTGGTGATTTCTTTATGTATGTATATTAAAGGCATGTATTTTCATTGCACATAAGAAAGGAAACTTCACTGTGTGCGCGCGTTACACATACTTCTATATATATATATATATATATATATATATATATATATATATATATAGAGGAAACCATATATGTGTGTGTATCATGAAGTCAAAAGAAAAGTGTTACTGTTATATATAGGTATGTAGCACATTAAAGCATATTTTATATAGTGGAAGTATTTATTAATCTTCTAATTTAAAGGGTTAGGATCACCTCGAGAGTTTAAATTGATAATTAGTAAAATAATAATAATAATAATAATAGAATAAATAAATAAATAATAATAATAATAAACAGTAAAGTAGATAAATAAATAGTAATAAGTAATATTATTTATTAGTAAAAAAGGGAATAAATAATAAAGGGAGTTATTAATTAATAATAAATAAAAGAGTGTTATTATTAATTAATGATAACTAAAAAGGGTATTATTATTAAGGGAATTTTTAGGGGTTAATAACCACTTTTAATCCTCTAAAAATAATTCGCGTAGTTAGTTACTTTGTGACGCAAGAAGTGACTAATGACAATGATAAACGTTTATAGGCCTATTTTGACACCTCTATTGATTCCAGCACCTTCGGATGAAGTTAGGATTCAAGTTTGAGGTGTGTATATAACTGTTATCTTATTAGCTTGTATGTATGTATTTATATATGACTAACCATGTTTACTAGATGATTTGCATATGTGTATCCTAGCTATAGATTGGGGCTGCGTGTCCTAAAATAGGGTTGTGTGTCCTAAATGACTGCGGTCCTTGGCCGATAACTACGGTTACGGTGCGACTTATTTACTGTGAATTATTTGAAGGATTAAGTGGGTAATTGTTATCTTATTAACTTGTATGTATGTATTTATGTATGACTAACCATGTTTGCTAGATAATTTGCATATGTGTATCCTAGTTATGGATTGGGCTGCGTGTCCCAGAGGGCTGCGTGTCCTAAAATAGGGCTGCGTGTCTTAAAGGGCTGCGGTCCTTGGCTGATAACTGCGGTTACGGTGCGACTTGTTTACTGTGAATTATTTGAAGGATTAAGTGGGTAATTGTTATCTTATTAGCTTGTATGTATGTATGTATGTATACATGTATGACTGATCATGTTTGCTAGATGAGTTATATGTTTATTTCCTAGCTATGGATTTGGGGTTGCGTGTCCCATAGGGTTGCATGTCCTAAAGGACTGCGGTCCTTGGCCAATAACTGCAGTTACAGTGCGACTTGTTTACTGTGAATTATTTTATGCTTATCATATGTTATACTGTCATTTACACTTCATACATGCATATAAGATTAACTGTTCCCCTGCGGTTCATTTATTTGAACTCTAAATCACATGAAAGTGAATCGTGATTAAGAGGGAAGATGCTGCTGTAAGGGTTACAACAGAAGGGACTTTTGTGATAGTTTAAGTAGTTGGACTATACTAATTCGTTTATCGTTTGTCTATTTTTGGATTATTGTATTAAGATTCCCCTATGGGATAGATATCGCTCACAAAAATTTATCTTCATATTTTCAGACTAAGTTATTTTATGAAAGTTTTATTCCGCAATTAAGTCATCCAAATTATTTCGATGTCTGTGTGCTATAACTCTGATGAATAAAGGCGCATTTAGGACGGGCGTTACACCCTCAAAAATAATTAATTCAAAATGGAAATGATTTTTTTTTTCATTATTTGAATTTGGTACGAATTTTCTTACACTAAATTCAAATTTAAGGATCAAATTCTAATTTTATGAGGAAGCATTTATTTCGTGCAAAGAAAAAAGTTTGAATTTGTCTAAAATATTCTCCCGCCAAGTTCGCATTTGTCTAAAATATTCTCTCACCAAGTTCTAATTTAATACTATTTTATTTTCTTGTAGGAAATAAATATTTTATGAGAGATAAATATGTCCGAAAGCGTCACTATATACATTCACATGGAAACTTGAGTTTCCACTAATTTTGGTGGATCTTATCTTCCCAACTTTAGAGGAAGATTGGTGGGCCTGGAAACTTGAGTTCTCAAGAAGATTGGATACAAAAGTGTACCAAACAATAGAATTTGTTCATATTCCCTTCTCTTCCCATCTCCGTATACCAAACAGACCCTTAGTGACTAATTATAAAGAAGCATTCTGTGTTGACTCTTTTTATAGAGGCAACGCATTGATTATTACGCTTGGACGGAAGAAAAAAAATAGTAGTATCATGGTAGACTCTTCACATGATTATAGAATAAAAATAATAAGCAACAATAATAATGGCGACTTTCATGAATGTTTTGTCCAAATAATAAGAAAAAATTCGCACATGGGCAATCATAACAACTATGTGCGAACACTCTCTCACAAAACTTGTTTCCATTTTTCACATACAATGATTATTTGTCTGTTACATTATTATTATTCAATGACGAGTTTAGAAACCACCCGCGCATTGCGCGTATGTGAATATGTGACAGAATTTTAATTTAATGATTAAATGATACAATATAATAGTAGTGAATAATTACTTAAGATAAGTGACAATAATTAATATAAGATAAACATGAGATTCAAATATAGGATTATAGGGTATCCCACCCAACACGTCTAAACAGTTTCCACAAGAAAATTCGACATGCATGTGAATATACATGAAAATTTATTAAGTTATCATGTGTGTACGTAGAAGATTTATTATTTAAATTTTATAATAGATTAGATAATTCAATTTATCAGCTTCAGATTTTTAAAATGAAGAAGGAAGTTATGATAACATAGTTGTGACGAGACTTGTGGAGAAAGAATTGAATCACTATTATTGATTGAAGCAATGTGCTTATATATACAACCAGGTGGAAAACTTAAAGTTACATCATAATAAAGATAAATACATAACAGAATAACAAATTAACAATTATGTTACTCCTATCATCCACCCCCGGCCGCGGTGCAAGCTGGAGCATGAATATCTTTGAGGCCCAGCTTGGATGTGAGTTCATGAAACCTTGCTGGATGTAAATGTTTAGTGAAGATATCAGCTATTTGGTCTGAGGACCGAATTGGAAGAATATGAATGAGCTTAGCTTGAAGCTTTTCTCGAACCAAATGACAATCCAATTCAATGTGTTTGGTCCTTTCATGAAAGGTGGGGTTTGCAGCAATTTGTATAGCAGGTTGGTTATCACAATAAAGAAGGGCAGGATCAATATGTGAAATATGAAATTCATTCAAAAGTTAAACAAGCCATTGCAATTCACAAGTTGTAGAGGCCAAAACTCTATATTCAGCCTCCGAAGAAGACTTAGAAACCGTGGCTTGTTTCTTAGCCTTCCAAGATATTAAAGAAGAACCAAGAAAAATAGCAAACCCAGTAACAAATCTGCGTGTGTCAACCCAGCCGGCCCAATCAGAATCACTATTATTGATTGAAGCAATGTGCTTATATATACAACCAGGTGGAAAACTTATAGTTACATCATAACAAACTAGTTACAAGTAGTTACATCGTAATACAAATTAACAATTATGTTACTCCTACCAATAGTCACACGAGTGGCCGCATATCTTGAAAAGTTATCAGGTATAAAGAAGGTATAATAATAATAATATGGTCGCATAACCTCTGAATCTCAAAGCATCGTTTCCATTGCAACGTCATAAGCAGCCTCATGTCCAGGCATCCTCCAAAGATGGAGGATTCGAACACGAATGCGCCAATTCAACTTCAAAGTGTTGACAGCACGCACAGCCACAACAAGAGAGAGATTTGTAAACACAAGGTCAAGATAACAGAATGAATGCAACAAAAGCAAAGAGAATAGTAAACATAAAGTTGAGAAAGCCAAATGAATGCAGCAAAAGCAAGCTCACTACATTGATAATTTACAGCACATATATGAGGCTAGGCACACTCTCAGCATATCACCATTGAGAGCTAGAAACACTGGAGGTGGGAAGTGAGGTGAAAGGATTCAGCGGGGACTAGGCACGATCTAACATGTAATCACATTAGCACGTTGTGAAGGCCAATGGTGTTGAAGGCTGAAACATAGGAGATGGGGAGTGAGGGGAAATGAATCTTGGCGGGAGAAGCACAATCAGGATAATAAAAAATAAAGTATTTTATTGATTAAATTAAAATAAATTTTAATTTCTAGAAAAGATTTATGGGTCAAGTTTTATTAAATATAAAATAATTTCTAATTTTTAATTTCTAAAATGATTTATCACATAGAATAGTGGGATCAAGAGGATACAACGCGATAGTTGATACGTTGTAGTATATATAATAGATAATAGAAATAGATATTTTTATATTTTAAAACTAAAACATATATGCAAATAATAAATTTATTTGAATCTTGAATCTTTTGTTCCGACAATGTGCTCCGTCACAATCGGGACGGTAAAAAAATTAAAGTATTATTGATTAGATAAAAATAAATTATAATTTTTAAAAATGATTTATCACGGGTGAAATTGTTATGAAATATAAACATGAAGGATTTATCATGAAGAGCAGCGGGATCAAGACTCAAGAGGAATGCAAAATGATCAATATATATATAAATTATAAATTTTATTTTATATCTCAATATTTCAAAATATTTTTCAATTTGTAATTTGTAACTATTTCCCGATTATCCCTCTTTATTTTTTATCTTTTATTATTTTAATTATTACAATATTACTATATTTGAAATGGCAGAAGGAGGGACTTTCAACGTCCATCCTTTTAAATAATCAATCAATAGATTTAATGCTCCCTCTAATTCTAAATGTAATAGTTATTATAAGGGTTTATTGTTTGATCTTCAAGCAAAAACCTAGTTCACTTTATTTCTTAAATTTATAATATTTTCCTAATTGAACATCTCTTCCTATTAATTACCCATACAGTTAAGGGAAATTTCATTGAGATTGTACTCTATGAGGTTCTAAATAAGGAGCATGGTTATGGGATTTAATTACTTTATAAAACCCCAACCCCCATAACTCTAAAATTTATAATTTTTTTAAAAAATATCCTTATTGATTTATCATACGTATTAAGGGAATTCTTATCAAGACGTAGTTCCAATTACAAAGTTGTCAAACTCACGAGTTTAAGTAAACTCGTGACAGTGACGTAAACCCGTATCGTGGACTCGAATCGTAAATTTGTAAGAATTTACTTTTATCATAAAATAGGTATTAACAGTGTATAATTAAATAATTAAAATAAAAAATAACAATAATTTTATTTAAATATATTTTAAATCCAAATAATTGAAATTAAATATATCAACATTTATAATTTATTGTATTTAATAAAGAAATTTATATAAAATTCATATGTAAAGCCGTTGAGGATGACAAAATTAAAAAAATTAACATAATTTTGTAAGCTAGACACATAAAAACGGTAAATTCGGTATGTAAACTCATGAGTTTAACGAGTTTACAACTGACACGAGTTTACTAGAGCTCGACTCGATTTAGTAAGGTAGAAACGTAAAAACGGTAAACTCGGAGAGTCAACTCGTGAGTTTGACAACAATATTAGAAAGTATATTTTAGAAAAACCAATACAAGTTTGTTAAAAATAACCAACTTAACTAATTTATTTAATATGTGCAAATTAGTTATATATCCTTTATATTAAGGATAAGAGTACCTCCGGATGTAAATGGTTAAAGTGGGCACTTTAAAGAAACTATCACACATTATATTTTACCAAAAAGAAAAAATAATTTAAATAATTTTGTTCATGTTTATAAATTAGTTAAGTAGCTTCTATCTTAGCTGGGTATCAGTTTTCTAGATGAATACAGTGATAGTAATTTTCTTAATATAACAGCAGTGCAGCTTTGATATAAATTTCTATTGTAGGTTTTATCATTATTGTTAAATTTTATATATTATAAAGCATAAATGATGGGCTTGCATTTCCAAAGAAAGGAAAGAAAATTCCAATATTTTAAGTCATGTTGCATTTAATTTTCGAAATAGATTACTATCCTAATACAGTCTTTTAAAGTTTCATTTAATTGCTTTTATTTAACTAATTAATGTACATAAAATTAGATGGGTATGAATTTTGTTCAAAGGGACAAATGGTTATATCACTGCCTCTGTAATCCAAATAACACAACATGAAACACTTCTTAAAACTTTATTATGTGTGGGATTGTGATGAGTTTGAACTTTTGTGTGAAAAGTGTAGTACTTGTATGATTTATGACCAAAAAAATGAGACAAATTGTTGTGACATGAAAAATGTATAATTTGTTTTAGATTTTTTTCTTTGGTAACAATGATTTTATTTATTGATCGCCTATTTATTGACAATTCTCTAGTAGTAAATTGAAAATTACTCTAATATTATTATGGGAAAATTAATCTGGAGGTTCTTATAGTTTTCATCGATTAAGAATCAGTCCCTAAGCTTTTTTTTTTTAAAAAAAAAAAAACAATTTATTAGTCCTTAAACTTTCTACAGTTAGAGCCGTTACTCCCTGAGCCTTCAAAACTGTTAGATAATACTCACAGCGTGATTGCCGTTAGAAATTGCTATATCATGTCTATCTCCTCCTTCCCACTTAACTTTAGGTCCCGTTTGTTTGATGGAATTTGGGCGATGGAAAGAGAACATTAGAAGGTTCCCTTGAAAAAAAAACTTGTTTGGAGCGCCATCTTCCGTCGACCAACCTTCCGACAAGTCTAGATGTTCCATCAACCATGGGAGTGAATTTCCCTCCGAAAGAGGCGGGAAGATTGAAAACTTCCTGGGAGAGTGAAAATTTGGGACAAAAAAGCCCCTTGAAAAAAGTGAACCTCTTCAAAAGGACGAGGAAGGCGCGAACTGGACGAAACTGTCGATGAAGAAGATTGGAACTACAGTAGGCGTTGGAGGCAAAGGAGAAGTGAACCGGGGGGGAACTGAGAGCTGCAATTGAGGTTAGTATTCATTCGAAATCAATTTATGTGTGATTTACCAGTATGTGTCTGAGCTTTGGGAAGTCATGTTGCTTCGAGCTGGGTATTTTTGTGCGTTCACCAATTGTGGGTCTATGTTGTGGTTTTCTATTCAATTTCTTCCACCTAGGGACACAGGCACAAATAACTTAAGGCATTGTCAATTTTTGCATTCGAACGCAAGCGCTTATTAGTAGCATGTTACGTTCGAACTTATGTTTTTCATTCGAATCATGCAAGGGTATTGTGGGGATTTCACCTAACCTTCCCACTTAACCAACACTCAATTCTTTATATCAAACATTTTATTTTCCTTCAAGTAAGTTTCATTCCCTAGTATACCAAACAACTCACATTATTAAAATTTTCTCCTAATCTTCTCTTCCTTTCCTTTCACTTCCATACTTTCCTTTCCTTTCTCAAATCTTCCCTGTAACAAACAGGGCCTTAAAGTATGTTTGGTTTGAGGGGAAGAAATGAGAGGGAAAGGCAAATGATTCCCTTCCCTCATTTGGTTTAAAATTTTGAAGGGAAGGGAGCCAAAATCTTAAACCACCCTCCCCTCCCTTCCTAAACCAAAAAAAATGATCTTTTCCCCTCCCATTCCCTCTAACAAATCATACAAGGCAACATACCCTTCCCTCCCTCTCTTCCCTCTCCTCAAACCAAACACACTCTTAAAGGTGGGAACCCAAGTTCTCACGTGAACAAAACGCTTTCGGACATATTTAATTCTCATAAAATATTTATTTTCTATAAAGCAAGAAAATAATATTAAATTTAAATTTATGCGATATTTTCGAATTTGGTGGGAGAATATTTTAGGCAAATTCATACTTAGCGGGAGAATTTCTAAGACAAATTCAAACTTGATAAAAGCATATTTTAGGCAAATTCAAACTTTTTTTTTTTTCAAAAGAAATGCTTTGTCATAAAATTAGAATTTGATCTATAAAAATTCGATTTAATGTAAATAAATTTATATCAAATTCGAATTATGAAAAAAAATCATTTTCATTTTGAATTAATTACTTTTAAGAGTAAAATACGTATGTTTTGATTTTTTTACCAATTGTCACCCCTTTATTTTCTTCCTATCAAACTACTCATATTCCCTCAAGTCATCTTCCCCCATCCTTCAAAATCTTCCTTTTCCATCACTAAGTTCTTTTCTCTCTTCAAATCTTCTCCATACTGAACGGACCCTAAATGGTTTTGCTATTGTTTCTCACCTCTATATAACACTTTTCTTCATTCGTAAAGTCATTGTGATTGTATTGGGCCATCCCCAAAGTCACATCTCGTTTGGTCGAGCTTGACCCGTTCGAAGAATTATGGTAACATGAATAACATGAAAAGAAAATGATGGTCTAGAAACTTAGAAGAGCTTAGAGTGAGGAATACTTTTAGAGAATGATGAAACCAATAAGCACCAAGCTGAATATAATCCTTTTAGTTAATTTTAACAGTTAATTAGCTAAATATATTGAATTGACTGTTTATATGTTATCCATGTTATTTTTTTTAAGATGCAAGTTTGCCCTGAAAATTTATGTGTTATCTACTTCATTATTTTTTGAAAATTAGATTTAAAACTTTAGATGTAAATTTGTACCTTAACAAAAATAACGTGTATTTGGTCAACTAACGGTCAAAATTAACTAGGATGACGGTCGGGGCAAAAATACTCCATTTTTTTTTATACTTTTAGGGTAAAATTGGCCTGTGAAAACTTTTAAGGCAAAATTGTCCTTTAGTGACAACTTCGGAGACAAAATTGCCCCTTAACCCGGCCCTAATTAATTTAGCTAGCAAGAGTCAAATGAGGGACTAAATAAAACAAACATGTTTTCATATTTTAGTAGTCTACTAACATAGAACCTGTCTAAGAAGGCGTTGAGACCCCCACAAGGCGCAGTGGAAGGCAAAAAAGCCCAGTGGCTTCTGACTGTTGAAAATGATGTTTGGGAAGGCATCTAGTCTATTAGGCTTTTCTGCAAAATAGAGTTTTGAAGATAAGCCAAAAAAATGTGGCTTTTGAGCGTTGAGGCAAAAAGTCACTTAGATTGGGCACGGACGGGTTCATTACCGACCTCCAATGCTTCCGAGCATGATTTGTTACGTTTGTCCAAGAAAAAAACCATGGTTTATTATGAGGAAAACATTAATGTAGTCAGAATTAATATTCTATTGTTGTAACAAAAACAATAAATAAACCTTAACAAGTTATGATGTCAACGGCGAAAAGCGTGCTTGCTTAACTCATTTCAATAATTAAGGAATTAACATCGTGTCATATTTAGTATGAGCACATTTTGTTTGACTTTATAAAATAAAATTTGCAAGTTTGGTTACTATTATTGTTGTTGTTCTTGCGGCCGGCTGCCAATAAATTTGACAATTTGCTTATCATTGAGCAGAGGCGGATCCACGTGTTGGGTTGGGTGGGCACGTGCCCCCCAACTTTTTTTTTTAAAAAAAAGAAAATATATATTTCATCATAATGTGCCTTAGTGAACAATTCAAGAATCCTATTTCAAGAGCAAAAGAAAATCCTACTCTACTGCTATTTCTCCTTTGTCATTGTTGCGTTCTTGTTGTTTTTCTATTTTAATGTTCTTATTTTATTATATCTTGAATTTATTTAAAATATATTGTGTATCCTTTGGTATATTTACTTGTAAGGTTAAGATTAACTTTCTTTAGAAGAATCGTATCTCATGGAAAGAAAGATTTTTAAGACGTATAAAACAAAAAACCAAATGCTTTGCGACCAAACACAAAAAAAAAAAAAAAGCTTTCCTTTCCCAGCAAGAGATGAAATACATCAAGACTGGACTTCGCAATCGGATGGGGGATGAATAGTTGAATGATTGCTTAGTGTCTTATTTTGAAAAAGATATATTTGATAGTATTGGTAATGAGGCAATTATGATGGAATTCCAAAAAATAAGGCCAGAAGGATGATATTGTAATTGTTTTTATTGTAATATACTTTTGTTATTAAAATATATGGTATCCAAATTTGCTATTTTTAACAATACTTAGTTTTATTTTTCCCTTTTATATTGTTTTATTTTTTAATGCGTTTAAAGGCTTTTACTGTAATAAAAAAAAAATAAAAAAAAATATTCCTCCCATAAATGGTGCACCCCCTCCCATAAATTCCTGGATCCGCCCCTGTCATTGAGGACAATCATAAGCACCAGATAATGCAGATGCAGGTGCAGACGCACATGCTGAAACACAATCTAATAAGGTCAACAGTACCATTTCCCGTACTAGAAAACAACATTCAGAGACTTCAAATGACAAAATGACATGTAACGGAAACTGGGCGTGATTAAATTTCATGTAGAATGATGTTTAAGTTTCAATTAAAATGGATGCTACGTTGAGAAAAGCGACAACAGAAGTCAGGACAAAACATAAATGTGGTTCAGCTCTAATAAAATACTGAAAGGCAAATCCGGATTGCTACCAATGGGACAACTACAAGATAAGGCTCCTAGATAATAACAAGTTAACGATAAATACCACCAAAATTGGTAAAAAAATAAATATGTTTAATTTCAATAATTCTAAAAAGACTAATTTAAAATTTTACAATGTTGTCAAATTTGAAAAATTACTTAACTATCCTTATTTTTTAAAAAAAGAATAAAAGATCATCAGCCCGTTATCACTGGATGAGCTTCGGTGACCTTTCTGGCGACCACAAGAGCTCCAACGGCTTTTTTTTTTTTTTTTTGAATTTTTCAGGCTAAATTTATGAATATGAATACTTGAGTTGATTATAGTGATATTAAAGTTGTGAATGGGGTTAACTTTATCAACCCTTTATCAGTATTCAATAGGTACGTTTGTTAGACTTAAACTTGTATTTTCATTTTTATAGGTGCGAAACTGCTAATCACCTTAACTAAATACTTGCTGAATAGTGATTTGTCACGTACTCTATTGCATTATACTAATGGATAATGATTTTTCACTAAAACCTTTTTTTTTTATGACCGAGTTCGACTTAACTCATACTCAAGCGGCTATGTAATGCAATTTTATCATTGTCGTAAATAAAAAGATAATCCATGATTTGATTCCGGGTTAAATATCATTTTTGCTACGGAAATATTGGCTAGGAGACATTCAGCACCCGGAAGTTTTTTTAGTATCATTTTTGCCCTAGAAGTTTACAAAAAGGAGCAATTATGCCCTAGAAGGTTTTTTTATGAGCAAATTTTTGTAAACTTTCGAGGCAAAAATGATCAATCCAACAGTCAAGATCAACCGATGGGCAAGATTGGTACGTTTGTAAACTTCTAGGAGAAAAATGATATCAAAAAAACTTCCGGGTGCTTCAAAATCAAAACTTCTGTGGCAAAATTGATATTTATCCCTTTGATTCCCCCCCCCCCCCAAAAAAAACGAGATCGAGAAAGATCAAAGTGTATCTTACGGCGAATCAGATGATCCTTTTGTTTTCTTGAGAAACAAATGATGCTCAGAACATATAATTCATAAATTTGATTATTAAATTCCGGCAAAAAATAATTTTGACCATTAAATTGTCAAATATTGTAAATTTTCTCCAATAACAACGTGAATAATTGATCACTGATGCTCCACAAGGTTATAATATAATTTTTTTCCCTGCCAGAATAGTGTTTTTAATCAAATCCATTGTTAACAAATTAATCTCAGATACTAGTTTGATGCGTACGTCGAAAAAACATGTTTCAACCTTCAAGACTGCGAGTTGTTTTCATTATTTTATATATATGATCCTATAAGGGGAAAAAAGGTATTTTGCATAATGATACAATCAATCAAGGGACATGTCTTAAATTGTACTCATTAATGACTAAGTGAGTCTTTGGTCTTTGGGTAACTCTGGAACCGTATTTTTAGAAGCCCTTTTTCGCAAGCTGAGATAAAACTCATCTTACATATTTACCTCGTAAATCGTAAAAATTATTCTCCAAAAGTTAATCCAAACATTCACTAACAAATAATCAATCGGTGTTGACTCTTGTTTTATATAGACAATGCATTGATTATCACGCTTTTGGACGGAGGGAAAAGAACATCATGGTATACTCTTCACATGATTATAGAATAAAAACAATCATAAGCAACAATAATAATGGCGACTTTCATGAATGTTTTGTCCAAATAATAAGAAAGAATTCGCACATGGGCAATCATAAATCATAACCACTATGGCCGAATACTCTCTCACAAAACTTAGCTTGTTTCCATTTTTCACATACAAGGACTATTTGTCTGTTACATTATTATTATTATTCAATGACGAGTTTAGCAACCACCCGCGCATTGCGCGTGTGTGAATATGTGATAAAATTTTAATTTAATGATTAAATGATACAATATTATAATAGTGAATAATTACTTAAGATAACTGACAATAACTAATATAAGATAAACATGAGATTCAAATATAGGGTATCCCACCCAACACGTCTAAACAATCGATCTCCACAAGAAAATTCGACATGCATGCATGCATGTGAATTACATTTACTTGAAAATTTATTAAGTTATCATGTGTACGTAGAAGATTTAGTATTTAAGTTTTATAATAGATTAGATATTTCAATTTATCAGGTTTAGATTTTAAAAATGAACACTAATACAAAAAATTTTAAAAAAAAAAAAAACGTCTTAAATAAGATCCAATTAACATCCATTTTCAGAGGGACATCTTGAAGGGAGAAGCAAAAAATTTCAGAAGAAGGTAACAATAGCAAACCCAAAAAAATATAAGAAGCCAGAGAACAAACCCTGAAAAAGCACAAATAAAAAACAATAAAGAAAACAAACCCAGAAAACCAGATCTGCAATGAAAGAGAGGAGCAAAGAGGAAACTCAGATCTACAATGAAGGCAGCTTCCAGCATCGCTGGGTCTCGGATCGATCTTGGCGGTGAATGAGCAACACGATGGGAGAGCGACACGGGGAAGCGGCAAGCGGCACAGGCGACGGACAAGCGGCCATCGGCGAGCAGCGCGGGAGATTGGCCAGCGGTGGTCGACTTTGAGAAAGACAAAGAAGAAGATTAGATCGACGCAGAGATAGAGGCACTTGTGTGACGTTTTGGTGAGTGGATGAGAGAAATTAAAGTTGGGTGAGTGTGTGACAACGTGACGTACGTTTGGGTGAGTGGGTGAGAGAAATTAAAGTTTGGGTGAGTGGGAGAGAAATTAAAGAGACAAGTTTGGCGTCCTGAATACCTATTCCGAAGGCCAAAAAGATTTATTTTGGCGTCCTAAAACCTCATTCAGGACACCTTAATTCCTGTAATTTCTCTTGGGCGGCAACAAAATTCCTAAATTGTGTCAAATAATTAATTTTGGCGTCCTAAAATCCTATTTAGGACGCCTTAATTCCTGAAATTTCTCTTGCACGCCAAAAAAATTCTTAAATCGCGCCAAATAATTAATTTTTGGCATCCTAAATTATATTTAGGACACTTTAAATAATTTTGTGGCATCCTGAAATAAGATCTATGACACCAAAAATTATGATTTTGACGTCCTCAACACATTTTAGAACGTTAAAAAATTTATTTGCGTCAAAAAATATCCCAAATATTAAATTTTAGGCGTCCTAAAATAGATTTAGGACGTAAAAAAAAAAAATTAGACGTCCTAAATAAATATTTAGGACGTATAAAGTCTCAAAGTTAAGTAAATAATTACGATAATGCCACAGCCTTCACTTTTTACTTCCTTTTTTTAAAAAAAAAACGTCTTTTAGTGTAGTAGTATTCATATTTTGTAGTAGTGGAAGAAGGAAGTTATGATAACACAATCGCACGGGTGGCCGCATATCTCGAGAATTTATTAGGTATAGAGAATGTATTTTAATAATAATAATATGTCTGAATAACCTCTGCATCTCAGAGCATCATTTCCATTGAAGCAACATCATAAGGAGCCTCATGTCCAGGCATCCTCCAAAGATGGAGGACTCAAACACGAATGTGTCAGTGCAACTTCACAGGGTTGACAGCACGCACAACCACAATAAGAGAGAAATTTGTTAACACAAAGGTTAAGATAACAGAATGAATGCAGCAAAAGCAAAAAGAGTAATAAATATATAGAGCTAAGAAAGCCAAGCAAGCTCACTGCATTGATAATTTATAGCACATATATGAGGCCAGGCACACACTTAGCATATCACCATTGAGAGCCAAAAACACGAGAGGTGGAAAGTGAGGTGAAAGGATTCACGATCTAACATGTAATCACATTAGCACGTTACGTTGAAGGCCAATGGTGTTGAAGGCTTAAAACATAGGAGGTAGGGAGTGGTGGAAAAAGAATCTGTGCGTGGGAGAAGCACAATCAGGATCGGATAGTAAAAAAAAGTATTTTATTGATTAAATTAAAATAAATTTTAATTTCTAGAAATGATTTATGGGTCAAGTTGTTATGAAATTTATAAATAATTTCTAATTTTTAATATATTATAAAAAGTGATTTCTAATTTATAAAATGTTTATCACTTAGAATAGTGGGATCAAGAGGATAGATATACAACGTGATAGTTGATACATTGTGGTATATAATAGATAATAGAAATATATATTTTTATATTTTAAAACTAAAACATATATGAAAATAATAAATTTATTTGAATCTGGAATCTTTTATTCCAAACTATGCGATCCGTCACAATTGGGATTTGGGACAGTAAAAAACATAAAGTATTATAGATTAGACAAAGAGAAATTATACTTTTTAAAAAAGATTTTTTATAATAATTTTTAAAAATGATTTATCACGGGTGAAGTTGTAATGAAATATGAACATGAATGGAGAGTAGTGAGATCAAGGGAATGCAACGTGATAAAAAAGATTTAATATATTTATTTTTAAAATATTTTAATTTATATCTCAATATTTCTAAATATTTTTAAATTTGTAATTTGTAACTATTTCCTAATTATCTCTCTTTATTTTTTTATTTTAATTGTTACAATATTCATATATTAAGAGGGCAGGAGGAGGACTTTCAATGTCCCTCCTTTTAAATACGAGAACTCAGTCCAGTTTATTTTTAAATTTATTGTTAAGTGTTATATTTTATAAAGCATAAATGATGGGCTTGCATTTTCAAAGAAAGGAAAGAAAATTCCAATATTTTAAGTCACGTTGCATTTAATTAACGAAAAAGATTGCTATCCATATACAGTCTTTTAAAGTTTCATTTAGTTGCTTTTATTTAACTAACTAATGTACATAAAATTAGATGGGTATGTGGTCCAAATGACACTAAACACTTTTCTTAAAAATTAATCTGGAGGTCTTTATAGTTTTCATCGATTTTGAATCAGGTCCCTAAGCTTTTTCTTTTTTCTTTTAATTAGGTCCTTAAACTTTCTACAGTTAGAGCCGTTACTCCCCTAAGCCTTCAAAACTGTTAGATAATACTCACAGCGTTAAAGATTGGCGTTAGAAATTGCTGTCCCCCGTCTCTCTCCTCTTTCCGTCTCCATCCACCATTACCCATGTAAAAGCTCTCCTCTCTCCTTCGTTCATTCTTCACCAGCTCCTTCCCCACCATAATCTGTAAATGGTTTACTATTGTTTCTCACCTCTCTATAACACCTTTCCTCAGTCGTAAATTAAAGTCATTGTGACTGTCTTGTGCCATTCCCGCAGTCACATCTCGTTTGGTCGAACTTGACCCGTTCCAAGAATTATGGTAACAGGAATAACATGAAAAGAAAAGGATGGTCTAGAAACTTAGAAGAGCTTAGCTAGAGTGAGGAATAGTTTTAGAGAATGATGAAACCAATAAGCACCAAGCTCGATATAATATCACAGAGGAGTGATCAGCACAGACAAGATATAAAAAGCAACATATATAAGATATATATGGTTCTAATTCGATATATATCACCTTTGTAATATTATATATTACTATATGTACATAGATACATAAAAGGAAAACATAACACTACAAAAAAAAAACCACGTTTTTGTAACAATGAAACCATGTATATGTAGTGGTTTCAACCGCTACTAACAACATGTAGCGGTTAGAGAAACCACTACAAAAAGCACAATGATAAGCTATTTTGTAATGATTAAAACAATCCAGCTACTTAAGTAACATAACCGCTAGTATGCTACTAATATGTAGTGGTTATGGGTCATCGCTACTCAAGTAACCAATGATTGACTTTATGTTGCAAATTCTTCACAGAATAATTTGCATGATGAAAAGCTTATATAGGCTTCAAATATGTAGCGATTTTATAAGATACAAAGTTGCAAACTATTTACATTGTGTAGTAGTTTTTAGACTTAACTGTTACAAATATTCAGCTTCTTTATATTTTGTAATGGTCTCTTCCTGTATTACCTGATTTAACTGCTACAAATCTGGCGTTAGCTTGGTACGGAATTTTGTAGCAGATAATTTATTATAACCGCTACAAAGTTTGTTCCCTAACTAGCGCGCATCTTGACGTGAGTGGTTTCGTTGTAAATATGTAGTAGTTTCGTCCAAAACCGCTATAAAATATAATATTATTAACCGCTACAGACTTTACTAATCAAATAAGAAAATCTTTTTTGTAATGTAAGTTTTAGTAGGAGCGTGCATTATAAATAATATGGTCACCTTGAAGAAGAAATTGAAGCAGTTTTTAATGCATATTGTTCCGGTGTGGAACCAGATGTCCAGCCCAGGCGGCTGGTGGTTTGATTTTGGATTGGGTTGCATCTCGCGGAGGAGTATCTATGAGTGGAGATATCCCTAAGAGCAAGGAATCACCAAACACAAGGCCTTTCGCCAAAGGGGGAGGGGGTATGTGTTTAGTGGGGGTTGTGTTGTGCGATCGAATGTAAAGAGGAGCGAGTTAGAACGTGTGCACCTTGGTGTTACCCCGGTATTTATAGGATGTGGCGTGGTATCTTAACTACCTATCTATCATATCCCTGGATTATGGATATGATAGATTACCCCCGATTGCGGGGAAACCGGGATACTCGGGATCCTACTACTTGGACCGTCAACCGGGCCGGGCCGAGGTCCGGTATGCCCTTGCCGGGTCGTGCCCTTATTGGGCCGTGAGTCGATCCGTAACGATTCTTGCCCCCCGCTCGGTAGTTCAAGGTTTTGAGCTGCACGGGGTGTTCCCGGTTCTCCGTGCTAGGACGCGCCACTTGCCCCGGTCCCGGGTACCTTAGCGGACTTGTCCGACGCATGGGTCCGAGGTGGGTGCCCTTCCGGGATGTTCTGGACCCGAGATTGTTTCTCGAGGGTCGGCGTCGCTGTTGGTGACCCTAGGAGCCCGAGGTGATCTGCCAGGCTTCGGGGTTGAAAAGCCCTTCTGACTTCGCCATCATGGCGCCCTACCACTTGGCGGCTTTGGAGTGGAGAGGTTTTGCAACCGTCATTCTCTCGCCGCCTTTGGTTTCCGTGCGCCATTAATGCGCGTTCTTCCCGAGTGCGTCTCCTCGTTTTTGCCCGGTGAACTTACGGGTTTGCCCTTAATTCGCTGCGCCTTTTCGTATCCCCGGCGTTTCACGGGTTTTTAAACCCGTTTCTCTTCTCTTTCTTCCACTTTCGAACATTTTCTCGAAGTTTTTCTCGAAGTTTTTCTCGCCTTCGACAAGTTTTACCACTTGGGTCTTTTGATTCCGGCGGCTCTCCAAGTGCGACCTTCCTTCCGGCGGTTTCGGGCTTTTTTCCTCCGGTGGCCCCTCTTCCTCCTTATCCCGGTAAGCCACTTCTCCTGTTGCTTTGGGTTTTTTGTTTCTTTTCTTCGTTTGCTCGATCCGTCGTGAAACCGACGCCGTGGTTTTGTAGAGATTTACGGGTAGGTTTTAGGTTGCTAATTGGGGTTTTGCTTCCTCTGCCTACAAAGCTTCTGCCTCCATTGCCAGAGGAGTTATCGTCTTTTTCCTTATTGCCATTTCCTGTCTCTTTAGGTTTGCGTCCTTGGGTGACGATGAGTGGGAGTAATCGACCTTCAACTTCGGGTCACTTGACTCCTGAAGAGGTGGAAGCCCTTAGTGCTCGCTTCCCTCGAACTAGCCACTGGTTATTGGGTACTCCTCTGTTCGAGGAGCAAAGGCTGGCTTCCTTCCTGGGCGGCGGCTCGGGTGGCACGCGTAGGGGGCCGTTAGAGGGTCTCGCCCCCTGTTAGATCTTTTCCGGAGGGTCGGAGAGAGGTCGCGGTCCCGTCGGCCTTACCCGTTAATCCTTATAACCTCCCGTTCGCCCTAGGTCCACTCATATGCGGAGGGGTATGTCGGCCCTTGTTGGGATTGCGTAGAGTCAAGTTCTTACTTTGTCGCTAGAGGCGAAGATTTTAGGGCCGACGCAATTTTAGGCTCTTGTCGTCATGCTTCGTCGCTCGCCCATATCTTCTTTTCGACCGATCGTTTCTTCCGTGACAGTATCCTCGCATCTACCGATTCCAAACTTTTGTTTTTTGCTTTTATAGGTAAATGGAAAGGTCGCTTTCGCCAAGTGATGCCCCTCGGGCGCCGGGAGGTCGGATTCCCCCACCTCTCCTCAAGCTCTTGCGGGACCACTTCATTGGGTGACCCGGGACGTGTGGACGACCCATTCGGCCGATCACCGTTCGTGCCCTCCGCCCGAGATGAAGCTCTCGGCTATGCAAGGCTGTTACTTTTGCCCCCCGGGGGAGGATGAGCCCGTCTATGCTTCGAGGGTTGGAGATTTCACCAACTTCTTTTTCTTCTATAAGGCCTATATGACCCGGCTCGGTGTTCGTTTTCCGTTCACCGAGTTTCAAATGTCCTGCCTCAGCCATCTCCATCCGGCCCCTTCAACTCCACCCCAACGGGTGGGGGCTTACATAGTTGCTTTCGAGCGGCTATGTCGGTCCTTCTCGGTACCTATTCCTTGTACCGCCACCTTATTCTTTTTCTTCTTCACCCTTTCACTCCTCGCTTCCGGTAAGGAGGACGAGAAATTAAAGGGGCTCACCTCTCTCCGGGGTGACCCCAACCGAAAAACCGCCGACCGCCTTTTCGGACTCTTTCAAATACTTTAAGAATGGTTTCTTTAAAGTGGTGGCGAAACCCGGCCGGCACCTTGGTTCTTGAAGGGGCCGAGGCCGTGATGTGGAGTAGAGGTTTCCCCTCTTTGGACTTTTGATCATCATAGGCTCACTTTTGCCTCGTACCAAGTGATGTCCGACGACCTTCCTGCTGGCGAGGTCGTATTCGTTGACCGCCTGGTTTTGTATGTGAAAACATATGGTGCCGGGAGCGCGGCCTTCTTCATCACCGATCCGGATCGGAGCCGGATACGTAATTTGTATGCGGCTTGTAGTTATTGTTACTGCGTTTGTTTTCGTTGATTTTGTTGCCTCACTAACTTCCTTACTTTCCTTTGTGTTTTGTAGCCGAGGCGTTGAGGAGCTTCCGCGGTACTTGTCGATCGTGACTCCCGATCCGGAGGCTCCTCCGAAGAGGAATCCTCGGGCGTCCTTCTTCCGAGCCCCGGAGAGTGCGCCCGCCGGTGTCGCACAAGACCGGGTTGCTAAGAAGGCCAAAGTCGCGTCTCCTGTCCAGACGCCTTCGCCACCCGAAGGTGAGGCTGTCCGGACGTCAGCTGCTTCTCCTTCCAAGGGTAAGGAGGTTTCCGAGGGGCCGTCATCTCCTGTCGCCTCTCCGTCTGCTCCCAAGATCGTCCGGGGTCTTGCTTGGGAAAAAGGCCCTTTGGCTGAGGAGCTCGAAGTTGCCTTCCCGCCGCCTCGCCAATTTACAAACGCCCCGCGGCCGGCCGACATTGATGAGGCCGTGGTTCACGATATCCGGGCTCGCCTCGCCGGGGTGTTGGTTTGGCCCAGGCGTATCTGCACCTTAAGGGCAAGTATGTGAAAAAGTTCGCCGAGGCTCGCCAGCTGAGGAAGGAAAAAGACGCGGCGGAGGCGTCCAAGGCTAAGGCTGAAGAAGACGCCGAGGTCGCGAGGGCGAGCGCCGGGAAGGCGTCCGAGGAGCTTATTCTTTGCAAGGAAGGCATGTAGAAGGCTACCTCGGACATGGCCGCTATTCGGAAAGCACATTCGGCGGGCCGGATGCCACAAGACCGTTCGAGCCCGCGGGCGGACCTATGTTCTCGAACTTGAAGATGTCAACGCGGCACTTGTGGAAGAGAAGCGAGCCGGATCGAATGCCGGGACATATGCAAGGGGCCGCTTCGATCGCCGACATGGCCTTGGCCCGGATCCGTCACCTTAGCCCCGGGTAGAGCTTAGGACGGACGGCTATCATTACCGTGCCTATGTGAAGGATGGCGTCTTGTACCCTGCCCCTGCGTTGCCCGAGGATGACTCTGACTCCTTTACCGGGGAGGAGCTGGATGGGGAAGGGGAAGGTCTGGGTGTCGACGGGGGTGATGATGGAGAGGGGAGCTCCAAATGTGCTCCGGTCGTCGAGGGCAACGGAGGCCGTGGCTTCGAGGAGGATGACCCTCCCCCCGCATAATTTATTTTAGCTTTGTATTTTGAACCGGACATTTGTACCGGGTTCCTTTTTGTAACTTTGTAGGTTTGAACCGGTGGCTTGTACCGGGTTTCTTTGTGTAACCTTGTAATAGTTATAAAACTTGATTTCAACCAATCGGTTTGTCTTGTCAACTCGTTAGTTAACATTCTTTATTTTTTATGGCCGGGCAGGGCCTTTATATGCGCGATATCTGCTAAGTGTTTCTTCCGATAGGTTGACTTCGGGAAAAGGGGTAGGGGAGTAACCCGAGCTACCGAGATCCGAATATGGTGTCCGGGGTTGTTTTATCCGAGAATAGGGGCAAAATGTCGGATGCACAATCGCGGTGTCCGAACGCGGTTTGTACATGTCGGCCTGATCGGGGCCTGCGTGACAATTCACCTCCCTATTTAGGAGCATTTTTCGATGCATCTTTTTTTTATTTAAAAAAGAGATGGTGTTTTTACCGTCTCGCGAACCGGGGCGTGGTAGCCCGGGTGTAGTACCGCGAATTGGGCTGTCAGTAATGCCACAGATCGGGCTATACGCAACCTGGGTGTGGTAACCCCGGTGTAATCCCTTCTTTTGGTATTTTTGCTTGACCGGGGCTTTGTGCCTCGGCGATACCTTATTTAACCAATCCGTAATGCATAATTGGTGTCTCCACTGGGGAGTCTTTCAATAAGAACGAATGAAAGAAACAATGAGTGCTGTCTTTCAGCGAAATATAAAAAATGGAATTGAAAATACTAAATTAATTGAAAATTTGCAACATAAATACGCCCGTCGGTTCTATCTTTGTAGGCAGACCGAGGTCTAGCTGTAGTAGATTCTCGGTTGTCGGCGTTCCGGTCCTTTTGACCGGCTTTCGCTCGGGGTCTCCCGGATGTAGGCGCCCTTTTCCGCTTTTTCCTTTACGCGGTAGGGACCCTCCCGGTTTGCCGCTAGCTTGCCATCTTTGGCGTTCTTATTTTCGATGTCGGCGCGTCGGAGCACGAGGTTGCCCCGGTTGAAGAAGCGAGGTTCACCTTTCGGTTGTACTTCGCCGCGATCGGTTGCTTTGCGGTGAGGTCTCGCGGTGCGCCGATCCGTGCCTCGTCAATGAGGTCTAACTACGTCATCAAGGCGTCACTGTTTGGCTCTTCTCCTTCCCCTCGCTAGCTTTCATTTTCCTCCATGTCGGTTGGCCTATCTCGACCGGATCATCGCCTCGCATCCATATGTCAAACGGAATGGGGTTTCTGCGTGGAGGTTTGGACGCTCGTCCCCGTACCCCCCCACAGACGCCGTAGAGTTGCTCGACCCGGGAAAGTCGGCGTCCTCCATGCGTCTTCTTAACCCGTCGACGATGACCTTGTTGGCGGCCTCGGCCGCCCGTTGGATTGGGGGTGTTCGACCGATGCAAAGTGATGCATGATGTCGAGGTCGACATCATGCTCGAAATCCTTTGTCAATGAACTACGTTCCGTTGTCCGTAATTATCTCGGCCGGTATTCGAACCGAGAGAGGATGCTTTCTTTGAAAGAATCGTTGAATGCGGGCCGAGGTGATTGTGGTTAATGGCTCGGCTTCTATCCATTTGGTGAAGTAGTCGACCGCGACTATGAGGTACCTTAGCTGTCCCGGGGGCTGTTTTGAATGGCCCGAGAAGGTCCATCCCCCATTTGTAGAACGGCCGGGGAGCGTAATGCTTTTTTGTTACGTCGGGGAGCGCCAAAGGATGTTGGCGTGTTTCGACAACCGTCGCACCTTCGTACCGTTTCCATGGAGTCTGCCCATCGTTGGCCGAAGTATCCGGCTACGAGTGATTTTCGAGCTAGGGATTTTCCTCCCATATCTTTGCCGACCGTTAATGCCTTCATGTATTTCAAATGCGAGAACGTGCACGGCCTCGGTTGCATTCAAGCATCTCATCATGAAGGAGTGTAATCCTTTCCTGTACAACTGATCGTCCACCATCGTGTACATGGCGGCCTGCCGGATCAACTTTCGAGCTTTCGTTGTGTCGGTGGGTATGATTCCTCTTTCTAGGTAGTCCTCGATCGGTTTTCTCCAGTCCGAGGCTGATGATATGGACATTACACAACTTGGTTCGTCCGGGTTTTGTTGGACGACGGTCCGGTAATTTCCGGACCTTTGGTGCTAGCCGCTTTGACAATATGTCGGCCCCGGTGTTTTCCTCCCGCGGGATATGAGTGGCTGTCACCTCTTCGAACTCGGCCATCATGTCTCTGGCTTTGTTCAAGTATTTTGCCAGTAACGGGCCTTTGGTTTGATAGGAGCCTTGTATCTGAGCCGCTACGAGCTTGGAGTCGGTCAGGATTTTGACTCTCTGCGCCCCCTGCTCCTTTGCTTATTCGAGACCGGCCAGTACTGCCTCGTATTCTGCCTGGTTGTTGGATGTCGGAAATTTGAGGTGGAGGGAGTGTTCGACAATGCGACTCCGTCTGGATTCTCAACTATTATTCCGGCCCCCACTCCCTTTTGTATTTGAGGATCCGTCGACGTATACCGTCCATTCCTTAAGACCGACGTCCGCTTCCATCGTGGGTTGGGGTAAGCTCCTTACAAAGTCGGCCAAGGCTTGCGACTTTATCGCGTCTTGCGGCCGTAGGAAATGTCGAATTCGATAATTCAATGGCCCAGGTGGTCATTCGCCCGGCCGGTCGGTTTGTGTAGAACCCGCCGGATTGGCCGGGCCGGTTCGTACCACCACTTTGTGCCCCGGAAGTATGGGCGTAGGCGTCTTGCCGCCGTTAGCGGGCGAATGCTACCTTCTCCAACTTCGATATCCGAGTTCGAGGTCCGAAGTGCCTTGCTAACAAAGTAAATCGGTATGCGCCGGATTGGGTTTCTCGAACCGGGCGGCGCTTATGGCTTCTTGGCCGATGGATAAATACGGAAAACCGTCTCGCCCGAGTCGGGCCTAGATAGGACCGGCGGGGTAGCCGAGCATTGTTTGATTTTTGCAAATGCGGACTCACATTCGGAGTTCCATCCGCCTCTCGTCTCCTTCTTTAGCGGTTTGAAGAAGGGAAGGGCATTTTCGGCCGACACAGGTAAGAATCTTGTCATAGCCGCCAACCTCCGGTCAACCTTCTGTACCTCCTTTTTGTTGGTTGGTGCTCTCATATCCAGCACCGCCTTACACTTATCGGGGTTTGCTTCAATTCCTCGGTGTGTGAGCATAAACCCTAGGAACTTTCTGGGGACTCCAAATGCACATTTTGCCGGATTGACTTTATTCGGTGCTTTCGTAACTTTTCGAACATCCGTCCGAGGTCTTGGATGTGGTCTCCCCGGCTTCACCGACTTGACGATCATGTCATCAATGTATACTTCTACATTTCGGCCGAGCTGGTCTTCGAAGACTTTGTTCATCATTTGTTGATAGGTAGCCCCGGCGTTTTTCAACCCGAATGGCATGACATTATAGCGTAATTGGCCTTGTCGGTTATGAAGGCCGTCCGTTCTCGATCTTCCGGTGCATCGCTATTTGATTGTATTCGGAGTAAGCATCCATAAATGATAATAGTTGAAATCCGGATGAGTTGTCGACCAATTGGTCGATGCTCGGCATCGGGTACGAGTCTTTAGGGAAGGCTCTGTTTAAGTTGGTGTAATCTATACACACCCTCCAACTCCCGTTAGGCTTTAGGACCATGACCGTATTGGATAACCATGTGGTGTATTGTATTTCCCGGATGAATCCGGCCTCTAGTAGTTCCTTCACATGCTTTTCTAAGGCGATCCGCTGTCGGTCCCTGTTTTCGTCTCTTCTCGCGATACCGGGTAGATCCGGTTTGATTGCCAACCCGTGGTGGCGAGAAGTTGGGGTCGATTCCGGTACCTCCGAGGCCCTCCATGCAAAAAGATCTCGGTTTGCTTTTAGGAAATTGCTTAATTCCTTTTTGAGCTCTAGGGTCATTGCGCCTCCTATCTTCGTTACCTGGGTCGGATCTTCCCCCAGGACTAAATCTTCCAACTCTCCCTCTGGCTCGGGTCTTGGGTTCTCGGACTCCTCATCTCTTAAGTCCAATTCCACCACACCGACGAGTCGGCTCGTCGCTTGCATTTTTCGCCGCCGAGCTTCCCGTGGCGTTTTGATCCCGAGGTGATGACGCCTTCCCGGTCCCGTTCTCTCGCATGGTTTCATAATAACATTGTCGAGCTTCCTTTTGGTCCCCGGTTATGGTGATAACCGTATTTTTGGAGCTGACCATTTTTAACTTCTGGTGCTTGGTGGATGCGACCATATCCCACCGTGGATGGTTGGTCTCGCCCAAAATCATATTATACGGGGAGGGAAGTCGGCCACGATGAATCTTACCCTCTCGGCTTTGAAGGCTTTTTTAGTTCCCAAGGTCGGCTTGAGGTCGATGTACCCCTTCGGCTTGGATTGTTCACCGTTAAAGCCTACGAGTGTTGTCTTGCATGGACGCAGTCTTCTTTATCCAAGTTCATCCTCTTAAAGGCGTCCCACATGATGATATCTCGCCGAACTGCGGATCAACGAAAATCCTTTCCACAAGGCGGTTACCGGGATCCCGGTAATTACCAATCCGTCTTGGTGCCCCGTGACGTCTTTTAGGTCTTCGGTGGTGAACCGTAATCTTTGGAGCGTCGGTCGGTCATGGTTGTCTTTGAACTTTGGGGGCTCTTACTCGACGGTACACTCCCTCAAGTATTTTCTTCTTTGACTTGAGGTGTCTCCTCCTCCGCCCATGCCTCCATTGATTACGTTACACCTGTGGTTCATGTCTATTTCCGGAAACAGCTCGTCGTCGGAGGATGATTGTCGTCCTATTCCATCGACTTTCCGATCGAGTGGGGGCGGACTCGGGCTTCGGCCTTGTTTCCTTTTGTTGTTCTTCCGACCCTGTGTTTTTATCGAGTCTGGCGCAATTTACCCTCTCGGATGTATCTTTCAATTGCGTCCCGAGTTCAAAGCATTGGTCCGTGGTGTGCCCGGTCCGTCGTGGAAATCACGGAACTTTGATCGATCCGTGGTGGGTCGGAAACGTGGGGGCACAGGTCGGTCTACCTTTCTCATCTCTCGTGGAGGTCACTTCTTTCCATAACTGGCCCCGCGAAACATTGAGTGGGGGTGTACCTCCCATACCTCGGCCTCTCTCGACTTGTCGGGTTTTGTTTCTTTGTCTCGATTCGACCACGGGGTCCTCTTTACGACCACTCGGTTGATTCTTGACCGGGGTGGTGTGCTTCGCTTTTCATCGCCATTAGTATTGGCGATCTCCATCTGTTCTACTTCCGGATATTGCTTCGCACGGGTGTTGAACTCGGTGAGAGTGTATACCGGTTCTTGAAGATGGAGTTTGCCGGCCGGAAAGAGGGTTCCAAGCCGTCCACGAGACAATGCACATGAACGCTTTCTCGGGAGGGACCTTACCGGAGGGCTACCACCTTAAATCTGTCCGAGTATTTTTGTAGCGTTTCCCCCCTCCGTTGCTTTATCTTACTTAGGGTATACTGAGATTTGGGTTGTTTCCGGCTAGTTGCGAAATTCAGTTCGAATTTGCGCCCGAGGTTTTGAAAGTCGTGGATGGATCTTTTCGGCAGTGTGTATAGCCAAATTTGAGCCGGACCGATCAAAGTGGCCGCGAAGAGCCGACTAATGACCGGGCCTTTGATTTGCCTTACGAACATGAGTAGCTCGAAGGCGTCGAGATGGGCCCTCGGGTCGGACACGCCATCATACTTCGGTAAAGAGGCCGGCTCAAATTTGCTAGGGTATGGAGCATTCTCGATTTCTTCCGAGAAAGTGGCTTTTGTGTGGCCCGCTATATATTTCACGTGATATTCCCGGGTGAGCCCTTCGGGCCGGGGCGGCCTCTCTGTCTCGGTCTTCGTCATCCGAGGTCTTCCCTAGAAAACGTTTCTTCCGACCCGACAAGGGGTCTCGGTCTCCTCATGCTCGGAGTCCGTTTCCGAAGAGGTCGTTTTCTTTGCATACCGGTCATGCCTTGAGCTTACGGCCGGCCGAGGGCTTCCGTGTTTCGGGATATCCTTACTTTCTTTCTCTGCGTATCCCGGTCTTGCTCGTGTTCCGACGCTTTAGCTTGCCGGCGGTGGTCTTCCATGATCTGTTGCATTACTCTGAAGTCTTCTTGACGCTGGAGGTCATGTCGCTTCTCCATGTTCTCTATCCTCCTCAGAATTGATTGCTGTGTATTCTGGAGGAGGATGAGGTCTGGGTTCGGTATGTCGTTGCACTTAGCTCCAAGCGGGGAGACGAGGCCGTGTGTCACACTTTGTTCCCATCCTTGCTATCATTGTTATTGGGGATATCCTCGGGCGGGAGGTCCTTGAGTTTGTTCTTTGCGACTGTCTCGGCTGCGCACGCGATGGACTCTCCGGTGAGGGTTCCGAGTCTTCTCTAGTAGTAGCCATTGTTGGTCACGGGGATCGAAATTTACGGTCCCCACGGTCGCGCCAATGTTCCGTGTGGAACCGGATGTCCAAATTCCAGGCGGCCGGTGGTTTGATTTTGGATTGGGTTGCCTCTGTAGGAGTATCTATGAGTGGAGATATCCTGGTGAGCAAGGAATCACCAAACACAAGGCCTTTCGCCCAAGGGGGGAGGGGTATGTGTTTAGTGGGGATACTGTTGTGCTTTACTGAATGTAAAGAGCTGAGTTAGAACGTGTGCACCTTGGTGTTACCCCCTGGTATTTATAGGATGTGGCGTGGTATCTTAACTGCCTATCTATCATATCCCTGGATTATGGATATGATAGATTACCCCCTGATTGCGGGGGAAACCGGGATACTCGGGATCCTACTACTGGACCGTCAACTGGCTGGGCCGAGGTCCGGGTATGCCCTTGCTGGGTCGTGCCCTTATTGGGCCGTGAGTCAGATCCGTAACACATATGAATTGAAATATAAAATGTGAAGGATGGACAAAACAATGATCCCAAGGCAGACCCATACACAAAAAATATAACACAAGGGCGTCCGCTGCTTTAGTAATCGAAAAACAAGGCTAGCCATATTGAGGCACTTCTCATATCTTATTCAAATGTTGTTTGTACCCCACAGAATTTAATTCTTAATGCCTTATTATTATTTTTCAATGAGCGGAAACAAGAACTTAAATAAATCACAAAGAGCATGAAAATATTGAAAAGAAAAAAAAAGTGTAAGTGTATTTTTTGTTACAGGCTACTTTTGGCCATTTGAACACCATTGCCATAATTTTCAGAAGCATCTTCAAACATTTCCTAAAAGTCCAAGACCAAAGTGTCTTTTATGAGTCAAAATGAAGACCAACCCAATGAAAATGGAAGACCAAACATTTGTTTTTAATTGACCAAAGAAGAAGTAGTCATAGCGAGCTCAAGGATTAAAAGAGGCTTCGCACTACCAAGGGGACATGACCTCTGGGTTGTTCGAAGACTGTCACTGTAAGTCTGTGACTTTGTGATTGAGGGAGAATGATGGGCAAAGAAGAATGTGCTAATAATTAAGCGAAGGAGGAGGGAGACATAGGACGGCACCCTTTAACGGCAATATTTGACGCTGTTAATATTATTTAACAGTTTTAAAGGCTTAGGGTGTTACGGCTCTAAGGACCCGTTTGTTACGCCGACGATTGAGGGAAGGGAGGGAAGATTCATCATCTTCCTTCCAAAAACCTGTTTGGATGCGCCATCTTCCCGGATCTAATCTTCCGGCGGGTCATCATCTTCCTTCATTCATGGGAAGATGACTTCCTTCCATTTTCGGATGGAAACTGATCTTCCCTTGGGAAGATTCCCAAATAACCCCATTCTTCTTCAATCCATTTGTCTTCTTCGTTGTTGCCGCCGACGCCGATGCCGCCTCCTTCTGCAAATCCCGTCGACCCCTCCTTTAAGCAAATCTCGCCTTCCTTTTTGTGTTGCCGTCGGGTTGCAGGGATGAAGAAGGGATCTGGAACTTTTTTGTGTGTGTCTTTGTTTCGGTTGCGGGGATGAAGGAGATCTGAAACTGAAATTCTGAAATTGAAATTTTTTTGGTTTGCTTTGTCGATTTGCGGGGAGTAGAAGGAGACTACATTTTTCCCTTTTTTTGTGCAAATCGAACCGGTTGCAAGGATAAAGAAGGGGAAGGTTTTTTTTTAGGGCAAGGGATATTTTGGACATTTCAAAACTTAAATTTTAATTGTTATTTTTAAAAATTATCATCTTCCATCTCAATTTCTATGTCTACCAAACAGAACAAAATTTTCAAGTTCCCTCTCAATCTTCCATTCCATTCCTTTCCCTCCTCTAAGTTCCTTTCTTTCCTTAAATCTTTTTTATAACAAACGGGGCTTAACTGTTCAAAGTTTAAGGACCCAATAAAAAAAAAAAAATTAAAAAAAAAAGCTTAGGGACCTATTTTGAAATCGATGAAAACTATAAAGACTTCCACATTAAGTTTCCTATTATTATTTACATTAACAAGAGTTTAAATGCATACTTTATAACGTTTTCATTTTGGACTCAAGAGTTAAAGTTGGGATCATTTGATACATTAGAAATAATATGGGCAAAAATAGTTAGGTTGGGAGGATCATATAATACATTAGAAGGAACCATTTCCCTACCTATTTTGGATAGGCAGGGAGAATCCATCCGATCTGGATAGTTTAGATTTAATTTTTTTCTTTTTTTTAAAAAAAAATTTTAATAGATAGAAAATCTAAAATAAGATAATCTCTTAACTAATATTTTTTTAAAAAAAAAACCATTTAAAAAAAACCATCTAAAAAAATTAAATCTAGAGATCAAATGGGCTCTCCCTCTTATACAAAGATAGACAGGGAAATGGGATCCTACATTAGAATGAGTATGACAAAAAATGTTAATAAAAAAAAGTATGACAAATTTTTTTAACATATGATAATATATTGATGTTAAATATTTGTTTGTGTATATTGTATGAGAATACATCGTGCACATAGGAGATAATTAATTAGGTTAAAGAGTAATTTTGCTTCGGAAGTTTTTCGGGGACAATTTTATCCCGAAAGTATAAAAAAGGAGTAATTTACCCCTGTTGTTATCTCAATTAATTTTGATGGTTAGTTAACTAAATATGCCGAGCTAACAGTCACATGTTATCCATGTCATTTTCGTTAAGGTGTAAGTTTGCTCGGGAAGTCTGTGTGTTATCTACTTCAATTTTTTTTTGAAAGTTAGTTTTAAAATTTCAAGCATAAATTTATACCTTAACAAAAATAACGTGGATAACATGTGGACTGTCATCTTAGCATATTTAGTCAACTAATAGTCAAAATTAATTGAGATAACTGTCAGGACAAAAATACTCCATTTTTTTATACTTCTAAGGTAAAATTGGTTTTTGAAAAACTTTCGGGGCAAAATTATCCCACAGTGACAACTTGCAAGACAAAATTATTCCTTAACCTTAATTAATTTAGCTAGCAAGAGTCACACGAGGGACTAAATAAAACAAACATGTTTTCATATATTAGTAGTCTAGTGACATAAAAGTTTCTTATAAGTGAAAGCGTCTCTTAACTTTAAATTCTAACATTCTAATGCATGTTTAGATTAGCTTTTGAAGAATGTCTTTTATGATTTATGAGGTAAGTATGTTTTAAGAATTTTGTCTCAGATTGTAGGAAAAGGCTTCTAAATCACGGTTTTATGGTTTCTCAAGCACTCACTAATTCAAAAAAATGAACATGTGAGGTATGGGTAAGATCAGATCAAGAAAAGGTATCGGTAGTAAAATAAAATAAATTCATATTTTTAAATTTTTAATTAAATATATATAAAAATGTACGTTTGTGTTCATCTTTTGGACCTATATCAAATGAGGCTGAAATAAAATTTCGGGATTGATTTGCTAAATAACATACTTTTTTAGGCACAAGTTTAAAGCAATGCTATTTGAAGTACTACCAAACATTAAATGTGGAGTTTCTCCCAATCGAAATTCAAATCGTGATTTATTTCACTCGTTGTGAGAGACTAACTCCTTTCAAGCTAAATAACATGGATAGCAATGTATATAGCAAAGTACCATCTTCTACTCTTCTAGGGAAAAAATGAATAATAATAATAATAATTAAACGGAACTAGGGAAGGAAAGGAAAAGGCAAGAGGAAATGAAAGGAAAAGTGGAGGAAAAGAAAAAGAAATTTATAAAGAAAGAGAGCAATAGAAATCGAAAAGCCCTACACTGTAAAAACACACTTAATTTTGCTCTCCCCTCCCTCCTCTCTATTGTTTCTCCTTTTCTTCCTCCCCTTTCCACTTCATGTAGATCAATTTAAAAACCATTCGAAATAGATCATGCTTTCTACTTGTCTATGAAGTTTATGTTTTTTTAGTGCCTTCTATTGACCAATTTCTGACCCCTCTCCATCTATTCCTCTTCCTCCCTTTTGCCCATTATTTTTTGTTTTCCAAGCTTGTGGCTTTTTTTGGCTTGTATTAAGATGAGCGGGGGTGGGATTAGGGCTCCGATTCCGAGCGGTGACAGGAAGCTGATCCAGAACATCAAGGAGATCGCAGGTCATCATAGTGAAGACGAGATTTATGCAATGCTCAAGGAATGTTCTATGGATCCCGACGAGACTGTCCAGAAGCTCCTCCTTCAGGGTATAATTTATCTCATTTGCTTTGCTTGTTCTTTAGTTCCCCACCTTTGTTGAGTGGATTCGATCGTGATCTTAATTTTTGTTTTCTTTTGATCCTTCGTCTAAACTGTGCATTATATCACCTGGGTTTGTTTGCTCTGGGAGAAATTTGTTGGGATTTCGCTTTAAATTGATTTTTAGCTGTGCGGAGTGGGACGTTGTAGGACTGAGTTTGCTATGATGACTATTTACTGTTGAGAAGCTTTTGGTTAGGATAAGTTGGAATTTGTGGTACACTACATTTTGATTTTTGAATGAGCTCGTGTTATGTTGCCTGAAGAAAGCTGTCCGCCTTCATACTCAAATGCGTTTGTTTCTTTGTTTAATATTCTGAGTTATGGACTTCGGCCATCAGTACCTACTTTTTTCATGGTAATAATTCGGGATGCTTTTGTCTTTTAAAATTCTGCTGTGGGACAAATCTTCGATTCAGCTCATGTGAAATTTTGATTCCTATGAAGTTTCGAGTGTTAGTCATTTGAGCAAAACGCTGGCATCGGTTACTTGATATTGGTTGCTTATTCTTACTCAAGTTCTGGCAGATGCCACTTAAATTGGGTCCTTGTGAGGCTAGGGAATATTCCATGTTTTGATAATCATAATAGTATATTTAGGGACAAAGGCGTTCTAAATTTTGATTAGGGGTTATTAGTTTGACATGGTACAATGGCGACGGAATAACGGTATGCTTCATTTTCACCAATCCTAGAGGTTTTTTCAAAAGACTGCAGTGCTGTACATTGAGCTGTCTCAATAGGAAATTAATTATTTTTAATACACCCAACGACCACTTCCTGTCTTTTTAGGAATAAAAATACAGCGAAGCCCCAAATATAGTGAGCATTCTGATAGTTTTTTTACCTGGTTTTTTTCCCACTCATTCATTATTTTATGTTCTGACGTATCATTCAAATTTTGGATCTTTGCTGGTTTATCAAAGTGGCTCTACTTCATTGACACATCCAAAAAAATTGTCAACGATCTCAAAAGCATTTGATTCCATTTGAAGTCCCTGGTTGGGATTTAAATGAAGCTTAAAGGTCTTTCCTATGCTAGTTATCTTTGACAATATGATGTTATTCTTGTCATTTTTTCATCTATTTCAAATTAGAATGAGTTGCATTTGAATGAGTATTTTCTTTTGGGCATATGATGGACTTTAGATTTTAGCCTGGTTGATTTTACATGATCAGATTGGTTGTATGTGCATGCTAACTTAATTGGCAAAAAGAAAAAAAAAAATGTATGCATGCTAACTTCATCTTTGATAGTGTTATTTCTATGAATACTCTTGTGCTGCTGGAAAAGCTTCTACCCCATTTTGAGTTAGTGGTTGTAGTGTGAAATTCAAGTTGTATTTGTTTTGCATGTTAAGATCCATTCATGTATTCATTGAAGTAGCTGCAACATTTTACTGCCTTCTTATGGGATATAGATTTAAGTTCTTAATTGAAGTGTGCAATATTAAGTTGTCATCTTTTTGCTTATCAAGGAGAGGTCTATTCATCATTCTCGTGTGGCTGTTATAGTATTAATACCATTTTGAAGCTGAAACATTCCATTGCCTTTTGGATTAATGGTTTAAGTTTTCAAGGTCCAACTGTTGAATGCCCCCCTCATTCATGAGTCGTTTTTGTTCTTACTAGTCCTCATGTCAATGCTATTCAATTTGTAACTTTTTCGCTGTTGTATATTTATTATTCTTTTCATGTGTCTCAGCTAAGAAAGTAACAGTGATATCTATTTTTCAGACCCCTTTCACGAGGTCAAACGAAAAAAGGACAGAAGAAAGGAGGTAAGATATTTTTTAAGTAAGGCAGTTGTGGGCTCAAATGAACAACTGATTGGTTCTATTGGTTGATTATCTATTGTTTCCTTTGTCCTCACTGCTGACCCAACTGTAGTGATCATGTTGGTCATGTTACCATCCACTATCATGCAAAAAGTCTCTGTTTTGTCCAAAACAGAACCATATTCTGTAGATAATATCTGCTGTCCATGTTTTTTACTGCTATCCTTTGGACTGTGACATTTTTTATATCTTTTGTGTTTGTTACCTAATGTACTCTTATGCATCAAATTAGCGGTATTACTGGATCTCTTATCTTATTTAAGAAAACTGTATTTTTATATGATATGAAAAAAAAATTGGTTGCAGAAGTGATAGGGAATCGATTTATGACAACACGTATTTGTTTTTTTATTATGTTCCAATATTCTTATTTGAGTTCAGTTTGTTGATGAAGGAGCATTTCCTATCTCTGCTAATTGTTCGTTTCTGGTATATTAGGAATGTACTTCTTTTTATTTTGTACTGAGATAGATGTTATAGGGAATTTCAAAAGTTGCATGCTGCTGTTTTTTCCCCAAAAAAATTGTCTTTACCTTTTGTTCTTGTTGACTAATTTTCTTCTTGTTTCTTCATCCTTTTGTTTATAATTTTGCAGAATCTTAACAACAGAGAGCCTGGGGAGTCACGTTGGAAACCTGGCACCCATGGTCGGGTTAGGGGTGGGGGTGGTCGAGCAAGTTTTTCATCTCATCACGTGTCACATGGTGAACTATCTTTCTTAACTACAATTTGTTCAAGTTTCTTTGTTATTAGCCTGTTATACTTTCTTTTTGCATCTTATTGCCTACCTCTCCTTTTTCAGTTCCTTCATCCTTGCATTGAGTTAAATAAATCTGCTTTTGCACCATCTCAAATAGTATTTGCCTTTGACTACTTTGCTTTTGTATGTTTGCTGATGAAATGAGAAATTGGTGGATGAGTCTGAGCAAGATGTTACATTTGGCTCTTTCATACCATTGATCATGTGTGCGATGGACGTTATTTCCTGGCTCTTCATCTATATCTTTTAGCTTATGTTATTGTAATGGCTTATGTTGCTGCTTTCCTTTTTATTGCCAAAATTTAAATACTACGATGGCCAATTAGAATAACTAAATAGAAACTGTCTTCCATGGACCACCTCTCAGATGCTGTTGGAAGCAAGAATTCTGACACAGGTAAAGATGATGGAACAAATCAAGTCACTGAGAAAAGTGCACCAGCATTGCCAGCCTCTCAAGAGACAAAGAACAAGGAAAGAAGTTCTGAAGCTAAGTAAGTAGATTAAATATTTTTCTTTTTCTTTTTTCCATAACTGGTACCTGTTTCCTCAGATTGCCAATTATTTTCTGCAATTTGGATGAATGTCTTAAGGCAGCATGGTCAAAACTTGATATTGATTTATCTCTGCAGCTCTGCTCCTGTTATTGCCAACGGTCCTACAGTTGTTGCACCTGGAACTTCTAGCAGTGTGAATCCTTCCTCCTCATCTGGTGGAAGTGAAGGAACAGGTGCATCTCTTGGTGGCAAAAATAGTTTGGGGAGTAATTTACCTTCTGATACTTCAAACAAAGGTACTGCACTTGCTTTTGGAAGTTAATCAATGCATTCCTCCTGTAACTGCTCTGCTCACACTTTACTTCTGCATGATCTTTGGGTTTTTGTTTTCCCACTCAGATAAAGTGCTGGCACCTCCCAATGATTTACGGTCTTCTGGTGCTGTTGGTGCCATCAGACATGAAGTGGGAAACCAACGTCCTCCTGGTGACTTTTATGCTGCTAACTTGACTGATAACAAAGCAACTACTGGTAAGGACATTTTACATCTTCCTACTTCATAATTATTGGGTTCAAAGTTTTCTAATGGAATTAACTCAGGAATTTCCCTACCCATTAACTATATGCCAGCTTCTGAGACTGTTAGCTCTTCCATGCAAGGAAAAATTACTGGCAAATCCCTGGGGGTGACAAAAAATCACCATTCTGAGTCAGTCCATTCGACAACAACAACACATGCAAACACTTCAAATAGTCGCCCATCATCTCGCCCATCATCTAATTATAGCAATCGCTCACAACAATTACTTGGCTCTCAGAAAGGTATATCTCTGCATCCTAGCTTCCTTTTATCTTCTGCATGTTCTCTGTTCTCTGTTTCTTCTTATTTCTATTCCTTATTTCCTTGTACTTTTCACTCATGTCAACTGTTTAAGTTTTTTTTTTTGGCACGCATTTTTGTCCTTGTTTTGTTGGGAAGATGGTGCTTGCATATACTTATTTTGTATTAAAGCATGCCTTATATTTACTTTTTTTATGCTTACTTTGCATCTTTATTTTGCCAGTTATAACATGATTGTTATGATTATCATTATCTGGTTAATGACTGTATCCTGATATCTGTAACTGGATTAATGGGTGTGTTGAAATTTAAATATTTGCGGGAGCATGCTTTTATTGATGCACATATTTATATTGCTTTGCCAAGTGCTGTAATAATTTGTGATGATTGATTGAGGTTTGCAAGATTTGTAACTGTCTTCTACAGCTGGTTCTAACAAGGAGTGGAAACCAAAGCCAACAAATACAATTACTCAGGGTTCTGGACCAGCCGGTTCATCTGAGGCTACCCCTGTCTTGGCTGAGGAAAGTGGGAAGTTGCAGCCAGCGCCTTGTGTTCTTGACTGTGAAGAAGCTTCTTCTAAACTGCAAAGGAAGCTGGAGGATTTACGTCTTACACAACCTCATGTTATACTTCCCAATCACATCTTTGTCCCTGATTCTGAGAAGACAAAATTTAGTTTTGGGAGTTTGGGAATGACTTTTGGAGCTCATACAAGCCATGCCAGCACCCCAGATAGTGACACGAGTTCTACACCTCTTTCTGAAACATCACAGGCCATTGAAGAAACCATGGATGAGCAGTCCTCCAGGTTTTAATGCTAATTGCATTAATTTAATTTGTAGTTTGTCTAAAACATGGAATCTAATTTTGGTGGTTTTTTTATTCTGTTTTTGTTTGCTTTTTTAATTAAACGGTGGCTTGAAATCAGAACTTAAAGAATGTGTAGCCTAGCTTTAATAGTAAGTTCATGAAAGGATTTTAAGGGTGAAAGTAAAAATGTTTTTTAGACTGCTAAGTCGTATGTCATGGACAGGCTCTAGATAAAATTTGCCAACTTTTTGAATTTTGCTTTGTTTTTTCTTTTTGAAAGAACTGTTATTCTTTACTGTTTGCTACCGGAATAAATAACTTATGTTTCCCCTATGCATTCCCAGCTGCATATACCTTCTGTATTCCGTAAACTGCTGCAGTTGAAATTATGTTATTTGAAATTTTCATAAATTTCCTATTTTGAGCTTCTAAAAGGCACACACTTTACCTCTGCAGTCAAAAAGCTGCAGTTACTTTGGATGTGGGAGATTATCCTGACCATCCACAATCACCCACTAATGCACCTGAGAACTTGCCAACTAGTGAGGTGGACGTGTCATCCAGTGCTATTCAAGAGTACAATGAATCCAAGCAAGATGCTGCTTTGCCATCTGGAGGACATCAACACTCAGCAATGCAGACTTCTCCAAATTACAGTTTTGGTTTTGTGCCCCCAATGTTGGGAACTCAACTTCCACCATTTGATAATTCTGAGTCTCAAGCACTTGATATTTCTCGGCTTCCAAGCTTTGTTGTGAGCCCTTAGATCTGTTTATTAGATTTTCTACATTGTTTACTTCGCACACTGTGCATCTTCTTGATTGGTTAAAGGAGTTATATTTATTTGTTGTGTTGCTCTAGGTCCATCAACCATTTGATCCAGCTAGTTATTATGCCCAGTTTTACCGCCCAGGTGCTGATGGTGATGGCCGACTTTCTCCTTTTCAATCTGCTGGGGTCTCTGCCAAGTATGGTGGCAATGTTACGGTTCTTCCAGCACCAAATTCTCAATCTCCTCAAGAGGTTTGCATATGATAGAGAGATATATGTTTATTTTATTTTTATTGGATTAGGATTGAAAATGGTATATTAGTGTGGAAGCAGGAGTAAAACTGATGTGCCTAGATTGATTCTCTTGTTTTCATTCCTATTGTTTAGGTTCCTAGTCAGCACATCCATAGTGTACTTTGACTTTATAATTCTTGAGTTAATCTGATCATGTTTAGTTGTCAGTGCAATGTTCTGATTGAAAATGCGTCTTGAAATGATATGAAATAGAATATCAGAAATGCTTTATTCCAGAATGGATATTATGTGCGTGTAATATTTCCAACATTGAGTATGTTGTGAAAACTAAGGCTGAGCAATGAGAATTGACAAAAATTTTATAGGTTTTATTTAAATAATTTATCTGGACAATGGGAGCTCAATATTATTCCATTAGTTGCTTTTATCTGGAAAATCAGAAATGACTACGACAAGCAGACCATACTGCTTAGAAACTTAGAAGTAGTTATCACTTGACTGTATGTCCTGGAGGTTATCTTGCAGTTGAACTCATATTACGTTTACATGAAGTGCTTAGGGCTGAAGTGTGCTTTTCTTCAGCGCATAAGTTCTTCCAACTCTTTTATTTTACATTTCAACGCATACATGAGTCCATCAAATTGTTGGAACATGATAGAATACTCTTTCATTACTTAAACCTAGTATGCAATTCTCTCTGGATCAATGGATGCATCCCTATATAAGAAATGGAGCACCAAATAGGCAAGACCTGGTCCATGGCTGTCAATTAGAAGGTCATCACTTGTGGGTACTTTGGTGCTCTACTCTTGATGACACTGATGAAATGTCAAGTTATATAACTTTGGGTAATCGTGGTCACCTAGCTTTCTTTCAGTTTATTATTGCACTGAGTTCAGATGCAAGCACTCTCTGTGTTGGCTATGTTTTCCTGATACCTATCTGGTTTCTTGTGCTTCTTTCTGTGATGGCTGTGCCATGTTTTATGAGTTTTTGTTTATCAGACTGGTTCTCTGAATATTTATACTATGTTATGATTGTAGGGTGGTGTCCTTACTACAGCTGGACCAACTCCACTTGTTACTCAAGCTGCTGGGCTTATGCAAAGCTCCATACCGGTCACTCAGCAGCCTGTCCCTGTCTTTCGACAACCAAGTGGGGTTCATATATCCCATTATCCACCAAATTATATTCCTTATGGTCACTATTTTTCCCCATTTTACGTCCCACCTCCAGCAATCCACCAGTTTTTGGGTAATGGTTCGTTTCCTCCACAACCTCAGGCTAGCCCGGTATATCCACCTCCCCCAGCAGCTGCTGCAGCAGGAATGAAATATCCGCATCCTCAACAATACAAACCTGGAACTAATGTTACAAACCCAGCTCACATTGTATTGCCAAGTGCCTATGGAGCCTATGGTTCCTCTCCAGTCGGTTATAATCCTAGCTCCACAGCTACTGCGGGAAATTCAAACTCTAATGAAGATCTAGGTCCCTCGCAGTTCAAGGAAAGTAATGTATACATCAGCGGGCAGCAGGTTTACTCCTTTTTACTTTGGCATTTAGCTTGGCAACTTGATTAGCATCAGTTAACATTTTATACTTTTGTATGTCCTTTTATTTCACTTAAGAATAGCAACAACAAAATGACCTTTTTAAGCTGGAGATGTCCCTTTAGTTTAGCATAAAGACCTGTTGGTCTAGTGGCAGCAGGTTTGAGGTTCAATCCCCACTCTCTTTAGGCCATGCGCCTGTCGTCCAAATTCCAGGAAAAAAAAAGAAAGAATAGAAAAGCAGGCCAACTAAAATTTGTGATGACACTTTATTTTATCCATATTCTTGCGGTCCTATAAAATCAACTTCTGTGATGCCTTTTCATTGCAGAGCGAAGGTTCAGCAGTTTGGGTGGCTGCACCTGGCAGAGAAATGTCCAGTTTACCAACTAGCTCATTCTACAGCCTTCCACCTCAAGGCCAGCACGTGACTTTTGCCCCAACGCAGGCAGGCCATGGCACCTTTGCTAGCATCTACCACCCTGCACAAGCAGTAACAGCCGCAACAGTTCATCCACTGCTGCAACAGTCGCAGACAATGGCTGGAGCAATTGACATGGCGGGACCCGGAGGCAATGTTTATCAGCAGCCTCAGCATTCACAAATGAATTGGCCGAGTAACTACTGAGGCAGACTTGAACATCACATCTTCCTGACTGCTAGATATTGAGTCCTATATGGGGGAAATTTTTTTGGGGGACTCCAAAAATATAGTTGGAGTTTCATGAGGAAGACATGGCAACTGGATGATGCAATTTGAGTGTATGAAGCTTGGAAAATTTGCCAATAATCTTCTGATTGCTTTGGTTGAGGACATGAAAGGTATAATCCAACCTGTAACCAATGAAAAGCTAGATGATAAGGTAGAAAACATATGCAGGCCTTCTCTTTCTTGCTCCTGCTATTTTGTGTTACCTTATGGACCCTCTTTTCTTCTTCTTTTCATAGCCTTTCCCCTCTCTTTTATTGAGGGCCTTGAACTCTCTGTTTAGGAGCAGTGTTGAGTGGCGAGAAATATTGTTCATTCTTTTTGTTTGAGTATAATAGGGTTGGGAAGGTATAGTTTGGTGGGGGGAAGTTTTTGATGGGGAATGTCTTTTACCTGTAAAGTGAATTTTGATAGCAAGAAAATTATTTACTGAAGCAAATGTTATTGCTGTGGCACAGGAAAAATATGGGGGAATAGGCATAGGTTTCTGGAATCACTTCTTATATTATATCCCTTTTGATCTCCTTCACTGATTGACTAAGTATTTATTAATCCCCAGCTTGTTTCCTGCTAGTTTCAGGGGAATTAAATTTGTTTAGTATTAATTGCTCTGTTCTTTCATGACACTTGGGACTTGGGAGCAAATCCTTCCTTTAAAGATGAGCAAGACGGTGCTTATCTAAATTTAGGCTTTTAGATTAGATTGGAATGATGTAGATTCTGTATGTGTGTGTGTGTGTGTGTTTTGTTTTTTTAAAAAACTTTTAAAAGTATATAATGTAGAATAGAACTTCAAAGATAAATAGATGAATACCGCGTGTTTAAGGATAATTAGAATTAACCCTCCCATTGGTTTTGATTATATGGCTTTATGCTGAAATCATTGCTTTTCCAAAAAAAAAAAACAATAATCATCAAGAGCTCTAGCTATGAACAATAGTTTATTATCATCAATAAATATGTAAGTTTATATAGGGAAAATTAGCGAGAAAGACTAAGAAAAAAATAATATTTATTGTAAAAGATCTTAAAAAATATACTTTTTAGAAGGACCAAATTTTAAAATATTAATTTACAAATACTAAAAGTCAAACTTCTTATACACTCTCATTCAATCTCTCACACCCTATTTTAAAACTAATTTGAACTTTATGTTCCACCAAAATTAAAACCGTCAAAATCATCCTTTAAAAACTTTTATTTACCACTAACATAAACATGGTCAATTAATCCATGTGATGTTAATATATTGATCATATGATTATGTTGATGCGAGTAGGAAATAAAAGTTGAAAAAAATCTTGTTATGGGTGATTTTGGAGATTTTAATTTTGATGAAAAATAAAATTTAAATTAGTTTTAAAATAGAAAGTGAGAGAGATTAAAAGATAGGATATAGGAAGTTTAATCAAGAATAATTTAAATTAATATTTTAAAACCTAGTTATTCCGAATAATTATATTTGCTAAGATCCTTTAAAATAAATATTGTTTTCCCTTGGTTCTTCTCCTTAATTTTCTTTATTACATTAGGTCTGAGCGTGGTGTCGATCAAATAAGGTAGATTTAACTTTAAAAAGTTTCTTCTAATATCAATAAATATATATTCAATAGTTCTAGCTTCTTCTTTATCAGTTTAGTGAAATGCCCAAAAAAAAAAATGCCCACATTTTGTTCAATTTTATTTTTTCATAATAATTTCCTTGCATTAAATACTTTTTTAGTTTATTCTTTCAAATTTAAAATTTGAACCATTTGAGATTATTAATTGAAGATTGATTTCTCTTTGAATTTTAAAAATCCTTTTAAAAAAGGGGCTATCATTTCTGCAGTTGCTGCAGAAAAAGTTTTCTGCAGCAAGTAAGAAACGACGTCGTTCCATTATTATTATTTTTTTTCAACTTCTCCAGCCTTCTCGCTCGAACCACACCACACCACTCTCTCTCCCTCTCTCACTCTCCTCCTCCTTCTGCAACCTCGACATCTTCAGCGGCAGGGGTCCTTGCCTCAACTCCCCATCTGCGCCGCCAATGTCACCTCCAACGGCATCGGTTCCCATCACTCTCTGCGTAGTATCACTCTCCTCCTCCTTCTGCAACCTCGACACAGAAAAAACGCAGAGAGTAAGAAAGAAAGCTGAAAGTCTTGACAAGTGCTGAAGAGCTATGTACCATCATCTTTCAGTGCCTCCCATGATCAAAAGCCATTTTCATAGCTTTGAAGAGCTAGGACACAACCCTGGAAGGCAGCCATTATTGGCATTTAGTTCTTCCTCCAAATTCTCCACTTCTGCTTATTTAAGGCTCTCCACATCCCTCTTCCACTTGTCAAACTCGCCATCAAATATTGCAACTGCTGTAAATATTGCAACCTCGTCATCAAGTATAAGCTCCTCTTTCCTGATCCCAACATTTCTTGTGATTTCGCCTACACAGAAGAAATATTGCAACTGCTGTAAAGTTTTTTTTTTTTTTGCCCGAACAACTGCTGTAAAGTTGGATCCACCAAATATTCAGCAAGGCTTTTTTTGCCACCGACACTCCCACATCTGCTCATGATGTGTAGCTTCTTCTTATTCTTAGGATTCTCCTTTTTAGTTGCCTTTGTTGACTATTTCTCCATTCTTCCACTTTTCTTCATGTTGCCTTCCGTAACTTCATCTTCCTCACTATTCTAGCTTATTCATGTTAGGCCGTCATTTTTGACTTTTCTCATTTGTATTTTAATATACAATTCTTGCATCCTTAGCTAAGTTGCAATGCTTCTTTTATTCATTTAACAACTCATGTAAACAGTTTGAACTTGAGCAATTGCCTGCTTGACGATTATGCTGGCGTTGGCATAGGATTGACGAGTCAGAAGAACCAGCCTCCATGCAGACACAAAATACAGAGCATACTTTGATACTTTTTCAGTCATTTTCTTCAAATCCATCTGGTTCTTGCCAAACCCATTAACCATTTCACCGAAAAGAAGAAAGAAAACAGGCATGGAGGAGCCATGAAAACGTAAAGGTTGGAAGGAAAGGAAACCTTAATGTTTCCACAGAAGTATTTCAAGTGGCACCTTCTCTTCACATGGTTGAGATGAGGAAAGCAAAAGGTGACTACCTTCTCTTGTGGGGGCCGGTGGTGGTGACCTCCACGTAGTTGCAGTACCATCCGTGATGGGAACCGATGTCGTCGGAGGTGACGTTGGCGGCGCAGCCGAGGGAGTTGAAGCAAGGACCCCTGCCGCTGAAGATGTCGAGGTTGCAGAAGGAGGAGGAGAGTGAGAGAGGGAGAGAGAGAGTGGTGTGGTTCGAGCGAGAAGGCTGGAGAAGTTGAAATAAAAAAACAATTAATGGAACGACGTCGTTTCTTACTTGCTGCAGAAATAATATCCCCTTTAAAAAATCACTTATTTAACATTTTAAAGTGGTATTTTTTTAAAAGATTTTTCCTTCCATTTTTTTTACGTAGTCTCAACTCTTTTTTTTTTTTTTTGTAAATTACAGGCAAGCTATAAAGCTTGGAAAGATGAGGAAAGGACTAGATCATGAAATCCAGTCCTTAAAACATCAATCTAACAAACTAAACTAAGCAAAGCAGGCCATCCTGTCTCGAAAAACATATCCAGGCATCCCAGGAACAAAAGGGACAAGAATCATGTCGATCGGGAGCATCATGGCCCCGCCGGCCATATAATCGGCGCATGAAATGTTTCCTCTCGAAGTATAGTGGAGCTCCACGTTCCAGTCTTTGTAGAGCAAGTCTCTAGTCTCCCCAATAATATCTCTAAGGGGTGGTCGGCATGGTAGTCCTCATAAGGATGTTGGACATCCAACGAATCCGAGTAGAGGACAAATCTCGAAAGCCCATCCGACGACACGCTTCAAACCAAGCATGATAGCATGTATTTACGCCGAGCACGGTGTGAAGGCCCAACGATTTGTGGAACCCCATCAACCAAAATGACCTTGAGAGTCCCTTATGACGGCACCGCAAGCCGCTTGATGCCGATAACGCACGTAGCCATCAACGTCAATACGGACAACGTTCTTTGGAGGAGGAGTCCAAGCTTTTTCAACATCACTTTGCCAAGGTTAAAAATTTTGTGCGTTAGTGTTTGATTAGATGTACTCTCCATGAGCAGGTAGATACAAGTATGAAGCATCTCCCTGGTATTCGCATTTTCGCCTTGGAAGAGAAATCTGCATCTGGCCGTCCAAAGGACCCAGCACGCCAAGCTGAAGGTTCTCTGCCAGGAGGTATTCTGGAATCGTCCCTTTCCAGGATTGTGGTTGGTATTCCACTTGAGCCATTCCTGCACATTTCCTGTAAAAAAGAGAGAAAAATAGTTAGGCCTCACAAGTTGTTTCCACAGGCTTTTAGCTCTCTCACGATCCCGATAACGTGAATCACGTCTTCCTCATTGTTGCAATTGAAAGGACAAAGATTTCCATTAGATAGCCCTCTTTCGGCTCTTAGAGAGTTAGTCACTAGTCTTTCGTGACCAACTTGCCACATGAACATTTTAACTTTCTCAGGAAGCTGCCATTTCCACAATAAGGACCAGAAGCTATTAGCACCTGTCTCGTCATGATCGGAGAGGTAATTGTAGGCAGATTTAACAGAGAAGCACCCATCTTTAGCAGCTCGCCAAGTGAAGCAATCAGGGAAACTATTAGTAGGGGGTTGCATTCTTGCAATAGAATTTATAATTATAGAAGGTAGGACTCCCCGCCATCTATTAGTATTCCATCTTCCGTTACTTGACATTTGGTCTCTTACCGTCTCATCAGGATTTATCGTGGATGGATCCTGAACAAAGGTTACGAGAGGGCGGTCAAGAGGGAGCCAGAGGTCATGCCAGAATTTGATTTCGCTCCCATTATTAACTTTTCTACCAATGCCAGCAAGAAACTTATCCCAGACCTCAACCACCGCCTTCCAAACGGAAGAAGAGTTCCTCTTTTTCGAAACCTGAGGCACAGAGGAGCGACCGCAATTATACTTGGACCAAAGGCATTGGGCCCATAGAGAGTCCTTTTTAGTCAAGAGATTCCAGCAGATCTTCATAATAAAAGCTTTATTTTGGCGACGGAGATTTTTAAATCCAAGTCCCCCCTGCTTCTTAGCTTTAGTTACTTTGTCCCAAGCAATGAGATGCATCTTCTTTACGTCCTCTTCTTGAGACCAGAGAAAGTTCCTCGATATCTTGTCAAGCTCATTAATAATACAAATAGGAAGGAGGGTTGATTGCATTTGATAGGAGGGCATAGAGGATAGCACCGATTTAATCAGAACAGTGCGACCAGCCATAGTTAAGAACTTGCTTTTCCAATTAGACGAGTCTTTGCCTGGTTTTTTGCACAATGTGATGATAGGTGGCTTTGGTAGTCCTCTTGTGAATGATTGGCACCCCCAAATATTTCCCAAGATCATGAGTAATACCAATGCCAAGAAGTTGACTTAGCTCGAGAGCTCGTTAAAATTGACATTACTAGAGAAGAACATTCGAGACTTAGGCCGGTTGATTACGTGACCGAGACCTCACGAAACTTTGCATCACATTACGGACTTCACCATTTGATGAGGAGAGGCCTCAGTGAAAAGAATGAGGTCGTCGGCAAAGAACAAATGAGAGATGGCGGGGCTCCCTCTCTTGAAGGTGAACGGCTTCCAGCGTCGGGCCTCACATTCGGCTTTGATTAAGTGCCCCAACCTTTCCATACAGAGAACAAAGATATACGGGCAGCGGGTCTCCTTGCCTAATGCCTCTGGAGGGGGTAAAACTCGGGCTCTCATCACCGTTCCAGAGGACGGACATGGATGTGGTAGAAAGGCAAGCCATGATAAGATCAATGAGATTCTTTGTCAAGCCTCAAACATGCAAGAGTATTCTTTATGAACCCCCAATCAAGTCTATCGAAAGCCTTTTCCATATCAACCTTGATGGCGACAAACCCTTTCTTCTTACCCTTCATTCTCATAGAGTGGATGATCTCCTGAGCAATGATAATGTTATCACAGCTGGTTCTGTTGGCAATAAAGCTGCATTGCTCAGACCCTATGAGGTGGCCCATAACATCTTTAAACCTATTCGCCAAGATCTTGGTGATGATCTTGAAACTCACGTTACATAGGGATATTGGCCGGAATTCCTTTAAGGTAGAAGGGTGGTCAACTTTAGGGATAAGGACAATCTTAGATCTGTTAATAGTAGCCATGGAGGGTGGATTAGTAAAGCACTCTTCAATAAACTCACAAATTTTATCCCCAACGGCATTCCATTGCGTTTGAAAAAAGTGGGCTTGAATGCCGTCGGGGCCCGGGGCCTTAAAAGCACCCATGGCGAAAGTTGCATTCTTTATTTCTAATCTGGTGACTCTATCTGAAAGCATGCGCATCTCGCGGGTATGGATGATAGGAAAGTTTGAGCACCACCCGTCAGGGTTCTTCACATGAGGATCGCGAGTATATAGGTTGGAGAAAAAATCATGCGCCATTTGTTTTGCCATATCATGGTCTTCAATCCAATCCCCTGCCTCATTTTGAATGGCACCAATATGCTGCTTCTTCCTTTTAATCACAGTTGAGGCATGAAAAAACCTTGTGTTCCTATCTCCATGTTGAAGCCATTTGCTTCTCGATTTCTCAACTCTCAACCCTCTTTGTGTGAACTTTTCAGATTTCTCATTAAATAAAGAAGTTGATGGGTAGGAAAAATTGGTTGAATCAAATATATTTATTTATTTAATAAACCATTTATATTTAAAGGGTTAAATTCGTCGTCGTCATTCAAATCATCCGTCTTGTTCATTTCAAATTTTGAATACCTCATAAAATCGTCGGTAAAAAAAAAAAAAAAAAAACCGTAAATCCATTTTTTTTTTTCTTCCATAGAAAAAATCGTTGATCAGAAAAATACAAGGACTGAATTCCATGGTTACAATACAAGGGCTCATTACGCCACTGCTTCAGCCTTCAGCTTCTACCCTTGCCACTCAATATTCGTCATCGTCAAATTTCTACTCTGCGTGCGCATTGCGCCCACCGCTTACTGTAACATTTACAATATATTAATAATCACTGCAGACGATAGATCCATTTTCGATTTTTCCTTCACTCGCTTACTTTTGTTAAGTATAAAATCACTCACTTTCCGACACTTACGGTTTGAGATTTAGATACAGAGATAGGGAAGCTGGTGGCAGTGGCGCTAAAACCTGCATTTCTGGCAAGTTAAGAGGTTTGTGAATTATTATTTCAATTTGCATACAGATCAAAGCCAGTCTTGCTATTTGGATAAGTGAGTTTTTGAGCGATCTTTTTTTTTTTTTTTTTTCTCGTTGATATTGAATGATGTGGTTGCGGATCTACTATTATCTTCTTCGTTTTCCATTCTTCTTTGAAATTAGAGATGAAATTTTTCTACCATTAATAATGCCTTTCTTTCTTCTTTTATTTTTTTATTTTCTGAAGCTCTACTTGCTATTTTGTCATTTTAATTTACTGGGTTCTTTTGCTCTTTTCCTGTTTATGTAGGAAAGTTATATTGGCAGTAATCTGATAGAAGATAGGAATGTGGGGTCGCTCTGCGATGTTAAGAACCGGGGATTTCCGGCCGGAAAATTTGGGTCAAAATGCTTTGGCCATGATTGGGAATGTATGCTTCTCCATGTTTGTTATCGGAGTGTTAGTCTTTACAATTATTGCTGCCACTTATGAACCTGAGGATCCCTTGTTTCATCCTTCGACCAAGATCACCAACTTCCTCACTTCCAAATCCAATGCCACTTTCAAATCCGATGACACTGTTGTTAAAACTGGAGAGGATTTTATGGTTACCAACGAAACTGCATTCGGCGCTGCTCTTAATTTAACAGATGTTAAGAATTCACTTGAATTCGAAATTAATGAGGCTGTCTCGTCTGTTTGTGATGTCAATGCTCCTATTGATTGTAAGGACCCTGAGGTGTTCCATTTGATGATGACAACCACTATTGAAAAGTTTAAGGATATTCACTTTTACCGATTTGGGAAACCTGTGCAAGGGTCAGATGGTCATAATTGTGATATGGCGTGGCGTTTCAGGCCGAAGGAAGGGAAAGCTGCTGCATTTTATAAGGATTACAGGAGGTTTGAGATTTCTAGGTCCGAGAATTGTACACTTAGTATTGTTAGCATCGGGGACTACCATACAGGTGTAAATGCAAGGAAGAGGAAGAAGCATAAGAAACGTGGGTCAAAGCAGGAGGAGATGACCTCAATGCCCGTAGTTGGAGAAACTGTCAATGATAACCTTCCTGTGGTTGAGTCTGAGAGTTCATTTAGTCATCAAAAGTACTTGATCTATGTGGGCGGTGGAGATAGGTGTAAGAGCATGAATCATTATCTTTGGAGTTTCTTGTGTGCTCTTGGTGAAGCTCAATACCTTAATCGAACATTGGTTATGGATTTGAGCATATGTCTTTCTTCAATATATACTTCATCAATGCAGAATGAGGAAGGCAAGGATTTCAGGTTTTACTATGATTTTGAGCATTTGAAGGAGTCAGCCTCTGTACTGGACCAGGAACAGTTTTGGTCAGATTGGAATAAATGGCAAAATAAAGATGGGTTGAATCTCCATCTTGTGGAGGACTTCAGAATCACCCCCATGAAACTTGCAGAAGTCAAAGATGCTTTGATTATGAGAAAGTTTGGATCTGTGGAGCCAGATAACTACTGGTACAGGGTCTGTGAAGGAGAGACTGAATCTGTTGTTCAAAGGCCATGGCATTTGTTATGGAAATCAAAGCGGTTGATGGAAATAGTGTCGGCAATAGCAGCAAGGTTGAATTGGGATTATGACTCTGTTCATATTGCCAGAGGGGAGAAGGCAAGGAACAAGGAGCTTTGGCCTAACCTAGATGCAGATACCTCTCCTGATGCGCTTCTCTCAACCTTGCAGGACAAGGTTGACAATGGAAGGAACCTCTACATAGCAACAAATGAACCAGACACATCTTTCTTTGACCCTCTGAAAGATAAGTATACCACTCATTTTCTTGATGAATATAAGGATCTTTGGGATGAAAATAGTGAATGGTACTCTGAGACAACAAAGCTTAACAATGGGGTTCCAGTAGAATTCGATGGTTACATGAGAGTCTCTGTTGACACTGAAGTGTTCTTGAGGGGTAAAAAGCAGATTGAAACTTTCAATGATTTGACCAATGATTGCAAGGATGGAATCAATACCTGTAGCGTTGCAACCAACTGATTCCCGTGACATTTGAGATTTTAATTGTTTCTCATAGTGGAATATCCTGCATCTGTACTTTTAGCTGTTATGTGTGTTGCATTCGATATATTGTAGCCTGTCTGTTCAAGTCTTTGTAGTAAGGAGTAAAATCATTCAGTTTTGTGTTGCAAGAGTAGTACTTCCTCATTAGTTATGAACCGCCTTTGATTAAAATTTGTTCTGTGCTTGAATCTCATCTGTATAATCAGCTGTTCATGGTTAAAAAGATGCAACTTCTGTATTTTTATTTTTGTTCGTACGACATATTACCCTAAAACCTTACATTGGGCATCATTACAGTGTTATTAAAAGCCTTCTTAGTAGATAAAACTAGCAGAATAAGTTAGAGAGATGTGTTGCCTCTCTGATGATCTTCAAGTTTGCTTCTTCTACCATGTATTTCGATTGTCATGCTATTAATTAATGTTGCTTATTCTTTGGATGTTTCTAATTTAAGTTGTATTAAGATGTATGGCTTTTCCATTTTCATAGTTTATTCCTTCTTTTGTTCAAGTGTGAACGCATGCTATATAAAGGTTAGATTAGTGGCTGTTATATTTTCATGGTTTTGCTTTTGTTTCTTGTTATGTAGTGAAAGGAATATGCATTAAGAAATGAAAGGGCTCTTGCAGGTGGGTTGGTGGGAGATATTGATTCTGATACTTTTTTCAAGGAAAAGATGCATTACCCAATAGTGTGATTAACCTCGTTATGATTGGATTGTAGCCTGTTTGAGTAGCCAGTCCTTTTCTAGGATATCATTACCATGGATAAACCATGTTCAATAATTTTAGGCTGTTGTAAAACTACTTTCTCTTAAATCGAAGGGGACTACCCCCCAAAAAAAAGGTATCTATATATATATGAGATAGGATATTGTTACTATCATTTTTTGTCACTACCACTATATATATATATATATATATATATATATATAAAAGGGGATTGCATTGCAAAACATTATCTAAATTATATGCAAAACATTACCTCGTTTTACGTTTCTAAATTATGGATGAGTTGGGCATATAATTCAATCTCAAAGCGTCAAAATGACCAAATAAATATATTCTTTGCATGTTGAAATAAAAATCAATTACTCTCTCCGATCTTAATTATAAGACCATTTTTTTAGTACAATTTGCACTATAAAAGTGGTCCTATAATTAGGACCGGAGATAGTACTATTATTATGTCAAATATTCCTTCCGGTCCTAATTATTGGAACACATTTAGGAGTTGGTTTTGGTCCTAATTATAGGACAAGTTTTTTTTTTGTCAATTTCTTCCTAAAATACCCCTATTGATACTTTCTCAATAATAATTAAACATAATAATAATTTAATAATGCACATATATATCCTATAAAGTAAATAATGCTTACAACTCATTAATACTACATACATCTCAATTCTACTATTTTTTTTTGTTTTTTTAATAAAATAATTTTGAACAATTTTTGTCATATTTTTTCTCTTTCACCCCTACTAATACTTTCTCCACAATAATTAATTTAACAACACGCTTATATTCTATCAAGTAAGAGATTCTACTTTATTTTTTATTTTTAAATAAAATAATTTTAATATTTCTTTAAAAAAAGTTTCCTGTGTTCAAAATGATTGATTTTTTTTCCTAAAATAACCAAATAAAATATTAATTTCATTATCTTTTTTCCATGGTTGAAAAAATAACCTTGCATTTGTATTATGCCAAGTTAAATAGATGCTCTTTTGATAGAAAATTTTTTCTTTGAAAAAATCCATGGAAAATATACAAAAAAAATATTATATACATTTAAAATTCATTTTAAATCTACAAAATCATTGGCGGCTAATAGAATGTTTACAGTGGCGGTCAGACGGTTGGCTTTTGTTAAGGATCGGATGAGTTTATATGTGCAAGGTCCAATAAGCAATGGTTGAGAGCCTTTGTGACACTATATTTTGCTGATGAACTAAGGGTATTTTAGGAAAATGAATACAATTAACTAATTTAACTATTATCCTTAATCTCTTCAAAATCTAGTAAATAGTTCCTATAATTAGGACCAGAGGGAATATCTCATAAAAGGGGATCTCTCTCTCTCTCTCTCTGGCCATTTTATCTTAGTGTGGCATGGCAATTTTATCTTGTGTTTGATACATAACAAAGTAAGTCAAAAAAAATTCCTGATTAATTATTTTACGATTAAAAGGGATCGGGATAATTCTATCGTTTTGCTTTAAATTATTTCTTTATTTTACCAGACACCATAAAGTAAAATATTTTATTTCTATTCCGGTGTATATCAAACATTTTTCATCACTAGTATTTCTTTTTATTAAAAATACTCCCAAAAGAGGCCTGATGCTTATTTTGATGGATATTTTGCTTGACATTGAAAAAGTAGACAAGCTAAACATTATTGTAAGGTACTCCATGTCAATTTTAATAAATAAAAAAATTTAGCAATTCAATACTTTTATGACTGGATAATTCAATAAAAAAAAATTCTCTAATAATATGTTTGGATGAAGAGAAAATTGGAGAGGAAAAAAAATTAAGAGAGAAAACTCACACAACAAAATTTACTATTTTTTGGAGTTTTCATTCTAGTATTCCTTCTCCCTATTTTCCCCTCATTTTTCTGTCTTACATGGCAAAAATGAAATCCTAAGCAAGAACTTTTGGACTCTAGTGATATTTTCAGTCCAAAAAGTTTTATACAAAAGATTGTCCCAAGGTCTCTCTCAAAGTGAAGCCTCGTGACTTTTGCTCTTCCATAATGCCATACTTTCTCTCGCTAGCCTATGTATACCATCCAAAACTAGAACACAAAGGGGAAAAAAAGGGAAGGATGGCTATTTCAGTTTCAAGAAAGAACTATTCTACAGATGACAGGTGACTAATTAATTTCCTGCTCTTCCAAGAAAGAACTTTTGTACATATCAGGATGACTGATTTATTTCCTCCTGGCCTTTAATTTCTTGACAGGAACAAGGGTCACGTTTTGGCCGGGTTTTTTGGTCCTGCCCTCCGAAGATGATCTCAACATTGACATGGCCACTTTATGTTGATGCTGATTTTTCTCCACCTTTTCATTTTCATCTGTAAATGGTTTCACCTCGAATGTTCCTCTGGTGAAACCTCTAGCAACCTGATCCAATTTAAAACAGCCAGTTGTTAGTTAAAGCATATTCATTCTAGACTTTGCTCCTTCAATCTAAGAACACAAAAACAACTTCTGATATAAATCACAGCCCAGTTTTGGTATTATATGGTAGTACATTACTTAATGGATCATTCATATGCAACAATGTGTTATGGAGAAGAATAAAATATAGGAAACGATCCTAAGAAGTAGTTCTGATTAAGGGAGCACTCATTAGACTGCAGTATAGCGTTAACTAAAACCCCATTTTGAGTTTTCACAAAAGAATTTATCAATTTGGTTCTTCACAAACAAAAGCGTTATTAATAGTGTTTTCTGTTAATCTACTGTAAATGAAACAACAGACATATAGTATTCTTGTATATGGTTTAACTAGTCATTATTAAATGATATTTAGGTATTTAGATGCTTTTTATCACTGTTTATTTGTAAGGTATCAAATTGGAAAATATCCATATGAGCTTGTTGGATTAAAAAGCTTGAACTTGGCTTGAATCATTGAAAGCTCGAATTTAGACATTGTCCACTTGGAAGATACTCCATTTTATTCATATTTATGAAGTTTTGTTAAGGTGAGAGATGCCACCAACCCACTTAAATACTTTATTGGTATCCCACACTACTCAAGGTGGCATTTCGTATCCTATGTTACTAAGTCTCCATCAGGCATCAGCATGCCTCACTGTTAGCCATAAATTCAGCACAGGCATAATCAGTTCAAGGAAATCAGCTTTACCTTTAAGAGAATCCAGACTTTAAGGGAGCTGCTCAGTATTGCAAGTCTAGTCTTTTTCCCAGAAGTCAGATATTGACACATATGATGATCAACTCTCAGAATAAATTTTGGCCAGGACTTCGGGTTTTCCGGGTCTGGCTTCCCGTCCATTGTTGCCTGGGAAAAGGGTGGAAGGAAACAAGAAATCAAAAATCACTACAATAGAGCAAGTGGCAACATTAAGAAGGGTGGGAAGAAAACAAGCACACAGAGAGAGTTGGCAATAGCAGGAAGAAGAAATAGATAATAATATGCCCTATATCAAATTGATCGGGAAAACTTGGAGTACAGCATACTGAATAAGACACAATTTTTCCTTTTACAAAATATCTCCTTCATGAATATAAGAATCTTTTCATTTTTTTTGTTATTAGTATGTTTTATTAAGAATATTAATTTCAGAATCCCATGCGATGTTTTTTAGCTCAATATCATAGCTTATCTTTTCAAAGGTCTTTGACACTTCTATTGCTATTTTTCATGATTATATGTATGAGAAAAATCCATAAGATGCATTGTACTTACAAGAAGCCGGCAGATTTGTTGTTCAATTTTGGAGAAGGATGTCTCTAAAGCTTCAACCCTGCCAGTGCCATGGCAACAGGAACATGGTTCACTAACCATGAAAGTTACACTAGGTCGAACCTGTTAAATATTAGTAACCATTAGTTAGATTGTTTGATCAATCTTGATTTAATTTGACCGGAAGCTGTGCAAACAAACAACAGAAGAAACTTCGCTATAGCTGAGGAATATACCCTCTTTCGCGTTATTTCCATGAGTCCATGCCTAGACAATTCAGAGACTTTAACCAAGGATCTGTCTCTCTCAACGGCATTCTTGGCTTCTTCATACACCAACCTTTTATTCGCTGTTCATAAAGAATCCAGACTCAATAAACAAATATATTGACAAAAACTTTCAAGACTAATCACACAGAACAAATGCCATTTCAAAGTCACAAAGAGAATGACCAACAATAGCATTCTTAAGCTAGTTATGGTTGCACAAATTAAAAGATTTACTATACTCAGGATATTTACTTTGAGGCTTGATGACTTAGGCAATTGACAAAAATTCAGCGTTGTCCATGATTTATCAACAGATTTAGACTTGAAGGACCCAGTTAACAGTTATAAAATCATTTTTGGACCTTGGTTGGCAGTTAAATCTTTTAAGTCGAGTGCTTCATAGAAACAGGATCTGACCTCTGTCCAAAAGAGGTGTACCATGGCAACTAAAACAGGCATAAAAGCATGAATAATCTTCAAGTTAGGTGAATAAGAATTGCATAGTAGAACATAATACTAATAGATAAACTTGAAAGGCGAAGGCAACAAGCAATGAACTCTCATATTCAAGAAACACCCTTACAATATTATTGCTATTAAACTGTTTCATAGGACTATATAGATCTTTAGAATGTCATTGAAATAAAACACAAGACACTGATGAAAAGTAAATGGAGAAATTTATCTTCAACAGAACTCATTATTTGATATGTACTTTAATTTCAGAAACAAGAGAAACTTTCCTACTTACCCTCATCAGTCATATCAATGAAATCAACTACAATAATGCCACCAATATCCCGTAACCTCAACTCCCTAGCAATCTGCAACACATTGTTTCTATTAAATAAACAACTTGTAATGGATACAAACCTCAATAAATATGTATATTTAAGAGGTAAAGGACATTAGGATCAATACTATAGATGAAGGATAACAACATAATTATCCATAACACCAAATGATCAGAGTAAATACAACTTTCTCTAAATTGTGTACACCATGTCCACGACCTAAGTATTAATCTTGTCTCTCCTTTGACATTTTATTTTTATAATTTACATATTTAATTTGCACTCTTCAATCTTTATCAAAGGATGAGACTTAGAGGATTCAATGATAAGATACAAGGCAATACTCGGATATAGTGTTGCATGCTAAATGGTTCAGTTTTTCTCCTTGAGAAACACCGCCTTCTAACTACTCTAAAGATTACCTTCATGATTTAATTCAACAAAAATTTACCAACTCTGAAAACAAAGTCCCAAATTTAAGGATAATATCAACATGACAAACGCTTCAAGTGAATTTGGGACTTTTTTAAATTTTAAAGAGGCATAATGTAAGTAAATTACTTTTTACTTATTTTGGTGATGTGATAGCTTTTTGGGATATATTTACATATATAAAAACCTTGGGATCAAAGAAATGCAAAAGAAACAACAGATAAGGTCATATGATTTCTCTTGTAAAGTCCTTTTTTACAGAACTTCCCTATCAGATAGGTTTCGGGATTGTACTATGGGACTTTTTGCTACTATCCATACTTGTCTTCACATGTGAGAATAATGCCAATATTTATCTTACCAAAGTCTATGTGATCAGCAAATAGACAATAATACAGAGCACAGAACCCAACATACTTGTTTTGCAGCTGCAAGATTGACATCTAGTATAGCTTTCTGCTGTGAGGTTGCATGACCAAACATCCCATGCCCACCATTTACATCAATAGAAACTAATGCCTCAGTTTGTTCAATGACTAGAGAACCTCCATTAGCAAGTGGAACCCTGTAAAATTAAAAAAGTAAAGAAAGCAGGTAAGTCATTCAGGTTATCAAGTCAGCAAGGAAGGCCAAGACAATTCACATTTTAGGAAAGAGTTGGCAAAGAGATTGCCAGCTACAGTTAAAATTTTATCTTGTGATTTCTTTTAGCAATATTTTGATTTTAAAACCAGAATTTGATACCCTAATGTGAGTAAAATATCAAGAATTTGATACCAGGAAGGTACAATTATAGAGTCACTTCAATTTAGATATAAAAAGCAAGCGCATGCAGCTTGCTATTCGTCATAAACTGGTTGACATTGATTAGAAGGACAAGAATTTCAACATAGAAAAGAAAAAAAAAAAAACTGCCAATTAATGCTGGAAAACAATGAAGAAAAATTGCGACTCGTTACGATGTATTTGTGTAATGAATTGATAGGACCTTTGACAACATGTTCTCCAATCTGATTAAAATGGAGATAATATAATTTTATTTTATCATATTTTTGGTTCACCACAAGGCTCTGCTTTTGTTATTTTATAAAATTCTCTTGAGAGAAATTCACATCATTGGAGTGATGCATGCTGATTTTCTCTAGCGTCTTCTATACATTCATGAAACTCCTAGTCCTCTGGATTAAATTTATTTCAAAAGGGGGATAAAAACAAACCTTAACTAATTAGATCAGAGTTGCGAACATGAAATGCTTGAACCATAGGGCACATTATTCTTTTTAAGTTATTCTGGAAATCTCGATGGTTAATAATAGCTTTAAAAGGCAACTATTTGTTTCCCTTTTTCCTTGTAAATAGTCATAGATAGGATTGATATTATTCTCCCTGATTTTTTATTCTGTTTTAGATGTATGCAGAGTATATATTGTTTGGTGTATCAATCAATGAGAATATGAGTTTTTTGGATCCCTACTGACAGTTATACAAAAATTTCAAAAACATTAGTGATTTTTCTTTTTAGTGACATAAGAGACTTAGTGGAATTTTCTCAACATTTTTCTAAAACTAATAAACCCGTAATTTCCAGTTCTTAAGGAGCATAAGTATTCAAATAAGTCCTATGGATTGATAGAAGATCTCATGGTAGCACAACAAATGCCAAGGATATTAGAGTCATTAAATGGCCTAGTATCAATAAAGGTTAGGGTATCTTCACCTTCTAGAGTCTTTCAGTGATATTTTTTCTCTTCTGCCTCACTTTTTTCTCTCACTTTTCTTCTTCATATTTTTTTAACACCAAGTATTAATTGGGAGCATAACGAATTTCAAATAACCCCAAGAAGATCCTTAATGGAAACCTAAAGTGTTTTCCTCACATAATCTTTATCAATGTTTCTACAGCATTCCACAAATGTTAGTTTAGTGTAAACAGTTTGAATTAAGAAGCTCATCTAAAAACAAAGCCAAATACAATGGAGATGTTAAAATTTACATGCAGATGATGAATAACATAACTTTACCTTTTGCTGAGGATATTGTCAATCTCTCCTTCAATGTTAAATTCATCAAAAAGTGGAACACTTCTATCATATAGTTCAACTCGATCACAAAGATCGGGGGCAATTTCCTGAAGGTAGCTGGTCACCTGAACAGTAAATGAAGAGGATGAGAACAGAAACAGAAGTTGAAACTGTGTAAGTTTGTACATCGAATCTCAAAAAAGCTACTGATCTAAGTGTTGCAACTACATCAGAAATATTCCATTGATATAGTAACCTTAGATTATATAAAATAAGCATGCCTATGACCATCAGTAAAAATTGCACACTAGTTATCATAATAATGTAAACACAGTTCTTAATATCTTTTCTTTAATCAAGATCTGACAGAAATTAACTATGAGACTATAGTAAACTAAAATTTGAGAACCCAAGCTACAGCTGGGTGAAGCAAGCTCACAGTCAAAGAAAATTCTCTTCTTAATGACATAAACTTTAGGGGGAACAAAAGTTGAAGTACTTCACACACAGATAGAAAGGGTCAAGTCCTATCCTGGCAACATATTCAATTGCAGAAAAAAGTTTGCAGATACCTCATGATATGTCCTTGGGGAGTCAACCACCATTTTCTTTACCTGAAGATAACATCATAGCAACAAGTAATTAGGAGACTTATAGTAAACTGCATTTTCTACAAGTGATATTACAGAGATGAATGAAGAGAGGGAGTTCAAATGAGCAACAGAATTAACCGTTTCACTGAAATAATCCTGGACTATGGAGAGAGTTTGACCCATTGCCGTGTGCAGAATAACAGGAACAGCTCCTTCTATGCCTTCATCTGCAGCAAGTGCAGCAGATTTTGCATGTTCCATTATGTTTTTCCAAGTTGAAAGCAAACCTTCCAAGTCTTTCTGCAGTTCCTCTAATGAATGACCAGCAGCAACAGTTCTTACAGTGAGGCCAAAACCTTGAGGCTGCAATGTCTTTGCGATCACTTTCAGTCTTGTGCGCTCAACACCAGAAATTTTTTTGGAGACTCCTATTCTATCACAACGAGTCACTAAGATCTGCAAGCCAGAAAGTCTAGTTTAGACAATATTTGAAAACTAATGAGGATAAAGACTAGGAATGCTATAACTGCAATGTTGAAGGGCAGGCCCATGCATAAAAGCGTACCCAGAATCTACTTCTTAATTTTGGATAAGCAGTAAGGGTGGGACCTTTAGTACCAAGACCCTCTTTGACAACTTGTACAATAATTTTGGTTCCCTTGCGAACTTGAGTCCATTTCCTTTCTTCAGGTGGTGCTTTGTTTCCCTTTGTATCTTTGTCTTGTAAAATTTGAAAACTGACAGACCCATTTATGCCAGTAGTAAGGGAAGTGCCGTTGGTTTCTTCTTCTATATGGACTTCATTTCCATCAATCTCATCCTCAAAGTCAGCTTCTACTTCACCATCATCAACCAAGCTGCCATTCACATTTTCCTTGAGGACTTCTGAAATATCAAAATCATCTTCTCCTTCCTGTTCGTCATAGTCATTGTCTGGTGATTGTAAAGAGCCATCCTCATGTGTGCCTGACATTCCATCAAAATTATTCTCATTGGGAATGGATGAAGCCTGCAGATCTTCTTTCTTTCTTCTTTGACGAAATGGAGGGAATATAAATGGTTCCCTGTTATGCTTTATGTCCATTAGAGAATGCCTAGAACTACCAATATTTACAAAAGCCCCTCCCATATGGGGAACAAGCTTTGTGATTATCCCTATATATACACTATCACATTGCACATTGTTCTTCACTGGTTCCAGTAATAATTCAACCAATTTCTCATCTTCCAGCACAGCAATCCTTTGCATGGTACATATTGACGAGTTAATCAGTATAATGGTAGACACCGGGTCCTTCTGAATAATATCACTACTTTCTTCATGCAACAACTTGTCTGTGTCTACTAACTTCACTTGACTTTCTACCGTGGCATCAGTTCTTGCTTCATCAGATTCTAATATATCCTTGGAGACAATGAAAGAAGGCGGATAGAGCAACCAGGGTTCCTCAATAGGCTGGAAGTTATCAGAACAGATGCTACTAGAATTTGAAACCATATTAAGTGCGTTTACCAAACCCTCACCGTCATAATAGAATTGATCTTCTACCCCAAGCGCCTTCAACTTTATTATGTCAGTTTCAAGCTGATTCATAATCTTTGCTTCATCTGTCAAATCACTGTAAACATTTGAGAATTCAGAAAAATATTATGCAAAGAAGTTAATTATAAATGGGTAAGAATAGGGAAAAACACCTTTGACTGGTAAAGATATAGGGATGTGCTCTAGAGGATACATGTCTTCAATGTAGTGAGCACATGCATGAGCTGCAGGTATCTGGGAAACAGATCTAATCCATGAATCCCTCACTAGAATTTGAGCATCTCCATGAACAGTAGGAGGCACTGACAGAAAAAACTCTGGTCCAGGCTTCCAAAGGATGTCACTCGAGGAGCCAGATTTTCCCTTAATGAAGTAAGTATATTTGAAATTCAAGCCGCATGCAATCTGCAAGAATAAATAACTTGAGTTATAATGAATATTTACCAATGTCTGATGTTCACATAATATTCCAAGATAACAGTTTCATAATTAGGAGTATTTGACATGTCAAACTTCATAAATTATAGAACACAATAACAAAACTATATATATACATATATATTGTTATGTGTGCAACTGATGTTATCCTATTTTCGAAGTATCTTAAAAAATCATTTTATAGAAGAAATGTAGCAAATACTAAGATGTTAAACTATATTATTAAATTGTCAATGTACAACTATCACCAAAAAAATCATGTACAACAAAGGAACACCAAGAAATAACTAAATTATCTTTCAAAACAAATAAAAGCATTATGAATGAGCTTAAAGAAACAACCTAGTCAAATTACCTTGAACTCAGCCTTCCATATGTTAGCATCCTCTGTAGGAGACATCAGTAAAGCCACGTCTGACTTCCAGCAACCTAATACAGCAGGATCACCAGTAATGTAAAGAAGCTGACCATCTTCTAAATCAGATTCTATGGTCCAGATGATCTTGCATAATTTATCAGCACTGATGCTTGGCTTGCCTGAAAAATTTTCTTGCCTGATTCATCATCAAGTCTAAAATACAGGAAAATACATATGGAAATTATGACTTGAAACATGAAAACCCTAAATTGCAGAAACAGATGTAAGCCTGGGGTGAAAATATGATATAATGGTGAAAGAGAAGGATATTCAATTATGATAGTTATTTGCTTCGAATTAATGTAGTCCCATACTCCCATTAGAATAATGCTGTTATGTTTGTATCATTTAGGCTTGAAGTACAATTGAGTACATATGTCTATATCTCACTCTATTTAACAGATGAAGATTTTTGCTGATAAACATAGTTCCCATAATCATCTTTATTATGATTTATTCACTAAGGAATCTGTCAAGCTGAATCTTTTCTTCTTTGCAACTTGCAGGAGGAGGATACATAATGGCAATTATATAACCACAAGAATAGAATATACAACATCAAGCATGAAATCTAACTCCTGACCTTTGGATTTTATTAAAGACAGATTAACAAAACAGTTGAGATAAGGATGCAACAGCAATGAACAATACTGAAAGAAATTTCAAGCCTAAGGAAGGGAGTTTTATTTGATATCTAAGGAGGAAAAAAATATGTGCACAAGTGCATGCATATGCACAAAGAGGAAAGCAGAAAGAGCACAATAAAGTAATCGGAAAAAGCTAGGCTAACAGTGCAAGCATTGAAGTTACCTGTTGATAATGTAGCTAGTCTTCTGACGGATTTACGACTCTTCACAGAACATGTGAATCTGAAAATATTCCGAGGTAGTACTTGATGGTATATGTGCCTGTCTCAACATTATATACGAAGTGCTTCTAAGAGACCAGACAAATGAACAATGCATAGAATGAAAAGCCTTCCTAGATGTATCGAACTACATGCGAAATCAATCAGTAAATATCCTATCTTTCAAAGGCGAAACCATCAATAAACGTGGATTTTGAAATCTGCCCATACAATTTTGTTACTATGCAAATAATGACATTTATTAAACTGGGTATAAAGGAAAGGAATTTTTCCTCTTAATTTGAACTTTGTAAGATGACAATAAATAAGTACAAAAACAATAAAAGTTGAAATGCAACAAAAGTTATCACTTTACAAACAAAGTGAGCAACAGAGCCATGCAAACTTACAGCGAGAGAGACCTCTTAGAAGGGACCAGCGAAGAGCAAGAGAAGGGACAATCCCTTCGAAGAAGCTGAAAGTGGTTCATAATACCAACTTCAGCAATGACCACCTCCATGAGCACCGCGAGTGGAATTGCTAAAGTGGGCATAAGAAGCATTTCGAATTCCTCATTTGGAATTGAAGCTTGAACTGAGAGAAGCCAGGAAATCAAGAAGAAAAGGAGAAAAGAATGCTTCAGTGAAGAAAATTAAAGGAAAAAAAGATTTCGGTACGTTTAAGCTAAAAGTGGAGATTGAGAAATGGTGCTTCGGATAGAGTATAGAGCTATAGATTGATGGGTACTGTTTCTGAGTTAGAGGGAGAAGATAAGCAGCGTTATTACTTATTACGTTGCAATACACAAAAAATGAGTTGCTTGGCGCCTTCTGTGGTAGGCATCGCAGGAGGAAAAAGCAAATGCCTTCGCGTTCAGTTTTCTCATCAATCTGTTTTACAAGGGAATTATTTATTATAAAGAGTGCCCAATAATAAAATTAATTACCATTGATCCTAATTATAAGACCTAGTTGACTTTATTTGAAGATATTAATGAAAATAAATAAGTTAATTAATCATTTCATATATTGTATATCCTTAGATTATATATTAATTTATAAGTTAAACTAATTAATTTGAAGAAAAAAATACAAATACAAATACTCTAAAATAATTTAATTAACTTCATTAATCTCTTTAAAAAAATTAACTAAGTCTTATAATTAGGACTATTTTATGTACAATTCAAAATTTTCATTTACATATCAAATTTATATATTTGCAAGGATATGTAAGTAATTAGTTTTTTTATTTAAAACCTATTTGTAATTTTTTTTTTTTTTAATGATCATCATCAATTTTTTATATTCAACTATTCAAGTATATAAATTGTTAACAATCACCTGATAAATGCATAATTTAATTAAAAAAATATGTAAGGTAATATTAGTTAAACTATGTTAAGCTATATAATTATCATGGGATTCAATTAAGCTTTGAATAGTACTTCTCAAAATTTATTAAACCTAACTAAAGACAAAACTTGGTGTTAAAGCCATGCAATGCCATTATTCCCTTTAATAAACCTTAGGGTAATTATTAATGATTTTGTAGTATAGGGGCATAGAAACTCGAAAAATTGTAATCTGCTTGTAATCTTATACTATTAATCTATTTAAATGGGAAAAAAATGAGAGGATGTTCCCTTAAGGAGCAAAAAACAAAAACCCTCATTTTCCCCATACTACCTTCAGTTTTAAATATGAGAGTTAGTTGGAGGTTGCATCTGGTTTTAAATATAAAGTCTCGATCAACTTTGTCTCTTAAATATATAATTTTGTTTCTGAAGAATCTCTATTAATTGCATATATTAAGTTGTTTTTATTTAAGCATAGTCATGATGAAATAGGGTATTTTAAGAAAATCAAGATATATTTGTTACAAATAACTAATAACATAATTAACTTCACTAAATTTTTTTTACTATTGTTCAAATTATAAAAGCACAATTTACTTTGGCTCCAAAATTTATATTTTTTTTTAAACTATCCCTATTTGATTGCACATATTAGGAAAGTTTTCTTCAATCAATGATTAGTTTTGATACAAATGTAAGAGAGTGTTTTAGGAAAACCAATATTTGTATTTTTAACAAATAACTAATTTAACTAGATTTTTTTAATATCTACAAATTAGTTATGCAGTTCTTATATTAAGTATTACAAATATTATTTTGATTCCAAAATGTGATGCACCTTAAAACCATCAAGGATTTTAGGCCAATCATCCTCTGTAATGTATTTTATAAGATCATTTCTAAGATTCTTTGTAATAGGTTGAAGCAATCTCTTGAGCAAGTGATATCCTCAAACCAAAGTGCTTTAAGGGGCGGTTGATATCTGATAATATTCTCTTGGTCTCTGACTTGATGCATCAAATTCATAATTCAACACAAGGCAAGAGGAAGTCAGCAGCTCTAAAAGTAAATTTATCAAAATCTTTTGATTGGCTTTCATGGAATTTTATAGCTGCAGTTCTCCAACAAATAAGTTATGATTTGTTTATTGAGTTTAGCCATTCCCTTATTAACTCTTAACAAACCTTATTAAAAAAATAAATCAATTTCAAAGTTTTTTTTTTTCCTATCTTCAATGAGTTAATGGTAAAAATACAAGTACTATTTTAGCTTCAGTTTGATTCTGGATTAATTTCACTTCAATGATGGGAAAAAAATCCATACTCTATTATCCAATCATTCTAATTTTATTTTTAAAAAGATATATTTTCTTACATATTTATGTAAGGTCAGAACTCTTATTAAAAATAAAAAAGATTGAATAATCAATCACATTTTTTACATATTCCTGTACATTTAACATTTGATATTAATATTGATTTTAATCGTGTTTGTTTTTTATGAATCTTCTCATATAGTAATAATTTAATATCAAATAATAGTTTAGAAAAATATTTCAAAGTTTAAACCACCAAAATGATCAACCAAAAAAGTACTGTATAACTTTACTTGACTTAAATCTGACGCTTAGAAAACTCATTTTACTGTGGTGAAAACTGAAAAGGGAAAAAATTATTTAAAGGAAGCCCGTAAGAATCTCCTGCTTTTTAATTATTTTTTCCTTCATGGTTTATGTATGGTGAAAACATGAATACAATAAGTGCACGTTGAAAAGAGAATTCATTTCGAAACCAATTCATTCATGTCATTTACCATTCAACAGTTCTTTTTCTTTAATTCTTTCTGCACCTTTTCTCTAATCATGCTCTAAAACACAGAACTTGTAGCACAGTCCAAGACTTTTTTAAGCTCATGCAGATTGGTGCTAAGCGCATAAAGAGGTCAATCTGAATTCATTGAACTCTACAATAACAGTGTTAGAACTAAGCATTGTTACAGGAATACAAAGATACATGGTTAAGCAACTCACACCCAGAAACATGAATTTAAAGGGAAAAAATGAAGCCAGCACTAAAGCATTTCCAAACAAGCATTTCTCTCAATCTATCCATCATTAACCACCCCAACTACTAGATTTCAGCATCTTTGATCTCACAATAGATCCACAGCTACGGAAATCACAGTAATGGCTGTAACATTATGGGGGCAACATCTCCTTTGGGCAGCGAGAAACACAATGAGAATTCTTTCATCGCCACGCTTCAGCCAATTCAGTTCTAGAGTTTATTCGCCGAAGAATGGGAATTCCCCTGTTCTTCTCTGCATTGCCTACTAGTGGCAGCTCAATCACCTTTTCAGAATACTTCACTGTATTTGATTTGCTCAACGGAAGGTTTTTGCTCTTGCAAGTATTGACTTCATCCGCCTTCATCAGACTACTCAAAGTAACTTGAGAGATAACATTGCAGGGGCAACTGTCAGCTAGCAGCCTATTTCCCCGAGAAATGATATTTTCAATAGATATTGGCAAAGTTTTCGATCCACTTTCAGTTTCAGATCCATCTTCAGAAAGGTGAGTTGGCCTTTCTGAAGGAGGCTCCTTAGTATCAATGACTTTTTCCTCTTCTTCACTCGTGTCATTTCCACCTTCACTGCCATCCTTGAAATCCAGTCCGGAAGGGCTCTGGTGCCAGTCATCATCAAATGAATCTAGGTTGGAAGTGGGAATCGATTCTACCATAGATTCCTCTCTGTCTCTCAGTGTCTTTAGGACAAGAGTCTTGAGAAAATTCATCACTTGCACTGCATACATCAAAGCAGTCAAGGGATCCGCCATCTGTAGTTCATAGATGTTAGAATTGCAGTCAGTCACTGTGCCATGGACACTGACCAATACCATGATTTTTATAAAAGCAACCACAGCTTTAGCTCAAACAGGTAGTAGTTTACATGTATGACAAGAGTAACATAAACTAAAATTTGGGCAAGGTATGAAAGCAAATCAAATTTACAAGACTGAAGAAAATAATTGATATATTCACCAGCGTTAACATAATTTTATCAGATTAAAAATTTAATCACAGATAACAGGGATGAGTATAACAAAGAATATATGATGTTAGCTTACTTGAGTCATATTTGGTGCAAAAACCATTGCAATATTACGTGCACTCATCTTGTTCAAGTGTTCCAGTTGAGCAACATCAGCCATTAGGTTGATTGCCCAATCCAGCAGAGCAGCTTCTGTTGGTGGAAGAAGCCTCACAAGTTGGGCACACTCTTCTTCAGACTGAGACTGCATCACCTGCTCTGGTGAAAGAGGATCCAATACTCCAGATGGAAGTTCTCTGAACCAAGCCTGCAAAAGAACATCATTAGACCAAATTGATCCAGTTATCCCTCTCGAATAGTTGCCTAAGTGAGTTAAAATGAGCTCTGCAAATGGATACCAACTTAGATCGCACCAAAAAAATATAATCTATAAACTTAATATAAATACTTTTTCAAACAGTTCAGGGGGAAAGGAAGAATAAACCTGGTAACACCTTAATAAGGCCTGCCAAGCAGTGCACATCAATGCCATCTGGTACTACTCCTCTGTTTAATTGTTCCCTCACATACTCTTCCTGACCATTCTCAGCATTAATTCTGAAGATTCCTTCAGCCTGCATGTGAGGGTTCGATATTTCAAGTTATCAAACAGTGAACTATGTAAAAGCCTTGTTGCAAACTAAGAAATGGATATCAGATAAAACTATTAGTTTTCTCCTCCCTTGATTCGCAATATTTGACCAGGTAACATAATAGATTAAACAAACATTGGAGTTTGGACAATAACCAAAAATGGTAGGAAAGGATATGCAATGCCAAATACCTGCAGGCCTCCTTGTGCATACAGTTGTCTTTGCAATAACAGGAGTATTGTGGGTACACTATTTCCTCTGGCATCAAAAGAAAGTTGCATAGATTCTGTTGAAACCCCGAAGACACTTGTACTGTGGATAATAAAATAAAATCTATCAAAACTCAATAGAATGATAAGTTTTAGGGATGGATGCATTCATCAAACAGGTCATACGAATCAAGTAGATAATGTAGCCAAAAGTAGATGAATAAATAGATGATTAATCAGCTAACTTTAGATAGGGAATAAATTAATGATATACCACCAAGGGTATATTGACAGATGTGAAAATACAATTACTATTGTTTCTTTTTGATATATGGCAAATAGCTTTTTATATTAAACATGTCACGTATTGATGATTCCTTACTAAATTAACAGCATAAATTTACAAAGCTTTACCCAAAAGTGCACAACTTGCATCAAGTTCTACCTGAGTTCAAATATAAAAGATATATTTACCCTTGTTTTCTTTTACTTCTTAGTGCATGTAAGAGGCTATTTGCTCCACATTAAAAGTTTAGGCAGTTTATTGCCAAAATTATAACAACAGGCTCATTTGCCAAGGCATCAAAGTTCAAGGGTTGTTTGATTTATGTTGGCAGCATCCACTCCATTGATGAAGTGTATTACAATATCAAAGAAAGAACTGACAACAAAACCAACAAGGAAACAGAAGAGACAGCAGGTAAGGGGGAATACTGGTTCTATGCTACACCATATAATTTCAAGCTGCTATCAGACTTCAACTGTAAGGACTATGGTAATTTATAAGAGAACCACAACTGCAATGTAAGTTCACGTTGCATCAGGAGGTTTCAACTTAGCATATTAACATTCATATTGTTCTTTGATATCTGACTTAAGGAATTTATAAATATAGGTACTACAAATGCCAACTGTGATCTAAGATTTTACTATCCTTCCATATAGATAAGGGAGACAACGGCCTCTATGCACCTACTGTGTAAGATTAAATTCAACCAAGAGAGCTAGAGCGAGTATTAGAGAATGAACTACACTAAATTAGTAGATTTTTCTGTGGCTTCAGCTTGCCGAGCCTTCCACTGGGTACTTGATATTTCACGGTGCAACAATGCCATGCAAGCTTAATTTATAATGTCAGAACAATTGGTCTGAAATAAAATCGCAGTAAACTGGACATAGTTTTGCAATAGATGAGATAAACAAGCAAATCCTGACAATAATAGGAATTCCAGATTTTACGTTTTCATCTGATTAAACAAACCTGCATAATGCTTCCAAGTCATCTTTTTTTTTCTTGCTATAAAAATTTTAGGAAGGGGTCGGCTCACGGGTTAGATTAGAGAGTACAGCTTCCAAGTCATTTGTTATTGTAGAAAAGCATCGCTTAAGTGCAATAAGTGAACTTTATAGGCCCAGACAAAAAAAAAAAAAAAAAACCGGAGCCGCTGAAACTTGAATGTGGGTTCTCAAAGAAAAGCGCTTGAGGTGGATTTTCGCGATCATGCAACAATCACATCGTCCATGAAACTATCGTTCTAGAGGCATGAATTTGAAAGGAAACATATATATTTCTATAGGCTTCTGGAAAGAAATTCATGAAGATTGGAACATTCCCAATCCGTAAAACAAAGAGAAACAGCTAGATATTATCGAATAACGCGCACAAAATTATCACTACTAAGCATGAAAGAGAAAGTTTCTTCAAATTCTATTACTCAGAATACATTTAGCAACATATTCAGCTATTTCATATCAGCTAACCTGGCGCTAGGAGCTCTTCTGGGAACTTCGGGTTCAAATTCCACAGGCAATCCAAGAAAACCATGAAAGCGATCGAAGGTGACATGCGCAACATGGCTGACATTGGAAGGCCATCCAATCTCCATGGAACAGAGCTCTCCTCTACTAGTACTACACCCAATCAAAGATTTCCTGAAAGCAGTAACCAAAAGCGTCAAAATAGACAACTGATCTCCCTCTCTGTCTCTTTCTTTCCTTTTCCTGTCTCGTACTTGACCTTCCTCCTCTTCGACCTCCTCTGTACCCAACTGGACCCGGACCCTTTCATCTACCGTGGGACTGTTAATAAGGGAACTTGAATGAGACCCATCATTGGGTGTGATTCGCCCACATGGACTGGAAGAGCTTGAGGTTGAAGGCAGGTGAGATGGGGATTGGAGTATTTCAGTCATATTGGAGCACTTAAGCGGTGTTTATTCAATTGTGCGCGAAAAGCCAAGATTTTGATATGAAAATGGTGGAGTGGAGTTTGATTCAAGAAAGGGTTTCGGAAGGTGAGACGATTTCGTCATCACTTTACCTTCCTCAGGCTGGCTTTAGGTTATGGAGGGACAAAAAGTAGGGAATGGGTCCAGATTCTCGCGTGGGAAAAAAGGATCAGAAGATTGCAACGAGTGAGAGAAAGAGAGGTGGTTGGACAGAGATGGCGGAGTAATAAGAAAAAGGAAGAATAATGACGGAGCGGGACTGGTTTAGATCGTTTAATGATATCTGTGAATGGAGTTGGCAAGAAGAAAAAGGAAAAAAATAAAATAAAATAGAGTGGGGCCAGAAATTCACTAAGGTCAAAGTGGGCTTCACCTCGCGAAAAGAGCACTATGTTTTCTTGTTAGCAAAGATCATTAGACACATTATTAGCAAAGTTCAAAGTAACCTCGTGATATCAACACTGATCTTGGTAGGTTACTCGTTCTCTTTTAACTAGGTCTTGATTTTAAAGATGTGAATAGAGCAGGTGGCATGAGTAGTTATTTTTTCCTGCTAGGAAGACCAATTCAAGGTGAATACAGATTAATCTGATCTTGATAAATTCTCTAAATATGATGATGCATATGAAAAAAAAAAAAAAGGTGAATACAGATTAATCGACCTTGATAAATCCTCTAAATATGATGATGCCTTGTGATCCACTATTGTCGAGTTGGCAAGTTATGTTTTCTACGTTATCCATCCAACTTTGTTCAGAGATGTGGTTTGTTTATAATATTAGAGTGATTTAAATCAGAAATCTAAGCTAATTATTCAAATTGATCCTGACACGTTAGAAGGAAACACCGAAAGTTTCTATCATTCTATGCACCCAATTCATTTCTTGCTTTTTTCGGTGAATCATCCCAATTTTTAATCGTTTCGTCTTAATTACAACTTTGTACATAAATTTGTGTGGGCATTTCAGTGTACACATTTAAAACATCCTGACCAGCCCCAGGCTCCTAACTTCTGTCTTATTAAACAAGCCTGTCTTATTAAACAAGCAACTCCAATAATGCAAGTTACTGTGAATATCGTGATCCATCAATTCTATCATGTTGTCTCCATAAGTCTTAAAACTTCGCACTCAATGGACTTGTTTGGTGAGAGTGTTAGGAGCATTTGTGGTAAAGTTAATGAGTTTTGGAGAAAAAATTCAACGTGGTGTGTTTGGATTCGGTGTTAAGTTCACTGGACTTAAAGCTTCTAACGCTCAAAAAGCTCCATAATCCAGTTTTTTCTAAAATGCTTTTAGCTTTTTGATGTGAGCCCCGCCACTTCTACCACCGTCAATCCAAACACAAATCATTATCTATAACTTGACTTTTTTCCTATCGAGTTTTTTTTTTTAAAGTCAAATAGCTTTTAAGCCCCCGCTCCTACCGCCAACCCAAACAAACCCAATATTGTTTTATTGTTTGGGTCCCTGAGCGATAACAGAAAAGGAGATAACAATGTGTTAATAAAACTCCTTTGGCAACTAGGTGGTTGGTTATTCTAGAAAGATTGGTATGTGTCAATCCAATTCTGCTGAGAAATGGGCTATTGCGGAGGGTCTTCAATTGGCTTGGGACATGGGACTAAAGAAGGTCATTTTGGAATCTGATTCTGATGAGGTTATTAATTAGCTTTTAGATGATTCTTATAATACTAGCTTGATTGTGAAAGCTAGAGATATGCTTTGTTGGGATTGGTAGGTTGATGTTAAGGTCATCCCTCGTGATTACTTCCTCTGGTCCTTATTATAAGGCATCAACTAGCAAGTTTATTTGGTCCTTTTTATAAGGTACTTGTTTGTTCCCAAGAAACATTTATTGCTTTTTTCCAAGTATGCCCATAATTAATACGGGTAGTAGGTGAAAATAATAATTAATATAATATTAGAGTTTAGTGCAATTAGTAGGGGTAACATTGGAAGCTACTTAAATTGTAGGACAACTTTATTGACTTTAACTATTTTTATTGATTCGTGAGAATAGTTAGTTGATGCCTTATAATAAAGACCAAAGGGAGTATAATAGAGTTGTGGATGCCTTGACTAAATTAGGTATCTCCAATTCTACAATCTTAGTTGGGTGTCCCACTCATTTGAGAGCTTGGGTAAACCAAGAGTGCTTATGATTAAATTCTTCTTATATGTAATTTCTTTCTTGTAATATAGGCGTTTAGCCATCTCTTATATCACAAAAAAAATCAAGATGAATTTATATTGATAACAAATTATTCTTTATAAGATATAAATCAACCCACTTGGGTTTGATAATGATGATCTCTTACTTGAAAGTGATTAACAACTAATTCTAAATCTAGGGATCTAAGAGGGACTTCCTTCTATAGAGAGAAACTCACATTAACCTCTTTTTAACATGATGTGAATCTCACTATCTTATATACCTTAATTCATATAATTAGACATCTATTTATAGAGTCTTACAATAATTAACTACCTCATTAAGATCTTAACCAACTAATGAGGATCTCAACTAACTGATGATTTTTTATATCTCTAATATCCCTCTCAAGTTGACACTTATTATATTCATGAAAGTGTCAACTTGCTAAATAGGGCTTAGTGAAGTGAGATTAAACCAATCATGTTGTTTTTATGAACACCACTTTTAGAAGACATCTTCCTCCTTGACTTTTCAGTATCCTTCTTGAAGAACCATACCATATCATTGTAGTTATCTTCATCATGTTGGCTTCATAAGATGATTACTTGGACTCTCTACTTTGGTTTCTGCCCTTGTAACTTTGAGTGCCGTTATCTTCATATATGGGCTCACTCCCATCACTATTCCAGCATATCTTGGAGCAACATCCGTGTGGTTCACTACAAACCCAGCTCTGCCCAGTGCCAAGAAACCAAGAGCAACAGAAGAACAGAAGACAGCACCACCTGAAGTTCTAAAAATGGGGATTACCTTAAGGATATAGAAGCAAATAAGAAATCCTACGGTGTTAAAAAAATTCCGGTGTTCTAGTCAAAGAGATTATTCTCTTGGTGATCAAATAGTCAGCTACAAACCCACCAATGTTTGAGAATATGAACATGTTCGGATAGGGCATCATTTTAGAAGAACCCATAGGCTTAGTTGAAGGCCCAATTCAAAGTATGTTGGCAGCCAATTCATTAACACATATAATGATATAAACCATAATGAAAAGTGAAATTGCCGACAACAATTGCCCAGACTGGCAAGCTGGTTGGAATTTTAATCCAAGCGATTTTTCTACATGCTCTCATCCATAAACTCTGAACCACATAAAAATCTCTGCACATTTATCTTGAAATTTTCCTCTTTGGTTTGGATCCTTGGATGTTATGGTATGGTTCTTCAAAGACTGTCACACTACGCACCACATAGCCAGGAAACAAACCAATTCACTGTCGAGATGTTTTGTAGCTAATATTTGACATAGCATTTTCTGTTTGTCGATAGATGCCTCTTTCCCAATGAATCTGTTGCAATCTCTTCACAACACTACGAAATATCAAATCACAGGGCAAACCCACCAATGTTGTTTCACCTACAAGTGTCCTTACACCATTGCTTTCAACCCACTTTAACAAGTGTCCTTTGCTCCCAAACTGTTCTTTATTCCCAAAATCATAAATTAAGGGAAGAATCATTGACAAAGTGTTCGACTTATACAAGAGTGATATCTTGTCAGTTGAAACCTCAATGTCAGTTCCTTGAAATATAAAACCTATTAGCATTCTGATTTCACTTGAGACAATGACTCCCATGCTAAAGGAGCACATTTTGCGGACCAAACAATTTTTTTTGAAATGTTTGAGCAATAGAACAGAAGACCAGAGATTCTCAAAAAGATAGAGACATATTTAAGCAGTGGTCATGAACCACGTTCCTCACCTGGACCTTCTATTTTGGTGCTGATCGTAGAACATCCAATAATGCTAAAATCATTGGCCTTGTCAGTTGTCACACACATTAAAAGTATGGATGGTTTATATCTTTTCTTTACATATAGCCAATTATATGTTGCATTATCAAGGGTTAAAAAGCATCGATGGTTTAAAGATTGTTGTGGATGATAATGGTTGTGGCAACAAGAACACAACAAGGAATGTTGTGTACAAAGAGATATTTAGGAAAGTTAATGAAGAGAAGACATTGTTGTTTAACATTGTTAAGATTTCATTTATAATATGTACTCTGAATCAATTGGAGGATATTTTTGTTTACCATTGTTGAGATTTAATTTCTAATGTGCAATCATTCATTGGTAGTAATGTTTGAATGTTCCTTAAAGATAAAAAAGTTGCATCAAGTAGGAAACAAAATATGTCTAAGGAACTCGTGAAATACTATCATTCTCGAGAATGTCAAGGCATTCTCATTCTCGAGAATGCCGAATGCCTTGGGCTTGGGCATTCTGCATAATGCCTTGCGCGAACGTCTTTTTTTTTTTTTTTTCATTGGTGCGCGGCGTCGACCGGGACGGCGGAGGTCAAGAATCACGGCACATGAGGAGTTGAGATCGGATTGGAGCCTGAGATTTGGTTTACCTCTCTCTCTCTCTCCCCCTCTGAAGGAAGGAGTGTGTGGTTTAAAATAATATTTTATATTCAGGGTGAAATGGTATTTTGCGTCATTTTCCTATCTTATTTTACTCCCTGAGGCTGTTTGTGCTTCTATATTTGGGATGTCTATAAGATTTATACTCACTGTTCAGTACTTATTATTGGACGATTGTACCCTTAACCCTACGGGTATTACTTTATGTTATTGCATGTACCTTTTCTAGTATATTGTAGTTGTCCAAACTGAGCATATGTTCTACCGCGCACACTCTGATATATGATTAAAGTGACTAAGTAATAAAGGAGAAGTAATAAGCGGAAAGGGTCCCTCTAACTGCCACCCGAAAGGGCGAGGCTGGTAGGGGTGTAACAAAAACTGCTGAGAAGACTTCTCAGCAGAGAGAGCGGGGTTGCACACAGTCGCAGAGGCAATTTAAGGGCAGGTGGATATTTATAGTCTAGACAGCTAATAATATAGGCCAGTTTTTTCAATAAATCATTAAAACATGAAAGTAACCATTAAATAATTATTGGTACAACAATATAGATTAGTTGTATCACTGTTGAAGTAAAACAGAGTAAATACCATAAGTACCTATAATGTGTGTGTGTATGAACAATATCCTATGTTTATTAATAAGTGTTTGCTATAATATAAACCTGTTTATATATATGATTATAGCAAACAAATGATATTTTAATACACACACAATATTTTTGATTCAACAATAAAACGTGATATCAAAATCATTATAAAATTTAGATAGTATCAACACTATCTCAATTGTACTTAATTGCACTTATTTATTTTATCTTGTGCTTCCAAACCATATAGATATGTAAAACAATAGCATTATTTGTTATATAATTCATTCAACATATATGTACTATCAAAATTTAAATTTAAATTTATTAGGAAAAAAATAAATCTATTAACAAATCATGTTTACAAGTTTATAATTTATTTTCTTATGCTTTTATTTTATAAAATATCAATTTATGACTATCTCAATTTTCATATAAGTGTTGCTTAATTCTATCTCAATAAAATTAAAATATATGCAAACAATTTTAAATTTAGCAAAAGGAAAAATTTAATAGATTTACATATGGGAAAAATTGTAAGCAAAAATGAATAATTTAATCAAACAAGTACATAAATTAACCAATAATGTGTAAATTTGAGATATGTACTAATAACTTACATTTTAAAATACCTTATTCATTACCGATCAATATATTGATATTTACACCAATAATATAGTGTACTATAAGAAAACAAGCCAATTTTTTATTCATTGGTTAACTATTCATAACTACTTTTTACTCAAAATAAGTACGTATTGTTTATTTAATTGAATATATGTACTATGTGTGTACCATAAGATAGTTTATTATACCACACAGAGAAAATAAAAAATAATTATGTGCCATATGTAACATCTCAAATTTTGGGATTTTAAAGTTTGAATAATATATGGAAATTAATTATAAAATCTTGGTTTATAATAATTATGAGAATAATTATTTGAAATTTAGGCTTATTTTTCCCATAATTAATTTATTTTGGGAAAAAGAGTAAATTCAAGTAAGAAATAATTTGGGCTTAAAAAGTATAGAATTAATATTTTATGGCTTAGGAGGAATAAATAAGAAATAAAATCCTTATATGGGATTAAGGATTTATTTCGGAAATCTATTTGATAATCAAGTATTAATTAAGAAGGGGTAAAATGGTAACCTTACTACCCAAACTTGCAAACAAATGTGGGCAAATTCAAAGCCCATTATTCATCAACATTTTTCAGTCTCCCTTCAGCCCATGCGTGTAGAACCTGATGGCCCAATTGTGCCTAAAGTCACTCATTAATCCAGAATTTTCAATCTCTTGCTCCCCCTTGCTGTAGCCACGTTCACATACACACACAATCACTAATTTTTTTTTTTTTTAATAAGAGAAGGTTTTGGTGGGGTTTTAGTGGGGTTCGACATCGCCCCCACTTAGGAAGCAGTGTGATACCCGCCATGGTATTTTTTGACTTACGAGATCGCTTTCCAAAGCGAGCCTCACACGAGGATCGAACCCACGACCCAAGAAACTAATCCCGATCCCTTACCATTTATCCAACTTCTTTGCACAATCACTAATTCAATTAACCATTATCAGCTCAACAATTTAAATCTAGCCCAAACCAATGCAAACCCAAACCATTCCCTTATCCATTAATTTAACCCATCTCTTCCATTCAAGACGTCATCATAAAGCCAGGAGAGGACCAGCGATTTTTACGTAAACAGAGATAGCACCAGATTAGCAAGCAACCAGCAACCCACACCTCCCACGTCAGCGAATCCATACCCCCATACTTTTCGAGACCAACAAAGATCACACCTTCCTCTACACGTCTTCCTCCTCGGACCGTTGCATATTTCTTGTGTGACCAACGTCCTGCTTCTTGGACCAGGCCTCTGGCTCAGTATATAAATTATACTTCTTTAGCATTCTTCCTTTCATACTCTTTCATTCTGTCCGAGAACGAGAGGGAAACCGAGTGTGGGGCGTGAAAGTGAGAGAGGGGAAGGAGTGGGAGGAAACCGACGTGGTCATCCTCCTCTGCACGTGCATCCAAAAAAACAGAGGTTAGTCTCAAATCCTTGCTCTCTACGTTTGAAACTCAAGAGGAACAGAGTTAAGTGTAGTTAAGGAGATAAAATAATTAAAAAGGTTGACAAGTAGTAAAGCATTTGAATTAATAAAGGGGGGGAGATGACAACGTCAGGTTGCCAACTTGCACAAATCATTCCTGAGACTTGGTCGTTATATATATGCGTTTTTGTTAGTGTGTATGTAGGTATATTATGTGTGTTTGTGTTAGTGGGTGAGTTGGGTATATATATATATATATGCATGCTTGCTGTCACTGGTTTGGAGAAACAAGAGGAAAACATTATATAAGTATATTTCTGCAAAGAGGTTTTTGCTATCATATAAATGATTTATATATATAGATCAGGGACCAAAAACGTTGTTTTGAATTGACTCAAAGTTGGAGTGTTTGTGTGTTTAATGCCGTGGGACCCAAGAGGGAGAAAATTCATATTGTTGTGTGTGTATCCGTCAGGAAGGAAGAGAGTATAGTAAGTCTAATATATATGTGTGTGTATGTGTTTTACTGCATATTGGAAAAGATTGAGAGAGATATATCATGTAAGTGTATATATTTACAAAAGGATATATATATATATATATATATATATAACAACCAGAGATGGTCATATAAATATGTGTGCATGTCGTGTACAGGGAAAGAAATGATATGAAACCTTATTGAACACATGTATATATATGTATATAATATTGTGCCTGAAAAATTATTTAGCTGATGCCTCTGTAGCACAAAAATGGTTTTGTGTGATAGATGAGCAAGAGACAAAAACCCAAACTTTGTTGTTTTTATATATATAAGTCATGTTTTTAATTGGTTTTAATATTTAACTTAAAATTTTATGAAGCATATTTAACGTAGTAGTGGTATTATTAAACTCCTAATTTAAAGTGTTAGAATAGCCTCTGAGAATTTAAATTAATTGTAGAGAAATAATAAGAATTAGTAAAATGATGATGATAAGTAAATAATAAAGAAAGTTATTAATAATAAATGGAAAAGGGTATTATTAATTAGAAAGAGAATTAATAATCTCCTTAATTTTTCAATCCCGTCATAATGTGCCCACTTCAAACATTCCAAAAATATTATTATTAAAATTTGTATATTTTTAATTTTACGAAATTATAAGTTATAATTTTTATTATGTGGGGTTTTAGAAGAGTTATTAATGATTAGTAAATTGGTTGTGGTAGATTGATTTTTGGCGTGTGTTTGAGCTCTTGGAATAGGAGTAGTGTCTAATAGTTAGGCTTTGGCGAACCATTTTCCACTTGTTATGTGTATTAGTTTGTGAGTATTTTGTGAAATAATTATGAATATTTTAATAGAAACTGCCTTGCGGAACCTTATTTTTATTTATTTATTTATATATATATATATATGAGAATGATTTTAATTACATGATATGAACGGAAAATCTTGGAAAATCTCTGTTGAACTATTTATTTATTGTGATAATTATAGTAAGGGTTGAATTAGGAAGAAATGGAGTAATTTATTCCACCACGTGGTGAGGCTCCATTGGTGCATGATGATTGGCTTTTATTATCCAACTTGTTTAATATGGGACTCAATTGTTTAATATGGGGCTTACGACACCCCACTAGTTCAATGAGGGAAAAGACCCATGTGCGGGACACGTGTCTTTCGAGGATTTTGGCCTGGTCCTCATCACGTGACCAAATGAGCTTTTGAGTAACCAATAACATGGATGTGACTTAGCCCATGGGTCTAGTTGGAGGAAATAAGGCGGTTCGGTTGGATTGGTGAGAGGCATCTTGGGAATTGTGTTAATGAAAAATTGTAATACCTAATTTATGAACAAAATTTATGAAATTTGGAAATTGAAATTGTGAGCTATATTTTTAATACTTTGTTTTATAAATTGTTCCACATGGCAACTCACTAGCACATATTAATATTCATGATGAGTTGGATTGATGGTTACCCACATTTTTCAGTGATAGCTCCGTGCGGGTCCATCGGGGAAGACCCTTAAAGCTTAAGCTAATTCCGCCAAAAATAGTCTTGTCTTTTTGGTTTATGTTGGATGATTGTATATTGCCACGTTAGGGCTCATTCTGCATACTTTGATTTAATTTGTATATTTTGGTGAATGATTAAGCATTACTTAGTTGTTGATCAACCCCTAATAAAAAATTTTGGTAATTAAAATGGAGGATGTTACATCTTATCTAAAAATAAATATCAATTTAGTTAATCCCCCCACTAAGTGGTTTTATACCATGCAAGTTACAAAAAAATAGAATAAAATAAACTATTTTATTCATTTATTACCAAGGTTTTCAAATCCGGTCGCCTACTTTGGGTTAGAGTTAGTGGGTCAGATCGGAGTCGAACCGGTATTAATTAAAAAATATAATTTAATTAAAATAGGAAAAATATTTATATTTTAGTAATAAAAATTTAAAAGGCTTTTCAAAAAAATCTATATTGGAGTGTAGGATGTACAATATAGCCAATATTATAGGAGTATATATTTTGAACAAAGAGATGAAGCAAACGACATGACATATCAGAGAGTGCAGTGACTTGTCCTTTCACTTGCTTTTTATTACTGTACCTTCTTTTCCTAAAAAAAAAAAGGCGACATGAGATATATACGAAATTCGCGTGAAATTACCTTTCTACCCTTACATTTAAATAAATTTTAAAAAAAAAAAACCCTACCCACCACCACCACCACCACCATCGCCACCGGCCGCCACCACCACCACCACGCCGGTAGTACCGCCGGTAGTGGTGGTGGTGGTGGCCGGCGGTGGTGGTGGTGGTGGCCGGCAAAATTGGGGTGGGGTTTTCTAATTTTTTGTAAAATTTATTTAAATGTATGGGTAGAAAGATAATTTCACGCGACCAGATATCCCTCATGCGGTCCTTTAGACTCTCTCGCCTTTTTACAAATTCGGATGACCTCCAGGGTTTTGTAAATTATCCCCAGTATTTAAATGGAATTTTTCCAAAAAAAAAACTAAAAAGGCTAGAAAAAGATTTAAAAGTCTTCATATTCATCTTGTGCTTTTCGAGGGTGAAACGCCTCTCTCTCTCCCAGATAGTGGGGGTGTTTGGAAGAGCTTTTGAAGCCAACTTTTGAACTTATTTACTGTTTAATAAGTGCTTATGGGTGTTTTTTTTTTTTTTTTTTTCATTTTTCTTGTTTGGCTACAAAACTTGCCCAAAGGACTTATGGGCTTAAGTCAACTTATTTCATAAAAACAGGTTTTGTAGCTTATTTAATGCTTAATAAGTCTTATTGGATTCTTAATTCTTATGTAATATTTATTTGATCAAATTATGTATTTTAGTATTGCCAAATTTTATAATTTAGCATTTTTCATATTTTTGGTAATTTTGATTTTATTTTAATTTTTTTTTCTTATAATTATCTCAAAAGTCACTTATCCATGCTCATTTCAAACAAGTTTGTCTCAAATCGACTTTTCCATGTTTCTTTATACAACTACCTATCCAAATATAAATCACGTTTCACAATCGAACTTATATCCAATCGGACTTTTCCGTCCACCGATTTCCCAAACAAGCCCAATATTAAATTTGTAATTGGTTACAGCTATAGATATGTAGACAATAATATAGGCCAGTTTTTTCAATATAGGTTCTCTGTTGTGACGTGATTGCTCAATGTGTCCAGTGAAAGAGAGAGAATGAATTTTACATCCAACTAAAACATAAATAATATTTAAAAAATATCCATTAATAAATGGATAAAGTAAATTGACAAGTGAATTTATCTCATATATTCTAAATCATAAAAAAAAGAAGAAAGACAGATTCTACCATTAATTTAACAAACACATAAAAAAACTCCATTCTTCTCTCGGATGGGTCTCTTTTTAAAAAATCTTTTTTAATTTCTCTTAAACCTGTCAAAAAGAGGACGTGGAGAGTGGGTGGCGTGAATAATTCAGCCTTATTATCAATGGTTCACCTATGATTTTTTATTCACCTAAAAAAAAAAAGAGACTTATAAGCGTGAATATGATTTGTAAATGAACAGTGACATCCACCTCTAGTAGATGATTAAGTTTAGGTTTAGATGATAATTACTTTACCGTCCGATCACACTACAAAAATATTTCTATAATTGACTTTTGAAGTAGTAACTCCTTTCTTTTTCCTTTTTCCCCGAATGGAGGGAGGAGTGCGTTCCTTTTTCTCATTTTTCAATTTTTTTATCCTATTTTCTCCCTCACATCCAACACCATCTCACATCACATCCGACAGAGAGGACTCTGGGTCTGGCCTTTCAATATTCTCTGGTTCTTTGAGCTTTCTTTTAGCTTATTGGTTTCGTCTATTTTCTTTGCACAGTTCTCTGGTTCTCTCAGAAATTTTCGCCTCAACAACCTGGTTGAAGAGGTCAAGAGAACTCTCACATAGTTGTAAATTTTCGCCCTGATTCCCAGCTCTAGTCGTTCATCATTTGTCGTCTTTTCCCTTGAGTTTGTTCTGTGGTTCTGTCGTCTTTTCCCTTGGTGTATGTTAGAGTGTTAGTTGTTGCTGCCTTTTACTGAACTTGTTGCTGTCACTTTTCACTAAACCGATATGCTTATCATTTTGCTTTATGTTCTGTCACTCATTCTGCTGCTTCCTTATGTTTTGCATATATAAGTTCTTCCTTTGTGTTAGTTGCATCAGGACTGAAGTTGCGTTTTGCTTAGCATTTAGAAGGTGTGTTGTGTGTTTTGCTGATTTTTGAGTGAGGCATTTGCTCATCTGAGTCTAAAGAACTTGTTTGAAGAGATAGCAAATTCTGAAGCTTCCATTTTTGAGACCTTTGCTTGTGAGAGCTATTTCTTTCGATCCAGGTTATTAGTTATTTCTTCTCTTTTACTTGTTTTACCTTCATTTTTCACAGGAATTTTCTGTTTTCTTCTCCTAGCTAGTGGGAGCTATTGATTGTATTCAATCTCCTTACTGAGTGTCGTTGATCTCCTGATAGTCAAACATTTGGAATTTTTTATACTTTTACACCTGAAGAACTAAATGGCTGATTTATTTATTTTTTCCGAAATGCAAAGTGCTTGTTCTTTCTTCTATGCAAAGTTTTTAATGAAAAAAATGGCTGATTTAGGAGGACCGCCATTGAATTTCATCTTTACAGTACCCATAGCAAAGTATCTCACAAGATATTTCAGCCTTTTGAATTTACTGTAACCTTTTCAAATGTTGCGCTTTTATGGCTTGAGATCTTTTCAGTTTTCATTTTTTTTCTGGGAAAATATATGAAGATAAATGGTGGTTGATTATCTTTATAAATTTGATGATTTCCATTTGTTTTGCTTGTGCATATGGACATGTTTCTATGAGCTTAATTTTCCTGCAGACAGCCCCTTGCTGATATGATGAGCATTTTTTCCTTGCAGGTTTGCTTTGGATCTTTTTGGCTTCTGTTATTGATTTTTGTCTGGTGTTTTTGCTGTTGTCTTGGTTCAGTTTTTTCTGGCCATGTCTTTAATGGTAAATCACATTTCTCTTCATTATATGCATGTACAAATGAATAATTTTGCCTTAATAACTCATGCCCAGCCCCTTTTGTCTGGCCCTAAATCTTTTTGGCTTCTGTTATTGGAGGATTAGTTTAGCCTGAAAGCTTCCTTATCTTAAGCTTCCTGTTGTTCTATGGCTTGTGCGTGATGTAGGAGAGAAGATGAAAATAGACAAACTGAAGTTGAAATTTTAGGAGCTTATTTGGATAGGAAATTTTGTTCAAATTGTTTTGGTTGTTGTAATAGGAAGATTGATTTAGGTTCTGTTTTCTTGGATTTGAACTGAATCTTGGTGATTAATTAAATTTGGAAAGGATAGTAATTCCTTTTTTTAATTAGAAAAGCATAGTAATTGTATACATGGGTGTTTGGAAATTGTTAGACAAGAGATTTGAAGAATAAGAAGTTGATGACATTTAAATGGCCTGTACAAGTGTTATTTTGTTTAAATGAAAGTTCTTGCAAGTGAATCTTGGGAACAACATAAGTTAATTTTTCTCTTGTAAATGAAAGTTCTTGTACGTATTAAAAAAGAAACAAAAGTATAAATTTTGTTTGCTGTCATTGTTTTGATTCTGTAACAACTCACCATGTAAGTTTGCTGTCATTGTTTTGATTCTGTAACAACTCGCAACCATTATTGTTGGCTCATGCGCATGTAAGGCCTGGTTAGATTTTCTGAAATGACTTTTTAATAATGTGTCTTGAAAAAGACTTTTGGTAATTTAGTTATACATACAGGTTTACATGAAGAAGTGCCTAGTTAGCCATGATTATGCATGAAAAACTTATTTGTAAAATCTTAAATGTGAGTTATGTTTTGGGTCTAAGAAATTGACCTCTTGGCCTTAGTTTGCATGAGATTTTGGTATTTGAATTAAACTTAGCTTGATGTTATTAAAGTGGATATCGTCGCTCTCACTCAGCCTCTCAGTCCGTTCGTCGGTTCTGCTGGTTCAGTCTTCGGCCAGACCTCGCTGTCACTGACAAATTGATAAGTATATTCTTCTGCTGGTTCAATTTGGTCACCTTTTTAAGTTGAAGTGTTCGAATTGGTGTTTAAGCTTTGCTGTTTGTTCTGAAGGCTGTGTAGGTTTGCTTTTATGCTTTGTGGGTTTGGTTTGATTGTTAACGTCTGATTTGAGTCCGTGAAACTTGGGGTGACGGGTCACTATCAAGGTAGATAAATCGTCCGATCAGGGGAAAAGAGCCATACCGTATGACAATGATAAAATTTACGTAGCAAAAAACGATTGTCAAAGCACAAAGCAAGCTGCTTTTCCCATACCCATACCTTCCAACTCCAACTAATAAAGGAAAACTTCAGAAAAGATTCTGAATAATAAACTAGGAGATCAAAGTGTGTGATCTGGCTGCTTGTGAGTTATGTAAAGGTCGGGACCTAGGTTGAAAACGTGTTCTTCTAATATCAGATGTTTGGGAGTGGTGAGACGTGAGAGGCCTATCGGTTTCCTCTTTTTCTTTTTTATTTTCACGCAAATTCTTTGTTTCGCAATGCGATGAAATTTTCTTCAAGGATTCTTGGTTTTTTCGTTGTTGTGATTTTTCCTGGGATTATGTTATATGTTGTTGTTGTTCCCTTCACATTGTATGCTAGGGTTTATTTGAATCATTTGGTTTGCTTTTGTTTGACATTTATGCTTAATTGATATCTCACAAGATATTTTCTGAGTTAAATTCAAAAAGATATTCTTTTGAAAAGGTTACAGTAAATTCAAAAGGCTGAAATATCTTGTGAGATACTTTGCTATGGGTACTGTAAAGATGAAATTCAATGGCAGAAAAATTCTTATCGGAGTTGAAAGAAAGAAGAATTAGTACATTTTATTTACTTTGTTGGCATAGCGAGGAAGTTCAAATTATGATAGGTTATTAATTGAATTTACCATGCAGTTTAATTATGCTAATGTTTTTGAAGAATTATGCATATTCCAAGTTTCACCATGCTTTTTTTGTCTATTCTAGAGGTGGTCAACTGCTATGAGAGAAAGATGAACGTAAATGAGAATTAAGACTCGTGCTCCGAAGCGTAAACGCCCGGAAATTCTCACGCAGAAGAGGAAGAGAAGAGAAAGATGGAGAGGAACCAAGATTGCGACGAGCAAAGTGTTGTTTGGTAAAAATTAAGCATTCTTGTGACTTTCATTGATCAAAGAATTGAGCAAAGAATTGCCAATCTAGAAAAAGAGATGGAAGAGATGAAAACAAAACAACTTGCTAATATAGAAAAAGGGGTGGAAGAGATGAAAACAAGACAAGATCTTGATTTCTCAACCGCCGGATTAATACAAAATATGAGAGGACGTGTGCATTACAACTATCTTCTGCTTCGAGAAGTCTTTGCCTATTTTGGTAAAAATCCTTCTTCCATTGAGGCACCAACATGGTTCGAATAAAAACATGGTTCGAATAAAAAGTTTAAGAGGTTGGTAAACCTCCTGAAGCTAGAGGGAGTGGGAGATGAATCAGATACCACTGAATATGTATCTAACTCTGATTGATGTGTTAATTTAACATATTAAAAATTGTTTACTCTTTGAATATAAATTTAAGTAACCTATCTCTTGATATGAGGTCTACTAATTTGGTATCGTTTAATTTTTGTCTGTAATTAATTAATCTATCTTCTTACAAAAATGGAGGAAAAATAGAACAAGGGGAAGTAATTAAGATTCTTTGCGTGGGATGAATGACAAAGGTGAAAGGAAATTCTCCAGTGAAGAGATTCTCGGATATATAGTAGCAAAGAAATATAAATTGGAATCAATCAGATGAGAGTTTGATGAGAAAAGAAGCTTAGAGATCTCACGAATAACTATTATAGAGCGTCAAATTCAAACAAATGTACGTGTTAGTGTATGATTCACATGCGTGTGGTTTTGTTTTGTTTTCTCCTCCAAATGGTCCATTATATTGGTCATGGATGTGACCCCACGCTTGAAAATAAACGATTCCTCGATTTGGCGCGAACGGTCGCAGGGCCATTTGGAAACACGTGAGGCGTCGGAAAACACAAACTTTTCAACGTTTCGGAATTGCGTGAAAACTCGCATAACCTCCTTATTTTTCATGAGGAATCCAGAATGCCTAAACTTGTGGCGAGGTTCCTCGGTTTGGCCCCTAAACGGCCATAGAGGCCATTTGGGCCATCTTGAGGTCAGAAGAACACAAAATTTTCAACGTCTCGGAATTGCGTGGAAACTCATGTACTCTTCTTATATTTCATGAGGATTCTAGAATGCTTAAAATTGTGGCGAGTTTCCTCAGTTTGGCCCCTGAACGGCCACAAAGGTCATTTCGGCCAACTTGAGGTCATAAGTGAAATTCGAGCTATCACCCAAGAGGGGGTGAATTGGGTGTCTGATAAAACTTTGAAAATCTTTTCGCAAATTACTGAAAGTAATTCGAATGACGAATTAGTTTATAAAACAATAATCGATCATTCAAACATGTATCTTTGGAAATGTAAGAGTTTAGGGAAAAGAATATGCAAACCGAGATTTATCTTGGTTCGCCCAATCTTTGACCTACGTCCAGGTCCCCTGCTCTCCACTTGAGATTTTCAATCCACTATTTCCTTGTTTAACCGGCACAAGAGAAAGTCTTTACAACCTCACAAGTTTGGTCGGGCACTTGTGTAGCCTTTACAATCTCTTACCGAGATATCCTCTTACGCACTGTAAGAATACAATTACCGACTTTGTAAACGAAGGATGATCCTCTCACTCTTGGACTCACTCCCTTACAAGTTGTAACTCGTACACCCACTCTCAAAGGTTCCACAACCTTGAGATTTGATCACTAAACGATAATCAAATAAGTGTTTGGACTCTCTCACGAGTAGATGAATAATAATCACCGAAGTACATAATCGATAATCTCACTCTCTACGTAAACTATATAAACATTGAGAAACAAAGAGTATATGAAATAAGTGTTGGATTCAGAATATCAGCATTTCGACAGTGCAAGCTCGTATCATCGTCTTCTCCATTTTGAATGGTTCTCCTTTTATAGTCAGTGAAGAACATTAAGCAATTCTTCTAGGTATGAATATGATCGTTGTGAGCGTATATGACCATTGGAACTATTCGACCGTTGGAGAAATATTACCGTTGAAGCTTCTAACGTAATCATCTATTTTTTGATAATATGATGTTAATCCTTCGTTTGATCATCTGAAACTTGCTAACAAACATGATTAATAATATTGAGAAGTATATCAAGCAGAAATCAATTGATAATAATCATTTCTGAAATTGGACGTTGCTGATATTGAGTTGCTGACATACTGACTCAAGGCATAGAAGAACTTGGCTCGAGTTAAACCATCGTCAAATGTAGGCAGAGTATTCCAGCTGTGTAATTGACTCGAGGCAGAAATTATCTTGGCTCGAGGCATGATTCTTGTTGACTCGAGTTACGCTGAGCAAATGAAGTAGTTCAAAGGTGAACTTGACTCGAGGCAGACAATTCTTAGGCTCAAGTCTATAGACTCGAGGCAACTAACTCTCAGGCTCGAGTTGAACATAGAATATAATCAATTGCAATGAATGACTGAGACTCGAGGTGCACTTACTAACTCGAGGTAAAAACTGCTTCTCATTCTTCTAACTTTCTGTTTGTATTTGACTCAAGGCTGATATGCTGGCTCGAGGCAATGTGACAGCAAAAACATGTACCTGGATAGCATGGATGCGATATTAACTCGAGGCACCATTACTGACTCGAGGCAAAAACTGCTCTCTATTCTTCTAACTTTATATTTTCATTTGACTCGAGGTAAATGTGCTGACTCGAGGCAAAAACCCTTCTCAAAATGTCTAACTTTCTGTTTTCCATCAGACTCGAGGTTCTTCAGCTAGCTCGAGTCATTTTGCTTCCTCTTTGAGTTATTTTAATATGTTAGCTGATCTAGACTCGGGGTGACTTTCTGGTTGGCTCGAGTCACGTTGCTTCCTGACTTCTTTGACTTGAGGAGGCACTCAGCAAAATAGGTTTCTTCCAAATTCTATGAAACCCTTGTTGTGTCTAGAATCATATGGAATTGGTTTCATTTTATTTGGTTGTGTATAGACAGAAAACCGAAGCTATGCTGAACTGAATCCAGAGTTTTGAGTGTCAACTTTCGAAGGCCATATTTCCTTGGTCTGAACTTCTTTTTGGCTAGTTCAACTCTTGATGGAACGAATTTTGAGTCTTCTTTCAAATGGCATTGATTTCAACTCAATTAGATTTGTAGTTTGTGAGATACACTCAAAACACCAAAGCTTGGTCTATTGTGTGGCGTGAATTGATGTCCCAACTTGTAGAATTCATATCTCTCTCATCTGAACTCCTTTTGGCTTGAATTATATATCAAAATGATGCATTGGGAGTTTAGTTTCATATGCCACCGGTTTCACCTCAATACGATCTCTGGTTTGGGAGATATCATTGAATCACCAGACCTCGCCCGAGCTGAACGTGAAACAGAGTGCAACAGGGTTGCTGAAATACCCCTTAACTCGAGCCAATAAGTGGTGTGCCTCGAGGCAGCTCGATCTAGAGGCGAAAAACACTGTAGCAAAGTGGTGACTCGAGGTAGTTGAAGCCTTGACTCGAGTCAACTTGTTCCAGGTGCCCAAAATGTATCGCTCCAAAATCCAACACCCAAAACCTTGGTCAAAACACTTGAAATATCTCCAATGAGGGTGATCAATGTAACATCCCATTTGAAAACGGCGGAATTTTTTTTTAAAAAAACGTTTCCAAATATTTCAAGCAGAGTAATCAGAGTAGAGCATTGGAGCGAGTAAGTAATTTACATTACATTCAAAATATGGACCATAGTGTAAATGTATCGAATTACAGTCTCCAGAATTCTCAAAAGTTAAAGAAACTAAAGGAAACGATAAACAACGTAGACACGTCCTGGCCTACTTTGGTTGCTTGCCTCGATTGCCTAAGATTGGTCCTCCAGACCCTGATGCTACAAGTGAGATCCATTCCACATATGGATCTCAGGTAACGGTTAACCTTATGCTCAAATAAAACAAAGATATCGTGACAAATGTATATTCATTTCAATACAGCATATCATCACATAAGCAACAGCAGATGCATGATCAATAACATGGACAGAACATAAGCACAAAGCAGTATGTAAAGTCTCTCTCTTGACTAGTTCTGCACATATCCAGTGCCACGCCACTAACGTGTCCTCAGCGCTAGGAATAACTCAAACGGCATTACCAATACTATAATCCGTGGGTAAAGTCATAAGTATCTCTAACGATTCTCAACGAACCTCGCTATGAACGTATCTATAACGCAAAAGTATATAAGCAGCATAGAGTTAGGGTTACGACGCGTCCGTACCTTAGTTGCGAGATATTCGGCTCTTCCGCTAAAAACGGTACTTTTGACGGCGTACGTAAAATGCAAAACAAACAGTAACGATGGAATTTCGACGGTTCGATGTCGAAGTATTCTAATCAGAATAATAACATACTTATGAATATTTGGCAGCATAACAGGCATTTTAGGTGAAAAAGACCATTTTGCCCCTACTACCCCTATTTGGCGGAATTTCGCCAGAACTTCATTACTTTGACCTTATTCCATTTCAAAATTATCCCCACTATGTTTTTACCTCGTCAGCCATCTTTCAATGCAATGAGGCTTAAAAACAAGTATAGGAATATATTCTGAAACTTCCTAGATCAAAACAACAGTTCTACTATAACTACCGAAGGAACTACGGAAACTAAAAGCTAAGGGCAGAAGAACTTACTCGAAGCAAGGCAGAATTTTTCCAGAGCTTCTCTCTCTAGAACCTCTCTCTAGGTTTCGAATTTTGGTGTGAAGAATGAGAGGAGAGTGCTTGCTATTTATAGAAGAAGGGAGGACAAGGTGGGCATTAACACAAAAGTCTTCGATCGGATTTCGGTAGTTGGATCGCATTTTTGAGGACAAAGCAATCTTGGCCATCCATGGTCAAGGCCGACATCAAGGGGTCCCAAAAGTCAAAGAATGAGTTGTCATCCAATGATGACTCTTGCTTTATGTCCTCCGCCCGATAAAGCTACCCGATCGGTGTCCGTTTCGCGCGATTTCGCGAAACTCAAAAATCCGGGCGTGTAACTTTGAAGATCTTTTCATCCTCTTTCATATTATCTATTTTGATCCTCTTTTTGATCATATCCAGGTATTCTCCGGTGCGTCGGAAGATATTCGGACAAACGCGTCCGATTCTGAATCGCTTCCGATAGAACCAACTTCGGACAATAATTCGCCGAGTCGTAAAACGTCCGTTGTTGCCTAACTTAATCCCGTGTTTGAAAAGACGCAATTGTTTCTATAGGTTCTCAATTTGCCTATCTCGACTCTACTCTATCGACTCTACTTTTCGTCTTATTTGAAATTAGGGTTTTCGGTTGCGGAAACAACGCCTGTAAATTCTTTCTTCGTGTAAAAATTCACTTGTTCTTAATTTGACCAGTCTGAAAAGACTTTTACCTCTGGTTTACCCTGTAGAATTTATTTCTAACTTCTCCCCCTAAATGCCTTAAGCTAACTCACCGCATTATATTATTATTTTATTCTAATTATCATTTTAATTATTTAAACAATTCTTTTTAATTAAAAATACCAATAATTTCGGCCCCCTCATTTTTAAATTCATTTTTAATTATGTTTTCATAATTTTTTCCATTTTTAAAAAATATAATATTTTTTACCAAAAATTCCCGTTTTACCCCCGCTTCGTTAAGGCTTAATCGTGCCTAAATTCTTCGTTTAGTGATCTTTTTAGGATTAGGTTTCTTCATACATTTATCTTTACTAATCTACAGTACATTGTTATCTTACACATTTATCTGACATTGTCATTTTATATCCTATGTAAAATATTAAAAATGTTTAAAGTTACTTTATGGTTCTCGGAATGCTTTTTAAACATTTCTTCATGTTATTTCCTATGAAATAATTTATTAAATTCTCATAATTAAAGATAATACTCCCATAATTTTCTCATAATTTTTCATAATCCTTCGTATTTATCATAATGTTTTTAGACCTGTTTTTATCACCATGATTGCATTTTTAGTCATTCCTTGCTTCATTTGATTTTTCCGTAACTTTTTCGACACTTTACTCGACAATTATAACAATTTTCTATAATATTTTTAAACTCATGAATTTGCTTCATCAAAATTTTCATTAATTTTTCTTATCTTAAGAATTAAGTTCTTTAAAATCCTATATTACAATCAACATCCAAATCATTAAAATGCATAACAAATACAATTCAAAATGTATTTTTGATTCGACATAAATTCCCAAAATATTTAATAATAAAATATAAAGCGGAAGTATTATAGTCACGGAAATATAATAACATAACATAAATTCTAGGAGCACAACCGAGTCTTCAAGGCTCACTCCATAGATTCTTTCCTCGCTCCCTACTAGAACAATCACCCGAAAATTGTTAATATAGAGTGAGATTTGACATCCCGAACTACCGAAAGTTTCTACCGTACACAAGCAAGTCACACATGACAAAAAGCGGAGCCGATTACATATATATTTGTATATACCATAATTTCATACAACCATAATTATCATAATATCAATGTGAACCATACAAATATACAATATGCAATATGCAGCCTCCCTTATATCACTGTCCATCCTCAACCACTGACTGGAGCCATAGGCTAACATATAGTCCCATAGCAACTCATCCATTTGACTGGATTGTCCCAAGCTCACCAAAACTTAAGATACACCCGGCCAAAGGTATAGAGCTTAAGTATGGACTATGGCTCCCCTCCTTAAAAAGACACAACTAAGGAGGTGTCACATGTCCCATGACCTCCAATGCGAGTCCGACCAAAGGAAAACATGGAAGAAGGGGCCCTGACAAGTGTCATCCACTGTGTATAGAGTGATGACATACCACGTGGTAAAATATCTTAACATACAAATTCCTCCTTACTCCAACCCATCACAAACATAACCGCCATGACAAATATGTTCAATAACAATAAATCATACTTCAATTCATATAAAATATCAATTTACAATACATACACATATACATATGATTCAGTCCTTTAATTTTAAATAAAAGATAGTTACTCACAATCACATACAATTTACAAGTATATGGAAGAATATTCAAGTTACCTGTTAATTCTTAGCTTATAGATAATCACACAAGAGTTACTCCGAAGCTCTCAATGAGAGTCTACAAAGTCCAACATAAATATATATTAATATATTACGCAAACTATTCCAAAACCTTAAGCTACCCTCTAAAAATTAATGTTATATAGATACATTTTTATTTGTTCCCACATCTCAACTTATATATGAAGAGATTTTATATTAGTTAAAATTTAGAAATAAAATTTTTGTACAGGATAGAAGTTTTAATATAATGAACAGCACATATTTATCATAACATGGAAGGGTTGGTCCGTATAAAGGAAAGAAAGTTTTGGAAGGATTGATGTAAAAGGATCCCAAAAATATATTCATTCAAAAGAGAAAACTTCCTTTTGTAACAAGGTTTTAAATGAAAGAGTAGGTATATATATAAATAAAAATACACACGCACACAGTTGGATAATGGTCAAAAAGGTTGGTCTTCAATAGATATATACCTACACGCATACACACCCCAAAAGGGCCCCAAAACAAAAGTTAAGTTCCTTCATTTTATTTGGGAAAATTGTTTGCAGGGCCCTTTTAGATGTAAAATTTCCTGAAAAAGCGCAAAATCGAAATCCCGAAAAGGCCTAAGCGCTTTTCGGTATTTTCAAACAATTTTTTAACAACCGAATCACCCATTTAACAACTATATCGCACTTCTCAAGTTAACAATTATATCATCCTCGTTAACAACAATTTTCTAACAACCTTTCAGAGATTTAAAACTATACTAGAAAAGGCTTTATCATCCTTTCAACTCATTGTCTTTTTCGGTTTTTAAGCCTTTTCAGGAAATTTTACCCCTAAAAGGGCCCTGCAAACCATTTTCCCATTTTATTTTGGCCTGATAAAGTAGAATAAGGTAGAAAAAGACAATAGTTTACAGTAGCACCATAAGGTTATAAAAAGCTAATTATATTTACACACACGTATACACATGAGTAGAGAAAATGCATATTGGGTGAGATTTTGGAACAGTGGGATACACAGTTATACACACCTACAGAAAATAGTCTGTGGGAGTTGGTGAGTTTTTAAAGAAAATAATTAGAATAATATACACCCAAGACGAAAGGACGAATGAGCATCAGGATTATTAGTCTCTCCCCATACCTACCCTATTCCATCTCTTTAATGTAGAAGATAGGGAGCAAGGGACTCTGACACAAGGATGGATAAACGGGTCCGGTTCCTCTCATTATTTTTCCCCTCTCCTTATCTTTCCCTTCCCTCAAACCAAACATACCCTTAATGTAGAAGATAAATCTCGACACAAGCATGGATAAACGGTCCCATTTTTTTTTATCTTTCTCAAAAAAAAATCGGATCTCGATCCAATTGGCCATCCAAAAAAAAAAATCTAGATTGGACGTGAGATGCAATTGGGACATGAGATCTGAGAGAATGGAGAGAGGGAGGGCGTGTGAGAGAATCCGCTTCCTCGATAAACCAACGAATAATTAAAAAAACAACAACAAAAATTAAAGGCCAACAATAATGGGTCATGAGGATTGAAAAGACAAGACACCATATCTTCAAAATGAAAGAAAAGGACGAAGGGAGTGAAAAGTCATCAGTAACAGTACCAGAGGAGTAAGAGCACAAATCTGAAGAGTCCAGGAGAGGTGTAGACACGGGAGTGAGAAGCGGCGGTTAGGGTTTAAGGACACCAGGTGTTATATAAGAGGGAACTAGGGTTAGGGTTTTAATAATTTTTTTTTTTTTTTAAAAAAATAATAACATTTGACATCATTTTTATTTTTATTTTTAATTCAATAAGGTATATTCACATACACAGCCATATATTTAGAAGAATTATTTCCAGGGCGTATTTTCATTTTAAATTATAAATTTATTCTAACCTTTGACTAAATAAAACTTAAAACTACAATTAACTCTAAACCCTAAAATTTAAGGATGTTACACAAAACACTGTAGAAACCCTGTTAACTCGAAGTAAACTTCCTGGCTCAAGTTAATTCATCACAAAACGTGATTTTGCTTATTTTAACTCTGATTTAAGCCGTTCCAACTTCCATATCATCGTGGGAACTTTTAGAATCAAACTAAGAACTTGTATAATTAAATTCTCATTCTATTGAGAAAATTCTTCTTTATTTATTCTCTTCTCTTGATCATTCTTCATAATTCAACTTGAACTCATTATTTTGTGCAAGTTGTACCTTCTTCAATATCTCCTCTTCTTCTTGATTATTCCCAAAATATTTTCATAACTTCTTGCTTCCTTGACATTTTCTCGCAAGTTCTTCTTTCCATAACCTCTTATCTCCTTCTTGATTAATCTTTATAATTCAACTTGGACTAATCTACATTAAATATATAGTAGTTAGTCAAATGTAGGAGATCAATATGGCATCCAAGCTTTTTGCTCTTAAGAAAGACATGTATATAAGGCATCATCAAAACTAATCATATCCAACAAGAAGAACACAAACTTTTCAATGTCTTGGAATTTCCTGAAAACTCACGTACTCTTATTATTTTTCATGAGGATTCCAGAATAACTAAAATTGTGGCGAGGTTCCTCGGTTTGGCCCCTGAACGACCACAGAGGCCATTTGGGCCATCTTAAGGTCAGAAGAACACAAACTTTTCAACGTCTCGGAATTGCGTGGAAACTCATGTACTATTCTTATATTTCATGAGGATTCCAGAATACCTAAAATTGTGGTGAGGTTCCTCGGTTTGGCCACTGAACGGCCACATAGGCCATTTGGGACAACTTGAGGTCAGAAGAACACAAACTTTTCAACGTCTCGGAATTGGGTGAAAACTCACCTATCCTCTTTATTTTTCATGAGGATTCCACAATGCATAAAGTTGTGGCTAGATTCCTCCGTTTGGCCCCTGAATGGCCACAACGGCCATTTCGGCCAACTTGAGGTCAGAAGAACACAAACTGTTCAACGTCTTGGAATTTCCTGAAAACTCACGTACTCTTCTTATTTTTTATGAGGATTCCAGAATGCCTAAAATTGTGGCGAGGTTCCTCGGTTTGGCCCCTGAACGGCCACATAGGCCATTTGGGCCATCTTGAGGTCAGAAGAACACAAACTTTTCAACATCTTGCACTTGCCTAAAAACTCACGTACTCTTCTTATATTTCATAAGGATTCCAAAAAGCCTAAAATTGTGGCGAGCTTCCTCGGTTTGGCCCTTGAAAAGCCATATAGGCCACTTGGGCCAACATGAGGTTAGAAGAACACAAACTTTTCAACATCTCGAAATTGCGTGAAAACTAACCTACCCTCCTTATTTTTCATGAGGAATCCAGAATGTTTAAAATTGTAGTCCTTAGTTTGGCTCTTGAACGGCCACATAGGCCGTTTGGGCCAACTTGAGGTCAGAAGAACACAAACTTTTAAACATCTCGGAATTGTGTGAAAACTCACCTACCCTCCTTATTTTTCATGAGGATTCCACAATGCCTAAAGTTGTGGCGAGATTCCTCCGTTTCGCCCCTGAACGGCCACAAAGGCCATTTTGGCCAACTTGAGGTCAGAAGAACACAAACTGTTCAACGTCTTGGAATTTCCTGAAAACTCACGTACTCTTCTTATTTTTCATGAGGATTCCAGAATGCCTAAAATTGTGGCGAGGTTCCTCGGTTTGGCCCCTGAACGGCCATAGAGGCCATTTGGGCCATCTTGAGGTCAAAAGAACACAAACTTTTCAACGTCTCAAAATTGCGTGGAAACTTATGTACTCTTCTTATATTTCATGAGGATTCCAGAATGCCTAAAATTGTGGTAAGGTTCCTCGGTTTGGCCACTGAACGGCCATAGAGGCCATTTGGGCCAACTTGAGGTCAGAAGAACACAAACTTTTAAACGTCTTAGAATTGGGTGAAAACTCACCTACCCTCCTTATTTTTCATGAGGATTCCACAATGCCTAAAGTTGTGGCAAACGTACCCTGCTTACTTTCATGAGGATTCCAAAATGCCTAAAATTGTGGCGAGATTCCTCGGTTTCTTGGGCAAACTTGAAGTCAGAAGAACACAAACTTTTCAACGTCTTGGAATTGCGTGAAAACTCACCTACCCTCCTTATTATTTCATAAGGATTCCAGAATGTCTAAAATTGTGGCGAGTTTGTTCGGTTTGGCCTCTGAACGGCTGCACACGATCTAGTAGGTTGGCCCGTACTGTCATGCCAACCGGCACCCAACGAGATCGGCCCGTCTTCGCATTTGCCGGATTTCGCAGAGCGCAAATATAGCCGATGATTGCGCGTCTCCTGTCGGGTTCGATCATACCAGCACTAATGCACTGGATCCCATCAGAACTCCGCAGTGAAGCGTGCTTGGGCGAGAGTAGTACTAAGATGGGTGGCCTCCTGGGAAGTCCTCGTGTTGAACCCCTCTTTTTTGTGCGGTCGGAGAACGGGCCTGGGACTTACCGATTAGTGGTTATCTATGCTTGGGTTGAAATTTGGTGGGCTTGAAGCGAATGACCTAAACATCAAGATATATTGCTTCGCCATGTAGTGTTTTTATTTCAGCGAAATTCCATCGTTTAGGCGACTTTTTCAATTTTTTTGAGGTTTTTTATTTATTTATTCCATTTTCGGGTTGGTCCATTTGTACCTCATTAAGTGGACAGCCATACGGTCTAGTAGGTTTGCCCGTACCGTCAGGCTCAACGACACCCAACGAGATCGGCCCGTCTTTGCATTTGCCGGATTTCACATAGCGCAAATATAGTCGATGATTGCGCGTCGCCTGTCGGGTTCGATCATACCAGCACTAATGTACCGGATCCCATCAAAACTCTGCAGTGAAGTGTGCTTGGGCGAGAGTAGTTTTAGGATGGGTGACCTCCTGGGAAGTCCTCGTGTTGAACCCCTCTTTTTTGTGCTGTCGGAGAACGGGCCTGAGGTTGCCGATTGGTGGTTATTTATTCTTGGGCTGAAATTTGGTGGGCTTGAAGCGAATGACCTAAACATCAGGATACATTGCTTCACCATGTAGTCTTTTTATTTCAGCGAAATTCCATCGTTTAGGTCTAGTCCATTTCGTGTGAAATAAAAAATTAATTTTTTATTAAATTAATTTTTTGATTTTAAAATAATTATTTTAGATTTCCGAACGTTTAAATATTCTCGTTGTGCCTCTCCGAATTTTCCAACCAGCGGCTGCGTTTTGCGAACCGTTCGGATCGTTCGCTCCGTTTCCGTGCGTACGTTTCGTCGACGCACTTCGCCGTGAATGCAGACGCGGGTCGCCTCTATCGCTCCGTTTCGGGTGCGTCTGTTCGTGAGAATCACCGGTTCGTGAACGAATGGCGGCCGCCCGGCCCGGCCAGTTGTAGCGTGTGAAATAAAAAATAATTTTTCATTAAATTAATTTTTGGATTTAAAAATAACTTTTTATTAAATAATTTTTTTAAATTTCCGAACGTTTAAATATTCTCGTTGTGCCTTTCCAAATTTTCCGACTTTTCCAACCGGCGGCTTCGTTTTGCGATCTGTTTGGATCGTCCGCTCCGTTCTGGTGCGTTTGTTCGTCCGACGCACCAATTCGCCGTGAACAGACGCGGGTCGCCTCTGTTCGCTCCGTTTTGTTGCGTCTGTTCGTGAGATGCACCAGTTCGCAGTGAACAGACGCGGGCCCCCCGATCCGGTCTGGTCCGCGCGTGTGAAATAAAAAAATTATTTTTTTGATTTAAAAATAATTTTTTTAAAACTTCCGAACGTTTAAATATTCCCGTTGTGCCTCACCGACTTTTCCAACTGAGTAATGGCGTTTTTCCGATCCGTTCGTTACTATTCAAAGTGCGTCGTCGTTCGTACGACGCACCATTCCAGTGAACACATGGGCCACTCGCTCCGATGTCCGCGCGTTTGAAATAAAAAATTAATTTTTTGGATTTAAAAATATTTTTTTTAAATTTCCGAACGTTTAAATATTCCCGTTGTGCTTTTTCGACTTTTCCAACCAACGGCTGCGTTTTGCGATCCGTTCTGATCATTCGCTTTCTTCTGGTGCGTTTGTTCGTACAAGGCACCAGTTCGCCGTGAACAGACGTGTGACGCCTTTGTTCGCTTCGTTTTGGTGCGTCTGTTCGTGAGACGCACCGGTTCACAGCACGTACACACCGACGGAGCGAACGATCCGAACAGATCGCAAAACGCAGCCTACCGGTTGGAAAATTCGGTGAGGCACATGGGGAATATTTAAACATTCGAAAAATTTAAAAAAGTTATTTAATAAAAAAATATTTTGAAATCCAAAAATTAATTTTTCACTTCACTTCGCGGACCCGACCGGACCGGGGCGGCTCGTCTGTCTCGTTCACAAAGAACCGCTCTCACGAACAGACGCACCGAAACGGAGCGAATAGGGGCGACCCACGTCTGTTCACGCGAACTGGTGCGTTGTACGAAGAGACGCACTAGAACGGAGCGAACGATCCAAACGGATCGCAAAATGCGTCGTTGGTTGGAAAAGTCTGAGAGGTACAACGAGAATATTTAAACGTTCGGAAAATTTAAAAAGTTATTGAATAAAAAAATATTTTTAAATCCAAAAATTAATTTTTTAAAAATTAATTTTTAACTTCACCCGCACGGACCAGACCGGACCGGTGGCCCGCGATCTGTTCACGATAAAGCATAGATTCGTTTTTTTATGTAAGGTAACCTTTAAATTCCAGTTTACCTTAAGGGCCCGTTTGGTTCAAAGAATTTGGGGGGAGGGAAAGGAACTTAAAGGAAGGGAAAGGAAGATTTAAAAGATGAGGGAAGATGGCTTGAGTTGTTTGGTAGGAGGAAAATGAAGGGGTGGTAGTTGGTAAAGAATGGGTTAAGGTGCAATTTTACCAATGAACTATTGGTCCAGGAGCGTCCAACACAATTAACTATTAAGTGAACCAAAAATACCAAAAAAGTTTTACTCGGGAGCGTCCGAAGACAATCTTGCCGTTAGACAAAAGTTAACGTCTGTTATCTAAGGTGCGAGATTGGCCAACGAACTTTTACCCCAGGAGCGCCCAAGACACAAAAAAGTTTTACTTTCGGGAGCTCCCAACACAAAATTCTAAATCTTACTAAATTAAATAATTTTTTTCCTCAATTGTCATTATTGAAAACTACTTGTATAGATATATATGGACAAAAATTATTCATTATTCAATTTTGTCAAAATTATAATTTGCTAAAATAAACAAAATTTTTAATTATATTATTTAAATAAAACTCAAAGTGTTTTATAGTTTAATTTATATGTTAAACAATATATATATATATATATATATGATTTATTTTTAATTGATATCAATATTCATACTTAATAATATAAATATGGCAACTTGAATTGTTGATTAAATGATCTATTGATTATTTGTGACTTGTTGACAAAAAAAAAAAAAAAAGATAACTTAAGAGGCTTGATGAAGGATAATTTAATAATAAGATAAAGAGCAATTTTAATGGGTTAAGGAGCAACTTGGCCTACGAAAATTTTATTAACATTAAATGAATTTTTTAAATCACATAAATTTCTTCTAAAATAAAAATAAATCATTTTTTTGTTTAACATATATAATAAACTATAAAACACTTTGAGTTTTATTTAAATCATATAATTATATTTTTAATTAAAAATTTTGTTCATTTTAGAAAATTATAATTTTGAAAAAAATTGAAGAATGAGTAATTTTTGTCCATAGATAATACAAGTAGTTTTGAATAATGACAATTGAGAAAAAACTTATTTAATTTAGTAAAATTTAGAATTTTGTGCCGGAGCTCCCGGAGTAAAAGTTCGTTGGCTAATCTCGCACCTTAGATAACTGGACGTTAACTTTTGTCTAACTAAGTTGTCTTTGACACTCTGAGTAAAACTTTTTTGGTATTTTTGGTCCACTTAATAGTTAATTGTGTTGGACGCTCCCAGACCAATAGTTCATTGGTAAAATTGCACCTTAACCCGTAAAGAATTAAGAAATGTTTATTTTACCCTCAAAAGAAATTAATTCAAAATAAAAAAAAAATTGTTAAAATATATATTTTAAAAAAATATCCCCGTTAAGTTCGAACTTGTGACTCAAAAATTTTTCGCAAAGTTTGAACTTTCCCGCACAAGTTCGAACTTCCCGCCAAATTTGAATTTCAAGGGGGTAAATATATCCAAAAATGTGAATAGTGATCGGAATTTGAGAACCCACCAATTTTGGTGGGATCTCAAGTTTCCACATATGAGGAAGAGTGGTGGGCCCGAGAAGTTGGTTCCGGACTTGGTGCACCAAACGGTCTTTTTTGTAGGAAACTTTAACTTTATTAAGCTTTTCCCTCTTCCAAATTCTCCAACCAAACGGACCCCAAGTGTTCCCAAAAAAAGTAACTACACATAAAAATAAATAAAAATTACAGGGGTCATTCCTTGTTTTCACAAAAAGTTAGGTGAAAAGGTGATTTGGTTTTTAGTGGAGTTAATTGATGATTATTGAATATTTGACTATTTAATATTTAGCAAGCGTTTTTAGCAATTTAGTTGTATAATTGTATTACGAAAATGTTTCTAATCTTTAACTTTTAATATTTATAAAAAATTAGTAGCAGTAATAATACTAAAAAATTATTAATTAATTTTTATATATAACTTATTAAATAATATTAATGCTGCCCCTAAACACATTTTTATAAAAATAATACTGCCCAACGCTCCAAGATATGTGCTTTTTGTGTCCCTAATTTAATAGGATCTTTGTTTCTATTGCTTAAGATGGGTTAACGAAAGGAGCGTGTCCGCTCGGAAACTAGGCAAACGACGTAGCAAGTATGTTATTTGAATTTCAAAAAGAGATGTGACCGTTGGCTTGCTCAACGACTCAATTCAAGATTCATTAGGCGGCTATAAATTACATGTCAAAGTAAGCCGATGCCTGTAATCTGTGTGTGCGAGTGAGAGAGAGAGAGAGAGAGATTGAGAGAAACAAATGGAGAAGAGTATGAGCACACTATCGGCAAAGGATGCATTTGAGAAGCTTGAGAAGGTAGGAGAAGGGACGTATGGGAAGGTGTACAGAGCAATAGATAAATCGACTGGCAAGATCGTTGCTCTCAAGAAGACGCGCCTGCACGAGGATGAAGAAGGTGTCCCTCCGACCACTCTCCGTGAGGTTTCCATTCTGCGTATGCTCTCCAGGGATCCCCATGTCGTCAGGTCTCTTTCCTTTGTCTTCCTATCTCCCTCCCTCCCGCCCTCTTTTCAATTGGGGATTTAGGGTTTTGCCATCCTCATATTTTTCATCTCTATGATTTTCAATCTTTATTCCGATTATCTTCCGACCCCAGTTTTCTCCCTTGCTCACCTTGTTTTGCTGCCCTTTTCTTTCGATCGATCCTTGTATCGTCTCAAGAGTTTAATATTACTGGCATTGCCATCTCTTGCATTTCTCTGCCTCAGGTTGTCCATCCTTATTTTAACATATCGTGTCTGAAGTAAAGCATTTCATTGTTTCCTACAGACTGATGGATGTAAAACAAGGTCAGAACAAGGAAGGAAAGACGGTGCTGTACTTGGTGTTTGAGTACATGGACACGGATCTGAAGAAATTCATTCGCAGTTTCCGTCAAACTGGAGAAAACATCCCCGCTTCAACAGTCAAAGTGAGTGTTGCATTTTCTATCGCGTGGAACTGTACTTCTAATTTATTAAGGTCTTATGCTTGCTGGATGCATTTTCATTGCAGAGCCTGATGTACCAACTTTGCAAGGGCGTTGCTTTCTGCCACGGTCATGGAATCTTGCATAGGTAACCTCTCCTTTCTTTCCCTTTTTCTCTATGCTCCTCGGATAGATTTGAAATGTCAAGACTCTTCTGATATTTCTGAAGGGATCTGAAGCCTCATAACCTCTTGATGGACCGCAAAACGATGATGCTTAAAATAGCTGATCTTGGGTTGGCTCGGGCATTTACTGTGCCAATCAAAAAATACACACATGAGGTGGGGTACGTGTTCCCTCCTTCCTTGCATCATCACTCATCAGTGGCTCTCTTTTTTTTTTAACATTCTTTTCTCTATTCAGATCCTGACTTTGTGGTATAGAGCTCCTGAAGTCCTTTTGGGAGCGACCCATTACTCAATGGCGGTGGATATGTGGTCTGTAGGTTGCATATTTGGTATAAGTTCCCATCCCTGAAAAAATTTAATTGGCTAATTGTTTATCTGGCAGGAGTTTTATTTATTTATTTTCATTTTGAATTGTAGCTGAACTAGTCACTAAGCAAGCCCTCTTTCCTGGTGATTCTGAGCTGCAACAGCTCCTGCACATATTCAGGTGACATGTTCAGCAATATTTGTGATTACACGGCATTACTGTATACCACGTCTTTTCTCATTATACGTCTTCGTGCAGGCTGTTGGGTACTCCAAATGAGGAGATTTGGCCAGGCGTTAGTAAACTAATGAACTGGCATGAATACCCCCAGTGGAGCCCTCAAAATCTGTCGACTGCTGTTCCTAATTTGGAGGAGACTGGATTGGTTCTTCTCTCTGTAAGTTACCTCTTACTACCTTTTGCTGCCTTCGATCTTTCTTTTTTCCGCTCAATTGATATCTTTTTCATTGTTCTTATTCCCAGCAAATGCTGCAATACGAGCCTTCAAAACGGATTTCCGCAAAGAAAGCTATGGAACACCCTTACTTCGATGAACTGGATAAGAAGTATCTTTAGGATGTTCACAGCTGCCGTTTTACTTGCTTTCCTCAAGCACGCCCATTGTCACCTAAAAATCTATTTTAGGATGATTGATATTTTCTTTCCTGGTTAATTTTGCTTTGTCTTCTTTTCCTCTTGTATTATATGCAATAGTTCGCCTTGGGAACGGTGTTCCCTCTTACTGTTTTTGTTGGATTCCGATTTGAGGACTTCTCGAAACTTGATAGTTAGAATTACTATAGTTTTTGTTGGATTGCGATTTGAGGACTCCTAAAATGTAATCCAAATTATAAATCACATTTCAAGTCACACACGGATTTTTTCCCCTATGCCTGATACCTACAGGGATGTTTTGTGCTGGCCGGCTTTATGAAGAGGGCAGGAGTTAGGAACTTAAATAACACCTCCGGTCCTTAATATACCGACAGGAGGTAGGAACTTTGAAGGCTTGAAATTTAAAACTTATAGTAGAGCGTTGGACTGGAAAGCGGGAACTGTCCTGTGACCAAACATTATGTGCCATTCTGGTTTACTGCTATTGTCACTTGTTAGCCCCCACTTCTTATCTACCAATAAATTCCAAAAATATATCAGTAGATCCCCATACTTTATGTGGTATATTTGTCGTTTGAAAATTTTAATCCTACTAGGTGAAGTGGTCTACATGGATCAAATGAATCCATTGAGGTAATTAAAACATAGTCATTGGGTGTTAAAATCAGTAGAGAGAAATATGGGAGAATACGGGAATATCTTTATTAGTGGTACGAAGCCTTTTCAATAGGCATTAGGGCCCATTTGGATTAGCTGTAAATTACAAAAAATGAGTTTCTATTTAACTTGTCAAACATTGAATTAATCTATTGTTAAATAAGACCAATTTTAACATAAATTACTACTGCAAGAAGATATAGATTATTACTCGAGGAATTAGGATATGCATAATTCTACTCCTTCATATTGGGAAAATGTACATCTCTCATACGGGAAACATTCACATCCTGTAAAACAATAAAATTCCTTGGAACAGACAATCTTCGGACAATATTTTCCTAGATCACAGCCTTGCTTCAGTGTCCACCTGCATAGTGGATTGGATAGGACAAATGCCGTTTAGCTATCTTAAGACTGTGAGGGTACCCAGACTTCTTTGTGCTTTGCCAGAAACACAATTAAATTTCCAGCTTCTTTATTGACTGAAAAAATTTAGGATCAGTGCGCTAAGATCATAAAATTCTGAGCACCCAGAACACAGGCATCCCCTTGTAACTGGTTGAGAGGTCGTTCCTACAATTTCCAGAACTTCCAAGCTACAAGAGCATTTTATTAAGAATATACATTGCATTCACTCAATAAAGAAGGAGTAGAATGTTAAGAAACTTCTTCCAACAAGCCACGGTTTCATATTACCATTGTAGTGCAGCACCGCAGCTTTCTTGATATCTTGGGTATCAAACATATAGTCATGACCTAGTCCCGACAGAACCCATGAATCAAGTGGATAGACTTTAGCTTCAAAGGTGAGCAAGCTTGCGCGCCATACAATAGCCTCTACGGATCTTTCTTATAAGCTCAACTACATCATAAGTATGTGAAGAATCAGAAAATGATAAGAATACAAACTCAATATTCGACACAATTGATTGTTATAAATTATGGCTGCCAAGAAGTACCCATTCATAAATACCAGAAACGTCATACACCCACCGGTCCATAATATAAAAAGCCTCCTAGAAGGAAATTTTAGTATAAAATATAAGAGGTTGACATGGTAATTAATTATACTTTTACCCTTTGCAGGAGAGAGAAAAAGGTGACAGATATTAAATGCATATTTGAAAATCACATTCTTTGATAAGGATAAAATAGGTTTATTTTATAAATTTAAGACATATTAAATGATTCAACTGACATTTTTTGGTTCATAAGAATTAGTTAACAACGTCTTATATTATGGACAGGAGAGGGTACCAATTGCTATTGTTGAACAAGCATAAAATGATAATCTCATTGGAACCAATTTCTGCCCTTTTGAAACAATCTCATCAGATAAAAGAAAAACGGGAAGAAATAAATCCATGGGGAGGAGAGGGGCCATAATATTTTTAGAAAGTGTTGCATGGCTTCTGATGAACTGAACTAAATGGCACTCACCTCTTTAATCAACCTTCTGTAAGTTTGAGTAAGACCAAGCTCCCTCCACCTGAGCAGGTCAATCACATTCAAACCAGACATCCAAGCGCAGGAATTTTGATCAAAACCTTTTTCTCCCAAATAACTTCTCAGCTAACCCAGCTTTACCGAACAAGATTGCACTGCACCATTAACTCCCCCAGGCTTTGTTTGAGAGTTTCATTTTGGAGGGAAAAGAAAGATAATGGAGGGTTTTGGTAGTTCTTTCCCTTATTTACAAGTTTTAAAAAATAAGATGGGAGGAAATTAATGATTTTTACAAATCTCCCAAAACCCTCATTCTTCTAAAACTTATTTGTATAATTGACCCAGCTTTACCAGGCATCCTAAAGATTGTCAATTGTCTTCTGAATCGTCTCTTGTGAAAGTACTATGTGAGGAAAGCACTGACAGACAACACAAATATATGTACACCCTGGTAAACATAAAAATAATTGTTTGATGGAATTGGAAGTAAACATGGAACGAAAAAAGATAAATCAACATACAAGCAGCAATATAAAAGAAATGGAGGCGATTTTCCTGCCATAAGATGCAGTCTTGGTAATATTTCCAAATGTGAGATGGTGGAGAAAAAAGCCCATGCCACACTATTATCAGAGAGCAATTTACATATAAAGAGAGAAGTGGAGAAGGAAATTCAAAGATTGAGCTATACTTGGAACTGAAATGTCGTGTGAGCAATTCAAAATCAAATGAAGTCGAAAGAACTAAAAGACTGACAAATGGAATAAACGCAATTATGCGAACCAAATACAAAAGATCTCTAAAACTCGCGAACCAGCTCCAGCAGATCTCTTGAAGGAGGAGACAAACTGTGAAGAGCAAACTGCGTGAGAGACTGAAGTGTGAAGGTGAAGGTGAAGGCGAAGGTGCTCTGAAGGTGAACGTGAGAGACTCATAATCAATGTTCTGGGGCAAGGCATTGTGTATAAGAACCTCTGCTTGTCAACAATCAACAAATCAAACAAAAAAGAATTAGAGTCGACAAAAATGGAAAACCAGAACCAACCTAGATTGTCATCTAATCTGATATTTATATAAACAAATCTGTCTGAAAATCCTTTCAGGAAGGTCATTTCTCTTTTAGCTTCTTGGTTATGGCAAAGGCAGCTCCAGCCACAGCTGCAACTATGGCTGCAATTATAATGGCGGATTTTAGCGTGCGCATGGCTTCCTTCTGCTCTCTCTCCTCCTTCAGTTTGGTTTCAGCTTGTTCCTTCATCCAATAAAACTAATCAATACAACGTACGAAACACAAAGCATGCGCAACATATTGGCAAGGCATGGATCCTCAAAAGAAGATTATTAGTTGCAATTTCTAGGAGAAAGTAAGAAAGAAAGAAAGAAAAAATGACCTTGAAGGCAGCGACCTCTGATGAGATAGGATCAAGTTGAACTTGCCTATTCGCTCCGAGGTTCAATTCTCCGTCAATATCTGAAGCTGGAAATGTTTCATGTGAATTCTCAAGTGGGGTTGCCATTTTCTTTCTCTGGGACACAGCCTCTGAACAGGAGAGAAATTAAGGAAAGAGAGCTTTTCTTCTTGATCATGGTTTCATCTATGGATCGCCAAAATCAATCAATGCCAACAAGCTTTCTTCATCCCTGAATCGACACGTGGTGGTGTCCTGAATGTTTTAAGGATCTTTGACGAAATTCCCCTCCGTCCTCGCTAACTTCTGGGATAGTTGATGCTAGTCTTTTGCGAACGCGTAATCTTTTTTTATTTTATTTTTTGGCCTGAGGTATATAAAACATAAACATTCAAGAACGAAAGTGTCCTTTTTTGGGGACAAACTAAGAAACGTCATAATTTCTTTTTTCCCATTGAAAAAAAGTCGATGACAATATTTTATTTTGAACTTCATTAATAAATCCTCAGTGATACCTAATTGAGAATGTACAAGAATTACCCTCGTGCCACACAGACTTCCACATCTTCACTACACAAGGCATTTCTGCCAAAATTACATCAAACTCTGAAGGAGCTCATGAGCACTGATTTTCTCATGAGAACATACTAATAATCTCTGTGAAAGGAAGTGATATCAACCAAAACAATGGATTGCTGATGACCGTTTAAACCAAATTTTGCATTACAACATCAACCAAAACAATCGAGGACTTGGCCTTGTTGATGCAGAGTCTGCAAATTGTCTTCTTGATTCTGATCTCTTCCTCCTCCTTGCTGTACCAGGCGGAGCCTAGTAAGGGTTGAATGGAGAAATCGAGCGGCATCAGATTAATTATTCAGATATTCTGATGAAGCATAGAACTGATAGAGAAAAACCGCACCTTTAAGATGTACTACAGTAAATACTTCACAAAAGATCAGTTCCACATACCTGCTGCTCTGTTTTCCCTGAATCCTGAGCTACCCTCTTCCTCCTGGTGGGTGATTCCACCAACAGTTCTGGTTTTTATGAAACAGTCAATGTAAATTCAACAAAGTTAGGGCCCATTTGGGATAGGCTGGTAGAAGTGATTTTTTTGTTTACGATGGACTTTTTTGATGAACTTATTTATTTTCCGATGGATTTTTTTTTTTATGTGATTTATATTTGGGATAACGATGGCAGAAATGAAAACTTTTGTTTGTGATGAGAACTTGTTTGGCGTAAACTTTTAAAAAAGATAGATGAGATGGAAAATGACCAAAAGGCGTTTAATCAAATTCACATACACATACATATGTGTTGTATAAAATGTGATAATTTAGGATAAAATTCAAATATTATTAAGTTTTATGACATGGTTAATGAAATAGGAGTATAATTTTTTTTTTTTAATAAATCATATTGCAAGTATTTTATAAATACAATTACTATGATTCTATAATAACTTCAATATATATATATGCCTGTTGTGTACATTTTTGAAGTGTAAAAGTGTAATTGAAATGAATGAATCAATCTAACTTTTGGGATTCATGAGCTGTTTGGTTTGACAGATTTAGAGGGGAGGGGAGGGGAAATATAAGTTGCATTTAAAAATTAAAAAAAAATGGGGTTATAACATTGTAATAAAAGAAGATGTAAGATATATAAAATTTTAAGATTGCCAAAAAAAAAGATAAAAGAGTAAGAAAAAATAATTAAAAAATTAAATTGATTTTATTTTTAAAAAAAGTCCCTATAAATTTTAATTGGTACAATATTAATATTTAATTTCAAATATATGTAAATAAAAAGTACTTAAAATAAAACCTCATAAAAATAAGGCTAGAACCTGGAAACGGTTTGGACTGGGGGCAACTGTGTCATTTTGCAAAGGGGCCCACATGTGTAATTGATAGGATGAGAAGTAATAGGATTAAAAGCTAGGGGAAGTGGCTTCAAAGAAAAAACCTCATCAAGCTTTAAAGTCCATTAAAAATGAAGGTAAGCCAAACAACCAATAATTGTATTTTTTTTTTCTCTTAATAGACTTATTATCCCATCTAATGGGATAATAAGTCCATTAGATAGGATAGCCAAACAGGCCCTAAGTCGTCAAAGTTGCAACTTTTTTCCCAATAACAAAAAGTAGTACTCAAACAGCAATAGTTAGCCCTAAGAAATTAAGTCGAAACAATTAAATTACTTTAACTTTTTTTTTTATTTTTTTCCCAATAACAAAAAGTAGTAGTATATCATAAATATCAATGTGTTCAGGATAATTGTCAAGGGAGTCGACCATTGCCACGTGAACAAAGATAATAAAACTTGCATGCAATTAATCACAACAATCTGCTATGATATATATAGAGCTTGATTTATTATTAATACCTAGAGTTATTCAATTCCTGAAAGAATAAGAACATACTAAATACAAATATTGAAGCTTATAAATTTGAAAAACATATAAACAGAAACAAAAGATCCCCAACAAAAGAACTCGGTGGAACGTCCCAAAGTAGTTTTTTGATACTCAAACTTGCTTATGTGTGATTTTAGCTTTTGGGTTAAGGGTAAAAATATATATGTACTTTTTTTGGAGGAGCGCTGATGAGTACTTTTATGCCATGCTTTTATGTGTGACTGGTTTGTATTGAATATGAGTTTAAAAACATTTAATCTGAGTAAATATGTCATAATTAACGCATATAGGGAAATGTATGATAGATCTTATAAATCTTGATAAATGCATAATTATTCTATACATGTGCATAAGAAGAAGGCAAGCTTAAAGGTTTATTATGAAGGCACATAGCACTAATGATACAATGCTATAGCATCAGGTCAGCCATATCAAACTGTAATACAATGCAACCAATATACTATAGCGACGTAAAGGAAGCAGTGCTATGTGCCACACGTTCTTACTTTTCCTCGAGGCTTTTTCAGGAAATAAGTGCAAGTCAATGGACGGACGCCAGTTCACAGTTAGATTGATGACGAAATAGATTAGAAGATGCGGAGGATCGAAGATTAAGATTTAGAGAATCCCGCAGAATCAAATCTACCAAAGTTGGATCAGTTGGACCTGACAAATTTAGAGAGGCCCAGCTTACTGAACTTACGCCATAAGTAAACCTATTTTTAAAAGGAAAAGACGGCTAACCCTAGAAATCATCGAGTCGTTGAGAGTCATAGACAAATCCTATTCAGCTAAGCTCGAAAGAAGAGTGAAAGAAGTTATGAGGCACGAGAACTCCAAAAGAACTCAGCATCCTTCCTTGCAGTGAAACGGAGACGAGAAAATGTGGAGTTGTCAAGTGACAGGTTGCCCCTACGCCGTCGAAACCTCCGACAAACTTTATGTTTACCTTTGTTTATTTTTAATTTGTCTTTTGTCATGGGTTATGAATGAGTCTACCGCTCATAACCATAACACCTTAATTTGAAAAGATAATCTGAACTAGAAAATTGCCATAGGCATATGAGAGAAGTATAATCAAGGTTGTACATACAAGATGCGGAAGCTTCTATGGAATATAGCGGTGGGTTAACTGAATAACATTGTGAAAGACAGTTATGTTGTAGCATTGCGGAAGCTATGCAGTATAATTGCTATAACAATGCGTTAAGGCAAATTGGGGGATTGATATGCTTAGGAAGAAATCTAATGCTCAGTCTATCTTTTACTGATATCTTCTTACGACTTCGATCATTTGTTTGTTTATTTCTTATTAGTTATAACCACAAAAATCTCAAACCAAACATATTTTTCTTATAAATCTTTGATAAGCTACAAATTGCATTCGCATTGATAGCTCCTTAACTTTTATTTTTTAAAAATATCATTTCAAGAATTAGGAAAAGGACTGTGCAAATAAGCACATATCAGTTGTTAACAAAAAAGTTATAATTCTACAAATTTTGAATAAACTATTTTATGCTTACCAACAAATAGGAATAGGATATTGTCACTATCAATGTCACTACTTTTTTTCACCATTAGATCAGAATCTCATCCACATTTATCATTTCATTTCTATCTCCTATTAAGATTCTGATTTAATGTTGAAAAAATGGTAGTAACAATATCGTATCTCTAACAAATATTTCATATCTATTTGACTAATATAATTTTTTATTAAAATATTTCTTGTAATATTTGAATTTCTAAAAAATCAATTGTATTAGTTTCGTACTTCTTTTTCCTTTAACAATATTTTCTGCTTGTTCATTTTTTTATTAAACAAGACTGAGGGTATTTAGTATTTACGTCTTTTGAACGCCCTTCTTTTCCCTTGCCTTTTTTTGGTGATAAGACCTTTTCCACGACGTTTATTCCTTCTTTTCCTCGAAGCAGCCCAGACACACAGAGAGCATGAAAACTGCGGTCCCTTTTTTTTTTTTATATAAATTTATGAAAGTTAGGTTTAAGATTTTTATTTTAAAAGTGAATTAATCTTTCTGGGTCAAGGACCTAAAAAGATCGGTTTTAAAGGTTAAGAAATTTGGTCTTTTTTAGATCCGTATGTTTTTTCATAATTATTCATATAATAACAAATATTATTAATTTTTTATATTTTATTAATAATATTGTAAATATTTAGTTGTTATTATCTTTTTTTTAGAATTAAGTTTCCTATAAATATATTGTATTAAGAATATTAAAACTTAAAAAATTATAAAAGATATTTCTTATTTCATAAATTACCTAATTAATTTTATATTTTTTAACTTATTTTTAAGTGATTATTTTATTCATATCTTATATTATTTATTTTGTTGAATACTTTACATTTTTCAAGACATATTTATTTTAAAAAAAAAAATTGATAAGTCTTCTCATTAATTATTGATAATTGTGGTGTGTATGGACAATAGTTTACCTTTAATTAAAACTTAGTGACTATATTTGTTTGTTGTATGAAATATATAATTTATACCTTAATTTGACAACATCTAGGTATTTAATTAGGACTTTCATTATTCTAATTTTATTTCTTTAAAAAAATGAAAAAATAATAAAATATATTGAAATAGTTTCGGTTATATAGGGCCGGGCTTGAACCTAGTACTCACGGTCACGGATCGGCACTGAAAAATAACTGCTTCTCGGTCTAAAAGCCGACACTTGCCGGCCCTCCGGCCCTTCTTACCAGGTCTAGATACACTCTCAGTGCCACTCTCTCTCACTCACTACTCGACTCGCGTTGTCGCTCTTCTCAGCTCAGCCTCAATAACGTTGTGAGTTTGACGCAGCATCGAAGTTCTCTTGGTTCTATCGTTTCTCTCACTAGTCAGCATCAGGTGATCTCCTGCTCTATTCCTTTCGTACTCATCGTGGGGAGAGGTGATTTTTTCGTGTAATACTTTTTAAATTTCAGCATCTAGGGAGATTATTTTATACGTGTAAGCTCGGTCAATTATTGCCGGTGATTGTGTTTGTCACAGAAAGTCCCAGTTGAAAGCAGGAACTTTACTCTGCCGTAATGGCTCAGTTGAAAGCAGTTTCTTCTTATTCATGCTCCAGTTTATCTTCTTTGGGACACAGAACAGGTGCGTTTGGTTAAGTTTTATGTTGTCTATTTTTCTCTCCTTTGAAATTTTGGCTTCATGCTTCAATTTTTTCTTTCCCATGTGACATCTTTTGTTTGAAAATTGTGGGGGTCTTCTTGTTTTTACTTCCTTTCACTGGAAATGAAGAATCCACAAGACTTTGCTATTAAATTATCTTTTTCAATGGGCTATTGAAGTTTTTTTTTAATCAAGAAATTATATTCCGCTCCAATTGGCTATTGAATTTTGATGATTATTATATGGTGGAAATTTGGGAGCTTTGAATGAAATGGTTTATTTATGCGAATTGTGTCTTGGTGATTTCCTAATTGCTTGCAATTAATTTTATTCATAGATCTTCTACTGCTTCCCCAAACATGGAGTGCGAAGCCATCATCATCCAGAGAGGTTGGCTGAAAGCTTTCTCCTTAAATTTTTATACAAGTTTTCTTGTGTGAGCCTATCTCTATGTTTTGTTGTGTGCATTGATGGTCTTATTTTGGACTTTTATATATAGTTGAGGCCAAGAACAAGCGTTGGTACCACCAAACTGCCGGGTGAGGTTTATTGCTCCTACGCTCATTGTAACTGTAAATGATTTCTGCGTTGACATAGGTTTATAAATTCTACGTCAAGTATTATCCTTTTGTTAATCTTTTATCTTGGTGAAGTCTAATATGCGTTAATGTTTCTTAGCAATAAATGAAGTAGAACATTCATAAAATTAGCCCATTGGTTATGGGCAAAGAAGATAGTAACATCTTTCTTAGGCTTTTTTCTAGTAGCCTGTGCTTTTGGGATAAAATTATTTTTGACCGTCATAAAATCAAAGTATAATAGCCATAGAATTTATCTTACGATGGTATATATTAAAACATTGCAAATTCAAATATTTGATGCTGTTTAAGATTGAAGCATCATGTTTGTAAGTCTCACGAATTATTTTTGACATGCAGTAGTAAAAGCAGTTTTACGCAGTGAAACAGAGAATGAAATTTCCCATGCCAAGGGCAGTGGGCTTCGTGGAAAACTAAATAAGGTTGTGCTAGCTTATAGTGGTGGCTTAGACACATCAGTCATTGTCCCGTGGTTAAGGTATATATGTTCACCCCCCCCCCCCCCCCCCCCAAAAAAAAAAAAAAAAAAAAATTTGCTAGACTTTCATTGCAAGTATGCAAAATTTGATTTCCCTGTCTCATTTTACATAACTTGAATAACAATGAGGGTGCTGGAGGAATTTTGCACTTGATTCATCTTTAGAAAAGAATATGTTGGTTTGTTGGAAAAAAAAAAAAAACTAGATGCATTTCCCTTTGTATTGCATGGAATCTGAGGAATGGGTCAATTTTTTGTGTGAATGTTATGGTTTGCTATAGATTTTATTTTATATAATGGTCTGGATAGAGATATTAGAAGATCTAAACTTTAGACTTCTAGTTCAGCAGGAAAAAGTATGAGATAATGAACAGTAGATAACATTATCAATTCACTGATTTCATAATTTTTTATTCAGATATTGTTTTTAATGATGATTTTACTATTGAAAGCCTATTTACTTTATGATCTATGCTTGGTTATGCTTAATATCATCTCCTCATCATCATTTCTTTCTTTGATGACCTCTTAATTGCAGAGAGAATTATGGCTGCGATGTTGTTTGCTTCACAGCTGATGTTGGCCAAGTATGTCATAACCTTAATATTTACATTCAAGACTTCTTGTGTTATTGGAAATGATTCTTTGATGTTGTAAGTGTGCTTCACCTATATTATTCTACCTGGTGCATGTTCCCTAAACTATGTAGGGTTTAAAAGAATTGGAAGGTTTAGAAGAGAAGGCAAAAGCCAGTGGAGCCTCTCAATTAGTGGTGAAGGATTTGAAGGAGGAGTTTGTAAGGGATTACATATTCCCCTGCTTGCGGGCTGGTGCAATATATGAGAGAAAGTATCTCTTGGGGACCTCAATGGCTCGCCCTGTTATTGCAAAAGTATGTTTCTCATTTTTCCTGTTATTGCAAAAGTATGTTTTTCATATTTTTTTTCTCTCAAGTTTGATCTAGTTGAGAAGTTCCTTTGTTAGAAATCAATAATGGTACTGACTGTAGTCACATGATTTGAGTTGATAGATCCTGGTAAAATTAGGATCTATGTATGAACTTCAAGAACCAGAATCTGAATTCTTGACCAATTAGACAATCCAAATCTGTATATATTCATTCATAAGTCTGTTTACAAACTAAAAGGGATATAAATAAAGAAACACAACCAACCAACCAACCAACTAACTGCTACAAACTTCCTAAATAACTAACCCCTAATGAAACACACATAAAACATAACAGGATTCTAAACTTCCCCTCTGAAACATAACTTCCTACTAAACATTCTTATCCAAACGCCTCTTTCTAGACTAGACAAGAGGAGGTCGGTCATTTGGTATCCTATCAATAGTGGATAAATTTTAGCTCCTGCATTAAATATTGACCTTCTAATTTAAATTTTCTTCTCCAGTGTCACATCCTTGTTAGCTTTTAGTGCATTATTGATGTCTGTTTAGTCTTAAGTCTTGAGGAAAAAAGGGGAAAAAGAAGTCATGAATTATCATATAAGGTACTTCATTTGTAACAAACATTTTCTAATGCATATATGCTGATAGGCTATGGTGGATGTCGCGAAAGAAGTTGGAGCAGATGCTGTTTCCCATGGTTGTACTGGGAAAGGAAATGATCAGGTATGTTAACAACTACACTCAGATTTAGCTGTGCCATGTTTTTGCCCTCTGACATGAGTTTCTATCATTTAGGTTCGGTTTGAGCTCACATTCTTTGCTTTGAATCCCAAGTTAAATGTTGTGGCTCCATGGCGGGAGTGGGACATCACAGGGAGGGAAGATGCAATTGAGTATGCAAAGAAGCATAATGTACCTGTTCCTGTGACCAAGAAATCCATATACAGCAGAGACAGAAACCTTTGGCACCTTAGCCATGAGGTAAAATGTTTATTATGAAAATTTGCTGCATTGAATGATATGTCGTGGCTTTTTCTCCCCATTATTGTAGAATACTCTAATCTTCTGTGTTTTCTAGTTTAATTGCACAACATATTATGAGTTTTGCTGACATTACATGAATCTTCTATTTTTGAAACTAATGCAAATATTCGTTGAATTTTGTTAAAGTTGCACGAATTTCCTATCTACTCAAAACCTACATGGACTTCCCTCAAAACAAAAAGACTGCTTGACCCATATTTCAATTGAGTTTTGTTGAAATTTTGTAAGTCTCCCATCTATTTCAAAAATATATACAAACCTCCTTTAAAATAGAAGGGTTGTAAGTGCAATTTTAGCAAAATTCATGAGGTTTTTGTAATTTAGTTTTTGCTTTTATAGAAGGTTTGTATGATTTTTGAAAATAGAATAGAAGTATATGTAATTTTGACAAAAATCATGAAAAGCGTACTATAAGGGATGGTTACGTAGATTTTGGAAATAGAGTAAAAAAAAAATTGTATGCTTTATGGTGAAGTCCTAGAAAGGTTTGTATATGTTACTCTTTTTTATTTTGTTGTCTTTCTTTTTCCTTCTTGGAAGCTTGAAACACAAATTACATGATTACAAGTGAATTTGTTGCAAGTATTCCTAAGGCGTCCTCTTTTTAGGGAAGGAAGTTGCTTTCGCAAACTTATCTATAGATCTTTTTAGTTTACTTTTGTTTTTAATTTTTCTTTCTAGAAGGAGGGCATTATGCTTTTTGAGATCAGAGTCAAATAGTTTGGTGGATTATAATGTCTGCTGTAACCTTTTGTATAGTGATATTTCTTTCTCTCATTTTTGTAATCTGCGACACCAAAGGGTGATATTTTGGAAGATCCTGCAAACGAGCCAAAAAAGGATATGTACATGATGTCCGTCGATCCAGAGGATGCTCCAAATCAAGCAGAGTAAGAATATCATTACCCTTTTCTCATGTTATGAAGCACCAAACTTCAAAAACAAAATTGGATTTTGTTTGATGTGCATCCCACTCAAGTACCAGATGCAACGTGACTCTTGGATTTGCAATTACTTGCTACCTCTGGTCGTTAGTATAAGACTCAATTGACTTTTTTTGGAGAAATTAAGGGAGCTAAATAAAATACTTTTAATCTGTTTATTGTTTTTCTCCAAACTAATTTGCTTAACTTATAAACTAATATATAATCCAATGACACACAATATATGTTATGCCGCTATGATAAGTACTTTATTTAGCTTTCTTAGCCTCTCCAAAAAAAGTCAGCTGGATCTTAGATCAAAGATCGGAGGTAGTACTGAATATTTTGTCATGTGGCCTTTTGTTTTTTAAAATATTGGTGCTTCATAGTGTTCGTGTTTCTGCTAGACTTGACACTTCATAACACATGCTCTTCTATCTATCAGATATGTGGAAATCGGGATAGAATCTGGATTACCCGTCGCAGTCAATGGGAAGAGGCTTTCACCGGCATCCTTGCTCTCTGAACTCAATGAAATTGGTGGAAGGCACGGAATTGGTCGGATTGACATGGTTGAAAACCGGCTTGTCGGTATGAAGAGCCGAGGAGTTTATGAAACTCCTGGGGGAACCATTCTTTTCGCCGCAGCTCGGGAGTTGGAGTCTTTGACGCTTGACCGAGAAACAATCCAATTCAAAGATATAGTGGCCCTTAAATATGCAGAGTTGGTGTATGCTGGAAGGTGGTTTGATCCTCTCCGAGAGTCCATGGATGCCTTCATGGAGAAGATCACAGCAACAACAACAGGTTCTGTGACATTGAAACTATACAAGGGCTCTGTTACTGTGACCGGTCGGAAGAGCCGTTATAGCTTGTATAGGCAAGACATTTCATCATTTGAGAGTGGTGAGATTTATGATCAAGCCGATGCCGCCGGGTTCATTCGGCTTTATGGCCTTCCAATGAGGGTGCGAGCAATGCTTGATCAAGGTATCTAAGAGTTTCATCTAGGCTTGGTGATTAAGATGCTTGTTTTGTTGCACTCAACTTTTGTGGGGGAGTTTCGCAAACTTTATCTATTAGCTTGAACTACAATAATGCATGTGGGCATCGCATAATTTCCTTGTCTCACTGATCAACTTACAGTCTAACAGTATGGTTTAGAAAACGTAGTTTGAACCTTGTGGATCTAATTTATAGTTACAGAACTGTGTCAAAGAAAATTGTTGCTTTTGGTTTGGTCAATGAAATTTTAAATGGTTGGTTTTGATCCTTATATTTTTGTAAGGACTTAAAACTAAGGATATAAAATTATATTTTTAAAACCAAAGATTTAAAACTATAGGCGCTAAAACTGAAATTCAATCAAATGTAAAGATGAGGAATTAGATACCTGTTTATAAGACCAAATTGATTTTTTTTAGAGATTAAGGAAACTAATTAAATTACTTTAAAGTATTTTTATTTTTATTTTTTTTCTTCAAACTAATTAGTTTGACTAATAAATTAATATATTATCTATAGTCACTAAATATAAGGCATAGTTGACTTTTTTTGGAGAGATTAAAGAAGCTAAATAAGTTATTTAATTATATCATATGTTATGTATCATTTGATTATATATCGGTTTATTAGTCAAACTAATTAGTTTAGAGAGAAAATGTAAATACTCTAAAGTAATTTAATTAGCTTCCTTAATCTCTTTAAAAAAAAAGTCAATTTTGTCTTATATTTAGGATTGGAAGAGTATAATCTAAGGATAAACAAAGATAATGATATGATTAAGAACTTATTTAAACTTCCTTAATCTCTCAAAAAAAATGTCAGGTGTTATAATTAGAAAAAAACTACCATATAGATGAGTTCATGGACGAAGTAATTTGTTCGGAAGTAAGCATTCAAATAGTTTATCTGTTTTTCTTCTGTGTTATGCATATTTTGAAATTAAAATAAACTTAAAGTATTATAAAAGTATGTTGCAAAATTTAGACAGTATAAATCAGATTTAGATGGTCCAAATCTACTGTCAAAGAGTAGATGACCTATTCCAATAGGCAAGTTTATTGTTTTGGAGCCATAGAAGGTTCATTGTTTTTTTTTTTTTTTGGTAAAAGACGGAGGCTATTGCCTTTTCATTAAAATAAAGAGGAAGGGGAAAGAATTCCCATACAATCTTGGAGCACTAAGGTCCTAAGAAAAGAAGGACAATAATAAAAAAACAAGAACCAGCTAAAGCATTCTTAGCAAGCTTGTCGGCCACTTGATTTAGGTTCCGGGAGATATTGGTAATCCGGACCTCCCAATCTCTCGCTAGTAATTCTTGGATCTGGAAAACCATCAAACTCTGAGTGTGAGCCTGCTCGTCAGATAAAATTCCTGAACCCGAATCTGGTAGAGGGGGTTCAATCGGAGGTTGCCAAAGAACATTCTCAGGGGAATCAGCTTTATGACAGCTGAAAGCGAAAAGGTGCCAGGACCTCAATAAAACCACAGCTGGATATTTTGGTTTCTGAAAATCATCTTGGAATAGATGTTGATTCCGCCATGTCCACAATTTCCAAATTCCAACTCCAAATATCAAGTCCCACTCAGAGTCTTGAAGTTTTCCTAACTTCCTCCGGAGATTCAGATTGAACCGATCTTTCAAAGAGGCAGCAAAAAAACTTGAATAATACCTTGGATGAACTAGTGATAGCCACATACATTTAGCATACCTACAATCTCGTAATATATGCAGGACGCTTTCTGATTGTAGATGTCACTCTGGACATGAAGAATGAGACCGGGACCACTTGCTGCACCATTCATTCGTAGGAAGCCTGTTAGAGAAGGCTAACCATAGAAACACTCTTATGCGTTTTGCCCCCTGCCATTTCCAGATGAGTTTATAGCATGGATGAGATAAATTAGCCATCGGCTTTTCTATAAGGTAGTATGCAGACTTTACTGTGAAGGTACCATTACTTGATCCACTCCATAACATAGTATCTTCACCAGTGTGTCTCATCGGTGGGATGACAGCCATCAACCTCTGTATAACATCTCTAGGAACCAAAGAAGCCAGCTGGTCAAAGTTTCATGTTCCATTTACAGTCCAATGTGAGACTTTACTAATCCTCTCTTCCTCTGACAATGGTCTCAAACAGAGGTCACTGATCTTCCTTCCTTCAATCAACCATGTGTCATTAAAAAATTCAACAGAGTTTCCATTCCTGACTCTCCATAGAGTGCCTGCCTCGATCAGCTTCCTTTGATGGCAAATAAACTTCCACAATACAGAATCATCAGAATGTGCCTCAATTAATTGATTCTCATCCCGTATCATGTATTTATGGAATAAAGTATCTATCCACAAGCTTTTAACCCCTGTCACAAGCTTCCAAGCTAGTTTACATCCAAAGGCCTGATTCATAGAACCTAGCTTGTTATTGTTATTGTATGCTAACATGACAGAGACAGGGTAGATTGGCATATGAATTGTTGGGCTGCAATGGAGGCCCACTATGAAAAATGGACCTTTTGAAGTTTGAAGACTCATAATGGTTTGCGTTGGATTAGCCCATCATTAGCTTTTAAATGGGCCTAGCGCTTAGTAGCGCACTTGGCACCAGTGCCAGCTCTAGGAGCTGGCCTCCCCCTTGTCTCGGGCTCGAGCCCGCTCCCCCACCCCCCACTCGGAGTATCAAAAAAAAAATTAGCTTTTAAATGGGCTCTGTTTTTGTAAATATGGAGCGAACTTTCAATCCGTTAATTATGATTTTAAAATATTGCCCAAAGTGATTTAACATTCTTTTTCCATCACGAAAGTGTTTTTTTTTTTCATTAAACAATAGGCCAAGGAGGATCTAAATATTAATCACTATGCTGGTCGAAAGAAATCTTATAATACTCTATCTCATCTCAGTCGTATTGCTTAAACTTGCCACAATCACATTTTATATTTAAGCGAAAATTGCAACTAAGTCTCAAATAAGAGAAAATATGACAGAAATGTCCCTTAAAATTTTAAATTCGTAATGAAGTTTCATGGGACATTTTGCAATATATTCTAAATGTAAAAAAGTACAAAATAACCCTATTGATTAAATAGGGAGGGAAATGATGATTGTATATTCATTAAGGGTATTTTGGATATTTCACATTTGAAATATATTGCAAAAATGTTCCATGGGACTTCACTACAAATTTGAAATTTTAAAGGACCTTTTTAGTCATATTTTTTTATTTGAAACTTAGGTACAATTTTTCCTTTATTAATTTATTTAATAAAATTTAAATATGTTCAAAATTAAATAGATTAAATTATTATTTTTAACATTATTTCTCAGCCTTTAAATATTATGGGAATGATGTTAAAAATATTCTAAATTAAAACGATATTTTAATCATTATTTCTCTGTCACTTATTTATCTTCCTATGCCTTAGGTTCTGCAAACTAGAATCCACTTTGCTCTCTGGAATTGGACGATCTACAATTAAAATTTATAATAATTGTTACTATAAGAAATTGTAGACTTCTAGGACTATAGTCTCTAGAAGATGACCATCCTTGGATCAAATGCTGTCCATTAAAGGAACAACAACATTTAATATTATTTCTACAACCCCACTTTGTCAAATCTCTTTATTAAAATGGCAACACAATAATATTTGGGTCCTTTGCTTTCAAGAGCCCATAAATGATCTGGCCCTAAAAAATCATAAATAAATATTTTAAAAATCTTTTATTAGGTAGAGTCTATTACATAAATTGCATTATGTTATTATCTTCCATCAGAAACAAATTTTTGTATGTCCTATTGCCCGAAAGGTTTTTTATCCTTAAAAAGATTCGTTAGAGATTTATATTATTTGGTAAGAGCCTAACATAACCCTTTTCATTTAACTAAACTTAACACTAACTATGAGATATTGTCTTATCTCTATGCTATCTTCAATAGGATACTTGTAAGCAATAAAAGATAATGTGAAATATATAAAACAAACGTTGGTAATTTTCATTTGATAAAAGGAATTCTGACTAGTTAAGCACAATAAACAATACGATTTTGTATAACTTTTTTTCTAATATAATATTTGAAATTTAGTATTATTAGGTCAAATTCAAATAATGTCGGTTTTTAGGGTCGATTTCTTTCATCATCTATTTTCTCAACATCTCTCGTAATCTCTAAATTATGTTTATTCAATCAATTTGAAATGTCACATCATCAAGTTGTACTTTATGGATTTTTCTCTCATATTCTCAATCAATGGCTCATATGGGCTCATGAGAAAAAGGATAATGAGAGAATTTCCTCCCGTTTCGCTCGCTTCCGCTTCATCCACGTAAATACTAAGTCTTGACTTTAAATTTATGGTAAAGTAAAAAAGACGTCTTTGAGATAGCCACGTTTGCTCGAGTTCATACTAAATTAATTAAATTTTTATATTGTAAACTAACAATATGAAGAAAATCATGTGCCTACATTTGTAGAAAAAGACAACAATACTTTGTTTTAATTAAACAGAAAAAATTTCCCTTTAAACAGTTGGCTAAACAAGAAATGGTAAAAGCAGACTTGTAAGAAGTGAACAAGTGGAGGCAATGCCTATTTCAACCCCTCTTGTTTATTTTGCTTTGCTTCATTGAGATCCATTATGTTGGCCTACTCATAGACACCTTCCTATATCTTTATTATTACTTTCACATTGATTCAACTACTTAATGACTAATCAATCAATTAATTGTTCACAGATTCATCACTTTTTGTATTGGGATATGTAAATGTAGTTGGATGCCTTCAATTAGTGATTGACATTTGTGGTAGTGGTTGATCCCTAATATAGGTATCTACCTTCATTTGATTTCCCTTATATAACCCTTTAATAGTCTACATTTGCCATATTTAATATAGGTATCTACCTTGATTTGATTTCCCATGAGGTAGTTCTTTAGAAAAGTGTGCATGATTGATTTGGATTTTTTAATTTATGGTATTGATATCAAAATATTATAAGTATTATTAAATTCATTTGTGCTTATGACTTTTATATTTATAATTTATAAAATTGTGTTAACTCATTCTTAAACTCATACTAACTTTTTGAATTTGGTCGTGTTTAGTGACTTCTTATATAAAATTTATAGAAATCTTTTATATTGAACTATGAATGTCGATAAATTTACTTTTAATTATTTAAATAAAATTGAGGTTATTTTTATATTTAATGAGTTATTTTAATTATTTATTTAATAATAAAAATAAACTCTTACAAATTTAGGTAAGTTTAAACTTAGTTTGACAACTTATCACTCATTAATAAAAAATAAAAAAATATGGCGGGGAAGTACTTAATACAATCATGCCAAAATGAGGTTACAATTTGTAATTTTTGTAGTTGCCAAATATTTTCTCTTGCCAAGGCACAATGAAATGAAAATTGATAATTTCTTAATACTAATAATGGAAAATCTGTTTAAAGGAGTAGGGAGAGAAAATAAATTTACAGTTCATCATGCCTAGTTTAATAAGAAATACTTTTTTTGCCATCTTAATTGTAAACATTATATCTTGTCCTATTTGACTATTTGAACCATTATCTTATTAATAATCGAAGTTTTTTAGTTATATTTAAACAAAGTCCACATATAATTTTGACAATACAACTTCACACAATTAATATTAATTTTTATTCATAGCCCAACAATTGTATTGTTGTTAAACTTTCATGAGTTGACTCTCCGAATTTATCGCCTTTATGTTTCTATATTACCAAATCGAATGAAATTCTTAGAAAACTCTTAACCGTTATAAACTCAAGTTAAACTCACAAGTTTATACATCGAGTTACCGTTTTTATATTTCTAACTTATAAAACCGTGTTAACTCACATATAAACTTGTGTTAACTTTTTTTATTTAATCATACTCAACAGCTTTATATATAAGTTTTATAGAAATTTCTTTATTGTATATGGTAAATTTTGAATGTTGATGAGTTTAATTACAATTATTTGAATTTAAAATATTTTTAAATCAAATTGTTGTTATGTTTTTATATTTATATTATTTATTATACACTATTAATACCTATTTAATAGTGAAAGTAAACTCTTACGATTTTACGATTTGAGTTCACGATAATCTGAGTTTACATTCACTATCATGAGTTTATTTAAACTCGTGAGTTTAACCTTGATCCACAAGATAAATCACTTTCAATCACATGATAAAAAAGTTATTAACTCGTTGAAAATGTCTTAAATTAGGAAATATCATTTTTCCATATTAATGAGATTATGAAGAAAGAAAATGATAAATCACATTTAAGCATTAACTATATTAAAAAAAGTAATAAATAAGTATTAATTACTCTTAAAATAACTGGTATTATGAACCAAATAATTTATTAGATGACGACTTATATTATGGATGGACATGAGGGGTTTAGGCTCAAAATGTACCAAATTATTAACACACAAATACTTGTAAAATACAAAAGATAAATCGATTTTAAAATAAGAGGAGCATTCAATTAAGAAACTCTATAATTAGTGGAAAAATTTGGCAAAAAAACATGCATGCATGAATGTAACATTTAATTATAATTATGATTAATTTGATCGAATTATCTTTTAAAAAAATAACTTCATCATACACGATTTTAGCAATTAAAAGCTGTCTTTTAAAGGATGGCTTTGTAAAGAGCTAACCTTTAACAAAGATAATGCCAACTTAATTAAAATATTGAGGAAGTTGTCAAAAAAAAAAATTTGATTAGTCCCTAACACTCTCATTTAAGAAACCATCTTCCATAGGTTTATTAGTCCCTAACACTCTCATTTAAGAAACCATCTCCCATAGGGCCCAATGGCCAGTTTTTACCTTTTTAGTAAATAATACAATAATTAATACATACTAAACATGATTAGTTGATTACACATACTTGATTCAAACCATCTTCCATAGGTTTATCTTAAAGAGTGACATAACAACAACCACTACACTTTAATGCTGCATTATCACTTGATAAATAAACTATCCAATCACGTATGCATCAAGGGGAAGATTCCATTTTCCTTTAACAAAATTAAGTATTTAAACTTTTAATTAAAAAAGGGGTAAAATTCACCCGGTAACAAATTTTGGTTTTGGGACCTGTATTTTTACTTGATGTTTTACATCCTAATATTTTATGTCGTTTAAGGAATTGGTCACTGTAATTTCATAAAGACATGGATCTGAATCTAATGATGTTAACTTTGTTGATATGTGATAATAGGTTGATGTGAGCTTGGTGTTACTTACATTTAGGGATCAAAACTAGAACTTATTAAAGGCACATGAACCAACATCAAACAATCTTCTAAAATATAGAAATGTAGAGTGGGTTTAATCTTATAAAAGTGGTAACTTAAATGAGTGAAATATGACAAAGAAATCAATTTTGATGGGCAAAATTGATTGAATGGTCGGGTCTATTTGCCATAATTAAGGCCACATAAATGACGCTAGTATAATTACATTATTAAAGGCACATGAACCAACATCAAACAATCTTCTAAAATATAGAAATTTAAATTAATTTTAATCTTATAGAAGTGGTAACTTAAATGAGTGAAATATGATAAAGAAATCAATTTTGATGGACAATATGCAGCTTCTTAAAAAAAAAAAAAATATGTTTATCCTCCTTAGACGTTATTCTAAATAACAAACTTACATTTATAATCTAACTTTTATTTCTATTTTACTTTTATAAAAATCAGATTAAAAATAAATCACCTATTTATAATCCAGCTCTTTATTTCCATCTACGACAAAATCAATTATCATCCCAACATTTGAATTCATACCATTAAAACCCAAAAGTCAATTTGATCTCTAGATTTTATGGATCTCCCCACTTAAAATCAATTTTGTCTGTCAAAATCCATCACACCTTTAAGTTACCTTTTAATAGTGTTAAACTCACTCTAGGTCCTTATATTTTTAAGGATTTGTTTTAGTCCTTATACCTTTTATGGAGTTTTGATTTTAGTGCCCATATCAATCTTAGTCAGCAATCAGTCTAGCTAACAGTGTTAACACTTAAAAGTCACAATGAAGTTAAAACCAGTAACGTTTTGGATGGCATAAATAATATTTTTTTAAAAAAAAAAAAACAAAACTAGGTATAATGATCAAAACCAAAAATCATTGGCAAGATAGGGTATCAAAGTAGGTTTAACTCTTAAAAAATCATGTTAAGAAAACTAACCTAAATAAACATATTGTAATACTCCTTTAATTCTTAATATAAAGATATATTTGAGAAGTTGATTTTAATCATAAATATAAGTTTTCTATTTTTTATAATTTTTAAATAATAATAATTTATCATAAAAAGGAGAAAAATGATTAAATAAGAAAAATGATATTAACTAAACTAACTTATTTAATTTGTATCATTATGATATTATTTATAAATCCCTTTTAACCAAATAAATAAGATTGTGATAATATTTAATTAAACTAAAAATAGAACTTCCTTAAAAACTTACCCCATAATCATCGGTATATTAATTTGGAAAAAACAACTTATCAATAGAATTGGTATGATATTAAGGATCCGCCCGGGAGTACTAAATATTACAAAAAATGCCTCCAACACTGACCCTATCGAAGTGACAAACTTGCTCAATAAAATATTGGATATATGTAACTTGATCAATTTATCTGCCATCTTTTGTGGCATCTCTTTTAAGGATCCATATCCTCACAAGAGAGGGACACGTCCTCGCAAGGGAGCGACATATTCCAACGTGAAATTTAGGTTTAGGCCTCAGAAATGGAAAGAAAAGAAGAATAAGATGATAAACATAACTTACAAGGAAAAGTATATTCCTTAATTGATGTAAAAGACCATAAACAAAGAAAAAGAAAATGAAGCCTCCACCACTTCAAGATTATAGAAGGTTAAAAGATTGAAAAAGATCAGATGACTCATAGTAACACCAAAAACCTCACAATATGTACACACTCTATGTATACTGTACAAGGAAACTTGCTCTTCTTTCTTATATGCACGCATGGTGCTCTCACTCCAAGTCTCTCACCAAAAGCAAGAAGAAACCTCTTCTTCAGGCAACAACGGAGTCCTGCAAAGTGGGCATGTAATGTTCCAGTAGGCCAGCCACTTCTCCAAGCAATCTTTGTGGAAGAGATGGCCACAGGACAATCGGTTTATCTCAGACTCTGGTTCAAATTGACTCAGACAAACAGAGCAGTCATGTTCTACAGGTTGTTTGCAGCCACACACGGTGTCAAACCGGATTGTTGGCGTCCGGCTTCTAAACTCTTCGATGTAATTCTCCGGCGAACAGAGGTCGACTTGGAACGAATCAGGCAGGTCGTGAGAGATGTCTGGAGAAGGGGAAGATTCTGATGGTGCTGGTGCTGGTGATGGCGATGGAGTAGTGGGTGATGATGAAAGACATATACCAACAATGTGAAGGATTGTTCTAACGATGCCTTTAACTAAGGAGATGGAAAATGCAGTGTTAACAAGAAGCACACACAGTACTCCTTCAGATGGAGCTGGCAGACTTGAGAGGCCCATTCTGATCAGAGAGATGTGAAATTTCTTATATAAATGTGATCCAACAGGAGAAACGTTAAATAGATTGGACAAAGGATTATGATATATGAGTCAAGCAGGATCAGCAAACATGGAAATGTATGGAGACTAGAGTCTCTTTTTTCTGTGACCTGAAAATATATTAGAAGGAAGGAAGATTAGTCAAAATTATGATCAATCATAGCAAACCTAAAATAGAAAGGTATTAGAAGTGGAATAGTCAAATCAAGCATCGAAAGAACAAATTGGATAGGTTTAAATGCTGACCAAATAGATAAGGTATCTGATCGTACAAGTTATTTGCATAGACAATGATGGAAAAAACGTGAAAGTCTTCAAAGAAACTCAGACTTCGGATGATCAAGAGGAACATAATCTCAGCCAAAAAAACAGAATATTTAAATCGATATCCAAAACATGAAAGTTTCTTTCCTCCAAGGAAAGAATAACTATTCAAAAAAATTCATCCAGAAACCGAATTAAATTAGAGCAACAAATATCAGAATCCCAAAAAACGAAAACAAGAACAAACAAATTACTACGAAAAAGAAATCCACGAGAAATTAAGCTCATGTAATATCTAATTTTACACCCGGGGTTCGAAATTGTAAGATGAGGAACAAAATTCAAAAGATAAGAACTGGCTTGTCTTCTTCATAATCGAGATCTACCAGAGACCAAAAGTTTATGAAGCACGCCAAGAACTAGAAACTAATCATTAGGTAAATCAAATCTAGAAAATATTGTAGAAACAAAGAAATGACACACTCCACAGAATATAAATCCAACTTTGACAGCAGAAATCGAAGAAGAGATCTAAGCATTTGAGAGAACAATTATTGAGTGATGGAAACGCAGGCTTTTCAGACATTAACAAGAAAAAGGAATAAACACATTGAGACTTACAAGAGAAAGATTTGAAGATAGCGATTCAGGGAAAAGCAAGAAGAGAAGCTAGGGATTAGGCTTCCTCAATGAAGTAGTAACTCATAAAAAGAGGTTGATCCTTGACGATATTGATAATGGGCATTTGGGTAAGCTTTCCTGAAGAACCCCACACTGGGAGCGAGGGATTGATATAATCGCTGAGTTTAACCCAAGAGGTTTAACCATGGTTAGAAATTGCTGCTTTTCCGAGTATGGTGGTCTCTAACCATGGTTAAATCTTAACCTTTTTCAAGAATCAATGCCTCTTTATGACGTCATCCATCTGGCCCTTTGCTTCTTCTACTTCCTAACCTTTTTCATCTTTTGAGAAAAAAAAAACATGCATTAATTTCAAATATATATTTTTATTTATTTATAATCATGTATTTATCAAATTGTTATGTGATTGGATTGTTGATATATCACAATCTTAATAATAGGATATGGCTTGTTTTCATGTCAAATCGTTATAAATTAATTTGGATAAATGTATTAGATATTTTGACAAAGGATGAAAATTTAAATTCATAGTACTTGTGAATAATTGAGGAAATATTCACCAATTCAATTATGACAAAATGTGGGAAATATTTTGAGAAATCTCAAAAAAAAAATTATCTAACAATATTTTCAAAAGTTAAAAAATGTTTTTATAAATAATTAGATTAGAGGTAAGAAATCAAAAAAAAAAATCATATTATTTACACTTCAAGTAAAAAAAAATATACCATTCAGAATTTGTTGATCATGCAACTCATTATAAATTTTATATTTTATATTGATGGATGATTATTGATTAGTTATAAATTATTACTACATTTTGAAGTAAATTAAGATCTACTTAATTAAATTATGCATCCACAAAAAAGTTAAACAAGTACCACCAAACACTATTAAATCCAAATAAACATATTGAACAAAAAGGAGTATAATGAAAACTTGTAAAAACATTGAACAAAAATGTGTTTGTTTTGGAAGAGCTTATTTCGGGGAGCATGCAGCATTTTATCGGAAGTCTTTATGGAGTTTTTGTCAAAATTTATGTTTAATTTGAAAAAAATTGCCAACGAGCTTATGGTCAAATCGTGAGCTTTATTTCACAAGCTCCAATTTGGAGCTTATCATAAGCTCTTATTTCAAAAGCTCTTATTAGATCCCAAATTATCAGTACAAAGCCTAATTTTCTAGTTAGTTATGTAATATTTATTTGATCAAATTATGTATTTTAGTATTGCTTAAATTTATAATTTAGCATTTTTCATATTTTTGGTAATGTTGATTTTTTTTTTATAATTATCTCAAAAATCACTTATTCATGTCATTCCAAACAAGTTTGTCTAATCGAATTTTTCCATAAAGCCTACTTATGCAACCACCCATCAAAACATAAATCACGTTTCACAATCAGACTTAATTATTACTTAATGTGATTCGTGAAAACTTGTAAAAATTGGTTTTTGGAAAAAAGAATAGTAAAAAATGGTCATTTTTCAGAACCTTTAATTGATGACATGGACTCTAATAGACCGTGAAAGAGATGTAATGTAAGTAACTAAGTATTGAAAATGGCTGTGATAATCAGAAATTGGTAATTGTGGCACAAATTAAATTGACCTCATCTCTATATCTCAATACTGATCTGTCTGAGAATTATAAATTAAAGTCTGAGTCACTCATATTGGAACTTCTGTTTGTTTTGAGATTAAAGATGACGTTTTTTTTGTCACCCAAAAGAAAAACCATGACGTTTTTGTTTTTACCTATAGATATACTATCGAAAGAGTGAACAATTTTATTCATGAATTTAAAATACACATGAAACATAAAGTTTATAAGTTAACAACATGATAAAGATTTATACATATTTTTTTAATGGGAAATAACACAGATCTTTTCATTTTTGAAGCATTTTATATTTATTATAATTTTATAAAGTTAGAGAAGTTCCCAATAGAATAGTTAATTATTTTAATTTTTTGAAAACATATAACTTAAGAAATAAATTCTGATTAAAAATTGACTATGACATTTGAGGAACCTCATGACTCAGGACAGGTGTCCCGTTTTCTGGGGCAACACTTGGATGACTTGTCACGGTGGTGTGTCTAGGGAAAAAACAAGCTTTAGAAAAATTATTTTAGAAGCAGTAATTATGTAGCCTTCCTCAAGGAAAGCTTTTTCGACCCTACCAACTAAGCTCTATATATTTATATATAATTATTTCATAAAATACCCTATTCATACTTTCTTAATAATAATTTAATAATACATTTATATATTTTATAATGTAAGTAATATTTACAACTCATTAATATCACATACATCTAGATTCTATTGTTTCTTTTTAATAAAATTAAAATATGACTGGAATGAGAAAAAAGAGTAATTTTAGAAATGCTTTTTTATTTATTAAACACAAAAGAATTATGGTGAAATGATGATGATTAAAGCTAATCTCCTGGACTCTCACACATTGACCAAGAGTTGCAGATTTATTTGGAAGCTTTCTCTTTTGTTTCAGATTATTTACACTTTCAAGTAAAAAATATACTTCATTCAAAATCTGTTAATCATGCAACTCACAAAAAAATTTATATTTTATATTGATGGATGATTATTGATTGATCATAAATTATTACTACATTTTGAAGTAAATTAAGATCTGCTTAATTAAATTATGCATCCACAGAAAATTAAACAAGTACCACTAAACACTATTCAATACAAATAAAGATATTGTAAAAACTGATTTTTGGAAAAAAAGAATTGTAAAAAATGGTCATTTTTCAGAACCTTTTATTGATGACATGGACACTGTTGGACTGTGAAAGAGATGTAATGTTAGTATTGAAAACGGCTGTGATAATCAGAAAATGACAATTGTGGCACAAATTAAATTGACCTCATCTCTATATCTCAAGAGGGTTCTGTCCAAAAACAGAATTATAAAATAAAATCTGAGTATATTGGAACTTTATGGGTGTTTGTTTTGAGATTAAAGATGACGTTTTTCTGTCACCAAATAAAACGACGACGTTTTTGTTTTACCTATAGATATATTATCGAAAGAGTGAACAATTATTCATGAATTTAAAATACACATGAAACATAAAGTATACAAAGTTAACCACATAATAGAGATTTATACATTTTTTTATGGGAAATAACACAGATTTTTTTTGTTATTTTTGAAATTCAGAGAAATTCCCCAATATAATATTTAATTATCTTAATTTTTTGAAAACATATAACTTAAGAAATAAATTCTCATTAAAAATGGACATTTTATGATATTTGAGGAACCACAAGACTCAGGACAGACAGGTGTCCCGATTTCTGGTGCAACACTTGGATGACGTGTCCCGGTGGTGTGTCCAGGAAAAAAACAAGCTTTTGAAAAGAAAATTTGAACTGAAATAAATAAAGCCAACAAAACTTGGTCCTCTAGTAGTCATAAGATTATGAGTCAAATCTTATCGATATAAAAACCTTAATGGAGAGTGATTGTAAGTATTTTTGTTAGCATTCTTTAAGCCGAAAACATGCTCATAACATCATAGTAAAAGTATAGTAAAAGTAGTACTCTTTTTAGTCTTTATTATAAGGTATCAACTGACAAATTTATTTGGTCTTTTTTATAAAACATTTGTTTGTTCCCAAAGAGCATTAATTATTTTTTTTCTATGTATGCTCATAATTAATAAGGGTAGTGGGTGAGTAATAATTAATATTTGCTCTTGTCCTTATTATAAAGCACCAACTAACAAGTTTATTTAGTCTTTTTTATAAGACACTTGCTTGTTTCGAAGAAGCATTAATTATTCTTTTTCATGTATGTCCATAATAAATAAGGGTAGTGACTAGTGAGTGAGAATAATAATTAATATGATATTAGAATTTAGTGTAATTAGTAGAGGTAATATTGGAAGTTAATTAAATTGTAGGCTAACTTTATTGACTTTAACTGTTTTTATTGGTTTGTAATAATTGTTAGTTAGTGCCTTATAATAAGGATCAGAGGGAGTATAATATTAGAGTTTAATGCAATTAGTAGGGGTAGTATTAGAAATTACTTAAATTCTATTGAGTTTAACTATTTTTATTGGTCTATGAGAAAAATTAGTTAGTATCTTATAATAAGAATCAAAGGGAGTATTAGGATATGAAACCTACTGAGAAATTCTTGTGTTGCATCTTATTTAAATATTAATAAATTATTAGTTAAAGTGGTAGTGGCCTCACAAGAAACGGATTTAAATTTGGGACAATGTACTTAGTAGTTAGTAGGAGTGTTTTATCTTTTTGACAATGATCAATCTCAAGTACAATATAACTTGAATAATGAATATATATGTAATACTCCTTTATATCTTAAATACGAACAAAGTTTAAAGTATAAATTACATAATAAACTTTATGTATATTTAGAATTGATATTATTATTATTTTTGGAGTAAAACTTAAAAAAAAAAAAAAAAAAAAAAAAAAAAAAAACTCTCCAACCTTGACTTGGAGATTTTTAAGGGTCTGAATTTGAAACTCATTTCCCAAAACGACGTGTTTATGGATGAGCTCAGCATCGAATTCGCTCCCATTTTCTAGCTCCACACAACAATGCATAGGAGCACAGCAAAGCTCCCTCTGGTCCTTCCATATGCTTTTTCTTTTTCTTTTTTTAAAAAAGTCCTTCCCTAAAATCAAGAATAACAATAAAATAAGGGTTAAGGTGCAGATTTGTTACCCGAGGAGCATCTGGCACAAAAAATAATTGAGAGTACCAAAATTACCAATCAACAATTAAAAAGTGAAAAAAAAAAAGTACCAAATAAATATTTTTAAAAAAACAACTATCACAATTATGTTAAAATATGAAATGCGACGTAGAAACGATAGAGAGACGCCGGAGAAAAGAGCGATTAAGCGCTTCTTTTGGATAAAGCAAACACCAATGAGATGAGACTAATGCGAGCGCGCCATTTAAAGTGCGCGGCGGGCACTTAGCTTTGGCAAGATCGGAGAGATGGAACCAGGGCGCAAGGTGCATGCCGGTTGAAAGCTGTGGACTGCTGGATTTGGTTTCGGTGCGTGATTCTCGCCCTGAAGCTACATACAGACCTTGATGAGTTCAAGAGAATGAGTGAAACAAAGGCCAAGGCCTCATAGTCCGGCTAATACTAAACACCTCTCTTAAACTTTCTTAATATGAGCTTATGAGTCCAAACCTTACATACAAAGTCATAGAGGCGTGAGAGTCTGATTTGTCATTTTCAAAATTAAAAAAAAAATGACATAAATGACCCATTGAGTTTAAAAACCGTGCTCCTATTTTTTTTTTATAAATGTTTAACAAGTTCAAATTGGTTTTTAATAAGTTATAATAATATTTTCACAAATTCTAATTTAAAAAGCACCACTTACTACTCCCTCTGATCCTTATTATAAGGTACAAACTAGTAAGTTTATTTGGTCCGTTTTATAAGGCACTTACTTGTTCCCAATGAGCATTAATTATTTTTTTCTATGTCTGCCCATAATTAATAAGGGTAATAGGTGAAAGTAATAATTAATATGATATTAGAATTTAGTGCAATTAGTAGGGGTAGTATTATAAATTACTTAGATTCTAGGATAACTTTATTGACTTTAACTGCTTTTTATTGTTGTGAGAAAAGTTAATTGGTGCCTTATAATAATAACCGAGAGAGAGTACAATGTCAAGATGTTGATTGTTATTTTTAATAAAAGTTTCACAAGTTTAAATAAGGTTTTAACAAATTCCAATTTAAAAATCACTATATCAAAGTATTGATTATCATTATCAGCGGAGGTGAAATCAATATATTATTTTAATAAATATGCGGAACACATTTTTATTCTTTATATTTTTAAAGTAATTTCTCTGAGATTTTCCCTTAAAAAAATTCTCAAAATAAAATCTGGCAAATCTAAGGCCCCGTTTGGATCGAAAAAAATCGGAGGGGGAAAAGGAAAATTGGCATTTTCCAAAATGGCGGCGGGTTTGGTTCAAATTTTCCAGGAAAATATTTTCCCGCCGCCACGCCATTCTCCCACGTTCGAGGGAAATTGGGTTCCCACCAAAAATGGTGGGAAGCCATTTTCCAGCGGCTGGAAAATGGGCTAAAGTCCATTTTGCCCGATCAAATGGCAGAGAGAGAAAAGAGAGTGACGCCGGGAGAGGAAGAGAAAGAACAGTGTGATGCTGGGAGAGGAGGAGAGAGAAGAGCGTGATGCCGGGGAGAGGAGGAGAGAGAAGAGCGTGACACAGGGAGAGGAGGAGAGAGAAGAGTGTGACGCCGGGGAGGAGGAGAGAGAAGAGAGTGACGCCGAGAGAGGAAGAGAGTGACGCCGAAAAACATTGTGGAAGGAGGAAGAAGAAACCGCCGACGGTGGCCTCTTTATCGCGACAAATTCACCGTTAGACTGAAGGTGACGAAAATGGAAGAAAATCACGACTGAAAGAAGGAGGAAGACAAGTGCAGAGTGTGCATCAGCACACTCAAGTGCACACTCAAGTGTGTATCAGCACACTCAAGTGTGCACGAGCATGAGTGCACAGTACATTGTCTCTGTTTTTCTGTATTAAAATAATATTTTTTTAAGGGTAAAATGATATTTTATTTTATTTTCTTTCAACCAAACAAAAATTTTCCTGTCAACATATTTTCTTTTCCAAATAAACCAAACGCATCAAGATAAAATATTTTTCATTTCATTCCATTCCATTCATTTCATTTCATTTCATTCCATTCCATTCCATTCATTTCATTTCAATTTCTTTTCATTCTTACCTTTTCTTTGATCTAGACGGGGCCTAAAGGAGTGCTGAATTAAAGAGAGCTAACATAACATGTGAAGGGGTATTATAAGAGGGTGTTAGGGACCAGATGCAAAGCATGAGAAGAGTCTGACAAGTGCACAAGATTTGAATCGTTGAATGGGAATAATTGAAAGGGGTCCTCCCAGTATGAATCAATCATAAAACGTCACACACATGACACATCCATACGTGTCACTTTTAGAACGAATGCCTACTTCTCCTGACACCTGTTCCCCTACCCCCTCACCCCTTTCATGTTACGTCCCTATACGTTTTTTTAGCCAAAGAAATAAATTTATACAAACTCTTCTCACATACTTATTTTGTATGCACTAAATCACGTCATTCACCGCAAATTCAAACAGACACTTAATTTCCTTCAAACCTTCTTCTCCCTATCCTACCCACATTTTTATCTTTTTTTGTCAAGGGTAACTACAATGTGGAACCGTAATTTTCACTTAGGTGTAAAAATATACTCCCTCTGGTCTTTATTATAAATCACCAATTAATTATTCTCATAAACCAATAAAAACAGTTAAAGTCAATAAAGTAAACCTACAATTTAAGTAACTTTCAATATTATCCATACTAATTGCTCTAAACTTTTATATTATAATAATTATTACTCTCATCCACTACCCCTATTGATTATGGGTATACATGGAAAAAAGTAATTAATACTTCTTGAAAACAAGCAAGTGCCTTATAAAAATGACTAAATCAACTTGCTAGTTGGTGCCTTATACTACCTCCATTCTAATTATAAGAAATTTGGTTGACTTTTTTGGAGAGACTAAAAAGCCTAAATAAGTTCTTAATCATTTCATATGTTCTGTTTTCTTAGGTTATATATTAGTTTATTAGTTAAATTATTAAGTTTGAAGAAAAAAAATAAAAATACTCTAAGCTAATTTAATTAACTTCCTTAACCTCTCCAAAAAAGTCAACTAGCTCTTATAATTAGAATCGGAGGGAGTAATAAAGACCAGAGGGAGTACCACAATTCAATTGTATCACAGAAAATAAAAAATGATATTTAAGTTATTTAATATGTACATTTTTTTCCATTCTTGATATATATGTTTAATTGCATTAAAAATGCTATTTTAGAGATAAAGAAATACAATGAGTAGGCAAAATTAGAAAATAAGTACTCTCTCTGGTCCTAATTATAAGACATAGTTGATTTTTTTGGAGAAATTAAGGAAAACTAAGAGTATTTTTATTTTTATTTTTTTCTTCAAACTAAATAGTTTGATAATAAACTAATATATAATCTAAGAAAACACAATATATGAAATGATTAAGTAACTTATTTAGCTTTTCTTAATCTCTCCAAAGAAAGTCAACTATGTCTTATAATTAGGATCGAGTAGTATTAATTAAAGAGGTAAAAATAAATAAATTACGGCATTAATTAAACTGAATGTAATCTATATTTTGAACATGCCTTTTTTTCTAGAATTAAAGAAAGTATGTGAATTTTCTGGAACAGAGAAAGATACCTTGGCGTTGATATAACTTTATAATGTTGTTATTTTTCGTGGTGGGGCGGAAACTGTATGGGACATGTCACTGTTCCTTTGGTCTTCTTCTCCATTGAACTCATACATACCCTTCTCTTTCAAAAATTCCGAATCCACCCACATTCCTTCAATACACATTGACACCGCCATCTTCTCTCTCTTGTGTTCAAACCTGACGGTGGTCTACGTTAGATCTTGCCCCCCCTATGCAGCCTTCTACGTTTGATCTCACTCTCTCTTCCCTATTTTTGGTTCACTGTTACGTTGGCCGTCGTCATCCCTTGCCTCCAACTCCACCTACAACCTCTGTCGCAAATGATTGTAGTGTTCGGGGTTAATATATAGAAACCTAATTAGTTCGGGTTGTGTCTGAGAATATTGTCTTCAAGAGCCATTCTACAACTATCAGTGATTGAAGAAGTGGCATTCTGCATAATTAAACGAATCTTTCGTATAAAAATGGGTGAGCAGAACAATGAAACATGATAGAAATTAGCAGGCAAAAGGAAAGAAGGTGACCAAAAACCTCACTAATAAAAAGTCTTAGGTAAAAGGTGTCTAGTTTGGAACAATCGTTGAATTTCAACTACATTTAATTTCTAGTAGATTATTGTGTGTGTACAAATTCACTTCTCCTCTTAACCCATTGAATAGCTGAAGAATACATATTGTTGTATGTGCACTTCGACTCCTACATTCTCAAGTAATGTGTGATTCTTTCTTTGACACACCCACTTCCAAATATCACAAGATCTTTCAAATTAATGTTCACAATTTGTTATACTTAATTCTCTAAAAGGAATGCAAATAACCAATTTAAGGACCACAATCCTTATTTACAAACTTAATAATAAACAAATACTTTTATTGCATGTACATATGTTTATGTGGCACTCCTTGTTTTGAAGTTTGATTTCAATGACAAGTGCCAATCATAACATATTTTTCTTCCCCTACGTCTCATCTTCTGTAAACCAATCAAAGATTCGAATATCTTTTGTCACATCAAGTTGGTTGATCTCTTCTTCACTTGATCATATACGCAGTTTATTATTTGTATTTTTTTTATTAAAATTATAATCACAATATGGCATAAGAGAGAGGATTAAAAGAAGGTGTACACAGAAGATGAGACGTAGGGGAAGGAACATATGTTATGATTGGCACTTGGCATTGAAATCAAACTTCAAAACAAGGAGTGCCACATAAACATGTACAGTGCAATAAAGTGTCACGCGGATGTTATCACTTGGTGAGACAATGAGAGGCATTATTGGTTCCTTTTGTTTTGTATGCTTTCCAACTTAGTCTATTATTTCCTTTTGTTTTGTATGCTTTCCAACTTAGTCTATTATTTCCTTTTGTTTTGTATGCTTTCCAACTTAGTCTATTATTTAACGTATTCCATTCACACACACCTATAAATTTCCCATCAATCCCCTCATGATGTTGGGCTTTCTGTTCATACCACTCCATGGGTTTCTGTGTGCGCAAATTAGGGCTCAGCAAATCGCTTGCTAACTAGTGTCCTCCTCCGTACCCGATTAAAATGGGCCAACCCGGACCCGTTAAAAAAAAAAAATAGACAAATCGTGTGGACTAAAATGGACCGTGCAATCACCAACAGGATTGGGTTTAATGAAAAGGGTTAGTCCCTCACAACGTGATGAAATGATGTTCAAATCATCGCTGGGAAAAGTACCAATATTTAGTGTCCGACAATATCTCAAATAAGATTGTCTCCAATAAAAAATATTTATGCTTAACCAAAAAAAGGATAGGGCAACTAATAGGGGTTGAGTCTAGTGGAAGATGCTAGCCTCTCATAACGTAGTGAAACAAGGTTCAAATCCCTGTTAGAAGAGATGCCTACATTGGCACATTTAGTGCCTGACAGTGTTTCAAATAGGATTGTCTCTAATAAGAGAATATACATGTGTCTAACAAAAATAAATAAATAAAAATAAATGAGATTGGGCAAGTTGTTGGTTGAAGTATAGCAGCATAATATAACGCGGAGAACATTAATTCAAATATTAGGAAGTGGTGAGGTGCTTATAAGAGGTAAGAAACCTTTTAATGCACTCGACCCTAAAAAAGGACTAGTCTCAGGCTCAAAGTGGCATGAAGATACCCTTATTACTCCAAAAAAAAAATGACAAGCTATATTAATTATAAGGTTAAGGTGCAGATTTGCTAATCAACTATTACCCAAGAAGCGTCTGGCATAAAAAACAATTGATGGTACCAAATTGGCATACGAACTATTAAAAAGTGAAAAAAAAAAACATAATTTGGTGCAGATTCGCCAACGAACTATTACCCCATCACTGTTTTGGTGTCTCTGTCTTCCATTGACTGTCATAATGTCGGTGACGTCGGTGTCTCCAAAGCTTCCATTGTTGCTGGGTGTTCCACTCACCCTCTTAAACTCATCCAATCACCATGCATTTTCGACGCAAGACGCGCCACTCACAGTTGCATCTCTCGATGCCACAAAAAAGATCCGCCGCCGCTGCCTTTTTAACTGCATGGGTCACATCTCTGTTGGTGTTTACCTTATCCAACCAAAAAGACTTAATCGCTCTTTTCTCCAGCGTCTCCGACACCGTCCTATGCCAGTGCCTCATATTTTAACGTAATTGTGATAATTGTTTTTTTTAAATAGTTATTTGGTACTTCTTTTCACTTTTTAATAGTTCGTTGGCCAATTTAGTACCCTCAATTGTTTTTTGTGTCAAATGCTCTTCAGGTAATAGTTCTTTTGCAAATTTGCACCTTAACCCTTAATTATATAGGTAGGCTATATGTAGGTTCAACCTCAAACTATTTCTTGCCCATTCAAACAATGAGACAGATATTAGTATGAATAGTAAGAAGCGCTGTTGTTAAGAGAGGTAAAAACTTTTTAATGTCCTCCAATCCTCAAAAAGATTAATTTCAAGCCCAGAGTGACTAAAGAATACCCGTGACAATTAAAAAAATGGATAAATTATACTCCCTACATTCCTTAATATAATATATTTTGGGGAGTTAATATTGATCTTAAATATAAGACATAATTTTTATATTTATCATTATTTTTTTAATTTACCTATATTAATGTTTCTTCAATAATAATCAGGTTGAGAGGGAATAAAGGAAATAAGAAAGATGACTCGGGTGTTTTAAAAAATATATGTCATATTAATTAACTTAACTAAATTTTTTAATCTGATCAAATTAGATAAATATACCTTATACTAGTATTAAAGATCAATGAGTATTAATTATGCATGAAAGTTATATGCTATATGTAGGTTCAACCTCAATTGCTGTATATAATCATTTGAATTTCATAAAGATATAAAACAATTAAAAGTCAAAATAGAGAAGCTGGAAACCCTCGTCTCTCTCATTTAGTGAGAGCTATGGGTAGTTTCTTAGGGTTAGTTTGGATTGGGGGAAGGGGAGGGGAGGGGAGAAAAAAAAATTGGGGAGGAGAAAATTGTATTTGAATTTAATACAGTGGGGCCACAAAATTTTCCTCTCCCCCATTTTTTTTCTCTCCCCTTCCCTCCCCTTCCCTCAATCCAAACTAACCCTTAGACTTGTTTGTCAGCGACAACTAGCTCAAGTGGTTTGGCATTTATTATCCTTTAATAAGACCCCAAATTCAATTATACACGCACACCTCAAATTCAAATATTATTTATTGAGAAAATTATGGTTAGAAAAAAAATCAACGAGGTCCAACTTAACGTGACCTACAATAAGTGGAGTCTATTAAAAAAAATTAGAAATTAATATTACTATTACACACAACACCCTGTTTTTTATTATAAGTTTTATAGGCCAAAAAAAAAATTTGTTCTAAATATAAGGCCACTTTTAGAGTCATTAATGACTTTTTGTCAATTTTACTTATATTAAATGAAAGAAATACGTGAGAGAAAATATAGAACATCTTTTTTCTATACTTATTAAAGAAGGATAAACTTAGAAAAGTCAATTAATTTAAAACATATTAAGTCTTGACTTTTATTTCTTGATATATGAGATTTTGTTAAACCAGAATTATAATTAGAACCAAAATGGAATATATATATATATATATATATATGATAAAAAGAATTGCATCAAGCTTAAGACCAATAAAAAAGAAGACAAAATAAATCCTCCTGAATTTTTTTTTTTAAAAAAAAAAATGAATTTTTTCATTATTTAAATGTATTTCTGTTCCTTTTCTGTTATTGTTCATTGAATCAAATCAAAATATAGATGAATAAATAAAAGAATTCACGCGGCAATTCAGATAAATAAATGCAACGCAGAACACCCCCACACGACTCTTTTTGTTTATATCTCATAAATTTTTTTGTATATTTTTAATATTAAATGTCAATTTTTTAATTAATGAAAATAAAAATCTAAGAAAAGGTAAATGGGTTAGAGACGGATTTGGAATATGACACGTGGTTAAGACAAGAATCACATGGATTTTGCCTTTTTGGCGTGTTACATCTTACATGTGGATGCTGTTACCTAAAATCTGGACCCCGTTTGTCCCAAACCCAAACAAAACAAAATCTTATCCAAATCATACCTCTGCTTTCTTTCTCCCTTGACATTTCATATCTCTGTTCTCTAAACTCCAAGAAGGTCACACCAATTTATCATCGCATTTAATGAAACAATCTTAACTTGATTTTACATAGTTTTCAATTAATTTTGTGTTGAATTACAAACACTTGATGTTAACTGAATTTTTCTGTTTACATGGTTAATATGAAAAAAAGAGTAGAGGGAAAATTAATAAAGAGTACTAGTTTAAAAAATTTATTGACTACCAACGTATAGTTGATTTAACGGTGTAAAATTCTGTTGGATCTCTCTGGATCTCGAGTTTGAGTCCTAAAAGAGAGACATTTGTGTGCGTTTGGAATAGTGGTGACAAAAGTGATCTTTTTGTAATATGACTTTTGCAAACTTAAAATTGAGTAAAATTCAGATTGTGTAATAGGGTTTATGTTTAGATTGGTGTTAAAATAAGTGACTTTTTTGAAACTGAAACTTGTTTAAATGATTATTTTAAAAAGCAAGTTTGTATGGGGAATGATTGAAAATTATATGAATCTTATTAAATAATACATATATATTATATGTATATATATTTTGATAATTATAAAAGAAAAATTAAAGTTATAAAAAAGTACAAAAAGTGAAATAGAAAAATTTGGCAATGCTAAAATACATAATTAAATGTAGTTAATGAATAAAAATGTATATAAATTAGAAATCATACAAGTATAAAGTTTTTTATCAAATGATATTACATAACTAACCAACCATGAACTGAAAAAGAGTTTCATAATCAGAAACCAACAAAGAGCATCAAGCAATAAACATAACTTTTCATCTCCAATAGAGATCAAATCGATCACTAGAGCTTAATTTGAAAATTTATCAAGTAATTCTCACCAATTTAATTTCTCATAGACATAAATCAGAGTGTTGTCAAAATTTTGCCACTGTGGTTCTTATTATAAGTTCATTTTAGCTAATTTCGTTACATCTTTTTTATCTTTCTCTATTTCCAATGAAAATTAAGTATGAATAAAAATGTATTAGCCACAAGGATTTATAATAAAAACCAAAATAATATTTCAATTAAAAAAAGTGGGACCCAACATCTTTTTTTGATAAGTTACTGTTCTCTCTCCATAATGGAAAAATCGAAAGTAAGAAATTTTAACTTATGACTTAAACTATATTCTTTTTCAAAAGTCCAATTAAAAAAAAGTCACCACAAACACTTGGAGAAAAAGCCAAAAACATCCAATCTGACTTTTACCTTTTTGCCCATTCAATCGTACTTTTAGGGTTCTAAAAACCATCCTAAACACGGGTTAAGTTTTTTTATTATCTCTCATAATCTCTAACTTATATCTTTAATTAATCAAATGTCATAATATTACTTTTATTTTTTTCACATCTTTTCAATCAACAACCCACTTTTATTTTTTTCATCTTTTCAATCAACAACCCAGATGGACTCATCTTTTCAATCAACAACGCAGATGAACTGCTGCTTCCCCCAAACACACCTATGTCTCTATCCAATTTGGATTGATTTAATTGTCTGCTATTGGAATTTAATCAAGTCAAATCATATTCAAAGAAACATCGTCACGACAATTCTTAACATCATTAATCAAATCAAAAACAACTTGTTGAAAGATATTAATAAATTATATTATTATATTATGCTCCGGAAAAGTTTTTATCCGCCCAACATAGAATCTATCATAAAATTTAATTCAAGAGACAGTCTTCTGATCAAACATGCGGTTCAAACGCGCTAACTAACCAATGAAAATACAAAATACACATTGAATATTCCTTTATATTTTTAAAAAAGCCACACTATTTAAAACTCATGAACAATGTGGCTTATAATTATTCCCATATTAGTTATTTGAGTACAAGTCTTCAGCAGCGTGTTCCATGTTCCATATTAGTATCATCCTACTCTATACATGTCCGTTGAATTTACAGTTCCTCCGACGTCAGCCCTGTTCAGCAATTTATACCTCAACTGCATAATCTGCTGTACACAAGATCAAACCAAAAACAATGGGACCAAAAATAACATTACAACTTACAACCTTGTAGCTTGTCTGCGACTATTAAGTAGAGCTACTTATAATGCCACAAGCAGGCTTTATCTAACATTATGACATAGAATTTGCTGATAAACCCAGTGGGTAATTTAAGGGTGAAGAAGGAGGATTCTTTTGATTTTAGTTTTTTCTGGTCGCGGCGTGATTTGATGAGTTACACAGAGAGGCAAAATGAACCTATTGCCTGTAAGAGTTGTACAGTGCATGTGATATTTGTGAGTTCACATTACATCATTTTGCATACCCTTCAAAGTGAAGGACACCGAGTCGGCTCCTGAGCTTACACGGTTGGAAGCATCGGACCACCTCGATTATGCTCTTCTTTTTCCCTCGAAGACAAAATCTAGGTCCTGTGATCAAACCAGATAGCTTGTCATGAGGTGTAAGGACTAAGGAGAATGCATCAAATATTGTTTCAAGGTAAGGATCACATTTTTGTTTTGCAGCTATATGGAATGTTTCTTTCCTTTTTATAGAGGATGGTTAGAAAGTAGTACATTCAATAGCTTCTGGTTGGGCTCAAAGGGTCATAATCATAAGCTTCCCCAGCTTTAACAAACCGGCCCTTCACGCGCTTTCGGACATCGGCTCTTGCCTTGCGAGAGGCATACCTCACTTTTTTGTCAAACCTAAAAAATAAGAACCACAATTTATTTCAGTCATCTAGCAAGTATACAGCCTAAAAGCAAAAGTTGCAAGGTTCTTTTATGTAAAACAACATTAAGTAACAGATGTAGACGATTACGCTAAAATTTGAGCAAGGAACACTGCTTGCCTTATTAGTGAACTTGTTAAACATATCACAGGTGCTACGAAAGAAGTTCTAATCAGAAAGCTTATTTCTTTTTCTCTTTTCAAGGTCAAATTTTCAGTTTGACCGTTACAGTTTTTTATCAGAATATCTACAAAACTTGATTATGGATTTATGACCATCATAATTAATTCTTAACCATCCATGAAGTTACAGCAGCACCATTGTATACATAGATTTTCATAGGAATATACTTACATGCGTATCTTTTTCTTTTCCTTATAACGCATGACAGCATTGCTGCGGTTGGCAGATTGTATTGAATTCTCATGACAAGGAGGACACCAAGGAGGCTCTCCCATGAGAAGCATTGAAGCATCATCACAGTCTTGATAATCTCCAGCACTACTATCTCCATTGACCCCGGAAAAAGAAAGATTTGATTGCGCTTGCTTCCCCGCAAAACAAAGAATCGGTTCAGTTTTAGTGCTCACATTTGAATCTGCAGAGGCTGTATTGCTGTATGCTGGTTGCACCGCATTGACCAGTCCAGCCGATGAACCCTGGACACACAAACTATAAGTACAACAACAACAAGCCTTATCCCACTGGATGGGGTAGGCTACATGGATCACACAATGTTATTGAGCTCTATTAACAACCAAATCTTTAGATAAATAATGTAAAAGAAAATGCTGCATCATTTTATACAGCCAACACAAAAACGTTCTTTCTAGCACGAGTTCTTCATGACAAGGATGAGACCAAACTTAACACTGAACGGTGAACAACTGAACATCTTATTGCTCAAACCGATTTGCATGCTATTTAAAGGGAGGAAAATAAAAGGCAAGTGGAAGGAAAATACACAAATATTTTAGTAAAACCTGCTTTAATTATTTATTATTTTTAGATTCCTCACTCCTGGACAATCAGGATTCTCCATCAGCCCTCTATTTATTTATTTTAATAACTAATTACATAGTGACACAAATATCCGGAGCAAAATTAAGTCAGAAGGATAACCACAACATTCAAGTATATCCAATCCTACACCTTATTAGTCACAAGCTCAGCTATCCAATTGTACACAAAAGTAATCTTTTCAATTTTAGGATCTAAAAGAACAGACAGCAATGTATACTAGTTTGCCTCAACCATATCATCTATATATTATTCAATTTCACAGGAGTCTCACACATGAAAAAGCCGAGACACAAGAGTGAAGCAAGAGATTTTTTTTCCAACACATTTCACCATCCATGCCTCTCCCCACTATCAGTACAATTATGCAGGGAAAAGAGAAAAGTAAAAGGCAAAGAGATAAGGGAGACAAAGTACCGAAGTAGAATATAGACAGAGAAAGGAGGAAAATTAAAATCAGTCACAAACTCAGATAGATAAGGCATATCACGGTTCGAATATCCACATAATATTTTTCTCTCATATCACAATAGTGATTTTCAGAAGACAGAAAAATACAGTACAGGTTTAAAATTCTCTTCAATGACTTCAATTTCTTTACATGCATATTTATCACACATTCAGCATAGACCAAAATCAAATTACAGTGATAAAACCTCAAAGTTCAACAAAACAGATGAGGAAGAGAAACATGCAGAGTGACCTAAATCCTTCATCAAATAAAAGCGGAGTCTCAACTAGAAAAAATCATTTTGAGGACTATGCCGCATGCAATAAGCTTGAGAAGTTCCAACTGGAATTTGATTATAAGCCTATTTTTAATCATGAATGAAGGCAAACTATAATGTATGGAATACTAATCCCATTGAGATTTTAGATTTGAACACTGAATCTGCCAATCAAAACCTATGGTCAATATCTTTTGTATTGGGAATAGGATAGTTCAGGTTTCTCATATTATTTAAAGAAAATATTCACAGTAGGATAGATCAAAGTTAAATGGAAATCAACTGAAGAAGCTTCATTGATAAAAAAACAAAAGGTCAGCACAGACAGAGAGAAAAATAAAATGGACTACCTCAGCAGCAACAGATCCCCGACAATTAGAATCACCACCAGCAGACACAACCTTTTTCCCAAACAAGCTATTAAATCCACCATTTTCAAAGAGTTCTTCAGAATGAGTAAGAGTCATTCCAAAAAGTTCCTCATAGTTCTCAAGATTCAGATCCATTTCATCCATGTCAAAATCACCATACAGACTATCATCTTCATCATTTTCATATCGTGCAGGACCTTTTGTACCAGGACAGTATAACTACATATCAATTACAAAAGATTAGTGAAGTGCATAAATGAAACTACAAGAATTTTAGCATAAAAAGCTATAAAACATGCAACTCATTTCAGTCAATCATATAAATAATAGGCAATAATTGAAATGCATAAAAATATACAAATATATCATCCACAAAGAAAGTAATCCATTGTCATTGAAATCCACGAGTCAAAATTTGGGAAACAGTTTGCACCCATGGAAAGAGAACGTCATGAAACCCTAAAATGGATCACACAATTTTACTCAGCAAGACTTGATGCCTCCTACACTACTGCAGTAGCCTAAATGAATTTTCTTAAAAGCAGACTGTCAAATTAACTTGCACTCACCTTCAACACTACCCAAGAAAAAAAGAAACATGATATTAGCTCATGTGTAGGAACAATATTTTGTGACACCCTTCCTTGGCAAGTTGGTCCTTAGATGCACAGTTTGCTCGTCCAACAAAAATGGGTAGTAGCATTCACTAAATAGGTTAAAATTAGATATAGTGTTCCCAGTTGAGTTCAAGTCACCAATATAACAGGAGAGTCGAAATTTTTTTGTTAACTCCATGTATATCTTTGATGAAAGAGTTGGTAGAAAAAACCAAAATAACCAGAGCAAAGCAATGTATAATGCTGCAATAGTTGTTTAGAAAATGAAACCTTGGTGATACTGAACCTTGAAATTCAACAAAGGGGTTAAAACTTGCTCGAATGAGATTGTGAACCAGGAATCTACTTAGAAAAGTCACTTTCCCAACAGTTTTAGAATTACTCTATCGCATCTATGCAAGAACAAAAAAATCAAACCGCAAACAAATGGACAAAGAACTGATTTCCCAGAAGGCTCACGAACAAAGCAACTGATGGCTATGATGCTCATACTGAAATCGATAAATATGGTGTCGGGTTACTACCTTGGGCAAACATTCATTGGTAGGTCCAGTTGATGGGTCTAGAATATGAGGTTCTGAGCTTGACTCAGGTATTGCAGGGGCCCCAGCACAAGACTTATTGAAGCTGTCTAAATCAGTTACTCGAGCTGAACCAGAAACATTCTGGCTTTCGGGAGGAACACAAGCACTTTTGTTGCTGTTCTCATCAATGGTCATCAAACCTAGTTTCTGCTCGCAGTTAGTTTCACCCATGGAAGCGATATCCAAGACAAATGACCATATCGAAGAAAATTCTTCTGCTGAAGGACAGCCAGAGTAGCAATTGACCGTTTGCCTCTTATGTGTTGAAGAAGATGTAGTAGGAGCATGACCTAACCAATCACAGTTCTGACATAGTGTAATCTTCTCTTCAGAACACCGTACAAGAGCGGGTTCTGAATTACATCTCTCACATAAAAGGGTTCTTTGATGACGCTTAGAAAGAGCATTGGCAGAATGAACATTTCGATCACATGACAAACATAAACATGCAGCATCAGAACGGCAGTACACCATGGACCTCTGATCTCCGCAAAAGTCACACATATAACCCATCTTTAAGCTGACTCTTAGGTTGGTTGCTATCAAAAGAAAGAATTCTTCAACTAGCAAACCTCTATCCAACAGCTATATCCGCTGACCAAACAAAATTGCCTTTGTTTTCCGAGTTGGTGAAGCAGAATTGAGTTGTGTCTCTTACAACTCAAAAGAACTTCAAGAATGCGCCAAAATTTGAAGCAGCGAATTCTACCGCTGCCAATAAACAATTTAGTTAGCAATATAAATAGAAGAGGAAAAAAATATGTATGATTTGTCTAATGGGTTCCAACATAAAAATTGCAGCCCATACCCAAAGAGAGAGAGAGGGGAGAGGATAAAAAGTTTGTGTGTTTGTGAGTATAAAAAACTAAGAATATCAGAATAATTTTTTAAAAAAGGTGAAGGATTTGAAAAGAAAACCATAAAAACTATTTCCTGCTGAAACTGCCAGTGGAAAGAGAGAGTAATACTTTCTACTTTCTAGACAATCGATTGTAAATCATAGTTAAGAAAATAATTACTTTTATAGTTTCCTGAGAAGAACTTCCACAGACAGTATAACTTCAGATTTAGAGCAAAAATAACATTTTACACTCCAACCGAATTTTATATAGCTGAATTATCATTTTCAAGCAAAGGAATAAAACACCTTTCACCTCAAAACATGACATTTTTCATCATCATCAAGAAATCGAGCTGAAATTTCACTGAATTAAAAACTCAACTAGATCTTTCAATTAAGATTTTAAAACATCAGCTAAGGGATGAGTTGCAAGAAGCAGATCAATTCTAAATGACCAGAAAATTAGAACCATCTCTGACATGGCATCAGATACCACCAAATCTAATCCAAAAACCAGACAAATCGTAAATTCTTACCCCTTCAGCTCCTCACAAAAACCCAGAAAAATACGAACAACAGTGACAAAGAACACACAGAAGAAAGATGGAACCAAAAAAAGGTAAAGAACAGGGGAGAAGGAATTTACCTCGAGGCAAGGAGAAGACAAGATCGGTAAAGGGCAACTCTTTTTCAGAGATTTAATATTAAAATATTAGCAGAAGCTTAAAAAGGGCAAAGGGAAGAAGGAACCCTAGAAGTAGAAGCAGGACTTTTTCCACAAAACACACTGCTGATTCTCTCTCTCTGTCTCTCTCTTCTCTCTGCTCTGTTCAGATAGACATGAAATGGAGGTGGATTGTATAGATTAGATTATGGGGAAGTGGGGTTGTGCAGGTGTGAGATATGAGAATAATGGAATTGGGATTTTTGTGATGATGTGGGTGTTTGTAATTTGCATATAGGTAACGTGGCAGAAGCAAAGCTGATAAAAAGCGCAGAGCAGAGAGTTAAAAAAACAGATATTTTGTAAATGCAAGTGGGACCAAAGTCTTTTTCTCAGTGAAAGAGAAAAGGTTAGGCCTTTCCTTTTTATCGGTCCCACCCTCACATGAAGAAGAAGAAGGAAGGGAAAAAATGGAGGTTGTTTTTACTACTCAACCCACAGACACAGGGCTATTTACTCCACAGTCACATTGAATCGTAGACTTTCTGGTTATATTGTCTACATGTGATTGTTGATGTTATTTTTTTTATTGTTAAAAAAATGAATTATTAAATGTCCTACTATGATTGAACTTTGATCAAAAAGTGCAAAGTCTCTAGGTGAGCTGGACAAATTGAATTTTTTTATTTTTTTTTTTTTCAGATTGGGTTTCCACCTTGCACGCTTTGGCGACAAACCTTGCAAGGGGTTAGGTATGGTTTAGGAAAATATTATATAAAGATTCAAACTTTATAAAATTTGACACTTAATATTTTTTAAAATTATAATTTAATTTCATCGAGTAAATATTTTTAAGTTAATTATAAATATTCTGTTTTTAAAAAGTCTTAACTATTTTTTTTTATTATGAGGTAACGATAGGATATTACATCACTCTTTTTGTTAGCTAGCTAAATAAATGGGAGTATTGATGTGAAACAAGTAGGGGCAAGTAGATATATTATATAAAAAAAGAATTTCAATTGATTTTTTTTTCTCAATTATTGCTTCTTATCATTTTGTTTTACCATCATTGCTTCCTATCATTTTGGTATACCTCTAAGATATTTTCTTATTATATTTCTTTTTGACCATAAGCTTGTTAATCAAATCATTTTATTAAATTTGAGATTGTTTAATTGAGAAAAAAAAAGCTTATATCTAGTTGTTTAAATAGGTGGAGTTTATAAGTGATTTTAATATATATATATATATATATATATATATATATATATTTCAACAACAAACTATAATAATATAACAAGTGTTCAGATTTTATAGGTGAATTTATAAGTGTGCATAAATATTTTAAGAACTAACAATATCAAAATAACAAGGTCTATACAACAATTTACAATTCTAATATACATTATAAGAGTTAATACAAAAATTTACAAATACACATATGTATTTTAACAACTACTATAATAATAGTAAAATAATATAAGTGATTAGAGAATATGATTTAATAAATATTAATAATATTATTTATCTTTTAATTAAATAAATAGGATAGTACAAGGCATTTGATTTAGTGAAAATCCACCCCAAGGCCCAAATAACTAAAAAATTGTCAAAAAAAAAGTCCAAAAAAAAGTTGCATGTCAAAAAAGGCCCAAGGCCTTTTCTGATATTATTTCATAAAACGTTAGTTGTTAACTGATATAGTTGTTAGCAGTCTTGATTTAATTATTAACGAAGATCTTGATTTAGTTGTCGATATTATTGTTGACGTCTATTGATTTATTGTTGATGTTCTGTTAATATTGTTGTTAACGTTTATGAAATAATCGGAAAAGTCACGCGACTTTTTGATTGTGTGGCTTTTTTTTTGAAGCTTTTTTAATAATTTTGGGCTCTAAAGGGGATTTTCCCTTTAATTTAATGCAGTAGGATTAGTGATGCACTAACTGGGCGGAAAAAAAAAAGTGAAGCATTAACTGCTGTCCCCTCCCTTACAATGACTCATCAGGATTACTGCCGATCTATGGTTGGTTTATAGATGTTGACTACTGTCCTTTTTTTTTTTTGTCAAAACAACTTGGTAATTTGAATTAGGTTGTGGTAATTAATTAATTAAACTGAGTAGTGACTGATTACCCAATTAAAATCAATTTTATCATAATGTAGTCCGAGTTCGTACATGCTAGTGGAGGAGAGAGAAAGAGAGGGTGAGAGAGAGGAAGAGGGTAAAAGGGTTTATTTTATCCCACAAATTTTTACCGTTGGATGAGATTATAATCTAATAGTATTAAGAAAGGTAGGCAAAATAAGGATAGACAGAATAACTTATACCTTAGCATTAAGTCATATTAATATGAAATACAAGAATTGTATTGTTTCTAATGCTGAATGTAAGAGTTAGGAAATAAATTTGTTTAAATTTTAAATATAAGACATCAATTTATTTTATTTTTTAAATTTATAATTTTTTAAACTCTCACTTTTAATTGCGTGTATTAAGTGAGATTTTTTTTTATCAAAAGTGTAATATCCAACATAATGATTAAAGAGAATATTGTAAGAAAATTAGCATGTACTTTTATGTAAATGACAGTTTTTTAAAGGGTTAAAGTGTAGATTTCTTAAAACTAACTATTACTCAACGAGAATATCCTAAGACAAAAAAACAATTGAAGGGGCCAAATTAGGCTAACGAATTATTAAAAAGTGAAAAAAAAAAACAATTTTGAGCAGATTCGCCAACGAACTATTATCCCGTCATCTGTCTTGTCTCCGTCTTCCATCGATCATCGTCATGATGTCGATTTCGGCGTCTCCAAAGCTTCCATTGTTCTTTGGGTGTTCCACTCACCTCTTGAACTCATCCAAGATCCACGCTTTTCGACCAAGACGCGCATTTGCAACCCAGTTGCGTCCTCCCGACGCCATGTAAAAGAATCGCCGCTACTGCATGATCGATCTTTGTCATGGGTCCCCATCTCTCGCTTGATGTTTGCGCTTTATCCAACAAGAAGGTTTAAACCATTATTTTCTCCAGCATTTCCGCTACCGTCTGCCTCATAGTTTAATGTAATAGTGATAGTTGTTTTTTTTAATAGTTCTTTGGTAATTTTTTTTTCACTTTTTAATAGTTCTTTGATTTTTTTCACTTTTTAATAATTAGTTGGTCAATTTAAATCCCTTCAATTATTTTTTGTCTGCTGACGGTAATAGTTCGTTGGTAAATCTCGCAAGATCTTAACCCTTTTTTAAATTTCTGTAAATTAACTGTCAACTGCTGAAGTATCTGAGAAATCCAAACAGTAAAATTACAATTATTGGAACGGAGATTTTTTGTGTGTGTCAAAACTAAGCATTGTCCCTCCAATAATGGTGGGCGGTGGCTCTTTGATGTGACTTTTCTCAATTTTCCTTTAGCCCTTTTGAAAAAAAAAAAAAAAAAAAAAAAAAAAAAATCAGCCCTTTTTTACTCGAGTAATAATGCTCTTAGCCCGGTTAATATGTAGATCATTACTATCTCTAATTATAAGACTGAGTTAATTTTGTTAGAGGGATTAAGGAAACTAAATAAGTTACTTAATCATATCATATATTATGTATTTTTAGATTATATATTATTTTATTAATCAAACTAATTAGTTTGAAGAATAAGATAAAAATAAAAATACTCTAAATTAATTTAATTAATTTTCTTAATTTCTCTAAAAGAAGTCAACTTAGGGCCAATTTGGATGAGGTTTTATGATTTTAAAAAAACACATTTTTAATGCAAAAATAATAAATTTTTTATTAATTTATGTGTTTAGATGATATTTTTAAAAAAAAATCACAAAAAAAGAAGTTAAAATACTACTTTTTTTAAAAGTTTTAATTTAAAGCTTAAAAAAAAGCTCTAAAAAAAAACAGTTTTTTTAAAAGCTCATCCAAACAGCCCTTAGTCTTATAATTAGAAAGAGAAGAGATATTATAGATATTACTAGTTAAAAAATAAAGAAAGTCAATAGGGTGGTGGCCCACAGGGGGCCATTCTTCATTAATCATAGGACACTGCCCTTTTTGTGGAACGCTTTAATTTCATATACTAACCCACTTGACCAATCATCCTTTTTTGTATTTCAGTCAACATTTTAGATATTTATCAAAAAAATAATGATTGCGGATAAAAGTAATATTATAATATTCTTTTGAGCAAAAAAATATATTATCATATTCTCAATGGATTCCATCTCACCCTTTATGTTATATCATTGGATGGAATATATATATATATACACACAATTGTTGATTTAATTATTAATTAAGAGATTTTATTATTATTATTCATGTGTGTCAAATTAAATGGTATGCTTGTTACATTTCTACTCATATTATTATTCTTACATGCGATTTGAAAGACAACATGAGAGAACATGTATCAATAATAATCCCTCCACTCTTAAATATAGAAAATAGTTTGTAATTTATATTATAAACTATATCCTATATTTAAAGACAATATGATAGAGACTTTTCAGACCACATGTTGCGACATCTTTTTATACTTCCAATTAAATATAGGATTAAATAAGTTAAATTAGTTAATTATAAATTATTAAAATATAGGAAAAAATTGAGAAAGTATATAGGTGTATTATTAAATTATTATTATCTTTAATTATAATTGATGAAAGTATAAATTTTATAGGAAAAAATTGTTTAAAATTTATTTTTATAATTAGACCAAAACCAACTTCAAAATTTAGTAATTGTATTGAATAGTTTGTATTGATTCTCTTTTTCTAACTTTATTTTAAATCCTTCCAATTTTTGGAGAATATAAACAGTTATAGTACACACACGGGTGTAAATAGAGTGAGAAACCCAGGGTAATTTGGTAAAATCACAAGGAGGTTTAGATATTTATGTTGTGGGGTTAAAGAGATGTTCCCTTTTGCGTAGATATTTATGTTGTGGGAGATCGGATCTGCCAAGTCTTTTCATGACTTGTTCATTACGGCATCTATATGTCAGATTGTCTGTAAATATCTAACATTAAAAGGCCCCACCTACCCTCCAATTTTAAGGGCAGTTCTTGCCCTTTTTTAATAATTTATTTTTCAGTACCTTCATCAAATCTTCACTCTGATGGAGCCCTAAATAATTTTCTTTGGCAAGAAATCTTAACTTTTTTTTTTTTAAAAAAACCTGTTGTTAGTATTAGGGCTATTCCAAAATCAATGTTTTTATAATTTCTTAATATTTTATCTATATGTAACTTGTAAACCCCAGCTGTTTTAATATCTTTTTGTCTTTTTATTAAAAAATAGTTTCAAACTAAATAAAATATATCCATGTTTAAGGAATTGATTTTTGAACAAAAAGTAATATTTTTTTTTTTTTTTTTTTTTAACTTCATCCTTTGACTTTATACTACCATGTTTCAATTTCATCCCTTAATTTTTCTTTAACACGTTAATTTGAATGATACTTCTTGGGGAAAATCAAAATAAAGGATGTAAATCAAAAAAAAGAAAGTTATATTTATCATAAATGATCATAAAAATTGTAATTACTTAAAATGACCAAATATCATAATATAAATATAAAATTACTAAATTGACCCTAATTAAACTTCTTCTATTATCTATTGAACTCCTAATTAAAGAATAACTAAAATAAAAAATACAACCACTCGTCATTCATATACTCCCGCATGCTGATATCTTTTTTTTCCATCAAGTCAATACATTATTTCATTAATAATGGTTAAACTCATATTTTTTAATTACTTTTACCAAGTTCCATATTCATTTAATTATTTAGATATAATAAATTATTTACATTTTCTTAAATTTTATTAACATTAAATAAATTCTCTTAACACACATAAATTTTATACTAAAATAAAAATTAATTCGATTGAGGTAAAACTTATTTCATATTAAACTAAATTCCAAATTGTATGCAACAAACCTGAGATCAAGCTCAATGGGTTTCAGAAAAAAAAAGATATGAATTTCAAAATTTGACACTAGAATTTCCCGTGTTATTTCATATCAGGTTTAGTAATTTTGACATATCTTATAAACCACAATTCCAATTGAGGTAAAACTTAATGCATATAAAGCTAGACTCAAACAGAGTTCTAACGGCACCAAGATCAAGCTGAATGAGGTTCATAGGAAATAGATGAGAATTTCAGAAGTTTGAGCTCGAAATTCAAATACTGTTCAGACTAGTAATCATTCTTTGGATCATAACTTTTGGAATGCGACAAATTTTGAACTGTTTCTTGTTACATTAGAAAGTAGACATAAAGATCATTATGTAGATAGGTTATTTTCTAGATTAGGAGTTAAAATGAGTTCATCACTGACAATGATTACTTTAATGAAGTGAAAGTGATGCATATCACTTCTAGTGATGCACTGTTCACGTTGAAGATCACTTGAGTGAGGTTTCAAATTGACATCACCGCCACATCACCACGGTATTATTTTTTAATAATTAAACTCAGTATATCAGGATGTGAAATTTTTTGTCAGTATTAAAAGTTTTAATGCCAATATATTTTGTTGATAACATTCGAGTTAAATGACTGAAAAGATGTTATAAACTTATTAGACCAAAATTAAAACCGGCTAAGCTTCATCCAGCAACCAAAAGATTTGTTTTTTTTAGGTGTTTCAAATATCACAATGTAATAATTCAAATATTTGCAGTATTTATCTACTAGTAAATCCCCGGTTGGTACTTGCAGTCCACAATCTCACGGAAACTCCGAAAATGATAAACACTGCAAAAAAGAGAGAGAAGCCGAGATACTCAGCCTTGGAAGGCCCCAAGACAAAATAATTTTGATTGTGGGGAGCTACACACATATATATATATATATATACTTCCTCCAGTCTACAATATAGAACACCTCTAAAAGGAAGGCATGATCCAGAATATAAATCACTTGTAGCATAATTAATGTTTTTTTTTTTTTTCTGTTTGGCTCATATGATTAGTACTCACTTTTCAACTTTGCTCATTAATTGATTGCCTTGGAGATTGAAAAAGCATATGGATATGAGGCAATATAAATTGGAATTTTTTTTTTACCATTTTTAAACACATTTCTTAATAAAAGTGAAAGTGAAAAAATTAAATTTTAAGATATTAAATAACTTAATTATCATTTCTTATTTTACATGAATTAGTTGAGATGCCTTATATTATGAACTTGTGATGGAGCTAATGACTTGTGTATAATGGGTTGCCCGGTGGGCTACACAAGTCATGAGCTCCATTCCAAACACCACCATCTTAACACTATACCACTGTATTTAATGAAAAGGACTAATCCTTTATGAGGTGGTAAAGTGAAATTTGAATCCTAACGGATGAAAAGTATCTACATTTAGTGTCTAACGACATTTTGATCATGGTTGTCTCCAATCTGAGGGTATATGTGCACAAACAAACAAGAAAATTGTTTGCACATCATTTAGGCTTTTAAGGTGTGAGCCCTCAAGGTTGTGAGAAAATTATTTTTATTTGAATTTAATTCTAAAAATGTTAAAAAGTGAAAGAGAGGGGAAGGTAATCAAAATGGCAATGGAGAACATGGAAATGGCCGAGTCTTTGCTTGTAAAAGGAGAACACCATTACCATTCAAGTTCAACCCACAGAATTTGATTGCGTTTGGATGGAGAGAAAAATAAGAAATTAAATATTAAGAAGCAAAACTTTTTAAAATGGAATTCTTTTTAATACAATTTTTAGGAGTTTTCATTAGATACATTATTAAAAAAATTGAAAGGAGTAGTTTAATTTGTTGCAGTTGTGGTTACATTTACAACACATTTCATTGCTCAATTAGTTCCCCAAGAGGCAAGACTTTAAAGTCAAGATGAATTCCTTTCAATTTCATCACAACAATTGGTATTAAACATGGAAAAGGGACGTCTGATCTCTTTTACATAGCATTAAATCTTACTAATTAAAACATATTTTAATAATTCTGTTATTAAGTGGAAGGAAATGTTTGTGAAGACACCCCCTTCCATTAAACATCAGTGTCGTCTTATGAATTTAATGTTCCTAGATTCAATGTTCTTTAATTTCACCAACACTTTATTTATAAGCCTTTGGCGATTATCGATCACCTGATTATATTATACCTTTTTTGAGTTAAGGCTTTCTTAAGCGTAAAGCTTTTTTAAGTGTGGATGGTAAGTTCAATTCTCTATGAATATGTTGAGAGCGTGAGTTATTGGAAAAAAAAAAAACTTTCTTTATAGCTTCAAAGATTTTTTTTTTAATACAAAAAAAGATGAGTTTTTTTCTGAATTAATCTTATATTCCACCCACGCCAAGAAGGAGCTGACCCGTGTTCATGCATGTGTATATAATATAGTGTCGTGCATCACGGGGTTTTTTTAGGGACCAAAATGCACACTCTTTTTTTTTTTCCTCTCTCTCTCCCTCCCTCCTTTTAATTTGATTAAAGGTGTGTTTGGTTTAATCGGAGAGGAAGGAAGGAGAAGGATAAGGATAATGTTACTCCTTCCGGTCTTAATTATAAGATAATATTTTAGAGTTGATTTTGATCCTAATTATATTACAATGTTCTAATTTTTGTCAATTTTTTCTTAAAATACACATATTAATTTTTTTTCAATAATAATTAAACATAATAATAGTAATGCATTTATATAAACTATAAAGTAATTTATTAATGCCACATACATCTCAATTCTATTGTTTTTTTAATAAAATAATTTTGAACAATTTTTATCATATTTTTCTCATATCACCGCTATTAATACTTTCTCCACAATAATTAATTAAATATCACGATTATATTTTATCAAGTGAGATATTCTACTTTTTTTTTTAAATAAAATAATTTAACTAGGTGGATTAATTAGCAGCTTTATTAAATAGGCAAGCCGCGGAAGCCCGAAAAAGAGGCAATGTTTGCAGATTACTCACTTCCTATTTATAATCTTTTTTTACCAAATCACATATACCAAAGAGAGGTAGGTAACTTAATGATTATGGGGTAAATTTTCAATTTTACCCTTTTAAATTGGTTACCTTTCATTTTATTCTCTCTCTATTTTCATGTCAAAATATAGAAATTGCTTCTTTATTTGGGATATAAACAAATGAGGAGGGGGTACCATGAGTAGTATATTAAATTGGACAGTATTGAATTGGCCTGTCTATAGAGCTTATGGAGAGGCGGGGGTGGGGCTGCTTGAAGTCAAACGTATAGAAGGGTGTTTTACGAAAATGAATATAATTAATTAATTTAATTTTTATATTTATACTCTTCAAAATATTGTAAATAAGGCCTATAATTAGGACCGGAGGAAGTACCTTGTTTGACTTGTTAGAGAAGAGGGGGAGGGGAGATGACTCTTTGTAATGAGAGCCAAAAATAAAGGGAGAAAAGGGAATAAGAGCCAAAATTTTAACTTCCCTTTAAATCAAACACATTCTAAGGGTTTATCTCTCAACCCGTTTTCACTTCAACCACAGCTTATTGGACACGCACATTCTTTTTTGTGTCATGATTTACGAGGTTTATATCTTTATCAAAATTAAAATGTAATAATTAACCATATTTTTGTTGTTGATTTATACCAGCGTTAAAGTTGAATATGAGTTTCTGCTGAAGAAAAAAATATTCGCTATGAATAACAAGTAGTAATTCACATGAGTCCAAGAAATTTATATAAGTAGCATGACTTTTCTTTTCTCTCAAATTTTTAACGCAATTACATGTTCAGAACTAGAATTCAATGCAGCTGCTTGACATATATAATATAATCAAGGTAATCAAGATTTTATAATTTTTTTATCACATTTATAGTTATTTATTCTTTTAAATAGCTAAACACATATTCTTTTATCATACACTATAAATTATGTAAATATGAGAGATTATATTCTATAAATTATTTAGAGTTAGGATGCATCCATCACCCTGAAATATTTTTTCAGATGCATCTAAATCATTTTGTAATACACCTAGCACTTTGAAGTATTTTTTTATACAATTTTGTACTTAACAATTTAGATAATTTAGAATTTTAATTTTGATACACATGAAAAAAATATTCTAGGATGTTGGATACACTAAAGAAATAGTTTATGGTACTAAATGGCGATGTACTTGAAAGAATACTTTAGGGTGCTAGATGTATAAGAAAAATATTTTAGGGTTTTAGGACACCACATAATACTTTAAAACACTACAAAAGCACCTAAAAAAAATACTTAATGATGCTGGATTTATTACAAATATTTATAAACAGATTTAATCAAGTATATATTTATTAAAAGACTTCATGAAATTTTTAATTAAGTTTTTCATGTCTACAATAATTAATTAAATTCAGCCTTTCTCCCATATGATAAAAACCATTGAACAAATAACTATTTAATCAAAGTAAAAAATAAAAGGTTAAAATATACTTTTAGTCATTTAAGTTTTATATAAGGTATCTTTTGGTCCTTTAACTTTATAAAGTATTTTTGGTCCTAAAATTCTAACACCCCTAATATTCTTAACTTAAAATGACGCCATGAAATCAAGTGATGATTAATTGCGTTTTAATTACAAAATTTTCTATATTCTTCAATTTACCCATATTTTAAATTTAATCTTAATAATATTTAATTACACAGTAATCACTTTAGTTTACAATGTTATCACTTGAGTTTACATTTTTTGTTAGCAAAAGTAACGGTGTTAATATTATAAGACTAAATGTATCTTTATAAAGTTAAGGACCAAAAGATACCTATGAAACTTAAATGAATAAAAGATATCTTTAAACAAAATAAAATTAAGAAAAAGAAAGAACCGTAAATTAATTGAAAAAATTTAGTCAAACTTACTGAATTAGTAATGATAAAATAATACATTAGTGAATAAAATCTATTTTAATATGGAGTTTAATTAAATAATAATAATTTCATACTATTGATAACCAATTTGGGTTTAATAAAGAGAAACTCTATGTATTTGAGACAAAATGTACTGGAGTGATGGTGGCGGGTGTGATTATTTTACTATTTTAACACTAAATACTAACAAGAATGGGAATAAAAATGTCACCAAAAGAAATAGCAACAAAAAAGATAAAAAATAAGTAAAGGAAAGAAAAGAGAGAGAGACAGCCAGACAGGTGTTGCCAAATGATTGACGTCCGATTCCGAACCAGAATTTCTGTTTTGTTTCTTTCAAAAATCGGATTTAGACAGAGACACTATGGGCTGTTTGGCTCAGGCAAAATGAGAGGATGGGAAAGAAAAATTTGAATTTTCCCGAAGCCATTTGGTTCGTAGGAAAATAATTTTTCTGGGCCCATCAATATTCCGGAATATGATTGAAAAAGGATTTTACGGTGGAAACCCATTTTTAAGTGAGGAGGAAAAATGCTTAGGGCCCGTTTAGTGCGGGGAAGATTTAAAGAGGAAATGAACTTAAAAGAGGAAAAGAATGGAAGGGAAAATTAAGAGGAACCCAAAAAGTTGAAATTTATTTGGTAAACACGAGAAGAGAAGCTTAAGTTGGGGAAAATGAATTAACTTGGTATGAAGAATTGAGTGTTGATTAAGTAGGAAGGTGAGGTCAAATTCCTGAAATGCCCCTCGGACGTTCGAACACAAAAGTTACGTTCGAACGTTGAACTTAAATCGCGAAACAAAGATATGGAATCTTAAAGCATCGTTTTGCCTTTTATAAAAGCATACGAACGTTTCTAGGAAAAAAAAGGCATATGAACGAACTTGAATCGCAAAACAGGGATCTAGAATATGAAAAGCATCGTTTTTCCTTTTATAAAAGCATACGAACGTTTCCACAAAAAAAAAAACCATATCGTGAAACAGGGATCTGGAAAATCACGATAAAAGCAAGAACTTGATAGGTGGATCGGAGAAAATCGAGATCACACTACCGTCATCTTCCTCGTTTCCCTTCACTTGAAACAGAGCAGATCGCACAAAAACCAGATAAGTCGAATAGAAGTAGAAATCATCACCTTCATCTTCGTTCAATTGAGAAGAAACGCGAACGAACAGATTGGTGGAGAGAGACCAACAACCACTGCGTTTCTCGGACAGTGATGGGGCTTTGATTGGAAGAGTGAGGGCAAAGTTTTCCCAAATATTTTCTTTCCTGGGAGGATCATGGGTTGACACCAATTTCAGAGGGAACCCAAGTTCTCATGTTTAAAGGAAGATCTATTCTGCCAGGAATTTAAGCGGCGGGATTTTTGTTCACCAAACATATTTTGGGTGTGGGAAGATCTCATCTTCCTTTTCCCTCCCAAACTTTCTGCTTAAACGGGTCCTTAGGGTATGTTTGGTTTGAGGGAAAGATAGGGGAGGGGAGAAAAAAAAAAAAAAAGGAGGGGAGGAGATTTTTTTTTTTTTAATTAAGTGTAGTGGGGCACACAAATTTTCTCCTCCCCTCCTTTTTTCTTCTTCTCTTCCCTCCCCTCAAATCAAACATACCTTAAAGACACAAAAACCTCTTCATATAACATTAGATGTGATATAAAAAAGTGGGTGGGTCCTATAAACATCTAAATAATATTTTTACTTTAAGACAAAAATGTTTTTTAGCTCATTTTCTTATATCATTTTTTTAAAACCAAATAAAAATTTTCCTATCAATCTATTTCTTTTTTTTAGTGTAAACCAAAAGGTAAAACATTTTTTATTCCTTTCCAACATTTTCTTGATCCATACAGGCCATAACGGCATCAATATTGTGAGCCACACGAGGTCCACGCTCACAACATGGCAATCCGAATCTTATCTTCCTCATCCCTAATCTATATATCCATTTCCTTGTCGTTGCTTTGAATTGAATTTAAACCTGTCTCATTTTTACTAACAGTTGCAGCTGAGCGAGCATGGCTTCGCCGCCGCAAGTCATAACATGCAAAGGTATTCTTCTTCTTCTTCTTGTCATTTCAAATGCCTCCATAATGATGATGATGATGCAGGCGCGGTGTGGTGGGGCGGCGGAGATAACGATGTGACGGTGGAAGACATTCAAGTGGATCCTCCCAAAGCGACGGAAGTTCGTGTGAAGATGCTCTGTGCCAGTGTCTGTCACACCGACCTCCTCAGAGCCAGAGGACTTCCACTCGTAAACACATGATTTCATCATTATATTACCTCCCTTCATTAATGTTGCACATAAATTACGATATATCATTTAATTCTTTGATTTTATGTGCAGCCTTTGTTTCCCCGAGTGTTAGGCCATGAAGGAGTTGGGTAAGTACACACTCACTCACTTTGCATTGTACCTTCATCATACACGTCCAAATTAGAGGCCCAATGTCTCAAATTGAATGATTCTTGATACTCCATCCATCTGGTTCTAAATATAAGATATAGTTGACTTTTTTTTTAGAGATTAATGAAACTAAAAAAGTTATTTAATTATATCATTTATTATGTATCCTTAGAATATATATCAAGGTATTAGTTTGGAGAAAAAATAAAAATAAAAATATTCTAAAGTAATTTAACTAGCTTCCTTAATATCTCTAAAAAATTAACTATGTTTTATATTTAAGACCGTGGAGTACATATTAGATGTTTAAAATATATAGGTATACATTAACTTTGTCTTTTTATCAAGTACTTGAGTCAACTGGACTTTCCTTAGCATTATATACCTTAAAATTTTCATTTTTAAGGATTTTGCAGTGTTGTTGAGAGCATTGGGGAGAGAGTAAAAGATGTAAAAGTAGGCGATGTTGTGATTCCAATGAACATTGGAGAATGCCAAGAATGTGAGAACTGCAATTCAAAGGAATCGAACCTGTGCCTGAAATACCCTCTTACATTGAGTGGCTTAATGCTGGATAACACATCAAGGATGTCCATAAGAGGCCAAAAGATGTACCAACTTTTTAGTTGTTCCACATTTGCGGAGTACATGGTCATTGAAGAAAATTACGTCGTCAAAGTTGACCCCAACGTTAACCCAGCCCATGCTAGCCTCATCTCCTGTGGGTTTTTAACTGGTTTTGGAGCTGCTTGGAAGGAAGCCAAGGTTCAAACTGGCTCATCCGTCGCTGTGTTTGGCCTTGGTGGTGTTGGATTAGGGGTAAGCATTCTGTTTCAGAAAACTTGTTGGGAAAATTAATCTTTTGATCCGATAAAAACACTCTATTTAAACTTAAACTTTGATTATAAATAATTCAGTCTTTATAGTTTTGACTTAATTAAAACACGATATTTAAACATCAACAGCTCATGATAACTTAGTCTTCAAAATTTTAACCAGTTAAAATTTTAATGGTCAATGAGTAATTTTGCTTTACTTTTGTAACCACATAGTTCTTTTGCACACAAAAAAAACTTAGTGTTGGGTGCACTTTTGAGAAAAATATATATGTATTTTTACACCTTAGTCCCTTTTTAAAATATCAAATTTATATTTTTAAGTAATTAAACTATAGGGACCAGGTTGCATTGAGTCAACGTTTAATTAGAGACTTATATAGTTACAATTGAGTTAAAACTATAGAGACTAAGTTGCATAAAGTTAAAGTTTAAAAATTGATTTATAACCAAGTTTATAGGGATTGAGTTGCGTCAAGTTAGAGTTTAAAGACTGAATCAAAACTATACGATAGCAGATCATTAATCTTCTCATACTTCTATTTTGGATCTCTAGTAGGGAAGTGAGGGGAGGGAAAAAATAAATTCAGATGAATTTAAGAAAATTAGAGAAATGAGGTTACAAATTTTTAAATTATTTTTTCCTACTCTTTTATCTTACATTTTCTTTTTATTAAAATTTTATAATCTCACTTCTCTGATTTTTTAAAATCCAACTTATAAAGCTTTTTTCTTCTCCTCGCCACCAGTCTAAATCCCTCATCCCAAATAGCCCCTCATTTCTTATAGGTTCACCTTCACAGATGTCAGAACCAAGATTTCTGTTGTGTTCTAAAACTTTGCTATGAAATGCAGGCTATAAGTGCAGCCAAGATGATGGGGGCAACTAAGATAATTGGAATTGACAAAAATGACATGAAGAAACCAAAAGGAGAAGCTTTTGGAATGACAGATTTTATCAATCCTGACGCTGCCTCTGATGATAAATCAATTACAGAGTTGGTGAAGGAACTGAGTGATGGAATCGGTGTTGATTATTCTTTTGAATGCACTGGAGTTGCTCCTTTACTTACTCAAGCCCTTGAAGCCACCAAATTGGTATATTTTTATTTCTTCAGGCAATTAATTTTTGGTTATTAGGATTCTTTTTCTCTCAGACCATGTCTCACTCTGTAGTCATCTTGAGGGCACATTCTCCTCAATGGTCTAGTGCATTTATAATATAATTTTACGTGTTAAATAGTATTTTGAAGCTTTTTTTATAATAGCATTCAGTGTCGTAAAATAATTTTTAATGCATTCAGTATTTTTATGTATCCTAAGGTAAATTTTTTTTGCGTAATTTTGCCCTTAAAATATTTTTTTAATAGCAATAAGCACCCTATTAGAATACTGGCTGCCAATGAAAAATTATCTTATAATACTAAATGCATTAAAAATTATTCTAAGATACTGAGTACTATAAAAAAATACTTCATGTTGCTAGATGCAGCTTACCCCTAAACTAATTAAAAAAAAGGGTTAAGGTGTAAAACTACACATGTGATTTTTCTAAAAGTGCGTCTAACACCAAATGTTTTTTTAGGTGTATAAGTGACTATATGATTACAAAATTGAGTAAAAGTCACATATTTCGTTACTTTATGTTGATGGGACCCACAATCACTTTAACGGAATATGTAACTTTTACTTCACTTTTGAATCACAAAGTCACTTTTATACTTAAAAATATATATTTGATGTTGGGCACACTTTTAGAAAAACTATATATGTATTTTTGCATCTTAACCTTTAAAAAAAACCTTTGAGAGGAATTGAGCTCAAGTTGTTTTAAAAAGATACCATCTCTCTATATGATCCCCCTTTATTTATCTCTCTCTTTTGAAGTTTTGAAGTATTGATTTTGTTGGTGATGTAATGATAATGTGTGTTATACAGGGAAAAGGAAAGACAATATCAGTAGGTGCAGTATCTCAAAAATTTGTGAGCATCGACTTTCTCTCTCTTATACTTGGGAGATCTTTAAAAGGTTCCATTTTTGGAGGATTAAAACCCAAATCTGATCTGCCCTTCCTAGTTGACAAATGCTTGAAGAAAGTAAGTATTTTTCAGGGACTATTATGTCTAAGGACCAAACTTGCAAATATTTTATTTCTAAAAATCTGTAATGATAAATATATATTCATTATCCAACTTGTAAATTTGTGTGGTTTGAGTGGTAAATAGTGTTAAATATATATTTTAGTTATAAATGTGAATGGAAAATACTTATAGTTCAGCTGGTAAATTTACGTTATTTAAGTGGTAAAATTGTGAGCCTACTCAATAATTAATTTGTGAATTTGATTCTTCATTGTAATTTTCCCATTTCTAGATATATATATTAGATAGCCACAATTACACTTTTTTGGTGATGAACTGTGGCGTTTTCTTATTTACAGGAGTTTCCTCTGGACGAACTTCTCACTCATGAGGTTTCACTAGAAGAGATAGGCAAAGCATTGGAGCTATTAAAACAACCAGATTGTGTCAAAGTTGTAATTAAGATATCATTATGATATTGATTTTAAATTTAAATAATATAAACAGTCGCATTATTTATAAATTGAGAATAACGTGACTATTCATGTAAGTGTATTTTTAGTGAATTTTGAGTGGTTTGTATTTGAGATATCTAAGTAACAATCTTTTTGTTTAGTGTTGGTTTGGATTAACCGTGGACAATTGTGATTGTGGTTTGCATAAGTGATATTGGTTAAAAGTGTTGCTAGTCAATTTTGGTCAATCTTAATTTTTGTTTGGATAATTTTTTTTTTCCACAAGTGACTTTAAGAATTGTGATTATGTTTGGATTTCATTTATTAAAAGCATTTATGAATATATAGTTATTAAAAGGATGTGAATTTTTTATGAAGTTATACTCCCTAGCTTAGGTCCTTTTTATGAGGACATTCCCTTTCATAAGGGTATTTCTTAACATAAAGAACAAATTCACTTTTGTCAGAAATTTGAACTGATTTTTTATTTTATTTTTACCCTTATTAAATATATCTCACTCATTATCCATACAATAAACTTTTATTCATTATCTCTCATACACACCCTTTCTAAACAAGGGCATAATTGAAAAAAAAGTATAAAAGTTACACATTTATTGTTTTAACTAACATTTTGAATAACATTATTTTAAAAGTTGTTCATTATAAAAAAGGGTTAAGGTACAGATTGGCCAACACACTATATACTTTAGGAGCGTCTAGCACAAAAAAACTTTTAAGTGGACTTTAAATACCAAAAAAAATTTAAAAATGTGAAGTTGGCATAAATCCATTAGAGGCAAATTAACATTTGTTACTTTGGCTGGAATTGTTGCAGATGTGGCATACACAAGTCAGCAAAGTTGCAACCTTTTCTAAATCTCATGGTTTCGTCAACTATGTCGTTGAATGTGCACAATGAAGATCGAGACGGAAATGAAGATAGCAACATTGAGGATGACATATAGCAGTGCCCATCAAACTAATCACCCTTGTAATCCTCAAGCAAAAACTGATTGAAGGAACCACCAGGAAAAAGAGGGATCTCTCTGTTCCCTTGTATGCATAATGCCGAAAGAAAATAAGAAAAGAAGATAATGAAGGAACAAAAATATAGAAAGAACGAAAATCCAAAAATGTTGGACACAGAAAAATTGAAGCTGCGGCATTTTATTGGATGGAAGGAACCAAAGATACAATTTTTAAAGGCATACGTGATCCAAACGGTGAGTAGTGGTGGAGCTAGTATTATAGCATCCAATATGTTTTGCAGGGTATTTACAAAATTTGATGAAGCATGTAATGTAGACACAAGATCTACATCTGATCTATTCCTAATGTTTGAGGTGGAGGCCTTATAACAGTAAGCATGTGAGTAAACTGAAGAATTTTGGTATTGCAATTCCATTTAAAAGAAAAATAACAGAGAATGGATCATAAAAAAGCATATAGAGGAAGTTAGTTTAATTTCCTATGTATCACCGTCATAATCATATAACCCAAAACGCTGAAAGCAGTGAGCTAGGGTGTTTCAAGTTTTGGGAGGGTAGGCAACGATGACATGGGAGATTATGGGGATGTTGCCGGGAACCAAGTGTGCTTTCCTCAACATCAACGACTTGTACATCTGAATGATTATCTTCTCATCGTAATCCTTCACAGGTCCCCTCTCAAAGCCGAAGGCCGCCATGCCTCTGCCGAACCATATCACCACCCCACCGGTGTTCATGCTACTCATGGCCCACGAGTTCACCTTCTCATCATCATTCTCACGTAGGCGTCCCTCAGCCACACCAACATCTTCTTCAGAGACGAAATCCTCATCAATAGGATCTTTGGGGCCATTTTGATCCTCTAGAACCGCCTCCTTCGCTACTGCTACCCAGCTACACCTTGCAGATCCTCCTCCGGCGAACCAACCCATTTAATCTCCGGTACCCTCTTATGTTCCATTACTCCTTTAATCCCTTCAACATGCTCACCAAAATGCCTTCCATGCCCTCTTCTTCTCTTCCCTTTCTGCAGGGAGAAAGAGAATGGGAAGCAGCTAAAATGGTAGGAGGTGGGTGAGAGAGTGAAGAGGGCAAATAATCAATTGTGCTGACATGTGTATGCCACATCTACAACAATTCCAATCAAAGTAACGAATGTTAATTTGCTTTTAACGGATTTGTGCCAACTTCATGTTTTTAAAAGTTTTTTGGTATTTAAAGTCCACTTAAAAGTTTTTTGTGCTAGGCGCTCATAGATTAAAAGTTTATTGGCCAATCTACACCTTAACCCTATAAAAAACATCGAGAGTGTTCAATGAATGAAATAAATGAAACTGAAAGTAAAAACCACATAAAACTTCATGACATGAGTATATTTAAAAGAGCATATTATCATATCTGTAATTATCACGGGATTTAATATCTAAATAAGAAAATAAATTGATAAATAAGATAGATAGTTATTTTGCATTGCACCAGATTATGCAATCAAAGTTGTTTAAATTTTCATGATTATGTTTAATAATAAAGATAAATGATTATGAGAGAAAATGAGTAATAAATGATTTATTGAAAGAAATTTAGTGGTTTATTAATAAGAAGATAGGTATTTAATAAAGGTATAAAAAGAAAAAGCATTTTAAATTTTGAGACACAAAAAAGTTGCTTATACTACCACTTCCGGTTCTAAATATAAGACCCAATTAATTTTTTTTTTTAAAGAGGTTAAGGAAGCTAAATGAGGTACTTAATTATAATATTTGTTGTGTATGATTGAATTATATATCAGTTTTAACAACAAAATAAAAAGAATTATATATCGATTATAAGTTAAACACAATAGTTTTGTAAAAAAAATGATAAATATAAATATTTTGCATTAATTTAATTGATGTCTTTAATCTCCTCAAAAATTCAATTGAGTCTTATATTTAATACCAGATATAGTATTACAGATCAGTCCCAAAAAATAAAAAATTGCTTATAAATAACTCCTGATGGAGTAGTATTGAAGATTAATTTTCAAAGTTTTTTCCCAAAAGGTTAAATATTCCATCCTTGTCAAAGCTTCTCTTTTATCGCTTTTTGAAAAATTCCCTCTGATTCTGTTTATCAAAGTTGAATAACTGAATTACGTGATTTAAGAATATGGTTAAAGTTACTTAAAATAAGGTACTATGAAATAAACTTTGTATTTTTAAGTATACCTTTATTTATGAGATATAAGTAAGAGAGAAAAATAAAATAAACATGAGTATAACCAACTTTTTAATTGATACAATATATATAATTAATAAAGGGTATAAATGAAAAAAATTATTAAATATTCATACAAGAGTTATCAGGCTTTTATTAAAAAAACAAGATAATTCAAATTTTAAATTCTTATCAAGATGGAGTAGTATTTAAGAAGGCCATGTTGAAGTGTGTTGGTAGGCGTTGGAAATCTTTCCCTACATGTCATCACCTACACAATTGAAAGGTATTTATGGATTATGAATTTATGATTATCAGTGGGAGTGATATACTCCCAACGCCACAGGTCATGCAAAGCTCAAAGTATTCTTCTTCTTCTTTTGTACCCTTTTCGTGTTTCTTATAAGTTCAAGTTAACTAGCTTTCACGTGTTAAAGAAGATTAGTTAACTTATTAATTATGAGCTAAATTTTTAATTTTATCTTTATTTATGATTGATTTTATAAGTCAACATAAATAAATATTTTTTGTTTATTATAATTAATCGGGGAAAATGTAGAAAACATATTTATTACATTAAAACTTGACGGACCAAGTTTTTTTTTTTTAAAAAAATTATTATAGACTTGTAAATAAAATCGGACTGATAATTATGAAATGCCATCATACATATGCTTGATTTCTGCAATATGGTTGAGCTGAGACGAGGAATCTGTGCGGAATTTGGGATTGGGAAATTTGACATTCAGTATTAAAGAAAAAGAAGCTATACATTTGGGGGAAAATCCCATCTTAAAAGATCAAGAAAATATTAAAAAAATCTTTAAAATTTTTTTGATGTCAGAGAGGTTCTAAAGATATTAAAACCCACATATAGAATTATCAATATCCTACTGAAAAAGTTATTAATGAGATTTTTTTGTTATTAGAATTTTCTCTTGAATTTTTTTAACATTTTTTTGGTTCCTTATATTTAAAGAGATTTTTCCTTCATCCCACATTTTTAATAGGTTTTCAAATTTTTCTACAAACTGAATTTATAATAAAGAACAGAGCACTACTTCCTCTTTGTTGTTATTATATGACCCTTCTATGACACGTGGTCCCCACTGTGAATAAAGCACTACCATCTAATATCCGTACATGTCACCGGTACTTAGAATTATATGCTTATTAGGTGTTTATATCTTTAATTAGAGATATAAATATATAATTTTTTAATTTTTTTATATTGTATTTATTTAGATTTAAATTATATGTTCTTTTCACGAGATGTTTTTTGTCCCAATATCTCAAATTAATTATTTTTCATAATACTAAGTATTATAAACAAATGTAGAATCGAAAATTAATTAATTTGAGATATTGTGTTAAAAAAATATCAAAAAACAATATATAATTTAAATCTATGTAAATACAATATAAAAAAAAATTAATTAAAGGTATAAGCACATATAACAACATGTGATAACCATATAACATGTGATGTGAACTCCTCCACTCTCCACTCCACAAAACTAAAGGCATTATATGGATCATGATTATCTGCTTCATGTATTTATTTCAGCCGCAGTGGGAGTGACTAAAACTGACTATGGCCCCAACGCCACAAGTTATCACATGCAAAGGTATTCTTCTTCTTCTTCTTCATCTTTTGCAGTTTTGAAATGGCATGATAGAAAAGCTTGATTTCTGGAATATGGTTGAGTTGAGACTGAAGAATCTGTGCCGCTTTTGGGGATTGGGAATAATGCAGGTGCTGTATGGTGGGGAGACGGAGAAAACGATGTGAGGGTGGAAGACATACAAGTAGATCCGCCCAAATCAAGCGAAGTTCGGGTCAAGTTGGTGTGTGCCAGTATCTGCCACACCGATCTCCTTTGGGCTTCAGGATTTCCCCTCGTAACTCTCCTCCTTATTTTATCACTCTTTTCCTTTTAACATTTGGTTTGGTGACAAAAGGTTTCTAGAATTAGATTCATCTTTACACACACTCAGACAACCTCTCTATTTGCTATGAATTTTACTAGTGCACCAGTTAGTTGTTTGATGCAGAGTCAATGAAGAATTGAGGGAGATGGCTGATATGGAGAGAGATGTTGCAATGAAGGGGTTGTGGATGTTAGAGAAGAAGTCCCACATCCAGTGATTATAAAGTAGATTAGGAATATATATGAAGTTGGGAATGCCTCTAATCAACATTTGATTTGGTCGCAAAAGGTTTCTAGAAATAGAGTCATCTTCACACACACACTACATCTCTATTTATTATGAATTCTTTTAGTGCACTAGTTTGTTGGTTGATGCAGAGTCAGTGAAGGATTGAGGGAGAATTAGAGAAGAAAATTGTAAGTATGGCTGATATGATGGATAGATATGTTGCAATGAACGGGCAAATGTAGATGAATATTTTGAGAGACAGAGAGAGATAGAAAATGAGGAGTTGATGAAAAGAGATAAAGTTAACCCTTTAATATTTTCACTTTTTGTACCGCTGATTCTCTTAAGTATCTGGTGTCCTTATCATAATTTTAAAAGATTACATGCTTAAATCAACAAAGGAAATAGAAATCAGGAGGTTGCTTAGATTTGTAAATCAGTCCAGGGCTTAATCTACAAGTCTTACGCTTTTTTATCATGTAATTATTACCTGTATCACAAATTCACAGTTCATAATTAAATACCCAGAGAAGTCTTTAACCAATGACCATAGCACTCAGAATATTCTTCTCACATTCACCATCACTGGTATACCAAACCTTGTACAATAATAAAAGTTACTGACATATAATATATCATGGTATTTAAAATTCTCAGTGAAACTTATCAAAGAAGAAGCTGTTATTGACTTTGTCAAACGGGAGATTCACATTGTCTCGCAGTTGTATCAGAAACCAACTATGTGAAAGTTAATACCTTTATTTTTTATGTGCAGCCTTTGTTTCCTCGAGTATTAGGGCACGAAGGGGTTGGGTAAGCAGCAAATTCCCACTCTAACTTGATCTCCAAAGTTAACTATATGCTCAAGAATCAAGATGACAATATATATGACCTAGTGTTGAACATATTATTGCAGTGTTGTTGAGAGCATTGGGGAGAAAGTAACAGATCTAAAAGTAGGCGATGTTGTGATCCCAACATATATTGGAGAATGTCAAGAATGTGAGAATTGCACTTCAAGGGAATCCAACTTTTGCTTGAAATACCCCATGAGAATAAGCGGCTTAATGATGGATAACACGTCAAGGTTGTCCATGAGGGATCAAAAGATATTCCATCTCTTTAGTTGTTCCACATTTGCAGCGTACATGGTAACTGATGCAAATTACCTGGTAAAAGTTGATCCCAACATTGACCCAGCCCATGCTAGCTTCATTTCATGTGGGTTCTCAACTGGTTTTGGAGCTGTTTGGAAGGAAGCCAGGGTTAACAGTGGCTCATCCGTCGCTGTTTTTGGCCTTGGTGGTGTTGGTTTAGGGGTATGGTTTTTTTCTTCCTCCTCTTTTGAATACTTTTATTTCAGTATCTGATAGACGAAGTCTTCTGCGGATCATTTTTTTTTTCCAATTTAGTCTTTCAATCTTTAAAAGGATGGCAACGACACCCTTTCATCTCATTTTTATTTAAAATTTAAGGTCAAGCCTAATAGTCTATGAATTTGGTCATTACTTCAACTCATCATTAATTTGAGTTAAAATTTCATCTGATAAGGTCTAGGTTAAGTTGTTAGTTAACTCTTAAATTTGGTGCACATCAATGGAAACTATCTTTTTGAAAATCAAAATAGAACTCCACCTTGTTGTTAGAATTTTGATCCAATACTTTTTTTTTTTTTGGTTTTTTAAAGCTTAGTATGTAGACTAGTTCATTGAAGGCACTTCTCTGCAATGCAATGCAGGCTATAAGCGCAGCCAAAATGATGGGGGCGACTAAGATAATTGGGATTGACAAAAATGAGAAGAAGAAATCAAAAGGAGAAGCTTTTGGAATGACAGATTTTATCAATCCTGGGGCATCTGATAAATCAGCATCAGAATTGATCCAGGAACTAAGTGGTGGAATGGGTGTAGATTATTCCTTTGAGTGCACTGGAGTCGTCCCCTTGCTTTCTCAAGCCCTGCAAGCCACAAAAATGGTACTCCTCCCGTACTTAATATTAAGACATATTTATTTAATTTGATTATTTTAACAAAGTTAATTAAGTTAGTTAATATGACATGTATTTTCTAAAATATTCTAGTCATCTTTGTTAATTCTCTCATTCCCTCTCCTTTTTTACTATTGTTGAGAGAGCATCAATATAGGTAAATTAGAAAAGATTGACAAATATAAAAAATATTTCTTATATTTAAGACCAAGATTAACTTCCTAAATTGCCCTATATTAAGGACCAGAGGGAGTATTTTCAACTCAAAAACAGTTTTCTTCTCCTTTTTCTTGGCGAGAAAAACAATTCGTTTTTGGTTATTACAGTGAAGAGTATTTCTAGATTTTATGCACACTCATATCTCATTCTATAATGATCTTGAGGGCACACTCTCAAGCATTAGTCTTTTGTGCATTTAGAATTTTATTTCCAAAGAGTTGTTAGAGGAATTGAACTGAAGTTATTTCAAGTGGGTCTCTTTTTTTTATCAAGTGAAGTAGAGGGGTTAATTTTGTTAGTGACATACTCTGTTTTTACAGGGCAAGGGAAAGACAATAGCTGTTGGTGCAGTAACTGAAGAAAATGTGCCCATCCACTTTACTTCTATTTTACTTGGGCGAACTTTAAAGGGTTCCCTTTTTGGAGGACTAAAACCCAAATCTGACCTGCCATTCATAGCTCACAAATGCCTGAATAAGGTTAATGCCCTTACAATTGAAGCACACTCTATTATTTACCCATCAGATGTGTGATATAATTGACTGTTTTCCTATTTACAGGAGTTTCCTCTTCATGAACTTGTAACTCATGAGGTGTCATTGACAGATATAGACAAAGCTTTGGAGCTATTAAAACAGCCCGACTGTGTCAAAGTTGTCATTAGGATTTAGGACTTTGTTGGGTTTCATCAAATACATCCTTGGTGGATTAGGATGAGCCCAAACTCATTTAAGGTATAGTATATTATAGAAATAAGTAAAATATGTGGTTCTTCAAGTTAATTTAACTCTCAGGGGAGGGTGAGGTAGCCTCAGAGTAACAATAAGGTTGATGACTTATAATTTGGAGGTTACAAGTTCAAATCCGGTGTTCAAATCCCTTCATATGTGGATATGATATTGTCGTAAATTGTTTGTAAAACTCTCAGAAAATTGTCAATCCTTGTATGGTGGTTTTAATGAAGCAGACCTTTAACTACAATAATATATCAATCTCTAGTACTTCCACTGATTAACCTGCCAATCTTGTTCTCATTGTCGATGAAAAATCAATATTTATAGAGTAAATGATAACATCATTTACATATTTCTTTGCCACCAGCCTACCATAAAAACCCTAGCAACATCAATCTTTATACTCTCTCGGGTCCTAATTATAAAATTAAGTTAACTTTTTTAGATAAAGTAAGGAAGCTAATTAAATTATTTTAGATTTTTATTTTTTTCCTCCAAATTAATTAGTTTGACTAATAAACTAATATATAATGTAAGATACACAACATATGATATGATTAAATAATTTATTTAGTTTCCTTAATCTCTCTAAAAAAGTCAACTCGGTCTTATAATTATGACTTGAGGTAGTATATTGAGTTACATGGCAACACCTATACAACAAACTCTCCCACATATAACTATAACAAAAAAAATGAATAATTAATTTTCTGTTTGAACTGTTGGTCCGTACAAACTATAAAATCATTAGACAAGTCTCCACCGTTTCATGGAAGCACTGAAACTATTTTTTTGTCAAGTATAAACAGTCTTGAACTACTAGTTGTTTGGAAAAAAAAATCTACTACTAACTAGGAACACAAGTGAAAGGAAAAAAGAGCAAGATGCCAACGGTAAGTTGCCTTACTGGCACCATCTCCCGCCACATTTGGATCAAATCCTAGATTCAAACTTCCTCTTGACATATTTTTATGCATATATGTGATTAATTTATACTCCCTCCATCTTTGTATATAAGAGTTTTTTTATTTTAAAAAAATTATTCCTAACTGTAGGATCCTTTTTGAGTTTGTCTCAATAATAAATGCATCTTTTCTAATTTTGTTCTCAATTAATTATTATGTTATATACATTCTCTTTTATCATTTTCTCATCAATACTCTCTCTCTCCCCCATTCATAAATAGCGGCTTTTTAAAAAAATTAAATTTTCTACATAACTATCAAATTTAATTGTTTTTTAGAATATCACAATTCAGTTGAAAAAAAAAATAAGAACAAGGGAGTATGGAGGAGATCGGTAACTAACTCCAAAGTGTGAACCAAAATACAGGAGGTCCTTTGTTTTAACCATTCTCTTTTCTTCATCTTCTCACCTTAGCCCACTAGATTAAAGTTTGAGTGACTTATATTTAATGTTTTATAAAAATATTAATAAAATATCAAATTATTGAGTTTTGAGTTTTTTTTTTTTTTAAAAATAAAATAAAATTGTAAAACCTACGGGAAGTGACACCCGTGGAGGGAAAGCGATGCCCACAAAACAGGGATGCTTTGTCCGTTCAACTCAATACTACTCTACATCAAAAATATAAACTTCGATACTTCTAATCGGTTCCACTTGGATTTTAATAGCGGTCACACTCTGACCCGGACTCCGAAAAACAAAACAGTGTCCAATAATATTCGGATGTCACCTTCTCCACAAGCCACAAGCGTTTATGGATTATCTGGTTTATTTATATCAGTGCGAGTGACTATGACCACAAGGCCACAACGCTACAAGTTATTACATGGAGAGGTACGTTGTATTCTTCTTCTTCTTCTTTTGTAGTTTTGAAATGGCATAACAGAATGCTTGATTTCTGCAATATGGTTGAGTCGAGACTGAACCAAGCTCTTCGGATTCTGGAAGTGGAATTGCAGGGGCGGTATGGTGGGGAGGCGGAGAAAACGATGTGAAGTGAAGACTTCCAGCCACCCTCCGAAGGTTTTTGAATATTCCACCACCATTGTTGAAGCAGCCCTCCACCAACCAAACCCACCATTGTTGAAACGGCCTCCTCCACCAACCACCCTTGTTCACACCTCACCTACCCCAAAACTCATACTATAAATAGAGGTGGATCCCATTTTAAAAAGATCGAAAATCGGTGTTAATCACCAAGAAGAGTGAGAAAAGAGTGATCCTAGAGAGTGATCCTTGTTTGAGAGTTTTTTTTTATATGAGTTTTGTAATCTATTCTTGTGAGTAATAGAGGTTATTTTCTCTCAAATTCATGTTTACCAATCTTGCCCATTGATCCGAAAGTCCAACAAGTGGTATCGGAGCCAGTTAGAGGTGTTGGTTGAGTTTTTGGTTCACTAGGACGAATTTGGGTTTTCTGAGTTTTACTCAAAATCCAATTCTGAGTGCACCATTGGATTCGTCTCATTGACACGAGTCCAACGCACCAAACGGCGACCTAATCGGAGTTCAAACGAGCCCAGAAATCACGGTCAAAGTTTGGTCAACCTTGCCGGAGAAGACGACACTGTTCACCGGAGTTCCGCCGGAGAAGACGACCGGAATACTGTTCCTCGCCGGAATTTGCAGTTTTTCGGAAATTGAAGAAAGACCCCTCAATTTTTAAAAATTTCAGTTTGGTCCCCAAATATTCAGGAAATTTCATATTGACCCCTGATCTTTCTGAAATTCCAGTTTGACCCCTGATCTTTCTGAAAATTGCAGTTTGGTCCTCAAAGTTTTCGAAATTGCTGTTTTGCCCCTAGAGTGGAATTTTGACCCCGTAGTGTCAATTCCATCTTTTTTTGACCGTTCCAGACGTAACGGTGAGCTCTATTTTTTAAAGATTCAACCCTGATCGTGTTGAAAAATTATTTGTAAGGTGATAATGTCCACGGAGAGTCAACATCATCTTTCGGAGCAATGATTACGCTTATCGCCACAAATTACACGCCGTGGAGACCTCGGATGGAAGATCTCCTAAGTCAGTAAAGATTTGTTTGATCCCATAGAATTGATGGGTAAAAATCCCGATCCTTGAGGAGTTAGAGTGGAAGAAATCAAATCGAAAAACTATTGGTCAAATCCGTCAATGGATTGATCATAGTGTCTTCCACCATGTTGCACAAGAAACAGACGCATATGCCCTCTGGAAAAAGTTGGAGGATATGTACCAGGCCAAGACCGCTCGGAATAAAGCTCTGTTGATGAGGCGTTTAGTCAACATGAAGCTTAAAAGTGGAACTTCAGTTGCCGAGCATACCAGTGAGTTCCGAGCTTGGTCAACCGGTTGTCGTACGTAGAGATGCCACTTGGCGATGAAGTTCGGGCGTTGCTACTACTCGGTTCCTTCCGATAGTTGGGAAACGCTCGGTCGTGTCACTCGGAACTCAGCCCCAAATGGCAAACTTACCATGTCAATGGTCAAGGATGCCCTATTCAAAATGGGGTGAAGAAGCGAGGAGAAAGGACATGGGCACGGATCGGACCCATGCCCTTGTCACGAAAGAAACGGGGAGGCAACAAAAGAAGAGTAATAACAAATCGAGAGCGAAGCAAGAGCGGGGGCGGTCCATTGATGGTAGAAAACCATCTTATAACTGCCATCATTGTGGATTAGAAGGACATATGAAGAAGAAGCTGCTACAAATGGAAAAAGGAGCAAGACCGGGCGGTTCGCGGCCGAAGAACAAGGGTGGAGAAACATTAGTTACTATCTCGGTGATGTAGCTTATTGTTCAACCCAAGATGAGACATGCCTTCACGTCTCACGAGAAGACACGGAATGGGTGGTAGATCTTTGCGTCGTCCTACCACGTGACTCCATACAAGAAATACTTCACAACATACAAAGCTGGTGACTTTGGAGCTGTGAAAATGGGAAATTCCAGTTTCGCAGGGATTGTCGGAATTGGTGATGTTCAGATAAAGACAAGTTCCGGGAGCACAATCACTTTGAAGGATGTCCGCCATGTGCCGGACCTTCGGTGAATCTATTGTCGGGAATAGTTCTTGACAAACGGGGCTATGATAGTCACTTCGGTAAAGGCACATGGAAGTTGTCAAAAGGCGCTATGATAGTCGCTCGAGGACATATTTGTGGCACGCTATACAAGACTCATGTGAAGATATGCACCGACAGCCTCAACGTTGCGAGAAAGGAGGCGTCACAAAATCTGTGGCACCGTAGGAGACTCGGCCACATGAGTGAGAAAGGGTTGTCTACCCTAGTAAAGAAGGAGCTTATCAATGTAGACAAGGACGCCGCACTAGATCCTTGCAATCATTGTTTGTTTGGTAAGCAACATAGAGTCTCGTTTAATTCCTCTTCAACGAGAAGATCGAGTTGCTCGATGCGGGTACACTCGATGTTTGCGGTCCCTTGGAGGTTGAATCACTCGGCGGCAACCGATACTTTCGACGTTCATCGATGATGCTTCTCGAAAGGTGTGGGTGTATTTTTTGCGGACGAAGGACCGGTATTTGATTACTTCAAGCTGTTCCATGTCATGGTAGAACGTGAGACGGGAGAGAAGTTGAAGTGTCTTCGATCCGACAATGGAGGTGAATACTCCTCCGGGCGGTTCAATGCCTATTGCGAGATCATATGGCATTCGACATGAGAAGACGGTCCCACGCACCCCTCAACACAACGGTATATAGCCGAAAGAATGAACCGAACAATTATGGAACGTGTTCGGAGCATGCTCGGTATGGCTAAGCCGCCAAAGCCATTACGGGAGAAGCGATCGGAAGCGGCTTGTTACTTGATCAACCGATCTCCATCAGTACCATTGGATTTTGAAGTTCCTGAAAAACTTTGGTCTGGAAAGGATCCATCATACTCCCACTTGAGAGTATTTGGGTGTTTAACGTACGCACATGTATCCAAAGAGCTCGTGCGAAGTGGATGCAAGGACCACTCCATGCATATTCATAGGCTATGGAAATGAAGAGTTTGGATACTGATTATGGGATCCTAAGGAAAAAAGGGTAATCGAAGTAGGGACGTGGTGTTCCATGAAAGCCGGACAATAGAAGATATTGAAAAACCCACAATATCTCGGAAGACAAATGTTGCTCTTCGGGTGCGGAGGCAACATCGGAATCATTCGTGAGAAATGATGATATAGTGCCGAAGAAATGCCGGAAGTAGAAGACAATGAGGAAGATGACGGTCTTTGAGCGGGAGCCACAACCCCGGTGCCGCGGACGTTCGAGAACCATCACAAGGCCAAGATGATGGTGGATTTCCTCAAATTGCTCCGAGAAGTTCGTAGATCCGAACGAGGTCGGTTCCGTCGAGAAGATATCCGAATCCGAATACCTTCTACTTACGAGGATGGAGAACCGAGAGTTTCCATGAAGCGGTATCTCATAAGGACAAAGAACAGTGGTTGCTCGCAATGCAAGACGAGATGGAATCTCTGCGAGAAAAATCAAACTTATGAGATCGTAGAACTTCCACGAGGGAAGAAGGCACCGAAAAATAAATGGGTGTTCAAGTGAAGAAAGATGGCGGTGGAAAAGTGGTGAAATACAAAGCACGGTTGGTAGTCAAAGGATTCCGGCGGAAGAAGGGGATCGACTTTGATGAGATTTTTTCACCGATAGTCAAGATGACTTCAATTAGAGTCATACTTGGATTGGTCGCAAGTATGAACTTAGAGCTTGAACAAATGGATGTGAAGACAGCTTTTCTTCATGGAGATTTAGAAGAAGAAATCTACATGGAACGACCCGAGGAAGGTTTTGAGGTTTCGGGGATAACCTCGTTTGTAAGTGAAGAAAAGCTTGTACGGTCGAAGCGCACCTAGACAAAGTGGTACAAGAAATTTGACTCGTGCATGGTGAGTCAAGGGTACAAGAAAACTACAGCGAGATGAGTGTGTCTACATTCGAAGTTTTCGATGGAAATTTCGTTGCTCTTCTACTATATGTAGACGATATTCGATCGTGGGGAAAGACGCAACGAAGATCGGCCCGGTGAAGAAGGAACTTTCTAAGTCTTTTGACATGAAAGACTTAGGACCAAATCAACGAGATATTGGGAATGCAAATCACCCGAGACGGGGAAAAACGGAGGTTATGGCTATCTCAGGAGAAGTATATTGAACGAGTACTTGAACGGTTCAATATGAACAATGCCAAACCAGTTAGCATTCCATTGGCCAACCATTTCAAGTTGAGCAAGAGATCGTGTCCCTCATCCAAGGAAGAGATTGGGGAGATGTCGTCGTACCATATTCTTCGACGGTCGGAAGTTTGATGTATGCTATGGTGTGTACGAGGCCCGATATTGCTCACGCAGTGGAAAGGTGAGTCGTTTTCTCTCCAACCCCGGAAAGAGCATTGGGAGGCGGTAAAGTGGATTCTCGAGATACCTTAAGGGTACATTGAAATTATGTCTTTGTTACGGGGAGCTGATCCAATCTTGGAAGGCTATACGAGATGCGGATATGGCCGGAGATCTTGATAGTAGAAAATCTACTTCGATTCATTTATACTTTTGCGGGGGGAGCTGTTTCATGGCGATCACGACTACGAAGTGCGTTGCTTTGTCCACAACGAAGCTGAATACATTGCTTTGCCGAAGAAGCTTTGGAAAAGAGATGTTGTGGCTAAAGCGTTATCTCCAAGAGTTTGGAATCAAGCAAAAGGAGTATAAGGTACATTGTGACAGGTCGAGTGCTCTAGATTTGAGCAAGAACTCTATGTACCATTCCGTACAAAACATATTGATATTCGCTATCATTGGATACGCGAGGTAATGGATCGACAACTGTTGAGACTAGTAAAGATCCATACGAAGGAGAATCCTGCAGACATGATGACGAAGGTGGTGACTCGAGAGAAGCTAGAGTTATGCAGAAACATAGCTGGAATGTTTTTCTTCGGATATGGGCTGGAGGGGAGAATTGAAGACTTCCGGCCACCCTCCGGAAGGTTTTTGAATATTCCGGCCACCATTGTTGAAAGCGGCCTCCACCAACCAACCGACCACCATTGTTGAAGCGGCCTCCACCAACCAGCCGCCATTGTTGAAGCAAAATTCCTCCACCAACCACCCTTGTTCACACCTCACCTACCCCAAAACTCATACTATAAATAGAGGTGGATACCTCATTTGTAAAGCATCTGAAAATCAGTGTTCATCACCAAGAAGAGTGAGAAAAAGAGTGATCCTTGTTTGAGAGTTTTTTTTTTTATATGAGTTTTGTAATCTATTCTTGTGAGTAATAGAGGTTATTTTCTCTCAAATTCATGTTTACCAATGCCCAGTTGATCCAGAAAGTCCAACATGAAGGTGGAAGACATACAACTGGATCCTCCCAAAGCAACCCAAGTTCCACTCAAACTGGATCTCCAAAGCTAACTACATGCTCAAGAATCATGATGATGATAGATATGACCTCCCACTGTTGAACATATTGCAGTGTTGTCGAGAGCACTGAGGACAAAGTGACAGATCTTGAAGTCGGCGATGTTGTGATCCCAACATTTTTAGGTGAATGTCGAGAATGTGAGAATTTCGTTTCAAGGGAATCCAACTTTGGCCTGAAATAGCCCTTAACTATAAGTGGCCTAATGCTAGATAACACATCAAGGATGTCCACAAGAGGTCAAAAGATATTCCATCTCTTTAGGTGTTCCACATTTGCAGAGAACATGGTAACTGAAGCAAATTAATCTTCATGTCGTGTGGGTTCACAACTGGTTTTGGGGCTGTTTGGAAGGAAGCCAAGGTTGAAAGTGGTTCGTCCGTCGCTGTTTTTGGCCTTGGAGGTGTTGGTTTAGGGGTATGCTTCTTTTTCTTGAGGACACTTTTACTTTAGCACCTGACTGTTAAGGTCTTTTACAGATCAATTTTTAGCTTATTCTTTCAATGACTAAAATGACTGTAATATCACCCTCCTTCTGATTTTTACTTAAGGTCAAACCTAACGGTCTTTGAATATGGTCATAATTCATCTCACCATTTGTCTTCTGATAAAGTCTAAGTACTTTGTAAACTGTCATATTTTGAGCAAAATAATTGGGGGCATATCTCTGCAATGCAATGTAGGCTATTAGCGCAGCCAAAATGATGAAATCAAAAGGAGAAGCTTTTGGAATGACAGATTTTATGAATCCTGATGCATCTGATAAATCAGCATCAGAGTTGGTCCAGGAACTGAGTGGTGCAATGGGTGTGGATTATTCCTTTGAGTGCACTGGAGTTGCCCCTTGTCTTACTCAAGCCCTGCACCATAAAATTGGTAAATTTCAAACTTATCCAAGCAATTATTTCTAGATTTCATGCATACTAAATCTCATTCTTTAATGACCTAAAGGGCACATTTTCAAGCATTATTAGAATTTTATTTCCCGAGAGTTCTTTGAGGAATTGATCTCAAATTGTTTTATAGTCTCTTTTTCATCTACTGCAATATGCGTGTTTCAATCAAACAATATATGAACCAATATGCCACGGCCCTATTCTTTTCTTCTCTGTTCTGAAGTTGATTATTGATTCTTTGGGTGGCATACTCTGTTCATACAGGGGAAAGGAAAGACAATTATAATTGGTTCAGTTGCTGGAGAATTTGTGCACATCAAGTATAATTCCCTTTTATTAGGGCGAACCTTAAAAGGCTCTGCTTTTGGAGGACTAAAACCCAAATCTGACCTGCCTTTCTTAGTTGAGAAATGCCTGGAAAAGTTTAGGATTATTTTTCATTTTCAGTACAAGTACACACACAAAATCTGTTTACTTCACAAATTTGTAGTAATATTTGACTGTTTAATTTCCTTTTCATAGGAGTTTCCTCTTCATGAACTTGTAACCAATGTTATTAAACCCGGACTGGTTACTAAACCGATCGGGTATTCGGTCAAGGGTTAGTTGGTCAGATTAAAGTCAAACCGGAGCCAACTAGTGCAAAACTGGTGAGAAAGTGAAGATTTCACGGTTATTAATATGAAATTCTAAAAAAAAAAATTTTAAAAATAAAACGTTTTTTTTAAAAGGTGAACCAAATTGATGCTTGAACCAGGCTAGTTTACCAACCGGTTCGGTTTGGATTTAATTACCTTGCTTGTAACTCATGAGGTGTCATTGAGAGATATAGACAAAGCTTTGGGGCTATTAAAACAACCAGAACCAGATTGTGTCAAAGTTGTCATTAGGATGTGAGTATGATAGTGTTGTAAATTGTGCCTGGTTTGTTTTTGAATGTCAATCCTTGTAATGTTGTTTTTTCCAAGTAGACCTTACAGTAGTTAGCTATATACGCAGGTATTCTTCAGGGTGTTTCAGTAAAACAACCTGGTTTTATTCGAGTTTTTGATTGTCCAGGATGTTCTCTATCCTCTTGGGACCGAAGGTTGAAGCTTGGAAGGAAAAAAGGCCAGGTCTTTTGCTCCAATAGGGTAAACTTTACGTTACATGGCATTCCAATGACTTAATTAAAAATAGGTTAAAACTATAATTACCTAATAAAAAAATTATAAGAATGTAATTAAAACTTATTTTTGGTGTGTATACGGGTTCTTCTCCATCGGAATATTCCTCTGCTCCACCCCACTGCAGGCTTGGGCGCTGCGCTGTTATGAGAAAATGATTTAGGCTCGGCAGTCCAAGCTGAGCGCTGCAATGGAGGACAGAGAGACCCACAAGAATCTCAGTTATGTTTTTGCGCCGGAGCTGAAACGATTTAAGCCACGGAGCAGTTTTTTGAGACCATAAAGAAACAGATTGAGAAGTTTAGAGTTGCATTGAATAGTTCTCGAAAGCATCTTCGGGAATTCTATGCTGAATCATATTGAGACCGTTGGCTCCTAGCAACGTATTATCACCAATCGCAAGAAAAAGCATTCAATGCTGAAAGATGTAGTGACCACTGGCTCCTAGCCACTTATCACCCATGGCAACAAAAAGCGTTTGGTATGATTTTTTTGTAATCTTCATTGGTTGAGTTCATTTATACAGGATAGAGAAGCGCAAGCATGGAAATAAAATATGAGAAAGGGGAAAGCATTCAACTTTCATCGCTGATTTGATCAAATGAAGAAGGTTTTTTCAATTATAGTAAGATTTATATAATCAAGAAGCTATTTTGGTATCTTAATCATAATCATAATTATGAAGCAATTATTTCTAGATTTTAGATCCTTTTCCACGCTAAAAAAAAAATCTGTGCTTAAAAATCGAAGTCAAAACTGCATGAGAAAGAAAATGATGAGAAATATCCCAGAAAATTATCTGGTTTCTCCAATGATTTAGCTTTACACGAGCAACTTACCTCCTTCACATCAACAATTCAATCCATGATTCTCACATTAATACATATCTAACTTGACAACACTTGTTTTGCTCATTTTTCATCCCACGAAACACCGAGTCACCAATAGATACTTCAAAAACAAAGTTAACATATCACTCATATCTTGTGTTTCTTACCTCATCGATCTCCTCCCACATGAATTAAATCATTTCATCACTCTGTTTTATAAGCAGAGAGAATCAGACAAAAATCAAAGTTGGTAGCTTGACTCTTTGTAGAATAAAACCCACTACCATCATCACTGTCACACCCAGATAATGCACTACCTTCTCTTTCGCTGTCCGGTTCCAAAGGTCCCGGCTTGAATATGAACAGACCGGCCCCACCTGAACCGCTCTCACTGAACAACCAATCATGAACGTCCCATAGAACTTGCAAAGGTTGTTTATTCACAATCACTGTCTGATTCCCACGAAACTTCCATTGCAAGCTTCTCACATGAATCATCACTATCCCATCAATGCTCACCCACATTTCTGGGTATTTATTCTGCCCTGAACTTGAACTCTCCACAACTATGTCACTCTCCCTACCGCTCTCATCGAAGCACGCTTTCGTCAAGAAGCTTTTCTTGGCGAACACGTTTTCCTTCTTCGTCATCAAGACCGCGTCAGTTAATGGAGGGTTGGCCTTGGTTCTCTTGTATGCTTTCTTCTTGTAGTCCCCTAATAACAAGACGATTTCTTCGTCGGACACCACCGCGACGTAGTAGTCGCTATACGGCTCGGGGCTGCCGGAGAACTTGGCCGACCGGAGGTCCCAATAGACCTCGACTTGGTGGCCGTCGACAATGAATGATTTGTAGCCTTTCTTGATCCAGAAGTGCCATGGCTTCACATCAATCTTGCAGTTGTATTGAATCTCACCTCTCAATGCATCAACTGTTAGGTGTAATGAATGGTTCATGTAATTTTTGGTCCACAATGTTGTCACGTTCCTCCAATATCCCACCATGTTGACTTGGTAGATGCTCGTAACTGTGCTTTGAGTTGATTTGCTAGGCACAGGTTCTTCTGTGATTCTATCCACTATGGGTGATCTTGATGACACTCCCTGTTCTCGAAAGGAATGATACAATGCCATATATATGTGTCTGTGTGTGTGTATATTCTTCCCTCAGAGATTATCTAACATAGCAATTAGCAAAGCTATATTGTTATATAGCAGCCTCGCTCTGAGAAAACAGAGTATCATCACAAAAATGCCACCTTTAAAATTCTTTCGTTGGCAATTTCTGGGTCCATGATCATCCCCCAGAAGATTGATGAATCAATCATAAGTTGCAGACCTTTGAAGAAGACGGGTTTGTGGGATCAACGCTTGTGAAGGTTGATTGATTGATTTGGGAAGAAAAGTGAATGAAAGAATTTTTTTTTCTGGGTTGAAGAAGAGAGAGAGGGGAATGTGCAAGAAAGTTAGTTTTAGAGGGGAGAAAATGTCTCAGATGGAGAGGCTGAAATGAGAGATGAGAGCGAAAGAGAAGGGAATAATAAGAGAATGTGAAAATAAAACGTAACCATATGTATGTGTTGTCGAAATCTTTAGCGTATATTTATGTGTTAGTGCAACCAATTCCAAATATTATGAGCTGTAAATGTTATGAGCTGTTTGAGAACTAGGAGTTAGTTAAATGAATTATAAGAAACAGGTTTTTACTGATGCAAACTATAATTTTTTCCGACAAAAAAAAAGGTCTTTATCTGTTTTTTTTTTCATTTTAAATTGTAATTTTGTTGTTGTTATGTATCTTTTTTTTTTCAATTTTATTAAAAAATAAAATAGTAATTATTGGGCATGGGGATGTCCTTTGAGATGAGGAAAAGTATTGAATTTATATATAAAATAAATTAACCTAATAAAATATTTTACAAAATATTTATTTAATTATTAAAACGGTTAGATTAAGAGAAAATTGATGAAAAATGTTATGTCCTACATCGGTTAGCAATGGGAACAAAAGACGTCATATAAGGGTTTGGATACTTCTCATTTTGACGCGTTTTAAAACCGTGAGGGATGATAAGGCTCCAAAGCGGACAATATTGAGAACGAGACGCTGAGATGTTACAATTGGTATCAAAGTTAGGCTCATGTCGATACCCCAAAGCGAAAGAACCAAGGTCTTTCAACGGTATGCAAATGTCATTCATTTTGTAATATCGAGTGATTAGGATGTTACAAATGGATGTTTCCATTCTTACAAGGTTTATTATCCAAAAATACCTAAGAACAAGTTCTTTCAACTATATGCAAATATCATTCATTTTGCATATAATTAAATATATGTTGTTGCACAAAGCTAAAAAAAATTACATATAGTAAAGATAGATTGTACTCGTGTCTTTAAACAACTTTCAATTGCATTTGAATAATAAATTTTGTATCATCAACTTGAACTTAGCTCTAGTACTATTTATATCTGATACCCTCTCGACTCGAACTTGGCTTTGACACTATTTATATATGATTATCAAATATACAAATATGTGCAATCATTTAGCCTAACAATCAAAGCTACAAGTTTACAATAGAGAATAAAGAATCTGAAAATACCTAAAAAACATCCCTCATCACGAACACAATTCCACTCATACCAAGCTTCCAAATGACGATCCAACTATTGAAAAAGACAAACTATATATTTTGAAAATAATTACTAAATTTCAATTTGATCCAATGATCAACGAGTGCACAAACACTTATTTACCAAGACTATCCTATGGAGCAGGTTTTTTGCTTTCGCTCTTCTTTTTTCTCACATGATTGTATAATTTCACCTCTCAGGCTTCAACAAAAAACTTAATATGCCCTCTCTCCACTTAAATTGGTGAGACACAATGACTCTCCACTTAATAAATGAGACACAATGGACCTCAAATTAAAAGATTATGAGAGAATATTCTTTCTCACAAATATCAATAAACTTTCTTTTATCAGTCTCTCATTCTTTCCTCTTTTTTTTTATTTCATTTTTTTCCTATTCATTAAATAGGAAATACATAAAATAAAATAATTTAAATATCGGTTTTTCTCCACATAGGATGGGAGCCCAAATCCTAACATCTCCCGATCATGACTATGTGGAGACAGCTAACACCCCGATGTTTACAAAACAAACTTCAAACTTTCTACAAATGTCAACATGCACCAATTAAAGTAACTTTGACTTACTTAAAGAAACATAAAGTTACTCTTGCTTGTTCACCAACCATGCAATGAGAATGCTTCTCCATTTATCCATTCTCCAGTTTTGGAAGCACATCCTTCCATTCATCACTGATATGACTAAGCGTTTGATGTTGCAAATTTGATGCCTCTATATCTATAGCATCCACACTAACCCCAGCTACCAAAGCTTCCATCATATAAAATTTGGGAACTTCTCCCACCCTCTGCCCAATTAAAGGAAACATCATATTTGTTTCAATCACTCAAAGCAAGTCAATAACCTAACGGTAAGATAACCATACAACCTGCTAACTTGAGAACTAAGCTCTAACACCATCCACTTGTAAAAATGAGGGGAGAGTACACATGAAATATGCATATAACTCCAAGTGACATCAAATAAAAGGGATACAAATCATTCATGCTTTTATAAAAAGGGATTGGAGGGAGTACTTTAAAACATTTCAAAATTAAAATGTCTTGAAGAAGAAGGCTATTAATTTTGTGTGTGACTATTTGGCATTTAATGCCAAAACAAAAGTATCACATTTCATATAATCTTTTTTATTTACTAGATTTAATCAAGCCTATATTATCACCATGCTTAGAAGTTATCACACTCTCTCCCATAAATATACACAAAATTTATTTTTATCATTTTTTATTTATTTTATAAACATATTTTTTGTCCAACTCTTAAGTTACTTAAGTTACATAATGAATTAAGAGTCTAAGTCCTTTTTATTTTAGCCTAATTTTTCACTTGAGAGGTCAATGTCAGCATCAATTAATAGATGCCACCAGCTCTTTGAATTACATGTTTTATCAATTTTAAAGAATAAAATGTAAGTAGTGAAGTCCCACATCGACTGAGTAAAGAAATAAAAGACGTTTTATAAATGTTTAGATATCTCATTCTCTCGACATACTTTAAAATCAGATAATATCAAGAATGAGACGTTCTCGGAAATGATCCCCTCAAAAAAGAGAGGGAAAAAAAATTCTTTATTTGAGGGAAAAAAAAGCTATTTCGTATATTTCAAAAACTCAAAATTATTATAATCAAACTTGCCTTCTGATTAAAAAGTCATATACATATTCTCCTCTAAGTTCACGTTGTCACGTGTCAGTATTTCAGGCATTCTCCTCTAAATTCCAAATTCTGCTGCAAGCTCAACGAACAAAAACAGATGGGAGTTTTAATTTCTTTTCTACGGATCTCCAGGTTGCCCCCAGCTTAATTAAATATTTATTTTCTATAGCGGTTCTCTTCTTACTGATGTTTTTATATCGGCTCTCTTCTTACTGATGTTTTTGTGTCTTGTTTATGAAAGGGTACTTTTGGATCTGGACCCTGCTTCAATCCACACCTTATACGCATATTTAACAGGATTGCTGCTTGCTTTGGTGGAACTGAAGTATCAAGCATTGAACACCAGTCCCTTCAACGACCACCCTGCTCTGATGCTACTGTTTCTCATAGCAGTAACTCTCTACGTCATGGCGTTCTTACTTTTGGGATCAAAACATCAAACCAAAACAAAGATGATTTGGGTTTGTCATATTTGCGGGAGTTTAGCTTGCGAGCTGCTCTTGCTGCTTCTCGTCTCTCCCCTGTGCTGCTTCATCATTAACCTCTCTTCACTCTTCTTACTTCTCACATTCCTCTTATCCTACCATTTCTTCTTCCAACCACCCCAGAGTGAGCAGGGACAACCTCCTCAAGTGACAGAACCAACAATTCTCAATCCTTGAAATACTTGGACGGTCTATTTGAGAGAGATCGAGGAAGAAAATAAAATATTTTAATATGTTTAATTTTTGGCAAAAATATCCATCAATCATATGTTCTATTTGGTTTGAATGAATTTATCTCTTTTAGGTCTACTTTAAGGGTAAAAAACAGATCTCAGATCTTATACGGTGTATTGAACTCGAAGTTGGAAGCCAAGCCACACTGTATAATGTGATTTTCAATATTATGTATACGAATATTCATAAATAACAAAATAAAGAGAATGTATATAGACTCGTTTACCCAATTCCTTGGGATCTCATCTATTTCAATTTCAATTACAGTTACTTTTTTTTGTCAGCCGCCTTTTTTTTTTTTGGTAAGAAAAAAGTTTTGGAGGGTTAAACGTCGATCACATAAGCAGACGCCCCGGGGCTATTTAAGAGCAGCCGCCTTAGCAGTATTGCTCAAGTCTTCAAATTGGAGCCCACGCGATACACAAAAACGTAGCAACTCAAATTTTAGTTCAGTGTTTTTAGTGTTCTGGGCCCAAAATATTTTCGGCCCAAGAGAAGTTGGTTTAACATAAAATAAATACGCGAATGTACGCGATTTAATTCAATCATAAGACTTTAATATTTTTTTCAACAGTTAAATCACATACCAATTTTTTGTCCAACAATAAGTATGAAATTATCCTTTAACAAGTTCATTTGTTTCATTTGAATGTTTTTTTTTTTTTTGATAATAAAAAGTTTTGGAGGGTTAACATCATTTGAATGTTGTCTATACAGATAAAATGTCGATTACCAAATGTTGTCTATATAAATAAAATGTCGATTACCAAAATTGTATCTCATCGGTCATCATATTCATCATCCTGCAACCAATAATAAAAATAAAGACACATTGTATTCTTTTCCTTTTTTAAGGTTAAATAAGCCAATGGGCATCATTGAGCTCACATTTCCCCATCTACTTGCTTGGCCTATATATTTTAATTACTGAGCCAATTAATTTGTTCCAAGAAACTAAGCTTCACTAAGAAAACAATTTGTTCCATGCCTAAAGATTCGGATACCCCTTTCTCATTTCTCTCTACTTTGAGCTCAAATAAATGTATTTGTACAGATTAAAGAAGTCAATTTATCTATTACTTTGTATCAGAAGCACACATTCTATAAAGAATTCTCAGCAACATGGATTGCTGGGTCTCCCTCTTTCATATATATAGGTAAAATAGGATAACAAGATTGTTATTACTTTTCTTGCGGCCTTACACGAAAAACCCTATAAAATATAAGAGTGACATTATAAACAGAACCCAATTTAGATACTTGTATTGTATCAAACACTGATTATTATCTACTTTGAAGAGAGAACATTATGTGTGTTTGAGATATTATGTGTGTTTGGGATAGCGGTGGGAAAAATAACCTTATTTGCAATCGGACTTATGAAAAATTTGGATTGGGTAAAAGTCATATTATAAAATATAATTTATGTTTGAACTGGTGGTAGCATAAGTACCTTTTGTAAAATTAAAACTTGTTTGAAATGACAATAGCATAAGTGACTTTTGAGATAATTATAAGAGAAAATTAAAATTAAAATTATTAAAAATGTGAAAAATGCTAACTTACAAAATTTAGTAATGCTAAAATACATAATTTGATCAAATAATATTAAATATGTAATTAGATCACAGGTCCCGTTCAATTTGGTATCTAATTGTGTCACGAATCTGATTAATTTGAGTTGAAGATGACCAATTCATTTGGGTTCAAGATTGCATAGCAGAATTAACCGAGGAATGCTCTTCATCTAAATTAATATTCCTATTTTTAGGTTCCATGAAATTAACATCTGATTGAGAATTAATTATGTACGGCCATTGTTGCACCAACCATGTGGATTTGTGTTTAGTACCTATTTGTGCATTCTTTGTAAGATTTCAAACCTATTCTTTAACACAACAAAAGTTCTTTCTATAGTGGATCTTAAACTTGAATGACAAAAATTGAAGGCCTCATTTTGATTTCCAAATCCATGTTGACACCTGAATTTTGCCAGATGATATACCCAACAAGTGTTAGATATCCAGCATCGACCAAATAATATAGAACGAAATTTATAAATACCTTAGTTGAGGCATCATCCCATTCTGCTTTGTCCATAATTCTATAGCACCAAATTTCCATAAAATAAAAAACATACAATTTCATATGTCTGCTTAAATTGAGACAGTTGCATAAAATGCATTTGAAAGGACAAACAAAACAATTTATGATAAATACCTCAGCCAATGCATATTCAGTTTCAGCTAGCTATGTACAACAATTTAGACAATCCAAGGCACTGAAACTAGTGTGCCTTTAACTACCTTATTCTAAACCAGAATATGCTTCACTGAATTCTTACTTGCAATTCTGATGAAACAGATCTCAGAAACATGGTTCTTTCCACACTATCATCAAATATTAACTACAGACACTGAACTCCATAAATTTTACAAAAAGTGATGAGATCCAAGTCGTAAATTCTGACTATAATCATTGGACTCCATAAACTTTGTGATCATTTCACTACACCATCTCTTTATTACTCCAGAGAACAATATTCTCAAGTTCAATAATCAGTAATTTAAAGCCTGTACTTAAAAAGAGCATATCCCTACGGCTAAAAGTCTCAATTCAGGTAAAACACAAAAGCACTACTTTCAAACAAATCAAGGATACCACTTGAAATTTACAAGATTCCCGCCACGCAAAATCCAGAGAAAAACAGATCTGAGAAAGAACCGACTATAGAAGAATTGAAAATACCAAAATTTAGACAATCATGATTCAGGCTGAAATAAATAATGTGCAAACAAAAATACTCAAGTAGAGATGCAGCAATAAAACTGATGTGCCAAAACTAGCAATATTCTGGTTTACTCACAATTATGCATCTCATTGTAGTATTCCATAAATCATACTCATAAAATGGTTACTGATAGCAGTGAAGTTATAGAAGACCAAATCTCATAAAATGCAATTTTTTGGGCCTGAAATTGGAATATCTTGTAATGTTGACAGAAGATCAATTTGGAACAAGTGTTAACGAGGTTCGCATCTGTTTCATGGTAAGGCTACTCAATCAGAACTCCTCAGATTTTTATTTCTTTATAGGAAAATTCCCAGGCATGCATTCTAAATTGAAGAAGCTTTAAGTTCTATTTAATTGGTTCCATCTTTGGGAATTGTAGTGGTATGCCAGATGATACAATATCTTTTATAATTCAACATCGTGTTACTGGATACTTGGATTTAAACCAGCTTTAGGTTGCAGATATAACAATCTTCCAACGAAATATTTGGACTTTGGTTTTGATGAAGTCAGAGGTGTCCAAAAATGTGGTCATACAGGGAACAGAAAAGAGGTCAATTGAGTAAATGTGACTTTGTATGCACATGAGGAGGTGAAAGAAACCCTATGAAGAGCACATTGTCAAGTCTTGCCACTTTCTGCCTTTGTTCTAAACATTCAGGTTCATAAGATTGAAGGACAATACAATTTGGAATAGTATAGACATAGAACTAGACTCTCATTTCATGGTCTTGAAAGGCATGAAATGTATACACAAATATTTATTCGCAGTCAGTTAACGATATTTATTTATAGTCTTTTATGGATAATTTTGGTTTTGTTAAACTGATATTGCAAATATCAAATACAAAATATATGTCTAGGGCAGTCAGTACATTCAGCTCAGTTCAACAAAATCAATTAAGTTTACAACTTGCAACCTAAACACTCAGACAATAATGCAATGACCTCAGCAACTCCAAGTGAAAACTTCAACTGTAGCAGAGCAGACGAAGGGAAAGTGTTTGGAAGAGGAAGGGAGAGCAGAGCAAACGAGAAATCAGCTTGTAACCAGAAAAACAGTAGATCTACTATCGACATAACGAGATTAGGACCAGAGCACAGCATATCAGATGGAAGAGAAACATACATACCCAAGATGTTCAATATGTCGAATGAGCAGAGAGATCCAAGCCAAGATCCACACTCCAAGCTTCCCTAGGTCGACATCAGTTGAATGCACAGTTTGGCCACAACAGTCTGCCAGCGAGACAGAGACACGGCAAAGAGATGAGAGACACGGCGAAGAGATGAGACACACGGTGAGAAAGAGACACCGTCAAGGGTCGATTAAAAAGGAGGACATAACAGTACAGAAGTAATGGGCTCAGACAAGGCGATCTAAATGAGGTTGTTGACAAATTAACGCGCACCTCGATCCTCTGCTTCCAAGAAAAAATTGAAGCAGGTGCTCGGCTTGGAACTCGGACAAATGAATGCGCAGATGACTGTCGACACAGGTTGCGAGCCCATTCTGGACGAGTCTGGTTGGGAGCTGAAGGAGGGAGTAATAATGGATATAAATTTTGCACAGTACAACTACAAACCTGTCGAGCTACAATCTAAAAGCTCCGAAGACCGAGGAGTTCACATTATATGCGCATATTTATGTGTTTCTTATGTTTTTTGTTGTTTTATTTTTTTATTTTTATATATATTGTATTTTTTAGATTTAAATTATATCTACTTTCTGATATGTCTTTTGCACTCAGTATCAAATTAATTAGTTTTTAGTTCAGCATTCAGAAATATTTTTCTATAGCACCAGTATCATGAAAACTAATTAATTTAAGATATTGGATCCAAAAAACATGTCAAAAAACAGCATATAATTTAAATATAAATAAATACAATAAATTAAAAATTTTAAAAAAATATGTTTATACCTCTAATAAAGGTATGAATATATAAAAAGCACATAAACTATATGCATACAATGTAGATTCAAAATTGAGCGATTCAAATAAGCTCATTATCTTCTCGAAGTTAAATTAACCTGACAAGTGTGCAAACATAAAGGGGAAAAAAAACAACAACAACAAATTGCCAGTCAAACGGCCGATTATCTCTCCAAACACCAGTCAAAAGCTATACCAAACATAATAGGCAGAAGGGACAATAAAGGAACTAAATTTAGATTGTATATGATAAATTACCATTTACCAGTAGTCTCCACAAGAGCAAAACCCATCCTTAAAATGATGAAAACGATGTCCATCACGTATAATAAGTTCCCTTGAAGTGACATAAGACATTAACTTTATTGCCAAGTGACAATCATCATAAGCACAAATAGTTTTCATCACAAGTATCGGCATCCAAGGTGGCAAGCTAATTAGGCCAAAGGCAAAAGCAAGCTTTTCACTATGGTACTTCCTACTCCGATGACCATCAACGGCGCAAATATATCTTCCTGCATCTTCTATCTTCTTCATCATCTCTTCCAATTTCATGTAAGTTTCCTTTACTTGTGGATGACTGGTGTCGTCTACTGTGAATACATGTACCCTGTTATCAACCTCTATCCAGCTACAACCTGGGCTCTTCCTAATTCCTTTCGCTTTCATTGCCTTTCTCACATTGGCAAGACCTTCTAGCTCCCCAGAATTAGTGTATATATTTGCTAGAAGAACATAACCTTCGGAGTCTTCAGCGTTCAACTCCATTAAATTCTTGACTGCAATTTCTGTTAGTCTTGTCATGATGGATCCGACGCGCTCCTAGCAGAGCCCCCAGATAGCAGCATTTGGCTCAAAAGGCATTCCATCTATCAAATTGTTGGCCTGATCTAGTAGCTCGTCCAATAAGCAAAACAAGCAAAATGCTCATTTTTCGGGGAAAGGCCAAAATCTTTTACCATGGAGTTAAAATAAATTCCCTTCTTCGACTAGTCCTATGTGACTGCAACCTGATAAAACAACAACATAAAGATTTTTTTTTTTTTTTTTCTATTTCTATTCTTCTTCTTTTTTTAATCTCTTTACTCTCTTCAATGATACTTTAATTTAGATAAATCCCCTTTATTTAATTAAATACTTGGTAAGATTCTAATCACCATGAATTAATTTCTTTCTAAAATTATTTGAATTCCAAGAATAAAAATAAGGATGTTAAACCAGACAAACTAGAGAAGGAGTAGGGCATAAAAAATCCATGATTAAAATAAAACATACATTGATTTGAAACTTTTCTAAAAATTCCCCTATTGTGTGAAATTAATTTGACTGACTCACCTAATCTTCCGGCATTAATTTGGAAATTACTAAGCTTATTTGTCCAAAAAGAAATAAAAAGTACTAAGCTTATAAGTTATAATACATATCATCTTTAAATAATGTCATAATCACATCATCAGTGGTAATGATTAATTATTTGTTTATTTGAATAATATTTCTCATCAGAATTTTCAATCAAAGCATAACTCAAATTTCGCTCATGTTTTTTAATACAATTTTTAGAATTAATATTAGAAACCTTTTTACAGTATTACTCAAATTACATCAACGTTATTTATTTTTTAAATTTAATTCAAGTAATAGCCAGCTTTATTTCCCAAAACGTATTCTAGGATGATACGCATAAAAACACAAAAGTAGACTATTTATCATATGAACAACAATTACAATTGAATCTATAACAATAATTTCAACATTCTAAAAATGACAAACGCCAACCAGGACATTATACGGATAATCCAGGCAAGCAATTTCATCATCTTACTTTCTCATTTCTCTTTGCTTTGTCCTCTTCACATGTTTTTTTTTTTTTGGCCAAAACAATCTATTTTATTAATAACAAATCAAGAATTACAATCACTAATAGCCGAAGCCAAAGACACTAAAAATCTAACAGTATAACCTAACACAAATCGTACCAATCAAACCAAAGTCACTAACTAACCACCTATAACAGCATCTATCATCTACTGTATTATATAACAAGCAAACTAACCAATTCCTGCTCTATCCTCCGATACTGAATTATTAGCACAGGGAGCCATCTTTTGCTTGGAATCCCTGGAAAGAAAAGTGAGTAAGGAAGATGGTACATGTTCCAACCAAAAAGGCTGGTGCATCCTCCTTGCCGCCTCAGCTGCTAGATAGTCTGCAGCATGATTCCCCTGCCTTGCAACAAGAGTCACCGAAACTCCTTCCAATGAATCCAGCAAATTAAAAACCTCCTGCATTATATCCCAGCATCTCCAGTCACAACCTGCTAGTGTTCTTCTCTTCACAATCCTGTATAAAGACGCACAGTCAGTTTCAATAATAGCTCGGGGCTGCTCAAACCTGTATCTCTGGAGAAGAGCCTCCCTCAAGGCCAAGCCTTCTGACATAAAAGCTGAATCAGCGTGGACCTCCTTACCGAGACCCCCAAGAAATCTGCCCATATTGTTCCTGCCAATCAAACCAATACCTGCCTTTCCATCAAAACCTCTAAAGGCACCGTCAACATTAATTTTAACAGTGCCCATATCAGGTGGTGTCCAGTGGATGCTCCTAACCGGCTCTCTGATATCATCATGCTGATGCGTCGAACTGCTTAAGGCCCTTGCCTTCCAACATTCCTCAACCTGCGCACTCACAAACCTGACTAGTGTTTTAGCATCGGGTCTAACCATATTGAACACCCAGTTGCATCTAGCTTTCCAGATTTCCCAACACATTGTAGCAAGTAAGGACTTGCCATAAGGGTCCAGAGTATCATTCCCATTCAGCATCGTGCATAACCAGTCCTCACAGCGTCTCAAAGACCGTCTGTTGAATTTGAGTCCAAGAGCACAGCCAAACCAGCAGGGTTTTGTCCAAGGGCAAAAAAACAACAAGTGCTCAACCGTTTCTCTTTCATTAAGACATACAGGGCACATGGGGTTTGAAGCACATTTCCTTAAAAAGAGAGCCTCTTGAGTAGCAAGAGCCCCAGCACAGACCCTCCACAAAAAATGTTGTACCTTAGGAGGAGTAATGATCTTCCAAATACACTTCCAGAGGTCTTTAGAGATGGAATAAGACGTTCCAGGGTCCTTAACCTTGACCTCCTCCATGATACCCCTAGCCACCATGTAACCAGATTTGACGGAGTAATTGCCATCCTTATTTGCCAACCAGACGGCCCGATCAGCAGTACCAGAGCCAGATATAGGGATTTGTTGAATCAGATCCACCTCAGACTCGTTAAGTTTTGGTCTTATGGCAGTAAGATCCCACCTCCCATTGATAATTAGGTCAGCTACCCTCAATTTATCTTCACCATCCGCCAAGTCCCTCCTCAGGAGCACCCCACCTTGTACACCTAGCACCCATGGATCCTCCCATACACTGATTGAATTCCCATTCCCAACCTTCCAGCGCAACTCAGACATCAATAGGTCACGGCCCTCCAATAGGCTACTCCAGCCCCAAGAAGCGTGTCTCCCTTTCTTAGCCTGCAAAAAGCTCACCTTGGGGAAATATATGCCTTTAAGAATACGGCACCACATGTCGTTAGGGTGATAAAGCAGTCGCCAAGCCGTTTTAGCTAAAAGCGCTTTATTGAAACACAGCAAATTTCTGAACCCCATTCCCCCATCCAACTTCTTTAGGGTCATGTGATTCCAACTCTTCCAATGTATCGAATTCCTATCACCATGTTGCCCCCACCAGAAATTAGAAATGAGGCTATCAATCGCGACACATGATTTTTTGGGGAATAGGAAACATGACATAGGATAGGAAGGTATAGCATTGGCTACTGCCTTAATTAAAATCTCCCTACCAGCGAAAGAAAGTAGTTTCTGCTTCCATCCCTGCAATTTAATGCCTATCTTATCTCTTACAAAGGCTAATGCTGCCACTTTGGACCGGCCCCAAACCACTGGGAGACCAAGATATTTCCCTGCTTGGTCAGATTGTTTGATGCCAAGGCATATCGCCACCTCGTTCTGGACATTTACTGGGGTATTTGCTGAGAAAAAGACGCTGGACTTCTCCAAATTTACTAGTTGACCGGATGCCATGCAGTAGACATCAAGGATTTTGCGCAAGACTTTGCAATTAACAGCATCAGCATTCATAAACAGAATGGCATCGTCCGCGAAAAAGCAGTGTGACAAAACAGGTGCTTTGCGAGCAAGCTTAATACCTACCAGTTCCCTTCGTTGCACATGCGTCTGAATCATTAGTGACAGCACCTCTGACGCAATTATAAACATATAGGGGGACAATGGGTCCCCTTGTCTAACACCCCTACCAGGATTAAATGTATCCACTTTACAGCCATCCACTAGAAGAGAAAACTCAGTAGTTGCCATGCATTGCATAATCCAAGCAACCCATCTGTCGCAGAACCCCATTTTTAGCATTACTGCCTTCAAAAAATCCCATTCCACCCTATCGTAAGCCTTATTCATGTCTATTTTCAGAGCAAGTTCCCACTTCCTACTCTTCTTTTTGTGCCGAAGGTAGTGGAACGCCTCGTGTGTTAAAATGATATTATCTTGAATTACCCTCCCAGCGATGAAAGCTCGTTGATTTGGAGAGATGATTTTATTCATCAGCCCCTTCAGCCGATTGGTTAAGATCTTCGCAATTATTTTATATGAGACGTTGCACAACCCAATTGGCCTAAGATGATGAGCCGCCTCAGGTTTGTCTACTTTGGGAATCAGAACAATGTTCGTGGAATTAATGTGTTTCAGATCAGCATTACCAGCGAAGAAGGCTTGAACCATGTCACCTACTTCCTTCTTGACCTCCAGCCAGGCAGATTGATAGAATAAACCTGAGAACCCATCCGGCCCCGGTGCTTTATTGCTACCAATTTGGAAGACAGCTCCCTCAATTTCAGCATCAGTAACTAGCCGTGTGAGTTGCGCATTGTCTTCAGTAGTGACCACAACATTAACATATGATAATGCTTGGCCCATTGCACGTTGCCCTTCAGATCTGAATAAGGACTGGTAAAAACTACTGAGGGATTTATTTATTTCAGCCCTGTCTTCCAACCAGCCGCCGTTTGCATCTTTAAGCCTAACCAATTTGTTCCTTTGCCTTCGCTGTATAACGCTGGTATGAAAAAATTTCGTGTTTCGGTCACCACAATTCAGCCATTTAATTCGGGATCTTTGCCACCAATAGATTTCCTCCTTATCCCATGCATTCTCAATCTGTCCCACAAGGTCCTCAGCTCTTTTTAGCTTTTCTGCTGTCATAGAACCCTCACTGCATTCAAGAAGTTGCTGCCTTAAATGTTCAACCACCTTCAGAACATTTGGGAATTCCTTCCTACTCCACTTTAACAAACGTCTCTTGCAGGATTCTAATCTTCTAATCAGCTCAAGAATTTTATCATCCAGCAGCCCATTCACATCGCTCCAGCCCTCCTTCACAACCTGTAGAAAGTCCTTATGAAGAGCCCAATTTGCCTCAAATTTAAAAGACCTAGGCGACCTCCCGTCGTTGACGCCTACAGAATAACAACCAACAAAGCATGGTGATCATAAGCCCAAAGGTGAATAATATTTCTTATCAGAATTTTCAATCAAAGCATAACTCAAATTTCGCTCATGTTTTTTAATACAATTTTTAGAATTAATATTAGAAACCTTTTTACAGTATTACTAAAATTACATCAACGTTATTTATTTTTTAAATTTAATTGAAGTAGGGACGATATACAATATTTTGAAAGCATGATAATAAGTCATCGCCTTCATTAACATCGGGTGTTCGCATAAAATCCCAAACCTCCTTCTTTCCTTTTCCTTCGGAGGGCCATAAACCTCCCGCCCCCCCCAACACAAAAATAGATTATTTATCATATGAACAACAATTACAATTGAATCTATAACAATAATTTCAACATTCTAAAAATGACAAACGCCAACAAGGATATTATACGGATAATCCAGGCAACCAATTACATCATCTTACTTGCTCATTTCTCTCTGCTTTGTCCTCTTCACATGTTTTGAACTCAAATAAATGCATTTGTAGTATAGACTACGGAAGTCAATTTATCTGCTACTTTGCATAAAAAGCAAAAGATTTCAACATATAAGAAGCATTCATTTTTAAAAGAAGTCATCCAAAATAGGATAGCAAGAGAAAGTTCAGCATTATACTTACTGTGAAATTACTTTTCTTGTGGATTTGCACAACAAAAACAAAAAATCCCACAAAAAATGACATTTTAAACATAATCTAATTCATACCCTTGTATCAAACACGGACCATCTAATGCGAAGAGAGAACAATGTACAGGTAGAAGGAATAAGAAAGGAACTGAATTTAGATTGTAATACGTATATGATATTACCATTTACGTAAGGAATAAGAAAGGAACTGAATTTAGTACCCTAATAGCAAGACGATTTCTTTGTCGGACACCACCGCAACGTAGTAGTCCCCTAATAAGAAAGGAACTGAATTTAGACCTTCTCTTTCACTGTCCGGTTCCAAAAGATATTACCATTCATAACGTCCCAAGAACTTGAATTGTTTATTCAGATTCCCACGAAACTTCCATTGGAACTTCTCACATGAATTTATCCCATCAATGTCCCCACATTTCTGGATCTTTATTCTGCCCTGAACTTGAACTCTCCAAACTATGACGATTTCTTTGTTTTCTTGGACACCACAAGACGCAACGGAGTGTTGGCCTTAGTTCTCTTGTATGCTTTCTTCTTGTAGTCCCCTAATAGCAAGACGATTTCTTTGTCGGACACCACCGCAACGTAGTAGTCGCTATATGGCTCGGGGCTGCCGGAGAACTTGGCTGACCGGAGGTCCCAATAGACCTCGACTTGGTGGCCGTCGACAATGAACGATTTGTAGCCTTTCTTGATCCAGAAGTGCCATGGCTTCACATCAATCTTGCAGTTGTACTGAATCTCACCTCTCAATGCATCAACTGTTAGGTGTAATGAATGGTTCATGTAATTTTTGGTCCATAATATCGTCACATTCCTCCAATATCCCACCATGTTGACTTGGTAGGTGCTCGTGACCGTGCTTTGATGAGTTGATTTGCTAGGCACAGGTTCTTCTGTGATTCTATCCACTATGGGTGATCTTGATGACACTCCCTGTTCTCGAAAGGAACGATACAATGCCATATATATGTGTCTCTATGTGCGTGTGTATGTATGTGTATATATTCTTCCCTTAGAGATTATCTAACATAGCAATAAACAAAGCTATATTGTTATATAGCAGACTCGCTCTAAGAAAACAGAGTATCATCACAAAAATGCCAACTTTAAAATTCTTTCGTTGGTAATTTCTGGGTGCATGATCTTCCCCAGAAGATTGATGAATCAATCATAAGCTGCAAACCTCTGAAGAAGATGGTTTTGTGGGATCAAAGCTTGTGAAGGTTGATTGATTGATTTGAGAAGAAAAGTGAAAAATAGTTTTTTTTTTTCTGGGTTGAAGAAGAGAGAGGGGAATGTGCAAGAAAGTTAGTTTTTGAGGGGAGAAAATGTCTCAGATGGAGAGGCTGAAATGAGAGATGAGAGCGAAAGAGAAGGGAATAACAAGAGAATGTGAAAACAAAACGTAACCATATGTATGTGTTGTCGAAATCTTTAGCGTATATTTATTTCTTAGTGCAACCAATTCCAAATGTTATGAGCTGTTTCAAAACTAGAAGGTTGGTTAAATGAATTATAAGAAACAGGTTTTTACAGATGCAAACTATAAATTTTTTTCTTCTTTCGACTCAGAAAAAAAGGTCTTTATCTGTTTTTTTCATTTTAAATTGTAATTTTGTTGTTGTTATGTATTTTTTTTTTTTCAATTTTTATTAAAAAATAAAATAGTAATTATTGGTAGCCTACTACTAGCATGTGACGTCCTTTGAAATTAGGAAAAGCATTGAATATTATAATTAAAATAAATTAATCTCATAAAATATTTTACATAATATTTATTTAATTATTGCAACGGTTAGATTAAGAGAAAATTGATGAAAAATGTTATGTCCTACCTCGGTTGGTTAGGGAGGGGAATAAAAGACGTCATATAAATGTTTGGATAACTCTCATTTCGACACGTTTTAAAACTGTGAGGGGCTGACAAAGCTCGAAAGTGGACAACATCGAGAGTGAAACGCTGAGATGTTACAATGGCCTTCAAAGCCAAACTCATATCAATACTCTAAAGTGAAAAATATCGAGAGTGAAAGGACCAAGGTCTTTCAACAATATGCAAATGTCATTCATTTTGTAATATTGAGTGTGAGATGGGATGTTACAAAAAATCCATTCTTACTAAGTTCATTATCCAAAAATACCTAAGGACCAAGGTCTTTTAACTATATGCAAATATCATTCATTTTGCATATAACTAAATATAAGTTGTTGCATATAGTAAAAATAGATTATACCTGTGTCTTTAAACAATTTTCAATTGCATTTGAATAATAAATTGTGTATCATCAACTCGAACTTGGCTCTGATACTATTAATATATAATACCTCATCGATTCGAACTTAGCTCTGACACTGTTTATATATGATTATCATTGACTCAAGCATTACTCTGATATCATCTATATTTCATATCCCATCGATCTGAGCCTAACTTTGATACCATCTATGTTGATAGTCTCTCCGGTTTAGCTTACTCAGTGGGGCAACAACTTCTTATCACTTGCAATAGTATATGAGGAAACTAATAAACAAATGTATGGAAAAAATTAAATGGCACAATAGATACTAGAATTATTAACGTGAAAAATCCCCCAATTAAAGGGTGAAAATCTTGGATCGTATAGACTAATAATAATATGATCCAATATGATACCAGATATACAAATATGTGCGATCATTTAGTCAAACAACCAAACCTACAAGCTTATTATAGAGAATAAAGAAGCTAAAAATATCTAAAAAATGCATCTCACCATAAACACAATTTCACTCATACCAAGCTTCTAAACGACAATCCTACTACTGAAAAAGACAAACTATATACTTTGAAGCTAATGACCAAATTTCAGTTTGATCCAATGATCAACAAGTGCCCAAACATTTATTTACCAAGACTATCTTGTAGAACAGTTATTTGCTTTCGCTCTTCTTTTCTTTCACATGATTGTATAATTAGATCTCTCTAGTTTCGACAAAAAAAACTTAATATGCCCTCTCTCCACTTAAATAAATGAAATAAATGAGACACAATGGACTTCAAATTAAAAGATTATGAGAGAATATTCTTTCTCATAAATAATATCAATAAACTTTCTTTTTGTCATTCTCTCATTCTTTCCTTTTTCTTTCTTCTTCTTCTGCTTCTTCTTTTTCTTCTTTTTCGTTTCCTTTTTTTTTCTTTTCATTAAATAGGAAATACTTAAAATAGGAAATATATAAAATAAAATAATTTAAATATGGATTTATCTCCACATAGGAAGTAGGCAGAGCAATGAGTGGGTTAGGCAACCCAAGCCTAAACCTATAACCTACTCATTTAACTTTAAACGGGTACATGCTTGCTTATATTTAAACTCATGCAAATGGGCTAGCACATAAATATGTAGGCTAACTGAGTTTTGGGCTAGCACATAAATATGTAGGCTAACCGAGTTTTGGGTAACTCATTTACATTTAACCTGCTTTTTTTATATTTATTTTATAAAAAAAACATATATAAGCATTAAACATCCATCCAAATTCATCATTCTAAATATTGAAATCTGAATTTTCAAACTTTAATTATCACAATTCAAACAAAAGAATCTAAATAGACAAAATTTTGAATTGATAACCCATATAATGTTTGAATTATGAATTGAAGTCCAACGATTTGTAGTAGGAGACACACGGACTTTATGTATCATCCTCCTGTATTTACCATTTAAATAATTATTTTATACCTAAATATATTAAAGTCCAGCCAAAATTAATTATTTCACATTCAACATCAGGCTTTGCTCATAATTATAAGTTCTAGTTTGTAGCGGAATACTCAAATTATGCAACGTACCAAAAAGGCGCTAAAGTTTGGCAATATACATTAGAATGTGCTCGTAACAAAAAGAGACATACAAGATTGATAACTCAGATCAAGTCTCGGATGCCTTCCCCTTAGTACTAGCACCTAAATTTTCACTTGAAAAATAAATAATGACGGGGTGAGTCACGAAGACTCAGTAACCACATGTCCAATTTAATAAGTATAGAGGGAATGATTACAAGATAGTTAAGCGGCCAATTATGCCTTCGTATACAACAAGTCTGATGAGTTTACCAAACTATTTAATAGTTCAAAATTATTCAATATGCATGTAACTCACTCAATCATCCTTATAACCTCCTTATAACCGTTGATTGAATCCATGAGCTACAATATAATAGGTTTAATCTCTTTAACAAGATTGCACCAAGCTCTCTAATGATGAGGTGTGGCCTGGTCAAAGGCTACAAAACTCATATCGGACCATAGGTTCCCTTTCTTTTCAATATAGAAAGGTGTCATTATCCCAAGAACTGATCTTAATCCTGGCCAAAGGAAAATGATGATACTAAGGGCCTTGAAAATATCAAAGCCATCCACCGCGTTAGTAGTGGCTATACCACGTGGTATAAAATAAATCTCCCGCCATCATATCTCATCACAATCCAATACTCCACAATATGCAATGCCATGTTACAATTTCAACATCAAAATTAAAACTCACATTTACTAATCAGCATCGTGCAAAATCGATCATAATAACAATATAAACAGTTTGGTCATAGTAATATAAGCAATTTATGCCCACTTAACTAAAAGTTTACTCTCAAACAAATATCTCACACATATATACATGTTCATAGGTAGCATATTATAACATATTTATATCATTTAAATATATGAATATACGCTTATAATCACCTCAACATGTATACAAGATAAATTGGAAAGATGTTACCTCAAGTTTTTGACACAACACTAAGCGTGAGAGAAATTAGTCCCATTTAAAAATAAATATATAATTATACGTTAATAGAATTAATAAAAATAATCACTAATACCATAATTAAATAATTAATTAAACTATTATATCAGTTTAGTTATCCTAGAAAACGACAATTTATCCATTCCTCAATTTTTAACCTAATACTAACTTTTATAAGTATAACCTAATTTATTAAACAATCTCCAAACCTCCACATACTCAAAATCATATCAATCTCTAATTTAAAATCTCAAATCCCAATTCATAATTTCATATAGTTTAAGATTTAGCAAAACTAACCGATTAAATCTTAAATAATACTTTAAGTAATCCAAATAAATGCTTAGATTCTCATTTAATCGGTAAAAATATCATATATGACACAAATTCTAAATTCTTTTAAATAGAAAATAAATTTAAATTTTCACAACAACCAACTAACAAATTTAAACTGATTAAAGTTATTTATTTATAATACTCTACATATATACAGTATTCTATTATCAAAATTTAAAACTTTGCCAATAAAGGGTTAAATACCAATTTTGTCATGGAAGTATTGGTAAGGGAGTACCTAGTACCCGAAAGTTTTTTTGGTATCATTTTTGCCCTGGAAGTTTACAAACTTGTAATCTTGCTGATCGGTTGATCTTGACCGTTGGATCATTGCTCTCTTTGTAAACTTCCAAGGCAAATTTGCTTCTAAAAAAAATTTCTAGGGCATATTTACTCCTTTTTGTAAACTTTCAAGGTAAAAATGATACCAAAAAAACTTCTGGGTGTTGAGTGCCCCCTTACCAATATTTCCGTGGCAAAAATGATTACCCATATTCAAATCCTAAAATTTTCACTAATCAATACTATATTACCTTTATTAGAAAAAGAAAAATACTTAGAACTGTTATAAAACTAAAGATAACTTAAGGTAAATGAAGAAGAATAAGAGCAGAGTAATTCTAGAGAGAGAAAGTAGAGAGAGGAGTTCTCATTCAAGTGTGTTCTGAATGTTTACAATGAACGTCTATTTATAGAAGGAAAATGGGTCTTTAAGTGTAATTATTCCACCTGGGTCATCAGCTGTAATTTTCCCATTTTTCCAATGATTCAACGCGTCTGCCAGCTGCACCGAAAGTTGAAAACGCGTGAACAGTACCTGTGGGCCCCACATAAATAGTACGTATACGTGAATAGTGAATACGTATATGTGAACAGTAAATACGTATACATGAACAGTAATCCGTATACAAATAATATTGAGGATCAAGAGTCGATGGACATCCACATAATTAGTATATTCATAACACTCCCCCTTGGATGTCCATTTATGAATGTGCCTCGTTAAAAACTTTAACTAGGAAAAACCCAGTGGGATAAAAACCTAGCTAAAGAAAAGAGTACATCATTCATTGATACACTTTCCAATGCTGCCTCATTAAAAACCTTTCTAGGAAAACCCAGTGGGACAAAACCTAGAAAAGGGAAAAAGAGTACAGCGTGTATCGACTCCCCCTCTTGATGACATCGGTTTTACTCCCCCTGATGACAATATCACTCTTTCTCTTTATGATGTCAATCATTGCTTCCAATGTCTTTATGTTGATAAAGAACTATATCTTGCTAATAAGCATGATACATTAATACTCTAATAGCACTAAGATATGGTACTTCTGGACCAAGTAGTTCTTCAACAATTAGTTATCTTTTAAAGCTCTTCAGGAGTTCCAATGATATTGATATCATCAATATAAACAAAAATTGTAACAAATTCATTTCTATGTCTTTTTCATAAAGATGCATGGGCATATTGGTTATTTTTGTATCCTTCCTCTCATCAGATATTCTTTGAAACAATTATACCATATGCGCCCTAATAGCTTCAGGCCAAGGGACGTATTTAACTTAATTAAGTATTGTTCTTGAGAACTTGAATCAAATGTTTCTAACTTCTTGAATCTTTCAGGGATTTGTGCTTCTGGCACATTAAATCTTTCAGGGATATGTGCTTCTGGCACCTTAAGTCCTTCGGGGACATGTGCTTCTAGCACCATGAGTCCTTCGGACTTTTCATATAAATATCACTATCAAGTGAATTATATAAATAGACAGTTACAATTTACAACATCCACTAGATGCAGACCAAGCCCTTCATTTACTGCTAGGCTTACCAAATAACAAAAGTATTTGCATCCACATATGTTTCTTCAAAATCAATGTCAGGTCTTTGTTTAAAACCTTGAACTACATGACGTACCTTATATCTTGTGATTTCACCCTTTTCATTTCTTCTCATACAAAAACTTATTTGTATCCAACTGGTTTTGCATCACTAGCCTTTCATTATAAGTTGTATGGACTGCAGGTCCAAATACTTTTCGTTTTGCCAATATTTTAATTCGCAATAATGACATCTTTCCATAGGGGCCAATACTTTCACCGTTGACACTCACTAATGGATTGTGGCTCATGATCCTCATATCATTCATTACATCATATGCTATATTATAAGCAAAGATGTCGTCAACGTTGACTTCATTTCGGTCCCATCGGATTCTATTCATAACAATTTATTGAGATCTCATAATTTTCACATATTTCAAGTATCTTGGTCTCTTCTGGGACTTACAACATTCTCTTCTGGAGATAATATCTCTTCAGGAGATGGCTCTTCTGGAGCTACTAATTTATCTTGATTATTCAACTTGATCATCTATATTCTTAGCTCCTTTTCTCTTTCGAGAATTTTCTTTGGAACCGATGGACCTACCACGCTCGTGCATGTTATCACTTCATTTATAATAGGTTGTCCTTCGTGGACATCAATAGGAGCATTAGCAATTTGGGACATATGACTTTTTCACTTTCTTTTGGGTCGAAAATGCTTCGGCATTTAATTAGCTAAATTCGTAATGAATTATCTTTTGAACTTCCAATTCACATTGTTTTATACGAGGATCAAAATGAGCCAATGATAATTTATTATAGCTTAATCTCTTTACCCAACCGCCTATTTTCTCCCCCTCATATTGGGAAAATAATGTCAAATCATAATTGACTAATCATGCAGTGTAAGTTTCCTAAATCCATTTGTTACCTTTAGAAACATTATTCTGTTCTATTTAGAGACAAACAAGAAGAAGGAGGTCCTTACACAACATTTATCTCAACTTTCTTTCTATATCCATTTATGTGCATTGTGGTAGATTTATAAGCATTGCACATTCAAAAACTTTCCAGATGGAATTGTCTGGCTCCTGACCAAAAGCCATTTTATAGGGAGAATTTTGTTGGCTTATATAAATGCTTAATAATCAAATATACCAATATAGAAAACTTTGTTCTCATAAGCATTCATGATTTCTGGATCATATAATCTGGAAATAACGCGCTTGATTAATTCAAACATTATTGCAACTTCAGGTTGCGTTCTTACAAACTTCTGGTTGTAATGGGCCCATATAAATTTGTTTGATATATTTCCAGAGATCTATTACCAATCATGATCTATGATATTCACATAGTCGTTTTTATTTGAGAACAAGCAGCACATAATTATTCTTGAATAATATGTTGGTTATTGAAGAATCTTCTGGTTCTTATATGACTCGGATGATCAAACAAGTCATGCCAACAATACATTTATTTGGATCAGTAAACTTCTAGTTTACTCTAACATAATATTTCAAATAATCATAAATTTTTCAATTTCAATAACATATCGATCAAAATCCGACATGCATTTTGGGAGATCAAACTTCATGTGAGAACTATATAACTTTTCAAATATTGGATCACACTTATATTCTAACTCATACAACTCACACTTGTTTTTCTAGCAATCTCCCCTCAAGTGTGAGTTATATAAACATACTTTCTTTATATTTGTATTTCAAAATCACTTTCAAATTCTTTAAACTTTGAAAGGAAAAATTTATGTTAATTCTTCAGAATAAACATATAATATTGCATCTTAAATTTTGAAAAGAAAAATTTATGTTAATTCTTCAGGAATAAACATATAATATTGCATCACTAGTCTAATATGCTTCAATTAATTTATATATGCATAAAATATATGCAGTCTATCACATGTGAAGATGTTCATGTTAAAATAACTTTAGAATTACACAGATTTAAAGGCACACATGATAATTTTTTAGCAGAAAATTTTCATGACAATAAATTTATGATACGTAATTATAATAAATTTAAATAATAATAACAACAAATTTAAACGTCGTATTACCTTGTAGGTTTATTCTTTATGTTGAGCCTTGGCTTCAATAAATCTCTGTAGCTCATTTCCTCTTGAATATCTCATTGGTAGTAAACTTCTAGTTTACAGTGGTAAAAATTTGATTTGTATTAGCAACCTTTTGATTTGCTACATTTGTAAACTTCTGGTTTACAATTCCAATCTCTTGACTATTGGTAAACTTTCTAGTTTACTGTAAACTTCCAATTTGTATTATTATTTGTAAACTTATGGTTTAAGTAACATGTATTTTATACATGATATCTACTTCTATAACATTAGTAAAATATCATTGAAACTAAGCTAATAATAAAACATATACTTTATAGTAAAATGCATTTTATACTTTGTCATAAAGATATATAGTCTAAACATTAGTTCCTCAAAATATGCTAATTAGTTTGCAGGACTATTAACCTGTATACATATTATAACATAAATTTCTGCAATTTATTGTTTTCTGGACAATACTTTTCCAAAACTATTAAAATATGTATCATACAATATTCGAAAACATAAGCCTTCATGGCCTTAATATTAAGGAATAAATACTAATTTTACCATGAAAATTTTGGTTTTGAAGCACCTAGCACGGATAAAAAGTATTCATAAAAATACCGTATTGATGAATAGTGTCGTATCTATGAATAGTACCATATGACACTATTCATGAATACGTATGTATAATATTAATCGGGCCCACCAGATTTTTTTCAACTCTTCACGTGAAAAACGCATCTGGGGGAAGAAATATTTGACGTGGGCCCCGCATGGTTCTTGTGCAAATAGTAAACGAGACAATTTTTTTATTTTTTTTTTTTTATTTTTTTTATAAACAAGGATCTCGTTTGTTTGTAATTTATAACAAAAATTTCTCCACTTCGGTGGGAACTTAGATCAATTATGATCACAATAATAATGACAATACTCAATCATATTTACATACATGTCCATGGCCATAATTCATTCACTTACTGGATTGAAGTTAAGCCGATACAATATTCATAATTATTGTAACTCATTGTTTTGTTTGGCTACTGAGGTCAATGAAATTAATTCATAATATTTCTTAAGACCTCTTTCACAATATTGCTACTGCAGGAGCAAATTGAATACTATCATTTATAAAGAATCTATTAGAAGAACAACCATCTTCTAGTGGTTATACGATCCCTTTAATTTTTTCTAAAGAACAAGAAAGTCTTTTAATGCCAAATATTTAACATGAATCTGGCTTCACTTTAATTTGCCTTGTGGCTTCGTGCCAAATATTCAACTTTATGGATCTAAATCTGGCTTCAGGCCAATTTATGTCTCCTTATGGCTACAGGCCAATTTGGTCTTTTTCAAATTTCTTCTACATAGCTGGATCCAAATTTTCGGTGGATACATGTGCATAATTCAAGACTATCAACATGACAAAATTTAATAATATTATATATATATATATATAAAAGCATGTATGCATCACCATTTCCTTCTTCGTTTTCATCCTTTTGTCAAAAGAAGAAATAATAATAATATAATTAAATAATTCGACTTATTGCTCCTTCAATAATATTTATAAATAATATAATATAAAACATGTGAGTCCACGAGATATAAATATTTCAATTCCCTACCTACTTCAAATGTTTTTGTTCCTCTTCAATTTGGTGCTCACATGTAATTCATTCAACGAATGACCCGTAATGAAAAGAGAGGGGATATTAAAATATATAGTGGGGGGAGAAACTAGGAAATGTAAACACCCATCCAAATCTTATAATTTATACTAGAAAATTAAAAGAATATGCATGCCATATAATAATAAATCAAAGAATATAAAATTAAAAACAATAAAATTAAAGATATAAAAATTAAACCTTTATGGCTTCGGGTCATTTATTTCTCATAATGAGAATTTATATGGCTTCTGGCCATAAAATAAGAAATTAAAGTAATTTGACTTCTGGTCATATAATTTTAAAATAGGAAAACAGAAGTGTATGGCTTCTGCCATAGTCATATCATTTTAGAATAGAAAAATAGAGGTGCATGGCTTCTGGCCATAATATTAATAAAAGAATTTGAATAGAATAACATAACATTAAAAGTTAGTAATAATAACAAAGATAAATGTTATGTTAAAGTTAGTAACCTAGATTTCCATGTAGGAGGTAGAACCATCCATGTAAGAGTTAAATTAACAAATTATAAAATGACAAATAAATTAAATATTAAATAATAATAAATAAATGCTTTGGTATAAGAATAAATACTTAAACATATATGTAGGAGGTAGAACCATCCATGTACGTAGAAGTCAAATTAAAACAATAATAAAATGTTAGCAATAAAATTAAACTATGGAAGTAGAACCATCTCATGTAGGAGGTAACAACCATATATATATTGTGCACAAGAATAAAGCATTATGTAATCATATGAAAATAATTAAATCAAAGATGAATAGTAAAATATAATTCAAATAAATAATCTCCAATCTTTAACCATGGAACCCGATGTTCAAAACAATCGGTAAAAGTATATCTATAATTCCATATAGTGGTTAAGATTATCCCGCATTGATATAAAGAACATTTAGAAGAAGATGAGAAAATCAAAGCTCTCTTTAGAGCTCTCGTCTTTGATAACGTGTTATAAAACTAAAGATAACTTAAGGTAAATGAAGAAGAATAAGAGCGAGTAATTCTAGAGAGAGAAAGTAGAGAGAGGAGTTCTCATTCAAGTGTGTTCGAATGTTTACAATGAACGTCTATTTATAGAAGGAAAATGGGTCTTTAAGTGTAATTATTCCACCTGGGTCATCACCGTAATTTTCCCATTTTTCCAATGATTCAACGCGTCTGCGCGCCTGCACCGAAATTTGAAAACGCGTGAACGACTGTGGGCCCCACATAAATAGTACGTATACGTGAATAGTGAATACGTATATGTGAACGGAAATACGTATACATGAACAGTAATCCGTATACAAATAATATTGAGGATCAAGAGTCGATGGACATCCACATAATTAGTATATTCATAACAAGAACAACTTTCATAAAGAAAGTTTATAAAAAAGAAATTAATTTAACTATCTAAATGATTTTATAAAATAAATAACATAGCTTAGAAAAACTCAGATATACTCTCTTCCCTTCTCTTTTCTTAGCTGTTTCTCTTTCTCTGTTGCTCTCCTATTTTTCTCCGGATCTCACTCTCTTTCACCATTAATCACACACACACACACTCTCTAATTCATACACACAACACATATATATATATATGATATATATTGTGGCATATATATATATATATATATATAAATGACAGAGGCGGTGGATTGTGGCGGTGAAATGGAATGATTTTTTTTTCTCGCCACATATAATTATATATATATATATATACACTTTTACTTTTTTTTTTGTTATTTTTTTAATTAAATCTAATTCTAAGAATATTATACTTTAGGTTGCTTGAAATATTTTTTTCAAACATTTTGGTTCTTCTAAATAAATTTTGTAGCAATCCCTTTAGATAATGGGATGGGTATTATTGTTCATATAGTCAATAATTTTTTTTTAACTAAATAGGTAGGTATGGGCACACCTTCCCGAAGGTGTGCTTATAGCTCGCCCATTTAAGTTTTAAATTAGAGGGTTTGAACCTGCCCCATTATAGGCTTTTTTGGACAGACTCAAAATGACCTAATTACACCGGGTTGTGAATGGTTTCACCAAGTTGTAGGTTTGATGCTCATCCCTAATAGGAAGGGAGCCCAAATCCCAACATCTTCCCCATCACGGGTATGTGAAGACAACTACCAACACGGTGTTTACAAAATAAACTTCAAACTTTCTACAAATGTCAACATGCACCAATTCAGTAACTTTGACCTACTTAAAGAAACATTCTTCCCAAAGATATCCTGGATTGTTCACCAACCATGCAATGAGAATGCTTCTCCATTTATCCATTATTCAATATTGGAAGCACAACTTTCCATTCATCACTACTTTCCATTCATCACTGATATGACTAAGCGTTTGATGTTGCAAATTTGATGCCTCCATGTCTATAGCATCCACACTAACCCTTGCCACCAAAGTTTCTATCATATAAAATTTGGGAACTTCTCCCACCTTCTGCCCAATTAAAGGAAACATCATATTTGTTTCAATTACTCTAAGCAAGTCAACAACCCAACACTAAGATAACCATACAACTTGCTAACTTGTAAGCTCTAACACCATCTACTTGTAAAAATGAGGAGAGAGAACACATTAAATATGCAGATAACTCCAAGTGAAATCTTATAAGAAGGTTAAAACTCATTCATGCTCTTATAAAAAGGGATTGGAGGGAGCACTTTAAAACATTTAAAAATTAAAATGTCTTGAGGAAGGAGGCTATTATTTTTGTGGGTGACTATTTGGCATTTAATGCCAAAACAAAAGTATCACATTTTATATAATCTTTTTTATTTACTAGATTTAATCAAGCCTATATTATCACCATGCTTAAAAGTTATCACATCCCCTTTCATAAATATATACGAAAGTTATTTTATCATAATTTTTATTTTAGTCTAATTTTTCACCTGAGATGTCAATGTCAGCATCAATTAATAGATGTCACCAATTTCTTTAAATTGCATGTTTTATCAATTTAAAAGAATAAAATGTAAGTTGTGAAGTCCCACATCGGCTGAGTAAAGAAACGAAAAACGTTTTATAAGGGTTTAGATACTTCATTCTCTTGACACACTCTAAAATTGGATAATATCAAGAACGGGTTGACATCTGCCTAGGATCTTAGGCAAAAAGATGAAAAAAAGAAGAAGCTATATCTCAAGGGAGGGAAAAAAAAAGTCAGAAAATGTCAGAAACAGACAAATGACCATAAATATGTCACTTTACTTTGCCTTCTATATCTCAAGGGAGAAAAAAAAAAGTCAGAAAAAGTCAGAAACAAACAAATGACCATAAATATGTCACTTTACTTTGCTACAGAAAATTTGCGTTCTATGTAGTCAGCAAATTTGCGTTCTATGTCACTTTGCTACAGTGTTCACTTAAGGGCTATATATAAGTCAGAGTGTTTACAAAGGTTCATTTAAGTTTGATTGCTGAAACAGACAGATGGTTTCTTTCCTACGGTTTTTAATTTCTTTCCTGCGGAACTCCATGTCTAGGTTGCCCCCAGTTTAATTAAATATTTATTTTCTATATCTGATCTCTTCTTACTATATATATATATTCTTATAACTCATGTTTTTGTGTGCGGAACTCCATGTCTAGGTTGCCTCCAGCTTAATTAAATATTTATTTTCTATATCTGATCTCTTCTTATTATATATATATTCTTATAACTGATGTTTTTGTGTCTTGTTTATGAAAGGGTACCTTTGGATCTGGACCCTGCTTGTTCAATCCACACCATATACGCATATTTAACCGGATTGCTGCTTACTTTGGTGGAACTGAAGTACCAAGCATTGGACACCAGTCCCATTAACGACCACCCTGCTGTGATGATTCTGTTTCTGATAGTAATAACTCTCCACGTCATGGCGCTCTTTTTTTGGGGTTCAAATCATCCAATCAATGCAATGATGATTTGGGTTTGTCATATTTGCGGGATTTTGTCTTGCGAAATGCTCTTGCTGCTCCTCCTCTCTCCCCTGTGGTGCTTCATCATCAATCTCTCCTCACTTCTCTTGCTTCTCACATTCCTCTTCTCCTACCATTTCTTCTTCCAAGAAGAGGGAGAAGCTAGGACCGACCCAGCTGCAACAGTTGACAATCCTTGAAATATTTGGTTTGAGATAGAGGAAGGAAAGAAATTAGTTGCGTGGTTTTATAGTGGTCGTAAGGCTTCAATTGCTAGACTCTTAATTATCGTGTTTATAGGAATCCTCATCAAATGCATTTGCATCCTTTACATACTACGTAGAATTTCTTGACCACACCATGTGGTCATGTGGACCAATTAGTCTCTGGAATCCTATTGTTTTAACGTGAATTTGATGAGAGAGGCGAGTGTGAGCATTAAAATTGAAGGTATTGATCAAACTGAGAAGTTATTTTATACCATATTTAGTTTATTTAACCACGACCATATGTAATTAAGGAAAAAAATTGATTTTAGATTAAGATCCGTTTAAAGAGACCACACGAGGAAAAAAAAAAGGTCAGAAAAATTAGTGGTTTTTGATTTGATTATGTTTTAATTTTTATATTTGTAATTGTATGGAAATCTGCTAAGGTGAAATATATATTTTTTTAATTAAGATATTTCCTTATTATCATAATTGTAGATTTTATTCGATATTACCCATAAACTATGTTTTTACGTTTATAACAAAATTTTTATTTTTTATAGGCTTCGTTTAAATAGGAAAAATAATAATAAGGGGAACGAATTGGTTTGGTGAAGGGATTGATGTGGGAAGCAGCAAGATGTTGAAAGGCGAGTTAAAACCACTATTAGCCCCCATCCATCACCTATCATATCCCTTAAATTTATAGTGGAATGGATATTTTTTGCTTACAGTGGGAATGGCTTCTTGCTTCGTAACCCTTAAATTTATAGTGGTATGGATATTTTTTTGCTTGTAGTGCAATTTGTAGTATAAAAGTGTTTCTATAATTAAAATTGAAAGTAGTATGAAATTATTCTTTAACAATTTCATTTGATTCCTTTGAATGTTGTCTATATAAATAAAATGTCGACTACCAAAATTGAATCTCATCAGGCATCATCATCATTATCATCAGTAGCGAATAATAAAATAAAGACACATTGTATCCTTTTACGTTTTTAGGTTAAATAAACCAATGTATACCGTAGAGCTCACATTTCCCCGTCTGCTTGCTTAACCAATATATTTTAATTACTCAGCCAATTAATTTGTTCCAAGAAATTAAGCTTCACACAGAAAACAAACGCTTCAGCGTCATACGAACAACAATTGCAATTGAATGTAACAATAAATTCAACATCCTAGAAATAACAAACGCGGATAAGGGCGTTCTTCAAACAATCAAGGCAAGCAATTTCATTATCTTCAACAATAGCCATCCTACTTCTGCCTCCCATGCCTGAAGATTCGGATACCCCTTGCTCATTTCTCTTTGCTTTGAACTCAAATAAATCCATTTGTACAGACTAAAGAAGTCGATTTATCTGTCACTCTTTTTTGGTGATAAATGCATTTGTTACTTTTTCTAAGAACCACACATTCTATAAAGAATCCTCAACAACATGGATTGCTGGGTCCCTCTCTTTCATATATATATATATATATATATATAGGCAAAATAGGATAACAAGACAGTTATTACTTTTCTTGTGGCCTTGCACAAAAAACCCTATAAAATATAAGAGTGACATTATAAATAGAACCTAACCCACCTCATATACTTGTATTATATCAAACACTGATTATTATCTACTTTGAAGAGAAAAGTGTTTGTTTGGAATGACGGTGAAAAAATGACTTATTTGCAATCCGACTTATAGAAAAGGCAGAATGAGGTAAAAGTCATATTTTAAAATATAATTTATGTTTAGATTCTTTGAAACATAAGTAGCTTTTATAAAATTAAAACTTGTTTGAAATGACGTTAACATAAGTGACTTTTGAAATAATTATAAGAGAAAAATTAAAATTAAAATTACCAAAAATGTGAAAAAAAAAACTAACATAACTTGATCAAATAATATTATATAAGTAACTGGATCATAGGTCCTCGTACAACTTGATATCTAATTGTGTCACGAATCGATTCATTTAGGTTGAAGATTGCGCAAGATTGTGTAGAATTAACCGAGGAAGGCTCTTCATCTAAACTAATATTCCTATTTTCAGCTTTCATGAAATTAACATTTGATTGAGAATTTCTCCTAATAAAATTATGTACGACCATTGTTGCACAAACCATGTGGATTTGTGTTTGGTACCTATATTTGCGCATTCTTTGTAAGATTTCAAACCTATTCTTCCATACTCTAAAAGTCTTTTCTATAGTGAACTTCAAACTTGAATGGTAAAAATTGAACACCTCTTTTTGATTTCCAAATCCATGTTGACGTTTGAATTCTGATAGGTGATAACGTTGACCTCTGTAGGGACCAAAATACTCAACAAGTGTTGGATATCCACCATTGACCAAATAATATACCATGAAATTTGTAAATACCTCAGTTGAGGCATCCCAATTCTGCTTTGTCCATAATTCTATAGCACCAAATTTCCATAAAATAAAAAACATACAAGTTCATATGTATGCTTAAATTGAGATGGTTGCATGAAATGCATTTGAAAGGATAAACAAAACAATTTATATATCATAATTACCTCAGCCAATGCATATTCAGTTTCAGGTGTGTGCCTTTAATGCCTTATTCTAAACCAGAATATGCTTGACTGAATTCTTACTTGCAATTCTGATGAAACAGATTTCAGAAACATGATTCTTCCACACTATCATCAAATATTAACTACAAACACCGAACTCCATAAATTTTATGAAAAGTGATGAGATCCCAGTTGTAAATTTTGATTAAAATCACTGGACTCCATAAAATTCGTGATCATTTCACTACACCATCTCTTTATTACTCCAGAGCACAATATTCTCAAGTTCAATAATCAGTAATTTAAAGCCTGTACTTAAAAAGAGCATATCCCTGCGGCTAAAAGTCTCAATTCAGGTACAACATAAAAGCACTACTTTCAAACAAATCAAGGATACCACTTGAAATTTACAAGATACCCGCCACGCAAAATCCCAACAAAAATAGATCTGAGAAAGAACTGACTATAGAAAATTCAAAATACCACAATTTAGACAATCCAAGGTACTGAAACTAGGCAATACCACATTTTAGACAATCATGATTCACGCTGAAATAAATAATGTGTAAACAAAAATACTCAAGTAGAGATGCAGCAATAAAACCGATGTGCCAAAACTAGCAATATTCTGGTTTACTCACAAGTATGCATCTCATTGTGGTATTCCATAAACCATACTCATAAAATGGTTACTGATAGCAGTGAAGTTATAGAAGACCAAATTTCATAAAATGCAATTTTTTGGGCGTAAAATTGGAATATCTTCTAATGTTGTCAGAAGGTCAATTCGAAACAAGTGTTAACGAGGTTCGCATCTGTTTCATGGTAAGGCTACTCAACCAGAATTCCTCACATTTTATTTCTTTATAGGAAAATCCCCAGGCATGCATTCTAAATTGAAGAAGCTCCAAGTTCTATTTAATTGGTTTCATCTTTGGGAAATGTAGTGGTATGCCATTGCCAGATGATACAATATCTTTTATAATTCAACATTGTGCTACTGGATACTTGGATTTAAACCAGCTTTAGGTTGCAGATATAACAATCTTCCAACGAAGTATTTGGACTTTGGTTTCGTTGAAGTCAGAGGTGTCCAAAAAATGTGGTCATATACAGAGAGCAGAAAAGAGGTCAGTTGAGTAAATATGACTTTGTATGCACATGAGGAGGTGAAAGAAACCCTTTGAAGAGCTCATTGTCAAGTCTTGCCACTTTCTGCCTTTGTTCTAAAAATTCAGGTTCATAAGATTGAAGGGCAATACAATTTAGAATAGTATAGACATAGAACTAGACTCTCATTTCATGGTCTTGAAAGGCATGAAATGTATACACAAATATTTATTCACAGTCAGTCAACGATATTTATTTATAGTCTTTTAAGGATAATTTCGGTTTTGTTAAACTGATAATGCAAATATCACATACAAAATATATGACGAGGGCAGTCAGTACATTCAGCTCAGTTCAACAAAATCAATTAAGTTTACGACTTGCAACCTAAAAACTCAGACAAGAATGCAACGATATCAGCAACTCCAAGTGAAAACTTCAACTGTAGCAGAGCAGACGAAAGGAAAATGTCTGGAAGAGGAAGTGAGAGCAGAGCAGACGAGAAATCAGCTTGTAACCAGAAGAACAGTAGATCTACTATCGAAATAACGAGATTAGGAATAGAGCACAGCAGATTAGATGGAAGAGAAACATACATACCGAAGATGTTCAATATGTCGGATGAGCAGAAGAGATCCAAGCCAAGGTCCACACTCCAAGCTTCCCTAGGTCGACCTCGGTTGAATGCACAGTTCGGCCACAACAGTCCGCCGGCGAAACAGAGACATGGCGAAGAGATGAGACACACGGCGAGAAAGACACCGTCGAGGCTCGATTAAAAAGGAGGAGATAACCAGTACAGAAGTAGATGGGCTTAGACAAACTCTGGAGAGTCTTCAGCGTTCAACTCCTTTAAGCTCTTGACTGCAGTTTCTGCTAGTCTTGAGTCATGATGGATCCGACACGTTCCTAGCAGAGCCCCCAGACAGCAGCATTCGGCTTTAAGGGCATGTTTGGTTTGAGGGAGAGGAAGGGAGTAGGAGGGGAGAGAGAAATTTATTTCCCTCTTTTTACTAAATCGCCTTTTTTAAAAGTGCTGAAAAACTTTTCAATATTCTAAAAATATACTTTCAACAAAAAAGGAATATTCTTCTCATTAATGGATTTGGTCGATTTACACATTTCCACTCTCATCCCTCCCACTCCCTCCCTTCAAACCAAACATACCCCAAAGCATTCCTTCTATCAAATTGTTGGCCTGATCTAGTAATCCAGCTCATCCAAGCAGATCTACCATACAAGCAAAATGTTCATATGCCGGAGTAAGGCCAAAATCTTTTACCGTGGAGTTGAAATAATGATTCCCTTCTTCGACTAGTCCCACTCCCATGTGACCGCAACCAGATAAAACAGTAACATAAAAAATTAATTTATTTTTTTATATTTCTATTTCTATTCTTGTTTTTTTTAATAAAAAAAATATCTTTACTCTTTTAAATCATACTTTGGATAAATCCCATTTATTTATTTAATTACATCGTAAGATTCTAATTACCATGAATTAATTTCTTTCTAAAATTATTTAAATTCTAAGAATAAAAATAAGAATGTTAAAACAGACAAATTAGAGAAGGACATAAAAAATCCATGATTAAAATAAAACATACATCGATTTGAAACTTTTCTAAGAATTCCCCTATTGTGTGAAATTAATTTGACTGGCTCACCTAATCTTCCGGCATTAATTTGGAAATTACTAAGCTTATCTGTCCAAAAAAAAAAAATTACTAAGCTTGTAATACATATCATCTTTTAAAAAAAAGGTTAAGTAGCAAATTTGCCTTAAAGTAGGAGTAATTTTGTCGCGGAAGTTTTTTGACTCAATGTTAGGAAGTTTAAAAACGTATAATCTTTGCCATTTTCATTAAAAAGTTAACATTCATCATTTTTTAATAATAACATTAGTTTTTAACGAAAAATGATAAGATTCTTTATGTTTTTAAACTTCCTGACCACATTGAGCCAAAAAGAAACTTTCAAGACAACATTTCTCCTGAACGTGTACTTCCGGAGAAAATTTACTATTTAACCCTTAAAAAAAATGTCATCATCTCATCATCAGTGGTAAAAATGATTTAATTTATTTTTTTCATTTGAATAGTATTTCTTATCAGAATTTTCAATCAAAGCGTAACTCAAATTTCGCTCATGTTTTGTAATACAATTTTTAGAATTAATATTAGAAACCTTTTTACAGTATTACTAAAATTACATCAACGTTATTTATTTTTTAAATTTAATTGAAGTAATAGCCAGCTTTATTTCCCTAAACGTATTCTAGGACGATACGTATAAAAACACAAAAATAGACTATTGAACAACAATTACAATTGAATCTATCACAATAATTTCAACATTCTAAAATTGACAAACGCCAACAAGGACATTATACGGATAATCTAGGCAAGCAATTTCATCATCTTACTTGCTCATTTCTCCTTGCTTTATCCTCTTCGCATGTTTCGAACTCAAATAAATGCATTTGTAGTACAGACTACGGGAGTAAATTTATCTGTTACTTTGTACAAAAAGCAAAAGATTTCAACATAAGAAGTATTCATTTTTTGAAAGAAGTCTCTGCAACATGCAAAATAGGATAGCAAGAGAAAGTTCAGCATTATAGTTACTGTGAAATTACTTTTTTTGGTGGCCGTCGACAATGAACGATTTGTAGCCTTTCTTGATCCATAAGTGCCATGGCTTCATATCAATCTTGCAGTTGTACTGAATCTCACCTCTCAACGCATCAACTGTTAGGTGTAATGAATGGTTCATGTAATTTTTGGTCCATAATATCGTCATGTTCCTCCAATATCCCACCATGTTGACTTGGTAGATGCTCGTGACCGTGCTTTGAGTTGATTTGCTAGGCACAGGTTCTTCTGTGATTCTGTCCACTATGGGTGATCTTGATGACACTCCCTGTTCTTGAAAGGAGCGATACAATGCCATATATGTGTATCTCTGTGTGTGTGTGTGTGTGAGATTATCTAACATAGCAATTAGCAAAGCTATATTGTTATATAGCAGCCTCACTCTGAGAAAATAGAGTATCATCACAAAAATGCCAGCTTTAAAATTCTTTCGTTGGTAATTTCTGAGTTCATGATCGTCCCCCAGAAGATTGATGAATCAATCATAAGTTGCAGACCTCTGAAGAAGATGGTTTTGTGGGATTAAAGCTTGTGAAGGTTGATTGATTGATTTGAGAAGAAAAGTGAATGAAAGATTTTTTTTTTTTTTTCTGGGTTGAAGAAGAGAGAGAAGGGAATGTGCAAGAAAGTTGGTTTTTGGGAGGAGAAAATGTCTCAGATGGAGAGGCTGAAATGAGAGATGAGAGCGAAAGAGAAGGGAATAATAAGAGAATGTGAAAATAAAACGTAACCATATGTATGTGTCGTCGAAATTTTTAGCGTATATTTATGTCATAGTACAACCAATTCCAAATGTTATATATGAGCTGTTTGAAAACTAGAGGGTTAGTTAAATGAATTATCAGAAACAAGTTACTGATGCAAATTATATATATATATATATATATTTTGGGTTTTCGACTAAAACAAGGTCTTTATTTGTTTTTTCATTTTAAATTGTAATTTTGTTGTTGTTATGTATATTTTGTTTTTCATTTTTATAAAATAAAATAAAATAGTAATTATTGGTAGCCTTCTAGCATGGGGACGTTCTGAGGAAAAAAACATTGAATTTTATATATAAAATAAATTAACCTCATAAAATATTTTACATAGTATTTATTTAATTATTAAAACGGTTAGATTAAGAGAAAATTGATGAAAATGTTATGTTCTATATCAAGTAGGGAGGGGAATAAAAGACATCATATAAGGGTCTGGGTACCTCTCATCTCGACATGTTTTAAAATCGTGAGAGGTGACAAAGCCCCAAACAGACAATATCGAGAGTGGGGCGCTAAAATGTTACAATTAGTTTTAAAGCCAGGCTCGTATCAATAACCAAAACGAAAAATATCAAGAGCGAAAGGACCAAGTGTAAATGTCATTCATTTTGTAATATCGAGAGTGAGACGTTAGTATATTACAAAAAAAATAAAAATAATAATCTATTCTTACTAAGTTTATTAGCCAAAAATACCTAGGGACCAAGGTCTTTCAAATATATGCAAATGTCATTCATTTTGCATATAATTAAATATAAGTTGTTGCACATAGCTAAAAAAAGTTGCATATAGTAAAGATAGATTGTACCTGTGTCTTTAAACAACTTGCAATTACATTTGAATAATAAATTTTGTATCATCAACCTGAATCTGGCTCTGATATTATTTATATTTGATAACCGGTAGACTCGAACTTGGCTCTGACACTATTTATATATGATTGTCATTGACCCAAGCATTATCTGATATCATCCATATCTAATGCCCATCGATCCAAGCCTAACTTTAATACTATCTATGTGGGCAGTCTCTCAAGTCTAGCTTATTCAGTGGGAGCAACAACTTTCTATCACTTGCAATAGTGTATCAGGAAACTAATAAATAAATATGTGGCAAAAATTGAATGGCACAATAGATACTAGAACTATTAAAATCCCCCAATTAAAGGGTGAAAACCCCGGGTTGTCTAGACTAATAATAATATGATCCAATATGATACCGGATATATAAATATGTGCAATCATTTAGCCAAACAACCAAACTACAAGTTTACAATAAAAAATAAAGAAGTTCAAAATACTTAAAAAATGTCTCTCACCACGAACACAATTTTACTCATACCAAACTTTTAAACGATGACCCTACTATTGAAAAAGACAAACTATATATTTTGAAGCTAATGACTAAATTTTAGTTTGATCCAATGATCAACAAGTACACAAACACTTATTTACCAAGACTATCCTGTGGAACAGTTTTTGCTTTCACCCTTCTTTTCTCTCTCACATAGTTGTATAATTAGACTTCTATTATAACATCCCCAATTTTTATGAAAATTAATTTATGGAGTATGTGAATTTTTCACCAAGTAGTAATAGTTAAGGGCATTTATTTCTCTAACAGGATATATTAATTATAGGAAATAGTGTGGAATTGAGTATGTGAGCAAGGTAAAAAGAGAACATAAAATAATTCTTCCTTGTTTCCTCATGGCGCCGGATATGTGGGAGAAGGGAGCTTAGGTGGATGTTATAAAACTCAATTAATGAAGGTGAGGTAGGCATGTTGTACGAGCAAGAAAATAGACTCATCAAGTCTCTCTTCATTAATTAATTCCCAAAGTTCTAGTCGTGTGTGGGAAGCCAAAGCAAATGGACAAATATATTATATAATAATTCTTGGACGTGAGAAAAAGCAAGAAATGATGGAAAGGACAAAATACCTTTAATTAATTAATAAAGGAGATAAGAGTGGTCACGTGGAGCATCTCACAAATCTTTTTCTATTATTTTCTTAAGCACCTAGCATGAGAAAGAAACAAAAGAGAACAATAATATATATATATGACTTCCAACTTCATTTATTACCATCGGTTGAGAGGAAGAGTGAAGTTAGTAATAAGACAATTTGGTAATTAATGAAGAAAGAAAAGCATTAAATAGGGTGGTTGAGCAGATTATTCAAATAAAAAATCTGAACCCAATTTCCCCCCCAATCTGCCCAAAGTGTTGAACAAGGGCATTTTATATAGGCCACCACTTTCTCATTTTTGAGCTTACTATCCGGTTGATAAGAGAGAAAAGAGAGAGAGCAAGTGTTTCTACTCAAGAGAACATAAGAGTGCTTGAGCAAGAAGAAGATTTGAAGCAAAGGTAAGTATCATGGTCTTAGAATTCTAATTTGCTCTCTACTATTTTTTCTAAGGTGGTGAAGTTATTAAAGATCATCCTTTTCTTGGTGATTTAAGGAAAATGTTAAGTGTATTGGGTGATCGAAAAGGAGTAAAGATCAAAGGAAGTTTGAGTCTTAAGACAAGTAAGTCATCTATGAGCCATATTATGTTTTTTTTTCTCTAGGTTATAAAGCTTGAAAATTGATGTTTCTCTAGGCATGAATATTTATTTATGGGTCTGATTGAATAATGAAAAATATGAATACAGACTTAAAGTTAGTGTTCATGGCCTAAAATGGAGACACAAGCATAGTATATGAAGAATATGAGGTTAGAATGGAAGTTTGATGTTTTGTTGGCTTAATAATGATTTTCGTTCAGCTGAATAAAGTTATGTTTGGAATGGATTTTGGTATTTTTGATAGATAAAAAATGTTTAAAATGAGATTTTGTATAAGGATGAACTTGGATCATGTTTTTGGAGTCAAAGAGATAAGTTTTCAAAACGTTGAGAATCAGTTTTTGGTAGAAACAGAGGGGTCAGCTGGCTTCTATGATATTTTCGACCCTGAAAATGAACTCATAAAAATCTGAAAATTTACATTACTTAAGTAGACATCTCAAGGATTATTTTTATATATAATTTGTAATTTTTGAAGCTCTGGATTAGGAGAAACAAATCTTTGAAAATAGCCCAGAAAACTGGACTCTGTTTCTGACCAGAGGGTCGATTTTAGATACAGAAAAATAGTACGAAATTGTATGGTCTCTGGAAATATTTTTAACCAAAACTAGACATATTAAGGGTCATTTTTGATTTTGAAACACCCCAATTGGATATTTCTAGAATTAATTATGAATTGTTGAAGTTCAGTCACTGATTCTGGAATTTTTTGTGCAATCCGAAAATAAAAGGGGTTTTCATCAATAATGGATTTCCAATTGAGAAAAGGAATTTAGAGATCATGGAAGCTTGGAAAGGCCTTATTTCAAATCAGGAAGTCAAATATTTATTAAGGTGAATTTTCATAATTATTGGGAATTTATTTGTATTATTGGTTATTTTAGGGATATTTTTGGTCACCTGCGCGCCGGAAAAATTAGTATTAATTGAGGTTGACTATCAGGTAGTAACCTTAATCTTCATATGCCTTGTGTTACTTTGTATGTCTGTAATTTTTCCATGGTTGTGGATCCGTGTCTCGTGAGGGACATGCGTTTGTATGTGCATTTAGTGTGGTCTGGGTTCAGAGCCCAACCACTATGATTTTTCCTGGCGCCGTGGATCCGGGGCTCGCTTTATTGAGCGATCCCCGTTTGTTTCTAGGACATTTAGTCCTTCCGCAGTTAACATGGTATACTTGGTATGTTGTATTTTTGTTACTGCCCGTTTGTTACTGAATGCTATTATTTGGTGTTTTCCTGATTATGGTGACATACATGCATTGCATACACATGTTATATGAGATTAATGGTTACTCTGGGATTCAATTATGAATCCCAGGCTTTTGCAAGGATTTTGGAAGTGCTTCTAGGTCGGTGCTTGGCAACGAAGGTAGGCGTGCGGGGCAAGATTGAGTTGGAAGTGACTTTTGTTATGAATGTTTATTTTGGGTTACCCGGATGACTGTATAACTACTACTCATGCCGTTGGGCACTTTATTTGGGATAACTGTATACTAATCCCTTGGGGAGAACCTTTACTCATTGCATTTTATTTTATCAGTATGTTTTGTCCAAACCAGTATGTGCTCTGCTGTTTATAATCTGATACACAACGTAAATAACCTAGGATTGGATTTTAAAGAAGAGGACTATATAAAAATGGTAGTTAAGGTAAGGGATCACACTATCCGCCACCCGAAATGGCAAGGCCGGCAGGTGTGTTACATCTATGGCTTTGACAAAAAAACTTAATAAACCCTCTCTCCAATTAAATAAGTGAGACACAATGGCTCTCCACTTATATAAATGGGATGCAATGGACCTCAACTTAAAATATTATGAGAGAATATTCTTTCTCACAAGTAATACCAATAAACTTTCTTTTTATCATTCCCTCATTCTTTCCTTTTCTCTTTTTTTTTGTTTCCTTTTTTCTTTTCATTAAATAGGAAATACTTATACTTAAAATATGAAATATATAAAATAAAATAATTTAAAATGGGGTTTTACATGTTTGATTCTTTAAGTTAGAGAGGGTTATATTTGGACCGGTGCGTTGCACGTAGTATCGAGTTTAATTCTTTTTAATATATGAATAACAAAGGTGAAAATCTTAAAACAAACATGTTTAAATAATTAATAAGTTAAAGTGAAAATTGAAGAAATATAAGAATGAAAGTAATAAAATATTGAATTCATTGAAATATGAAATTTGAACCACAATTATTACTAACTCAAACAAAGTTTCCCCATACAACTATGAATCTGATAAAATGTTTTAGAAAACTTCTATGTATACAACATTAACTGTCTCATCAACAAACTGATTAAACTCATTCACAATCAGTATTTTCAAACCTTTGAAACTCTTTACCCTAGATAAAGCAACATAAAGTTGTTCATTTGAGAAAACTAGACTTGGTAGGTAAAGACCTACATTTGACATCGATTGTGTCTTTAGCAAAGCCAGTTTAGGGAAATTAGGATCTACGAATACACGAGTTGCTCCGAGCACGGAAGAAATCTCCACACCTACATTCATAACGAAGAATCATCGAGTAGTTATTAATGTCAACCCTTCATAAACCGGGAGAAAATAAAGTGCAGCAGCAATAAGGGTTTAAGTAATAGAGGAATGGGTGTCTTAATCGACTAGGAAAAAAATAGAACCGGCACTAAGAGGATCAGTAATGGACATAACGATAGAGAGAAAGAAAATGTAGCGCATCGGTGTAAGGATGTGAAACGACTTGGAACGGTTGTTTGTCGACATTAATTTATTTGAACGTCAACAAAATGGTTATGACTCCCATGAGGCTTTTAAATTTTTAATTCCATAAATACTCAAGGTATTAAATTTATACAAATGCATACATGTAATATGAGTTAATAAGAATATTGGTTAAATTAAAAAAACGAATTGCTGAAAGTATTTTTAAAAAACTTAACCATACATGATGAAATACGAAATAGCAAACGGACTTGACATATATTTGACAGATATAAAAACTGAGACAATCTAAATGGAACAAAAATAATTTTTCCGAAACCTCGTATTAGCGTCTTAATGAAAGATTTCATAAACAACCGAATGAAAACAAATAAAAACATCAGAATCGTGAATGATAACTTACAAAAAATTGTCCAAAAGTGACAACAAAAAAGGGTAAAGATTTTCCAGAAAATCAAAACACACGCCTTAAGGCGATAACCTAAATGTCTAGAAACTACACTACAAACATGCAGAAAGTTACAATCCGTAAATGAGAAACATTTAAAAGAGATAATTTCAAAACGCCTTAAGGCGACACATTGAAATGGCTGGATGATCCTGGGATTACATTGTCATTGGTAATATGGGTGGCTGATAGACAGTTCAGCTTGAAACGGAAATCAACGACAGAATAGTGATTATAGTTGAAGACAGCTTCAGAAAGATCACAATGGCTTACAAATATGATTTGCCCATCTACAATATTAACGGGAAAAAATTAGCAACTTCATATATGAGAGAAAAAAACTGACAGTTAAGTCATAGTAAGTTGTTAAGGAAAAAACGTACCATTGGTCCTTATCATCTTCACAAAAAATAATGCAACTACAACGTCGTCCTTGTCTAATGAAGGTGGAATATCACCTAGAGGGGGGTGAATAGGTGATTATGAAATTCTTTCGCTTATTGCTCAAGAACACTTAAAACAGAGATAGAGAGAAGAGCAATGAACATAAGAGGTTATACTGGTTCGGTCCAACTCTTGACCTACGTCCAGTCCCCATAAACACTCTGGGATTTCACTATCTCGTAACTTGATTACACACTCTGTAACTCTCGAGTAATCCTCTCACTAGGACTTACCCCTCTTTACAAGTTGTAACCAAATAACTACAGACACAATTACATACTCGTAAACGAAGGATGATCCTCTCACTCTTGGACTCACTCCCCTTACAAGTTGTAATTGTACACCCACACTTAAGATTCCACAACCTTAAGATTTTACAACACAATAATCAAATAAGTGTTTTGAAACTCCTCACGAGTAGATAATGATAATCACTGAAGCTTAATAATATCTGAAGATATATACAGACTATAGATTGATCGCTTCGAATGCTTTGTCTGTGTATATGTCTGTTCTACCGTTGATGAATTCAAACCTTCTTGTATTTATAAGCTGAAGCTTGAAGACCGTTGGAAGAATTTGAATATGCCCGTTTGATTGTTTGAATATGTCCGTTGGGCATTTAAGTATCCGCGGCCTTTGCTAACCATAATCGAGTATCAGCTTAGTTGGATATGTGACGTAATTAAATGCTTCTCGGATTTATAGGTGTTGCAATTTGTGACCGTTGGAGAAGCTTGAAGATTGGCCGTTGAGACTCTTCAAAAATATAGCCATTAGACTGAAGCGGCTTGGTTAATATTTTCGCCATTAATGATCCATGTGGATTTGTACCATCAAGACACTCTTCTCGTTTTACCCGTTGTGAAAAATAGCATTTATTGCAAGATGGGATATCCGAGCCGCTTTACTTGATCGAGTTGGTTTCCATGTTTATCACCTTAGGTGTAGGTAGCTGCATTTAATGCTTCGACGGATGGTTTTGCTTTATTCAAATATCTTTGCCGTAATTCATGTCTAAACAATCTGAAACTCATGAGCAAATTTGTTAAAAGTATTTGATAATCTTAGTAAGCAATAATAATGAGTAATAAGATTAGTGATAAACTGAGAAGAATTACGCAGACGAAGATTTTCAAAAATAGGGGCTACTTTGCTCGGGTAATATTATTGGCTTGCTCGAGCAAACCTCTTGAAATGAAGTTAAAAGTGTCTTCTGCTCGCTGATGCTCGGGCAAAGTATTTTGCCCGCTTTCGAGCATGAATATAATCATGCTCGGGCAAGCTCCTTTACAAAAGCTTGGAAGTGCTCTGCCGATGTTGCTCGAGCATGGTGAAAGTCTTGCTCGGGCAAGACATAACCAGAGCGAAAGATGAAAGCGCATCGCGTTGCTTGAGGCAACGCAGAAAGCATGCTTGCGTAAATACTGAGTTATGGTGATGTTGCTCGAAAGATGAGACCAAGCTTGCTCGGGCAAGCTTCTTCTAAACACAATAACTATCGTCGTTGCTCGGGCAAGTCACGAGGTATACTCGGGCACATGCGATTAGAGGCGAGTATGATGTACTAGACACATGCTGCTCGAGTATGAATTATCCTCCGCTCGAGCATGCCTTTCACTATGCTCGGGCATGCTTTTCTTTAGGCAGTGGAAATGACTTATGCTCGTTGTTGCTCGAGCAAGTCATAATTCTTGCTCGGGCAAGGTATATACAAAGGCGAGGATTTGAAAGAACAGTGATGCTGCTCGGGCAACATTTTGCCTTTGCTCGAGCATGATGCTCGAGCAAGCCTTCTTCGCTGCTCGGGCAAGACTTCCAAGTTGCTAAGTTTTGCTTCTGTCTCGATGTTGCTCGGGCAAGAAATATTTCTTGCTCGAGCATGATTGTTGAATCATGCTGATTTCGTCTATGGTATAAATCCAAGTTTAGCAAATCATTCCATTTCAGAAAGCTCTTCAAATATTCTTTCCATTTCAACAAGAATCAGCTCCAAGCTAGTTGTAGTTCGTCCACTAACATCAAAAGATTGAAGGTTGTTCTTAATTAGCATTTTCTGCAATATCCAGAACTGAACATCCACTTTCGAAGATCATATCTCCCTGGTCCGAACTCCGTTTTGGTTGGTTTAATTCTTCATAGAAATCCTTGTGAGTCTAATTTCATATGTCACCGATTTCAGCTCAATCAGATTTGTCGTTTGTGAGATATGCTCAAAATACTGAAGCTTGTTCCTGATTGTGATGGTGATATTTATGGAAACTTGTAAAATTCATAGATAATTCATCTGACCTCCTTTTGGCTTGGATTTTATATAAAAATTATACATTAGGAGTCTAGTTTCATATGCCGCTGGTTTCATGTCAATACGATTCCTTGTTTGGAAGATATTGTCAAATTACTGAAGGTCGCCAGAAACAAAGCTGAACAGTATCTTGAAGAACAACCTTACTCGAGCAAGCTTTCTTCTTTCGCTCGGAAGAAGCGGATTTTGGGCGATTTTGGGCTAGAAATGCACCTTGCTCGGGCATAACATTGTTGTTGCTCGAGCATGACTTCAAAAACTCAATATGCTCGGGCAAGACACTGTTCAAGTGATAGAAATAGCTGAAATTACATAAATGCCCCCAAACAAACCAGTATTCATCCTAAGCTTGAACTTGCTTGTTTTAACTCCGAATTGAGTCGTTCCAATTTCTATTTAATCGTGGAGACTTGTAGAATCAATCTAAGAACTTGTATAATGATTTTCTCATTCCATAAACAAGTTCTTCCTTTCTTTCTTTTCTTTTCATGATCATTCTCCATCATTTAATCGTGGAGACTTGTTGAATCAATCTAGGAACTTGTATAATGATTTTCTCATTCCATAAAAAAGTTCTTCATTTCTTTCTTTTCTTTTCTTGATCATTCTCCATCATTAAACTTCACATCTACATTAAATATAAGAATTAGTCAAAGTAGAAGATAAATGTAGTATGCAAGCTTTTTGCTCTTCTGAATGTATATATAAAGACATCATCAAAACTAATCATAACCAACACTTGTCTAAGACCTTGGAATAATTGACTGAGGCCCAAAAAGCAGGGGTCCCTGAAAGCAATCCACTACAAAACAAAAAGCAAGTTAACATGGAATTGAACAACGTAGAACAACTAACGTAAACAGAATTTACTACATACCATTCATCCATGCGCAACAGCGCTTAGCACAACAAACCCTACATCCAGAAGCTAAGTGAAATAAAAATATCGAGGAGGAGGGATTAAAAACATAGCAGAAAGAATGAGGGAAAAAATCTGACAAAGTTAGCACCTTCGAATCTGACAGGACAACATTGTATGTAATATGTTGAAGCATGTAGGTGTACGGAATGTCCCAAAAATGAGACACGACTTTCACAGTAATGGCCTAGTTATAGCTTCGTCCATCAAGGGAAGACAATACGTTAGACGCCGCCATTGTTGTACTATATGGACTTTGGTACAAAGATGATTAGACGACAGTTTTGAAACTGACGGTGCAAAACAGAGAAAGAACGCGTTAAATAGGCGGGCAACCTCATTGTGATGTTCAGAAGAACAATTAAATGTGACCGATAAGATAAACCAATTGTTGAACAGAGGTCATTAACTGACGAAGACGGTCAGTATGCATACGCATGGGTAGAAACAAAGGACCAATAGTTTGGTTAACTGGATATGCATCGGGAGAAAGTATCCACCGTCGCACCATAGCCCTAAACAATAATCCTGATTTTTCTTGGAGAAGTGTACACGTCTACACTAAAATGAGACGCAAATGAAAGACAATTGGTTCGGTAGTTAATGTAGAAAAAGAGTCAATCGAAGTTGCCAATAGAATTGAGAGTAAGTTTGAAAAAGTCTTTCAATATTAAATGAGTTCGAACTGGCATCCACGTGTATAGTTGAGACAGTGATCCAGGTAAGATCCAATGAGATGTGGAAAACTCGACAGGTAGATGAAACACGTGGACCAATGATTGAATAGCTAGAGGTTTAGAGGGTTATATTTGATAAGCCGATATATACTGTTGAGCTCACATTTCCCCATCGACTTGCTTGACCTATATATTTTAATTACTGAGCCAATTAATTTATTCCAAAAAATTAAGCTGCACAAGGAAAACAAAAGCTTTAGCGTCGTAGGAACAACAATTGCAATGGAATGTAACAATAATTTCAACATTCTAGAAATAACAAACGCCGATAAGGGCATTATTCAGACAATCAAGGCAAGTAATTTCATTACCTTCGAGAACGCCGATCCTGCTTCTGCCTCCCATGCCTAAAGATTCGGATAACAATAGGTCTGATTTTTTTCGTGATTGTCCTTTATTCCTTGGACTTGAGTAGATCAAGAGTGTTTGAGATTTGTTCCCTCATATAATTTCCTGTTTTGTGTCGTTTTGCCATCTATTATATCCAAAAAAAAATAAAAAAATAAATAAAGAGAATATCTATGTACTCGTTTACCCAATTCCTTGGGATCTCATCTTTTTCAATCGCAGAACCTTTATTGCTCAAGACTTCAAATTGGAGCCCACGCAGTACACAAAAACTAGCAACTCATTTTTTTTAAAGTGTTTCGAGTGTTCTGGGCCCAAAATTTTTCGGCCCAGAAGACGTTACATTAACATAAAATAAATAGGCGAACAATACGCAATTTATTCCAATCATAAGACTTGAATATTTTTTCAACAGTTAAATCGCATACCAATTTTTTTGTTCAAAAATCAATTATGAAATTATCCTTTAACAATTTCATTCGTTTCCTTTGAATGGTGTCTATACAAATAAAATGTCTGACTACCAAAATTGAATCTCATCAGTCATCATCATCCTTATCATCTGCAGCCAATAATAAAAATAAAATTTAAAGATATTTTTAATCCTTTAATTTTTATATAAAGCGATTTTTGGTCACTTAACTTTATAAAGTATCTTTTGGTCCTAAAATTCTAAAACCGTTAATATTGCTAACTAAAAACGCCGACGCGACAAACTGAAAAGCATGGTAATAATAAAGCGTTTAATTACACAAATTTTATATATTCTTCTATTTACTTATATTTTAAATTTAAGCGTAATAGCATTTAATTACCAAATCATCACTTAAGTTTACACCGTTATCACTTTTTCCGTTAGTAAAATTAACGATGTTAGAATTATAGGACCAAAAGTATTCCTCGTGTAAACTTAAAGGACTAAAAGTATACTTTAACCTAAAAATAAATACACATTGTATCCTTTTACTTTTTTAAGTTAAATAAGCCAATGGATACCGTTGAGCTCACATTTCCCCATCTACTTGCTTGACCTCTCTATTTTAATTACTGACCCAATTAATTCGTTCCAAGAAATTAAGCTTCACAAAAAAAAAAACAAAAGCTTCAGCGTCATACGAACAACAATTGCAATGGAATGTAACAATAATTTCAACATTCTAGAAATAACAAACGCCGATAAGGGCATTATTCAGACAATCAAGGCAAGTAATTTCATTATCTTCAAGAATAGCCATCCTACTTCTGCCTCCCATGCCTAAAGATTTGGACACCCCTTGCTCATTGGAATAGCTAATTCCTTTCTCTTTCATTGCCTTTCTCACATTGGCAAGACCTTCTAGCTCCCCAGAATTAGTGTATATATTTGCTAGAAGAACATAACCTCCGGAGTCTTCAACATTCAACTCCGTCAAATTCTTGACTGCAATTTCTGCTAGTCTTGAGTTGTGATGGATTCGACACGCTGCTAGCAGAGCCCCCCAGACAGCAGCATTCGGCTTAAAAGGCATTCCTTCTATCAAATTGTTGGCCTGATCTAGTAATCCAGCTCGTCCAAGCAGATCTAGCATACAAGCAAAATGCTCATTTGCCGGAGAAAGGCCGAAATCTTTTACCATGGAGTTGAAATAATGTCTCCCTTCTTTGACTAGTCCCATGTGACTGCAACCAGATAAAACGGCAACATAGCTTATATGATCAGGTGTGCACTCTGTCTTCAACATATCTTCAAATGTCTCAATTGCTTTCCTACCCAAACCATTTTGAGCATATCCTGCCATCATAGCGTTCCAAGAAACCAGGTTTTTCTCGTGTATTGAGTTAAAAACCTTTTGTGCTTCTCTGATCTGCCCACATCTTGAATACATGGTAATGATGGCATTTGAAACTGCAATATCAGAACTAAGGCCAAACTTTTCAACTTGAGATACAACTTGCATCCCAAGTTTTAAAATAGCCAAGTCAGCACATGCGCTCATGGATGTTGTGAAGGTGATCCAATCTGATTCAATTCCTTTCCTTCTCATTGAAATAAACAGCTTAAGGCCTTCTTCCCAGCCACCATTTTGAACATACATGCTTAACATTGAGTTCCAAGTAATGACATTGCGCTCAGGCATGTTATCAAAATGTTCCCAAGCCGATTCAATGTCTCCTGTTTGAGAAAATGCAGTGATCATGGCTGTCCAAGATATTATATCTTTAATTGGCATCAATCCAAATGTGCGGCTAGCTTTCTCAATATTTCCACACTTCGTATACATTGTCATGATAGCATTCCCTACAGGAACAGATGAATCCATTCCACTCTTTACTGTATATCCATGAAGTAATTCTCCAATTGTGGCCTAGTTTTGACCTGAACAAATTCCAAGTACAGTGGAAAGGGTAAACTCATCCAGATGCACTGAAGAACACCTCATTTGGTTAAATAGTGCCAGTGCATCTTCTTCAAGTCCAAACTTGGCCACTCCACTGATCAAGGAAGTCCATGAGACTTCATTATGTTCCATTAAATTGTCAAATACATGCCTTGCAGATTCCAAGAAACCACATTTTGCATACATGTCAACCAGCCCACCTCCTATAAAGGCATCGATATTATATTCCGCGCGAAGAATCCGAGCATGCAAATGACTACCCCACTCAAGATCACATACGCTAGCACACGCACTTAGTACACTACCATAGGTCATCGAATTTGGTCTAAATCCCTTAGTGCACATCTCAACAAACATACTGGGACTCTGGACCCAAAGCCATGTTGGGAGAGAATTGAGATCATAGTATACCAAGAAACTGAGTCATGTTCAGGCATCTGAGAGAATGTACTGAGAGCCTTCTGAACTCCATGTGATCTGGAATAACCATATATCATGCTGTTCCAACAGAACAAACTTGGATTTTCAATGTTACAAAACACTTTTTCAGCAGAACTCACAGCTCCACACTTGATATACATATCAACGATTGCATTATTAATGCAAATTTCACTAAATAAATCTAATTTCGTCACAAGGCCATGCAACTGAACAGCCAATTTAATGTAGCCAAGGCACCCACAAGCCTTCAATGCACAACATAAGGGAAATGGATCAGTAACATAATTAAAATCCAGAGCCATTAACGTGAAAGTTTTAATACTATCGACAGGTCTTCCATTTTGACAGTAGCCTGACATCATAGTGGTCCAAGAAATTGAGTCCCTTAAAGGCATTTTTTCAAACAGGCCCTCTGCCTCCTTCATCCAACCTGAATAAACAAACCCATGGATCATTGTATTCCAACTGAAAATATTACGATGATTGCTATCACTGAAAACCTGAAATGCATCATCAATCAAGCCGCAGTTATAATACATATGAAGTAGATTGTTCCGCAGGAAAGTAGAAGTGTCCAGACCAGAGATTATGAGTTGGGCATGAATTTTTCGTGCTATGGGTATTTCCTCAATCGAAGAACAAGCCTTCATAGCATCATAAAACTTCTGAGTTATTTCCATGTAAGACAAGTGAACATAGTGGTCCTGGCTAAAAACAAGTTTAGGAGACAAGTTTTGTTGGGTAGAAGTTGACACATGATGAACAAGTAAGCACGAAAGGCGTTGGAATGCTTTAACCTTAACTTGATAATCTCTCCCAATTAAGCATTTGTGAAGTTGAACTCTCATTTGACTGAGAAAAAGAAGGAATTTAAATTAAATTTGAAAGAGGACTTTCTGGGCAAAAAAAACATGAGCGTTCAAAGTACAATTGAATAAGCAGGGAATAGAAGGAGCCAAAAACAAGAGAGAAGAAATGCAACAGAAATGAGTACTTACATTCGTAAAAATGAACTCACCATTATTAGCAAGTGAAGTGAATCCTAGGAGAGTCAGAAGATAAATAACAGTAAACTGTAAACCCTATGAACCCAAGCCTGCTTCAGGGATTAACAGGAAAAAGAAAAGGGTGAAATCAGATCAAATATACATATCCTCAAATACCACTATAAATTACAATTTTTAGAAAAATAGAGAAATAGTTGAAAGTTATAAACAACATGCTGCTTTTTTCGGCTATAAATGTATCCTAATCCTTGTTCAAAACAATTTCATTAGCACCCTTAGAAACTTGACCACTAGAATGCTCAGTATATCGGCAAATAAGACTGGAATATCCTTACCTCCTGAATTGAGATTTGGAGTATCTTCACATTTATGGCATCATCTATGAAAATCAAAGAAGCGCAACTACCAAATGCTGGGATATTCAACTCCAAAATTGGGATGTTTGCCTCCAAAACTTTAAGAGCATGCAGTTCCTTCACCTGATGTTCATTGCACACTTACACTCCACTAAAATAAAATGATTCCAGTAGCACATGGTTTGAGGAAATAACAAAACTTAAGCTTTCCATTTACCAGGAAGTGAACTCCTCTATAGTGATCCATTGTCTGTTCTCTGTATTCATGTTGCTGGCTATCATCCATCCTGCATCCAGAGGATTTAGCAACTAATGAAGAAGTTGGTGCAAGCAATCTCAAGATGTCAATTTTTTCCAATTCAGTTGATACATACCTTCTACAGCAGGAGCAAATCCAATGGTTTAATAACATAAGGACTATAACCTTCAATTTTCTGGCGGTAATGATTTTGGCCAATGATCTAAGAACAAACTGACATCATCCACTGCAATTACAATGAGAAAACTGTTTTAAATATCAAAGTGACTCACAAACCCTTTCCTTTCCTTAAAAAAATGCTAAGTGTTTTTTCTTAAAAGCATGCGCACTAAAAATCTTCAGCATGTTAACTCAGTCGAGGAGCTGAACGTTAGTCAGCTTCAAATACAATAAGGTAAAAGTGTGCGTTGCTTTATTTCCCACAAGGTATTCAAATATATATACAAGGCAGATGAGGGCAAAATAGAACTAAAATAGATCTGAATTACTTCTGTTAGGTAACTATCCCCTAACTATCTAACTACCCAAACTCATTACTGAACTTCAAAAATATTCTAACCTTTCTCTATCTTATCATGTATTAACTAATAACATCACGATAAGAATGAACGCAATCACACTATAAGCTATTCAAAGTGACTTTTGGAACGCGTCGCACAGCAACTTGACTGCCAAGAACATGAATTGTAAACTAGATATCCAAACCTGTCGTGGCTATAAGATATTCCCTCTTTGATTACAAACTAATGGTAATTATACAGGCATTAGTATGGTTGCAAGTAACATCCAAGACAGTTCAAATCCTAAAACAGCAGATTGCAACAACTAAGAGCTGTTCTCCCTTTCATGCCTGCACTTCCGCAAGTGACTAGTAATTACAATCTCAAAACTGCATAATGATTAAAATAATAAAAACAAAACAAAATGTAAGTTATGCCCTACCCTCTAGCACAAGACGTCACTGTGAAACCCCCAAAAACTTCGAAAAATAAATCTCTAACTTAGAATACTATGAATATTGTTACAAAATAGAGGGGTTTAATTTTTGAAGGAAAGGGGACACTTAAAGTATTTTAAAGAATAAGACATCAGTGGGTATGGAAGAATGGAACCTTGCCTCTCTTCTCCAGATGACACTGCGGATCTGGGCGATGGTGATGGAGACTTAGAAGAGCATGATGGGAAAAGAGGAACACGGTGGGCGACGAGTGAATAAAGAGGTCGGCGAGATGCGTGAAGAAAGTGAAAGGTCGGCAGCAGCGCCGGCGAGGATGGGGTGACGACGTAGGAACAGCGATGGAGGACAGAAAAAACGGCGGAGGAAATATAATTGCAACGGACGGCTCAGATTCATTGCAAAAAGAGAACGGTCCAGACTTTGTTTTTAAAGTAAAACGGTGCATTTTTATCTAAGAGGAAATGGAAAGTAGGGTTTGGAGACAGGAGAGCACAGCACAGGGAGATTTCTTTTAATTTTTCTTTTTATTCTCAGAACACCCCAAATTTCAGAAGATAAATCGCATAAATCGATTCGGTGACACGTGGTTTTATAAAAATTTATCGAGTTTTGAGTCTACATACAGCGTTTTTTGCGGAAATGGAGAAAGTACTTAAAAATTTGAACAACGAATTTAACAATGAGTCATCGATATAAAAATACTCGGACATATGATGATGCCCGACGATACCGATATATATATTACAAAATCTCCCGAAGGAATTATTCATGTGATACAAAGAATACAAAACTTTATAATTACAATTTACATTAACTATACTCTTCAACCAAGCCTTGAGTAGACTTGGGACATGTAAACCTAACTCGCTTAGATCATCCCATTTGGCCAGCCGGGTAGGTCTAGTGGGAGTCTCACCGTCTTGGGGATCGATTGATTGTAACCACATAGACGACCCTTCTAGTTTAAGCACCAAATGATATGAAATAACCTTATTAGATTCATGCGACTACGGTGCTCATTGACTTTCTTCCTCATTTCCTTTAACCGGTACCTTCTCACGGCTCCATCTACCTGTACCTTTTTCGATCCCGGTTTCTTTACCTGAACTATTAGACAGATCTGAGATCCAATACCCATCGGACCTCAGGTAACAGTTAACCTCATATGAAAAGTATAACAGTATATGTATGACAAATATTCATTACATTTCAGCAGTAATCAACACATAAGCACAAAGCAGATGTATGATCAGATCACAATGACGTAACATAAGCACAAAGCAATATGTAAAGTCCCACAACTTGTCTCGCACATACCCTATGCCACGATCACAACACGTGTCCTCGCCGCTAGGAAAACAATCTCACGGCATTATCAAGACTATAACCCGTATCGTTCGAATGTATATAAACAAATGACCCAAGACAGAGTCTTAGCCACAGACATGAATCATTTCATCACATATAAGAATACAAGACACATCGTAGTTAAAGTTACGATGACGCGAACGTACCTTTCCTTCTATGTGAATAGTAATTTACTATTCATGTACACGTCACTATTCACGTATACGGTACTATTCATGTATACGGTACTATTCACGTATAGTAATACGCTCGTCCATCAAATCTGCCTCCGGAATCCTCAGATATCCTATAAGGATGATATTTATCAATATCTAGCAAAGATAACAGCATTTTAGGTACAAATTACCATTTTACCCCGACTCCCTTAATCTGGCGAATTTCGCTAAAGCTTCGCTCTTTGACTCTATCTCTCCAAAATTTGGACATATCTCTTCTCCCAATATATTTTTGAAATAAATATCATATTTATCCCTAAAACATAATATCTAAACTATTTTGGTAAAATAAAGATCTACCTAGCATTTCTACTATAACTACCGAAAGAACTACTAAAGCTTAAGACTAAGGACCGAAGAACTTACCCAGAGCTCCGCTAGATTTTCTCCGGACTCCTCCTTCTCTCTAACCTCTCTCTAGAACATGGTTTTGGTGTGAGAAATGAGAAGAAGTGAAGCCTATTTATAGGGAGGGAAAATGGGTCCTAAGTGTAATTTTCACTTCGGGTCATTCTACGTAATTTTCCCCTAGCCAAATAGTGACTCTTCCCGTGACTTCGCCTCTCACATTTTAAAATTTTTAATAATATAATATCTTAAGTTCTACTTTAACGAAACTCATTTCCAGATTAGACCAATCACTATCACTTTTAAATTTTGAGTATACTTTTTGGATGGTAGTAAAATATTGGGATTTATGGTCTAATTAGACTTCCTAGTTGGACTAAACTTATTCTTCAAATTAGCAAAAATAACCTTCACCTGGTCTTATTTTCGAGGTTAAATTATGTGGGTTCCCAGATAAGTCCTTATATTTTCTCCGGATTTCCACATCTTCACAACTATTCCATATAGCGTTCGTAACGAAGTGGGAGAAAGAATATTATATTATTATTCAAATAGTAAATTACTATTGAGTGGGTCCGCGCGGACATTTTTCAAACTTAACGTGAATTCTGTCGGCAGAGGAGATATAATTTGACGTGGGTCCCACATGAATAGTAAATACGTATTTATGAATAGTGAATACGTATTTTTGAATAGTAAATACTATTCATGGGTCCAAAAATTCTGATTCCAAATTTGTCACTCCCAAAAATAGGGCATAGTAGTCTCCCAAAAATAGGCAAATTCTCAAATATAGGGTTCCAGATAAACAAGTATCCGGGTATTACATATTCAATGTCTCAAATTAAATAAGGGATACGATATTGTCACTACCAAGTCACTATCACTTTTTCACTGTTAGATCATAATCTCAATGGGAGAGAGAAATGATAAAGGTAGAAGAAATTATAATCTAACAGTGAAAAAGTGGTAGTGACTTGGTAGTGACATAAAATTGGTAATAACAATATCTTATTTCATTAAATAAATAGATTTTAAATTAAAAGATAACAAGGAACACGGTTTTCAGAGTTGGACCGGACCGAACAGTCCAATGGTCGAACCATCATCCGGTCACAACGACAGCATGAATTTTGCATTTAAGCTGCTTCAGCGGTTAGCCCTCTTTAGGCCGTTATTTACTCGTTATTAAGCCGGAAACCGCTATTGAGCCCACACCTGAAATGGTTTTATAAAAACTGGGTGGGTCAACATAAAAGAATTTGATAATTAACAAAACATATTAATAGTACTCATAATTTTTTACCTTGATTTTTACCCTTATAATTTTATTATAAATAAGTTAATCTCCTACCACATGTTTTGAATTGCAAAAGTATTTTCATAGTACTCATATTTTATTTTTATTTTTATTTTTTCTAACACTCACTTTTTTATAATACATATGTCATAATATAATTATTATTTTAACAATTATAATTTTTTTTAATTTCATTAATGTTAACTAATATAATTCAAAATGTATTTTTGATATTTAAATTGTATTCATAATAAGTGATATATATCTAAAATATATTTTTTATTTCATCTTGTTGGATATATTTTGTGACTATTAAATTTTTTATCAAATTGGATTAGGGCCCCCTATCTACTTAATAATATGGTTAATTTTTCTTTATGTTTTACTGTAACTAGTACTTGGTAATATTTTTATTTTATTATTAATATCGTTTTGCCTTGTTATCAAAAAAATATTAAAAGTGGATTAAGGATTAATTATATTTTAATCATTATATATTTATATAATATTATTTTATTTTAATTATTTTGTCACTAGCCCGACCGAATGACCTAACTAATATATTCAAACCATGACCTGTTGATCTTTCCAGCTCAATGTCCGGTCCGGCCTTTAAAACATAAATAGGGAGCATGATATCATTGTCAAGGGAAACAAGGGTGGAAGTTTACAAGTAATTTTGTGGTTGAAGGGTATCATTGATAAGTGTATGTTTGACATCGTGCCTATTTATAAGAGTCTAATAGTCGAATCAAGTGGTTTAAGAATTTAGTTAAAATTATTTTAAAATTATATGTATGTTTGAAATAATTTTTTCTCAAGTATACTCTAAAGGGGCAAGTAAAAAAGAGAAATAAAGTAAATATAATTATCTCTAATAATTTAATTCATGCAATATATATAATTAATGAGGAGAAAAAATTATTAAATGTTTTGAAACAAGGCTTTCATAAAGAGATTGAGGTAATTCAAATTTTGGACTCATATATATAAAAGAATATGTATGTATAAATATAATTTAGAGAGAATAATGAATCCTCTTGCATAATGATAATAAATTTCCCTGAAATTGTATTCAACGAAACAAGTGTCTTTATTTGACAATCTGTCCATTCACTTGAAAAATTGATGCGGTATATCATATATCCACTTGAATTCTCTATAAAATCCATTACTTTGAGAACAACTCAAAAACTAATTTGTTGAAGTTAGCCAAAATATATGGTAAGAAGTATTATTCTTGTATACTAACACAGGCAATATCGTTATCTTACTGGAAAGAGTTCTGTCTGCTTAAGAAAAGTACCTTTAGAAGAGATCAATAGACATTAAGCCCATGAGAATAATTAAAAAAAAAAAAAGCACGAGCTCACACAACCCTTCTGTTATGGACTTATATATTGGGTCTAGATATGATGCAGCCTAATAAGGACACTTTATGGCATAATCCTTTGCACGGTGAGTGGAACAGACACCTGGATGCGCACAACACAAGGGCCAAAACCCTAAAGGTAATACCTATAAATAAGAGATTAACTTCACAGGTGCACACATTCTATTCATATCATTTTATTATTTAGTCTCACTGTGCACACACCCCACCCCCTTTGGCTAATCGTCATTTTTATGTAGCACAATGATCATATGATATTATTTGGTGTCTTTCTTATAGATATCATAGAACAATCACCTTCGATCTCTTCGGTGTTAGCTTATATACATCCCGGAGAGTATTATTAATCCTATATCAATCATCCAATAATCTATTGAGATTAGACATCTGTGTTCTTACAACAACACACCTTTAAAAAAGCTACTCGCAATTAGAGCATTCAAACTTATAAACTCACATTTAAAAATAATTAAAGAAAAATCTGTGTCATTAAACTATTAGGCGATTATAGGAATTTGCATAGTAGTTTTTATCTAAATGTGAATATTGAATAGTGTATGATATTCTTTTTCAATGTGGACCTAATTTAAAAAGTGAGACACGCATAATTATCAATAGTTGGAACCGTCCTTTGAAGAAGCTCCACAATTTAGAAAAGTTTGGCAATTTAGCATCATATTCATGACCTGCATGCCCAAATTTTGTTTCTTACCAGCATCTAATTACTTGAAGATGTAGTTCTAATCCGATAATTCACAATGATAGGTGGTAGAACCTTGCGTATAAGAAACAACATGAGACACTTTTTCGTACATATCTTTTTTTTTTTCCATATAAAAAACCTATCAATAGGATGAGTCACTATAAATTTCATCTAAAGTTGTAATATTCACAAATTATGTATAATATGTTGTATTTGCAATTCACACTATATGAAAACATTTTTTTAAAAACATAAATATAGAATTCATTTAGTGTCAATGAATCTCAATATAAATCAAAAGAGTAGGGATAACTCTTTTATCCTTCATCAACGACCGCTTCTTGAAAAGGAAGATGGTTGTTGATCAAGGAAAACAAATTTCCTTACAATAGTTTGATCTAACTTAGCTAGATGATCCGCTAACAAATGAGTTCACATTAGGTGCTATTCTCTTATGTGTTTTTTAAGTGCTATTCCCTCTAATTAGAGGGATTAGGAATTTTTTAAATTTTTTTATATATTCTATTTATTTAGATGAGATTATATCTTTGCATCTTGAAAAAATTTGTACACCCAAAAAATCTCAAATTAATTAATTTTCAGTCATGCATTCAAAAATATTTTTCCCGTAACCCAATATCTTGGAAATTAATTATTTTGAGATACTAGGTGTAAAAAAAAAAAATCAAGATGCATCATATAATCTAATCTATATAAATAAAATATATAAAAAAAATAAAAAAAAAAATTCATAATCCCTTTAATTAGAGAAAATAAACCTAAGGGAATAAAGACCTAATTAATCCCTAACGAAATTGTGGTTCCTAGGAACATAGCTCATTAGCACCTACCAATTCCGAGATAACCACAACCTAGCATCTACAATGATGTCATTAAAGGGGTGGCCGGTTTTTATCACCTCCCTTTGTTAACAGATTAACAAACTCAACACAATCAGTAAGAACAACAACATTTATGTATCCTCTACTCCAGTATATCTGTAGTCTTTGAATGGCTGCAATAATCTTTGTATTATATAGGCAAAAGAAGAAAAAAAAATATTATTTGAACTTTAAAATCTTAAATCAGTAATTTCTTAATTACTATATTTTTGTCATTAATACATATGTTCTTATAAGTAATAAGGCTGATTTGAGATTTTTAAGTTTAAATAATATTTAATTTCTTACCCTTTTCCCTATTAGATATATTGATATATTAATTATTAATTAATTAAATAAAAAGGAAAACAAAAGGAAAGAGCTTGAAAAGGTCGGTGAAATGTGTGGAAAATGAAAGCCTAAAGTACAATGAAGCTCTGGTCTTGGATTTGGCCGTTGAATTTTTCTAGCGTGATGGTGTGCTGCGGCTTGAACATCACTTCATTTACCTATAATTTCATATTCTTTTTCTAAAAATATTATCTAAAATATTACGTGTCATATAAAATCTAAAAATACTCTAGGTTGCTATTTTACCGTTTGTGAGAAGCGATAATTAAATTTAATATTTTCTATTTTAATTATTAATAATTTTCATGCAAAAAAATTTAATAATTGATGATCATTTAAATACTTGGATTTGGGTTTGAGTTTCAATAAATACCAATTAACTGGTCGAGATGAGGGCTTGAGGCAATACTTAAATTTAACTTGGTAATATCGAATATCAATATGAAATGTTATATGAGAAAAATCTTAATTACAAAAAAAAAAAAAAAAAAAAACGTAACGTCAATGAAATTTCTTCCCTATTAGCTTTGCTTGGAAATTTACATTATGCCTTCCAATTTGGACTATTGTTCCTCTCAATTATTGGCATCGTATTAATTATTATATTAATTTTTCTGTGGGTAATCAATCCCTATAAATAGCAAAATCGAGACTCTTTATAAGTTCACTTCTACCATCATCTTTCTCTCTGCATCTCTTTCTTCCAAATCCCTTTCAGCTATCAGACTGTACGTCCTCACATAATCATGAAGGTATGCTAGAAATGATTTTTTTTTTAAGAAAAAAAAATTGTTTTTTTTTTGGTAACCGTGCATGGCTTGGCTATTTGATATATACACAGAATGACAGGAAACAAATTAAACAAAAATGTTAAGAACCCTAATTCTTAGTTTCTTGGTTTTTTTTCCACATCAAACAATGGATATATTATTTATCACTTTATGATGTTAAGTAAACCAAAGTATATTGCTTCTGTTCAATTACTATTGAATAAATGTTTCTTGTCCCATTGACATTTGCTCGTTTTTTTTCATATGTGCGTAAATTAAATTTCAATACTCCTACATTTATAGGTAGTATAGAATGTAATGAACAAAAAATGTTTCATTCATGCACACACCCACATATGGGGAAGAATGATTGTCCCAAGAAGAAATAATTTTTTAAGTTTTGTTCATTTTTCATAATATTTTAGTAGTGGTGTTTTTTTCCTTGCAAGTCAAATATGAATATATATATATATATATATATATATATATATATATATATATATATATATATATATATATATATATATAGTTGAGCTGATGATGAAATGTTTGTGTGAACCGACGCAGCAAAAGGTGGTGATAAAATTAGGGTGCATGAACAACCACAAGTTGAGATCCAAAGCCTTGAAGATTACTGTTAGCTTTTCTGGTGAGTATATCCATTTACCCAAAATTTAAAAACAATTGCAATTTTTTTGTTGATAAGTGAGGCCAACTTGTATATTTTATGGAGTTTGAAAAATAAATAACACTTGAATATAAATTTTATACCCATGCACTCCTTAACTTAGGGGTTAAATAACTAATCTGCGTAAAAAATGGGTATTGATTTTCTTTAAATATCATATCTAATCGTTTACATTTAAGCTACCCATTGATGGAAACTCTTCTAATATGTTTAATCAATAGGGACAATTTGAAAAAAAAATAAAAATCGAGAGACCAAAATGAACTGAGAGTTTACATTTAAGATCTACTTAAACCTCTAACTAATTAATACATTTAAAACTAGAGAGAGTAAATTTTATTAACGATTAGATTCATATTGCACACAAGTTTAAGGAATAAATTGAATGAATGAGTAAGGACTTCTAAATATTAAGATTGGTTTTCTTAGAGTTTGTATATTTTTATGGTGGTGATTGAATTTTGTTAAGTGAAATTGAAAACAAAATGCATATGGATGCAGGAGTGGAAGGTGCAAGATTCAAAGGGGAAAAGAAAGATGAAATAGAAGTGATAGGGGAAGGATTGGATATAGTTAAGCTCATAAAAATACTTAGGAAGTGTGTTGCTCACGCTGAGCTCCTAAGTGTAAGTCCTTTCAAAGAAGAAAATACTAATAGGACACAATATATCAAAAGTATCATCCCACAACAACTTGATCATAGGACACTTTGTTCTTATTCACAAAGTGTTCCCTATTACCCAGTTCAACACTACTCCACTGCTTCATACCAATATCAAGATCCTTATTATTGTTCCATCATGTAAGATTGTAAGGCACGTCCAAGAGAATTGTTCGGCACTTATTTACATGCATCCCATGAGTACATTAAATAAACTCACTTTTCATGTCTCACAAATAGTCACTAGGGTTGTTCATGGTGGTTCTATCTTGATTGTCATATCTTGGTTTTGGTCATGTTGGTCTCAACTTGAAAAGTTGCAGGACAAGACAGAAGCAAACTAAGACAGAAAGAGGAGTGATATAGGACAGATACAAAACTACTCTTTTATAATGGCAAATGCGCTATGTGTGTGTGAAGACCCTTGTTATTATGCCATGATGTAAGAAAAGGATTGTTAGGCACGTTTTTTTAAAAGTGTACTCAATTAGTCTATTAAATAAACTTCACTATTCATGTCTCATAGGCTTGTTTATTATTATTATCAACTAAATGCTTTTTATTATTGAGTTTAATGTATTCTAACATTTTATAATTAATATCAAACTTCTCCAAATAAATTTGTTTAAATTTTATCCCTCTTTTTTACGTTCAACACATCAATCTCTCCCTAACTTTTTGTTTGTTTTAGTATTTCTAAAGCACATTTTTTCTACAAATGAGACAAGCCTTCTCACATATTTATCTTATATACTGTAAAATCACTTTTAAAAAGGTAAAACAATTCAAGTGGGTTAACTAAAATTTCTAAGATTGTATAAATAAACATTGTTGTTAATTTGTCCCTTTTTACTATTAAAACATATCCCTTTCGCTCTTAATTATATGAACACTTTTGTAGTGTAAATCATTTTTATGCTTATTTCTTATGATGACATACCTTTAAATAATATTCTCATTTAATCACATGATATCATTTTTCAAAATTATTGTTGACAATTTTATCTTTTCGGTTTCATTTTTCCAGTTGTGGCTTAACTTAAAAAGATCTATATTACTCTTCAGGTACCTAAACCTTTCTTGAGGTTTTGCAATTAGTTATATCTCGACACTCTTCTGGAGTGCCTGCCTCCTTAATATGATAATCTTAATTATATGCTTCAATTTATCCATAATATTTATATTTGAACCGAATGGTTTCTCATGCTTCAATAATGTCTCACTTGTATTTATATTGATTGGAGCATTTTTAGCTGGAATATGAGATTTAGTATGTCTCATTTAGGTCCGTAATTTCATCTGGCAAATACTTTATAATATTTCATGAATTCATAGTTTGATGAACTTCAGGTTCATACTTCTATATTCGAGAATGTTTAATAGTAATAATGCATTCTATGTATTATCTTTTCTAGCTATTCAATTTCTCCCCTTCATATTAGGAAAACAATGTTAAATGACAATTGACTAATCATGCAATATAAGTCTCATAAATCCATTTATTTCCTCTAGAAACATCATTTTGTTTAATATAGAGACAAACAAGAAAAAGAAGGTCCTTACCCAACATTTATCTCAACTTTCTTTCTATATCCATCTATGTGCATTGTGATGGATTAATAAGCATTGCACATTCAAATCTTTTAAGATAGAATTTGTCTTGCTCCAGACCAAAAGTCAATTTTATATGAAGAATTTTGTTGGCTTGATTTATATAAGTGCTGCAATAAAAAAGATTAAATAGCCAACATTGGCATAAAAATTTTATTCTCACAAGCATTGATCTAGCTATTTATGGAGGCTTTAATATATGATTTCTGGATTGTATAATCTGGAAATTGCACACTTAATTTATTCAAACAATATTGCAAGCTTCAGGTTGCAAGCTAATAATCTCACATGTAATCATCTTATAGACGCATCTTTCAAATTTATCCAACAACTGTATGGTTTATATGCTATTTCAAATGGGCCCATATAATTTTGTCTGACATATTTCTAGAAATGCAGAGATCCATTACTTATCATTGTTATTTCTCGGTTTATGAGTTTTGATGATAACAAACTTGAAAAAGAAACGAAGACTTGATGATTCAAGTCACTCAAGTGTATGTTTCCAAAGACTCGAGTGTAGAACGTATTTAAACTAAAACTTAAATAAAAAAGACGTTTTTGAAAAGCTGCTGAAGTGTTCTAAGATGAACACTCAAGTGCTTTAATGAATGCTCGAGTGTTGGCCTCACACTTGCAAAGATTTTTACTAATACTCGTATCTCTTGTGAAAGTGTTGTGTTGAACACTCGAGTGCTGGTTCAACACTCACTAGGAATTTGCCTTGCACTAGCTTCATTTCTAGAAGTGTTGTGTAGGACACTCGAATGCTGGTCCAACACCTGCAAAGGTTTTCCTTACACTCACACTCAATCTAGAAATATCAAGTTAAGCACTCGAGTGTAAACTCCAACATTCGAGTGCAAGGTAAACACTTCTAATTTCAGTGCATGACACTCGCTGATGAATCAAAAGTGCTGTCTATTTTGTGATAAGCACTCAAGTGTGACTTTATGAACACTGAGTGTTTAGTATAAATTAAAGTTATTTATCTAAACTCTTTTTCGAAACAATATTTTACCACTCACACTCAAGTGTGACTGTATGCACACTCGAGTGTGACTTTGTCAGCACTCGAGTGATTGGTAGAAAATGAAATTCTTGTCTTTCAACAGTCTTTTATCAGACACAAGATTCATCAGCACTCAAGTGTGACAAAATGCACACTCGAGTGTGGCACTTGAGTGCACCTAGAACAACACTCAAGTGTGTGTTCTTTCTACACTGAACTTTCGTCTTCGAGAATTCAAATTTACTATTTAATTTATCTTTACATTTCATTAATACTCATGCTACTTCTCAAAGCTACTAAACGTATTTGGTTATGAGTTTCGATGATTTGAATCATGGATTACATCCAAAAATACAAAAGCATGATTATGTGTCAAAGTAGTAAATGCGATGACAGAAGACGAGCAGACGGAAGCGATCTCAAAGCAGGTCAATGAATATCATCTGAAACGTCAATTACAGCGAAGCAAAAGCGACCGAACCTTGAAATCTTCCAACGACTCCAATTTGTCTCTAACAGAAAGCTTCATCAGTCTAACGTAAAGTTTGAACACTCAACGGAAAGTTTGAAGTTTCACAACGGTTATTAATGGCTTTGAACTATAAATACGTGAACATTCAATACGGAGCAACTACCCAAGCACATGATCAATTACTGCTTATTCATTACTCATAAATTCTCTGTGAAATATCGTCTGATATTTATTGTTCATCATGTTATATATCTACTCTGTGAAAGAGTGATTGAATCTATTTTATTTCTATAAAATCTCAAGATAGTGGGACCTTGCGTGTGGTTGTTAGATTACAACTTGTAAGGGGGAGTGAGTCTTATAAAGATTACTCTGTAATGGTTCCAAGAACCTGGTTAATCTTAGAACAATAGTGAAGATCACAGAGACGCTCTGGGGACTGGACGTAGGTCGTCAGGATATTAAAGCCGAACCAATATAAACAACTATGCACACTTCGGTGATATTCTTCTAACTTTATCCATTCAATTTGATAGTTTATTAACTTCGTTTTGAATTTTTAATATCACTCAATTCACCCCCTCTTGTGCGAAACATTTGGCATTAACAATAATGACCAATAAGATTCTCATAGTAAATTTTGTTTGAGAACAAACATCACATAATAATTCTTGAATAATATGTTAGTTATTCATGAAGAATCTTCTAGTTCTTCAATAGATGACAATATAGAATCTTATCTATAATTTGTTGCATTATATATATATGACTCGGATGATCAAACAAGTTATGTCAACAATAAATTTGTTTGGATCAGTAAACTTCTGGTTTATTGACAAATGTCTCAACTAATCGTAAACTTTTCAATTTCCATAATATATTAATTTAAATCATAATCGACATCCATTCTCGAGATCTATTAGGCTTTGTGTGGGAACTATATGAGTATAACTTTTCAAAAATAGCTCACACTTGTATTTTCACAATTCCCCTTCAAGTGTGAGTCATATAATCACACTTCCTGTATATCTGTATTTCAAAGACAAGCTAGTACTAGTATATAATAGGCCAATAATCTATCTTTCACTTTAAAACTTAAGTACTTAAAAACAATGTATTGAAACAAATTCAAAATACATGATGAGCAACAATGACCTTATTGCTTATAAAAGCATAAATGAAAGTAAAGCATAAACTAAATTCGAAAAACCATAATATATATATATATATATATATATATATATATATTTATTTGTTGTTCCAACCAAACTCATCTAAACATAAAAATCGGTCACTTGCAAGTATGCTATAGCATTACCTCCAACAATGACCTTATTGCCTATAAAAACATAAATGAAAGTAAAGCATAAACTAGATTCGAAAAACCATAAAAATAAATACACACACACATATATATTATTGTTCTTTCAACCAAACTCATCTAAACATAAAAATCAATCAAATCCAAGTGTGCTATAGCATTACTGCCATATAATTTTATGCTATTGCAGAACCAAATTGGATACGTCCATTGATAACGGGGCTTTTGGAAGAACAAACATCTTCTGGTGGTTATACAACTCCTTTAATTTGGTCTAAAGAACAAGGGGGTCTTTTAATGCTAAATATTCAATTTTGAGGCCTTCATGCTAATGGTGGCATATAAAAATCATGGATCAGACATTCAAGATAAGTAATTCTCTATGATAATAACAAAGGCTATAAATTTAAATCTCATAATATTTAACATAGTTCAGAATAATATAATAAATGGGAATTCATACAATAAGAAATATAAAAACGCAATATAATAATACAAACAATAATAACATGAAATTTGTAAAGGCAATAAATAATTTATAGAGTAAGATATTATAATAAAAATTAAAACTTTATGGCTTCAGGCTATTTAATTCTTATGGCTTTGGTTTAACTATTATGGCTTTAGACCTTTTATCTTCAAGATAAAATTATATGGTGATGAGCTTGCTTTTGTCGCTAAAGCAATCAATTAAACTATGTCCTAATTAATTATGCAGTTTAGGGTCAACCTAGGTCATTCTCCCAAGGAGCAATATGTGAGTTTTTCTTTAAGTTGAATTTAGGTGATAAAAATGCAATGAAATAAAACTAAACTAACTAAATAGAAGATAATAATGACTCCAAAACCTATATGAGAATGAAACTAATCTAGATGTAGATGCAAATTTGGGGGGTTTTTGTTATGAGAGAATAATTATAATCCTAAGAAGAAAATTAATTAACAACAAATCAGGCAACGAAAATCTAGTTCAGTTATGACGATAAAGGGGACAACTTAGGATTCACATGGAGTAAACTTTCTTAGCCTAAATCAATTAATTAGACCAAAGGGGTGAATGGAGAATTGGAATTAATTAATTTAATTATCTAATTGAAACATGGGAAACCCTCAAGTTCAATAACACTTATTCCACTAGAAAACTCATAAATGAAATAAGCGGTGGCTAATTAAACTCATTAAAAACCAAACCCAGTCTAAATAATTTTGGAATCTTGTTCACAATTATCTAACTAAACAACTAAACAATTTATCAATCTAATTAAACAATTAAATCGATAAACCTAATTGACAATTAAATTAATAATGAAAACTCAATTATTAAATCAATTGACAATATAAAGGTTGTAAACAAAAATCTTATCTCAAACATAAAAACTTCAATTTATCAATCCAATCCAATAGGAGTATGTTTACAGTTTAGACTGTTCTTAATTAACATAACTTGAAATCATTTAAAACTAAACTATCTCAAGTCTCGAATTAAAAAGATAAAAAGAACAACACTTCCTTGTGGTTTTCAAGTGTAAGCTCCTCGACTTTAACTTCCCCCAGACTCTTTCCAAGTTGCCTCCTAAAGATCTCAAGCTGCCATGGAAATCTCCTCCTCAAACTCTTTCAAGCACTTCGTCACAGCCATGGGATGAAGAAGAATTGAATTAATTATTAAATCAATTTCGTTGTCCGCGCATCCACCCACGTACTGGAGGAATATATATAAGTTGCACTTGGTGAATAGAGAATGCAATAGAATTTGAGAAGGTGGACCCCGCGACTTGATTAAAGGAGTGGATGAATGGATGAATTAATCAAGATTTATCCTGTGCGTGTTGCAGCTCTGCGTGCATGAATGCGGCTCTCAATGAGAATGTAAATCTTCCTTTGGCGGTTAGGTTAATTAATAGGGAGAAAGAGATAGATTTTTGGATAACAACTTGAGTCCATCAAAATTTAAGAAACCCAATAAAATTCCACAATTGGATTCCTTTTTAGCTTTCCGAAAAATTTTACACCATAGGATCTCTAATATGATAAAATCGTAATTTATCATATTTTAAGAAATATTATTTAATCACAAGATATTAATCAGAATATCAATATTTAGACCCAATAATCTTATAATTAATTCTGATTTATATTATTTCCTAAAATTAGCTAATCATCCAAATATTATCTAATATATCCCAATTAGCCTAAAATAATCCCAAAAATAAATGATTAAGGTGGGATAAAATATATATAAATTGGGATTTATCAATGGCTTTTGGCTTTTTATCTTCAAGATAAATTATATAGCTTCCGGTCATCCAATAAAATAGTCGTTCCTCGACATTTAGCACCTAGATGGATCTCAACATATAAGATCCGTGACATATAATTTTTTCATGTGATATCAAGAGCAATAAATTCAAGTTTGGTAAGGTTGGACATGATTCAAACTAAAAATAATGATAACAATTAGAAACATGGGAAGATTAATAAAACATAAAGCATCGTCATGAATTAAAATATGAGAATTCATAAATCATAATTAACATATTAATAAACAACATAATTGAAGGGAGCAAAAATTTCATGAGTAGTCAACATATAATTCAATAAACAAATTTTCTTGAAAATATTCTTCATAAATAAATATTTTACCATTAAAATCATAAAGTCAAGAATTAATATACATATATGAAAATAAATAACATATAACAATATCTATAAAGGATAAATATAGAAAGAGGAGGTAGAATCTAAGTGATGTACACACACACGGATGAGGAAATCCATGATCATATTTATCACATCATATATAGGGTAAAGGAGCAAAAATACACATGTGCTTTACCCCTGGGAGCGCCCAGCACCATGTGCTTTTTTTAGGAGCAAAAATACACATGTGGTTAGAAAATAAATGCAAAAGTCACACCACCGTTAAATCTGACTTGACGGTGCTACTTTGGAGGGGGGCCCACACTATTTTATGAAAAATACCAAAATGCCCCTATTTTTTTTTTTTTTAAAAAAAACCTGCTCCAAGTTCATCTGGACTCCCCCCACCATCTCGATCTGAATCCAACCCCCCCACTTCCTCGATCTGGACCGAGGACGAGTGATGTGTGATTATGCAAGAAGGAGAACAATATTCTGAAGTTGATCCTAATTTATCACCATCATCACCAACCTTTCCCTGTGGTTCCCCTGATTCTTTTGAATGTTTTCCAGATAACCGATCAGATATGGCAAAGGATAGCTCTATTGAAGTCATGGAAGATTTCTCTGCTCTTCCCACTTCAGATTCTTTTTCTTGTTTTCTAAGCAACAGCCCAAAGTTCAATTCCAAGTCCCCAACACTCTCACCCTCCAGTTCTGATTATGCCAGTTCTTTTACATTTTCACCTTCATCTACATAATGGTCTGACTTGTCGCATGTGTCTTCTAGGCAGCCATCACCATCTAGCATCGAACCAACTGATCCTTTTTATGCCAAAGATCTTTCTTTCTCAAAGAACTCGTTACTTCTCAAAGCTGTTTCGTCGCCTAAAGAGGAGCCATTTTGTGCTAACCACACAATGGGATTAAGTGTAAAAAAATAGAAAATAGAAAAATTTAACATAAATATAGTAATAATAAAAGTATATGGCAAATAAATTAGATAATGAACAAATAAAATAAATGAATAAATGAATTATACATATACATGTGTGTGTATACATATATGTGTGTGTGTCTATATATATATATATATATATATATATATATATATATATATATATATAAAAGCACAAAACAAAAATAATAAATATAAATAAAATGAACTAGTATAAAATATAAGATAAAATAAAGAAAAGAAAAGAAAAATAATCTCCAATCCTATAATAGGAAATTAAAGTAATATGACTTTTGGCCATATAATAGTGAATCAAAGAAATATGACTTCTAGCCATATTATATCATGATAAGAAATTAAAGTTATATGATTATTGGTCATATAATTTCAAAATAAGAATAAAAGGAATATGGCTTCTGACTATATTATAGGAAATTAAATCAATATAACATTTGGACATATATTTTCTGAATAAGAAAGTAAAGCAATATGGCTTCTGGCCATATAATTTTAGAATATAAAATCAGAGGTGTATGGCTTCTGGCCATTCTAAAATAACAATAACAATAATATAAAAGAATTCTTAAAGGAGATCGAAACATTAATCTCCAATCTTAGCTATGGAATCGATATTTAAAATAATCGGGAAAAGTATACATTCGTTAGAGCTCTTGTCTTGATAATGTGTTATAAAATAAAGGAAAAGATGAGAAGAGAAAGGAAGAATCAATAGAAAGTAAGAAAGAGTAATTCTTATTCATTATTTTTTGTTGTTTGAAATAGACAACATATACCTTCTATTTATAGACACAACTCTCTAATATATAATTAATGTGATTCCATAATCATAGTAATTAATGGGTGAGAATAGGAAATTATGGGAGATATGGATATCCACAAATATAATATTCATACGAGAGGATATTTATAAGGGGTAAGTAAGAGAAAAATAGGGTGATAATTGTTATTCTCTATGTGTTTTGATGATAACTGACAATTGTAAACGTAAGATAAAATGAGTTTCTGATAAGTTAAAAAAAAGAACTTGTTTGTCGGTGAATACTCGAGTAATGGTTTCATTACTCAAGTATTGAATACTCGAGTGATGGTTTCATTACTCAAGTATTGAGTTGACAAAGTGAATGGCTCCTTCGTGCAAAAATGATCATTACTCAAGTATTGATTCCAATACTCAAGTAATGAACTTACAGAGATCATTCAAAGTTCTTTTTCTTCTCACAAAGATCAATACTCGAGTAATGGTTTGATTACTCGAGTAATGACCAAACAGAGACTCTTCATCTAAAAGGCGAAATGTCAATACTCAAGTATTCATATGGATACTCAAGTATTGGTCATACGAAAATGATTAAAGTATTCAACATGTGAATACTCGAGTATTGGTTTGAATACTCGAGTATTGAAGCGAACATAAAGTTTTCAAAGTTTTTCACATGTTTATCAATACTCAAGTATTGAAATGAATACTCAAGTATTGAGATGACGAAACTTCACAAATATTTAAAACAGTTCAATACTCAAGTATTGAGTCGAATACTCAAGTATTGACTTGGAAAAGATCTCACAAAGTTTTCAAATAGTTCAATACTCAAGTATTGGTTTGAATACTCGAGTATTGGCCATACGAAGGTTTGTTATTTCCAAGTGATTTGAATACTCAAGTATTGAGATGAATACTCGAGTATTGACTTGGAAAAGTTTTCACAAAGTTTTCAAACAGTTCAATACTCAAGTATTGAGTTGAATACTCGAGTATTGGGCATACAGAGCTTGGCTCTTTTTCAAATATTTTGAAAACTCAAGTATTGATTTGAATACTCAAGTATTGAAGTTTTGGACTTAAACTAATTTTCACATAAAAGTTCAATACTCAAGTATTGGTTCAATACTCGAGTATTGGTCTTACTCAAGGAAATTGTCCAACGCTCAAATCATGTAATGCCTTCTCTGGAAAATGAATACTCAAGTATCCAGATGAATACTCAAGTATTCACATTAGTGCACAGTGCAATACTCAAGTATTGAAGAACATACTCAAGTATTGGGCGCAAGTATTCAAAATTCAAACCATACGAATTTGTGATTTCATCGTGTTTGATCTCAATGCTTTCTATTATCATTCTTATATATTCCCAGCTATGTTTAATCACTTTGTTAGTGAGTTTCAGCTTGCTTAAACAAGATTAAATGAAGATTTAATACAAAAAGCAAAAGGTCATCGAGTCGTAACATTAAATGCTAAACCCGAAAGTTGCATACTTTTGGGAAATCCTTCGCACACGCTTACAAAGGATTAATGCCTACCTACCACATCCAAAGAATGCTATTCCAACGGATTTATCTACTAGAAGTCAACTCGAACTTCCGCCTAAATGGATTAAGTGAAGATTAGAGAGAGAAGAAGACCAAAAAACGAACCCGAACCTTGGTTAATGTCACCAACGGTTATATGAAGAATTACAACGGTCATTTAATGCCTTCTCGCATAAATAGAAGGGCATTCAATTTCTCTCAAAAACTAAGACACCAGAAAACGAAAATCATTCAAAGCTTTCAACTACTCTTTTTGTTTTTCTGTGTAAAGTATCTTTTGATACATCAATCTTCAGTGATTATCATTATCCACTCTTAGAGAGAGTTTTTATCTGTAAATTCACTTATTGCAAAGAATCACAAGTCTGGGGACTTGGTGATTGGGAGTCATTGATTACAACTTGTAAGGGGGAGTAAGTTCTAGTGAGAGAATTACTCTTGAGTACGTAGTCCGTAATCTTTTGATAAAGTGGAAATCTCGGTGTGGGCGAGGACCGGACGTAGGTCGGTGGTTGGACCGAACCATTATAAATCTTTATATCTTGCTCTCCTACTCTTATCTCTGATTATCTCTGTTTTCCTTAGTCAAAAACAGGCTTTTAAAGAAATTTTTTGAACATACCCAATTCACCCCCCCTCTTGGGTATTACGCTCCATTTTCAATAATGAGAGAAAATATGAATGAGAATGTAGTATTAAAAAATAAGGTGAGAGAATATAGTTAATTGTTAGAAAGAGCAAAGTAAATGTTGAATCTTCCTATCACTTGCAATAGTCACTACTACAAAAAAGGGTTACGGTGTCCTTTTTTTCACTTTTGATGTCATTTTTCAGGGGGACGCCTATCTAAGAGGCGCAGTAAGTGGAGCTTACGTTGTCCCCAAAGAAATGGGACGCCATAAGCCCCATTTATGGCGTCCTAAATTAGGATTAAGAACGACGTAAGTCTTTTTTTTATTATTTAAAAAAACCCAGATCTGAGCGCCATCGCAAATCATGATTCAAAACCTTAAAAAATATAGAAATGCTTAAAAGCTACAGTAAGGGAAAATCAAAAGGTAGGAGCAGATAAAAAAGGAAATGCTAAAATAAAACCTATTACGACCTAAACATAATTTTATTCTAGCATTTCAACAATGAGTTTCCAAGTTATCAAACATAGACACAATAGAAATAGATTTTGCACACTTATGCTACTTATAATTTGAACACACAAATTGGCTGGGCATCACAAGCAGGGAAAAATTGAATCCACTATCGCAAATCACAAGTGAGGCAGTTTTCAGTATTAAAAGGACATGATTATGGATAAACATGCTCAACTTGGATGCATACATGAAGTATAAATTAATGGTTGATCTAAACATGAAATAAATAAGATTTGCATATGTACAAGCTGTTGTGCAACAATACTCAATGGTTGAAGTTACTGAATCCAAATCCTATGAAGAACAAAAAAATAGTCACTTAGTTATTCAGCTTATGGTGAAAATAATATCAATGGCTAAAAACTAATAACTACCTAACAATTGCTCCCACCACTACTAAAAATTTTGAAATTTGCAAATATAGTTGATAAATTCAATCCAACATTTCATAGTTGCGTCTTATTGCTATAGAACTAAAACAGACACCATTTGCTTAGACATATTGTTAACAAATTCTTATAAAATAATCATACATCATGAAGGCAAGCAAGCTTGATATTCTTCTCTACGGCATCAACTCTCGTCACAGTAGCTCCCATCCGAGCCAATGGCTAAATAGGAAGTATAAATATTTAGACTGCAGTTAAAACTTTATAAGTCATAACAATGTTAAGCTCAACACACACACACACACATATATATATATATATATGAATAGCAAGTATAAATAGTTAAACAAAGAACATAATTGAGAAATAATTTGCTGCAGTATGTGAGAGAGTGTGTGTGTGTGTGTGTGTCAATATAAGAAAAATATGAAAAGCCCCACAATTCTAAAATAAAAGGCATAAGGCTATGGCAATGGCAGAGATGAAAGTACCCTGCCAACAGGGGCCCCAATTTAATGAATAAAACAGACTCTAGTAAGACACTTTGCTTATACAGATGCACAGTACAAAACGTCTCTAAGCCTTACTGCCTTAGTTCTCCAAAATGAATAAAACAGACATATGAACATACAATTTTCTTCCTGCTTAGTTAATTAGAAGTTTTAGGAATACATATCAAGAAGGAAGAATGCACCAGGAATGGCTTTATGACTCCTAAATATTGTTTAAGTCAATAAGGCGGCTGTTAAACTAAACTACATTGAGTAAACTACAATTTTGAAGATGAAAAATTATTCTATAATCCAAATATCCTACATAAAACCCATGAGTTCCAAAAAAACCACATAAAATGAAGAACATATGTACCTAAGAAAGAATTCCACCAACACAACCTACATCAACAATTTTAAGTCCTTCAAGAGGCTAAGCACTAAAAGGGTCCTTCCTAAGACAAGGAAAACCTATGATCATACTAGTAGTATTGAGGCTTTAGGAACTAAAATACATTACACACCAAGCATTTTCGACAAAAGTGACTTAAAGAATAAACCAAATTATAAAAAATTTCATCAAATCACATGGCTGCTTATGCTGCTTTCTTCCAATGAGGCCTCTTTCTTCCTTCATGCTTGTGTCCCACACTTTTAGAGACAGATCAGAGAGAGAGAGAGAGCTCAAGGACCACCGCGATGTTTCTCATGTTGGTGAGCCTCATATCGACGGAGAGACAAAGGGGAGCAAATCTGTTGAAGAGACACAAACCTGGATTTCCAACGGCTGATCTACGGCGACGTGGAGGGGAGCATATTTGCGACGATGCGGAGGGGAGCAGATTTGTGGTAGAGACCGAGAGCTTCAAGAGAGAGGGTGTAGATATGAGGTAGAGACCGAGAGCTTCAAGTTAGAGCGTGAAGAAGAGTGTGTGGAGCTTCAATTTATTTTATGCTTTTGGTGAAGTGAAAATGAGAGGGTCAACAGCTGAGAGATCAATGATGAAATGAGAGAGGGAAGAAGAGAGAAAGTGAAGGCCGAGAGGTCGATGATGAAATGAGAGAATGAGATCGTAAAATCACGGGTCCGAGAATAGAGAATAGAGAATGGATCCAAGAAAAAAAGTCACGGGTTTGGTGTCCTAAAATTGTTTAAGGACACAAAAAATATTACTTTTGGCGTCCTAAAATATTTTTAGGACACCAAAATCGCCTTAGTGTTCACTTTTGACGTCCTAAAATTAAATTAGGATGCCAAAAGTCCCTTGTTTAGGCGTTTCAATTTTAAATTAGGATGCCAAAAGTAATTTTCAAAAATCGGATGCCAAAAACCTTTACATAATTACAAAAATACCACCGCCTTCATATTTTACTTCCTTTCTAAAAAAATGGACGTCATTTAGAAAAGTAGTATCCATTTTTTTAAGTAGTGAGTGTATGAGGAAACGAATAAACAAATGTATGACAGAAATTAAATGGTACAAGAGATACTACAATTATTAACGTGGAAAATCTCCCCAATTAAAGTGTGAAAATCACAGGTCGTGTAGACTAATAAAAATATGATCCACTATGATATCAGATATACAAACACGTCATCTAGCCAAACAATCAAAGCTACAAGCTTACAATTGAGAATAAAGAAGCTGAAAATGCCTAAAAAAATGTCCCTCACCACAAACACAATTTGACTCACACCAAGTTTCCAAACGACTATCCCACCATTGAAAAAAACAAACTATTTGTTTTGAAACTACTAACCAAAGTTCAACTTGATCTAACGGCCAACAAGCGTGCAAACACTTATTTACCAAACTGTCTTGTGGAGTCGTTTTCGCTTTCTTTCTTCTTTTCTCTTACATGATTGTATGATTAGACCTCTCTAGCCTCGACAAAAAGACTTAATACACACTCTCTACTTAAATAAGTGATACAGGATAACTCTCTTCACTTAAATAAGTGAGACGCAATGGATCTCAAATTAAAAGATTTTGACAGAATATCCTTTCTCACAAATAATATCTATAAACTTTCTTTTTCTTTTTCTTTTTCATTCTCTCCTTCTCTCCTTCTTTCGTTTTCTTTCTTCTTTTTTTCTTTTCTTTTTTTTTCTTTTTCATTAAATAGGAAATTTAAAATAGAATAATTTAAACATGGGCCTTTATCCACATAGGAAGGGAGCCCAAATCCCAACATCTGCCCATCACGACTATATGGAGACAACTATGAATCCGGTGTTCACAAAACAAGCCTCAAAATTTCTACAAATCTCAAAATGCACCAATTAAGGCAACTTTGACCTACTTGAAAAAACATTCTTCCTAAAAGATACTATTTCTTGTTCACCAACCATACAATGAGAATATAATACTTCTCCAATTCTGCATTCTTCAATCTTAGAAGTACATCCTTCCATTCTTCACTGATGTGACTAACCCTTTGATGTTGCAAATTTGATGTCTCGATATTTATAGCATCCACAATAACTCTGGCCACCAAAGCTTCTATCATATAAAATTTGGGAACTTCTCCCACCCTCTTCAAGGAAACCATCATATTTGTTTCAATTACTTAAGCATGTCGACAACCCAACGATAAGATAACTATACAACCTGCTAACCTAAGAACTAAGCTCTAATACCATTTGTAAAAAATGAGGAGAGAGAATAGGGTTAATTAGAGGCAAAAATGTTAAAACACATTAAATGTGCAAATAACTTTAAGTGACATCTTATAAAAAGGATCAAAGTCATTCAAATTTCAAGCTCTTAAAAAAAAAAAAAAAAAAAAAAAAAACTGTAGTGGGTACTTTAAAACATTTAAAAATAGAAATGTCTTGAAGAAGAAGCCTATTATTTTTTTGTGACTATTTGGCATTTAATGCCAAAACAAAAGTATCACATTTCATATAATCTTTTTTATTTACTAGATTTAATCAAGCCAATATTATCACCATGCTTAAAAGTTATCGCATCCCCTCTTTTTATTCTCTAATTAACTTTACCACGACTTCACTTGACTTTGTCAAACGCATCAATGAAAGGTCCAAAATAATCAACGCACCCTTTCATTTGCAACTTAGCCTATGGCCTTGCACGATGTGTTCTGCCCTCTTTTTTCTCTCTCTCTGTCTCTTTTTAAAAAAAAAAAAATTAAGCATGTTGAAATTAAATTTATAATATATTATCTGAATAAGTTTATGTCAAACTAATTTTTTATAAAAAGATATTCAAATATAAATTATATTACCCCAATTAATTTTTACTACAACGTTAGTTTACAAAAACCAATTAAGATAAAAGTTACTCATCTTACAAAGATTAATATTAGTTTTTTTTTAATTGTTTAAGGAATTTTACAGAATTTTAATAGAAATTAATATCTTTTTACATTAAATATTGTTAATTAAGATTATGGGCGTACCAAAATTATTTGTCAAGAAAATAGTAATCATTAGAAATTGCCTTATATCTAAAATGGGAAACTATTTTCATATGACATTAAGGATTTTTATTTTATTTTTTTCCATTCTGTATACGAGTTTCTTACTCGCTCTTGCTTCATTTTTTTTTTCCATGTATACTTTTATTGCCATTTATACGACTTATGATTATACTGAGAAAAAATAGGGAAAATTCTTGAAAAAGAACTTTAAAAATGTTAAATGACAAAAATTTGCTTTAAATATTTATAATACTAAAAAGGTGTGATAGTCTGATTTGTCCTTTTTAAAATTAAATGAAAATGATAAAAATGTTCCTATGAGTTTAAAAAACTTGCTCTAATTTTTTATAAGGATTTGAGAAGATTAGACAAGCTTTTAACAAATTCGATAAGATTTTCACAAATCAAAATTCTAAAATATGTCTTTCTATCATATAAGATTATAAGAACTTATTAAAATCTTATTTGATATGTCAATGTCGGTATCAATTAATAGATGTCACCAGCTTCTTTAAATAGTGCGATTTATCAATTTTAAAGAGTAAAATATAAGTTGTGAAGTGCTACATTAATAAAAGTTAAGGTACCTCACTCTCTTAATACGTATTAAAATCCGACAATATCAAGAGTTAGCCGCATTATTGATGTTAGTGGATACATTTTTTTTTGGTCAATGGATACATCTTATCATTGTAGATGTTAGTGGTGCCTGGTGTTACCCAATATATAGGTTGCAGAAAGTCTATAGATTCTAGAAAAATTGTAGTGCACCGAGAAAAGTCAGCGGCATTGGAGGGAGTACTTTCAAACATTTAAAAATAGAAAAGTCGAAAAGCGGATTCAAGGACGTACCTTAAAACATTTAAAAATTAAAATGTCCAAAGGCAGGAAATGTCCACATGGAGGAAGTGGGAAAATCCTATTTAAATATCATCTAAAATTTTAAAACTCCAAAAGATTTGTTAAAAAATTAAGGGAAAATTAAAATAAAGAACCAAAAAAAAAAAATTATTATAAAAGACCATAAAAATTGTAATTACTTAAAAGGATCAAACATCATAATATAAATTTAAAATTACTAAATTACCTCTAATCAATCCTCATGTATTATCTCTTATATTCAAAATTAAGAAAATAACTAAAATTAAAACTGTCAATTATGATATGATTATATATTTTTTTACCCAATATTTTATTTAATTAACAATTGTTAAACTCATATTTTTCTTAACTTTTATTTTTCACCAATTTATATCATCAAGTTGCCCGATTTATATTATTAACATCGATGTCAATTAAATTATTTTTATAAAAATAAAAAATAAAATTATTTCATATTTTTTAGGATATGATAGGTTAGTTAGATTTTTTGATTTTATTAACATTACATGAATTTCTTAACCCATATAAATTTGGATAAAAGAGCAATTTTACACGTGAAGTTTGCTCCGGTGTGTGCTGAAAGACACCACGCACTTTTTTCCCGGAGCAAAAGTACACACAAAGTTACGTTTTGGGAGCAAAAATGCTACGGGCGATTAGTTGACCGTCAACTTAGATGGACGCCGACGCGTCTTGATTTGGCCGGACGCCGACGTGGAATAAAAATTCAAAAAATTAGAAAACAAAAACATAAAAAAATTTGGAAAAAATCCACATAGTTACAAAAAAAATTAAAAATTAGAAAAAAAAAAATTAAAAATGAGGAAAAAACTCAAATAATTAGGAAAAATTCATATAATTATTTTTTTGAAAAAAAAATTTATAGTTAAATAGGTTTAAAGTTAAAAAATTGTTAAATTTTGTGATAGAATTAATAAAGTTTAAAATTTTCCTTATCCAGTTATTAGTCGACTTCACACATCGATTAGTTTTATCTCCGTACGGTGAATTGACAAGAAGATTATCTTAATTAATTTATTATTATTATTTTTCAATTGACAGCTTACCCTAGTGCATCTTCAACAACTGCATTGACCCGTGTATATACAACTCCACCTCCACCAGTTGGTTATCCGACCGCCATGCCAAAGTGGCGGCCCGGAACCGACACCGCCATGATCGGTCGGCGACGGCCGACGGTAGGGTGGTCGGTGGTGGGGCCCACTAGCGAAGGTATTTTACTTTTTTCCTAATTTTTTTTTCTAATTATTTGAATTTTTCCTAATTATTTGAATTTTTTTCTAATTATTTGATTTTTTTTCCTAATGTTTTGATTTTTTTTTTCAATTATTTGATTTTTTTTTTCTAATTATTTGATTTTTTTTATTTCACGTCAGCGTGTCAGTCTAAATCAGCGCCACGTCAGCGTTTCATCCAAGTTGACAGTCAACTAACCGCCCGTGGTATTTTTGCTCCCAAAACGTAACTTCGTGTGCATTTTTGCTCCAGAAAAAATTTCGTAGTGCTAAGCGCTCCTTAGGACAAACTTCATAGGCAAAATTGCACCTTTACCCTATAAATTTCTTCTAAAATAAAAATAAGTCATACAAACTTTCTTGGTTTAACATATATAATAAATTATAAAAAGACCTTGACTTTTATTAAAACTATATAATTCAATTTTTAATTAAATTTTTTGTTAATTTTAAAAAACATAATTTTTAAAATTTGAAGAATGCATATTTTTTTTCATAGATATATATTCAAGTTGTAAAAATTGAGAAAACCATGGTTTAATTTAATGAATATTAGAATTTTATATTAGTTTTAAAAATAGAATGAGGAAGAGAATGTAAGAGGCAATGTAAAAGATTTTGTTAGGGGCATTTTAGTACTTTTAATTTTATATTTTTATATTTGGTCCTTTTAAATAATTATAATTTTTATGGTTCTTCTCCATAAATATCTTTTCCTTTAGGTCTTTTATTCTAATTTTTCCAAAAATTAAAAGAAAACAAAAGTAATTGGGAGAAATATGAAATTTTAAAATTTAAGTGTTTTTACTAAAATGTCACTCACATGATGTAAAATCACACTCCTCCCCCTCTCTTCCTCTTCTCGTGCTCTCTTTCTCTCTCTTCTCCTTCTCTTCATCTATTCCTCACCCTTGCCTTACATGGGCATATGTTGTCAAAATCGAGTTTCTACGTAGACATGGAGGAATGTGGTAGAATCGTAAATCGTAGAAACGATACAAAACGTAAGGTTTATACTTTTTACCATTCTCAAAATTATATTTATATACATATATATATATATATGCCTGGAAAGAAAATCATAAATCACTATCAAAATTCAATGAACAACTTCATATTTAAAAAATATAAATCATATAACTATATAAAACATAAGTCCAAAAACATCAAAAGAATAAAGTTTTGGAGTGATTTCTTCACATAGAATTATCAACTTTTCATGGATCCTATTGGTTTTTCCCTATTTCTTTTATTTAACTTTATTCGTAATTAACTTCTCAAAATGCCGGTAGAGATTCGTACTAAAAAGGAGATACGACGAAAAAGATAAATAAGAAAAAAATTGTCGAACATAAATTCTCTATCCTATCTGGTTTTTTTTAATCCTTCTTTCCTTTATTTAAATTTAATTTATCTTTGTACTTTACTTCTTAAAAGCCGAGATGAGAACAGATCCGTACTAAAAACCGAGATAATAAACCCGACAAAAAGGAAAGTAAGGAGTAGCAAATTAATACACTATTTTGGTTTAAGTAGATTAAAGATTATACATATAGATGATTGTAAGAATTAAGCAAAGAAAAAAATATAAAAATGTTTCATAATATTTTTATTCATTATTTTTTGCTGAAAGTTGAAAGAGGTCTCTTTCCTTTCTTGATCATGTAGAAAGGAAAGGGATTGAAGTAGATCTTCAAGATGTGTTCCTTAGCTTCATCCTTTTTTTGTCCCAAAACAAAAAAACTTTTCATCCTTTTTCTTTTTAAGTAAAAACGGTAGAAACTAAAAAAACTTACGTTTTTACCATTTTTACGTGTTTGAGCGGTGTTTCTACCGGTTTACGCTTTGGGATGCTTTTACTTACGTTTCAAAGACGTATGACCATAGTAAAAATGTAAAAACATACATTTTTACGTTTTTACACTAGTTGTTGACAACAATGGTGCTGATGCTTTCCCTTTCTCTCACTTGCGTCGAAGCCCCTCCTTCCTTTCACCCGCGTTACTGGAGCTCCTCCCTCATCTCACTAATATGTCGATCTGAGCCTTACTCTCTCCGTCGAAGCTCCTCCCTACTCTCACTTGCGGCGATCTAAACCAGGTAGAGCTTCTTCTTCTCTTCACCATGATCTTCTTCTTTTTCATTCAACTTCGTTCTCTCTCTTCACTTTCACCATCACAACACCGAGAAACTAGTTCCCGGCAAAGTTCTGCATTTCCGACAAAGTTCTGCAGTTTCTGACAAACTCATAAGTTTTCCAACAAACTTATGAATTTTCCAACGAGCTTTTCCAGTTTACTAAAAGAGTAATGCTTTTGACAAAATCCGTAATGGTTTTGACAAATCTATAATGGTTTTGATAAAATCTATGAGTACTGATAATATGTGTAAAAGAATTGACAAAGAGTTTTGGATTGTGACCAATTGAGTTATGAGATTAACTAAAATAGTAATGATTTTGACAAAATCCGTAATGGTTTTGAGAAAATCGGTAAATACTGACAATATATGAAAATGATTAACTAATGAGATTCACTAAAATAGTAATGGTTTTTTGGTTTTGACAAAATCGATAAGTACAGACAATATGTATTAAAGGATTGACCAAGAGTTTTGAAAAGGTTGTAAACAACTAAGTAATGGTTTTGACAAATATCTTGGGGTTTTGAACCTTGTCACCTTTTTTTATTTAAAAACTAAGGCGTAATGATAAATTCATCAATATTTTAAAATTCTAATTTGATCTCTCGTCACCTTTATGTCTTTTCCAAATGTTAATAAACTTTTTAGAATTTTAAAATTTCGAGATGATATTTAAATGAGATTTTTCTGAGGAAATACTTTTGTAAAACATTTAAAAATTAAAATGTCTTGAACAAAAAGGCTATTATTCGTAGAAAAAAGATAAATAAATATCATTTGAATTCTTAAAACATTAAAAAATTTGTTAACATATAAAAATGACACATAGATTTCAAAGGACTAATATAAATATTTGAAATTTGAGTATTTTAATCAAGATACCCACCACTTCTCCCTCTGTCTTTTGTAAGCAGATCTTCTTAGTAGTTTTTTTTTCCTCATCATCCCTATGAGCCCATTCAAACGTTTATTGAAAAGATGAGAGAAAAATTAAAATAACATTGTCAGGGACGGAGTTTGAGAAAAATATTTGGGGGCCCAAATATATACTCATTAACTAGTTAAAAAGAAAAAATATTTGAGGGGGCCAAATGTATAATTTTTTGAGGCAAATGTATAAAATTTTAGGCTAAATGTATAAAAAAAATTAGTTTTCATTAAATTTTTAGGATTTTTTTTGTATAGGAGAAAATCCGTCCTTGAGCATTGTGACTTTTGAGATGGATTGGATAGACATGATTTAGAGAGATTATGAGAGATACCCCCTCTCTTTCTCTCATCTTCCACCCCACTCTCCACCACCTCCTCCTCCACTCGTCACCCTCACCACTACGAACATTCTCTTCATTCTCCCCTCTCTCGGCAATAGAAGTAAGAAGCTGAAGGACCTAGCCGAAGGCGGGAGATTTGGTGCAGCAGAGAACGGTGCGAATGACATCCAGTGGGAGAAGTAGGTCAGCGAAGGTCGATTTTCCAATGGAGGTCAACAGAATGTCGGCGGAGGTCGATTTTCGAATGGAAAACGGGGAGGCATGTCCGCGATTGGTCCGTGACTTAGCTCAGATCCATAGCAACTCAGTTCCGACGCAACAGAAAACGAAAAATGGGGAATCAGATCCGCAACTCAGCTCAGATCCATCGTAACGGAGGCATGGCCGTGCTCGTCACTGAAGCTGCCGTTTCTTGGAATACTAACGATGATTGGAGAAATTGTTTCTATCTATTTAATAGGTTCTGTTATAGTTAAAAGAAACCAACTTACCTCTGTGGGTCAACCAAGAGCACCAACGATGGTAATTTTTTCTTTGTCGAAAACCAACGATGATAACGAAACCACAATAGGTAAAACACAAATTAGTTGCAGCAATGTGCAATGATTTTAATCTCCTCAGTGCGATAATCTGCACTTCACGCTACTCAATGCTTGTTTCAAACGAGTCCATATTAAGTGCTTATTAGGTGCTAATACATCTAATTAGAGGCATTATCATTTTTTTTTAAATTTTTAATTTTTTTTATATATTGTATTTATTTATAGGAAAAATTGTTTGCAGGGCCCTTTTAGGTGTAAAATTCCCTGAAAAGGCTCGCAAAAACCGACAATACCCGAAAAAGCCTTCAAAGTCCGGGGTGAGTTGTTAATGGGGCAGATATAGTTGTTAACGAGGTACTGATATAGTTGTTAAATGGGTTGATTCAGTTGTTAGAAAATTGTTGTTAACGGGGCTGATATAATTGTTAACGAGGTACTGATATAGTTGTTAAATGGGCTGATTCAGTTGTTAGAAAATTGTTAGAAAATACCTGAAAAGGCCTTAGGCCTTTTAAGGTATTGTCAATTTTTGCGGGCCTTTTTAGGGAATTTTACACCTAAAAAGGCCCTGCAAACAATTTTCCCTTATTTATATTTAAATTATATCTTTAACTTTTCGAGATTTTTTTGCATTTAGTATCTCAAATTAATTAATTTCTAGTTACTCAGTATTTGTCGTAACACCCGTATTATGAAAAAATTAATTAATTTGAGATACTTGCAAAAAACATCTCGTAAAAACAAAGATATAATTTAAATCTAAATAAATACAATATATAAAAAAATTAAAAAATATGCTAATACCTCTAATTAGAGGTATTAGCACCTAATAAGAACCTAATTATAAGCATATAATGTGGACTCGTTTTCGCGCCAATAATGTAAAATCCTTGCGCCAACTCTCTTTGGCTCATCTCAATTTTGTTAGTGGGTGGGTTTTTTTTTTTGTCTTGCTAGTCTAAAGCTGGAAATTAGGCCAAGCCCGTCGGACGCTCATTTAAGCCTTGATCTTGCGGGGCTCGGAACTGAAAAATAGGTCATAAAATTGAAATTGGCGGCAGAGGGCCGACCCGCGAGGGCCTCGGGCTTAATCGGGCCGGCCCGCAGTTTGTTTTAACTGTAGCTTTTTAAAAAAAAAACAAAAGAATTACTTAGACTTCCACTTAATGAATGTGTTTATTTGTAATTACTTAAATTTTTTTAGTTTAAACTATAACTTTTTTTATGTTTATTATTATTCTGTATTAAAGCACATAATTTGTTATTATAAATTTTTTAAAAGTGATGTTTTCATATTAAATAAACACATACTTTGGTATTCCAATATTATATAAGTAATAAATTATAAAGATATTTTGTGTAAAATAAGTATAATTATTTTTACTGTCGGTAAAATCATACATGAACCGAAGGAATCTACGAGACACACAAAATTACGAGAGGGAAAGACATTTTGTCGTGGGCATAAAGTAATTCTTTTGTTTAATATTTTTTGAAAAAAAAAGAAAAAAAACATATTCTTTGTGTTTATTTGTTTTTTATTACGAATTAATGAATGTGTTTATTTGTTGGATGATTTATATTGTTTAGATATTAATATTGATAACATTTATTTGATAGATTAGAACTTTAATGGTTGCAATTTACTAATTATATTTCTTTGGAAAAAATTGATGAAAAAATAGTTAAAATTTGGAATAGTAATTTTCGGGTTACGTAGGGTTGGCCCCGGCCTTGGTACTATCGAGCCGGGTTTTGAAAAAAGATGTTTTCCTTACCCGGGCCACCCGTAGGGCGGGTCGGGCCCGATTCCCAGCTCTACTTGCTACTTACTATTTTGAAGTAGTTAAGAGCTTTGGCAATAGGGTGGCTCTGGCAAGGTGCTCTTTTCTTTTTTCTTTTTTTATTTAAAATATTGAGGGGTATTATGGTAAAATCATCAGTACTTGTAAATCCCAAATTGGTTCCATATTACCTTTCTGTCCTTTGTAGTTTGGGAAAATGATCTTCTCCTCATCCTTTTTCTCCTTTTCCCTCATCAGCCCATTTAGGCCGTTGATTGGAAAAAATGAGAGAGGTTAAAGTAATATTTTGATTGATTGGACGTATATGATTTAAACATGACGAGAGATAATGAGAAAATGATTAGGTTGTAGTTTGTAAGTGTTAATAAATTTTTCTGTAGTATTTATTTAGAATTTTTCCATTGTTTTTTAAATTTGACTATTTGGTAATTAAGGCCAAAACATCTATTATATATAAATTGCAGCAGACCGAGCCACAATAGAGTCGAAAGCGAACGTCGCGTAGAAGAAGTTCCGTCGTCAATCACAGGTTGAAGAAAGTTCTCTCATCATCACCTTATTCTCCAAATTTTGTTCTTCTGACTGCTGCAAGCTCCTTCCTCTTTTTTCTGGCTGCAGTGCCATCAAAAACAGACAGATGGGAGCTTCAATTTCTTTCCTGCGGAACTCCATGTCTAGGTTGCCTTCTATAGTTCTATATCTGATCTGTTCTTACTATATTTCTTATATATTCTTATCACTGATCTTTTTGTGTCTTGTTTATGAAAGGGTACTTTTGCATGTGGACTCTGCTTCTTCAATCCACACCATATACGCATATTTAACAGGATTGCTGCTTGCTTTGGTGGAACTCAAGTACCAAGCATTGAACACCAGTCCCTTCAACGACCACCCTGCTCTCATGCTACTGTTTCTGATAGCAATAACTCTCTACTCCCTGGTGCTCTTAGTTTTGGGATCAAATCATCAGCTCAATGAAATGATTATTTGGGTTTGTCATATTTGCGGGAGTTTAGCTTGCGAACTGCTCTTGTTGCTCCTCGTCTCTCCCTTCTGGAGCTTCATCATCAATCTCTCTTCACTTCTCTTGCTTCTCACATTCCTCTTCTCCTACCATTTCTTCTTCCAACCACCCCAGAGTGAGCAGGGACAAGCTACTCAAGGGACAGACCAAGGTGCAACAAATCCCAATCCTTGAAATACTTGAATGGGACCTATTTGGTTTGAGAGAGATCGAGGAAGAAAAGAAAACATTTTAATACGTTTGATTTTTGGCAAAAATATCCATAAACTTTTACTCATAATGTATGTTTCAGATGTGCAAAAATACCCATAAATATTTAAAATGAAAGAAAAAAATTTCAGCATTGTTAAATTTTACCTAACACCGTTACTTTTTATAGTGGCACCCTCACTCTTTTTGCTTGTACATATGCAACGGTGTTAACTCATATTTAACGGTGTGCTGGCATTTTTGTTCTAATTTTTTTATATTAATGGGTATTTTTACATCTTCACTGTAAATGGTGTTGGACCTTTTTATGATAAAAGTTCATGGAAAAACAAAATGGGGTGGCATGGAGATCTTTTTAAGATTATCTTTCCATTTGCTTCTAACTTTTTCCTGTATTAAATTTATTAAAAGTTTTTCACTCCTCCATTTCGGTCAAACCAACTCAAATAAATTTCACACCGTTGAATTTACTATTTTAATGAATTTATTTCTTAAAGGCCAATTTTATTTATCAAAGAAAAATCTCAGATCTTATACGGTGTATTGAACTCAAAGTTGGAAGCCACACTGTACAGTGTGATTTTCGATAAATCTTATGTATATGCATATTGATAAATAACAAAATAAAGTGAATATATATAAATTCGTTTATCCTATTCCTTGGTATCTCATCTACAGTATTTCAATTCCAGTTATTTTTTTGGCCCAGAAGATTTTTTTTTTTAAAAAAAAACAATAGAAGAAGTTAGTTTAACATAAAATAAATACGCAAACATTCAATTTTTTTTTTCCCTATCAAGAGCGTTTTATAATACTCTTAAACTTCCGAATTTAGCATATCCTACTTTCACAATACGCGATTTATTTCAATCACAAGACTTGAATATTTTTTCAACAGTTAAGTCACATAGCAATTTTTTTTTTTTTTTCCAAAAATCAAGTATGAAATTATCCTTTAACGATTTCATTCATTTCCTTTGAATGTTGTCTACACAAATAAAATGTCGACTACCAAAATTGAATCTCATCAGGCATCATGATCATCATTATCGTTTGCAGCCAACAATAAAAATAAAGACACATTGTATCTTTTTTGCTTTTTTAAGTTAAATAAGCCAATGGATACCGTTGAGCTCACATTTCCGCATCTACCTATATATTTTAATTACTGAGCCAATTAATTAATTTGTTCTAAGAAATTAAGCTTCACAAAGAAAACAAAATCTTCAGCGTCATAGGAACAACAATTGCAATTGAATTTAACAATAATTTGAACATTCTAGAAATAACAAACGCCGATAAGGGCATTATTTAGACATTAAAGGCAAACAATTTCATTATCTTCAACAATGGCCATCCTACATCTGTCTCCCATGCCTAAAGATTCAGATACCCCTCGCTCATTTCTCTGTGCTTTGAACTCAAATAAATGCATTTGTACAGACTAAAGAAGTCAATCTATCTATTACTCTTTTTGGTGATAAATGCATCTATTACTTTCTATAAGAAACATACATTCTATAAAGAATTCTCAGCAACATGGATTGCTGGGTCTTATCTCTCTTTCATATATATAGTCAAAATAGGATAACAAGACAGTTATTACTTTTCTTGTGGCCTTGCACAAAACACCCTATAAAATATATGAGTGGCACTTTAAACAGAACCCAATTCAGATACTTGTATTGTATCAAACACTGATTATTATCTACTTTGAAGAGAGAACAATGTACAGGCAAAAGGGACAATAAAGGAACTAAATTTAGATTGTATATGCCAAATTACTATTTACCAGTAGGCATGAAAATCGGCCAGGCCAAGCCGTTTGACTAAATAGGTCTAAGCCTACAATGGGGGCAGAAGGCTTGAGCCTGAATTCAGACATTTTTCTAGGCTCAGGCCTGAGCCTTCATAAGGCCTGGTCGAGCCTGAAGTCTTTTTAAAGGCCTATTTATAATGTAGGCCTTTAAAAAGACCTCATATTATAGGCCTTGGAGGCCATAAATAGACTTTGTATACTTTAAGCCTATCAAAACTTATATAAATATATCTTGAAATTATAATATAAAAATGAAAAACAATAAATATTATCTTATTTACATTATATAAATATAATTATATTTATTTAATATTTAAACAAAGCTAACTGGCGCTACAGTCGCCTTAACAAAATAAAAATGACCTATTTACATATTCGAGCCTTTAAATAGGCGCTTGATCTTTTAACAAACAAGTCAAAATAGAGTCCACTTTTGATAGGCCCGCATATTTCCACCCCTATTTACCAGTAGTCTCCACAAGAGCAAAACCCATCATTGAAATGGTGAAACCGATGTCCATCACGCATAATAAGTTCCTTTAAAGTGACATAAGACGTTAACGTTATTGCCAAGTGACAATCATCACAAACACGAAGATTTTTCATCACACGTATTGGCATCCAAGGTGGTAAGCTAATTAGGCCAAAGGCAAAAGCAAGCTTTTCCCTATGGTATTTTCGTCTCCTATGACCATCAATGGCACAAATATATCTTCTATCTTCTTCATCATCTCTTCCAATTTCATGTAAATTTCCTTTACCTGTAGATGACTGGTGTTGTCTACGATGAATACATATACCCTGTTATCAACCTATATCGAGCAACAGCCATTGGCAAGACCTTCTAGCTCCCCATAATTAGTGTATATATTTGCTAGAAGAACATAATCTCCAGAGTCTTTAGCGTTCAACTCAGTTAAATTCTTGACTGCAATTTCTGCTAGTCTTGAGTCGTGATAGATCCGACACGCTCCTAGTAGGTCCCCCTAGACAGCAGCATTTGGCTTCAAAAGCATTCCTTCTATCAAATTGTTGGCCTGATCTAATAATCTAGCTCGTCCAAGCAGATCTACCATACAAGCAAAACGCTCATTTTTCGGAGAAAGGCCGAAATCTTTTACCATGGAGTTGAAATGATGATTCCCTTCTTCGACCAGTCCTATGTGACTGCAACAAAAAAACAGCAACATAAAGAATTAATTAATTTTTTTATTTTCTATTTCTATTCTTGTGTTTTTTTAAGTTGAAACATTTTTTCTGCTACACTCACATAAAAGTGAATGAGTCCAAATAATTTTTTTTTCTCTCTCCTCTTTACCATAGAACCCACTCACTTTTATGTGAGTGTGTAGGCGATAAAAAATGTTTCTGTATCAAAAGCAGAAACATTAAACCTTTTTTTAATCTCTTTACTCTCTTAAATCATACTTTGGATAAATGCCCTTTATTTAATTAGTTACATGGTAAGATTCGAATAACCATGAATTAATTTCTTTCTAAACTTATTTAAATTCTAAGAACAAAAATAAGGATGTTAAACCAGACAAACTAGAGAAGGACTAGGGCATAAAAAATCCATGAATAAAATGAAACATACATCGATTTGAAACTTTTCCAAGAATTCCCCTATTATGTGAGATTAGTTTATTTACTGAACTTACCTAATCTTCCGGCATTAATTTGGAAATTACTAAGCTTATCTGTCCAAAAAGAAATAAAAATTACTAAGCTTATAATACATATCATCTTTAAAAAATGTCATCATCTCATCATCAGTGGGAAAATTATTTATTTTTTTATTTGAATAATATTTCTTATCAGAATTTCTATCAAAGCATAACTCAAATTTCGCTCATGTTTTTAATACAATTTTTAGAAACATTTTTACGGTATTACTAAAATTACATCAACGTTATTTATTTTTAAAATTTAATTGAAGTAATAGCCAGCTTTATTTCCCAAAACGTATTCTAGGAAGATACGATAAAAACACAAAAATAGACTAAATATCATATGAACACCAATTACAATTGAATCTATAACCAATAATTTCAACATTCTAAAAATGACAAACGCCAACAAGGAAATTATACGAATAAATCCAGGCAAGCAATTTCATCATCTTACTTGCTCAGTTCTCTCTGCTTTGTCCTCTTCACATGTTTTGAACTCAAATAAATACATTTGTATTATAGACTACGGAAGTCAATTTATCTGCAAAAGATTTCAACATAAGAAGCATTCATTTTTAAAAGAAGTCTCTGCAACATGCAAAATAGGATAGCAAGAGAAAGTTCAGCATTATACTTACTTTGAAATTACTTTTCTTGTGGATTTCAACATACACAAAAAATCCTACAAAAAATGACATTTTAAGCAGAATCCAATTCATACCCTTGTATCAAACACAGAGCATCTAATGCAAAGAGAGAACAATATACAGGTAGAAGGAATAAGAGGCAAAAAATGAGGAGAGAGAATATGGTTAATTAAAGTAAAAATGGTAAAACACATAAAATGTATAAGTAACTCCAAGTGACATCTTATAAAAAGGATTAAAGCTATTCAAATTTTAGGATTTTATATATATAAAAAAAAGATTGGAGGAATACTTTAAAACATTTAAAAATTAAAATGTCTGGAAGAAGAAGGCTATTACTTTTTTATGTATTTAGAATGTAATGCCGAAACAAAAGTATCACATTTTATATACTCTTTTTTATTTACTAGATTCAATCAAACCTATATTATCACCATACTTGAAAGTTATCACATTTACTCCAAAAAATATAACAAAATTTAGTTTTGTCATAATTTTTTTTTAAATACTTTATATGCATATTTTTTGTCCAACTCTTAAGTTACACAATGAACCTAAGAGTCTTAGTCCTTTTTATTTTAACCTAATTTTTCACCTGAAATGTCAATATCGGTATCAATTAATAGATATCACCAGTTTTTTTGAATTTCACGATTTATCAGTTTTAAAGAATAAAATGTAAGTTTTGAAGTTTCACATCAGCTTACTAGAAACACGAATGTTTTATAAAAATTTGGATACCTCACCCTCTCCAGCAACTTTAACACCTCTCAAGAGCTGCTGAGGTGGACAATTCTTATCGCTCATCTTTTTGTGTTGAGAAGATCTTGGCCACGAGCCCACGAAGAACTTTTTTGGGTCGAGAAGAACTTTTTGCTGACCCTTTTGTGTAAGCGCAGAAGAGTCAAATTTCGAGGTCAAATCGTGGGGTCGGAAGCTTTGGTCGAAAGCGTGGCGCTATGTATGTTGAAGAAAGCCTCTCATCATCATTTATATATAGGTTGAAGAATGACTGCCGCAAGCTCCTTCCTCTTTTGTGTGGCTGCAGTGCCATCCAAAACAGACAGATGGGAGCTTCAATTTCTTTCCTGCGGAACTCCATGTCTAGGTTGCCTTCTATATCTGATCTCTTCTTACTATATTTCTTATATATTCTTATCACTGATCTTTTTGTGTCTTGTTTATGAAAGGGTACTTTTGCATGTGGACTCTGCTTCTTCAATCCACACCATATACGCCTATTTAACAGGATTGCTGCTTGCTTTGGTGGAACTTAAGTACCAACCATTGAACACCAGTCCCTTCATCGATCACCCTGCTCTCATGCTATTGTTTCTGATAGCAATAACTGTCCACGTGATGGCACTCTCTGTTTTGAGATCAAATCATCAAATCAATGCAATGATGATTTGGGTTTGTCATGTTTGCGGGAGTTTAGCTTGCGAATTGCTCTTGTTGCTCCTCGTCTCTCCCCTGTGCCCTGTGGTGCTTCATCATCAGTCTCTCTTCACTTCTCTTGCTTCTCACATTCCTCTTCTCTTACCATTTCCTCTTCCAATCATCCCAGAGTGAGCAGGGACAAGCTACTCAATTGACAGACCAAGCAGCAACAATTCCCAATCCTTGTATGGTCTATTTTGTTTGAGAGTGATCGAGGAAGGAATGGAAACATTTTGATATGTTTAATTTTGCCAAAAATATCCATAAACTTTTACTGGATATGCAAAAATATCCATCAATATTTAAAATAGGAGAGAAAATGTTCGGAATTTTTAAATTTGATTTAATACCGTTACTTTTTTTAGTGGGGCTCACACTTTTTTTTCTATATACATGCGACGATGTTAAATCATATTTAACGGTGTTGTTATTTTTACTCATATTTTACACATTTATGAGTATTTTAACACCTATAAAATGTATATGTTGTTGGACTTTTTTCTGGTAAAAGTTCATGGAAAAACAAAATGGAGTGAGAGGCGGAGATCTTTTTCATATTATCTCTCCCTCCCTTTCTTACCTTTTCCTCTATTAAATTTATTAAAAGTTCTTCACTCCTCCATTTCAGTCAAATCAACTCAAATAAATTCCACACTGTTAATTTAGTATTTGAATGAATTTATTTCTTTTAGGTCTATTTTATGGGTCAAAAAAAAAAAGATCTCACATCTTATATGGTGTATTGAACTCAAAGTTTTTTTTTTTATATATATATAAAAATTTTAGGAAAGGGTTAAGGTTTACCCACGATCCAAAGGCAGGGCGAAATCTTCCTTCCTTCTAGGTGATATCAATGTTGGGCAGGGCGAACTGTCTATTATCTTCAGGCGTTAATCTAGGCACCTAGGAGTTAGGATGCTTTCCCAACGCTCGACCAACTCTAGGATCGAACTCCCTCTTTTTAGTAAGAGTGTCCGACCCTTTTACCAGTTGAGTCCAGGACAAGGGTTTATCAAACTCAAAGTTGGAAGCCTCACTAAACAATTGCAGTTACTTTTCGTCGGGTGCAATATAGTTTTTTTTTTTTTTGATAAAGAAATTTTAGGAAAGGGGTTGGGTTCACCCACAATCTAAGAGCAGGGCGAAATCTCCCTTCCTCCTCTCCTCTTAGGTGATACCAATACAGTTACCGTATCTTTATTGCTCAAGTCTCCAAATTGGAGCCCACGTGTCACACAAAAACGCAGCAACTCATTTTTTTAAAAAAGTTTTTTGAGTGTTCTGGGCCCAAAATATTTTCGGCCCAGAAGAAGTTAGTTTGACATAGAACAAATTTGGGAACTTCTCCCACCCTCTACCCAAAACATCATATTTCTACCAAAAAAAAAAACCATATTTGTTTCAATCACTCAAAGCAAGTCAACAACCGCCAAAGAGAGTTGGCATAGATGGTAAGGGATTTGTTCAAATCCCAAAGGGATGTGTGTTTGATCCCCGCTGCCGTCGTTGAGACTCTTTTGATAAAAGCGTCTCGTAGTCCCATTAAGTGATCAAAGAGGTGAACCCCTCCAAAACCTTTTCTTATAAAAAAAAAACCTTTATATATATATATATATATATAAACCCAACGGTAAAATAGCCATTCAACCTGCTAACATAAGAATTAAGGTCCAACACCATTCACTTGTAAAAATGAGGAGAGAAAACACATTAAATATGCAGATAACTTCAAGTGACATCTTACAAAAAGGATAAAAATCATTCATACATAAAAAGGGATTGGAGGGAGTACTTTAAAACATTTAAAAATTAAAATGTCTTGAAGAAAAAGGCTATTATTTTTGTGGGTGACCATTTGGCATTTAATACCAAAACAAAAGTATGACATTTTATATAATCTTTTTTACTTACTAGATTTAATCAAGCCTATATTATCACCATGCTTAAAAGTTATCACTCTCCCTCTCATAAATATATACAAGAGTTATTTTTATCATATATATATATATATATATATATATATATATATATATATATATATATATATATATATATATATTTTTTAACTTTATAGACATTTTTTGTCCAATTCTTAAGTTACATAATGAATCAAGAGTCCAAGTCATTTTTATTTTAGCCTAATTTTTTGCCTGAGATGTCAATGTCAGCATCAATTAATAGATGCTGCCAACTTCTTTGAATTGCACGTGTTATCAATTTTAAAAAATAAAATGTAAGTTGTGAAGTCCCACATAGACTGAATAAGGAAACAAAAGACGTTTTATAAGAACTTAGATACTTCATTCTCTCTCTACACGCTTTAAAAATCAGACAATATCAAGAACAAACCTCGAGATTTTAATAGACTATCATCAAATTATCTAGAAGATGCCATTCGTTAATCATCAAAATAAATGGAAATTATGAGCGGCTGAAGGCCATGGTGCAGACCACTTTGGACAGTGCAGACCACTTTTTTTCAAAAGTTTATAGGTCTCAAAAATTAACAGCCATTGTTCAGACCACTTTCTTCCTTTCTCAAAAATTAACAACCATTGTGCAGAAGTTATAGGTCGCTCTCAAAAATCTATTACATAAAGTCTCTCCTGTTCTTCATATTCTTTAAATTCTGTTCTTCTGACTGCTCTCAAAAACAGATGGGAGCTTCAATTTCTTACCTGCGAAACTCCATGTCTCGGTTGCCTTCTATATCAGATTTCTTCTTACTATATATATATATATATATATATATATATATATATATATATATATATATAAAAATATATGTGTGTATTCTTATCACTGATCTTTTTGCGTCTTGTTTATGAAAGGGTACTTTTGGATCTGGACCCTGCTTCAATCCACACCATATACGCATATTTAACCGGATTGCTGCTTGTTTTGGTGGAAGTCAAGTACCAAGCTTGATCACCAGCCCCTTCAACGACCACCCTGCTCTCATGCTACTCTTTCTGATAGCAATAGTTCTCTACGTCATGGCGCTCTTACTTTTGGGATCAAAGCATCAAATCAAAACAATGATGATTTGGGTTTGTCATATTTGCGGGAGTTTAGCTTGTGAACTGCTCTTGTTGCTCCTCGTCTCTCCTCTATGGTGCTTCATCATCAATCTCTCCTCACTTCTCTCGCTTCTCAGATTCCTCTTCTCCTACCATTTCTTCTTCCAAGAGGAGGGAGAAGCTACTCAAGGGACAGACCCAACTGATTTGGTTTGAGACTTGAGAGAGATCGAGGAAGGAAAGAAAATATTTTAATATGTTTAATTTTTGGCAAAAATGTCTATCTACTTTAACTCATCATATACCTTTGGATGGGCAAAAATATTAATGAAAATTTAAAATGGGAACTAAATTTTTTTTAGTAGTGTTAAATTTGACCTAACACCATAATTTTTTCTAATGGGGCTCACACTCTTTTTACTTATACATATTGAACGAAGTTAACTCATATTAAACGATACTATCATTTTTGCTCATATTTTATACATTTATGAGTATTTTAGCACCTTCAAAAATGGTGTTTGATTTTTTTCTGATAAAAGTTCATGGAAAAACAAAATGGACTGAGAGGGGAGATCTTTTAAATATTATCTCTCCCTTCCTTTCTTACCTTTTCCTCAAATAAATTTATTAAAAGTTTTTCACTCCTCCATTTCGGTCAAACCAACTCAAATAAATTTCACAATGTTAAATTTAGTATTTGAATAAATTTATTTATTTTAGGTCTATTTTATGGGTCAAAAAAAGATCTCACATCTTATATGGTGTATTGAACTCAAAGTTAGAAGTCACACTGTACAATGTGATTTTGAATAAATCTTATGTATATGCATATTCATAAATAACAAAATAAAGAGAATATCAATGTACTCGTTTTCCCAATTCCTTGGGATCTCATCTATTTCAGTTACAGTTACCTTTTCTTGGGTCCAATACAGTTACTGTTTTTTTTTTTGTCAACCGCCTTACCTGCATCTTTATCGCTCAAGTCTTAAAATTGGAGCACACGTGGTACACAATAACGTAGCAACTCTTTGGTTTTTTAAGTTGTTACAGTGTTCTGGGCCCAAAATATTTTTGACCCAGAAGAAGTTAGTTTAACAATTTCATGCGTTCCTTTGAATGCTTTCTATACAAATAAAGTCTTGCCGCTTTCTGCCTTTTATGCTAAACATTCAGGTTCAAAAGATTGAAGGACAATACAATTTAGAATAGTATAGACATAGAACTAGACTCTCATTTCATAGTCTTGAAAGGCATGAAATGTATACACAAATATTTATTAGCAGTCAGTTAACGATATTTATTTATAGTCTTTTACGGATAATTTCGGTTTTGTTAAACTGATAATGCAAATGTCACATACAAAGTATATGACCAGGGCAGTCAGTACATCTAGCTCAGTTCAACAAAATCAAGTAAGTTTACAACTTGCAACCTAAACACTCAGACAAGAATGCAACGATATCAGCAACTCCAAGTGAAAACTTCAACAGTAGCAGAGCATACGAAGGCAAAATGTTTGGAAGAGGAAGCGAGAGCAGAGCAAACGAGAAATCAGCTTGTAACCAGAAAACAGTAGATCTACTATCGACATAACGAGATTAGGACCAGAGCACAGCAGATCAGATGGAAGAGAAACATACATACCGAAGATGTTCAATATGTCGGATGAGCAGAGGAGATCCAAGCCAAGATTCACACTCCAAGCTTCCCTAGGTCGTCCTCAGTTGACTGCACAGTTCGGCCACAATAGTCCGCCGGCGAGACGGAGACACGGCGAAGAGATGAGACACACGGCGAGAGAGACACCGTCGAGGCTCGATTAAAAAGGAGGAGATAACAGTACAGAAGTAGATGGGCTCAGACAAGGCGATCTAAATGAGGTTGTTGACAAATTAACGCGCACCTCGATCCTCTACTTCTCAGAAAAATTGAAGCATGTGCTCGGCTTGGAACTTGGACAAATGAATGCGCATATGAACGTCGACTGCGGTTGCGAGCTTATTCTGGACGATTCTTCTTAAAATATAAGGTGAGGTTAAATGATTAGTTAGAGAGTTAGTGAGTGTTGGGCATTGAGCCCTCACTATTACTCCTTATATGAGCCTCATTGCTCTATTCTTTATTGATAATATACAATTGATTCTTCATCTTCATTCTTTCTCCTTATTATCTTCTCTAATTATACATTACTTTACAAATCTGATTGGGAGCTGAAGGAGGGAGTAATAACATAGACTACCTCTCCTAATTAAAAGTCCTAGTTGATTTTTTTTAGAGAAATTAAGAAAATTAAATAAGTTACTTAATCATTTAATATATTGTGTATTCTTATATTATAGGCTAAAGTATACTTTTAGTCCTTTAAGTTTTACATAAGGTATACTTTTGGTCTATTAACTTTATAAAGTATACTTTTGGTTCTAAAATTCTAACACCGTTAATTTTGTTAACGGAAAACACCGACAAAACTCAGTGATGACTAATAACATTTAATTACATAAATTTTCTATATTTTTCAATTTACCTATATTTTAAATTTAAACTTAATAGCATTTAATTACACATTCATCACTTAAGTTTACACAATTATAACTTCAGTTTGCATTTTCCGTTAGCAAAATTAACGGTGTTAGAATTATAAGACTAAAAGTATACTTTATAAAGTTAAGGGACCAAAAGTATACCACATGTAAACTTAAAGGACTAAAAGTATACTTTAACCTATATTATATATTAGTTTAAAGAAAAAAATAAAAATAAAAATACGCTAAAGTAATTAAATTAACTTTTAGTTTCTCAAAAAAAAGTATAATAATTAAGAGTGGAAGGAGTATAAATTTTGCATAGAACGAACCAAATACGATCCGTAAGCTCCGAAAACCAGCTATTCAAATAAGCTCTTATCTTCCAAAAGTTAAATTGGCTGACAGTGTGCCAAACATGAAAAAAAAATCAACTTACCACCGCCGACCAAAAGTCAAAAGTACCAAACATATCGGGGATAATAAAGAAATTAAATACTTTACTTCTTTTAAAAGCATTGCGCTTATTTTTTCCCCTTTCGAGCTCTGCTAGGGCTCTGTTCTTTTTCATCGGAACTGTGAACTCCGTCGCCCACTGTGGCGGAGAAAATGAGCGGCTCCTCTGCTCGTGATCTGCAAGGAGGGGAACGTGAGGAAAGTATGGAGGTGGATCGTGAGGAATGGCTTAGACGAAAACGGAAGGTTCGTTTCGAGGATGCGAAATTCACTGGTGGTGAGTCTCGGGTCCCTCGGGAGGAGACGTGGATGCGGGCTGAGGATAAATCAACTTCCCCTAAGTCTTACAGAGAATCATTACTGAAGAATGTGAATCCGAGTGTCTGTTGGTGGGAATGGTCAAAAAAGGATGAGAGGAAGTGATGGAGGATTACGGTTCCGGCACTGATTTTGGCAAGGTTCTTAATCCGAATGACGGCATCTGTGTGGATGCTACAAATCTGCTGTGTTCGCGATTTATTTTTGAGGAGAAGGAGAAAGAGCAGTTGATGAAACCGTTTGGAAGAACGCTGGTGGTCAAATTGCTTGGGCGTCAGCCATCGTTTGGCTTTATGGTGAAGAAGTTGAGGCAAATCTGGGCAAGGAAAGGTAACATTGACATCTTTGACCTAGCTAATGATTTTTACTTGGTTAGCTTTCAACATGCTGATGACTATATGGAGGCGTTAACGGGGGGCCTTGGGTGATTAATGACGCTTATTTGAATGTGGCGAGATGGAGGCCTGAGTTCAATCCGAAGCGTGCAATAATTGAATAAGTGGTTGCTTGGGTACGATTTCTGGATCTTCCAGCACCTTTATTTGATAAGAAATTTTTGCTCAACTTAGGAAATATCATTGGGAAGGCAATCAAATTGGACATTCATACGGCCCAACGAGCGAGGGGTAAATTTGCTAGGATGTGTGTTGAGTGGATCTAACAAAACCTTTAGTTCCAGAGTTTGAGATAGAAGGCCAGGTTCTGAGTATAGTTTACGAGAGCTTGGGGATGCTATGCAACAAATGTGGAAGGTTTGGGCACTCAAGGGAGGTATGTGAGGAATTACAGAATAGGAATACGGCTGAGAAAATGGATTTTGAGGGCCTGGGAAATAAAAAGTCTGGTGTTGAGGAGAATGGTAAACAGAGGGACTTATGGAAGATGATACAACGACCTAGGAGACAAAGACAGAACCCTTTGCCAACTCAAAATCAATAGAGTGGGTCGAGATTTGCTGTTTTAGAGGGAGAGATGGGCGAGGAAGGAGGAATGGATAGGGGTGAAGGAGCACACGAGGCACCTAGGGCTGAGGAAAGGCATGGAAAGGTGCGGGGAAGGTTTACACTTCGGATCAAAAAAAGAAGGGAGGGACGGTGAGCAAAAGTGAGGTTAAAAAAGGTGAGGGAGTGCAGAAGCCAAGGAAGATGGGGAGCTCAGGGGCTGCGGGCAAATCTATGACAGTGGAAAATGGGCACTTAGGGCGTGTAAGAAGTGAGTTACGTGATGAGCAGATAGTTTTAAAGGAAACTCAAAATATGGTGAGCTGTGTCGAGTTTGTGCCGGAAAGTAACATGGAGTTAGCGAGAAATAAAGGAGTGTCATTAGTTGAAAAAGAGAATTTGAATCCAGGAGATCAAGGGATGAAGAAATGGGATAGTGGTGATATGTGTATGGGCGATGGGGTTGATAAGGAGGAAGACCCGATCGAGGCTAGTGGTATGAGCAATGCGCCTGTTTTTGTCACACGGGTGCTTGCTGATCCGAGATAGTATGTGTGTTCGCCAACCAATAGCTTTTGTTATGATGAAGTTATTAGTTTGGAATTGTAGGGGAGCAGCTAGTAAGGGTGTTGCAGCTGTTGTTAGGGACATGAAGAGACGATATAAACCTGAATTAATGGTTATCCTGGAACCTAGAATAAGTGGTAGACAGGCCAATAAGGTTATCAGGAGTTGGGGCTTTAATTACTCTAGTAGAGTGGAAGCGGAAGGTTTCTCTGGTGGTATTTGGTTGCTTTGGGAGCTTGAGGGGTTAACAGTGGACATAATGAGGAGGGAAGATCAGTTTATTCACTGCAAGGTGATGTTGGGGAGTGTCGCAATGAGCTTTACAGTAGTCTATGCAAGCCCGAGTGAGCAAAGGCGAGGAAGAATTTGGAATGTGTTACAGAATATAGTTAATGAGATGGTGGAGCCGTGGTTGTTAGCTGGAGATTTCAATGAGATAAAGTTCCCGTTGGAGAAAAAAGGGGGTGGAAGAGTAAATGAAACGAGGTGTGCTCGATTTAATGATTGGATCCAAAGCTGCAATTTAATTGACATAGAGGCTAATGTGCCTTTCTTTACATGGAAGGGACCTAAATGGGAGGGATTGGATAGAGTTTATAAGAGGTTGGATAGGAGTTTATGTAATGCTCATTGGCAAGAAGTTTTCCATAGTGCGGAAGTGAGAGTCATACCGAGGATTGGCTCGGACCATCACCCAATGCTGATTAATCTATGTGCAGAAGGTAGAGGGAGATTGGTGAGGAATTTTAAATTTGAAGCTATGTGGCTTATGCATGATAGTTTTGAGGCGCTGGTGCAAAATCACTGGAAGGGAGGTGAGGAGGCCCATGTCAAGTTGTCCCTTTTCCAGCAGGATTTAATCAGATGGAACATGGAGGTTTTTGGCAGAATTGAGGCTCGAAAAAGGAGCCTGCTGAATAGATTAAATGGTGTGCAACGTAGCATGGAACGCAGAAGTAATCCTTTTCTTGTTCAGCTTGAAAAAGAGCTAGAAGAGGAGCTTTTGTGTACTATGAGGCAGGAAGAAGTTCTTTGGTTCCAAAAATCAAGGGGGAGGTGGTTAGAGGAGGGTGATCACAACACACGCTACTATCACACTAAGACTTTAATTAGAAGGCGAAGGAATAAAATTTCTATGATCAAGAATGACATAGGTGAATGGATTGATGATGTGGAGGTAATAGGTGGATTATTGCAGGATTTTTATGGGAATATGTTTAGGGAGGAGAAGTATAACAGAAGCTGGTATTTTACTGAGCAGAGATGGGGGGCTGTGAGTCGGGGGAAATTAAATAGTGTGGACCGAGGAGTCAGCATGGCAGAGGTGAGGCGTGCTTTCTTTAAAATTGGGCCGTTTAAGGCCCCTAGAAGCGATGGGTTCCCTGCTGTATTTTTCCAAAAAAACTGGCCGGTGGTTGGAGCATCGGTGGTAGCCTTGATGAAGGAGCTATGGAGGAATCCGGATCGGATTGCAGAAATTAATGATACTGTGGTGGTCCTAATTCCAAAGGTGGATCACCCAGAGAAGGTTAGTCAATTTCGACCCATCTCTTTGTGCAACGTTTTATATAAAGGATTGACAAAACTGATTGTTAACCGACTTAAGCTCCTCATGAACTCGTTGGTATCTCCTTTCCAAACGAGCTTTGTTCCAAAGCGAAGCATACATGATAATATAATTGTGGCTAAGGAAATAGTGCACTCGTTAAATAGACTACAAGGGAGGAAGGGATTCATGATCATTAAAATTGATCTTGAAAAGACATGATAGGATGAGTTGGAGGTTTATTGGGAGTGTGCTAGAAGAAATGGGTCTAGATGAACGTTTAAGGCGTGTAATAAGAAGTTGTATTAGCTCAACCTCAATGTCACTAATGTGGAACGGGGTTAAGAGAGGGTGTTTCAATCCTTCGAGGGGTTTAAGGCAAGGGGACCCCCTCTCGCCATATCTTTTCGTGTTGGGAATGGAGAAATTGACCCACCTTATCATGGATTGTGTTAGTAAAAACATGTGGAAACCATTGACACTAGGCAGAAATGGTCCAGGCATCTCACACCTCCTTTTCGCTGATGATCTATTGCTGGTGTGTGAAGCAGATGTAGATCAAATGGGTATGGTATTAAAAGTTTTGGAGGATTTTGGTGAATGCTCTGGGCAGAGAATAAATGTATAGAAAACTAGTTTGTTCTTCTCAAGAAATGAAGACAGAAGTGTTCAAAGAGAAATCTGTGAGCTTTCGGGTTTTAAGAAAGTGGAGGACTTAGGGAAGTATTTGGGGGCATATATGTTGAAGGGAGGTGGAAGTTAGAAGAGGTTTCAGCATTTAATTGATAAGATGCAAGGTAAATTGAGCAGCTGGAAAAGACAATCCTTGTCTTTAGCAGGGAGACTTACCTTGGTCCAATCGGTCACAAATCAGTTGGCCGTGTATAGTATGCAGCACTCTCGCATCCCTGTGAGTGTAAGACAGCATATGGAGAAATTGCAATGTGATTTCATTTGGAAGGATGAAGAGGGGAAGAGGAAAGTACATGCGGTAAGTTGGGGGTTGTTATGTAAGGAGAAGATGAATGGTGGCTATGGCCTAAGAGATTTGGAGGTTATGAATGATGCATTGATGGGGAAAGTTGTGTGGAATACGATAGCGAAACCTGAAAGTTTGTGCTCGAAGGTTCTTTGTGGGAAGTATGGGAGGCAAAAGGATTTAATGCAAGGTTCTATGTGGAGGAAATCAGACTCGGATATGTGGAAGAACTTGGCCAGAATATGGCCTAGTGTGGTTAGTAATGTATGTTGGGAGGTAGGAAATGGTAGAGGGGTAAAATTCTGGTATGATGTATGGCTAGGTGATGTAAGCCGCTGATTGGAAGGTGTGTTAGGCCGCTAGTAAATGGTGAAGAAAGTTTAAGGGTTAGTGACATGGTGCTCATGGATGGGCAGTGGGATATGGCTTGGATTGGGGAGTTGGTGAAGGCGGATGGCATTGATCTTATTATGGCTGTTCAACCACCAAGTATTTTAAATGGTGAGGATGCCATAAAATGGGGATCTGGGCTGCTGAATCACTATGTTGCTGCTGATCTATTTCGGGACATGAGAGCTGAGCAAGGAGGGGAAGCGAGTGTTTGGAATAAGGTCTGGAAGTGGAGAGGATCGAGGAGAGTACAAGTGTTTTTGTGGCTTGCGATGCATGAAAGGCTTCTTACAGGTGTGAGGAGAAGCCGCATGTTGGGAGGGAATAGTAACTGTCATCGGTGCATCGATCAGGAAGAGACTATATTGGATGTTTTAAGAGATTGCAATGTGGCGAGGGATATGTGGATGAAGCTGAGGCAAGTGCAGTCTGACTTTGAATTCTTCCTGATGCAGGGAAGGTCTGGTTTACCAGGAATCTAAGCTGTTCGAACAATGACTGGGCGGTGTTTTTTGGTGTTGCCTGCTGGTTCTTGTGGGGTTGGAGGAATATGAGTCTTTTTTAGGATGGTTTTTCTTTGCCTGAGAATCCAGTAGCTGTTGTTTGGAAGTATGTAGCGAATATTCAAACTGCAAGGTTTGAGTTTGGGAGAGTCATTAGACCTAAACAAGAACAGTGCATCAGATGGCTAGCACCTCCTGTGGGTTGGGTGAAGATCAACGTAGATGGGGCCTCTAAAGGAGTGAAGCAAAAAGCTGGATGTGGGGGGTTGATCCGAGGGAGCAGTGGAGATTGGTTAGGTGGATTTGCTAGGAAATTGGGATGTTGCTCATCCATTAAAGCTGAGCTGTGGGCTGTCTTATCTGACCTTGAATTAGCTTTTAGTCATAACTTTCAGAAAATTATTGTTGAATGTGACTCTCTATCTGTGGTGTCTATATTAGCTGATATGCAGGTGGCTGAGGATACTAGATCTTCTCTGGTGTCGGCTATATGCAGATTTCTGAGGAAATTTGTAAAGTTCAAAATTGTGCATGTTTATAGGGAGGGGAACATGTGTGCAGATGCTTTAGCAAACTGTAGCTTTAGTCTGGAGGATGTGAAAGTTTATTTTGGTACACCTCCTGTTGTTGTTCGTAGCTTTCTGTTTCAAGATGAAGTGGGCGTAGCTTTCCCATGTACTGTTGTATTACAGGACTGATTGATTGGGCTTTGCCCCGTATTAATATAAAAAAAAAACTAAATTTAGATTGTATACGATAAATTACCACTTACTAGTAGTTTCCACAAGAGCAAAACTTATCTTTGAAATGATGAAACCGATGTCCATCACACATAATAAGTTCCCTCGAGGCTTAAGACATTAACTCAATTATTAAGGGACAATCATCAAAGACATGAAGATTTTTCATCACACGTATGGGCATCCAAGGCGGCAAGCAAAGATAAAAGCAAGCTTTTCACTGTCAACTGGGCAAATATGTCTTCCTCTATCTTCTATCTTCTTCATCATCTCTTCCAATTTCATGTAAATTTCCTTTACCTGTAGATGATTGGTGTCGTCTATGATGTATCCATGTACCTTGTTATCAACCTTATCCAGATCCAACCTAGCTCTTCCTAATTCCTTTCTCTTTCATTGCCTTTCTCACATTGGCAAGACCTTCTAGCTCCTCAGAATTAGTATATATATTTGCAAGAAGAACATGATCTCTCGGTCTTGACTTTCAACTCGTTAAATTATTGATCGTAGTTTCGCTAGTCTTGAGTCGTGATGGATCCGACACACTCCTAGCGAGCCCCCGGATATAGCGACATTCGGCTTTAAAGGCATCTATCAAATTGTTGGCCTGATCTAGTAATCCAGCTCGTCCAAGCAAATTTACCTTACAAGGAAAATGCTCATTTGCCAAAGTAAGGCTGAAATCTTTTACCATGGAGTTGAAATAATGATTCCCTTCTTCAACTAGTCCCATGTGACAGCAACATAAAGAATTAATTTATTTTTTTATATTTCTATTTCTATTTTTGTTTTGTTTTTTTAAAAATCTCTTTACTCTCTTAAATCATACTTTGGATAAATCCCCTATATTTAATTAATTACTTGGTAAGATTCTAATCACCATGAATTAATTTCTTTCTAAAATTATTTAAATTCTAAGAATAAAAATAAGGATGGTAAAGAGTTGAAACTTGTTACCAAAACCTTTTGCATTGTAGAAATAAAGTAACGTTTTTTTTTTTGGGCCAAGAAAATAAAATAAGGTACAGGATGGCGAGTGAGAGAAGACGAAAAAAAGGAGAGTAGCGGCAAGGAGGGGTCCGGCAGAGGAGACGATGGGAAGGACTCGAGAAGCTGTGCTTAGGCTGACGGTGAGAAGCGCTTTGCTTTTGGGAAAGTACCTAAGGGAGAGAGGAGTGCAGACGGAAGCCCAAACACTAAACAGATGGCTAGTACGTGGAAGGGTGCTTCATCATTATCATATCGGGATAAGCTTCTCTCACTCGGCTCTGCAAGTTTCCTAGTGAAGCACTCTGAGGAAGACGACATTATGTAGGGGTGGGAGGATTACTTTCACAAGATGAATGAGAAGGAATCCCAGTGTGATGTGGAAGAGTCAGATGATGAGGATAACCCGACGGCAAGGAGGATGGAGGGGAAGCCTGGAAAACTGAGTTTCATTGCTGAGGAGTATACGGCCTGGTGTCTGCCATGGATGAATTCCCTCATTATTAAAATTCTCAGCGCCACTTTCCCTACGTACGTGATCTGTGACTGCATTAATTGTATGTGGCGTCTGAAGGACCCGTTGAAACTGATTCCACTGAGTAATGTGTATTTAATCGTCTCCTTTTCCAATAAAGAAGACAGAGCATATGCTTTTCAGGAGGGCCTATGGATGATTAAGGATCATTACCTGACTGTTCAGAGATGGCGTCCGAATTTCAACCCTCACAAAGCAGACCTTTAGTGTAATATCACAGCTTGGGTTCAGCTACCGGATGTCCCATTTGAGTTTTATAATGTGGAATCTTTGCGCAGGATTGGTAACATGATCGATAGGATGATAAAAGTTGATCGCTCCACATCAATCTACGATAAAGGCGGCTTTGCACGCATCTGTGTGGAGATTGATTTAAAAAAAAAAACCTCTGCTTCCAACATACCTGATTTTTGGTGAGGAGCATCCAATCATCTATGAGGGATTGCATCAAGTGTGTTTCGGCTGTGGCAAGTATGGGCACCAAAAAGATGGATGTCCGATAAGTTTGTCCCAACTGAGTATGCCAGCGTCTGAATAAGGGGTAGAGAAGAATATTGTAGATGGAGACGGAGGGACTAGCTTGGAGAAGGAAGCTGGAGAATTTGAGAAATTGGCTGGAGGTGATGGCACAGGGAATGACGATGCGAGGAAGCCGGCGAGCATCACAAGAACTACCGGTAGGCATGATTAATCTCGGTGGCGATGAGTCCGACGGAAGCCCATTTGGGAAAATCCAAATACTTCGGTGGGAGTTTCGTGGTCAGGTTAATGAAGCTGACTCCAAAAAGGAAATCCCTGTGAAACCGGTGTTGAGCGTGGCTAAGAAACCTGCGGATGTGGAGAGGGATTCGCGGCAGGCTAATGGGAAGAGTGAATCAGGAACGAGTATTAATGACATAAAAAAGGGTGTGAGGAAGGATATGGAGCCACAAAAAGCCGAATGGGTCCAAGTGGGCTCTAAAAGGAAAAGTGAAAGCAAAGGGAGAATAAAGGGAAAAGAGAACAAACCACCTACAAGAAATAGGGTGCCTCGGGCTCCTCAAGTAAGCCAAGGTTTGGTAGCCACTAAGTCAAATTCTTTTCAGGTGCTGCAGGATATGGAGGCCCAAATGAGTGACGTGATGCGCATGGAGAATAAAGGCCCCAGTAATTTCAATGAAGGAGTCCAAGCCACGCATCAAGTCGGACATGATGTAATCTCGGCTGGAGAATTTTTATTGAAGATGAATGGACCTTTGGGTACACAGGAGAGTGGCGCACAAGCAGATGTGACAGGTTTGGTGCACAATCATCAGGATGATGAAACCATGTGCGATCAGGATAAAACCAAGGGGGAGGCTGGCAGACCCCAACACCCACCTACTGTTTCCCAATGAATTTCTTGATTTGGAATTCTACGGGCACCGGAGCTAGTAGCTTTCCTGCTCTTGTTCGTGATCCAAAAGTCACTATCATTTGGATTTTATTGCTATTGTAGAAACAAGGTGCAATAAGGGAATTAGTTGATTGTGAGGGGTACAGTGGCGGTATTCAGTGTTTATGGGAACATAGTATTTCCTCCATTTCTCTTCTAGAACGACACCAACAATTTATTCACTTGAAAGTTACTGGAACAGCAGGTAATTCCTGTTTCTCACGGTGGTTTATGCTAGTCCATCCTACGCACCCCAGCGTGTGTTATGGGATAATCTCTCCCGCCTAGCCCTAACGGTTCGGGTGCATGGCTTATTGAAGGGGACTTTAATGGCACCTTATTGCTAGGGGAGAGACGTTCTACGGCCACCTTTCGCTGTTCTATGGACCGTGATTTCCTCAACTGGGTTGAGTTGAATAAGATGAGGGACATTGGGTTCGCCGGCCGTGAATTCACTTGGAAGCGAGGTTTGTCAGAGGCAAGGCTTGATAGGATACTTGCTAATGAACAATGGGTCAATCACTTCCCCAACGCTTCAGTGTCCCACTTACCGTTCTTCAAGTCAAACCATAGGCCTTTGCTTCTCCGTCTCGATACGGCGCTTGGCCCTGCTAGGCCCAATTGACCATTTCGTTTCATCGCGGTTTGGATCCTTCATGAAAAATTTGATGAGTTTGTTAAACAGGCTTGGTGTTCGGACATCCCGTGGATGCAAAATATTTCTCAATTGACTAACGCGTGTGCCATTTTGAATAAAGATGTCTTCAGACACACGGAGGGCAGGAAAAAACATCTATTGCACCGTCTTGATGGATTGAATAGGGCTATTTCTCGGTCGGGATCTTTGCCAAAGTATGAGAATTTGCAGTTAACCCTTTGGAAAGAACTTGAGGATGTTCTGCTTCAGGAATCTTTGATCTAGGCCCAGAAAGCCAAAGCGAATTGGTTAGTATATGGAGACCTAAATACTCATTACTTTCATGCACGTGCCAACTGTCGAAGGAAGTCTCAACGCATAGAAGCTATTAAAGATGGTGAGGGTTCATGGGTCCACGACGCCGGGGTTATTAAAGGTATGGCCACTACTTTCTTTTCAAACCTCATCTCTGAGGACACTGCTATCAGGCCAACGCTTCATTGCACCATGTCATATCCAAGTGCCAAGGAGGGGTTATTAAGAAGGTGCAACAGTGAGATCTCAGAGCTCAAAGTTAAAGAAGCAGTCTTTCATAATGGTGCCCTTAAGTCTCCAGGGCCAGACAGGTTTAATGCTCTATTTTACCAGAATCAATGGAGTACAGTATGCTCATCTGTGGTGACTCATGTGAAATATTTGTTTGCTAATCTGCAGGCCATTAAGGAAGTTAATGGGACGTTGATTGTGCTTATACCGAAGAAAGATCATCCGGAGGCTTTGGGGGATTTGAGGCCAATTAGCCTATGCAATGTAGTCTACAAAGCTCTATCTAAAATCATTGTGAATAGATTGAAACCCATTTTACCTCAGGTGATAGCTCCAAACCAATGCAACTTTGTACCAGGACGACACAGTAGTGATAATATAATTGTGGCCTAGGAGGTTATTCACACTATGAGAAATCTGAAGCAGAAGAAGGGGTGTTTAGCAATTTAAATTGATTTGGAGAAAGCCTATGACCGAGTCAACTGGAATTTCTTACTAAGCTGTCTTTAGGAAATTGATCTCCCAAGTCATCTCATTGAGGTGATAGGGTAGTGTGTATCTAGCTCTAATATGCAGCTGTTATGGAATGGAGACAAGGTGAAGCTGTTTCATTCCTCTAGGGGAGTGAGGCAAAGGAATCCATTATCACCGTATCTTTTTGTTATATGTATGGAAAAGCTGGCTCATCTGATTCAAGCTGCTATCCATGATGGTCATTGGAAGCCAATCCAGCTTACAAGAACTGGTCCTCCCATCTCCCACCTTTTTTTTGCGGATGACATTATTTTGTTTGCAGAAGCTTCCATGGAGCAAGTTTCTACTATTAACACATGTCTTAAAGCATTCTGTGAAAGTTCTGGGTTAAAAATTAATCATTAGAAAACCTGAGTGTAATTCTCTAAGAAGGTAAACCATGTGAGAAGAAGCGAGATGTGTGCGTCTCTTGGGTTCTCTATCACAAGCGACTTGGGCAAATACCTGGAAGTCCCCTTCCACCACAAGCGTGTTACTAAAGAAATATATCTCCTCAGTGACCATGTCGATCCCAGGATATGTGATGTAAACCTCCTTATTGCCAACTAGCACGTGTGAGACGTTGGATAAATGAAACCGTAATTTTCTTTGGGGATCAACTGATGAGCAGGGGAAAATCCCCTTGGTTGCTTGGGATGTGGTTTGTAAACCTAAGGTTAGAGGAGGGCTAGGGCTTCGGCACACTAATCACTACAATCAAGCTTATCTTATGAAGATTGGTTGGAACCTATCGGCTAGACGGGATGACTTCTGGGTAAAGGTTGTACGCAATAAATATAACTGTGGCTCGGATGTGCTTCCCAAAATTACTGTGGGCAAAGCTTGCTCAAATTTGTGGAATGGGATCAAACGCACATGGAATACAATGAAGGAAGAAATTGAGGAAATGCCCAATGGCCATCTAAGATGGAAATGGAACAAGGATGGTGCCTTTTCAGTCAAATCCGCCTACAACGCACTGAACCAAGATACGGATCAACTAGATCCTCTATGGGGATTAATTTGGAAGTTTAAAATTCCAGAAAGATGCAAAATGTTCATATGGCTCGTAGCTCATAAACGACTTCGCACTAATGCATCTAGGTGTAAACGTGGTTTAAGCCCTGATGATCATTGCCCGGTGTGCAATGGGGAGTCAGAGGACTTACTACACGTGCTTCGGGACTGTCCGAGTACTCTAGAGATGTGGCATCCGATTATACCTCACAATGCATGGCGTACTTTCTGCTCCTCTCAGTTCGATGTTTGGCTCCATTGGAACCTACGTGCAAGAGATGGGAAACAATAGACTGAGGAGTGGAGGCAGCTGTTTGTCATCATATGTTGGTGGCTTTGGCGGTGTCAAAACACCGCTGTGTTTGAGGGAAAGAGGATGTCAAATACTCAATTTTTATCTAGCGTCTTTGCTATGGTGAGGAGTCTGCAGGAGGCTCAGGACCGTCTCTGTTTGGGGATTAGAGAACATAGTGTGGAGAGCACCCATAGGGAACAATGGCGTAAACCTCCAGCTAGATGGGTTAAAGTGAATACGGACGGAGCTTTCTCCCACTCGTCACCCGGCGTCGCTAGCGGCGGCATCATCCGTGATTATCTTGGTGGTTTTCGAACGGCTTTCATCTTCAAAAGGGAGGAAGGAGACAGCCTGACTGCGGAGTTGTGGGGTTGCGTGCATGGACTGAAGATTGCCTGGGATTCTGGGTTTAGAAGCATTCTATCACTTATAAGGAATCCGACAAACGAAGCTCATGAGGATTGGAGACTGGTGGAAGTAATTAAAGGTATGTTGGAACGAGATTGGAACGTTGAGGTTAAGCTTATCAGTAGATGGGCAAACACTGCCGCTGATCATTTAGCCTAACTGGGGCTGTCATCTGTTCAAGGTCTCCAGGCATTCTCGCATGTCCCTGTGGCGTTGAGTAGGTTTCTCGAAGTGGATAACATTTAGATAACGTATGGTTGCATTTTTGTATCAAAAAAAAAAAAAAAAAAAAAAAGGATGTTAAACCAGACAAACTAGAGAAGGATTAGGGCATAAAAAATCCATGATTAAAATAAAACATACACTGATTTGAAACTTTTCTAAGAATTCCCCTATTGTGTGAAATTAATTTGACTGACTCACCTAATCTTCCGGCATTAATTTGGAAATTAGTAAGCTTATCTGTCCAAAAAGAAATAAAAATTACTAAGCTTTTAAGTTATAATACATATTATCTTTAAAAAATGCCATCATCTTATCATCAGTAGTAAAAATTATTTATTTTATTTGAATAGTATTTCTTATCAGAATTTTCAATCAAAGCATAACTCAAATTTCGCTCATGTTTTTTAATACAATTTTTAGAATTAATATTAGAAACCTTTTTACAGTATTACTAAATTACATCAACGTTATTTATTTTTAAAATTTAATTGAAGTAATTGCCCGATTTATTTTTTAAAACGTATTCTAGGACGATACATATAAAAACACAAAAATAGACTATTTATCATATGAACAACAATTACAATTGAATCTATAACAATAATTTCAACAATCTAAAAATGACAAACGCCAACAAGGACATTATACGGATAATCCAGGCAAGCAATTTCATCATATTACTTTGTCCTCTTCTTCACATGTTTTATCTGTTAATTTAAATAAATGCATTTGTAGTACAGACTATGGAAGTCAATTTATCTGTTATTTTGTATAAAAAGCAAAAGATTTCAACATAAGAAGCATTCATTTTTAGAAAGAAGTCTCTGCAACATGCAAAATAGGATAGCAAGAGAAAGTTTAGCATTATAGTTATTGTGAAATTACTTTTCTTGTGGATTTGCACCCCAAAAAAAAAAAAATCCACAAAAAATGACATTTTAAACAGAATCTAATTCATACCATTGTATCAAACACGAACCATCTAATGCGAAGAGAGAACAATGTACAGGTAGAAGGAAAAAGAAAGGAACTGAATTTAGATAGTATATGATATTACCATTTACTAGTAGTGTTGGCCTTGGTTCTCTTGTATGCTTTCTTCTTGCAGTCCCCTAATAACAAGACGATTTTTTTCGTCGGACACCACCGCGACGTAGTAGTCACTATACGGCTCAGGGCTGCCAGAGAACTTGGCCGACCGGAGGTCCCAATAGACCTCGACTTGGTGACCATCGACAATGAACGATTTGTAGCCTTTCTTGATCCAGAAGTGCCATGGCTTCACATCAATCTTGCAGTTGTACTGAATCTCACCTCTCAATGTATCAACTGTTAGGTGTAATGAATGATTCATGTAATTTTTGGTCCATAATATCGTCACGTTCCTCCAATATCCCACCATGTTGACTTGGTAGATGCTCGTGACCGTGCTTTGAGTGTATTTGCTAGGCACAGGTTCTTCTGTGATTCTGTCCACTATAGGTGATCTTGATGACACTCCCTGTTCCCGAAAGGAACGATACAATGCCATATATATGTCTCTATGTGTGTATTGTTCCCTTAGCTTAGAGATTATCTAACATAGCAATAAATAAAGTTACCACTCTGATCTTATTTATAAGTCCCTTTTGACCAAAAAAATTGGTCCTATTTATAAGTCCTTTTTGACCAAATAAATAAGATTGTGACAATTTTGCCCATATCACTAGTGCAAAAAATGGCTTTAAGACCGTCTCATTTAGACCAGACATTCAACGCACTGGTCTTAAAGGTATGACCGGTGGCAGTTTTGTAAATATAAAGAACTTCTTATACCGGATCATTTTTTCATAGGTCTTAAATATATTATTCGAGACCGTTAAAAAACAAGCCGGTCTTAAAAATGTGATTTAAAAATATTCAAATATCAATTGCTTTATGGAAAAATCTCACACAAAATTGACTAATATTTTCTCGCGGTCCAAAATAATAAGGAAAAATTTAAATATAAAGGTAATAAAGTTTTAAGACCGGACATATTTAAAAGCCGGTCTTAAAAGTTATTCTTTTAAGACCGGACATAAAATGCGGCCGTTATAAAATATAGAAAAAGTGTGCGGATAAAAAATTAATTACTTTTAAGACCGGACCATAATATGACCGGTCTTGAATATTAATTATTAAGACCGTCTCTTTTTATATCTGGTCTTAAAAATGAACCGTCAAATAAACATTTCTTCACGCGAAAGCTTTTGTTACTCTCACTGAAGAACCTCTGTTCACGTAGCGAAACCCTTCCTGTTGCATTACCTCTCTTCCAGTCTCGAAAATGAACGGTGAAAACGATTCTATTCGTGTTAGGGAACGCCGATTCGGGTGTGACTCGGTGTGAGTCGAACGAACCCTCTTTATCTCACAATGAGCCTCGTAATCGCCCCCGCACGCCGTGGTAGAAGAGGCACACGAATGATGGATGTAACCCTAAGTCGAACTTCGGGTCAAGGCCGGAGATTCGCTTGATGAAAAGTTGGAACCTTTCGGTCCCAAGAAATCCAAATATAATAGTTTTGTTGGCTATCTAGCACGCAAAAGGTTAGCATCTTGACGGATGAGTGGAAAAATGTGGACCTTGTCACAAAGAAAGAATCCTATTTGGGACACTATCCAAATTTACATACACTGTCCCTGATTGTCAGAAATTGAAAGACAAGACATTGTCTTATTGTGCTGATCGGTGGAAGAAGTTTAAGACCTTTCTAGCTAACAAGTATATTTTTGCCGAGGTTCGGCCTGCAAAAAATCCTTGGGAGAAGTACACATTTATTGATGAACAAACTTGGCAACAATTTGTTTAGCTGCAGACCACTCCTGAAGCCCTGGTGAATTTATATTTAGTTTTGTTTGCCCTTTTGTGTGCTTATTAACCTGTGCGGATATGTGAATGTTATTGTGTTCATCTAATCCTGTTAGTTAAATAGTTTGGTGTGTGAATAGAAGTATATACATTTCCTGCCTTTGTCTATGCAAGTCTGATATGTAAACCCTGAAAAGGTAAAATACTAAGAAGGTAATTAGGGAAATAATAATGGCATAAGAGTCAAGCCATTATTATAGTCTTAGTTCATTATAGTAGGTAGTGGTTAGACATTCTTGTTAGTTAGTTAGTATTTTAACGTGTAATGGTTTCGGTGCAAGTTTATTGGGGCTGAAGAGTCAAGCATCTAACTATATATAAGAGGTTAGTCTAATATGTGTAGGAACCAGTTATGATGAATGAATGAATTGACTGAGTTGGCAGCATTTCTGCAACTCCCTTTACTTTGTTCCTCCCAATTTCTTCTACCATTCTACATTTTTCTTAAATAAAATGTTGAAACTTGATGAAGTGAATTTGACTAATGTTTGACCTTCATATGAAGCAAAAGTTCTCTAATTTACGTTAGTGAGATGGTGGGAATTCATAATTAATAGTTTTTTTCAATTTTGATTCACGAGAAAAGAAGGGAACAAGCACGGGAGATAGGGAGAAAGAATGATTGCCCGCATAGGCTTCTCGCGTGGATATGAAATGGCCGAAAAAGAATTGATGGCGGCCAAGCGGAAGAGATTGGAAGATGAAGCTGAATCCAATCCTTCTGCGATAGTTGATCGACCATCTCCTATACGTCGTGAGGAGTTGTAGTTGCATATTCGGCAAAAGCCAAGCGGCGCCTACACGAGTGAACAAACTCGTGTAGTTCTTTGAAAGAATTGTAAGTATCGTTATTGTTATTTTTTAGTTACTAAACATGTTTCATTACTAAGCTTCTTGTTATCTGTATCTTACAGGAAGATCTTAAAAAGAAAGAAGCAGATGGATCTTTTGTGTCGGACAGGAGGAATGATGTTCTGACCGTTGCGACCAGAAAATTGGATCACGCAGGACGTGTAAGGGGGGTTGGAGGACGGGTAGGCCTGAAGGAATGCTTTGGTAAATCCAAACGCCACAAACAAAGTATGGTTACCCGGGAGGAGATGGAACAAATGCTGGCCAAATTAAGTGAGGAAGCAACGGCTAAAGAAGCAATGTTTCAATCCCAGATGAGCCAGATGAAGGAGGAAATGAATCAAATGAGGCTGCTTTTGAGCTCTCGTCCAGAGACCAGTGTTCCCGTCACACATTCACCTGCACCTATGCATCAGAGCACTAGGGGGAGCTGCATTGTTGGACAGTCAGAGCAACCTTGTGACCTGTATGTGGAGCTAGGATGGTGATAGTCATAGACGATTCGTTGCAAAAGGGACTGTCCACAACTTGGGATCAACTGTACACCGCCAACAAATGGCTGATGATGAAGTCAGAGTGTCAGTTGAAAAGGTGATCGTTGATGCACCTCTCCCTCTCCCAACTGATGAGCTGAAGCTTGTGAGTCATGTCAAGGGAACCTTCATCTCTTGGCCAGTGAAGCTTGTACATGTCTCTACTCCTCCTGAAGCTTCATCCCCTCCTCCTCAAGTTCCATCCCCTCCTCAAGCTGCATCCCTTCCTCCTCAAGTTCCATCCCCTACTGCTAATTTGACTGCCAAGGAAAAAATATCCAATTTGGTAAACAAAGGATATTTTAAAGATAAATCGTGGCCTGTCAATGAAGTAGTAGGCGTCCCTCATCCTGAAGAGGTTTACGTTGACAACGTAGATGTAACGTCCCTGTTGGTTCCTCGACAGGAGGTTACTGATGCAATTATTCAAATGTTTATGAAGTAAGTATCTTCTTCTATGAATACATAATTTAAATGCATTGTTTAGACACACATACATATATACTAATTCCTTGATCGATGTCATTATTTAGGTTCTTGCATCAACAATTGGTTGAATAGGGCAGAATCAATGATTTTGGATTCTTATGCCCAGTCTATGCAAGTACAACAGCCTTGGAGTTGAGACAAGAATACATGTCAACCAGGGTGTGTGAAGTGATAAGAAATGTTTACGTGTTTCCATACTACCACAGGTACATATCACAATTCTTGTATGCAATTCACTTAATATAATTCTGCTACATATATCACTGAGTACTTTACTGCTGTGAATTTTCAGCCGCCACTGGTAGTTGGTCCTCATGTGCATGGAGGATAATAATGTTATCTTTTTATGCTCCACTCACAGTGAGCCAGAGACTATATTGACGGAGAGCGTCAACAAGTAAGCATGTCATTTTGATTCTCTTGTCTGAAATCTCTACTGTGAATTTTCAATGAACATTATTGATAAATTTGTGATTTTGATCATAGTGCCATGAGAACCTTCCAAATCGAGGTAAACAAAAGGCGTGGGTCTCAGGCCACTTATCCTAAATGGTACAAACCACAGGTTAGTACATATTTGGACACTGGCACACTGCCTTGTGAACTTGGTCAGTAAGCTATATATGCTAGCTCTTATATATATTTCTTGTTCGTTTTAGACCCACCTAACCAATGGGGTCCAACTTATGTGGCCTGTACGTCATGAAACACATGTATGATGTTATCACGGGAGGAACGAAAAAATTAACTGCAAATGTAAATGTATTTGATGTTACATATTATGGCTGAATTCAGTTTCTGGCTTAATGTTACATATGAAATATGCACGCAAGTTAATTCGGTCTCTCGTCTTTGATGTTACGAGAGGTTTGCCGGACCTGCTCCCTTTCCGATGATGAAGTGGAGCACATACACAATGTGTTTTGTGAATATCTGTATGACCTAATTAAGTCCTAAATTCATTTGTAAAATATATGCACAATGTTTAATTCAATAATATATTTGTATATCTTTTCGAAGAAATTCGTTCATTCATTCTAGCTATTTTGTGCTTGAAATTTTGAGGTACAAGATGTTGTAAATGAGAAAAAAGAGACTATCCTAAAGTCCGTTGCTAAAAGTCTTCGTTTATTTAACAAAAAATATGGCGAGACCTTTAGGACCGCATAATAATTAAACCTCCGATGCTAAAAGTCTTCGTTTATTTTTTTAAAAAAAACTATGGCTAGACTTTTAGGACAGGACGTATTTATTTGTCCGGTCTTAAAAGTTTTCAAAAAATATTCTACACTTTTAGGACCGCATATTTATGTTATGACCGGTCCTAAAAGTCTTATGTCTAGACTTTAAGACCGTAAATTTGTTAAATAGTCGCTCCTAAAAGTCCATCTTCTTTGTTTATTTACAAAAATTTGGCGAGACCTTTAGGATCGCTTATTTATTAGACCTCCGGTCCTAAAAGTCATCTAAAAATTCAATAGACTTTTAGGACCGAATGTTTATGTTATGACTGGTCCTAAGAGTCTACGTTTAATTAACTAAACAATATGTCTAGACTTTTAGGACCGCATATTTATTAAACCTCCGGTCCTAAAAGTCTTCTAAGAATTCGCTAAACTTTTAGGACCGAATTGTTATATTATGACCGGTCCTAAAAGTCTACGTTTAATTAACTAAAAAATATGTCTAGAATTTTAGGACCGTTGTTTTGTTATTCGTCCGCTCCTAAAAGTTCAGTCATAATAATATTTTAAAAAAATATGGTTTAACCTTTACGACCATGAATTTGTTAGCTTTTAATAGTTTTTGACTGTGTTTTCAAACAAAATTTTTAGGGTTCAAGACAACCGAGGTTCTGGCGTTCTGCTCAAGTTAAGACCCTCCTTGTCGTCGATGTTACCTCTCTTGATGTTGAGCAAAGCATTATCGGTTTCCCTTTTCGTTGTCTCTTTTCTTTTTGTCGGAAAGATAAGAAGATACGAAAGGAAACTAAAAATATTCAACTCGAGTTGAGGTAACACCGACTACAACGATGGTCCAACCTTGAGAAGAATAGTCACTTTGTTTGTTTTTATTCGAATGAGGAAAACGACCTTTTTTTTTGTTTTTTGTATGTTCATAACTCGTATTCTACAAATTTTTAATGTTGATTTACACGAGGACAATGTTTTGTTTGTTTCCTTTTTGTCGGAAAAAGAAAGAAGACAATGAAAAGGACATGGTGATCGAATATGGAAACAACAATTTTTTATTATATTTTTTTTTCTGCTGCCCCGTGAGGAACAGGAAAGAAGAAAGACAGAACAAAAAAAAGAAAAATAAAATAAAAACTTCTACTCCCCCATTGTTGTCGGAGGGGAGGGAGTCGTCGGAGAGGTCGGAGATGTTGTCATTTGAAGGATGGTACTCAACGTCATGGGCGTCGAGTACTGCCTGCAGCTTGGTGTTGACGGCGTGATAGACCTGAAACAACTAGCCGCAGCGTCGATCTATATGAGCGAGGCGGGCTAGAATGTGCTGAATCATCTGGTAGATTGTCGGTTCTGGAGGCAACGGAGCAGGAGGACCTGGTGGTGGTGGAGGACCCATTACTATGGATGTTTCAGAAGTGATTGAAAAGAATGTGAAGGAAGTAAAGTAACATCGGGTTTAAATAGAGAACCCTGCCTGACCAATGTGAAACGCCGGAAACAATAACGAGGAGACGCATAGTTCATCAGAAGATGAGGAGACGCCTAGTTGGGAAGTTTATCTGGAAGTCGAAGAGACTATGAATCATTCATTTGAATAGAGTGTAAGGATACGACTTTGAATCATTCAATTGAAACAAATAAATGAATTCTAGGACCGGATACAAGGTAAAAGGTCGGTCTTAAAAGTGATTGAATTGATTAAAAAAATAAATAATAGACTTTTAGGACCAAACATATTATAAAAGGCCGGTCTTAAAATCAATTGAATTGAAAAAAATAATAATAGACTTTTAGGACCGGACATGTTATAAAAGGCCGGTCTTAAAATCAATTGAATTGAAAAAAATAAATAATAGACTTTTAGAACTGGATATATTATTAAAGGTCGGTCTTAAAGTCAATTGAATTGAAAAAAATAAATGAATTCTAGGACTGGATACAAGGTAAAAGGTCGGTCTTAAAAGTGATTGAATTGATTTTAAAAAATAATAATAGACTTTTAGGACCGGATGTATTATAAAAGGCCAGTCTTAAAATAAATTGAATTGAAAAAAAAAAAATTAGACCGCATATTTATTAACTCCTCATGCCTCTCTGTCTTTATTAAACTCCTCATACCTCGTAACTCCACACTTCGTCACTCTTAAAAATATAAACTCCTTATACCTCTCTGTCCTTATTAACTCCTCACGATCTTGTAACTCCACTCTACGTGGCTCTCTGCCCCAACTGCTCAAACCATGGTTAGATACAAGAGAACCGCTCGTAGGGGTACTCTTACTCTTGATGCTCGTGCCTTCCTTAGATCGTTATACGGTGCGCCTCCTCCAGCGAGAGTGCGTTCTATTGTGACAGAAGAGTCTCGGGTCATTGGACCCATTGTTATTTCGAATGATGAAGAGGTTGCCGCACCCCCCCTCCAACCTTCAGACCATGAAGAGGTTCCTGCTCCCCCTCTCCAACCAATTAGCCCCAGCTCGCCTACCGCTGACCCCTATCCTCTTTCCTCTAATGATGCATTGCGGCTGATGCGAATAAGACAGGAACTTGCTGATATCCGTCAGGAATTTAATGTTTTTCACGCCGATATTGCCAAGAATGTTTAGTCAGATTCTTGTTTTTTATATTTTTCTACTTGTTTTTCTTTTGTTTTTTTTCTTGTGTACGTGCATATTCACCAGTAATGTATGAATCATTAAGAACTAAGCTTGTGTCTTTTTTTTGTTCATATTCTCTAGTAATTAAAGAAGCTTATTCGCCAGTTTTTATTTAATTTTTATTCATTCGGTTGCTCTGCAAGCGCTCACCAAAGCCAATCCTCTTTTTTTTTTTTTTTTAAATGAGGACTTTTAGGACCGGATGTTTCATAAGACTCCGGTCTTAAAATTACATGAAAAATAAAAAATTAGGACCGAACTCTTTTAACCCTTCGGTCCTAAAAATTTAATTATATATTTATGACCGGCTACTTTATAAATAACTGGTCTTAATAAAATCCAAATTAATAAAACATGTCTCTGTCGCGCGGAATATTAAATTTCCTCTCTCTGAACTTCTCTTCTCGTGCCGAAAGTGATTACTCAGGTTCTGTCTCCAGTGTTTTTGTGTTGCTTCATCGACTGTTTCTCGTTGCTCTCTCGACAATCACTTTTTGGTTCGTTAGCCAAACGTCTATAGACCAAGCTGTAAGAGGTGTTTCGGTTATATAACTTTATGGTTTTCTGGGTTGAACGAAATCGATGAAATGTTCTTGTGGGTTTCTTTGTTGTTAATGAATATTGTATTTTGAAGATTATATTTGCGCTTTAGACCTACCCAACTGACCACAAATGTTTTTAGGTTACTCTTGCTGTCTGCAACATCAACGTTCGTGGCAAAAGAAGAAAGACTCCACAAACGCATTTGAATTTATATGCTACAGGTGAGTCCACAAGACCTTCACGCAATGCATTTAATTTCCTCGTCATGCTTTTATTTTGCTTCTTGGATTCACTGTGATACATTTATGACCAAAATTGATTCTTCGTTTTGTATTTAATGGACAAGTTTCTCCGTAAAAAAAATAAAAATAAAAATTGACATAACCGACATTGAGCATAAATATGCATTTGGCGTGTCACCTTATTTTATATGCAAGTGTCAATTTTTTCGGATTATGTATGTTAAATCTTTCCGTCTATAGGAATTCTACTATGGATCACAGTTGGATAACTGCGTTACGGACGAGTGTTGAATATCAGAATGGGGCGAGGGACTTTATAGAATTTGCTAAACAAAATGCCCATGATGATAGTGGGAAGTTTTATTGTCCTTTTGTAAAATGTTTGAATGAGAGGCGACTAAGTCCTGAAGTTATCCACACACATTTAATTTGTGAAGGATTTTGTAAGACTTATACAATATGGGTATGGCATGGTGAAAAAATACCAAGGGGATCTCAACATGGGGATGTGGCCTTTGATGATAATGACACGGATATGGATGATCGCATAGAGGACATTATTCGTGATGTAGGAGAAAAGGCTTTTCATCAATCACATGCATATGGTAATATGTACAATGATGTAGAGACCCTGCTATACCTTGGCTGTAAAAAATACCAATTGTTGAATGCTGTATTGAAATTGGTAAGCTTGAAGGCACGTCATGGATGGAGTGACAAGAGTTTTTCTGAAATGCTTGAGGCTTTTAAGGACATGCTTCCGGATGATAATGTGTTGCCGCATCGATACTATGATGCTAAGAAAATACTCATTTTTGGGGATGGAGTACAAAAAGATCCATGCATGCCCGAATGATTGCGTATTGTATAGAAAAGAGTTTAAATGTATGCACTGTCCGATATGTGAAACCCCAAGGTACAAGTCAAATAAGGGGCCTTCAAAAGTGTTGTGGTATCTTCCAATCATACCAAGGTTCAAGCGGTTGTTTGCAAATGAAAATGATACAAAAAATTTGAGGTGGCATATAGATGAGAGGATTTCTGATGGAAAGCTTCGACATCTGACTAATTCTTCTCAATGGAAGAAAATCGATCACTTATTTCCGAACTTCGGCGAAGAACCTAGGAACCTTAGGCTTGCCCTTAGCACGGATGGCATGAATCCTTGTGGGAGCCTTAGCAGCATACATAGTTCATGGCCTGTGCTCCTGATTATTTACAACTTATCTCCTATGTTATGCATGAAACGAAAGTACATCATGCTGTCTATGTTGATTTCGGACCAAAACAACCCTAAATGACATTGATGTTTACCTTCACCCTTGATCGAAGACTTGAAGAAGTTGTGGGAAGAATGTGTTGATGTTTTTGACTATTTCAAGAAGGATGTGTTTAAATTGCGAGCCATGATATTTTGTACTATAAACGACTTCCCAGCATATGGGAACTTGTCGGGGTATAGTGTAAAAGGCCATAAAGCATGTCCGGTTTGTGAAGAAGGCACACGCTACCATCAACTTCAACATGGAAGAAAGACGGTTTATCTTGGACATAAGAGATTTCTTAGATGGGGCCACCCATATCGTCGATTAAAGAAAGCCTTTTTTGGTGGCCAGGAGTATGAAGATGCTCTGGTGGCATTAACTGCGAAGCAAGTTTATGAAAAGGTGAAAAATATCAGTGTCATCTTCGTGATAATCTTTGAATTCATATTATTTTAAATGCAAAAAGAAGCTAAAAACTCTGTCATTATCATGATTTAATGGATCAATTAGTTAAATATATGATTTCATCTTCATAATGAGTTTTTAGACTTTATTTGCATTAATCTTGGTCACATCTTGAGTTTGGATTCAAAATTGAACTTGAGTCATATTCTTACTACAATTGGGTAGTGAACACTGTTCGGTATTTTGGGTATAACTTGAGATTTAGAGATCCAATGGCTCTGCAATTTATATTTTCAGAAAGCTAAAATGAAGATCTACAAACCATATGAAGAGCCCAAAAGCTAAATCAAATGTTTAAATGACCAAATTGGGCCTGGAATACGGAACAGGGGCGCTGAACTGGGCTCCGGAACAACGTTCGGTGTTTGATCCATATCTGGCGCTACAGAACTCCAAATGAGGTGCGGTTTGAACGACTGGAAAGCTGACATCCAGGGAAACATTTCATATGAAGACCACGTGGTCCAGATCCGCCGTTTCCGTGGTGTAATACAGCTTGCAAAAGGACGCGTTTTGGAGGTGTAAAGTGGTTCAATGATTCTTCCATGTTGGACACTAAGTAAAGTGACGAAATGAGTTGTAAAATGGATGAATGAGATGCCCAATTTTCCTATAAATAGATGGAGAGGCTGAAGAGAAACACACACCTTGAAGAGACCAAGATCTCTCCCATTCTAAGTTCCTTCTTTTATTTCTTGCCTCCTACTTGGGATGACTTAGTTTTGCTTTATTAGTTTCATGTATTGTCTTTAATTCTTGTCTTTAATTTCCTGCCTCCTACTTGGTATGGCTTAGTTTTAATCTTTCCTTTTAATTATTTTATTTTGATTTTATGTTCTTCATCTTTTTCCTTTATTCGTTCATTATGTTTTTGATATTTACTTTTATATTGGAATAGAAGCTTTCATTTTCTTTAATTGTTCTTTGTGTTCTTCATGTTCATGATGAACTTGTTCATGTTCTTCGTGGTCATGATGAACATCTTTATTTCTACATTTTCATCTTACATAGCCATGCTTGGCTAAGTTTTTGTGATCGACCCATGAGTTGAGGATTCCATGGTGTCATCCGGAGGACTTATGCTTCAATCGATAAGCCGACTTGTTTTGTTTACTTTAATCGGATTCGAGTTTAGAAACAGATTGGATGTTAGATTTAATATCCAGATTGAAATCCCAAGGACTTAGGTCGGACCAGGTTACAGAGAACGTTGTACGATTGCACAGCGAGCTCACCACATGTTCGATCATATGCTAGGCGATTGTCTAGTCGAGGGAGCTTCTGGACAAATGCAGAGATTTCGATTTGTTTAGAATCAATCACAGGTTCTGTTATTCTATTTCTTTGTCCAGTGATGGAAGGTCTTGGAATCCCACTTAAAGTTGATCGTTTTTCATTTGATTAATCTCTCCTTTTCATTCTCGTCTTCAATTTCTATTCTAATTCCATCAAAACCCAATCCCCCTTGTTTTTATTTCATTTGCATGACATCTAGATTACTTAGGATTCAATAAAAAGCTCCTCGAAAAAGAGAGAACGATCCTAGGTTTGCCTATACGCAATCCTTGGTTAATTGTTGATTGTGGACCCCAAGGCTAATGATAAAAGGTCTTCATCAAATGGCGCCGTTCTTGCGGAGCTAAGTAATTGGCTCTCTAGGTAATCTTATTGTCAAATTGACTTTAGACAAGGGGTTTCTCGTGTGAAGCTTGTTAGTTTTGCATTTTTTTTAATTGCATATAGTTCAAGGTTTTTGCATTTAAGTAGCTTGTATAGCATTCATTGCATTTTTGCATTGTCTTGACTTGGTAGCTTCTGTGTGGTGTGTTTGTATCAAATTCAATATGATCTTGAGCTTATTTGTTTGATTTCACCATGTCTCCAAGTTAATTCATAGCATACTTACATCTTTAATCATTTTTTTTAAAAAAAAAAAAAAAAAAAAAAAAAAAAAAAAACCTCCTTCTTTTCTTTTACACTTGCATTTGTATTTTATTATATTCTTTTTCTTAATTTTTATAGTTAGATTTTTATTTTGTAATTCACTCGGGAATTAATTGCATTGAACTTTCATGGCTTGGTTTTATGATAATCATGAACTACCTTTCAATTCTCACTCTTTTGTAGGCAATCAAGAATGTGATGGCTTATTCCACCACCAATATCATAAGCCTTACCAACATCCTCCATTCCAACAATATCATCAACACTCTCACTTACCATACCATCCTTCATTCCATCCTACTTCCATACCATGCCCTCCATCTCATGAATCCTTATACCCATTTGAGCCAACTTATGAACCTCATTATCAACCATGTGTGCCCAACCAAGATCCTTCATTTTGTGCAATCATTGGAGATTTCCAAAGTCAAACGACTTGGGCTATAAATGAGGAGTGGTCACATAAGGACGACTTTCATCAACAAATGGACTCTATTTTTAGAAGAATGGAACACCAAGCAGAAAGGTATGAGATATTAGGAAAAGAAATTGAGAAGCAAACACAAATGTTGAAAATGAAATTTCAAGAAAATCCTTCTCTCATGGTCACACATGCACAAGAAGTGAAGCAAGTACAAAAGCATATTGAAGAGTCTTCTCCCATTTGGTAATGATCCTATCCTTATAGAAGTAGACTCTCCTACTACTTTGACTAACGAAGCAATTCATGATTTGAGTGATAAAGATGTGGATGAGGAAATCATTATTGAATCCCCTCAATTTTTTTGAAAATGCAATTGCCCAACCAATTGGATTTAACAGTAGTGATTCACTTGTACTTGTTGATGAGTGTGTTCCTATTTCTTCATGTGATTCTTTAACTGCTGAAAATGCTTCTCTTCATAGTACTATGGATGATTGTAATAAATTGAATGACATATTTTCATGCTCTTGTGAAGATTATCAAATATGTGTAGATTGTTATCATAAAAAATGTCATTTACTTGATGAGCTTCCAAAGAAAGCATTTAGTGAAGTGGTTGATTCTACCATTGATCATAATGCACAATCTTGTACTAGTGATGATAGTAAGCATGTCAATTTTGAAAAGATTGAATCAAACATGAATACCAATGTTGTTGATGATATTCTTGCCGATTATCCCGATCTTGCATCTATGAGTGACTCTATTAATTGTGCATGTTGTTCGATGATGAATTGTGTCCTATTTGCACTGAAATTAATGATGCATTATACGGTGATATTGAATTGACTAGTGATTCTGCATTGATTGTGGATTCTACGTTGTTGATGTGAGTGAGAACAATCATAATCTGGAATGTCAAATGCACAAAATTCCCATTGGATCACTTCCTTGTAGTCTTGTTGGTACTAAAGATACTTGAGATTTTGATTGATAAAATTCTGCATGTTGATGAATCTTTCCAACAAGTGTTATCTTGCGATTTGCCACCCGATTTAGAAAAGACAAATGATTGTTTTGAAATTTTAGAACCCTCGGGTGGTGACAATTTCAAAAATTCTCTTCCTTCTTCCAATCTTTTCTCTTTCATCTCTTGTGATTGCAATGATGATATGGTGTACTCAAACACTAAGTTGGATTCCACACCTTCCATTTTGCAAACACAAGGAGAATTTTCACAATGTAACCGGTTGCTTGACTCCTACGATGGGAGTAATATTGACTTCCTTGGATGTGATAGTTACTTGGAGAGTTTGATTCCTAAAATATCTTTAATTCACTTGAAATCTCTCCATGTCTCTATTTTTGGATGGGATACTTGCTATTTGCTTGTCTTCGTTGCGTGCACATTCTTGGAAAGGTCATCGATGGAACCAACATCCACCACACATTTTTGGACCTCTTCCAATTGATCCTGAACCACCTCCACCAAGGAAAATCATTGAGGGGGAAAGTGTTTTCAAAGACAAATGCAAGATTCTCATTGATGATGAGAATTTCTCCTTCAAGATACTCTAACAAAGGTTGTCTCTTTCCTTACTTATTTTCTTCCTAATTCATATGATTACTTGGGCTTAATTGTTGTACGAGGAAGATAAGTGTGGGGGAGGGACACATTCCAGTAGCAAAAGTAGAAATAATGTAGTTTAGTAAGTAGAATAAGAACTCCCTATGTATGGAAGAAAATATATTTTGAATCCTTTTGATTATTGTTTTATTTTTAAATGAGAAAATGCAAAAAAAAAAAAAAAAAAAAAAAAAAAAAAAAATTAAAACATTTTCTCCTTCTATGATTGCTCCATATTATGAACTTGGACATTTTGGTTTTGATGGATCATTCTATTTAGATTGAAATTTTGGACTCTTGGATTATAATATCTTGGTTGTTAATTTTGTGATGCTAATTGCATGATTTGATATTTTCCTTTGTGAGATTTTGGGCCTACATGAATGGAACTCATCTTTTACCATTCTTTCTTTCTTGTGTGCATCTGCTCATGATTTATGTTCTCTAGAACTTGCTCTCATTCTTTTCAAAACTACATTTTTCATTTGCATGCATAAATATGATGGAGGCTTGTTTTCTTTCTTTTATTTCCTCACTCTGACCAAATAACCTTTCCCTTGCATTATATCTCCTTTGTTAGCCCTTTGTGCCTTTTTGACTCATTCCTTTCAAAGCCACATTACTAGCCTAAATGTCACACCATTTTATTCCGCACCTTGAAAATTAATTGCGCATTGGTTTTGTGATTAAGTGTGGGGGTTGCCCAGGAGTGCAACATTTAAAGTGTGGGGGAAGTATTTGATTATATGTCATTAATCGTTTGGCATTTATTGTAAAAGAAAAAAAAAAGAAAAAGAAGAAAAAAGAAAAAGAAAAAAAGAAGAAGAGACATTTATTGTTTTTTAAAAAAAAAAAAAATGTTATTTGAGTGGTTTTATATTGTTACTCTTTTAAATTTCTTGGGTAATTTAACCTTTCATTTCTATACTATTACCTACCCTTATCCTAGCCCCATTACAACCTTAATAATAAGTCCTCTTGATTTTTGCAAGCATGTGTTACAAGTAGTGGAGAAGTAGAACTTGAGCAAGCTTATGGTAGAACAATTTCCGTGAGTAGAATTTGAGCGATACACTTATTAACCACTATACACTTGTGAGATTGATTGAGGGATCCCTCGAGAGACTATCTTGTGTGATTAGCATCATTGAATGGTATTGCCATGATTAGTAATTTGAGATGAAGAGATTTCTATCTTGATTGGTTGATCCTTTGAAGCTTTTGTGATCCTTGTTAAGTTATGAAATTTCAAGCAATTATTAGAAAGGAGAAAGCTTTACTTGTTCTTTATCTTTTAATTTTGCTCGGGAGTGCAAAAGGATAAGTGTGGGGAGTTTGATAATCTTTGAATTCATATTATTTTAAATGCAAAAAGAAGCTAAAAACTCTGTCATTATCATGATTTAATGGATCAATTAGTTAAATATATGATTTCATCTTCATAATGAGTTTTTAGACTTTATTTGCATTAATCTTGGTCACATCTTGAGTTTGGATTCAAAATTGAACTTGAGTCATATTCTTACTACAATTGGGTAGTGAACACTGTTCGGTATTTTGGGTATAACTTGAGATTTAGAGATCCAATGGCTCTGCAATTTATATTTTCAGAAAGCTAAAATGAAGATCTACAAACCATATGAAGAGCCCAAAAGCTAAATCAAATGTTTAAATGACCAAATTGGGCCTGGAATACGGAACAGGGGCGCTGAACTGGGCTCCGGAACAACGTTCGGTGTTTGATCCATATCTGGCGCTACAGAACTCCAAATGAGGTGCGGTTTGAACGACTGGAAAGCTGACATCCAGGGAAACATTTCATATGAAGACCACGTGGTCCAGATCCGCCGTTTCCGTGGTGTAATACAGCTTGCAAAAGGACGCGTTTTGGAGGTGTAAAGTGGTTCAATGATTCTTCCATGTTGGACACTAAGTAAAGTGACGAAATGAGTTGTAAAATGGATGAATGAGATGCCCAATTTTCCTATAAATAGATGGAGAGGCTGAAGAGAAACACACACCTTGAAGAGACCAAGATCTCTCCCATTCTAAGTTCCTTCTTTTATTTCTTGCCTCCTACTTGGGATGGCTTAGTTTTGCTTTATTAGTTTCATGTATTGTCTTTAATTCTTGTCTTTAATTTCCGCCTCCTACTTGGTATGGCTTAGTTTTAATCTTTCCTTTTAATTATTTTATTTTGATTTTATGTTCTTCATCTTTTTCCTTTATTCGTTCATTATGTTTTTGATATTTACTTTTATATTGGAATAGAAGCTTTCATTTTCTTTAATTGTTCTTTGTGTTCTTCATGTTCATGATGAACTTGTTCATGTTCTTCGTGGTCATGATGAACATCTTTATTTCTACATTTTCATCTTACATAGCCATGCTTGGCTAAGTTTTTGTGATCGACCCATGAGTTGAGGATTCCATGGTGTCATCCGGAGGACTTATGCTTCAATCGATAATCGACTTGTTTCGTTTACTTTAATCGGATTCGAGTTTAGAAACAGATTGGATGTTAGATTTAATATCCAGATTGAAATCCCAAGGACTTAGGTCGACCAGGTTACGAGAACGTTGTACGATTGCACGAGAGCTCACCACATGTTCGATCATATGCTAGGCGATTGTCTAGTCGAGGAGCTTCGGACAAATGCAAAGATTTCGATTTGTTTAGAATCAATCACGGTGTTCCGTTATTCTATTTCTTTGTCCAATGATGGAAGGTCTTGGAATCCCAATTCGAGTTGATCGTTTTTCATTTGATTAATCTCTCCTTTTCATTCTCCGTCTTCAATTTCTATTCTAATTCCATCAAAACCCAATCCCCCTTGTTTTTATTTCATTTGCATGACATCTAGATTACTTAGGATTCAATAAAAAGCTCCTCGAAAAGAGAGAACGATCCTAGGTTTGCCTATACGCAATCCTTGGTTAATTGTTGATTGTGGACCCCAAGGCTAATGATAAAAGGTCTTCATCACTTCGGTAAGACTGCAAAGAGTAGAAAAGAAACAAATATATGGAAAAAGAGATCTGTATTCTTCGATCTTCCATATTGGTGCAATCTTGATGTGAGACACTGTATTGATGTCATGCATGTGGAGAAAAACGTTTGTGATAGTATTGTTGGCACGCTTCTCAACATACAAGGTAGTTCCAAGGATGGTGTGAAGGCAAGATTGGATTTGCAAGCAATGGGAATACGCGAAGACTTACATCCAAGGCCATACGGAAGAGAACTTATTGTCCCCGGCTTCTCATACTCTGTCTAAGGATGAGAAACGAAGTTTTTTGTGAGTGTTTACATGGCACAAAAGTTCCCTCGGGTATTCCTCAAATTTTAAGAGGCTTGTATCAATGAAGGACTTGAAATTAGTAGGCCAAAAGTCTCATGATTGTCATGTCTTGATGCAACAGCTACTCCCAGTAGCTATTCGAGGTATCCCTGAATATGATCTTCGGGTCGTTTTGACTAGGCTTTGTGTCTTCTTCAATGTGGTTTGTAGTAAAGTTTTCGAGATAGAAAAGTTGGATGAATTGGAGAATGAAGGATATCTTATCTTGTACCACCTTGAGAAGCTTTTTCTTCCTACCTTTTTTGACATCATGGTTCATCTAATTGTTCATCTAATTGTTCATCTAGTAAGGGAGATAAAGTTGTGTGGACCTATCCATTTACGGTGGATGTACCTAATTGAAAGATCTATGAAATTCCTAAAAGGGTACGTGAAGAACGCATACTGGCCAGAAGTATCAATTGTTCAGAAATATGTTTTTGAAGAAGCCATGGAATTTTGTCAAAATTATTTGGCCAAAGTAAGACATATTGGGCTTCCAAAACGTCAGTATGCTGAAGGGGGTTGATAATCTTTAAATTCATATTATTTTAAATGCAAAAAGAAGTTAAAAACTCTGTCATTGTCATGATTTAATAGACCAATTAGTTAAATATGTGGTTACACTTCATAATGAGTTTTTAAACTTTATTTGCATTAATCTTGGTCACATCTTGAGTTTGGATTCAAAATTGAACTTGAGTCATATTCTTACTACAATTGGGTAGTGAACACTGTTCAGTATTTTGGGTATAACTTGAGTTTTAGAGATCCAATGGCTTTGCAATTTATATTTTCAGAAAGCTAAAATGAAGATCTACAAACCATATGAAGAGCCCAAAAGCTAAATCAAATGTTTAAAGGACCAAATTGGGCCTGGAATACGGAACAGGGGCGCTGAACTGGGCTCCGGAACAACATTCGGTGTTTGATCCATAACTTGAGCTACAGAACTCCAAATGAGGCCCAGTTTGAACGACTAGAAAGCTGACACAAACGGTCATATTTCATATGAAGACAACAAGGCCCAGTTCCACCGAATTCGTGGTGTAATACAGCTTTCAAGATGGAACACGGTTTTGGAGGTGCAAAAGTCAAAAAGTATGGCTAAATAGTTCTTCCATGATTTCTATAAATAGATGGATTTTGAGAAGAGCAAGACACCCCTTGGAGAAGACCAAGATCTCTCTAATTCTCCCATTCTAAATTCTTTCTTGTAGTTCTTGTCTTTAATTTCTTGCCTCCTTCTTGGTATGGCAATATCTTGCTTTATTATTTTCATGTATTGTCTTTAATTCTTGTCTTTAATTTCTTGCCTCCTTCTTGGTATGGCATTTTAATCTTTTCTTTTAATTATTTATGTTGATTTTATGTTCTTCATCTTTTTCTTTTATGGATTCATTATGTTTGTGAGATTTACTTTTATATTGAAATAGAAGCTTTCATTTTTCTTAAGTTGTTCTTTGTGTTCTTCGTGTTCATGTTGAACTAGTTCATGTTCTTCGTGGTCATGATGAATATCCTTATTTCTTCATTTTCATCTTACATAGCAATGCTTGGCTAAGTTTCGTGATCGACCCATGAGTTGAGGATTCCATGGTGTCATCCGGAGGACTTGTGTTTTAATCGAATCGACTTGTTTCGTCTACTTTAATCGGATTCGATTTTAGAAAGAGATTGGATGTTAGATTTAATATCCAGATTGATATCCCAAGGACATAGTTTGGACCAGGTTATAGAGGGCGTTGTACGATCGTATAACGAGCTCGCCACGTGTTCGAATAAATGCTAGGCAATCGTCTAGTCGAGGGAGTTCTAGACTAATGCGAGAGATTTCGGTTTGTCTAGAATCAATCACAAGGTTAGTTATTCTATTTTTTGTCCGATGATGGAAGATTTTGGATCCCAATTCTGGGTTGATCGTTTTTAATCTACTTCATTTTATTCATCCTTGCATTCTATCTTTAGTTCTTTCTTTTTAATTTTAACTAAACCTCAAAACCCCCCATTTCATTCACTGTGTTTACCAATTGATTTAAACCAACTGCGAATTCCTTGGGAGACAATCCAGGTTGTCCCTATACTACAAATATTTGGTAACTTGGTTATTTTGTGGGAGCTCGACAACTCGCATCAAAATTTGGCGCCGTTCTTGGGAAACTCGCATCGGTTTAAATCTAGTGGTTTTGGTGATTGGGCAGATTTCTATCTCACCCAAATCACTTTTGCAATTTTTGAGTTTTTTTTTTATTATTTCATTTTAGGTTCCTAAATTGTGTAGAAGTTGTTCTGTCAAAAAAAAAACAAAAATCATTTCATTTTGTTTCTTAATTTCTAGCATTTCTTTCTTCTTATGTTGTATGAATACTAGGAGTGCTACTATTCCTGAATCTTTGTTTGGATTCGACCACGAAATAGAAAGAACAATTCTTCTTTGCTAGAAGAAGAGCGTTAGGATAAGTCTTGATTCGACCATTCGATTCGATCATTCGATTCTCTTCATTCGTTGATCTTTCTAGTTCCTCCGATAACCTTGTTGTTTTCACCGATTCTAACTCCAAAATTATGGTCGAACAAAGAATTCGTCCTACTTTAAAGGAATTGGCTCACCCGATGTTAATTATCGCCTTTGTGCATTACCTATCCCGAACTTGGTGCTAACTTTGAACTTAAATATGGTCTTATCCATTTGTTGCCCAAGTTTCATGGTCTTGCGGTGAATGTCCGCATAAACATCTCAAAGAGTTCCACGTGGTTTGTAGCACGATGAAACCACAAGCAATTGATGAGGACCACATTAAGTTGAGAGCTTTCCCATTTTCTCTCGATGGAGTTGCTAAGGATTGGTTATATTATCTTCAACCGTCATCCATTCGAAGCTGGATTGACATGCAAAAATTGTTCCTAGAGATTCTTCCCCGCCTCAAGAGCTACCGCTATTCGAAAAGAGATTAGTGGAATAAAACAAGTCAATGGGGAGAATATGTATGAGTATTGGGAGAGGTTCAAGCGATTGTGTGCCGGCCGTCCGCATCACCAAATCACCGAGCAACTACTAATCACTTATTTCTATGAAGGTTTATTGCTTGATGGATAGAAGCTTGGTGGATGCATCAAGTGGTGGGACTTTAGATAGCAAGACTCTGAAGAGGCCGGAGACTTAATATCCACTATGGCTGCTAATTCTCGCCAGCTTTGGCACCGAGCAAATAAGACCTTAGCTTTACTGCATTCAAGCACCACCAAATCAACTTAATTCCCGAAATCGGGTTCCTCAAGTGCGGATCAACAAAGGTTAGAGAATAGACTTGATAATCCGACTTCTCTTGTGAGGCAACTAGCGGTGACACGACAATGCAATCTTCTACTCCTTCTATTGGGTATTCCCGTGGATTACGTTTCAGACCCTCTCATCCCACCGATTCTTGCCCCACTTTGCAAGATACCACTTCCCCACTGACCAGTAGCTGTAGTTGGAGTCTTTCCGGGAAGCCACAATACCAACACAACATAATGCATTTTCCAACACTTACAATCCGGGATGGAGAAATCACCCAAACTTTCGGTGGAATCGAATCGAGTCGAACCGAATAACCAATTTCAAAGCAAAATTCGTAAATTACCAACAAAGACAATTTCCACAAAATAAACAGAATTTTCAGCAATCTACACCTCCGCAGATTTCACAACAACGAGACCCGAGTAGTAATGGTTCTTCACTGGAAGAAATGATGAAGCAATTTGCTACAAACAATATGCAATTCCAACAGCAAACTGAGACATCTATTCAGACTTTGCAAACACAAATTGGGCAATTAGCAACATCATTGAACCAACTACAACCTCAGGGATCCAACACTCTTCCTTCACAAACAATTCCCAATCCAAAAGGGAACGTTAGTGCTATAACCCTACGGTCTGGCAAGAAATTGGAGGAGCCTAAACAAGCTGCAGATGTAACTGAATCCACATCAGGAAAAGAGTCAGAAAATGTGAAGATTGACTCTAGTAATAAAATGCCAATGCATCAAAGCCAAGAAGAACTTGACATTTCCATTCCTCTTCCTTTCCCTCAAAGAACAATTCAACCCAAGAAGTTGGGTGAAAAAGCACAAGAAAAGGACATCCTTGAGACATTCGAAAGGTCGAGATCAATATTCCTCTCTTGGATGCAATCAAGCAAATTCCCAAATATGCCAAGTTTCTCAAAGAGCTATGTACCAACAAGAGGCGATCAAGGGACCGAGCGAGTGAGCACGAATCGGAATGTGTCGACTCCTCCAACCCATGCCTCACAAGTGCAAAGACCCGTGGAATGTTTTCTATCCCTTGCATTATTGGTAATTATAGATTTGATGATTGCATGTTAGATCTAGGTGCTTCAATTAATGTCATGCCTCGCATCTCGTCTATAAATCTCTTGGTCTTGGTCCCTTGCGTCCCATCGGTATTGTTGTCCGGTTAGCTAATAGGAGTAATGCTCATCCTTCTACGGTTTAGTTGAAGATGTATTAGTCAAAGTTAATGAATTGATATTTCCCGCTGATTTTTACATCTTAGATATGGAGGATGAGTCTCCTAGCGATAAGTCACCAATCATTTTAGGCGCAGACCTTTCATGAAAACAAACTAGGACTAAAATAGATGTACATTACGGTACTCTTTCTATGGAGTTTGGTGATATAATTGTGCATTTTAACATATTTGATGCCATGAAACATCCTAGGGAAGAACATTCAGTTTTGTGTATTGATGTGGTTGATGATGCTGTTGATGATGTTCTTGCTAATTGGTTTGCTTGATTATCCCGATTTTGCATATATGAGTGATGCTACCATTTGTGCATGTTCGATAATGAATGGTGCTCTGCATGCTCAAATAAATGATGCATTATATGGTGATTCGACTCTCTTATTGATACTAATGATTGCACATTAGAGCTAAATTCGATTTTGATGTTCATTCGATTGTGAACCGAATTCGATGATAATGTTGAGTCACAAGGCACAGTTCTTTCTCGCTTCGTGAATTTTGTTTCGGGCGTTCCAAGTGTGATTACATCGAGTTAGTGCAACAACCACCTAAGCTTCTTCCCTCGAGCGACCACCAAAGTTGGATCTTAAATCTCTTCCAGATCATCTGAAGTATGCTTTTTTGGAGGACAATGAGCAGTTGCCAGTCATATTGGCAAATAATCTTATACCAGATCAAGAAGAAAAGCTGTTGACATTGCTGAGAGCAAACAAGAAGGCGATTGGGTGGACATTAGGCGATATTGTTGGCATCGGCCCTACTCGTGTGTATGCATAGAATTTTGTTGGAAGAGGAGGCTAAGCCGGTGAGACAACCCCAAAGACGCCTTAATCCCCTTATTCTTGATGTGGTGAAAAAGGAGGTCACTAAGCTTTTGCAAGCCGGTATCATCTACCCCATCTCCGACGGTCGGTGGGTTAGCCCGGTCCGGTGGTTCCCAAGAAGTCCGGGTGACTTTGTGGTAGCCAATCGAAAAATGAACTCATCCCTACACGAGTTCGAATAGTTGGAGAGTATGCATTGACTATAGGAGGCTCAACCAAGCTACTCGCAAGGATCATTATCCTTTACCATTCATTGATCGATGTTAGAGCGATTGGTGGTAAGTCACACTATTGCTTTCCTCGGATGGTTTCTCGGGCTACTTTCGATCCACATTGCTCCCGAGGATCGGGGAAGACAACATTCACATGTCCCTTTGGAACTTATGCTTACGTAAGGATGCCATTTGGCCTCTGCAATGCACCCGGCACCTTCCAAATAGTTGTATGGTAAGTATCTTTTCGAGTTTCTAGAGGATTGCATGGAGGTTTTTATGGATGATTTTACCGTATATGGATCTGGTTTTGATGCATGTTTGGCTAATCTTTCTAGAGTCTTGCATAGATGCATAGAGTCTAATCTTGTGCTTAATTATGAAAAGTGTCACTTCATGGTTGATTCGGGGAATAGTTTTGGGACACATTGTATCAAGTAAGGGTATTGAGGTAGATCCCGCTAAAATTGATGTTATTACTTTCTTCCGCCTTACCCCACATCCGTTCGGGAAGTTCGTTCTTTTCTTGGTCATGCGGGTTTCTACCGGCGCTTCATTCGGAATTTTAGCAAGATTGCCCGACCCTTGTCCAACCTTCGCATAAGGACACGATTTTGTATTCAATGATGAGTGTAAGGAAGCCTTCAATCACTTGAAGCGTTGTCTTACCACAACTCCCGTGATCCAACCTCCGCATTGGAATCTTCCATTTGAGTTGATGTGTGATGCTTCTAACTATGCTTGTTGGTGCTATCTTGGCACACGGTCAACAAAGCCTCTCATGTCATTGCCTATGCATCCAAGACTTTGGATTCGCCCAATCCAATTACACAACCACCGAGAAAGAACTCTTGGCTATAGTGTTTGCATTTGACAAGTTTAGGTCATATTTGCTAGATACTAAAGTAATTGTCTTTTTCCGACCATCTTTGCTTTGAAGTTTTTGTTGAAAAAGGCGATGCTAAGCCGCGACTCATCCGGTGGATGCTATTGCTCCAAGAATTTGATGTTGAGATTAAAGATAGAAGTGGAGCACAAAACGGGTAGGCTGATCACCTTAGTCGCATCACTCATTCTTCTAACCCCTCTTCCATTCAGGATGATTTTCCTGATGAGCAGCTTCTACAGCTGCAAGGTAAGATTCCTTGGTATGCTGATCTAGTTAACTACTTGGTAGCTGGTGTTTTTCCTGTAGAGTCCACTAGGGCCCAAAACCTAAAATTGAAGAGTGAGTCTAAATATTATGTTTGGGATGACCCTTATCTGTGGAAATTTTGTAGTGATCAAGTAGTTAGGAGATGTGTGCACGATCATGAATTTCATTCCATATTGCATTTTTCTCATGCTTTTGTGGTGGTCACTTTGGACCACAAAGAACTGCTAGGAAAGTGTTGGACTCGGTTTATTTTGGCCTTCCCCGTTTCGTGATTCTTATTTGTTTTGTAAGACATGTGATAACGTCGAGAGCAGGAGTATTTCCCGTAGGCATGAGATGCCCACGGACCTATACTATTTTGTGAAATCTTTGATGTTTGGGGTATTGATTTTATGGGTCCATTTCCCGTTTCCTATGGGCTTACTTACATACTTGCTTGGTTGTTGATTATGTTTCAAAATGGGTTGAGGCAAAGGCCACCCTGACTAATGATTCTCGCCGTGGTGGTAGATTTTGTCGGGTCTAACATTTTATGCGGTTTGGTATTCCACGAGCTATTATCGGTGACCGGGGTTCTCATTTTTGTAACCGAAGCATGAGTGCTTTATTACGGAAATATGGAGTGATTCATAAGGTCTCCACAGCATACCATCCACAGACCAATGGTCAAGCTGAAGTTTCAAATAGAGAAATCAAGCAAATCCTTCAGAAAACTGTTAACTCTACTCGGAAGGATTGGAGCAAGAGACTTGACGATGCTTTGTGGGCATATCGAACTGCTTACAAGACTCCGATTGGGATGTCTCCTTATCGGCTTGTCTTCGGTAAGGCATGTCATCTTCCAGTTGAGTTGGAGCATCAAGCCTATTGGGCCATTAAACAGTGCAACATGGACTTGGCTAAGTCAGGGGTTGAACGGAAGTTGCAGTTACAAGAACTGGATGAGCTTAGATTAGATGCCTATGAGAGTTCGCGGTTATACAAGGAAAAGACAAAGGCATTCCATGATAAGCAGATCCTGAGGAGAGAGAAATTAAGAAACAAAATGAAATGATTTTTGAGATGTGTGCAAAAGGATAAGTGTGGGGGAGTTTGATAATCTTTGAATTCATATTATTTTAAATGCAAAAAGAAGCTAAAAACTCTGTCATTATCATGCTTTAATGGATCAATTAGTTAAATATATGATTTCATCTTCATAATGAGTTTTTAGACTTTATTTGCATTAATCTTGGTCACATCTTGAGTTTGGATTCAAAATTGAACTTGAGTCATATTCTTACTACAATTAGGTAGTGAACACTGTTCGGTATTTTGGGTATAACTTGAGATTTAGAGATCCAATGGCTCTGCTATTTATATTTTCAGAAAGCTAAAATGAATATCTACAAACCATATGAAGAGCCCAAAAGCTAAATCAAATGTTTAAAGGACCAAATTGGGCCTGGAATACGGAACAGGGGCGCTGAACTGGGCTCCGGAACAACGTTCGGTGTTTGATCCATATCTGGAGCTACAGAACTCCAAATGCGGTTCTGTTTGAACGCCTGGAAAGCTGACATCCAGGGCTACATTTCACATGAAGACCACGTGGTCCAGATCCGCCGTTTACGTAGTGTAATCCAGCTTGCAAACAGACGCGGTTTTGGAGGTGTAAAGTGGTTCAATGATTCTTTCATGTTGGCCACTAAGTAAAGTGACGAAATGAGTTGTAAAATGGATGAATGAGATGCCCAATTTTCCTATAAATAGATGGAGAGGCTGAAGAGAAACACACACCTTGAAGAGACCAAGATCTCTCCCATTCTAAGTTTTGCTTTATTTAGTAATCCAAGGCTAATCACTCAAATCTATTAATGAAGACCTTTTATCATTAGCCTTGGGGTCCACAATCAACAATTAACCAAGGATTGCGTATAGGCAAACATAGGATCGTTCTCTCTTTTCGAGGAGCCTTTTATTGAATCCTAAGTAATCTAGATGTCATGCAAATGAAATAAAAACAAGGGGGGATTGGGTTTTGATGGAATTAGAATAGAAATTGAAGACAAATGAAAAGGAGAGATTAATCAAATGAAAAACGATCAACTCGAATTGGGATTCTAAGACCTTCCATCATTGGACAAAGAAATAGAATAACGGAACCTGTGATTGATTCTAAACAAACTGAAATCTCTGCATTTGTCCAGAAGCTCCCTCGACTAGACAATCGCCTAGCATATGATCGAACATGTGGCGAGCTCCTTGTGCAATCGTACAACGTTCTACGTAACTGGTCCGACCTAAGTCCTTGGGATTTCAATCTAGATATTAAATCTAACATCCAATCTCTTTCTAAAATCGAATCCGATTAAAGTAGACGAAAAACAAATCGATTCTGATTAAAACACAAGTCCTCCGGATGACACCATGGAATCCTCAACTCATGGGTCGATCACAGAAACTTAGCCAAGCATTGCTATGTAAGATGAAAATGAAGAAATAAGGATATTCATCATGACCACGAAGAACATGAACTAGTTCAACATGAACATGAAGAACACAAAGAACAATTAAAGAAAATGAAAGCTTCTATTCCAATATAAAAGTAAATATCAAAAACATAATGAACGAATAAAGGAAAAAGATGAAGAACATAAAATCAAAATAAAATAATTAAAAGGAAAGATTAAAACTAAGCCATACCAAGTAGGAGGCAAGAAATTAAAGACAAGAATTAAAGACAATACATGAAACTAATAAAGCAAAACTAAGCCATCCCAAGTAGGAGGCAAGAAATAAAAGAAGGAACTTAGAATGGGAGAGATCTTGGTCTCTTCAAGGTGTGTGTTTCTCTTCAGCCTCTCCATCTATTTATAGGAAAATTGGGCATCTCATTCATCCATTTTACAACTCATTTCGTCACTTTACTTAGTGGCCAACATGGAAGAATCATTGAACCACTTTACACCTCCAAAACGCGTCCTTTTGCAAGCTGGATTACACCACGGAAACGGCGGATCTGAACCACGTGGTCTTCATATGAAATGTTGCCCTGGATGTCAGCTTTCCAGTCGTTCAAACCGGACCTCATTTGGAGTTCTGTAGCGCCAGATATGGATCAAACACCGAATGTTGTTCCGGAGCCCAGTTCAGCGCCCCTGTTCCGTATTCCAGGCCCAATTTGGTCCTTTAAACATTTTATTTAGCTTTTGGGCTCTTCATATGGTTTGTAGATCTTCATTTTAGCTTTCTGAAAATATAAATTGCAGATCCATTGGATCTCTAAATCTCAAGTTATACCCAAAATACCGAACAGTGTTCACTACCCAATTGTAGTAAGAATATGACTCAAGTTCAATTTTGAATCCAAACTTAAGATGTGACCAAGATTAATGCAAATAAAGTCTAAAAACTCATTATGAAGATGAAATCATATATTTAACTAATTGATCCATTAAAGCATGATAATGACAGAGTTGTTAGCTTCTTTTTGCATTTAAAATAATATGAATTCAAAGATTATCAAATTTATGCCTGGTAAACTTCGATCTAGATGGGATGGCCCTTTTGTGATTACTAATGTATTTTCTTTTGGTGTTGTTGAGTTGTGTGATCCGCCTACAGGGAAAATCTTTAAAGTGAATGGACATCGCCTCAAACAATTTTACGAAGGATCCCAGGAGCAGCCTATGGAAGAAGAGATCCTACTCACGGATGCCACTTACCATCCATAAGAACCTTGGGGAGTATTTTTCTTTACTTTCTCTATTTTGTTTTCTTTTATTATTTCCATTTTCTCACTTTTCATTTCAAAAAAACAAAACAAACAAAACAAAAAACAAAAAAACAAAAAAAAAAATCTTTTGAACAATACATTCTCTACTTCTATGATTGCAACATATTATGAACTTGGACATTTTGGTTTTAATGGATCATTCTAATTGGGCTATATTTCTTAATTCTTGGATTACTTGCCCTGGTGGTTAATTCTGCGATGCTAATTGCATGATTTGGTATTTTCCTTTGTGAGATCTTGGGCCTACATGAATGGAACTCATCTTTTACCATTCTTTCTTTCTTGTGTGCATCTGCTCATGATTTATGTTCTCTAGAACTTGCTCTCATTCTTTTCAAAACTACATTTTTCATTTGCATGCATAAATATGATGGAGGCTTGTTTTCTTTCTTTTATTTCCTCACTCGACCAAATAGCCTTTCCTTGCATTATATCTCCTTTGTTAGCCCTTTGTGCCTTTTTGACTCATTCCTTTCGGCCACATTACTAGCCTAAATGTCACACCATTTTATTCCGCACCTTGGAAATTAATTGCGCATTGGTTTTGTGGTTAAGTGTGGGGTTGCCCAGAGTGCAACATTTTAAGTGTGGGGGAAGTATTTGTTCAAAGTATTTGATTATGTGCCATTCATTGTTTGGCATTTATTGTAAAAAAAAAAAAAAAAAAAAAAAAAAAAAAAGCTTATGTGCCATTCATCATCGGCATTTATTGATGAAAAAAAAGAAGCAAAAAAAAAAAAAGAGTGACTTTATATTATGTACTAACGCTTTTTTAAATTTCTCGGGTATTTAGCCTCTCATTTCCATACCATTACCATAGCCCCATTACAACCTTAATAACAAGTCCTCTTGATTTTTGCAAGCATGTGTTATAAGTAGTGGAGAAGTAGAACTTGAGCAAGCTTATGGTAGAACAATTTCCTTGAGTGGAATTTGAGCGATACACTTATTAACCATATACACTTGAGCGATTGATTGAGGGCATCCCTTGAGAGACTATCTTGTGTGATTAGCATCATTGAATGGTATTGCCATGATTTGTAAATTGAGATGAAGAGATTTCTCTTGATTGGTTGATCTTTTGAACCTTTTGTGATCCTTGTTAAGTTTTGAAATTTCAGCAATTGTTAGAAAAGAGAATCGTTTTTATCTTTATTTTTGCTCCGGAGTGCAAAAGAATAAGTGTGGGGGAGTTTGATAATCTTTAAATTCATATTATTTTAAATGCAAAAAGAAGTTAAAAACTCTGTCATTGTCATGATTTAATAGACCAATTAGTTAAATATGTGGTTACACTTCATAATGAGTTTTTAAACTTTATTTGCATTAATCTTGGTCACATCTTGAGTTTGGATTCAAAATTGAACTTGAGTCATATTCTTACTACAATTGGGTAGTGAACACTGTTCAGTATTTTGGGTATAACTTGAGTTTTAGAGATCCAATGGCTTTGAAATTTATATTTTCAGAAAGCTAAAATGAAGATCTACAAACCATATGAAGAGCCCAAAAGCTAAATCAAATGTTTAAAGGACCAAATTGGGCCTGGAATACGGAACAGGGGCGCTGAACTGGGCTCCGGAACAACGTTCGGTGTTTGATCCATAACTTGAGCTACAGAACTCCAAATGAGGCCCAGTTTGAACGACTAGAAAGCTGACACAAACGGTCATATTTCATATGAAGACAACAAGGCCCAGTTCTACCGAATTCGTGGTGTAATACAGCTTGCAAGATGGAACACGGTTTTGGAGGTGCAAAAGTCAAAAAGTATGGCTAAATAGTTCTTCCATGATTTCTATAAATAGATGGATTTTGAGAAGAGCAAGACACCCCTTGGAGAAGACCAAGATCTCTCTAATTCTCCCATTCTAAATTCTTTCTTGTAGTTCTTGTCTTTAATTTCTTGCCTCCTTCTTGGTATGGCAATATCTTGCTTTATTATTTTCATGTATTGTCTTTAATTCTTGTCTTTAATTTCTTGCCTCCTTCTTGGTATGGCATTTTAATCTTTTCTTTTAATTATTTATGTTGATTTTATGTTCTTCATCTTTTTCTTTTATGGATTCATTATGTTTGTGAGATTTACTTTTATATTGAAATAGAAGCTTTCATTTTTCTTAAGTTGTTCTTTGTGTTCTTCGTGTTCATGTTGAACTAGTTCATGTTCTTCGTGGTCATGATGAATATCCTTATTTCTTCATTTTCATCTTACATAGCAATGCTTGGCTAAGTTTCGTGATCGACCCATGAGTTGAGGATTCCATGGTGTCATCCGGAGGACTTGTGTTTTAATCGAATCGACTTGTTTTCGTCTACTTTAATCGGATTCGATTTTAGAAAGAGATTGGATGTTAGATTTAATATCCGATTGATATCCCAAGGACATAGTTTGGACCAGGTTATAGAGGGCGTTGTACGATCGTATAACGAGCTCGCCACGTGTTCGAATAAATGCTAGGCAATCGTCTAGTCGGGGAGTTCTAGACTAATGCGAGAGATTTCGGTTTGTCTAGAATCAATCACAAGGTTAGTTATTCTATTTTTTGTCCGATGATGGAAGATTTTGGATCCCAATTCTGGGTTGATCGTTTTTAATCTACTTCATTTTATTCATCCTTGCATTCTATCTTTAGTTCTTTCTTTTTAATTTTAACTAAACCTCAAAACCCCCATTTCATTCACCGTGTTTACCAATTGATTTAAACCAACTGCGAATTCCTTGGGAGACAATCCAGGTTGTCCCTATACTACAAATATTTGGTAACTTGGTTATTTTGTGGGAGCTCGACAACTCGCATCAGGGGTAGACGAGGGGCTTCAGTAAAGAGTGTGGATCCTGATGAATTGTCACAAGTCCACTTATACATCTTGAATAATGTTGATGAAGTTCAAGCCAGTATAGCTGCACATAAAGAAGTTGTAAGGAAAGAAAATCATCGAATGACTGAACAAATGTTGATTAGGGAGCATAACAGAACATTTACAAACTGGTTCAAAAAAAAAAGTCGAGGGAGAGGAATGTGTTTCTGAGACAATCAAATGGTTAGCACGTGGTCCTGAGGTTGATGTCATAAGTTGGAATTCGTATGTGATCAATGGTTATACATTTTACACGAAGTCCCTAGATGATAGGAGCGCCGTCCATAACAGTGGTGTTATGTTAGAGGTCAATCTATGCACTTCTCCGGGTTCGAAAGACAAGAGGCCTTTATTGGCAGTCATGCCATATTATGGGGTTATTGAAGAGATTTAGGAGGTAGACTATGTTAAAATTAGATTTCCCATTTTCAAATGCAAGTGGGTTAATGTCAATAATGGTGTTCAGATCGATCGGCTAGGATTTACATTAGTCAATGTCAATGGTAGAAGTTTTGGAGATGAACCTTTTATTATGGCGACCGGTGCGAAACAAGTGTTCTATATCACCGATCAAGAAAATAAAATGTGGTCTCGTAGCTCTCTAAGGAAAAATGGTCATTGATATTGATGAGGAAAGTCATTCAAATTATGGTCTTCCTGAGAGTACTCCTTTTTCAAGGGGTCTACCGGACATGAACGAAGAAGATGAAGCGGATAATGAACCCGGCATAAGAAATGATCATCAAGAAGGGATATGGGAGGATATCGCTTTATAAAAGAGTCAATTCATAAGGTAATATTCATATGCAAAATTATTTGAAAACTTTAAGGTTTTAACTATATTATATTCCTTTTATGTTCTTAAACAATGTCACTGACTATGAAGTTTGTTCTTGTTTTATTTGTGTGGCATGATCAGATCCAAATGGGCATGTTATAAAAGAGGATGTTACGTTGTTGGGTGAGAATCAGATGAAGGCATGGTGAATATTACTTTGGGCATGTATGTTGTATTTGTAACTTATTGTGTATTTGCATTGTAAGTAAGTTATGATATTGTATAAATTAATGTAGGTTTTGTAGTCATAGTATAATCATTAATTAAGAAGCCACATAACTCATAGTGAATAATATTTGTATTCTTTTTTCCAATTCAATTTATTCATAATTGTTAATAGCTTGTACTTAAAGTATCGACTTTTATGTGCTGGATTGGGTGGTGGATTTATGAATATATATGATCAGGAAGAATAGAACAGAGAAAAAATTTGAGAAAATTTAGACCGGTAATAAATAGGCCGGTCTTAAATGTTCAACTGTTAAGACCGGATTTATTAATATGTCCGGTCTTAAAGGTCATGTGACATATTTGATATTAAGCTGGTCTTAAAAGTTTGCCTTTTAAGACCGGTGTATTTATACGTCCGATCTAAAAAATAAATTTTTAAGAACAGACGAATTTACCGTCAAGTCTTGAAAATCGATCTTTTAAGACCGCGTATAATTAGTCGTTAGGTCTTAGAAGCCGTTATTTTTCAGACCGGATTTATATTTGTCCGGTCTTATAATTTTGATCTTTTAAGAGCGGTTGAGTTTTTGTCTGATCTTAAAAGTTGAGTTTTAGGACCGAACAAAAATATTTCAGCTTTATTTAATACGACTTTTAAGACCTAATGTTTTAAATGTCCGGTCTAAAAGAGTTTCTTTAAGACCAGTTCGAGTCCAGTCTTAAATGTAGACTTTTAATACCGGCTGGAACAAGACCGGTCGCTGGTCTGGTCTTACGATGCTTCTTTTGTCTGGTCTTAAAGCCATTTTTTGTACTAGTGTATTATTATACCAATGAAAATAGAGAGAGAATAAAGAGTTGAAAGGTACCTATTCATAAATTAGGGTAAAGTTGAAAATTTACTTCATAATCATTAAGCTACCTACTTCTCTTTGTATGTGTGATTTGGTCAAAAACTACTTATAAATAGTGGTATATTGTTATATAGCAGATTCGCACAGAGAAAACAGAGTATCATCACAAAAATGCAACCTTTAAAATTCTTTCGTGGGTAATTTCTGGGTTCACGATCATCCCCTTGAAGATTGATGAATCAATCATAACTTGCAGACATCTGAAGAAGTCGGTTTTGAGGGATCAAAGCTTGTGAAGGTTGATTGATTTATTTGAGAAGAAAAGTGAAATAAAGAATTTTTCTTTTGGGTTGAAGAAGAGAGGGGGGAATGTGCAAGAAAGTTTAGTTTTTGAGGGGAGAAAATGTCTGAGAGGCTGTAATGAGAGATGAAAGCGAAAGAGAAGAGAATAATAAGAGAATGTGAAAATAAAACGTAACCATATGTATGTGTTGTCGAAATCTTTAGCGTATATTTATGTGTTAGTGCAACTAATTCCAAATGTTATGAGCTGTTTGAAAACTAGAAGGTTAGTTAAATGAATTATAAGAAACAGGTTACTGATGCCACCTATAATTTATTTATTTTATTTTTTTGGTTTTCGACTCAAAAAAAAGTCTTTATCTGTTTTTTCATTTTAAATTGTAATTTTGTTGTTGTTATGTATATTGTTTTTCATTTTTTATTAAAAAATAAAATAGTAATTATTTGGTACCTACTAACATGGGGACGTCATGAGGAAAAGCATTGAATTATATATATATAATAAATGAACCTCATAAAATATGTTACATAATATTATTTAATTACTAAAACGGTTAGATTAAGAGATAATTGATGAAAAATGTTATGTCCTATATCGGTTAGGGAGGGAACAAAAGGGGTTATATAAGAGTCTGGATACCTCTCATCTAGACGTGTTTTAAAACTATGAGGGGGTGATGAGGCCCAAAAGCAGACAATATCGAAAACAAAGCAATAAGATGTTACAATTGGTTTCAAAGCCAGACTCATATTGATACCCCAAAGTGAAAAGTATCGAGGGTGAAAGGACCAAGGTCTTTCAACAATATGCAAATGTCATTCATTTTGTAATATCGAGTGTAAGACGTTAGGGTGTTACAAAAAACTCATTCTTACTAAGTTTATTATCCAAAAATACCTAAGGACCAAGGTGTTTCAACTATATGCAAATGTCATTCATTTTACATATAACTAAATATAGGTTGTTGCACAGAGCTAAAAAAAGTTGCTTATATAGCAAAGATGATTGTATCCGTGTCTTTAAACAATTTTCAATTGCATTTGAATAATAAATTTTGTATCATCAACCCGAACTTGGCACTGATACTATTTATATTTAATACCCCATTGACTCGAACTTGGCTCTGACACTATTTATATATGATTATCATTGACCCAAGCATTACTCTGATATCATCTATATTTGATACCCCCATCGATCCAAACCTAATTTTGATACCATCTATGTGGGTAGTCTATTAGGTCTAGCTTACTCAGTGGGGGCAACAACTTCCTATCACTTGCAATAGTGTATGAGGAAACTACTAAACAACTGTATGGCAAAAATTAAATGGCACAATAGATACTAGAATTATTAACGTGAAAAATCCCCCAATTAAAGGGTGAAAACCACAGATCGTCTAGACTAATAATAATATGATACTAGATATGCAAATATGTGCAATTATTTAGCCAAACAACCAAAACTATAAGCTTACAATATAGAATAAAGAAGCTAAAAATACCTAAAAAATGTCTCTCGCCACGAATACAAATTCACTACTACCAAGCTTCCAAATGAAGATCCTACTGTTGAAAAAGACAAACTATATATTTTAAAGGTAATGACCAAATTTCAATTTGATCCAATGATCAACGAGTGCCCAAACACTTATTTACCAAAAGTATCATGTGGAATAGTTATTTGCTTTTGCTCTTCTTTTCTCTCATATTGTTGTATAATTAGACCTCTTTACTTTGACAAAAAAAACTTAATATGCCTCTTCTCAACTTAAATAAGTGAGACACAATGTCTCTCCACTTAAATAAATGAGACGCAATGGACCTCAAATTAAAAGATTACCAGAAAATATTATTTCTCATAAATAATATCAATAAACTTTTTTTTATCATCCTCTAATTTTCTCATTCTTTCCTTTTCTTTCGTTTCCTTTTTTTCTTTTCATTAAATAGGAAATACTTAAAATAGGAAATAAATAAAATAAAATAAAATAATTTAAATATGGGTTTTTCTCCACGTATGAAGTAGGGCAAAGTAATGGGTGGGTTGGGTAGCTCATGCCTAAACCCATAGCCTACTCATTTAACTTTAAACCGGTGTGGGCTTGCCCATAATTAAATTCGTGTAAACGAGCTATCACATAAATGGGTGGGCTAACCAAGTTTTAGGTCACCCATTTACATTTAACCTGCTTATTTTTTTGAAAAAAAAAATACATAAGCATTAAACATCCATTCAAATTCATCATTCTAAATATTGAAATATGAATTTTCAAAGTTCAATTATCACAATTCACACAAAAGAACCTAAATAGACAAAATTTTGAATTGATAACCCATATAATTTTTGAATTGAAGTCCAACAATTTGTAGTAAGAGACACATGGACTTTAGATTGCTTGAAATATTTTTTCAAACATTTTGCTTCTTCTAAATAAATTTTGTAGCAACCCTTTATGGTAATGGGATGGGTATTACTACACATATAGTAATAAAATTTTTTAAACTAAATGGACAGGTATGGACAACCTGAAGGTGTGCTCTTAGCTCGCCTATTTAAGTTTTAAATTGGAGGGTTTGAACCCGCCCCATTATAGGCTTTTTTTTGGATAGGCTCAAAATGGCCTAATTACACCTGGTTGTGTTCGAGCTCACCGGGTTACGGGTTTGATGTTCATTCCTAATAGGAAGGGAGCCCAAATCCCAACATCTCCCCTTCACGAGTATGTGGAGACAACTACCAACCCGGTGTTTACAAAACAAGCTTCAAACTTTCTATAAATGTCAACATGCACCAATTCAGGTAACTTTGATATACTTAAAGAAACATTCTTCCTGAAAGATATCCTTGCTTGTTCACCAACCATGCAATGAGAATACTTCTCCATTTATCCATTCTTCAATCTTGGAAGCACAACCTTCCATTCATCACTGATATGACTAAGCGTTTGATGTTGCAAATTTGATGCCTCCATATCTATAGCATCCACACTAACCCTAGCCACCAAAGTTTCTATCATATAAAATTTGGGAACTTCTCCCACCCTCAGCCCAATTAAAGGAAACATAATATTTGTTTCAATCACACAAAGCAAGTCAACAACCCAACAGTAAGATAACCATACAACCTGCTAACTTGAGAACTAAGCTCTAACACCATCCACTTGTAAAAATGAGGGGAGAGAACACATTAAATATGCAGATAACTCCAAGTGAAATCTTATAAGAAGGTTAAAAATCATTCATACTCTTATAAAAAGGGATTGGAGGAGTACTTTAAAACATTTAAAAATTAAAATGTCTTGAAGAGGAAGGCTATTATTTTTAATTTGTGTGCGACTATTTGGCATTTCATGCCAAAACAAAAGTATCACATTTTATATAATCTTTTTTATTTACTAGATTTAATCAAGCCTATATTATCACCATGCTTAAAAGTTATCCCATTCTCTCTCATAAATATATACAAAAGTTTTTTATCATAATTTTTTTTAACTTTATGGACATATTTTTTGTCCAACTCTTAAGTTACATAATGAATCAAGAGTCTAAGAAGTTTTTATTTTAGCCTAATTTTTCACCTGAGATGTTAATGTCAGCTTTAATTAATAGATGCCACCGGTTTCTTTGAATTGCACGTTTTATCAATTTTACAGAATAAAATGTAAGTTGTGAAGTCCCACATTGGCTGAGTAGAGAAACAAAAGACGTTTTATAAGGGTTTAGATACCTCATTCTCTCGACACGCTTTAAAATCAGACAATATCAAGAGCGAGACACTGTCTGATCTAAGATCTTAGGCAAAAAGAGGGGGAATAGTGTTATAGTCTATATCTTAGATTAAGTCTCTCATCATCCCTGATTCCCAACATTCCCAACTTTGCGCAATAATTAGCTCAGCACCAATCAAGAATCCCCAGGGAATGCCAATAATTCTTGTTATATGCTCGTTCCAACCCTAACTCTCTTTTCTAGATTCATCGATATTGAATCAATCAAACGCACTTCTAATACTTGTTCCACTTTTGGAAGACCCTGTGTTATATCACCAGATCTCGATTTTTCATATATAAACGTAAGTAATATATCTCCTTCATAAAGCATTTCTCCAAAATGGCCATGAACAGTTGTTCCTGGAGTCGCCAAATAAGGGTTAACCGATTTTATTACTACATAATCCATTTGAACAATTAGAACTTGACCCAATTTTAGGTGTGGCTCGTTTTTAGCTATACACACATTTTCACAAAGAAATTGGCCAAGGTTAATTATTGTACATCTTTTTTCACAAGAATTATTATTATTATTATGATAGAGAACATGCCAATTAAAATGGAATGGATTCAAAACGATGTTACTGCATAGATCAAACTTACAAATTCTCCCGTTTTCTCCCATTAAATAATATTTAAATACTTGAGAAGTTTCCTTTAAATTTTCAAGTTGCAAATATTTAGTTATTGAGATCTGATTATGAGTTATTAAACGGTAAGAAAAATGAATACAACTTTGCAACTTGAAGGGCTATTTCTAAAAAGCCTAACGAATTCCTAATTGGAATTAGAGGATCTCTTTTAATTGATTCTTTTATCCCATTGTGATATTTTACATCGTTGAATGGGGCCATTTGAAAACAATGATCCGATGACAAAATTATTAAAGATCAACATCCCTTATTTCTATTCAACAACATACAAATAGTTGCATGATTTTGGCTAAATGGTTGTTGAATATTTGCCTTGGAATAAATAGAATAAAATGGATTGATATTAGTGCGATCTGACTCATTTTCATCGATCAATCTTGAACCGGAGAGATCATTCCTTTTTTTTATATAAAAAATATGGGATTTCACTAAGTCAATTCTTAGAAAATATCGAAGCAAACCATTTGTGCTTACTTCAACAAAAGAAGCGTGGGTCTCTTCAATAGAAGAAATCTTTTTGTCTCGATCCCAATTCAAGACTAAACAAGTCCGAACTAATTGAATGCTTGTGTCGAAATTCCCGAATTGGTTTTCCATTTCCATAAAGAATATGATTGACAACTTTAAGTTCCAGATTATCCCTTTCCTACAACAGATCCTGTGGGAAAAGTTTTACTAAATTTATACCATCCGCTATTTCATATATAATTATAGGTCAAACTAAAACAAAATACTTTTTCTTGGTAGGTGTGATCCATTGGACATAGATCCAATTTTTCAATTTTTTGGATTCCGTAGAATTCTTTTTTTTTTTTTTTACCGTTCCGAGTGGTATCAAGATGCCGCTATGTTGAGATATCTTATCCATCTCTCCAAGAAAATAGATATCCCCAGAAAATATTTTTAATTCAATATTTTTTTTTCTTCTGCACTCGAACCAATCCGCTAACTTGACTTCTTATATTGACAGCGATTGGTGTATCTACTCCAATGATACTATTGTTTCGTACCATTATGGAAAAAGATTCAGGTAAAATATGCACTTCCTCAGGAATGAGAAAAAAATAGATCCACTTTCATTTGGTATTTTGGCTTGAATTCTTTGACTCCTCGATAATCAATTAAATCCTCTTTTTTGAAAATGGAATGAACTCCTATAGTCCTATATTTAGTAATTCTTGAACTCTTTTTTCTGTATTGAGGATCATCGAAATAAGCAAGAATACCATTTCTACAAAAAATGCCATTGAGAGGTATTTCAATCGAGATACTGGAAGGGGGCATTCGTAGCTCTTTGTCTCGTTCTTGAATCGATTGGAATGGAATGATTAATCTATTTCTTCGCCTCTTTGCCAATAAATCTGAATTCTCATGGCGAATAGAAGGATATATGAAATTAAAATAACCCATACATAGGATTCGATTAAGCCCTAAATAATCAGGAATTCCGTTTTTTTTTTATCAGAAGGATTTGAACTAAAGAATTTGTGTCTTACTTGAAATTGATCATTACTTGCTACAAGGTTAGAAATATATCTTCCTCTGGAAGAAAGAGAATGAATGTTCATTTGATCTTGATCCTTGTGGAGTGAAAAAGAGATTGCACCAGACCTGCACGACCTTCCTGATAATATCCATAAATGACTTGTTTTTGGTAAGATATGGACATTACTATATGTAAATTCGGGTGCATGGTACACATCGGTACTCCAATGCATCTCTCCCTCGAGTCGAATAAATATGTTTTCGAACCTCTCTTTAAAATTAAAAGTGTATGTTCCCACGCGAATCTCAGCAATCACTTGTTCTGATTCTACATATTAATCGTTTTGAACTAATAGAAAACTTTTTGGTGGAATAGTCACGTTATGTATAATATTTTCACTTTCAATAGTTACATACAAGTCTATATAACATAGAAAAGCAGGGTGCCCATGACGTGTATGTGTAGGATGAACCAAATCCTCATTGAATTTGATTTTTCCATTAGAGGGGGCTCGTACATGTTCTGCAGTAACCCCTGTGAATACTCTGCCAGTATGAAAAGTTCTTAATGTTAGTTGAGTACCCGGTTCTCCAATCGATTGACCCGCAATAATACCCAGTGGCGGAGCTACACTTATGCCTATGTGGGTAAGTGCAGACATAAAAATTTGAGAAAATATATATAATGTGAAAGAATTTAGGTGGCATGGTTGGTTAATGATCTTCACACTTAGTCTTAGTCACAGGTCACTAGTTCAAGCCTCCCTAATTCCTTTTTCATCGATATCTCATCGTCATTGGATCCCTTTCTTGATTCTGTGATCATTTCTGCCCTAATTGCCTACCTCATCTCACCGTCGTCTTCTGCTCGCGTCACGGCGTTGTTGCCTCCATTGTCGCCATTTCAGCACCCAATCTTCCATTTTTGCCGCTGTCAAGTCAGTTTCGATGGAACATCGTATTCTTCATTGTGAGAATTTATGTTGAAAGCCCATGACGAAAAAAGAATGGAAGACCATCTCGTACTTGCCTTTGCCGTCCAATACCCAATCTTGGGTGCCCTGCCCTCGTCGGAGCCTGTGTTGAAGAATAGTAATGGAATGTTGAGCTCATCGCTATCAATGTCTGTGTCTATTGTGTTTGCTCGAGAAAGAATGTCCAGGAGCGGACAAATTTTGGAGTGATAACCATGAATCAGTTTACCCTGCATTCTTCAAGAAACACTACCTTACATTCTTGGATCTACTTCATTCTCCTAATCTCAATATCTAGGCTTTGACATTTGATGCCTCAGTTAAGTTGATACGCTTGATGCCACAATTGAGGCTTGACCACCTATTGCTAATTTTCCAGATCCCCTCTCAACGGTAATTTTCCTTTGCTGAATTCTGAATTTAGGATAAATTTGTTGCTGATTTTAGGATGAAATTATTGCTAAATTTATGGCTTCTTGATTCTATTTTGCTGATTTGGGCGTGAATTTGTTGCTGATTTTAGGATGAAGTGTGGTATAATCTTTAGAAGGCCTTGAAATCTTTGGCATGGATGTTTTTTCTTGCTTGCTAGGCTAGAATAACTCATGAGTTTTAGCTTCAAAATCCATGAGATACACAGAGACAAGGATTAAACGAGACAAAGCTGAAGAGAAAAAGAAAGTTTTTCAGCTTAAGCTTGAGGAAGTGAAAAAGACCGTTATTGGACTTGATAGTGAGCTTGATTCCCAAAATCAGAACCTTGAAAGGTTGGAGGCTGAATTTCAAGTTCTGGTTAATACTCCTTGGTGATATAGCAAAGTTGATAAACAAATCTTGTGTCAATCTCTCTGTTCATATGAAAGTATCTGAATTTTGTCTTCCGGTATCGATTGAGCTTAAGGCTTAGAATGTTTAGAAAATGTTACGGGGAATAGTTTCTTTTGGTAGACTTGGAATTGCTTTGTATTTAATGTGAAGCTCTAGGTTACTCACTAGCACAAAGTCAATCTAATATATATCCTTCTGGAATAGCATATGATCAATGAGAGAACTTTGCAGGATAGGAAATGTATATGAATGATCAGAACTTCATAGATCTTGATATAAATGTAATTAATTATATCCTTCAATTTGATGGATTAAATTGTGTTTTATGAGTTTCCAAGATATTTTAACAAGACTAAACCCACAATAAAGAAACAATATAAATATACATCAAAAGTAAATTTAACTAAAAAGTGTACTTTAACATGCTTATATTTGCTCCATTGATTCTTTGACCTTCCATTGTGAACAACAATTTAAAATGAAAACCATGTAATCATTCATATGAACATCATAAAAATAAACACTGCCTCAAAGTTGAACCAAAGTAAATATTACCTTGCTTCTGGTGTTGATATAATCAGTAAGTTTCCCTTTGTCTACAGAATAAACTAGTTTCAAGTTCCCTTTCATTGTTGCTGATTTTAGGATGAAATTATTGCTGAATTTATGGCTTCTTAATTCTCTTTTGCTCATTAGGGCGTGAATTCTTCTCGATTATGTTTCTATGCTGCTAGTTAAAACTTTCCTTAAAAAAAAAATTCAGGGGCACTGCCCCTGAACTCCCAAATCCCCCCACTAATTGTGCACACACAAACATAAAATCTTGGCTCCGCCACTTATAATACCTACAGCTTCTTCCAGTCCCGCTAGGTCACCATGAGTAAGACTTCGGCCATAACACAATCGGTAGATCAAAGATGTACTCCTACAAGTAAAGGGGGTTCGAATAGATATTGGTTGTCTTTGAAAGGTTATGAATCGATTGACAAGTCCAATCCCAATATCTTGATTTCAAATGGTAATGCATTGTGAACCTATATATATCGTCTGCTAATACACGACCAATTAATGTTTGTATCAAAATTCTTTCGGGCATCATCCCATTTTGAGGACTCACAGAAATCCCTCGAATGGTACCACAATCCGTTCTACATACAACAATGTGTTGAACCACTTCAACAAGTTTGCGTGTAAGATATCCAACATCTGATGTTTGTACAGCAGTATCCACAACTCCTTTGTGGGCTCCGTAGCAAGAAATGATATATTCTGTTAAAGACAGTCCTTCACATAAATTGCTTTGAATGGGTAAATCAATCATTTGTCCTTGTGGATCCGACATTAATCCTCTCATACCTAGTAATTGGTGTACTTGAGATGCATTTCCTCTAGCTCTCGAAAAAGACATTATATGAATGGGATTAAAAGGGTCAGTCATCCTAAAATTAGGATTCATTTCTTGTCGCAAATATTCACTTGTAGCATACCATATCTCAATGGATTGGCGTGCTTTTTCTACCGCATGCACATTCCCATAATGATGGTGTTTTTCCAAAATAAAACTTTGTTGTTCAGCATCTTGTACTAGCCATCCCTTAGAAGGTATTGTTAAAAGATCATCAATTCCTAATGAAATGGATGTAGTAGTAGCTTGTCAAAACCCCAAAGTTTTTACTTGATCCAGAATGTGTGATGTATATGCCATTCCAAAGTGATCTATTAATCTGCTAATAAGTCGTTTAATGGCAGTTCCGTCTATCACTTTATTGTGAAAGACTAGATTGGCCCGTTCTGCCATAAGTACTTCCATATTTCACTTAGTGGGGTTCAGTTCGACAATGGATTTGAGTCAATGATTGGAAAACTTCCTTTTCTTCATCTTGATTCGTGTAGAAATTTAAGAACTAGGATTCTAGTTGAACCGGAGAAACCCGAATTCACACTGTTATCATAAATTTACTTAGCTTAGAATCTATATGATTAGATACTATTTGAATAGGCCCTGCAAAAGCCTTGTATAGTTTCTTCGATTTCTCGATAAAAAGCAATATGACCAACAGTGGTTCGAATGTATATACAACGAATTTCTTTTTTTATACTTCTTACTACTAGATAGTGCCCATAAATCTCATGATAGGTACCCAAAGATTAAGTCTCTCACCATCCCTGATTCCCAACTTTCTCACGTTTTTCTCACATTCGCCATAGTCTGATTCTCAACTTTTTTCTCAAACTAAAGGTCCCACACATTCGCCATAGTCTGATTCCCAACTTTCTCAAGCTAAAGGTCCCACACATTCGTCTTAGATTAAGTCTCTCACCATCCCTGATTCCCAACATTCGTCTGATTCCCAACATTCCCAACTTTCTCATTATTTTCCCACATTCGCCATAGTCTGATTCCCAACTTTTTTTCTCAAACTAAAGGTCCCACACATTCGCCATAGTCTGATTCCCAACTTTACATTCGCCATAGTCTGATTCCCAACTTTCTCAAGCTAAAGGTCCCACATTCGTCTATATAATAGTGTCATAGTCTATATCTTCGCCATAGTCTGATTCCCAACTTTCTCAAGCTAAAGGTCCCACATTCATCTATATAATAGTGTCATAGTCTATATCTTCGCCATAGTCTGATTCCCAACTTTACATTCGCCATAGTCTGATTCCCAACTTTCTCAAGCTAAAGGTCCCACATTCGTCTATATAATAGTGTCACAGTCTATATCTTAATTAAGTCTCTCGCCATATTTTCCAAATTCTGTTCTTCTTATTGCTGCAAGCTCCTTCCTCTTGTCTGGCTGCAGTGCCATTGAAAACAGACGGATGGTTTCTTTCCTGCGGTTTTTAATTTCTTTCCTGCGGAACTCCATGTCTAGGTTGCCCCCAGCTTAATTAAATATTTATTTTCTATATCTGATCTCTTCTTACTCTATATATATATATATATATATATATATATATATATATATATATATATATATATATATATATATATTCTTATCACTGATCTTTTTGTGTCTTGTTTATGAATGGGTACTGGACCCTGCTTGTTCAATCCACACCATATACGCATATGTAACTGGATTGCTGCTTACTTTGGTAGAACTGAAGTACCAAGCATTGGACACCAGTCCCTTCAACGACCACCCTGCTGTGATGATACTGTTTCTGATAGCAATAACTCTCCACGTCATGGCCCTCTTTTTTTTGGGATCAAATGATCCAATCAATGCAATAATGATTTGGGTTTGTCATATTTGCGGGATTTTGTCTTGCGAACTGCTCTTGCTGCTCCTCGTCTCTCCCCTGTGCTGCTTCATCATCAATCTCTCCTCACTTCTCTTGCTTCTCACATTCCTCTTGTGCTACCATTTCTTCTTCCAACCACCCCATACTGAGGAGGGACAAGCTACTCAAGGGACAGAGACAGCTGCAACAGTTGACAATCTTTGAAATACTTGTATGGTCTATTTGGTTTGAGAGAGATCGAGGAAGGAAAGAAAATATTTTAATATGTTCAAGTTTTGGCAAAAATATCCATCAACTTTTAATAAGGAATCCTCATCAAATGCATTTGCTTCCTTTACTTACTACGCAGAATTTCTTGACCACACCATGTGGACCAATTAGTCTCTGGAATCCAGTTTTTTTAACGTGAATGTTATGAGGGAGGCGAGTGTATGTGAGCATTAAAATTGAAGGTATTGATCAAACTGATAAGTTATTTTATACCATAATTAGTTTATTTAACCACGACCATATGTAATTAAGGAAACAAAATTGATTTTAGATTAAGATCCGTTTAAAGAGACCACTCGAGGGGGAAAAAAAAGGGTCAGAAAAATTAGAGGTTTGATTTGATTATGTTTTAATTTTTGGGCCAAAAAAGATAATATTTTTAATTATATGGAAATCTGCTAAGGTTAAATAGATATTTTTTTCAATTAAGATATTTCCTTGTTATCATAATTTTAGATTTTATTCGAAATTACCCATCAACGATGTTTTTACGTTTATAACAAAATTTATATTTTTATAGGCTTCGTTTAGATAGGAAAAAATAACAAGGGGAACGGATTGGTTTGGTGAAGGGATTGATGTCGGAAGCAGCAAGATGTGCGAAATAATTAGTGAAAGCGACAAGATGTTGAAAGGCGAGTTAAAAACCACTATTAGCCCCCATCCATCACCCATCATATCCCTTAAATTTATAGTGGAATACGTGATTTATTTTAAGACTTGAATATTTTTTTTAACAGTTAAATCACATACCAATTTTTTGTTCAAAAATAAAGTATGAAATTATCCTTTCACAATTTCATTCGTTTCCTTTGAATGTTGTCTATACAAATAAAATGTCGACTACCAAAATTGAATCTCATCAGTCATCATCATTATTATCATCTGTAACCAATAATAAAAATAAAGACACATTGTATCCTTTTGCTTTTCTAGGTTAAAAAAGCCAATGTATACCATTGAGCTCACATTTCCCCGTCTACTTAACCTATATATTTTAATTACTCAGCCAATTAATTTGTTCCAAGAAATTAAGCTTCACACAGAAAACAAAAGCTTCAGCGTCATACGAACAACAATTGCAATTGAATATAACAATAATTTCAACATTCTAGAAATAACAAACCCCGAAAAGGGCATTGTTCAAACAATCAAGGCGAGCAATTTCATTATCTTCAACAATAGCCATCCTCCTTCAGCCTCCCATGCCTGAAGATTTGAATAGCCCTTGCTCATTTCTCTCTGCTTTGAACTCAAATAAACGCATTTGTACAGACTAAAGAAGTCAATTTACCTGTCACTCTTTTTTGGTGATAAATGCATTTGTTACTTTGTCTAAGAACCACACATTCTATAAAGAATCCTCAGCAACATGGATTGCTGGGTTATATATATATATATATATATATATATATATATATATATATATATATATATATATATATATATATATATATATAGGCAAAATAGGATAACAAGACAGTTATTACTTTTCTTGTGGCCTTGCACAAAAAACCCTATAAAATATAAGAGTGACATTATTAACAGAACCCAACCCAGTTCAGATACTTGTATTGTATCAAACATTGATTATTATTTACTTTGAAGAGAGAAGTGTGTGGTTGGAATAGCAGCAGAAAAAATGACTTATTTGCAATTTGACTTATAGAAAGGCAGAATGGGGTAAAAATTATATTGTGAGATATAATTTATGTTTGGATTGCCAGTAACATAAGTAACTTTTATGAAATTAAAACTTGTTTGAAATAACGGTAACATAAGTGACTTTTGAAATAATTATAAGAGAAAAATTAAAATTACCAAAAATGTGAAAAATGCTAATTTACAATATTTAGCAATGTTAAAATATTACATAAGTAACTGGATCACAGGTCCCGCGCAACTTACTATCTAATTGTGTCACGAATCTAATTCATTTGGGTTGAAGATGACTGATTCATTTAAGTTGAAGATTGCGCAGCAGAATTAACATTGAGGAAGGCTCTTCATCTAAACTAATGTTTCCATTTTCAGCTTCCAAGAAATTAACATCTGATTGAGAATTTCTCTTAATAAAATTATGTACGATTATTGTTGCACAAACCATATGGATTTGTGTTTGGTACCTATATTTGCACATCCTTTGTAAGATTTCAGACCTATTCTTCCATACTCCAAAAGTCCTTTCTATAGTGGACCTCAAATTTGAACGATAAAAATTGAACGCCTCTTTTTGATTTCCAAATCCATGTTGACGTCTCAATTCTGTCAGTGATAACGTTGACCTCTATAAGGACCAAAATACCCAACAGGTGTTGGATATCCACCATCAACCAAATAATATAGCATGAAATTTATAAATACCTCAGTTGAGGCATCATCCCATACTGCTTTATCCATAATTCTATAGCACCAAATTCCATAAAATAAAAAACATACAAGTTCATATGTATGCTTAATTTGAGACGGTTGCATGAAATGCATTTGAAAGGATAAACAAAACAATTTATCATAAATACCTCAGCCAATGCATATTCAGTCTCAGCTAGCTATGTGCAACAATTTAGACAATCCAAGGCACTGAAACTAGGCAATGCATATTTCAGGTGTTTGCATTTATAACCTTATTCTAAAACAGAATATGCTTGACTGAGTTCTTACCTGCAATTCTGATGAAACAGATTTCAGAAACATCATTCTTTCCACACTATCCATCAAATATTAACTACGAACACTGAACTCCATAAATTATACGAAAAGTGATGAGATCCAAGTCGTTAATTCTGATTAAAATCACTGGACTCCATAAACTTTGTGATCATTTCACTACACCATCTCTTTATTTACTCCAGAGCATAATATTCTCAAGTTCAATAATCAGTAATTTAAAGCCTGTACTTAAAAAGAGCATATCCATGCGGCTAAAAGTCTCAATTCAGGTACAACAAAAAAGCACTACTTTCAAACAAATCAAGGATACCACTTGAAATTTACAAGATACCCGCCACGCAAAATCCGAACAAAAACAGATCTGAAAAAGAACGACTATAGAAAATTGAAAATACCACAATTTAGACAATCCAAGGCACTGAAACTAGGCAATACCACATTTTAGACAATCATGATTCAGGCTAAAATAAATAATGTGTAAACAAAATACTCAAGTAGAGATGCAGCAATAAAACTGATGTGCCAAAACTAGCAATATTCTGGTTTACTCACAATTATGCATCTCATTGTAGTATTCCTTAAATCATAGTCATAAAATGGTTAATGATAGCAGTGAAGTTATAGAAGACCAAATTTCATAAAATGCAATATTTTGGGCCTGAAATTGGAATATCGTGTAATGTTGTCAGAAGGTCAATTTGGAACAAGTGTTAACGAGGTTCGCATCTGTTTCATGGTAAGGCTACTCAACTAGAATTCCTCAGATTTTTACTTCTTTATAGGAAAATTCCCAGGCACGCATTCTAAATTAAGGAAGCTCCGATTTCTATTTAATTGGTTCAATCTTTGGGGATTGTAGTGGTATGCCAGATGATAAAATATCTTTTATAATTCAACATCGTCTTACTAGATACTTGGATTTAAACCTGCTTTAGGTTGCAGATATAACAATCTTCCAAGGAAATATTTGGACTTTGGTTTTGATGAAGTCAGAGGTATCCAAAAATTTGGTCATACAGGGAGCAGAAAAGAGGTCAATTGAGTAAATGTGACTTTGTATGCACATGAGGAGGTGAAAGAAACCCTTTGAAAGCACATTGTCAAGTCTTGTCACTTTCTGCCTTTTATTCTAAGCATTCAGGTTCAAGAGATTGAAGGACAATACAATTTAGAATAGTATAGACATAGAACTAGACTCTCATTTCATGGTCTTGAAAGGCATGAAATGCATACACAAATATTTATTCGCAGTCAGTTAATGATATTTATTTATAGTCTTTTACGGATAATTTCGGTTTTGTTAAACTGATAATGCAAATATCGCATACAAAATATATGACTAGGGCAGTCAGTACATTCAGCTCAGTTCAACAAAATCAACTAAGTTTACAACTTGTAACCTAAACACTCAGACAAGAATGCAACGATATCAGCAACTCCAAGTGAAAACTTCAACTATAGCAGAGCAGACGAAGGGAAAATGTTTGGAAGAGGAAGCCAGAGCATAGCAGACCAGAAATCAGCTTGTAACCAGAAAAAACAGTAGATGTAATATCGACATCACGAGATTGGGACCAGAGCACAGCAGATCAGATGGAAGAGAAACATACATACCCAAGATGTTCAATATGTCAGATGAGCAGAGGAGATCCAAGCCAAGATCCACACTCCAAGCTTCCCTAGGTCAAGCTCAGTTGAATACACAGTTCGGCCACAATAGTCCGCCGGCGAGACAGAGACACGGCGAAAAGATGAGACACACGGCGAGAGAGACACCGTCGAGGCTCTATCAAAAAGGAGGAGAAAACAGTACAGAAGTAGATGGGCTCAGACAAGGCGATCTAAATGAGGTTGTTGACAAATTAATGCGCACCTCGAACCTCTGCTTTTCAGAAAAAACTGAAGCAGGTGCTCGGCTTGGAACTCGGACAAATGAATGCGCAGATGAACGTCGACTGCGGTTATCAACCTCTATCCAGCTACAGCCTGATATATTTGCCAAAGTAAGGCCGAAATCTTTTTCCATGGATTTGAAATAATGATTCCCTTCTTCGACTGCTCCCATGTGACAGCAACCAGATAAAACAAGCAACAAACATAATTTATTTATTTATTTCTATTTCTATTTCTATTTCTATTCTTGTTTTTTTTTTTAAAAAAAATGTCTTTACTCTCTTAAATCATACTTTGGATAAATCCCCTTTAATTATTTAATTACATGGTAATTACCATGAATTAATTTCTTTCTAAAATTATTTAAACTCTAAGAATAAAACAAAGGATGTTAAACCAGACAAACTAGAGAAGGACTAGGGCATAAAAAATCCATGATTAAAATAAAACATATATTGATTTGAAACTTTTCTAAGAATTCCCCTATTGTGTGAAATTAATTTGACTGACTCACCTAATCTTCCGGCATTAATTTGGAAATTACTAAGCTTATCTGTCCAAAAAGAAATAAAAATTACTAAGCTTATAAGTTATAATACATATCATCTTTAAAAATTGTCATCATCTCATCATCAGTGGTAAAAATTATTTAATTTATTTTTTTATTTGAATAGTGTTTCTTATCAGAATTTTCAATCAAAGCATAACTCAAATTTCACTCATGTTTCTTAATACAATTTTTAGAATTAATGTTAGAAACCTTTTTACAGTATCACTAAAATTACATCAACGTTATTTATTTTTTAAATTTAATTGAACTATTAGTCAGCTTTATTTCCCAAAACATATTCTAGGACGATGCGTATAAAAAAACAAAAATAGACTATTCATCATATGAACAACAATTACAATTGAATCTATAACAATAATTTCAACATTCTAAAAATGACAAACGCCAACAAGGAAATTATACGGATAATCCAGCTAAGCAATTTCATCATCTTACTTGCTCATTTCTCTATGCTTTATATCACATGTTTTGAACTCAAATAAATGCATTTGTAGTACAGACTACGGAGGTCAATTTATCTGTTACTTTGTATAAAAAGGAAAAGATTTCAACATAAGAAGCATTCATTTTGAGAAAGAAGTCTCTGCAACGTGCAAAATAGGATAGCAAGAGAAAGTTCAGCATTATAGTTACTGTGAAATTACTTTTCTTGTGGATTTGCACCCAAAAAAAAATCCCACAAAAAATGACATTTTAAACAGAATCTAATTCATACTCTTGTATCAAACACGGACCATCTAATGCCAAGAGAGAACAATGTACAGGTAGAAGGAATAAGAAAGGAATTGAATTTAAATTGTATATGATATTACCATTTACCAGTAGTGTTGGCATTGGTTCTCTTGTATGCTTTCTTCTTGTAGTCCCCTAATAACAAGACGATTTCTTCGTCGGACACCACCGCAACGTAGTAGTCGCTATATGGCTCGGGGCTGCCGGAGAACTTGGCCTACCGGAGGTCCTAATAGACCTCAACTTGGTGGCCGTCGACAATGAACGATTTGTAGCCTTTCTTGATCCAGAAGTGCCATGGCTTCACATCAATCTTGCAGTTGTAGTGATCATCTCTCCTCTCAATGCATCAACTGTTAGGTGTCATGAATGGTTCATGTAATTTTTGGTCCATAATATCATCACGTTCCTCCAATATCCCACCATGTTGACTTGGTAGATGCTCGTGACCGTGCTTTGAGTTGATTTGCTAGGCACAGGTTCTTCTGTGATTCTGTCCACTATAGGTGATCTTGATGACACTGCCTGTTCTCGAAAGGAACGATACAATGCCATATATATGTGTCTGTGTGTGTCTGTGTATTCTTCCCTTAGAGATTATCTAACATAGCAATAAAGAAAGCTATATTGTTATATAGCAGACTTGCTCTAAGAAAACAGAGTATCATCACAAAAATGCCACCTTTAAAATTCTCTCGTTCGTAATTTCTGTGTTCATGATCTTCCCGCAGAAGATTGATGAATCAATCATAAGCTGCAGACCTCTGAAGAAGACAGTTTTGTGGGATCAAAGCTTGTGAAGGTTGATTGATTGATTTGAGAAGAAAAGTGAAAGAAAGAATTCTTTTTTTCTGGGTTGAAGAAGAGAGAGATGGGAATGTGCAAGATAGTAAGTTTTTTAGGGTAGAAAATGTCTCAGATGGAGAGGCTGAAATGAGAGATGAGGGCGAAAGAGAAGGGAATAACAAGAGAATGTGAAAATAAAACGTAACCATATGTATGTGTTGTCGAAATCTTTAGCGTATATTTATGTCTTACTTCTCAGTGCAACCAATTCCCTGTTTCAAAACTAGGTTAGTTAAATGAATTATAAGAAACAGGTTACTGATGCAAACTATAATTTTTTTTTTCCCTTTCGACCAAAAAAAAAAAAAATGTCTTCATCTGTTTTTTTCATTTTAAATTGTAATTTTGTTGTTGTTATGTATTTTTTTTTCAATTTTTTTAAATAAAATAGTAATTATTGGTAGCCTACTAGCATGGGACGTCGTTTGAGATTTAGGAAAAGCATTGAATTTTATATATAAAATAAATTAACCTCATAAAATATTTTACATAATATTTATTTAATTATTAAAACGGTTAGATTAAAAGAAAATTGATGAAAAATGTTATGTCCTACCTCGATTAGGAGGAGAACAAAAGACTTCATATAAAAGTCTTGATACCTCCATCTCGATGCGTTTTAAAACTGTGAGGTGTGACGAGGCCCAAAGATGGACAATATCAAGAGTGAAGCGCTGAAATGTTACCATGGCTTTCAAAGCCAGACTCGTATCAATACCCCAAAGCGAAAAAAATCGAGATCGAAAGGACCAAGGTCTTTCAACAATATACAAATGTCATTCATTTTGTAATATCGAGTGTGAGTCGTTAGGATGTTACGGAAAAAAAAATCCATTTTTACTAAGTTTATTATCCAAAAATACCTAAGGACCAAGGTTTTTTAACTATATGCAAATATCATTCATTTTGCATATAACTAAATATAAGTTGTTGCATGAAAAAAAAAAAGTTGGATATAGTAAAGATAGATTGTACCAGTGTCTTTAAACAACTTACAATTGCATTTGAATAATAAATTTTGTATCATTAACCTGAACTTGGCTCTGATACTATTTATATATGATACCCGTCGATTTGAACTTGGCTCTGACATTGTTTATATATGATTATCAACGACCCAAGCATTACTCTGATATCATATATATTTGATACTCCATCGATCTGAGCCTAACTTTGATACCATCTATGTGGGCAGTCTCTCAAGTCTAGCTTACTCAATGGGGCAACAACTTCGTATCACTTGCAATAGTGTATGAGGAAACTAATAAACAAATGTATGGCAAAAATTAAATGGCACAATAGATACTAGAATAATTAACGTGAAAAATCTCCCAATTAAAATGTGAAAATCACGGATTGTCTAGACTAATAATAATATGATCCAATATGATACCAGATATACAAATATGTGCAATCATTTAGCTAAACAACCAAAGCTATAAGCTTATCATAGAGAATAAAGAAGCTGAAAATACCTAAAAAATGCCTCTCACCATGAACACAATTTCACTCATACCAAGCTTCTAAACGACGATCCTACTATTGAAAAAGACAAACTATATACTTTGAAGCTAATGACCAAATTTCAGTTTGATCCAATGATCAACGAGTGCACAAATATTTATTTACCAAAACTATCTTGTGGAATAGTTATTTGCTTTCGCTCTTCTTTTCTCTCACATGAGTGTATAATTAGACATCTTTGGTTTCAACAAAAAAAAACTTAATATGACTTCTCTCCATTTAAATAAATGAGACGCAATGGACCTCAAATTAAAAGATTACGAGAGAATATTCTATCTCATAAATAATATCAATAAACTTTCTTTTTATCATTCTCTCATTTTCTCATTCTTTCCTTTTCTTTCTTCTTTTTTATTTCGTTTCCTTTTTTTTTTTCTTTTCGTTAAATAGGAAATACATAAAATGAAATAATTTAAATATGGGTTTTTCTCCACATAGGAAATACATAAAATAAAATAATTTAAATATGGGTTTTTCCCCACATAGAAAGTAGGGTAGAGCAATGAGTGGGTTTGGTAGCTCGTGCCTAAACCCATAACCTACTCATTTAACTTTAAACGGGTACGGGCTTGCTTATATTTAAACTCGTGTAAACGGGCTAGCACATAAATGTTAGTATGTAGGTGTCCTAGAGACAATCTGTTGAACACCTTGTATTGTTTGATATTTCATGATTAATATATTTGAGCATAATTTATCTTTATCATATTTATGTCTCGCCTATATTTTATGGTTAATATGAGTTTAAAGATAAAAAACCCAAGGAATAGAATAGGTGTTTACTCGATGATCTATGATAGAGATCATGATCATGAGGAATCGAGGACACTACATGTCTATTGCCTGAAACTTGTTCCTAGTCTTGAATCACCAAGAAAAGGCATTAGTGATCTCAATAAGACTAGTATGACATCATCTACTTGTATGATACAAGGTGGACCTCATGGAACGCAGTATGTTGATGCCTTAGTTGATGTCGCCAAGGATCTGTTAGAGAACAAATAAAGACTCGAACTGATCACGAGAGACTCCACAAGGATTCATCAGTAGAAGATTATCGGATTTGTAATGTCTCTCATCATTTGGTGATCTGATCATCTTAGACTTGAGGATGTCATCGAACACTATGTCCTAGAGTTATACTTTGATTGTACAATTCTATCCGCAAATATGGGGAAAAATGATTGTACTCTTGGGTGTAACTTGAATACATGAGTATAGATGGACACGTCGAAAGGACTTACAGTCCCTACAAGGATTAGTTGTTCACAAGACCTAGGTAGGGCTTGGATGACTTCTAGTTGACTCGAATCTATGCATAGTAAGTGATCATAAAGAGTCATGATCCATTTTAGAGTCAATAGAAGAATATTCATACTTTGTGGAATAAATACATTTAGTCAATCAAGAGAGTTGATACTCTATCCTCGCTTCCTCGACTAAATATGAACAACAATGTAAGGGATGATCATGTACAAGATCCAAATTAGAAAGGTAGATCACTTGATCAACTTAATTAGTTTTGGGACTACAGAATTGCTAATAGGTCTTACGTAGTCATTAGATAAATTGATCTATTAAAGGAGTTTAATTGGTTCAAGTTTATCTACGTCAAGAACTAATCGACTTAATGGGTCACACACTAAGATTATTCTTGATTGCATAGTTTAGCAAGTTTGACCAATAATTATTATTGGATTTTGTCAAGACTATTGATGTAATTGGGTTAACTTCAAACCCAATTATAAATAGATTAGGAGTTTAAGGATAATTTATGTATTATCCAGGAGGTCAGATCCAATTAGGATTGGATAAGAGAGAAATTTGGAATGAGTGTATTTTGGTACCCATGAATAGTATTTACTATTGAAATAATAATATTATATTATATTATTATTTATTAAAATATTTTAAACGTTTTGGACGATGGAAAATGAGGGCAGCTGCGTAGTTTTTTATTTTGGGAAAAATTACCACTAATGACCCAAAGTGAAATAATTACAACTAAAGACCCATTTTCCAACTACTATAAATAAGACTCATTTCCTTCATTTCAAATCACCAATTCTCTCTTCTCTCCTCTCTCTCTCCTCTTAAGGAAGCTCTCTTCCAAGCGCTCTAAGTAGTTTTATACCGATGTAAAAGTTCCAAACTCTTGAGCTCTCTACCTTGTTATCGCTTAAAAGATCCAAGTGTCGGATTCAAGGAGAATGAGTTCTCATTTGCAATCGAGATAATCGTGTGATCAACGTTAGACATCATACTCTTGACGTCTTTCAAGTGATCACGGGTATTCCGAAACCCCGTATGTGTTTTAATGAAAGCAGATCCTTAATATGTATTGTAAAGAGTTACTGATGACATAGTTCATTGTTCATGAGAATAGTATTTCCACACCTGCAAAGAAATATTATTTACCGTATCGAGTCAAGATTTTCCGAGTATGCTCGTGGTTTGCGGCTTAGTCTGATCTGTCACATCAGAAAAGAATTAATCTCGGGCGGTAAATATTATTTACCGACGAAGTAAAAATTATTTACCTTCACGGTAAATATTATTTACTGGCACGGTAAAAATATTTTTACCGATACTATTCACATGTAGGGCTGAGCAAGTTACCCGCTACCCGCCCGCACCCCGCACAAATTTTCCCTGATTAAACCTGCTCAGATTGGGCCCGTAACGGGTACGGGGCTGCCCAGTACCCGTTTCCATTTTACGGGCGAGTCACGGGTTGAGGGGCGGGGCACCTGCCCCAACTCGTGACCCCGTTAAATGTTTTTTTCCCCCAACTCCTCAGGTCTCTCTCAAGTCTCAACCCAGCCTCGCCCTCAGCCCTAAATCTAATCACTATTCACCGAATCACCTTCACGAATCAGGGCTTACAACATGATTCTAACGCAGAGGCAGAATAGAAACAACTTGAGAAGAAGCTTCTCTCAAACCCTCGTCGAGTCGCCGTCGCCCGTCGCTAGCCTCTCGCCCTCATCGCTGTCGCTCACCTCTCGCCCTCATCACTGTCGCAGAGGCAGAATAGAAGCAAGCAAGTTCTATCAAAGGCCACATCTGGACTGGACGACTGGACATCTCCCTCTCCCTCTCGCTGTCGAGTGTCGACGTTTCCCTCTCCCTCTCTCCCTCACCAGTCGGCACCGTCAAGTCGGGGTATTTTTTTTGTTGATTATCAATATCATGCATCAGCAATTCAACATCATCACTACCGTGTCCAAAAAAAAATGTTCAGGTTTTGGGCCAAAAAAAACAAATCTAGGTCCAAAAAACGCATCAAATAAAAAAAAAAAAAAAAAAAAAAAACTGTCAGTTATGAGCAAAAAAATGTAAACAAACCCGGGCCCAATTTTTAAAAAATAAAAAGCCCCGCCTAAACGGGTTCCTGCATTCGCTTAGGTGTCCCCGTTGACCCGACCTAGGGATGGAAACAGCCAGCCAGCCAAGCTCGACCCTTAACAAAGCCAGCCTGTTATGCAAGGAAGTGGATCGAGCCTGGCCTCGCGGCTCCGCTTATGAGCTTATTTTTTGGCTCGAGCTCCGGCGAATAAGCCCGAGCCCGGCCTCGCGCTGTTAAAGAGGCTGTATTTTTAAACATTCTTTACTTAGGTTAACAGCCACGCCAAAAAAATGCCATCCGCTTTAAAGGCCAAAAACAGCCCTCCCCTAAATAGTCAAAACAGCCTCCCAAAAGCAGAAAACAAAATGCCAACCTTAAACAAAGCCAAAAACATGCATACTTTACAACAACAACAACAGATTCTACAACATAAAAAATGAAATCAAATACAACATCCAACATACAGATTCAACATCCATGAATAAAGTTTACAACATTCCACCAACATCCAACATACAGATTCTTCTTTTCTTACCAATGTAGAGTATCTTCCTTCAATTGTGCCAATGTAAAGCCATTGGACATTGACATCAAATATTTAATATAATTTCTTCTTCGGGTTCAAAGACCTTGAAAAAAATTAATCAAATATATAGAATTAGAGCATAACACAATTGAACAAGTATTATGTATAACAAATGATATTATTTTAACAATGCAAAATTTATACCTTTTGTTTCTTTTTTAATCCATACTTGTTGCGAAGCCAATCCCCACCACAAATAAGTGCTTCAATTGATTTTTCATTCAATCTATAACGATACTCATCAATAACTCTACCTCCAGCACTAAATGTAGACTCTGATGCAACAGTTGAGATTGGAATAGCTAGTATGTCAGGAGCCATCTTAGATAAAATCTTATACTTCATACTATTATTTTTCCACCATTGTAGAGCAAGAAAGGAATTAGAATTGCCATCGTGTATAAAAACAGACTCCTCAAGATAAGCTTCCAACTTTGATTTCATAGGGGAATTGCTTGCTTTTCACGAACAATGTTCATGATTTGATCAAATCCAAGAACTATAGAAGAACTAGATACATTGGAAGAAGAGTTGTTGCCAACATTATGATCTCCATTACATGCCTCTCCCTTATACACAGCAACATAGCCATCGTATATTGAGTTTAAAGCTTTCACCACTTTATCTATATTCTCAGAAGCAACATGAGCAGGCTTGTAAATCAAAGGAAAGCAATAATTAATCACATATAATTTGCACCTAGGATCAAGAATACTAGCAAGAGCCATTACCATGTTGCATTCCCCCCAATATTTGTCAAACTTCTCTTTCATTGAGATTGCCATTTCCACCATGAAGAAATCATCATCATCAAAGGCTTTGTCAATTTCTTGTTTCACTCTCCAAACTTCAGGAAGGTACAAATTTGCAGTAGGATACTCATTGCCTGATATGATATGAGTAGCTACATTGAACACTTCTAGAAGTTTGCATATCTTCTCAACCTTCTTCCAATCCTCTTATGAAGGTGCATAGTTGTAATGTGGTTCTCTTTCCTTATAATCTAGAAAGACAACCTTGAACTTCAAAGCAGTAGATAACATCATATATGTAGAATTCCACCTTGTTGGACAATCAAGAACGAGCTTCCTTTCCTTCAAGCGTTTCTGCTCAACAATGTCACAAAATGCTTTTAGCCTTGAATCATTGTAGTTGATGTATTTCACACTCTCACGGACATTATTTATAATGTCCTTAATTCTACCAAGGCCATCTTGCACCAACAAGTTTAATATATACGCACAACATCTAACGTGAAATAAGTCACCACCCAAAGGTAAAGAACTACTAAGTGATAAAGTGTCCTTAAGAGCCCTCAAACAAGAATCATTATAAGAAGCATTGTCCACTGACACCGAAAATACTTTGTTTTCAATTCCCCAGTGCCTTCAAACACTTGAAAATAGCATCGCCACATCAATTCCTCGTCTAGGAGCAGAACTTTCACAAAACTCAAAACCCTCTTTTGAAGATTCCACCCCGCATCGATTAAATGTCCGATAATAACCATGTATTCAAATACCATGACTTGATTTCCACATATCGTAGTCAAACTAATCTTGCTCACACCTTGTAATAAGGCCTTCAATTGTTTCTTCTCTCGCCTCATATATGGCCAAACAATCACTTCTTGTCATGTCTTGCGAGAAAATTTGTGAAATTCAGAATTAGCATATTGGAAACCCCACATCCAAACTTCATCCTCAACAATGCTAAAAGGATGCTCATGCACCATGATTGCGTAGCAATTATTTCCCTCATCTTCTCATTAGAATATCTAGCACTCGATGCCAAAAATGGATTCGTGCTAGAAGGTTGAAATGGAATGGTGGATTGCTTGTTTTTTGGCAAAGAATGGAGCCTCCTTGTATCGCAAGTTTTGATATGCCTCCATAGATGCGTAGTGCTAGCTCCTTCCCAAATGTATGAAAATGAGTTTTTGCAAGACTTGCATTTAGCTTTGAGTCCATCATTAGTTTCATGTTGATCAAAATCGTCCCAAATAGCCGAGGTTTTTCGCCTCTTCCTCTTAATTATATCATCATCACTACCAACTTTCTCACTAGCATCATTAGTTTGTTGAATAGCTTGTTCACTTGAATCATTGGTGCTTGTTGAGACACCTCAATAGCAAAGAGGAGGAACTGAATTAGATGACATTGTTTCACTTTGAAATGGAGATGACATGAACTAGAACTCAAAACATAAAAAATAATTTTAGAAGAGGAAAAAGTACACACCCAATCTTGAAAACTACATGATGTTAAACTGAAAAAGGAGTGTGTTTTTATACCTAACGGCAATTCAGAACACAACATCTTTAGTCATCAATGCTCTCTCCAAGCCCAAAGCCCCCAATCCAATAACCTTCATAAATTATTACAGCTCAATTTTTAGTCGTACAGAACAATATATGTGGAACTGCTGATTCATGTATATAGTGTTGAATTGCTGAAAAGTTCTCTCCAACTGAAAATACAGAACATAAACCCACTTAAAAAGGTAAGAGCTGAAACTGATGGAAGAGCCCAAAACACATGAATAAATCTCTAGTTATAAGCTCTATCTTCTCAATCCAGCCATAATAATTCGAATGTTCAATATTTATGATTCTTTAGAGGATGAATAGTCATGACACATTCAACAAAAAAACAATTCAGAATGTTCAATATTTGGGATGTGAATTAAAAGTACAAAACACATACGATTCTAATATTTTAGAATAGCACGCAACAAAATAATTATTTTCACAATGGCATCTCGGGAACGAAATAAATATTTGACTAAACAAGAACATCAAACCCTTCCATACACATCTTTCGTGATGGTCACAACAAGTAAATAACCATCGCCTCACAATAAATTACCACCCAAAAGAATTAAGTGTGAACAGTTTAAAGTCAATTTTTGCTTTCGATAAGTAGAAAAATCAAAACAACAACACAACACTAATATTTTTGATATCGAGAAAAATTTATAATGCAGAAGGAAATGGTAAGATTAAATGCAAAAGTCAGTATTAATTGTGTGAACTTGCTGATGCACACCATGTAGAATCAAAAACGAAATTCTGAAAGCCACTTCCCTAAAGAATTGTGCAACAAATATATCCAATTAGGGGAGAATTCTACCTAAAAATCAGATTCAATTATGAACTCGTCAAACCAATTTTGATGGTCAAACCTTGATTTTCTCATTAAAAGCACAAGTGCATGACAAAGAACTACAAGTTCCAATATTTAATTGAAAGTAAACATCACATGCCATAAGGTGGGTTAAACGAGGCAAAGAAAAATGCGATCAAGAATCATGGTCAGTAGAAGATGTAACGAGAGAAGACGGGGACCAAACTCGGGTGGTCACGGAGAAAAACAGAACCGCCCGAAGGTGTAGAGGAGGTCGATGGTTGAAATCTCCAGCAAATGCAGACGCTGGATAGAGCGACGGCCCGCGAACGGGAGGCACGGTAAGAGCGAGAGAAGCACGGATCTGGAAGAACCGACGATGTTGAGCGTGAGGTTAGACCTAGAACAGACCCGCGAAGGGGTTGAGTGCTACCGTCAACGGTGAAGGATGAATGGAGAGGAGGTAGCGATCTGTGGAAAATTTGGGAGATGAGAGAATAGAGCAAGAGAACCTAGGGTTTTTTGTTGGCAGCCGCAGAGAATTGGGGTCAGTGAATGGTATGGAAGTGAATGGGGTTTTTTTTTCAATTAATTAGTGGCTTTGAGGTTGACAAAAAATTCTTGACCAAAAAAAAAAAGGTTGACAAAAAAAAGATACAATTACATTATTGCCCTCCTTAACAAATGCGCGCCTGGGAAGGCTTTTCGTGCCTATTAAGAGGCCTAGGCCTGGCCTCTTAAGGCAAACAGCCTTAAATTAGGCCTCGTTGGCCCCTCGCCTAGCCTGACAGTTGTGCCAGGCTCGATGTGCTTTTAATGCGCCAGCCACAGCCCCTCGTTAAATTTCCACCCCTACCCAGACCCGTAATGCCCCGTACCCGCGAAGCCCATCCCCGTACCCGTGATGCCCCGTCCCCGTGGAATTTAAACGGGCGGGCTACGGGTTACCCCCCGGGGCAGCCCCGCTCGCCCGTTGCTCACCCTATTCATATGAATAGTAATTTACTATTCATACGGTAAAAAATATTTACCTTCACATTAAATATTACTTACTGGTACAGTAAAAAATTATTTACCATCACGCTAAAATTTTTTACTGGTACTATTTACGTAAATAGTAATTACTATTCACATGAATAGTAATTTCCAATGTGGGTTCCGCAAATACAGAAAAATTTTGTTTTTCAACCTCGTGAACATATTGCTTGAATGTCAAGCAAGAACGATTTTTAACCTTCAATAAATGGGCGGGCTAACCGAGCTTTCGAACTCCATTTACATTTAACTTGCTTATTTTTTTGGAAAAAAAACATACATAAACATTAAACATCCATCCAAATTCATCATTCTAAATATTAAAATCTGAATTTTCAAAATTCAATTATCACAATTCACACAAAAGAACATAAATAGACGAAATTTTGAATTGATAACCCATATAACGTTTGAATTATGAATTGAAGTCCAACGATTTTTAGTAGGAGACACACGAACTTTAAATTGCTTGAAATATTTTTTCAAACATTTTGCTTCTTCTAAATAAATTTTGTAGCAATCCTTTCAGGTAATGGGATGGGTATTACTGTCCATATAGTCAATTTTTTTTTTAAAAAAAACTAAATGGGCAAGTATGGGCACATCTTCTCGAAGGTGTGCCTATAGCCCGCCCATTTAAATTTTAAATTAAAGGGTCTGAACCCGCCCTATTATAGGCTTTTTTGGACAAACTCAAAATGACCCAATTACACCGGGTTGTATGCAGTCTCATCAGGTTGTGGGTTTGATGCTCAGCCCTAATAAGGAGGAAGCCTAAATCCCAACATCTCCCCATCACGGGTATATGAAGATAACTACCAACCGGGTGTTTACAAAATAAGCTTCAAACTTTCTACAAATGTCAACATGCACCAATTCAGGTAACTTTGACCTACTTAAAGAAACATTCTTCCCAAAGATATGCTTGCTTGTTCACCAACCATACAATGAGAATGCTTCTCCATTTATCCATTCTTTAATCTTGGAAGCACAACTTTCCATTTATCACTGATATGACTAAGCGTATGATGTTGCAAATTTGATGCCTCCATATCTATAGCATCCACACGAACCCTAGCCACCAAAGTTTCTATCATATAAAATTTGGGAACTTCTCCCACCCTCTGCCCAATTAAAGGAAACATCATATTTGTTTCAATCACTCAAAACAAGTTAACAACCCAACGGTAAGATAATCATACAACCTGCTAACTTGTAAGCTCTAACACCATCCACTTGTAAAAACAAGGAGAGAGAACACATTAAATATACAGATAATTCTAAGTGAAATATTATAAGAAGGTTAAAAATCATTCATGCTCTTATAAAAAAGGATTGGAGGGAGTACTTTAAAACATTTAAAAATTAAAATGTCTCGAAGAAGAAGGCTATTATTTTTGTGGGTGACTATTTGGCATTTAATGCCAAAATAAAAGTATCACATTTTATATAATCTTTTTTATTTACTAGATTTAATCAAGCCTATATTATCATGAATGATTTCTCTGACAACTAGACCATCTATGGTAGAGAGAGAGCAATCGAAGAGAGAGAGACAAAAATGAAAAAGAGCGTAGAGAGAAAGAGCAATCGAACAGAGAGATAGAGATTCTCAAAAATGAAAAAGAGCGTAGAGAGAGAGCAATCGAAGAGATTCTCAAAAATGAAAAAGAGCGTAGAGAGAGAGAGAGCAATCGAAGAGATAGAGATTCTCAAAAATGAAAAAGAGCTTTCTTTGACAACTAGACCATCTATGGTAGGGAGAGAGCAATTGAAGAGAGAGATAGAGATTCTCAAAAATGAAAAAGGTAGAGCATCTATGTTAGAGAGAGAGAGAGCTTCTCAATCTATATATATCTGTAGGCGCAAACAGAGGAGGGGATCTCTCCAAATTCTTCTAATTGCTGCAAGCTCCTTCCTCTTTTGTCAGACAGATGGTTTCTTTCCTGCGGCTTTTAATTTCTTTCCTGCGGAACTCCATGTCTAGGTTGCCCCCAGCTTAATTAAATATTTATTTTCTATATCTGATCTCTTCTTACTATATATATATATATTCTTATCACTGATTTTTTTGTGTCTTGTTTATGAAAGGGTACTGGACCCTGCTTTAATCGTCCACACCATATACGCATATTTAACTGGATTGCTGCTTACTTTGCTGGAACTGAAGTACCAAGCATTGGACACCAGTCCCTTCAACGACCACCCTGCTGTGATGATACTGTTTCTGATAGCAATAACTCTCCACGTCATGGCGCTCTTTTTTTGGGGTTCAAATCATCCAATCAATGCAATGATGATTTGGGTTTGTCATATTTGCGGGATTTTGGCTTGCGAAATGCTCTTGCTGCTCCTCGTGTCTCCCCTGTGGTGCTTCATCATCAATCTCTCCGTACTTCTCTTGCTTCTCACGTTCCTCTTGTGCTACCATTTCTTCTTCAAAGAGGAGGGAGAAGCTAGGACAGATCCAGCCCAGAGTGAGGAGGGACAGGCTACTCAAGGGACAGGGACAGCTGCATGAAATACTTGTATGTTCTATTTGGTTTGAGAGAGATTTTGGAAGGAAAGAAAATATTTTAATATGTTTAATAAGGAATCCTCATCAAGTGCATTTGCATCCTTTACTTACTACGCAGAATTTCTTGACCACACCATGTGGACCAATTAGTCTCTGGAATCCTGTTTTTTTTTAACGTGAATGTCATGAGAGAGGCGAGTGTACGTGAGCATTAAAAATGAAGGTATTGATCAAACTGATAAGTTTTTTTATACCATATTTAGTTTATTTAACCACGACCATATGTATGTAATTGAGGAAAAAAAGTTGATTTTAGATTAACATCCGTTTAAAGAGACCACACGAGGGAAAAGAAAGGTCAGAAAAATTAGTGGTTTGATTTGATTATGTTTTAATTTTTCGGCCAAAAAAGATTATATTTTTAATAATATGGAAATCTGCTAAGGTTAAATAGATATTTTTTAATTAAGATATTTCCTTATTATCATAATTTTAGATTTTATTCGATATTAGGCATCAACGATGTTTTTACTTTATAAAAAAGTTAATATTTTTTATGGGCTTCGTTTAGATAGGAAAAAATAATAAGGGGAACGAATTGGTTTGGTGAAGGGATTGATGTCGGAAGCAGCAAGATGTGCCAAATAATAAGTGAAAGCAGCAAAGATGTTGAAAGCGAGTTAAAACCACTTTTAACATCCAATAACCATACTTTTTGTTTTTTTCCATTTAACCCCCCATTCTTTTCCATATTTGTGTTCCCCATCAACAAATCAATCACTAATGGGTAAGTTAGCGTATTTAGCACTACTGCTTAATTACCAATCTAGGTCATCTAGAACTAAGGCTAAACTTTGCCACGCTATCTAGCAAATTTAGAAATTCATTAAAAGCTAATCTCATTCTTTGTTTCAACTTTCACGGTGTTCATGATGAACACAAATAAAGCTTCTACTCTTATTTACTTTTATATATATACCTTCTTTGATTTTCCCCCATATTGGGTGAATAATTGTGGAGCTCAACGTAAGACACAAGAATTGAACGATGAAACAGAAAGTGAATTTATTTTGTTTATTTGTTTTTATTTATAATTACGAGTTAATTGGTATATATGTTTCTGTAACCCTAAGCTAGAGGGAAAAAGTGGAGATTATAATGATTTCAAGTTGAAGAATGGTCGTTACTTGCATAATTGTTCAAAGCATCTTAATCAGAAAAGCATTTTACATATATGCTTGAGGGCCCCGGTTGCAGCATTTCAAAACGTATAATCTTTTTTTATTGTAAACAATCATAATTAATATAAATTCTTTATCAGCATTAGCTAGCCAGTCATTGCTAGATGGATTTAGCTTGTTTGGTCCAAGGAGAGAAACGTTGAAAATAGAACTTATATCCCAATTTATAGTGGAATACGCGATTTATTTCAATCTTAAGACTTGAATATTTTTTCAACAGTTAAATCACATACCCATTTTTTTGTTCAAAAATCAAGTATGAAATTATCCTTTAACGATTTCATTCATTTCCTTTGAATGTTGTCACTCTATACAAATAAAATGTTGACTACCAAAATTGAATATCATCAGTCATCATTATCATTATCATTTATATCATCTGTAGCCAATAATAAAAATAAAGACACATTGTATCCTTTTGCTTTTTTAGGTTAAATAAGCCAATGTATAACGTTGAGCTCACATTTCCCCGTCTACTTGCTTAACCTATATATTTTAATTACTCAGCCAATTAATTTGTTCCAAGAAATTACGCTTCACACAGAAAACAAAAGCTTCAGCGTCATACGAACAACAATTGCAATTGAATGTAACAATAATTTCAACATTCTAGAAATAACAAACGCTGTTAAGGGCATTATTCAAACAATCAAGGCAAGCAATTTCATTATCTTCAACAATAACCATCCTACTTCTGCCTCCCATGCCTAAAGATTCAGATAGCCCTTGCTCATTTCTCTCTGCTTTGAACTCAACTAAATGCATTTGTAAAGACTAAAGAAGTCAATTTACCTGTCACTCTTTTTTGGTGATAAATGCATTTGTTACTTTGTCTAAGAACCACACTTTCTATGAAGAATCCTCTGCAACACTTTCTATATATATAAGAAAAATAGGATTACAAGACAGTTATTACTTTTCTTGTGGCCTTGCAAAATAAACCCTATAAAATATAAGTGTGACATTAACCCAACCCAGTTCAGATACTTATATTGTATCAAACACTGATTATTATCCACTTTGAAGAGAGAAGTGTGTGTTTGAAATAGCGGTAAGAAAGAGAGACTTATTTGCAATATGACTTATAGAAAAGGCAGAATGGGGTAAAAGTCATATTTTGAAATATAATTTATGTTTGGATTGCCGATAACATAAGTAGTTTTTTTGAAATTAAAACTTGTTTGAAATGATCGAACATACATGCGACTTTTGAAATAGTTATGAGAAAAATTAAAATTAAAATTAAAATTACCAAAAATGTGAAAAATGCTAACTTACAAAATTTAGCAATGTTAAAATACATAACTTGATCAAATAATATTACATAAGTAATTAGATCACAGGTCTCGTACAACTTGGTATCTAATTGTGTCATAAATCTGATTCATTTGGGTTGAAGATAACTGATTCATTTAGGTTGAAGATTGCGCAACAAAATTAACCGATGAAGGCTCTTCATCTAAACTAACATTCCTATTTTCAACTTTCATGAAATTAACATCTAATTGATAATTTCTCCTAATAAAATTATGTATGATCATTGTTGCACTAACCATGTGAATTTGTGTTTGGTACCTATATTTGCACATTCTTTGTAAGATTTCAAACCTATTCTTCCATACTCCAAAATCCTTTCCATAGTGAACCTCAAACTTGAATAATAAAAATTGAACGCCTCCTTTTGATTTCCAAATCCATGTTGACGTCTGAATTCTGTCAGGTGATAGCATTGACCTCTGTAGGGACCAAAATACCCAACAGGTGTTGGATATCCAGCATCGACCACATGAAATTTATAGATACCTCAGTTGAGGCATCCCATACTGCTTTGTCCATAATTCTATAGCACCAAATTTCCATAAAATAAAAAACATACAAGTTCATATGTATGCTTAAATTGAGACGGTTGCATGAAATGCATTTGAAAGGATAAACAAAACAATTTATCATAAATACATTCAGTTTCAGCTCGCTATGTGCAACAATTTAGACAGTCCAAGGCACTGAAACTAGGCAATGCATATTTCAGGTGTGTGCCTTTAATACCCTATTCTAAACCAGAATATGCTTGACTGAATTCTTACTTGCAATTCTGATGAAACAGATTTCAGAAACATGATTCTTTCCACACTATCATCAAATATTAACTACAAACACTGAACTCCATAAATTTTACGAAAAGTGATGAGATCCAAGTCGTAAATTCTGATTAAAATTACTGGGCTCCATAAACTTTGTGATCATTTCACTACACCATCTCTTTATTACTCCTGAGCATAATATTCTCAAGTTCAACAATCAGTAATTTAAAGCCTGTACTTAAAAAGAGCATATCCCTGCAGCTAAAAGTCTCAATTCAGGTACAACAAAAAAGCACTACTTTCAAACAAATCAAGGATACCACTTGAAATTTACAAGATACCCACCACGCAAAATCCGAACAAAAACAAATCTGAGAAAGAACCGACTATAGAAAATTCAAAATACCACAATTTAGACAATCCAAGGCACTGAAACTAGGCAATACCACATTTTAGACAATCGTGATTCAGGCTGAAATAAATAATGTGTAACAAAAAATACTCGAGTAGAGATGCCGCAATAAACTGATGCGCCAAAACTAGCAATATTCTGGTTTACTCACAATTATGCACCTCATTGTAGTATTCCTTAAATCATACTCATAAAATGGTTAATGATAGCAGTGAAGTTATAGAAGACCAAATTTCATAAAATGCAATTTTTTGGGCCTGAAATTGGAATATCTTGTAATGTTGTCAGAAGGTCAATTTGGAGCAAGTGTTAACGTGGTTCGCTTCTGTTTCATGGTAAGGCTACTCAACCAGAATTCCTCAGATTTTTAGTTATTTATAGGAAAATTTTCAGGTATGCATTCTAAATTGAAGAAGCTCCAAGTTCTATTTTATTGGTTCCATCTTTGGGCATTGTAGTGGTATGCCAGATGATAAAATATCTTTTATAATTCAACATTGTGTTACTGGATACTTGGATTTAAACCAGCTTTAGGTTGCAGATATAACAATCTTCCAACGAAATATTTGGACTTTGGTTTTGTTGAAGTCAGAGGTGTCAAAAAATGTGGCATACAGAGAGCAGAAAAGAGGTCAATTGAGTAAATGTGACTTTGTATGCACATGAGGAGGTGAAAGAAACCCTTTGAAAGCACATTGTCAAGTCTTGCCACTTTCTGCCTTTTATTCTAAACATTCAGGTTCAAAAGATTGAAAGGCATAGAACTAGACTCTCATTTCATGGTCTTGAAAGGCATGAAATGTATACACAAATATTTATTCGCAGTCAGTTAACGATATTTATTTAGTCTTTTACGGACAATGGTTTTGTTAAACTGATAATGCAAATATCGCATACAAAATATATGACTAGGGCAGTCAGTACATTCAGCTCAGTTCAACAAAATCAATTAAGTTTACAACTTGCAACCTAAACACTCAGACAAGAATGCAACGATATCAGCAACTCCAAGTGAAAACTTCAACTGTAGCAGAGCAGACGAAGGGAAAATGTTTGGAAGAGGAAGCGAGAGCAGAGCAGACGAGAAATCAGCTTGTAACCATAAAAACAGTATATCTACTATGGACATAACGAGATTAGTACCAGAGCACAGTAGATCAGATGGAAGAGAAACATACATACCGAAGATGTTCAATATGTCGGATGAGCAGGAGATCCAAGCCAAGATCCACACTCCAAGCTTCCCTAAGTCGACCTCAGTTGAATGCACAGTTCGGCCACAATAGTCCGCCGGCAAGACAGAGACACGGCGAAGAGATGAGACACATGGCGAGAGAGACAACGTCGAGGCTCGATTAAAAAGGACATACAAGTACGGAAGTACATGGGCTCAAACAAGGCGATCTAAATGAGGTTGTTGGCAAATTAATGCGCACATCGATCCTCTGCTTCTCAAAAAAATTGAAGCAGGTGCTCGGCTTGGAACTCGGACAAATGAATGCGCAGATGAACGTCGACTGCGGTTGCGAGCTTATTCCGGATGAGTCTGGTTGGGAGCTGAAGGAGGGAGTAATAACAGATATAAATTTTGCACAGAACGAACCAGGTACGATCTATAAGCTCCGAAAACCAGCGATTCAAATAAGCTCTTATCTTCCAAAAGTTAAATTGGCCTGACAGGTGTGCCAAACATGGAAAAAAAAATATCAACTTACCATCGCCAGTCAAAAGCTATACCGAACATATTAGAGACAATAAAGGAACTAAATTTAGATTGTTTATGACAAATTCCCATTTACCAGTAGTCTCCATAAGAGCAAAACCCATCCTTGAAAGGATGAGACCGATATTCATCACACATAATAAGTTCCCTTGAAGTAACATAAGACATTAACTTAATTATCAAGTGACAATCATCAAAGATATGAAGATTTTTCATCTCACGTATGGTCATCCAAGGCGGCAAGCTAAAAGCAAGCTTTTCACTATGGTACTTCCGGCTCCAAGACTGTCAACTGTGCAAATATATCTTCCTCTATCTTCTTCATCATCTCTTCCAATTTCATGTAAATTTCCTTTACCTCTATCCAGCTCCAACCTAGGCTCTTCCTAATTCCTCTCTCTTTCATTGCCTTTCTCACATTGGCAAGACCTTCTAGCTCCCCATAATTAATGTATATATTTGCAAGAAGAACATAATCTCCGGAGTCTTCAGCTTTCAACTCTATTAAATTCTTGACTGCAGTTTCTGCTAGTCTTGAGTCGTGATGGATCCGACACGCTCCTAGCAGAGCCCTCAAGACAGCAGCATTCGGCTTTAAAGGCATTCCTTCTATCAAATTGTTGGCCTGATCTATTAATCCAGCTCGTCAAAGCACATCTACCATACAAGCAAAATGTTCATTTGCCAGAGTAAGGCCGAAATCTTTTACCAGGGAGTTGAAATAATGATTCCCTTCTTTGACTAGTCCCATGTGACTGCAACCAGATAAAACAGCGACATAAAGAATTAATTTATTTTTTTATTTTTCTATTTCTATTCTTGTTTTTTAAAAATCTCTTTACTCTCATAAATCATACTTTGATAAATCCCCTTTATTTAACTAATTAAATGGTAAGATTCTAATCACCAAGAATTAATTTCTTTCTAAAATTATTTAAATTCTAAGAATCAAAATAAGAACGTTAAACCAGACAAACTAGAGAAGGACTAAGGCATAAAAAATCCATGATTAAAATAAAACATACATTGATTTGAAACTTTTCTAAGAATTCCCCTTTTGTGTGAAATTAATTTGACTGACTCACCTAATCTTCCGGCGTTAATTTGAAAATTACTAAGTGTTCCGGTGTGGAATCAGGATGTCCAAATTTGATGGCCGGTAATTTGATCTTGGATGGTGTCGTTTGTCTTAAATATCTAAGAGGAGAGATATCCCGGTGAGCGATGAATCACCTGACACAAGGCGCTTCGCCCCCGGGGAGGGGTATGTGTTTAGTGGGGGTTGTGTTGTGCAAGACTGAAAGTAAAGGGCTAGAGTTAGAACGCGCGACCTCAGCGATCTCCCCTCGTATTTATAGGGTAATAGTGAGTATCCTAACCGCCTGATCTATCTATATTCCTGGAATATAGATATAACAGGTAGATCCACGATTGTCGGGAGATCCGGGATACTCGCTATCCCTCTATTGGGCCGTCCCCTGGCTGGGCCGAGGTTCGGGAGTGCCTCCCGGCGGGGGCCGCCCCTTAATTGGGCCGTGGGTCGTCCGTAATAGCTGTTCTCCACACTCGGTAGTTCAAGGTTTTGAACCGGGGGTGTACTTCACTATCCGGCTAGGATGTGTCCTTGCCCCCGCACTGGATATTCGTCGGGTTACCCGTTCGATGCGTGGATCCGAGGTGGCCGCCTTGGCCTTTCCGACCCGAGATCGTTTCTTAAAGGTCGGCATCTCCGTTGGTGACTTTAGGGGCCCGAGGTGGCGCCGGTGGTTTGCTTGGTTTCGAGGTCGAAAGCCCTTCCGACTTCGCCATCATGGCGCCCTGCCACCTAACGTCTTCGGAATGGAGAGGATTTTCAATCGTCACTCCCTGCCGCCTTCGGTTTCCGTGCACATTTAGTGAGCGTGATTCCCGGGGCACGTCACCCCGTTTTGCAGGTGATTTTCCGGTTTTACCCTTAATTTCCTAGTGCCTCTTCGCGCCTCCTACCATTTCGAAGGTTTTTAGTCTCGTTTTTATTCATTTCCGTCTACCACTTTCGATCATCCTCTGATCTTTCTCTTATTCTCCATCTTCTCCAAAGAACTGGGACTCCTGCTTTCGGCGGTTCTCAAGCTTTCTCCTTCCAGCGATTGTCCTCTATTCGACCTTTTCTCATTCTGGTAAGTCATTTCTTCTACTGTTTGCTGGATTTCTTGCTTCTTTGCTTAATTTGGTTGGTTTTAGTACGAACCCAGTATGCTTGTGGTTTGTCGAGGTTTCTGGGTAGACTTTAGTTTGTTAGGTTTAGGCTTGCTTACTCTGCCTATAGCCACATGCCTTCATTTCCAGAGAGGTCATCGCTTCTTTCCTTATTGCCCTTTCCTGTTTCTTTAGGTTTGCGTCCTTTGGTGACAATGAATAGGACTAATCAACCTTCGACTTCGAGTCATGACCTAACCCCTGAAGAGGTGGAAGCCCTTCGTGTTCGTTTCCCTCAAACGAGCCACTGGGTACTCCTCTGTCCGAGGAGCTGAGGCTGGCCTCCTTCCTGGGTGGCGGCTCGGGTAGCACGGGTAGGAGAGCCGTTGGAGGGTCTCGTCCCCCAATTAGACCTTTTCTCGAAGGTCAGAGAGATGTCGAGGTGCTGTCCGCACGGCCCGTCAACCCTTATTATCCTCCCGTCGCCCTAGGTTGGCTCCTATGCCGGGGGATACGCCCTTGTTGGGATTGTATAGAGTCAAGTTCATACTATGTCGCCGGGCGAAGATTCTAGGGCCGACGTCGTTCGGGCTCTTGTCGTCATGGGTCGGCCTTCGTCCCGGCCTCGGGTTCTGGGGGCCGCCTTGCTGCCGGTCCACCCGTGTCTTCTTTTCGACCGGCTGTTACCTCTGTGTCAGGTACCCTCGCTTCTACTGACTTTAGTATTTTTTATTTTTTGTATAGGTAAATGGAGTCATCGTCTTCGCTGGTAATGCCCCCTCGAGGCTAGGAGGTCGGATTCCTCCAACATTCCCCGAGGATCTTATGGAGAGGTTCCCCGGGTGACTCGGGATGTGTTAGCGACCCATTCCTTAATGACCATGCAAGCCCTCCGCCGATGAAACTATCGGCTATGGAAGACACATACTTTTGCCCCCCCGGGTGGAATGAGCCCGTCCCGTGCTTCGAGGGCCGAGGGCTTTACCAACTTCTTTTTCTTTTACAAAGCTTACATGACCCGGCTCGGTGTTCGCTTTCCGTTCACCGATTTCCAAATGTCCTGTCTCAACTACCTTCATCTGGCCCCTTCTCAGCTTCATCCTAACGGGTGGGCCTACATAGTTGCTTTTGAGCAGCTATGTCGGTCTTTCTCGGTCCCTATACCGTGCACTACCATCCTATTCTTCTTCTTTTTCTCGTCTTTTACTCCCTGGTCCAAAGAAGGAGCCGGAGCAACAAAAGGGGCTTACCTCTCTCCGAGGTGATCCCGACAAAAAACTCCCCGACGGCCTTCTCCGAGTCGTTTAAGCACTTCAAAGACGGCTTTTTAAGGTGGTGGCAAAACCCGGCGAATGCCGTGGTTCTTGGCGGGGGCCGAGGCGGACGATGTGGAGTGGAGGTTCCCACTTTACTGGACCGAGGATCATCATAGGTTGACCGCCTCCTATCAAGTGGAGTCCGATGACCTTTCAGCTGACGAGGTCCTGTCTATTGACCGCCTGGTATCCCGGGCCAAATCTTGTGGTGCCGGAGCGCGGCATTTTTATTAACGGAGCCGCTCTAAGCCGGATACGTAATTTGTATGCATCTCGAGGTCTTTTATAATGCTTACATTTTGTTCTACTTTGTTTACTAATTCAATTGTTGGCTTTTGCAGCTCAACCGATGGCGGAACTGCCCCGGTATCTTACGCTCGTGACGCCTGCCCCCGATGCTCGGCCTAAAAAGAGTTCCCACAAGCGCCCGTCCTCGGAGGCTCGGAAAGGGCCGTCCTCGGAGGAAAACCAAGCCAGGATGGCCAAGAAAACCAAGGCTTCGTCCCCTACTCGGACGACTTCGTCACCTGTCGGTGAGCCCGTTCAGCAGTCCGCCGCTTCTCTCTCCAAGGGTAAGGAGGTTTCTGAGGGGTCATCGCCTCCTCCTCTGGGTACTCCAGTTCCTCTTTCCGCCCCAAAAATCAAACGAGGTCTCGCTTGGGAAAAGGGGCCAAAGACTGAAGAGCTCGGGGTTGCCTTCCTACCGCCTCGTCAATTTACGAATGCCTTACCTCTGGGTGATATTGATGAGGCCGTGGTTCACGATATCCAGGCGCGCCTCTGCCAGGGTGTTGGTCTAACCCGGCCTATTTGCAATTGAAGAACAAGTACGTGATCAAGTTTCTTGTGAGGCTCGCGAGCCGCGGAAAGAGAAGGATGAGGCCGCGGAGTCTAAGGAGAAGGCTGAAGAGGACCTTGAGATTGCGAGGGCAAGTGCCGGGAAGGCGACCGAGGAGCTTCTTCTCACCAAAGAAGCTTTTGACAAGACTTCCTCGGACTTTGCCGCTCTCCAAAAGGCTCATTCGACAGGCATAGATGCCCTTAAGTCCCTTCAGCTCCAGCGGGCGGATCTGTGCTCCGAGCTCGAATGGACCAAGGCTGCCCTTGCCGAGGAGAAGCGAGCCCGCCTTACTGCTGAAGAGATTGTGAGGAGGCCGCCGCCAACTGCTTTAAAATGGCCCTAGCCCAAATCCACTATCTCAATCCTAAGTTGGATCTGAAGACGGACGGGTATGATCACCGGGCATATGTGAAGGACGACGTCTTCCATCCGGCCCCTCTCTCTCCTGCGGATGACTCTGACTCCCTTTATGAGGAGGATCAGGACGGGGAAGGGGAAGATTAGGGTGCCGAAGGAGCTGATGGTGGTGGAGAAGGGAACTCCAGGTCTGTTCCGGATGCCGAGGTGGCTGTCCCGGATGTCGAGGTGGCTATTCCTGGTGCCGAGGTGGTGGCTTCAGGAGATAATGCTCCCTCCATTTGATCATTGTAGCTTTATACTTTTTGTACCGGTTTCTTGTACCTGTTTGACTATGTAGTTTTGTAAAGTTGCTACTTTGATTAATTGTATATAAACTTGACTTTAACCAATCAGTTTGTCAATATATAAACTTGATTTCAACCAATCAGTTTGTCTTGTCAACTTTATCATAGTTAACATTCTGTTTTTTTGTGGTCGGGCCAGGGCCTTTGTATGCGCAGATATCTGCTAAGTGTTACTTCCGATAAGTTGACTTCGGGAATAGGGGTAGGGGAGTAAACCCGAGCTACCGAGATCCAGATATGGCTGTCCGGGAATGTTTTTCCAGAATAGGGGCAAAATGTCAGATGCGTAATCGTGGTGTATAAACACACGTTTGTACATGTCGGCTGACGGGACTGCGCGACAATTCACTTCCCTATTTAGGAGCATTTTTTTCGATGCATCTATTTTATAATAGAGATAGTGTTTTTACCATCTCACGACCGGGCGTGGCGGCTGGGTGTATTCCCTTCTGTTGGGATTTTCGTTTGACCGCGACTTCTATGCCTCGGTGATAACTTATTTAATCAAACGTGTTTGACCGCGGCTTCTATGCCTCGGTGATAATTTATTTAGCCAAAAGTATTTGACCGCGGCTTCTATGCCTCGGTGATAATTTATTTAGCCAAAAGTATAATTGGTGCATCCACTGGGGAGTCTTTAAATAAGAATGCTTGAAAGAAACAATGCATGCTGTCTTTCAGCGAAATGTGAAACTGAAAATGAAAATACTAAAGCAATTGAAAAAGCATGAAAACGAATGCGCCCGTCGGTCCTAACTTTGCAGGTAGACCGAGGTCTAACTGTAATAGGTTCTCAGTTTGTCGGCATTCCAAGTCCTTTTGACCGGCTTTCGCTCGTGGTCTCCAGGACGTAGGCGCCTTTTCCCGCTTTTTCCTTTATGCCGTAAGGACCTTCCCGATTGCTGCTAGCTTGCCATCTCTCGTTCTTATTCCCGATGTCGCGCGTCGGAGCACCAGGTTTCCCCCGGTGAAGGAGCGGGGTTCACCTTTCGCCTGTACTTCGCCGCGATGAGTTGCTTGCGGTTAGGGTCTCGCAGGTGTGCCACGATTCGAGTCTCGTCAATGAGGTCTAACTCGTCATCAAGGCATCACCGTTCGAGTCTTCTCCTTCCCCGCTAGCTTTCATTTTCCTCCATGTCGGTTGGCCTATCTCGACCGGATCATAGCCTCGCATCCGTATGTTAAACGAAAAGGAGTTTCCTGAGTGGAGGTTTGGACGCTAGTCCTGTATCCCCACAAAACACTATAAAGTTGCTCGACCCAAGAAGAATCGGTGTCCTGCATACGTCTTCTCAATCCGTCGACAATGACTTTGTTGGCGGCCTCGGCCTGCCCATTGGATTGAGGGTGTTCGACAGATGCAAAGTGATGGGTGATGTCGAGGTCCGACACCATACTCTGAAACCCTTTGTCAATGAACTGAGTCCCGTTATCAGTAATTATTTCGGCCGGGATCCCGAACCGAGAGATGATGCTATGCTGAAAGAATCGTTGAATGCGGGCCGAGGTGATCGTGGTCAATGGCTCGGCTTCTATCCATTTGGTGAAGTAGTCGACGGCGACAATGAGATACCTTAACTGTCCTGGGCCTGTTTTGAATGGTCCGAGGAGATCCATCCCCCATTTGTAGAAAGGCAAAGGGGCCGTAATGCTTTTCAGCTCCGATGGGGAACGCCAGAGGATGTTGGCATGCCTCTGACAACTGTCGCATCTTTTTACTGTTTCCAAGGAGTCGGCCATCATCGTCGGCCATAAATACCCGGCTCTGAGTGCTTTCTGCGCTAAGGATTTTCCCCCCATATGTTGACCGTTGATGCCTTCGTGTATCTCGGCGAGAACGTTCCTGGCCTCGGTCGTATTCAAGCATCTCATCATGGGAGAGTGTAATCCTTTCCTATATAATTGATCATCCACCATAGTGTACATGGTGGCTTGTCGGATCAACTTTCTAGCTTCCGTCTTGTCGACGGGTATGATTCCTCTTTCCAAATAATCCTCGATTGGTTTTCTCCAGTCCGAGGCTGATGATATGGACATGACACAGCTCGGCTCGTCCAGATTTTGTTGGACGACGGTTCGGTAATTTCCCGGACCTTTGGTGCTGGCTAGCTTTGATAGTATGTCGGCCCTGGTATTTTCCTCCTGAGGGATGTGAGTGACTGTTACCTCTTCAAACTCGGCTATCATGCCCTTGGCTTTGTTCAAGTACTTTGCCAACAACGGGCCTTTGGCTTGATATGAGCCCTATATCTGAGCCGCTACGAGCTGGGAGTCGGTCAGGATTCTGACTTTCTGTGCTCCATGCTCCTTCGCTTGTTCGAGACCGGCTAGTACCGCCTCATACTCTGCCTGGTTGTTGGATGTTGGAAATTTGAGGTGGAGAAAGTGTTCGACGGCAATGCCGTCTGGATTTTCAATTATTATTCCAGCTCCACTCCCCTTTGCATTTGAGGATCTGTCGACGTACACCGTCCATTCTTTGAGGCCGACCTCCCCTTCAGCGTGGGTTGGGGTAAGTTCCCTTACGAAGTCGGCCAAGGCTTGCGACTTTATAGCGTGCCGGGCTTCGTAGGAAATGTCGAATTCAGATAACTCTATGGCCCAGCTTGTCATTCGCCCGGCCAATTCTGGCTTGTGTAGAACTTGCCGGATTGGCTGACTGGTACGTACCACGACTTTGTGCCCCGGAAATACGGGCGTAGGCGTCTCGCTGCCATCAACAAAGCGAATGCTACCTTCTCCAACTTTTGATATCTGAGTTCCGAGGTCTGCAATGCCTTGCTTACAAAGTATATCGGTACCTGTCCGGCTTGGGTTTCACGAACCAGAGCAGCGCTTTTGGCCTCTTCACCTACGGATAAGTACAGGAAAACCATCTCTCCCGAGTCGGGCTTGGATAGGACCGGCGGGGTTGCCAGGCACTGTTTGATCTTTGCGAATGCGGACTCACATTCCGGGTTCCATCCGCCTCGTGTCTCCTTCTTCAGTAGTTTGAAGAAGGGTAACGCGTTTTTAGCCGACCTAGGTAGGAACCTTGTCATTGCCACCAACCTCCCGGTTAGCTGCTGCACTTCCTTTTTGTTGGTCGGTGCTTTCATCTCTAACACTGCTTTACACTTGTCAGGGTTTGCTTCAATTCCTCGGTGTGTCAGCATAAACCCGAGGAACTTCCCTGCCGGGACTCCAAACGCACATTTGGCCGGATTTAGCCTTATTCGGTGCTTCCGCAACTTTTCGAACGTCTGTTCGAGGTCTCGGATGTGGTCTCCCGGCTTCATCAACTTGACGATCATATCGTCAATATACACTTCTATATTTCGACCGAGCTGGTCTTCAAATACTTTGTTCATCATCCGTTGGTAGGTGGCCCCGGCGTTTTTCAATCCGAACGGCATGACATTATAGCAATAATTAGCCTTGTCGGTTATGAAGGCCGTCCGTTCTTGATCTTCCGGATGCATAGCTATTTGATTGTATCCGGAGTAAGCGTCCATGAAGGATAGTAGTTGAAAACCAGATGAGTTGTCAACCAACTGATCGATGCTCGGCATCGGGTAAGAGTCTTTAGGGCAGGCTCTGTTTAAATTGGTGTAATCTATACATACTCTCCAATTCCTGTTAGGCTTAATGACCATGACCGTATTAGATAGCCATGTGGTGTATTGTATTTCCCGGATGAATCCGGCCTCTAATAATTCCTTCACATGCTTTTCTAAGGCGTTCGCTTGTCGGTCCCCCGTTTACGTCTCTTTCGTGATACCGGTCGATCCTGGTTTAATTGCCAACTTGTGACAAAGGTGGGGGGTCTATTCCGGTACTTCCAAGGCCCTCCATGCGAATAGGTCTCGGTTCGCTTTTAGGAACTCGCTCAATGTCTCTTTGAGCTCTGGGGTCATTGCGCCTCCTATCTTTGTGACCTGGGTCGGATCTTCGCCCAGGATTAGATCTTCCAACTCCCTTCCGCTCGGGTCTTGACGTTCGGTTCCTCGTCCCTTATGTCCAATTCCACCACACTGACGGGTCGGCCCTGAAGTTTTCCTTTTTCTCCTCCCGGGGTTATTGCAATGCCTTGGCCCTGGGACAATGACGTCTTCTCAGTTTTGTTCTCACGCATAGTTTCATAGTAACATTGCCGAGATTCTTTTTGGTCCCCGGTTATGGTGATTACCTGGTTTTTGGAGCTAACCATCTTTAACATTTGATGCTTGGTGGAAGCGATCATATCCCAACCATGGATGGTTGGTCTCGCCCAATATCATATTGTACGAGAGAGGAAGTCGGCCACGATGAATCTTACCTCTCGGCTTTGAAGGCTTCTTTAGTCCCCAACGTGAGCTTTAGGTCGATGTACCCCTTTGGCCTGGATTGCTCCCCGTTAAAGCCCACCAGTGTTGTCTTGCATGGACGCAGGTCTTCTTTATCCAAGTTCATCCTTTTAAAGGCGTCCCACATGATAATATCCACTGAACTCCCTGAGTCCACGAAAATCCTTTTCACAAGGCAATTTTCCAGGATCCCGGTAATTACCAACCCATCTTGGTGTCCCGGCACAACGTCCTTTAGGTCTTCGGAGGTGAACTGTAACGAAGGTGTCAGTCGGCCATGGTCGTCTTTGAACTTGGGGGGGTTCTTACTGATAGTACCTCCCTCAAGTACTTCTTTCTTTGACTTGCGGTGTCTCCTCCTCCGCCCAAGCCTCCACTGATTACATTGCATTTGTGGTTCATGTCTATTTCCGGGAACTGCTCGTCATCGGAAGATGACTTTTGTTCTATTCCATCGACCTTCCGGTCGTGTGGGGTCGGACTCAGACTTCGGCCTCCTTGTTTCCTTTTGTTGTTCTTCCGACCCTGTGTTTTTATTAGGTATTGGCGCAGCTTACCCTCTCGGATAAATTTTTCAATTGCGTCCCTGAGTTCGTAGCATTGATCTGTAGTGTGTCCCGGTCCATCATGGAAGTCACAGAACTTTGAGTGATCCGTGGTGGGCCGAAACCGTGTGGGCCGAGGTCTATCAACTTTTTTCATCTCTGTGAAGGCCACTTCTTTCCATAACTGGCCTCGCGACACATTGAGTGGAGTGTACCTCTCATACCTCGGCTTCTTTTCTGACTTGTCGGTTCTTGGCTATTATCCCGATTCTCGACTACGGAGTCTTCCCTACGACCACTCGGCGATTCTTATTCCGGGGTGGTGTACTTCTTCGTTTGTCATCGCCATTTGTATTGGCGATCTCCATCTCGCTCTACTTCCAAATATCGCTTCGCTCGAGTGTTAAACTCGGTGAGGGTGTATACCGGTTCTTGAAGATGGAATTTGCTAGCCGGGAAGAAGGATCCAAGCCATCGACGAGGCAATGCACGTGAACGCTTTCTGGGAGGGATCTTACCTGGAGGGCCACCTCCTTAAATCTGTCCAAGTATTTTTGTAACGTCTCCCCCCGTCGCTGCTTTATCTTACTTAGGGTATACTGAGATTTGGGTTGTTTCCGGCTAGTTGCGAAACTCAACTCGAATTTTCGCCCGAGGTCTTGAAAATCGTGGATGGACCTCCTCGGCAGTGTGTGGAGCCAGATTTGAGCTGGTCCGATCAATGTGGCCGCGAAAAGCCGACTAATGACCGAGCCTTTGATTTGCCTTACGAACATGAGTAGTTCGAAGGCGTCGAGATGGGCCCTCGGGTCGGACACGCCATCATACTTTGGTAAAGAGGCCACTCGAATTTGCTGGGGTATGGAGCATTCTCGATTTCTTCCGAGAAAGGGCTGTTGGGCCCGCTATATACTTCACGTGATATTCCCGGGCGAGCCTTTTGGTCGGAGCGGCCTCTCTCTGTCCCGGTCTTCATCATCCGAGGTCTTTCCTAGGAAACGTTTCTTCCGAGCCGACATGTGGTCTCGGGTCTCATCCTGATCAGAGTCCGTTTCTAGAGAGGTCGTTTTCTCTGCATACCGGTTATGCTTAGGGTTTTTGGCCGGCTGAGGGTTTCCGTGTTTCCGGGATATCGTTTCTTTCTTTCTCTTCATACCCAGGTCCTGCTCGTGCTCCGACGCTTTAGCCTGCCGGAAGTGGTCTTTCACGATCTGTTGCATTACTCTTAAATCTTCTTGATGCTGGAGATCATGTCGCTTCTCCATATTCTCCATCCTCCTCAGGATTGACTCCTGTGTGTTCTGGAGGAGGAGGAAGTCTGGGTTTGGCGTGTCGTTACGTTTGTCTCCCTGCGGAGGAGACGAGGCTGTGTCTGACACACTGTCCCCATCCTTGCTACGATTGTTATTGGGAATATCCTCAGGCCAGGGAGGTCCTTGAGTCTCGTTGCCGCGACCGGACTCGGCCGTGCACGCGATGGACTTTCCGGTGAGGGTTCCGACTGCAGGCTTCTAGTAGTAGCCATTGTTGGTCACGGGGATCGAAGTTTACGGTCCCCACGGTCGGCGCCAATGTTCCGGTGTGGAACCAGATGTCCAGCCCAGATGGCTGGTGATTTGATCTTGGATGGTGTCGCTTGTGCCAGAATATCTAAGAGGAGAGATATCCCGGTGAGCGATGAATCACTGGACACAAGGCCTTTCGCCCAAGGGGGAGGGGGTATGTGTTTAGTGGGGGTTGTGTTGTGCAGTACTGAAAGTAAAGGGCTAGAGTTAGAACGTGTGCACCTTGGTGATCTCCCCTTGTATTTATAGGGTAATAGTGAGTATCCTAACCACCTGATCTATCTATATTCCTGGAATATAGATATAACAGGTAGATCCACAATTGTCGGGAGATCCGGGATACTCGCTATCCCTCGATTGGGTCGTCCCCTGGCTAGGCTGAGGTTCGGGAGTGCCTCTGCTGGGCCGCCCCTTAATTGGGCCGTGGGTCAGGTCCGTAACACTAAGCTTATCTGTCCAAAAAGAAATAAAAATTACAAAGCTTATAATACATATCATCTTTAAAAATGTCATCATCTCATTCTCATCATCAGTTGTAAAAATTATTTATTTTTTTATTTGAATAATTTTTCTTATCAGAATTTTCAATCAAAGCATAACTCAAACTTCGCTCATGTTTTTCAATACAATTTTTAGAATTAATATTAGAAACCTTTTTACAGTATTACTAAAATAGTAAAATTACATCAACGTTAATTTATTTTTTAAATTTAATTGAAGTAATAGCCAGCTTTATTTCTCAAAACGTATTCTAGGACGATACGTATAAAAACACAAAAATAGACTATTTATCATATGAACAACAATTACAATTGAATCTATAACAATAATTTCAACATTCTAAAAAATGACAAACGCCAACAAAGACATTATACAGATAATCCAGGCAAGCAATTTCATCATCTTACTTGCTCATTTCTCTCTGCTTTGTCCTCTTCACATGTTTTGAACGCAACATTTGTAGTACAGACTACGGAAGTCAATTTATCTATTACTCCCTCCGGTCCTAATTATATTATAAGAGCTAGTTGAATACTTTTTTTGGAGAGATTAAGGAAGCTAATTAAATTACCTTAGAGTATTTTTATTTTTATTTTTTTCTTCAAACTAAATAATTTGACCAATAAACTAATATATAATCTAAGAAAATACAACGTATGAAATGATTAAGTAACTTATTTAACTTCCTTAATCTCTCCAAAAAAAGTCAACTAGCTCTTATAATTAGGACCGGAGGTAGTACTTTGTATTAAAAAGCAAAAGATTTCAGCATAAGAAGCATTCATTTTTAGAAAGAAGTCTCTGCAACAAGCAAAATAGGATAGCAAGAGAAAGTTCAGCATTATATATATAAAAAAGGATTAAAGTCATTTAGGTTCTTATAAAAAAGGATTGGAGAGAGTACTTTAAAACATTTAAAAATTAAAATGTATTGAAGAAGAAGGCTATTATTTCTTTATGCATGTGACTATTTGGCATTTAATGACAAAACAAAAGTATCACATTTTATATAATCTTTTTTATTTACTTGATTCAATATCAAGCTTATATTATCACCCTGCTTAATTGTATGATTTTGTCACCAGCTTTTTTGAATGGTATAATTTATCAATTTTAAAGAATAAAATGTAAGTTGTGAAGTCCCACGTTAAAAGAGTAAGGAAATGAAATGCGCTTTATAAGGATTTGGATAACTGAGTCTCTCAACATGCTTTAATAAAATCAGACAAGATCAGGCCGCTGAGCACTTACCACTTTGGGGGAAGACAAAAGCTAAGTGAGTGGATGCTACAAAAGCTAAAAGCTAACTGCTAGTGAGTGGATGCTACAAAAACTAAAAGCTAACTGGTAGAGGAATCTATGGGTCCGTTTGGGATAGCGGAGGGAGAAGTGATTTTTGCATCGATGGACTTATCCGATGGACTTATTTTCGATGAACTTTTTTTGATGTGATTTGTGTTTGGGATAAAGAGCGATGGCAGAAGTGACTTTTGTTTGTGATGGGAACTTGTTTGGCGTAGGCTTTTAAAAAAGAAAGATGAGATGGAAAATGACCGAAAAGGGTATGAATCAAATTCACACACACACATATGTGTTGTATAAAATGTGATAATTTGGGATAAAAAATTAAATTTAAATTTAAATTTGCTAAATAAAATAGTAAAATTCCATTAAATAAATTACAACAAAATGAAGTGTTTAAATAAACCTAGTCTCTACAAGTTTATTTTTGATTTGATAACGAAGATTATAGGGAAAATTAAAATAAAAGACCTATAAAAAATTATATTTATTATAAAGGACTATAAAAATTATAATTACTTAAAAGTATCAAATATCATAATAGGAATTTTAAATTATTAAATTGCCCATAACTAAACTTCTTCAATTATCTCGGGCATGTCATAAAAAAATGAGTACGATTTGTTATCATTTTATCCAATTGAGCTCAATTATTTTATTAATGTGGGGATATTAAGTTTAGGTTTGGAGTCTCTGGTTAAAATTTGTACCATCCAAAGTTGTTCTAAAAGATGGAAAATAAAAGTTAAAATTATGGGGAGGGGTAGGATGGTCATTATACAAATGGGGCCCACTTGTGTTTTTGATGCAGAAGAAGCTGATGGACTTATAAGCTTGGCGTTCTAGCTTCAACAAAATAAGTCCATCAGACCAATAAGTCCATCAAAAATGAAACTCTCCCAAACACTGGTTTTCTTCTTGATGGACTTATTATCCCATCTGATGGACTTATCCATCAGATGGTTTACCAAACAGGCCCTATATCTATGTATACCTCGGTAGAGGAATCTATATCTATATATAGTAGAGCGCGTCTCGCAAGCAAGCGTAAACAGATGGGAGTAGCAAGCGTTTCGCAAGTAAGCGTAAGCGTAAATAGATGGGAGTTTTAATTTCTTTGCTGCGGATCTGCGTGACTAGGTTTCCCCCTAGGTTAATTGAATATTTATTTTATTTATATATTCTTATCACTGATCTTGTTGTGTCTTGTTTATGAAAGGGTACATTTGGATGTGGACTCTCCTTCTTCAATCCACACCATATACGCATATCTAACCGGATTGCTGCTGGCTTTGGTGGAATTGAAGTATCAAGCATTGAACACTAGCCCATTCAGCGACCACCCTGCTCTGATGATATTGTTTCTCATAGCAATAACTCTCTACGCCATGGCGCTCTTTGTTTTGGAATCAAATCATCAAATCAAAACAATGATGATTTGGGTTTGTCATATTTGCGGGAGTTTAGCTTGCGAAATGCTCTTGCTGATCCTCGTCTCTCCCCTGTGGTGCTTCATCATCAATCTCTCTTCACTTCTTTTGTTTCTCACATTCCTCTTCTCCTACCATTTCTTCTTCCAACCACCCCAAGGTGAGCAGGGACAACCTCCTCAAGCGACAGACCCAACAATTCCCTATCCTTGAAATACTTGGACGGTCTATTTGAGAGAGAGATCGAGGAATTTTTGGCAAAAATATCCATCCAAAAAGATCACAGATCTTATACCGTGTATTGAACTCGAAGTTGGAAGCCAAGCCACACTGTATAATGTGATTTTCAATACATCTTATGTATACGCATATTCATAACTAACAAAATAAAGAGAATATATATAAACTCGTTTACCCAATTCCTTGGGATCTGATCTATTTCAATTACAGTTACTTTTTTTGCAGCCGCCTTAGCATTATCGTGTTATTGCTCAAGACTTCAAATTGGAGCCGACGCGGTACACAAAATCAAAAACGTAGCACCTCAAATTTTACTTCAAAGTTTTTGGGTTTAGGTTTATGGGCCTAAAATATTTTCGGCCCAGAAGCAGTTAGTTTAACATAAACTATAAAGCCGAACAATACTCGATTCATTTCAATCATACGATTTGAATATTTTTTCAACAGTTCAATCGCATACCAATTTTTTTGTTCAAAAATCAATTATGAAATTATCCTTTCACAATTTCATTCGTTTCCTTTGAATGTTGTCTATACAAATAAAATGTCTGACTACCAAAATTGAATCTCATCAGTCATCATCATCCTTATCATCTGCAGCCAATAATAAAAATAAATACACATTGTATCCTTTTGCTTTTTTAGGTTAAATAAGCCAATGGATACCGTTGAGCTCACATTTTCCCATCTACTTGCTTGACCTATATATTTTAATTACTGACCCAGTTAATTTGTTCCAAGAAATTAGCTTCACAAAGAAAACAAAAGCTTCAGCGTCATACGAACAACAATTGCAATGGAATGTAACAATAAGGGCATCATTCAGAGTTCAGACAATCAAGGCAAGTAACTTCATTACCTTCAAGAATAGCCATCCTGCTTCTGCCTCCCATGCCTAAAGATTCGGATACCCCTTGCTCATTTCTACCTGCTATGAACTCAAACAAATGCATTTGTACAGACTAAAGAAGTCAATTTATCTGTTACTCTTTTTTAGTGATAAATGCATCTGTTACTTCGTATAAGAAGCACACATTCTATAAAGAATTCTCAGCAACATGGATTGCTGGGTCTCTCTCTTTCATATATGTAAACAAAATACGATAACAAGACAGTTATTACTTTTCTTGTGGCCTTGCACAAAAAATCCTATAAAATATAAGAGTGGCAGTACAAACAGAACCCAATTCAGATACTTGTATCAAACACTGATTCTTATCTACTTTGAAGAGAGAACAACGTATAGGCAGAAGGGACAATAAAGGAACTAAATTTAGATTGTACATGACAAATTACCATTTACCAGTAGTCTCCACAAGAGCAAAACCCATCCTTGAAATGATGAAACCGATGTCCATCACGCATAATAAGTTCCCTTGAGGTGACACAAGACATTAGCTTTATTGCCAAGTGACAATCATCACAAACACGAAGATTTTTCATCACACGTATCGGCATCCAAGGAGGCAAGCTAATTAGGCCAAATGCAAAAGCAAGCTTTTCACTATGGTACTTCCGGCTCCGATGACCATCAACGACGCAAATATATCTTCCTGTATCTTCAATCTTCTTCATAATCTCTTCCAACTTCATGTAAATTTCCTTTACCTGTGGATGATTGGTGTCGTCTACAGTGAATACATGTACCCTGTTATCAACCTCTATCCAGCTACAACCTGGGCTCTTCCTAATTCCTTTCTCTTTCATTGCCTTTCTCACATTGGCAAGACCTTCTAGCTCCCCAGAATTAGTGTATATATTTGCTAGAAGAACATAACCTCCGGAGTCTTCAACATTCAACTCCGTCAAATTCTTGACTGCAATTTCGGCTAGGCTTGAGTTGTGATGGATTCGACACGCTCCTAGCAGAGCCCCCCAGACAGCAGCATTTGGCTTAAAAGGCATTCCTTCTATCAAATTGTTGGCCTGATTTAGTAATCCGGCTCGTCCAAGCAGATCTACCATACAAGCAAAATGCTCGTTTGCCGGAGAAAGGCCGAAATCTTTTACCATGGAGTTGAAATAATGTCTCCCTTCTTCGACTAGTCCCATGTGACTGCAACCAGATAAAACGGCAACATAGCTTATATGATCAGGTGTGCACCCTGTCTTCAACATATCCTCAAATGTCTCAATTGCTTTCCTACCCAAACCATTTTGAGCATATCCTGCCATCATAGCGTTCCAAGAAACCAGGATTTTCTCGTGTATTGAGTTAAAAACCTTTTGTGCTTCTCTGATCTGCCCACATCTTGAATACATGGTAATGATGGCATTTGAAACTGCAATATCAGAACTGAGACCAAACTTTTCAACTTGAGATACAACTTGCATCCCAAGTTTTAAAATCGCCAAGTCAGCACATGCGCTCATGGATGTTGTGAAGGTGATCCAATCTGGTTCAATTCCTTTTCTTCTCATTGAAATAAACAGCTTAAGGCCATCTTCCCAGCCACCATTTTGAACATACATGCTTAACATTGAGTTCCAAGTAATGACATTGCGCTCAGGCATGTTATCAAAATATTCCCAAGCCTTTTCAATATCTCCTGTTTGAGAAAATGCAGTGATCATGGCTGTCCAAGATATTATATCTTTAATCGGCATCAATCCAAATGTGCGGCTAGCTTTCTCAATATTTCCACACTTAGTATACATTGTCATGATAGCATTCCCTACAGGAACAGATGAATCCATTCCACTCTTTATTGTATATCCATGAAGTAATTCTCCAATTGTGGCATAGTTTTGACCTGAACAAATTCCAAGTACAGTGGAAAGGGTAAACTCATCCAGATGCACTGAAGAACACCTCATTTGGTTAAATAGTGTCAGTGCATCTTCTTCAAGTCCAAACTGGGCCACTCCACTGATCAAGGAAGTCCATGAGACTTCATTATGTTCCATTAAATTGTCAAATACATGCCTTGCAGATTCCAAGAAACCACATTTTGCATACATGTCAACCAGCCCACCTCCTATAAAAGCATCAATATTATATTCCGTGCGAAGAATCCGAGCATGCAAATGACTACCCCACTCAAGATCACATACGCTACCACATGCACTTAGTACACTACCATAGGTCATCGAATTTGGTCTAAATCCCTTAGTGCACATCTCAACAAACAAACTAAGACTCTGGACCCCAAAGCCATGTTGGGAGAGAATTGAGATCATAGTATACCAAGAAACTGAGTCATGTTCAGGCATCTGAGAGAATGTACTGAGAGCCTTCTGAACTCCATGTGATCTAGAATAACCATATATCATGCTGTTCCAACAGAACAAACTTGGATTTTCAATGTTACAAAACACTTTTTCAGCAGAACTCACAGCTCCACACTTGATATACATATCAACGATGGCATTATTAATGCAACTTTCACTAAATAAATCTAATTTCGTCACAAGGCCATGCAACTGAACAGCCAATTTAATGTAGCCAAGGCACCCACAGGCCTTCAATGCACAACAGAAGGGAAATGGATCAGTAACATAATTAAAATCCTGAGCCATTAACATGAAAGTTTTAATACTATCGCCAGGTCTTCCATTTTGACAGTAGCCTGACATCATAGTGGTCCAAGAAATTGAGTCCCTTATAGGCATTTTTTCAAACAGGTCCTCTGCCTCCTTCATCCAGCCTGAATCAACAAACCCATGGATCATTGTATTCCAACTGAAAATATTACGATGATTGCTATCACTGAAAACCTGAAATGCATCATCAATCAAGCCGCAGTTACAATACATATGAAGTAGATTGTTCCGCAGGAAAGTAGAAGTGTCCAGACCAGAGATTATGAGTTGGGCATGAATTTTTCGTGCAATGGGTATTTCCTCAATCGAAGAACAAGCCTTCATAGCATCATAAAACTTCTGAGTTATTTCCATGTAAGACAAGTGAACATAGTGGTCCTGGCTAAAAACAAGTTTGGGAGACAAGTTTTGTTGGGTAGAAGTTGACACATGATGAACAAGTAAGCACGAAAGGCGTTGGAATGCTTTAACCTTAACTTGATAATCTCTCCCAATTAAGCATTTGTGAAGTTGAACTCTCATTTGACTGAGAAAAAGAAGGAATTTAAATTAAATCTGAAAGAGGACTTTCTAGGCAAATAAAACATTAGTGTTCAAAGTACAATTGAATAAGCAGGGAATAGAAGGAGCCAAAAACAAGAGGGAAGAAATGCAACAGAAATGAGTACTTAAATTCGTTAAAATGAACTCACCATTATTAGCAAGTGAAGTGAATCCTAGGAGAGTCAGAAGATAAATAACAGTAAACTGTAAACCCTATGAACCCAAGCCTGCTTCAGGGATTAACAGGAAAAAGAAAAGGGTGAAATCAGCTCAAATATACATATCCTCAAATACCACTATAAATTACAATTTTTAGAATGATAGAGAAATAGTTGAAAGTTATAAACAACATGCTGCTTTTTTCGGCGATAAATGTATCCTAATCCTTGTTCAAAACAATTTCATCAGCACCCTTAGAAACTTGACCACTAGAATGCTCAGTATATCGGCAAATAAGACTGGAATATCCTTACCTCCTGAATTGAGATTTGGAGTATCTTCACATTTATGGCATCATATATGAAAATCAAAGAAGCGCAATTACCAAATGTTGGGATATTCAACTCCAAAATTGGGATGTTTGCCTCCAAAACTTTAAGAGCATCCAGTTCCTTCACCTGATGTTCATTGCACACTTACACTCCACTAAAATAAAATGATTCCAGCAGCACATGGTTTGAGGAAATAACAAAACTTAAGCTTTCCATTTACCAGGAAGTGAACTCCTCTATAGTGATCTATTGTCTGTTCTCTGTATTCATGTTGCTGGCTATCATCCATCCTGCATCCAGAGGATTTAGCAACTAATGAAGAAGTTGGTGCAAGCAATCTCAAGATGTCAATTTTTTCCAATTCAGTTGATACATACCTTCTACAGCAGGAGCAAATCCAATGGTTTAATAAGATAAGGACTATAACCTTCAATTTTCTGGCAGTAATGATTTTGGCCAATGATCTAAGAACAAACTGACATCATCCACTGCAATTACACTGAGAAAACAGTGTTTTAAATATCAAAGTGACTCACAAACCCTTTCCTTGCCTTAAAAAAATGCAAGTGTTTGTTCTAAAAAGCACGCGCACTAAAAATCTTCAGCATGTTAACTCAGTCGAGGAGCTGAACGTTAGTCAGCTACAAATACAATAAGGTAAAAGTGTGCCTTGCTTTATTTCCCACAAGATATTCGAATATTATACAAAGCAGATGAGGGCAAAATAGAACTAAAATAGAACAGAATTACTTCTGTTAGTTAACTATCCCCAAACTATCTAACTACCCAAACTCACTACTGAACATCGAAAATATTCTAACCTTTCTCCATCTTATCATGTATTAACTAATAACATTACGATAAGAATGAAGGCAATCACACTATAAGCTATTCAAAGTGCCTTTTGGAACACGTCGCACAGCAACTTGACTGCCAAGAACATGAATTGCAAACTAGATATCCAAACCTGTCGTGGCTATAAGATATTCCCTCTTTGATTACAAACTAATGGTAATTATACAGGCATTAGTATGGTTGCAAGTAACATCCAAGACAGTTCAAATCCTAAAACAGCAGAGTGCAACAACTAAGAGCTGTTCTCCCTTTCATGCCTGCACTTCCGCAAGTGACTAGTAATTACAATCTCAAAACTGCATAATGATTAAAATAATAAAAACAAAACAAAATGTAAGTTATGCCCTACTCTCTAGCACAAGACTTCACTGTGAAACCCCCAAAAACTTCGAAAAATAAATCTCTAACTTAGAATACTATGAATATTGCTACAAAGATAGAGGGGTTTAATTTTTGAAGGAAAGGGGACACTTAAATCATTTTAAAGAATAAGACATCAGTGGGTATGGAAGAATGGAACCTTGCCTCTCTTCTCCAGATGACACTGCGGATCTGGGCGATGGTGATGGAGACTTAGAAGAGCATGATGGGAAAAGAGGAACACGGTGGGCGATGAGTGAATAAAGAGGTCGGCGAGATGCGTGAAGAAAGTGAATGGTCGGCAGCAGCGCCGGCGAGGATGGGGATGACGACTGAGGAACAACGATGGAGGAACAGAAAAAGCGGCGGAAGAAATATAATTGCAACGTACGGCTCAGATTCATTGCAGAAAGAGAACGGTCCAGACATTGCTTTTAAAGTAAAACGGTGCGTTTTTGTCTAAGAGGAAATGGAAAGTAGAGTCTGGAGACCGGAGACCACAGTCCACAGCACAGGGAGATTTCTCTTAATTTTTCTTTTATTCAATGTCTTAAATTAAATAAATAGATCTTAAATTAAAAGAATAGATCTTAAATTAAAAGATAGCAGGAAACACAGTTTTTAGAGTTGGACTGGACTGAACAGTCCAATGGTCGAACCGTCATCGCATAACGACAGCCTGAATTTTGCATTTAAGCCGTTTCAACAGTTAGGCCGCTTTAAGCCCTTATTTACACATTATTAAGCCGGAAACCACTATTGAGCCAACACCCGAAAAGGTTTTATAAAAACTGGGTGGGTCAACATAAAAGAATTTGATAATAAAAATACATATTAAATATTTTAGCTATCTTTTTTCTTAACTTGATTTTTACCCTTATAATTTTATTATAAATAAGTTAATCTCCTACCACATATTTTGAATTGCAAAATATTTTATTAGTACTCATATTTTTTTTCTAACACTCACTTTTTTATAATACATATGTCATAATGTAACATCTCATTTTCAAAAGCAGTATATTTTTTTTCATCGTAGAGAAGCGTCGGGCGATTGAGAATCGATACATATATTTATAAATGCCGTAAGTTTGGTGATTACAAAAACGTACAATGACCGAGAGTTTTTAAAGTGAATAATAACAAAAGTGTCTCCCCTACAGAATGACCATGCCGTGTCAACGAAAGAGATCTTCACCGGATCTCTATGCGGCCTTTGCCTTTCTCCTCGGTCCTCCTCTCGCCCCCGAACCGACGCCCCATATGTTAAGAGCTAGGTTGAATGTCCATCAACCTCGGGTAACGGTTAACCTCATATTTACATATACGTATATCGGATAACAAATGAATCATTCCTACATGTATCGCCCCCGCGAATGCGGACATACCGCTCCCCGAAGACATACGCTCCCAAATACGGATATATCGCTCCCCGTAGCATACGGACATATCGCTCCCAAGCATGCATATGTTCGGTTATCCTCTAACACCACCATGCATTCAAATAACATACCACCAACACATATACAACACACATATCACATATACGAATACAATAAATATCGGTGTTAGTGTTACAGTACGCGAACGTACCTTCGTTGACGGAAAAACGGTACTTTTACGGAAAAACGTACTTTTTGACAAATGGGTGAAACAGCGGTATGACGGCGGTACAACGGTCCGATTATCTTAGATATCCTATAAGGATAACATTTATCAACTTCTAGCACTATAACGGGCATTTTAGGTACAAATTACCATTTTGCCCCCGAACCCCTAATCGGCGGAATTTCGTCGGCTTATTTGTTTTGACTCTAATCTTCCAAAATTTTGCCATACTTATTTTCCCATCACATATTTCGAAATATATATCATATCTACCCAAAAATATAATATCTATAATATATTGGAAGACTAAAGCTAAAAACAAAGATTTTATTATAGCTTTTGAAAGAACTACCTAAACTAAAGACTAGGGACCGAAAAACTTACTCCTCGGCTTGGCAAGAACTTCCAAGAACTCTTCCTTCTCTCTAACTTCTCTCTAGGTTTCGAAGTTGTGGTGTGGGAAATGAGAAGAGGAGAGGTTCCTATTTATAGGAAAATGGAGGACAAGGTTGGAATTAAGGGATTTGTTTCCAGAATGAATCTTTGCACCGTTGGATCGCATTTTTGAGGACAAAACAATCTTGGCCTTACACCTAGTTGGGCTGCCCTACTTGCCCATTTATGACATCATCTTTGATGATGTCATAATCTTGACTTACCGCTTCACGTTCCGATCGGTGCTCGAATCGCGTAATTTTGTCGAATCGCGAAATGTTGTCGGTGTAGTTTGAAGTACTTTTCTTCCTCGGTAGGAATATATACTTTAATGAAATTTATGATCCCATTAAGGGTATTCCGTTATCTCGTTGAAGATTTTAGGCCTCACGCCTTGATTTACGAATCAAATTCGGAAAAACACTAGTTTGTAGGCGAAATTCACTGTTCGTAATATAATCGATCTAAGTGACCTTATTCCTGGTTTCCAAAACTATGCTTGTTTTCTCTAAGTCACTTTTAGCACTATCTGCCATTTCTTAATTACCCTAAGTACTCCTAATTACGTTGTTGGTTTCGAAAACGACTTTCCGAGACCGCTCAATCCGAGATGGATTTTCACCTGGTTTATAAAAAGTCTTGTTGTTTATGACTTCAATCCTATATCGGAGGTAGGATTTAAGTTCTAGTTGTTCCCACTTCTCCTGTTGGCTCTATACCGATTATATTATTATTTTATTCAAAATGCCTTCACATTTATTTATTTTTTATTTTTTATTTTTTTTCTAAGCATAAAATATTTTATTAATATTTTATTTTTTATTTATTTAATAATTTTGAATTTCTCCAATTAAAAATAATTATTTAAATTATTTTTAATTTATTTACTTTATACCTTAATTATCCCATTAATTACCAGATTAGTCACTTACTAATTTTTGATAATTTTCTTAATTAGGATAAATCATTATCTCACAACTATTTTACTTACATTGGTATTTTATATCCCATGTAAAATATTAAAAATCATGGGGTCACTTATGATCCCAAAATAATACTTAATTTTGCCTCATTATTTTTCAAGGGAAATTATCCCAAAAATTCCTAAAATTAGAGACAACATACTTTCTAATTTTTATAAATATTTTACTATCTCTTGGGATTTATCATAATATTTTTAGGCCATTTAATGCTCTAAAAATACATTTTAGCTCTTTATCTCTCCTAATTTCCATAGTAATTACCTTAGAAAATAAGATAATTATTACTTATTATTTGAAATCACATGTTCACCTATTTTCAATAGGTATTATCTATCGAAATATAATATTTCAGATAAATAATTATCCGGGTATTACACATAATATAATTATAATTTTAACAATTATAATTTTTTTTTTAATTCCATTAATGTTAACTAATATAATTCAAAATGTATTTTTGATATTCAAATTTTATTCATAATAAGTGATATGTGACTAAAATATATTTTTTATTTCATCTTGTTGGATATATTTTGTGACTTTATTAAATTTTTTATCAAATTGGATTAGGGCCCCTATCTACTTAATAATATGGTTAATTTTTCTTTATGTTGTAAGATAACTAGTACTTGGTAATGTTTCTATTTTATTATTAATATCGTTTTGCCTTGTTATCAAAAAATATTAAAGTGGATTAAGGATTAATTGTGTTTTAATCATTATATATTTATATAATATTATTTTAATTTAATTATTTCGTCACTAGCTGGACCGAATGGCCCAATTGATATGACCATTCGAACCATCACCCATTGATCTTCCCAACTCAACATCCGGTCCGGCCTTTAAAACATAAACAGGGAGTATCATTGTCAAGGGAAACAAGGGTGGAAGTTTACAAGTAATTTTGTGGTTGAAGGGTATCATTGACAAGCATATGTTTGACATCATGTCTATTTATAAGAGTCTCATAATTGAATCAAGTGGTTTAAGGAATTAGTTAAAATTATTTAAAAATTATAAGTATGTTTGAAATAATTTTTTGTCAAGTATGCCCTTATTTATAAAGGGACAAGCAAGAAAGGGAAATAAAGTAAATATAAGTATCACTAATAATTTAATTCATGCAATATATATATATATATATATATATAATTAAGGAGGAGAAAAAATTATTAAATGTTTTGAAACAAGGCTTTCATAAAAATATTAAGGTAATTTAAATTTTGGACTCATATATATAAAACAATATGTATGTATAAATATAATTTAGAGAGAATAATGAATCCTCTTTCATAATGATAATAAATTTCCCTGAAATTGTATTCAACCAAACAAGTGTCTTTATTTGACAATCTGTCCATTCACTTGAAAAATTGATGCGGTATATCATATATGCACTTGAAATCTCTATAAAATCCATTACTTTGAGAACAACTCAAAAACTGTTATAAAACTAAAGATAACTTAAGATAAATGAAGAAGAATAAGAGCAGAATAATTCTAGAGAGAGAAAGTAGAGAGAGGAGTTCTCATTCAAGTGTATTACGAATGTTTACAATGGACGCGCTATTTATAGAAGGAAAATGGGTCCTTAAGTGTAATTATTCCACCCAGGTCATTAGCTGTAATTTTCCCCAAAATCTCAAATATTCAAACCATGTCACGCCGCCGTGCATTCGAATTTGAGAGAAAGTTCGCGTGGGCCCCACATGAATAGTATCGTATACGTGAATAGTGAATACATATACGTGAACAAGAAATACGTATATATGAACAAGTAACTCCGTATGAACAAGATTTCGTAAATATTGAGGGCCAAGAGTCAATGGACATCCACATAATTAGTATATTCATAACACTCCCCTTGGATGTCCATTTATGAATGTGCCTCGTTAAAAACTTTAACTAGGAAAAACCCGGTGGGATAAAAACCTAGCCAAAGAAAAAAGTACAACATTCATTGATACACCTGTCTTGTCTTTGCCTCATTAAAAACCTTTCTAGGAAAACCCAAGTGGGATAAAACCTAGATAAGAGAAAAAAAAGTACGGCGTGTATTGACTCCCTCTTGACAACATCATTTGAGATCTCGAGTTTTCAAGACCAATACCACGGACCGAGCTTTTCAAAGATTACTCCTGGAAGTGACTTGGTAAATAAATCGCTAGATTTTCACTTGAACTGATTTTCCGAATGTCTATCTCACCATTCTTTTGAAGATCACGTGTAAAGAAGAATTTTGGTGAAATATGTTTTGTTCTATCACCCTTGATATAACCTTCTTTAAGTTGAGCAACACATGCGATTATCCTCATATAGAACTGTTGGGACCATCCTTCCCGAAGATAAATAACAAGTTGTTTGAATATGATGTATTCATCGACCTCAACCATACACATTCACGACTTGCTTCATGCATTGCTAAAATTTCGCATGGTTTGATGATGTGGGTGATATAGTCTCGTTTCATAGACCGCCATGAGATAGCCGCACTCCACATGTAAACAAATAACCGTTTGTGATTTACCATCATGTGGGTCGATAGAAAACCTAAGATCTCGCATAACCAATCGTTCATGCTTGGATTCATTTGAGTAGTATAACCCCATATCAATAGTACCTCGAGATATCGAAAAATGTGTTTTACTCCATTCCAATGTCTCCGTGTTGGTGCGAGAACTATATCTTGCTAATAAATTAACAAAGAAATGATATATCGGGACGTGTGTGATTAGCAAGATACATTAGTGCTCCGATAGCACTAAGATATGGTACTTCTTGACCAAGTAGTTCTTCTTTACCTTCTTCGTTAATTATTTGAGGTCGGAATGGATCTTTATCCACATCTAGAGATCTTACTATCATTGGAGTACATAATGGATGTGACTTATCCATATAAAATCTCTCTAGGACTTTCTTTGTATAAGTTTGTTGATATACAAAAATCCCATTTTTTTAGATACTCTATCTCGTAGTCCAAGACAATTTTCGTTCGCCCAAGTCTTTCATCTCAAATTCTTTCTTCAAACAGATAATTGCCTTTTGGAGCTCTTCAGGAGTTCCAATGATGTTAATATCATCAACATAGACCGCAATAATAACAAATTCTTTTTTAGATCTTCTCATAAAAATACATGGGCATATTGGGTCATTTATGTATCCTTCTTTCAACAAATATTCTCTGAGACAATTATACCACATGCGTCCGATTGCTTCAAGCCATACGGGGACTTATTTAATTTAATCGAGTATTGATCTCGAATATTTGAACTAGATGCTTCGGCATCTTGAGTCCTTCCGGACTTTCATATAAATATCACTATCAAGTGATCCATACAAATATGCGCTTACAACATCCATCGAGATGTAGATCAAGCCCTTCATTTACCGCTAGGCTAATCAAATAACGAGAAAGTAGTTGCATCCACTACGGGTGAATATGTTTCTTCAAAATCAATACCAGGTCTTTGTGTAAAACCTTGGGCTACAAGACGTGCTTTATATCTTGTAATTTCACCCTTTTCATTTCTTTTCCGTACAAAAAACCCATTTATATCCAACTGGCTTTACATCTTCGGTGTACGGACTACGAGTCCAAATACATTTCGTTTTGCCGGAGATTTTAATTTTGCATTAATAGCATCTTTCCATAGAGGCCAATCATTTTCAATGGCACTCATTAATAGATTTTGGCTCATAATCCTCATTATCATTTATTACATCATTTGCTACATGATAAGCAAAAATGTCATCAACGTTGATTCCGTTTCGGTCCCATCGAATACCATTCATAACATAATTTATTGAGATCTCATTATTTTCATACATTTCGTGTACCTTGGTCTCTTCGGGACTACAATATTCTCTTCTCGAGATTTCTCTTTTACGGAGATAACATCTCTTCGTGGAGATGACTCTTCCGGAGTTATTAATTTTTCTTGTTTATCCTCTACTTGACCATCTATACTTTTAGCTCCTTTTCTTTTTCGAGGATTTTTGTCTTTGGAACCGATGGGTCTACCACGCTTCGGGCGTACTTTAGATTTATTTATAATGGGTTGTCCTTCGGGACATCAATTCGAATAGAGCATTAGCGAATGTGTACATGTGACTTTGTCACTTTCTTTGGATCAAAATGCTTCGGCATTCGATTAGCTAAATTCTGTAAATGAATTATCTTTTGAACTTCTAGTTCACATTGTTTTGTACGAGGATCAAAATGAGTCAATGATAATTCATTCCAGCTAATCTCTTTACCCAACCTTATTTTCTCCCCCTAATGTTGGGAAAAATGATTCATTAAAATGACAATCAGCAAATCGCGCAGTAAATAAATCTCCTGTAGATGGTTCTAAATATTTTATAATAGAAGGAGATTCATACCCGATATATATTCCCAACCTTCTTTGAGAACCCATTTTGGTGCGTTGTGGTGGAGCTACTGGTACATATACTTTACATCCAAAAATTCTTATATGGGAAATATTAGGTTCTTGACCAAAAACCATCTCATGAGGGGAGACCTTTAAGTAACTTGTTGGTCGATGCGAATTAACATTGCTTTTGCATGCAAAATGGCATGACCCCAAGCGAAATTGGAAGATTAGATCTCATTAGTAAAGGTCTTGCAATGAGTTGCAATCGTTTAATCAATGATTACGCAAGTCCATTTTGTGTGTGAACATGAGCTACGGGATGTTCAATATCAATTCCAAGGGACATACAATATTCATTAAAAGATTGTGAAGTAAATTCACCAAAGATTATCAAGACGTATTTTCTTGATAGGATAGTCGGGGTAATGTGCTCTTAATCGATCAATTGAGCAAGTAATCTTGCAAACGCCAGTTGCGTGAAGATAATAAAAGGACATGCGACCATTTAGTTGATGCATCAATTAATATCATATAGTACCCGAATGGTCCGCATGGTGGATGTATTGGCCCACAAATATCTCCCCGTATCCGTTCTAGAAATGTGAGAGACTCACTTTCGCTTTGCTTGGGAAGGCCGAATAATTAATTTTCCCTTGGAACATGCTCATATACATGAGAATTCATTGGATTGTGGTATTTGCTTACACTTCAGGTATGTCCACATGAATTCTCAATTATTTGTCGCATCATAATTGACCCGGGATGGCCTAACCGGTCATGCCAAATATTAAATTCATTAGTAAACTTACGGTTTACATTGACAAACTTTCTGGTTTGTATTGGTAAACTTTCCGGTTTACAATAGCATATGTTTTAATTGTACTTATATATGTATAGTATAAACCGGAAGAAAATGTAGGAAAACATTCTAATATGCTTTTTCTACCGAAACAATATTTGTAACACAAGACATTCCTGATCATTATTAGTTATTGTTTCTATATGATATCCATTTCTCGAATATCTTTGAAACTCAACAAATTTCTTTTAGACTTAGTAGAATAAAATGCATTATCAATGCATAATTTTGTTCCTTCGTGGTAACAAAATATTAGCTCTTCCTGGAGCCTTCAATCAAATTTATATTACCGGATATAGTTTGAATATTGGCTTCTTGCATTACCAAGGAAGAGAAATATTTATCTTGTCTTAATATGGTATGGGTTGTAGCACTATCAACGAGACATAAATCTTCGGGATTGATGCCGGTGAAAATCATTCTTCATTAAAGATACATGAAAAACAAATTAAAACATAATTAAAAGAAATACATAAGATAGGAAAACAAGTTTAAAGCATAGAAATACTAAAAGATAAAGGTAATTTATTCTAGGAAATCAAGGCTTCCATATAATTTACATCATTGTCATTATACTCAGAATTTTCTGCCATATCCACATGATTTACCTCAGTCCTTAGCCCTTTACCATTATTTTTCAGTGATTCTTTGTAAAGGTCAACCAAGTGTCTTGGCGTACGACAGGTACGAGACCAATGACCTTTTCCACCACAACGATAACATGCATTTTCGAATGCTTGTTATTTCCACTAGTTTCCTTCTCGGGGTTCTTTTCAATCCTCCCTCCTTTGGGGCGGGAATTTGATCCACCACGATTTGGACCATGATAACGGCCACGACCACGACCACGGTTGTAACCGCCTTTACGTCCACGTCCTCGGCCCTTAAAATTTTCATAGTTTACTACATTCACTTCAGGGAATGGATTCGAACCTGTTGGACGAGATTCATGATTTTTCAACAAAAGTTCATTATTCGTTCGGCCACGAGGAGACAAGAAATTAATTCAGAATATTTCTCGAAACCTTGTCCACGATATTGCTGCGCGGAGCATATTGGATGCATGAAATGTGGTGAATGTTTTTTCTAACATATCATAATCGGTAATATTTTCTCCACATAATTTTAACCGTGAAGTAATTCGAACACTACCAGTTATATTCACTCACAGATTTAAAATCTTGCAGACGGTCTGATGCAACCACTCATAACGAGCTTTTGGAAGGACGATCATCTTCTCGGTGATCATACCTTTCTTTTAGAGTCATTCCAAAGAACTAGTGGGTCTTTCACTTTGTCAAATACTCAATTTTTAAATCATCATGTAAATGGTGACGAAGGAAAATCATGGATTTGGCTTTGTTTTGATTAGATGTTTCATTTTGTTCTTTAATTGTATCTTCAAGACCATGTGCATTCGATGAATTTCCGCATCTAGCATCCAAGATAAATAATTCTTTCCCAGAATATCAAGAGCCATGAATTCGAGTTTTGCATAGTTCGCAAGGTTTTACGTTTGACATGATTCAAGCTTCTTTAGAAAGCACTTTCGTGCGATAACGTGTTATAAAACTAAAGATAACTTAAGATAAATGAAGAAGAATAAGAGCATAATAATTCTAGAGAGAGAAAGTAGAGAGAGGAGTTCTCATTCAAGTGTATTCGAATGTTTACAATGACGTCTATTTATAGAAGGAAAATGGGTCCTTAAGTGTAATTATTCCACCTGGGTCATTAGCTGTAATTTTCCCCCAAAATCTCAAATATTCAAACCTGTCTGCGCCGCCGTGCATTCTGGAATTTGAGAGAAAGTTCGCGTGGGCCCCACATGAATAGTATCTGTATACGTGAATAGTGAATACGTATACGTGAACAGTAAATACGTATATATGAACAGTAACTCCATATGAACAGTACTTCGTAAATATTGAGGGCCAAGAGTCAATGGACATCCACATAATTAGTATATTCATAACAAAAACTAATTTGTTAAAGTTAGCCAAAATATATACTACCCTCATGTCCTAATTATAAGACATAGTTGACTTTGTTTGGAGAGATTAAGGAAGCTAAATAAGTTACTTAATCATTTTATATGTTGTGTATCTTTAAATTATATATTAGTTTATTAGTCAAACTAATTACTTTGAAGAAAAAAGTATAAATAAAAATACTTTAAAGTAATTTAATTAACTTTCTTAATTTCTCTAAAAAAGTCAACTATATCTTATAATTAGGACCGGAGAGAGTAGTAAGAAGTATTATTCCTGTATACTAACACAGGCAATATTCTTATCTTACTAGAAAGAGTCCTGTCCGTCCGCTTAAGAAAAATACCTTTAGAAGAGCTCAATAGAGCCCATGTGAATACCAAAAAAAACAAAAAACATGCACGCGTGTGTACACAACCCTTCAAAAAAGATACTCGCAATTAGAGCATTCGAACTTATAAACTCACATTTAAAAATAATTAAAGAAAAATCTGTGTCATTAAACTATTAGGCGATTATAGGAATGTGAATATTGAATAGTGTATGATATTCTTTTTCAATGTGGAGCTAATTAAAAAAGTGAGACACACATAAGTAGCAATAGTTGGAACCGTCCTTTGAAGAAGTTCAACAGTTTAGAAAAGTTTGGCAATTTAGCATCATATCGATGACCTAAGATGGGACACTTTAGTTCAGATTTAGTTCTAATCCGATAATTCACAATGATGGGTGGTAGAACCTTGCGTACAAGAAACAACATGGGACACTTTTTCATACATATCATATTTAAAAATAAATTAAAAAATACTATTCATTTCATGATTTGTGCATCAATTGGATGACTCACTATAAATTTCATCTAAAGTTGTGATTTTCTCAAGTTATGAATCATACGTTGTATTTGCAATCCACACTATATGAAAAACATCTTTTTAAAAATAAATATTAAATTTATTAAGTCTCAACGAAACTCAATACAATCTTTAAAATCAATGATTTTTCAATTACTATATTTTTGTAGTTGATATATATAATCTTGTAAGCAATAAGACTGATTTGAAATTTTAAAGTTTAAGTGATATTTAATTTCTTATTTTTTCATATTATATATATTGATATATTAATTATTAATTAATTAAATGAAAAGGAAAACAAAAGGAAAGAGAAAAAGTCGGTGAAATGTGTGGAAAATGAAAGCCTCAAGTAAAGTACAATGAAGCTCTGGTCTTGGATTTGGTCGTTCAAAACCGTTGAATTTCTAACGTGACGGTGTGCTGCGGCTTGAACATCACTTCATTTGCCTATTGTTTCATATTCTTTTCTAAAAATATATATTACGTGTCATATAAAATCTAAAAATACTCTAGGTTCCTATTTTACCGTTTGTGAGAAGCGATAATTAAATTTAATATTTTATACATTAATTATTGATTATTAATAATTTTCATGGGAGAAAATTTAATAACGGATCATTTAAATACTTGGATTTGGGTTTGAGTTTCAATAAATACCAATGTAACTGGTTGAGATGAAGGCTTGAGGCAATAATACTTGGTAATATCGAATATCAATATGAAATGTTATATGAGAAAAATCTCATTTGTTATATAAACAACGTAACATCAATGAAATTTCTTCCCCTAATAGCTTTGCTGGGAAATTTACATCATGCCCTCCAATTTGAACTCTTATTCCTCTGAATTATTGGCATCGTATTAATTATTATATTAATTTTTCTGTAGTCAATCAATCCCTATAAATAGAAAATTGGAGACTCTTTATTATAAGTTCACTTCTACAATCATCTTTCTCTCTCCCTCTAAATACACTTGAGCTATCAAACTTTCCTCACACAATCATGAAGGTATGCTAGAAATGAAATTCAATTGTAGTGTTGAATCCATCTATTTGATATATACACAGAATGACAGGAAATCAAATTAAACAAAAATGTTAAGAACCCTAATTCTTAGTTTCTTGTTTTTTTTTTCACATCAAACAATGGATATATTATTTATCAATGTTAATTAAACCAAAATATATTGCTTCTGTTCAATTACTATTGAATAAATGTTTCTTGTCTAATTGACATTTGCTCCTTTTTTTTTCCATATGTGCGTAAATTAAATTTCAATACTCATACATTTATACGTAGTAGAATGGAATGAACAAAAAATGTTTCATTCATACACACATCCACATATGGGGATGCATGATTGTCCCAAGAATAAATAATTTTTTAAGTTTTGTTAATTTTTCATAATTTTTGAGTAGTAGTGTTTTTTCCTTGCAAGTCAAATATGAATATATGAATATATATATATATATATATATATATATATATATATATATATATATATATATATATATTATAGTTGAGCTGATGATGAAATGTTTGTGTGAACGAACGCAGCAAAAGGTGGTGATTAAATTAGGGTGCATGAACAACCACAAGCTGAGATCCAAAGCCTTGAAGATTACTGTTAGCTTTTCTGGTGAGTATATCTATTTACCCAAAATTTAAAAACAATTACAATTTTTTGTTGATAAGTGAGGCCAACTTGAATATTTTATGGAGTTTGAAAAATAAATAACACTTGAATATAAATTTTATACCCATGCACTCCCTAACTTAGGGGTTAAATAACTAATCTGTATAGATTAAAAAATTAATTAAATGTAAAAAAAAAAAGGGTATTGATTTTCTTTAAATATCATATCTAATCGTTTACATTTAAGCTACCAATTGATTGAAACTCTTCTAATATGTTTAATCAATAGGGACAATTTGAAAAGAAAAAAAAATCGAGAGACCAAAATAAACCGAGAGCTTACATTTATGATCAAATCAAACCCTAACTAACTAATACATTCAGAACTAGAGAGAGTAAATTTTATTAACGATTAGATTCATATTGCACACAAATTTAAGGAATGAATTGAATGAATGAGTAAGGACTTTTAAATATTAAGATTGGTTTTATTAGAGTTTGTATATTTTTATGGTGGTGATTGAATTTTGTTAAATGAAAACAAAATGCATGTGGATGCAGGAGTGGAAGGTGCAAGATTCAAAGGGGAAAAGAAAGATCAAATAGAAGTGATAGGGGAAGGATTGGATATAGTTAAGCTCACAAAAATGCTTAGGAAGTATGTTGCTCATGCTGAGCTCCTAAGTGTGAGTCCTTTCAAAGAAGAAAATACTAATAGGACACAAGATATCAAAAGTATCATCCCACAACAACTTGATCATAGGACACTTTATTCTTATTCACAAAGTGTTCCCTATTACCCAGTTCAACACTGCTCCACTGCTTCATATCAATATCATCAAGATCCTTATTATTGTTCCATCATGTAAGGCACGTCCAAGAGAATTGTTTGGCACTTTCTTATTTACATGCATCCCATGACTATATTAAATAAACTCCACTTTTCATGTGTCATAAATAGCCATTAAGGTTGTTTATGGTGGTTCTATCCTGACTGTTCTATCCTGATCTTGATCATATCTGTCACGACTTGAAAGGTTGTCAAACAATACGAAAGCAGATTAGAACAAAAAGAGAATGAGACATGACAAGACACAAGACGACTCTTTTAAAATAGCAAATCCATATAGAGATATAGTTTTTTATGCATATTTCATATCAATATCAAGACCCTTTTTATTATTTCATAATGTAAGAAGAGAATTGTTATGCACTTTTTTTTTTAAAAAAAAAAATGCATTCAATTAGTCTATTGAATAAACTTCACTATTCATGTCTCATTTAATTAATAGCAACAGTTAGATTTACTCTCGTAGGCTTGTTTATTATTTTCAACGAATGCTTCTTATTATTGAACTTTTGGGCCCGTGTATTTGATTGAAGTGGCTTTTGTTTTCTAATGGACTTTTTCGAATGGACTTATTTTACGATGGATTTTTTAATGTGATTTGTGTTTGGGATAGCGGTGGAAAGTGGTTTTTGTTTAATGAGCACTTGTTTGACATAGCTTTTAAAAAGTAGATGAGATGGAAAATAACGAGAAAAGGACTGAATCAAATTTATATATATATAAATTAAAATAGATATGGTGTACAAAATGTGATAATTTGGGATAAAAATGAAAAATAAATATAAATTTACCAAATAAAATAGTAAAATTACCATTAAAAAATTTACAACACAATTATTGAACATAAATAAACCTAATTAATCGATTAGGGTAAGATTGCATTTCGGATGCGGTTAATCGATATAAATTAAACACATAAGAATCCTAATTAAACAACATAAATAATTAAAGATGTTGCAACGAAAAAAATAATTAAACAACTTTACAACATTTGAGTCCCATGGAAATTAGATTAAATATACATTATGAAGGGCGGTAACTATAAAAACTATAAAATCAATAAAAACTATAAAGACTAACTAATTATTTTCTCACAGCTAGTAACTTTCCACAACACAGAGCAAAAAATCGTCAGACCAACGTAAATCCCGATTTTCTTTTGGGGGCAAAATGGTCCGAAAAAAGAGGTTTTTTAATGGGATAATAAGCTTCCAAAGGTGGCTTCATCCAAAAAGCTACTTCAAACCTTAAAGCTCATTAAGCTTTAAAGCTACACCAAACAAGAATATTTCTTGCTTATGCTTTTAATGTGCTTTTAGTGTCTTTATTTTAGCTTTGAAAGCTATGCCAAACAGGCACTTAAACATTTTATAATTAATATCAAACTTCTCCAAAAAAATATTGTTTAGATCTTATCCCTCTTTTTTACGTTCAACGCCTCAATCCCTCCCTAATTGCTTGTTTGTTTTAACATTTTAAAAGCACTTTTTTTTTTGCAAACAAGACAAGCTTTATCATCTATTTATCTTAAACACTGTAAAATCACTTTTAAAAAGTTAAAACAATCCATGTGTTAGCTGAAAAACTGCTAAATTTCTAAGATTGTATAAATAACCATTGTTGTTAATTTGTCCCCTTTTAATAATAAAACATAATATTTATTAACCCTTCCTGAGTGCATTCCCTTGAGTTTCCTCAAACATTAAATTATGTGCTTATAAATCCTTTAAATTTAAATTTAAATGGAGATAAACTTTTTTTCATATTGCATTTCATTAATGAAATAACGAATAAATTATTAGTAATGAAGTTATTCTTATTGAAAAAGAATAATATTTAATCATATACATACATATAAAATTTTAAGGGAATGATTGTAAAATTGTAAATGTCACAGAAGCCATTTACACACAATCTGAAGAAAATAACAAAAAATTATAGGCTAAAAAGCAATAAAAAATGGGACAATCCCGGATAAATACCAATGAAATTTCAAAACCTCAAAGGTTTGTTAACATTTGTAAAAGACATAAAGGTAACAATGATCAAATAGAAATTTTAAAATGTTAATGAATTTACCATTATGCCCTCAATTTTTAAATAAAAGAAACAAAGGAAAATGGCGGTGGTGGTGAGAGAAAGCCGACAATGAAGTTGGTGACATAGCGAAGAGAGGAAGCCGAAGTTGATGGTGGTGGTGTTTGACGGAGGGATTGGCGGAGGTGAGAAAAGATTGTCAAAAATGAAGAAGATGATGCCCTCGATTTCGCCTCCTCTAGTTCAAACCCAAGTCACGACCTCCTCTCCTTCAAAAATCGACGGAGGTGGTGGTGTAGAGGAATAAATGTGGTTCCGATTGAGCTCTTAGGGTCCAAGATCTTTGGTCTTGAAATTGGTGTTGTTGGAGGAAGCCGGAGGTTGAGGGGGAAAAATGAACAAGTAAAATGGACTTCATAAAATTCAAAATGGAATTTGCAAATTTAGTAGTGGTTTTGACAAGAATTGTAAAGGTTTTGATAAAATAGTTTGTTGACTTGCATGTTTTCATCAGCAAATGCTTTTGTCAAAACTATTACAAATTTTGTCAAAATCATTATTAAACTTATCAATCCTATTAAAAATTTTGGTGTAATACCACAAATATTGATGAATTTTTACTTACATGTTTTCATCAACAAATGGTGTATGGTGTGCCCAACAAAAAAACCAAAGTGGTGTACCCAAGATAGATGGAATATATGGACACTAATGCTTCAGGGTCAAATGGTCAATAAATAAATATGTTAATGGGCTATGTTGGTGACAGAGATTTGCCGTGATCTCCCAAAATAACCAGATTAGAAAAGAATTTGCAGTATAATGTAACCTGGGTCGTTTCCCAACGAATTCACAGTTGGTTTAAATCAGCAACAGCGAAACAAAACAATAACAAATTGGGGGTTTTTGATTCAAAAGAGATTAAAAACCAAAATATGCGAAACAGTTAACAACGATCAATCGATTAAAAATGATTAACCCGAATTGGGATTCCATAACCTTCATCGAGACAAAAAGATAATAACCGAACTCGTGATTGATTCGGACAAATCGAAATCTACGCATTTGTCCGGATATTCCCTCGACTAGACGATCGTCTAGCATTTGATCGAACACGTGGCGAGCTCATTGTCCGATCGCATAACGCTCTCTCGAACCCGGTCCGACCTATGTCCTTGGGATATCAATCTAGGTATTAAATCTAATACCTAATCCGTAATTATAATCGGATTCGATTAAAATAAACAAATTAATTACGTTACCGATTGAAGCGCGTGTCCTCGGATTCGTGGAATCCTCAATCCATGGGTCAATCACAAAAGCCTAGCCTATCATAGCTGTGCAGAACGAAAATGGGAAAGAGATGAAGAAGTTCACGAAGAACACGATGAACACGGATGAAGAACAGTTGAGAGAAAATGAAACTTCTGTATTTTAATCCAAAACTGAGTAAAAAACGTGAATGATAATCTGTTTGTGGCTGCTGCCTCACTTAACCTAAAATGGAAAAACGAAATGGGGCTCCAATCCACAATTCAGGCCCAAAACATAAAATAATAAAAAACAGGCTTTAATTACAAATTCAAGCCCAAATAAAAATCCGACTTCGGCTCCAAAATCGACCGTCTTCTTGTCCGAATTTGCCCTTCATGTCTTCATAACAATTGTAGCTCTCTGAATCATCTGAAATATGAAACAAAAATGAGGCAAATCCGATGTCTGGTTCAATAGTTATGGTAGGAATAGTGAAGCAATGTAAAACTGGAATTTTATTATTAAAAATTGCTAAAATATAATCAAAGGCCCAAAGCCCAAATAAGTATAAAAGTCATTATTTATTAACTAAATAGTCCTAAATTATTAATTAAGAGATAAAAAGAAGTGTATGAAATATTCAATTATCACCGGCCCATAAAATGATAGGCTTTTGTATTTTATGGGTTTCAAATAAAACTTCGGGCCAAATGGCTCATCAATTCGACCTGAACTCTCCCCCAAACGGTTGGAACAATCGGCGTGACGGAGCACGCGAAACATAGGTCAAGCTTCAATCTACCCTTGTGGTTTCGTGCCTCTTTTCTGCTCATCAATTCTTTGATACGCATAGAAATTCTTTCCCTATCTCTTGTTTGAACTCGTTGGAAGCTTTGTGACTTCTCTTGAAGCTACTCCCTCCGGTCCTAATTATAAGACCTAATTGACTTTTTTTGGAGAGATTAAGGAAGCTAATTAAATTAGTTTAGAGTATTTTTATTTTTATTTTTTTCTTCAAACTAAATAGTTTGACTAATAAACTAATATATAATTTAAGAAAACACAACATATGAAATAATTAAGTAACTTCTTTAACTTCTTTAATCTCTCTAAAAAAAAAATCAACTAGGTCTTATAATTGGAACCGAAGGTAGTATTATTTTTCACTTTTGCGTTATTCACTGGGCCTTTGGTATGTATTTTGAGCCTCAAATTTGACTTCAATTTTGCGATTTCTTGACGGATTTTTTATTTTTATTGAACACGTCATGTTAGAAATATATGGGAATAGTTGATTAGTTGGTTAAGGCTCATTCTATATAAAAGGCTTAATCATTGAGATTAGTGTGAGTTGGATAGTGAGATCCTCACCATATTAGAGAGAGGTTAATATGAGTCTTTCTCTAGAGAGGGTAATCCCTCCTAGATCCCTTAGAGTTAGGGTTTGTTGTATTGTATGAGCATATTGCTCTTATTGTAATAATACAAGATTCTTCAACTTCTTCATATTATTTCTCTAATTACTTCTCTAATTATACTTGTTAATATGGTATCAAAGTAGGTTGATTTTGGGCTCCTGATTAGGGCTGTCAAAACGGGTCACCCCGGCCTGTTAGGCCCTAGCCCGCGGGGGCTAGGGCCAAAAAGCCCGCACGAGCAAAAAAATTATATAACCTTAAGGGTTAGGGCCAGCCCGCAGGCCATGTTTTGGACCAACTTGTAACAACAATTCTGTGACAGAACCTTCGTAGTGTAGAGTGTGTAGGTTTGTCATATAGACATCCATACTGGCTCAAACTTTGTTAAATGCTATGTAGAAGACTAGGATCAGGAAGAAATCAAGCATTGCAGAACTCAGTGAATAAGAAGAAACTTTATGCTTTTCCTGAATTAGCTTACACTTGTTGAATTGATTGATGAAACTATGTATGTTTATCATATCCCGTTACATAGCATTTACACTAGAGATTCAGGGACACTAATAGAGTACCTATAAGGTACGAATTTGACATCCATTAACAATACTTGATTAAGACATTATACAGGCAATACGGCCTTAAAAACACATATATCTGGCATAATAAGAATCACATATACAATTATACACATATGCAACAAGAAAAAGGCAATTTTCCCAAGTCAAACCTATGTTTTGAATAGCGGGTAGCGGCCGACCCCAAAATCGGTATAACGGGTAGCGGTAAAGCCGCTACTGTGAAGTTCATATAAATACTTGTAATCCAAAAGTTCAAATAATTTTGCTCCACTCTTGACATAAGAAGAAGCATCAACGCTCTTCACAAACATAGACCCAGACGGAGAATTCACCAAGAAATTTATCAATGTTCTATTCTTTCTATCACCATCCATCGACATAATGGAACATCCATAGTTGGCTCTTTGTACGGCATGATCTTTTAACAAATCATTGGTGTAATCCAATTCCTTTTTAAGTAAAGGAACTCTACACTCATAATAACTTGGGAGCTTTAGACTTGGAGTGTAATTCCCAATTGCTTCAACCATATATTTGAAGCTTTTTGAGCGAACAACATTGAAAGTTATACCATTTGTACACAAGAATCTTTCAATGTATTGAATAGTTCTACCCTTGCTTCTTTATCACAAGCATCATTTATGCTTGTTTGCCTCTTTCCTTTGCACCTTTTCTGACTTGCTTACGGTTTCTTAAAAAACATTAAATCCAAGGGGCCTTTAACTCTCTTGGCAGCAGCAGAATTGCCATTGGAGCCTTGACTTGAAGATGTCAAGCCTTGACTTGAAGATGCCCCACTCCTTTTCCCATTTTTAATGTGCTGAATTTCTTGCACCTCTTTTAGTATATCATCATCTTCATGTATATCAACACAATACACATCCTTTTCAAACAAGCTTTTGCATATAAGCATCCTTCATCATTTTCTTAATTTCCGGTGGGATTTTTTTACAAGGACCCACATCCCCCTTTAACCCAATCTGGTGTTTTTTGGCTCTGGTGATGCCACCCGTTGTTTCCTTCCCACAAAAATCACATGTAACATATCTCTTCTTGTTGATATCTTTTAGGCTGTTCCACTGCCATGCCATATCAAGATTTTCACCAATGGGCTTTACCAATCCGCAAGAAGCCACGGAAGCTGCTGGCCTAATTTCTTCTTGGACTTGCGATGCCATGACCACAGAAAAAAAAAAGACAATTGAACAGGGAGAAATAGACTTCGATCAACAGGCCTTCAACTGAACAAGCCTTCAATAGGGATGCGAACAGGGCCTTAGACGTTGCTAGCTGACGGAGGATAGGGACGTTAACAGGGACGCGAACAACCTTTAACAGCCTTCAACAGGGACGTGAACAGGGCCTTGCGAAAGAGACGAGGGAAAGTTGTGTTTGCTAAGTTACTTTGGTTGATCAGAATCGGGTTTCAGAAATAGAGAAGATGAGGGAAAGACGTGGGAAGCAACGAAAGTGAAGAGGGAAATCGACATGGTTTCCCTCATTTTTTTTTCAGACAGATCACAAAGTAAAATGACATATTTACCCTTCATTAAGTTGGCCTTTAATTTTAGCCCTGATTGCAATCGTATTTCCAAAGCCATGCCATGCCCCCGCGTCCTATTTCTCCAGAAAACGAACGAAACACGATTCCCAGTTGCGGCGCGATAGCGCCGCATAAGCCACCGCCCGCGACTGCCGCCACCGTCCGCTACCACCCGCTACCGGAAACTGTAGCGTTGCGGAGCGGAAGTTGGGTTTGGGTCCCGCAACCCGCATCAGAACCGGTATCGCGTGCTATAGTGCCGCGATTGCAATCCTAGAGTCAAACTTCAAATTGTTGCAAAAAGGAATAGCTATTTTCCCATAGTTCACTGCAAAAGGACATGTGAGTGCGTGTAAAAAGGCAGACGATAACCTGCTACCTTGTTCTCATAAAGTAGAAAAACCCAAATAAAAAGAAGAAGAAATAATCCTTACTACATAATCTCAGTCCCCACTGGATCAACAAAGTAATGAAGAGATAGTGCTTTCTAGGTGATAGGCTGGAACTTAGACAGCCACATCTATTTTGCAAAATGAAACATAGTTTAGATTCAGATTGAACTTCATCATCCATAATAAAAATTGGGGGTTGCCTAAAATTATGCAATTTTGTGAGACAAAAAAATTAGAAGCCTAGAATAGTGACGTATTTAATACCCACAAGTTATCCAGATTCTATAGATTGATCGATGAATGAACCAAGCTGTTGTAGCTAAAATAAATTGAAATATACATCTAATCTCATACTGTAACATCTCAGACACTCGCTTGTGAATATTGTCCGCTTTGGCACACAAGGCCTCAAGGTTTTGTTTTCGACTGGGCCTAGCCCATCAAAACGCGTCCACAAGGGAAAGGTCTCCACACCCTTATAAGGCATGCTTCGTTCCCCTTTCCAGTTGATGTGGGACTTCACACTCCACCCCCCTTGGGGCCCAGCGTCCTCGATGGCACAACAACTCGAGCCCTGGCTTTGATACCAACTCTAACATCTCATGCGCTCGCTTGTGGATATTGTCCGCTTTGGCACTTACAAGGTCTCACGGTTTTGTTTTTGACTAGGCCTAGCCCATCAAAACGCTTCCACAAGGGAAAGGTCTCCACACGCTTATAAGACATGCTTCGTTCGCCTTCCCAGTCGATGTGGGACTTCACACAATCCACCCCCCTTGGGGATAGTGTGAAGTCCCACATCGACTGGAAAGGGAATGAAGCATGCCATATAAGGGTGGAGACCTTTCTCTGTGGGCGCGTTTTGATGGGCTAGGCGATCGCCAAAAAACCGTGAGGCCTTGTGTGCCAAAGCGGACAATATCCACAAGCGAGCGCCTGGGATGTTACACATACCATTCCAAAAAGCATTTCAGCAAAGTAAAGCCCAACCCACCAGGCCAAGGATGATAGTGACACCTAACACATATTTCCCAAACAACATTTCACTCCACCAAATGCAAAAAAGATTTACCCGAATTCTTGAAAATCGCTTTAATCGAATTTACATCTCCACCCGTATTCAATTCCTAAAAATAAGAGAAAATAAAAATAGATGAAGTCGAAAGGATGGAAAGCTTACCTGAGGAAAAACACGAGCTCAAATCCGCCAGAAGCCAACAATAGAGGCAAAGCTTACCTGAGGAAAAACACGAGCTCAAATTCGCCAGAAGCCAACAATAGAGGCACACACGAAGCTTACACGAACACAAGGCATACAGCACACACGAAGAACAGAGAGCGTCGCAGAGACTGAAGAGATGAGAGGAGCAGACGGAGGAAGTGTGGTGGAACTGGAGAGGACAATCGACGTTGCGACGACGACTACGCAGAGCTCAAGCAAGGCGGAGAGAGAGCGAGAATGAGCCTGAAGCTGGAGGCTAGAAGCCTAGAAGTAGTCAATGTAGACGCGCCCAGGGAGGGTTGGAAACTTGGACTACCGTATCCCGAGTCGGGATTCCCGACGTAGGAAAACAGTTTAAATGTCCAATGTTTAAGAGAATTGGGTGGCCCTATGATAACCCCATAGGAGTGGGGGGTTATTTTGGGTTAAGGCCAAAAATAACCAATGGGGGTTAAAAATAACCAATGGGGGTTAAAAATATGAAGGTTAAAAATAGGGTTTAATGGGGTTTGTTTCATGGGGTTAAATTTCATTTGGCAATTTCTCTTTCACGATGTATTTGATTCATTGTTCTTTGACTACCTAATATTGTTTTATGGTTCAACACTGCGTCTTATGAATTCTTGAATTGAAAGCCCAGATTCAAGAAATTATCTCTTTTCGGCCCAAAGTCAAGAAAGGCCCGTATGTTTAGTTCCACAGGAGAATCAAGAATTGGCCCGTATGTTTACGATTATATAAGACTTAATCTCTTTTAGCTAGTTCTAATATATAAAGGCTGTTGCCTCTCTTTCTACCCAAAAAAAAAAAAAAGAATTGGCGCTGGGTAGGGAATTGACCCAAGATCCGATCCAGATTCCCCTTGTTCAAGACCCGATTCAGAGAAAAGGTCGAGAAGCCGCTGCAACCACCAACGCTCGGCCCTGTTCTGCGTCTTAATTCCCCAGAGTAACTAAGGTCAGAACGGCTAATCGTAACAGCTTCGAAGTCGGCAGGTGAACACAAAGTCGTGGGGATACATGGTGCTCCGCCATTGATCTCAACCAAAAAAATTCGGCGGCGGGCATTTTTGTGAAGACGGAATAGCGGGGGATCCGATCTTGAGGAGAAATCTTGCAGCGAATTTAGTGGTTGTTGCGTGAGTTTCTGTCAAAATGCCAAGCACAAATGCTCAGGTCAGATCCGTGTTTTAATTTGGCCACAGAATTTCGAATTTCCTTCATCTGTGTTTTCTTAATGGGTCGTGGTTAAGACTCCTTTTCTTGCCGAGAAAATTGGTTCAAATTGGCGGCGTGAATCTCGTGGCCTTCTTCTTGGATTTCTCGCAATATGCCAATGGTGTTTGTGATCATATCCCTCCATTATTTTGAGTTTGTGCCTGAGCTTCTCAAAAATACTTTGCTTGTTATGAAATCTGGGGGCATAGTGCAGAGCAGCGTCTTGAGTGGTAATAGTTTGTGGGACTGACATGGCGGCATGTGAATAATATTGTTCTAACTTTACAGTCTGAGGTGTTCCCGTAGGCATCCTTTTCATTTTATCGGGTTTCCTCGTTAATCTAACTCAGGCGATTCTTTTTGTCCTTGTTCGTCCATTTGCAAAGAATTGGTACAGAACAATTAACAAATCACTATCCAACTCACATCTCAATGATTAAGCCTTTATATAGAATGGCCTTAACCAACTAATCAACTATTCCCTTATATTTCTAACAGAGCATTTTGTACCTGAGCTTTAAAATTCCACGCTCTGAGATTGTTCATTTGTCTATTTTAATGTAGACTACTTTAACTGTGGCTGGTTGTTTGGATTCCGGTGGGAACGTATCTACCTAAAGTGTTTTACGGTCTAAAATGTTATTTCTCAAATATTTTACTCTATTTGTTCGAGATAATTCGCGTGCGAAAGAAAATGGTAGCTAGTTATAATTTTTTATTCTCACTTATCCTTGGTAGCTATTGATAAAGGAACTTTGTTATTAATCGTGGTCGATGAGAGTACTTTGAAAGTTAAAAACAGAGGAGTCAACGATGTCATGCTCTTTCTTTGCATATTGAGATATTCGTTGGCAGCATAACTCTGATAGTGTACCATGTGATTCTCTTTCTGGGATGCCTCTTGTGTGTTTGTTAGGAGTCTTGTCTTTGCTCCTTTTTCTGTGATTGAGGCATCCATTGCTGCCTTGGCTTCCATCAATTATGATTTATGTCTACTTAATTTGTGCAAATGTGCGGGCCTGATTTAATTTTTTACAATAAGATTGAAAGTGCATTGGGTACACACACTCAATCACTTACTGTGTGACCTTGGGCTACTTTTGGGTTAATATTTTTCATTCTTCTTTGTAATGCACAGATATTGAGGACGGAAAAGTTTGCGTAAATTTCTATTAACCTAGAGTGTGCCGATTTCTACACATTCAGTTGGTTCTGACTTCTGACTAGCTAAAAATTCAGCCTGAGATGGTGATTCCTTCTGTATTGCCAGCAAAATGTTCAGGTTTCTTCCAACTCTTTAGATTTTGCGCATGAATGCTTGATTTGTGTTCTATCTAACATTCTTCATTTATGTTTTATAGTTTTCCTTTATCAAGATATTCCATTTTTATCAAGTTTCCAGCACGCTTTGCTACCAGAGTTGATTATCACAAAGCTGTTCCTTCAACATCTAGAACAGTAATGATGGCTTGCCTCTCTTCCTCTTCCTAACTTCCTCATTCACATTGTGACTCTTTCATCGTGTTTTTAAGGGGTAATATCATTTAAGATTATAATGTTTCGTGTGAGCAGATTCGTAGAACAAAGATAAAATATTTTCCTAGAAGCCATTTTGGCACCAAACTGGTGGTGTCTGCTGCAAAGAATGATCAGTTGAGATTTGATGATGAATTCCCTCAGGAGCCTTTTTGGCTGAGTCTTATAGCAGACGTCATATGGTATTGTTTGAGCTCTAAGTTTATCATGAAAATGCAGCATATTTAAAATAATGTTTTTATCAATATCTAATCGAGTTTTCTAGTTGACAATAGAAAATTAGTTAGATTCACCCCATAACTGCGTGTTCAATCTCAGGGGAGTAAAATCTCTATTTGCATTTTTGGTTGAGCAACCAAGCCAGTTGAAGTACATAGAATGGCCGACCTTTAGTAATACGGTATGTCTCAGAAGTTTATAGTTTGGAAAAATATGTTTTACTTCTCATAATCAAGGTCAAATTGCTATCTTAATATGTGACATCAATTTAATGTGCGACGGAAAGTCAAAATTTGCTTATCTTGAAAGAAAGAACAAAACACTCCACTCCATGTAAAGTTTTTTGGCTTTCATCTTGTTAGAAAGAACATGAAGTGCTTTTTTGGTTATCTGTAAGTTTTAATGCAGGGATTAAAATGTATTTTCCCCTTTATTGTCACCCTTGTAATTAGAGGTCTGAGTCTTCTTGCAATCTTGCTACTTTCATAGCGATTCTCATTCCACAGCCACAGTTTGCCTTGCTTTATGGGAATTTGTTGATTGAAGACTTTGAATTGTGGGACTCTACAGGTAAGGACTGCTACTCTGACTCTTGTCCTTGTTGCACTGCTTATCGTGGCACTCGCATCAGTTGATTCTGCTCTCTCCTACATGTTGGCCTTAGTTCTTCGAAAAGCCTCCTAATTAATATTACAGGACAAATTTTACATGTACTCTGTAAATGTTAGTCACAATTTTAAAGTAGAGTAATTAAGTATACCCGAATTTGCTTGTTCGCCTTTAATGCTGAGACTTGAGCATGTGATGCTTGTAGAAATGCACCTAGAAGATATCTATATTAGTTTTTATTTTTATTTTTTTTAACGATAAAAAACCAGGTTTTGAAACCCAAACCGAACCAGAAACCGGTGAGCTGGCTAGTAAACCGGTTCGGTCCGGTCTGATCCGGGCATCACCCTTGATATTAAAAAAAATGAAAACTGATTTGTTTATAATTTCATATTAATTACTTTGAAATCTTCAATTTCTCATCGGTTTAGTCTCGGGTTAGCTCCGTTTTGACTTCAGACTGACCCACTGACCATTGACTCAGTATCCAATCAGTTTAATGGCCGGTATAGTTTTAGAACCTAGATAAAAAAGACATCTATATTAGTACTAATGTTAATAAAAAAATTCAACGTCTGTAACATGATAGGTCTGAGATTGTACTACTAAACATAAAACTTCTCTCGGTTAAAAAACATATTAAAACTGTACAGTAGTATAGTACTAGTATGACAAATTTTTCTTCTTTGCATTCTCAAACCTTGATCTGACCAAACCTACATCACCCAGAGGCGTGCTCTAAAAGGTTCAACTTCTCTTTGAAGCTACCATTGACTTTAGTCGTTGGACTTATAGCATTTATATCAATGATCACTCCTATGGACTAGGCCAACCCATAAACTAACAAACCATCTCAAGTTGAACACCTATGACCTACAACAAGAAGCTAATTTCATTCAGAGGGGTCAATTACATAAATCGAATAATGTCATTATATTTTATCAAAAATCAAATCTTTAATTTAATCTTTGGCTTGTTTTACAAGTAGGAGAGAATCAGTTCCAAAAATAAAAGCGTTAGGGGGAGAAAAGGGGAAATTAATCTTTGTCTGAGTATCTTTAATGTAAAATTTATTGGAGCACGTGGAATGTTTGGTGGAAAGAATCTGCGTTTACGAAGTATGAGCCAATGAGAAAGACAAGGAATACACTCATCTACTGAGAAGTGTACAGCTGGGACAGCATGGTTCTGAGTTATTTGCCCAATCAAATTTCTTGTTCTGCTTTTCCCCAAACCACCTTGCCTCTTCAATCTATATCATCCAAAATACTCACATCCGTATGTTCTAACCTTATCATGATTTTTATATGGCACTTCAAAAATAATTCCATATAGATACATTTGGGCGACTGTGAGCAATTCTCTCTTTATATATATTCATATTAGTAACTTTTAAAAAATCTTCTAATTTCTATCCAATACTTCCATTTTTGAAGATTCTCTCTGCTCTCACTCCATTCCTCTATCATCAGAAAACATCTTTGAAGTATTTGTTGTCATATATAATTACCAGTACCTAGCATTCTAAAATCAGCATAACACCTTCACAGGTTCACGACGTATTAAAGATGTCAAAGTTAAAGACTTGCCATTTTCTCTTAACATTCTTCAAAATAATGACATATTTATAAACTATACATACTGCTCGAGCACAAAATGAGATTGCCCCTCCAAGGGGTTTTGACATTTTTGACCACTATATGCCACAATTCTTGTATGAATATGGTTAGTGATCAAAATTCTTAGAAAAAACAAACAAACTAAAGTGATTTCCTTCCATCCCACTTTAAAAAAGAAGGAAGGATAAAAAGAACAAGAATAATAATAAGCTACAAATTGATATATTCTTTTTATCTCCTTCTTATCCCCTAAGGAATCAAAACTTTTTTCATGGAATTCAAGTGAGAATGACCATTTTGTTGCCATTTTCTAAATTTTATGTACATTTTGCCCATAGCTAGCCGTAATATGCCTCCCTCTTCTCCTTCTAATCTTCAAATTTGTTGTGCTATATAGCTTCCATTTTCAAAATCTTATTTTGTTATATTTTTTATGGTAAAAAGAGGTCAGTTCCTCATAATGTGATAAACTAATATTTAGATCATGTTTACTATATTTCGAATATAATTATTTCTAATAGAAAGATACATGTGCATAAAAAAAAACATTCATGTAAATTATTTAATACATAAGCCAAGCAATTATTACAATAGAATTTCATTTACTTTTATTTACACACACACACACACACAGTATTAGAGCAAAAATTAATAATTTAATGCATCAATTTTTATTTTTTTCATATTTGTTTCATTTTCATTTTTTTCAGAATTCTTTTTCTATCTAGGTACATATATCTTCCTATTAAATGTAATCACTGTTTGAGGCGACCGTTTGTTGCTTAAATATAAGATATCTCCCAACAGAGATTTGTACCTTGATTTATCACGTCATAAGGGAATTGGAAATTGTTGAACATAACATGCGGTCCTTAGAGATATTTCTATGCCCTTTTCATGCGACATAAAAATTGTGAACAAGCCTGCCAAAAAAAAGTCTTTTTTAAGTAATACGTCTTCTTTGGTTAAAATAGTATATATAAGCTTTTATAGCTCGACAATTAAGATTAGAGCCATACTTGCTATCTCCAAAAATAGACCTACCTTTGACAACTTCCAGATCATTAATTTCATTTTAAGATATTCTTTTGCTTTAAAAAATCTAGAATCAAATGGATTTAAATTGCTATTAATTTCATCGAATCATCAATTAATCTTTAAGAGCTTTCCTTAAAAATTGTTTACTTGCATTTCATTCTTTAAAATTGATAAATCGTGCAATTCAAAGAAGCTGGTGGCATCTATTAATTGATACCGACCTCAACATCTCATGTGAAATATTAGGCTAAAATAAAAAAGACTTAAGACTCTTAAGTTCAATATATATAGAGTAAGAAAAAATTATGATGCTTTTTTTATCAATTTCTGAAAAGAGGAGGGGGGATGTGATCCCTTTTAAGCAGTGATATAATATAGGCTTGACTGAATCTTTTAAATATAAAAAGATTATATAAAATGAGTTACTTTTGTTTTGGCATTACAATATTTGAATATCATTTAATAATATTAAATGCCAAATGGTCACATAAAAAATAATAGCTTTCTTCTTCAAGAGATATTTTAATTTTGAAGTGTTCCGAAATAATAAAAAAGTAATAAATATCATCATACTTTATAGTTGTAATTCAAAGGACAATCAATCATGAGTCATGACATGATGAAATGTGTTGAATGTGTTTCACTGTATTGCACTCTCTTTCAAACGTGCAATTAGAACCACACAAAAAGGGAAAATTGTACCTAAGTTTCAAGTAAGAAAAAATACCCTTAAAATCTTAAATTTATAGTGAAGTCTTAAGAAACATTTTTGCAATATATTCTAAATATAAAAAGTCTAAAATAACCCTATTGATTAAATAGTGAAGGAGTGGATGATTTTGTATCATTAAGGGTATTTTGGAATTTTTATATTTGGAATATATTGCACCATTGTTCCATATACAAGACCTCATTGTAAATCTGAGAGTTTAAGGGATTTATTTGAAGGGATTTATTTGTTTTATTTTCTCTTGTTTTGAGACTTTAATTGTCAAACACCCTCTTTATTACGATAAGATAGTTAGAGGTAACTTATAATATAGACTAAATTTATTCAGAATAAAAGGTCTTTTAACATAATATTGAACTCCAATCAATTAGCTTCTAAAAAAATCTTTAAATAATTATCTAACCAGAACAACTAATGAACCATTTGACCCAATTAATATTTTTACTTTTTTTCAACCTCTTAACTAATCTACATTAACAAAATGGTGCATTAGAATTTCATTCTGAAAACTATCAATATAGGGTTGGAGTATCTTTCACTTTTTTTTTTTTTTTGTCTTGGTTTAAAATATAGGATTCTTTTACATGGATCTGACCCTGGCCTACCTACCTATGATCTATATATTAAGAGCTGTAGCAGCATGAGGTTGAAGACAGGCAAAGGAATTAAGCAGAATGAGGAAACCAATCAGCTCCTCTGCCTTTCTTCATCATCACTTTCTTCTCCAAATTCTGCTCCTCTTTCTCCTGCAAGCTCCCTCCTCTTTTGCTGAGAAAAAGGTAAGCATTAATTAATCTCAGCTCTTAAAAAAAAAAAAAATCATTACAAAAACTATTTTAGTTCTTCTCTTTGATTGGCTATATATGAAACCACTTTAATCTTTCTTGTGCTGGCTAATTGTAGTCATATGTAGTCTACCTGGGATCTCACCCACATGATCCAGACTTGTCTTCCTCTGATTTTAATGTCAGAAACTCACACACTGAGTTTCTGGGATCTTTCCTGGGAAGGTATGCTGATAAAGATTCTCATCTGAACCAAACATAGATGTGTTCTGAAGCCCTAAAATGATTTATTTTGCTTCCACTGTAGTTCTGAAACAGCAAAAAATCGATCTTTTACTCATACACAAGGCATATCAATGGTTTTGCTGCAACTCTGGAACAAGATGTAGCAGAGGAGATAGCAAGTAAGAAACAGAGCATATCTTGTGGATGTGTTTATTACTAGCCGGTCCATAATATAAAATATTTTTGCCGAAAATCTTTATTTAGCTTCATTAATCTTAAAAAAAAAAAAAAAACTTAACAGGTCTTATATTTACTACAAAAAGTAATTATTTTGTCTCTGTTTCTTTGGTTTTCTGAGGCCTTTTCTTATGCTCTGTTTATGGGGGAAAAACAGGGCATCCCAGAGTGTTATCGGTGTTCTTGAACAGAGGAAGGAAATTACACACGACAAGGTCATGGGACTTCCTTGGATTAGAACAACATAATGGAGTGATCCCTTCGAGCTCATTATGGAACAAAGCCAGATTTGGTGAAGACGTTATCATAGCCAACCTCGATACTGGTGAGTTCCCTCAATTATTTAACATTACAATCCTCTGAATTTTTTGAATTTTTTTATTAAATATTAAAATATATTCTAATCTATAAATTAGTAAATATCCAAGTCCATACAAAAATTTGTCATATTTTTTAATTAACTCTTTGTACTTGTCTTCCCTTATATTTGGGTCCTTATGATTTCTTCAGATATAATTTTAGTCTTTATACTATTAATAAATTTATTAAGACAAACAACATTAGTAATTGATGACGTGACAACAACTAGTTTCCCTACTTATTCTTTGGGACAGCTCTCACCATTTAAACCTAAACCGTTGATTAGTAGCTCTTTCCACTGTACAGATAGAATTAAAAATTATATAAAATTATTAGGAGTGGCAAATTATTATTTTTTTATATAAAAGAGTTAAGTAGCGAATTTGTTTTGAAAGTTTTTTTGATGATCAATATTACCTGAAAATTTTTCTTATCTCATGTTTTTCAAAATGTAGTAATCTTGTCTATTTCAGTCAAAAAATTAATGATCAACATCATTTTTTAACAATCAACATTAATTTTTTAACTAATAGGCAGAATTCTTTATATTTTGAAACTTCCGGGGATAACATTAAGACAAGAAATACTTTTAGGGCATCATTACTCCATCTGATCCTTATTATAAGACAAATTTACTATTTAAAACCATAAAAATAATCTTCAATAAAGTATATTATAAATAATTTTTAATATTACACCTACCAATATTATATTAATTTACGCTCACAATTCACAACCTTCTATTATCATCAGGGGAGTAGTGAGTGGTGACACGTAAGTTGCTAAGCTAGAGGCTAATCTTGTATTTAAAGTAATTAATTATTTTATAAACGATTGCAATGAAATTAATTATTTCTTATGTTTTTACTTGTTTCGATAAATTAGGGAATCAAAATATATTATATTCGGATGAAAACTTGAGTCAATGCACAGTTAAGTCAAAATTAAAGGTGTGGCTCGATAATTTTTATATCATAGGAGAGATTTAAAACATTAAAAAGGTCAGAGTTAGTTAGATTAGTCTAATAATAGTCTATAAAATGAGGCTGTCTTCTCGAACGTGCAATTGATTATTTTTATGATGGTGTTGTAGTTTTTTGAAACTAGATCGTTGACTCATAAGTACATACATGAATGGAATCGTTAAAAATAAAGTTATATTATTACATAAGTCTTCAAATTTATTATTTTTTATTAGACTCGCCGATTTATGAATCTAGAACTTGTTGACATCTTCAAATGTTAACCTCATGAGGTTATATTCTTTTACTTCAATTTCAAATATAGCCCCCACTTGGGTATCTTGTCCATATTCATACATCACTTTTTTTTTTTTTTTTGGAAAAAAAATGGTACTGTTTATTTGTGAGTAAAATGCATTGACGCCATCTTGTTTACCTAAATTACACAAACTTTCGATTTATTTTGAAAATGTATATAGAACTTAATTGAATTTAGAATGTAGGTTATTGAAATCTTCATTGCATATTTAATATTTCATTTTCATCAACTCAATCATTTGTTGACTGTTAAATTTGATTATTAAATATTTATTTTGACCAAAATATCCATTTTTCAACAAATGAACAAACATTTATATTTTCCTAAAAATAGTTTTATGCAAAAAAATAATTTTAATACATATATGTTCAAAATTTCCAATATATTATAAAATTTATTATTTTTATTATATTATTAAATTTTAAGTTTTTGTTATGTTTATTGAAATTCAACTATTTAGTATTTAAATGATTAAAAATTTTTTTTTTTCCCTCCTTTGCCACAACGCCATGATTGAAAACATATTTTGAAAGGCATATATTTATTTCCCATATGTTATTAATAATGTGAATTTGAGATATTATATATTAATTTTAATTTTAATTTCTTAAATAAATTTTTGTACAAACATTTATAAACACGCTTATTAAAATATGTATCGATTAAAATAATTAATCATATTTTTAATTAATTTTTATATGTATAAATTAATTAAGTATTTATCTCAATATGAAAAATAATAATAACTAACTATTAGGAAAAGAGACAAAATAAGGGGAAAAAACTCTTAAATTACGATTGGTCGAGCAAGGCGAATAGGGTATTTCGGTGGTGGAGGTTCGGCCGGGCTTCGAGGGCTAGAAGCGGATTTGGAAAGAATTAAAGCCCAAGACGCCCAGAGGGACGCAGCAGCGCGCCTGCAAAAGCAGGAGCTCCTAGAAGCTGATGAAATGGAATGCATCTATTTCGGTGCCTTTTTATGCCTTCTTTTCACGCAAAGACAGATAAGCTATAATATAAGGTAGGACCTTGCCCTTCATTTAGTAAAGCCCGCATCTCTCTATCTTGTTGGGGCAGGTAGGAGCTTTCATTGAGACCTATTCAAGAGTACGAGGTGCTATCGGGTGCTTGTCCAGTTTTTCAGGAATGGCTTCCTCAATAACATCTGTCACCGAGAAAGGTTTTTACTATGAGGGATCCCTCAAAATAGAGATAGAGAAAGGCGGGCAGGGCTTCCGCAAGGGCCTCCTCTCTCTTCCCGGTCAAGATAGATAGGTGCAAGAATGAGCAAGTAGGGGGAAGAAACTAAAGAGGTAGCGAGACTAAGCGCAATTTCTGTGCTTTCTCGAAACAAGATCGGACGTTATTCCGGTTCGTCTCCATTTTCGTGAAACTATTCCTCAAGCAAGGCCATTGAGATTTTAGAGGACCATCTCTCTGCTCTTTCAAATCGGTCTGTCCAACTATAAGAGACGGGAAGATCCGTAGGATCAGTTCCCGGATCATTGATTAGAGAGAGTTTTTCTTCATCATCAGCAGCTTCTCAGCTAAGATGGAAAAGACAATGTTCGAACCGTAGATAGCCTGGTTCCTATAGGCCGTGGTCAACGAGAACTTATAATCGGGGACCGACAAACTGGAAAAACTGGGACTTTGCCAGGTTTTCACTCCTAAGGCATTTACGCCCGGTATTCCTTTGATTCTTATAGCCGGAAAGAAATCCAATTGACTAAACAGCCCTTTTTCTGATTCCCCTTGCCGACTCTGAACTAACTCATGCTTGAATGTGAACAAGCGATAGTACGGAAAGCCCAGTATTTAATCAAATATTAAATTACATAGTTAAAAAGTTGTTTTGTTTCATTTCTCCGTAGTTGAAGCTGAATCGAGAACAGGGACCAACGTCTCAACGAAAGAGGTTAGATGTAAGGAAACGAAAGGATGCGGCAGCCAGGGTGACGAAGGTACTATATAGGTTAACGCCCTTTCCTCTCCCCTTCCTATCCTCAATCATCAAAAGCCTTCAACCATTTGTAAATCCTTTACAGGTGCATTACTCCTCGGATGAGGAGCCACTGAAACAACGGGTAATCCAGATAAGTCCCTTTTACCAAAAAGAGTGGTTCTGCAGGACGCACTGGCACCCGGATCCAAATCCGGCGAGTGTAGCAGACTTCGGTCAAGGAAATCGCTTCAAGCAATGGCTTTGGATCGACCTGACTTCGACGAGAGTAAAGCCAATGAATGAATGAAATCATTAACAAATCGAGATACCCCCCAATTCCGAATTTCCATGTTCTAACAAGCCGGTAACCTAACCGGTGCAAGAGTCAGAGCCTTTCCGAATCCGAACTAGGGATCAAATCAACCTAAAGCAAGCCCTAGTGGATCCTATCGAGGGACCCGGAGCGACTTTAAAAGCAAAGTCAAAGATGGATTGGTAGGGAAAAAACCTCAGGATTCGTCGGACAGAAAAAGCAAAGTAAAAGACAGAAAAAAGGGGTATTTTTTTAGTAATTTATGTATTTAATAGTATAAGGGATTAAATAGAGTGTTTGCTTTTCGGTTCATGCTATGGTATCGGAATGCGAAAGAGAGGGGTGCCTTCGGAACGCGAACACAGTGGTGCATGGCGTCGTCGGCTCGTGCGTAAAGGTGTTGGGTTAAGTCCCGCAACGAGCGCAACCCTCGTGTTTCTTTGCCGTAAAAGTAAGGAAAAACCTGGGACTGGGAAAGGATCCTACCAAGCCAATCTCTCCTGTTCATCAACTCGAACCTCATTCTTCTGCCGATTGTCAGCCTGTTCAGCTGACCGGATGCGTCAGCACCTAACATACCTACAGTGGTCTTGTTCCGTCGCGCTTCCCCGAATCTACTTATCGATACTCGTACAATCCAGTTCTTTCAGTAGGACACTCGTTCCTCGCTTGTTCCAATCCTAGTAAAGAGCTTCAGGCGGTATTTGCTATTACAAATGAGCCGTGGTGAGCTGTTCCGTTTGCATCTGTTAGGTAATGTATTCAGACAATACCAGGTAGCAGCACACACAGTGGAATTCTTGGGCAAAGCATGACTAAGGCGCTCTACAAATACATGGGAGCCAGATGGCATCGAATGCACTCTTGTAAGGGATTGTGCCTGAAAAGGTATCCGTAGGACTAGCATTCGTAAAAGGCTGCACCCACCAACTATAGAAGACTGGCTGCTAGCCTACATCGCTGTCCGCTCCCCTTCACTTTCTTTGCTGGACGGGAAGATGCGAATCGCGAAGGCCCTCTTCTTAGTCTACGATTATCCCTGCTCTTCCTCAGATGTGGATATCTTTACCCAAAATTAGGGATTTGGTAATGACGAATGGTAAATTAGTAGATGAAATTTATTTAATATAAAATTTAATTAAAAATAAAAATTATTAACAGAATTAACTATATTAGACTTAAGTGTATGTTTTTAAAATAAAGAGATAGATATGTAATTAAAAAATGTAATGGACATTAGAGTTTTTTCCTTTTAAATTTACGAAAGGATCCAAACGGCCCAATAATCTGTCTTTTTCATTGACTTCTTGGAATAAATTATAATATTTGTTTAATATGATTCACTAACTAAAACATATGGGAATTATTTACTCCTTCCTCCTTTTAATATAAAACATATGTGGGAAGTTGATTTTTTCCTAAATATAAGATTTTTTTTACATATAGTCAAATTATTTCTAATTTACTCCTATTGATATTATCTCAATAATAATTAAGTAGGAAAGAAAATGATGAAGTTGAGGAAGATGTCTAGAGTGTTTTAGAAAATGCATATTATATTATAATTTCTGATGTTCTAATTGGTGAATATTTTTCTTTTATTGATTATTTATCTGAGTTTTGAATTTATATTGATATACTCATACAACATATCATAATAATCATGCAAAATTGTCTTAAACTATACATATGTGGTAAGCAAGTGTGTGGGGTAATATCAGTGGCCCAAAATTGACTTCTTGTGGTTGGACAAATTTGAATAGGATAAGGTTGTTGAATAATGAATTATATGATGTATGATGTATGATGGCGCACTTTCATTTGGACATTTTTTTTTTTTTTTTAATCTTTAGTGGAAATAACTATGCATGCTTAATGTTACAATGTAAAAAATACTATATATAAAAAGAAATAGACAGTTTTTATTTGGTGGTGGTTTTCTTTTTGAAATTTCAATTTCCCTCTTACTTTATTTTTTTTAGTGCTCTTCTCTTGCATAATTTATAAATCACTCACATTAGATTCCGACAATTCAATTTCATTTAGTTTATTTTAAATTCATGTTAAAATTTGAACCGTTGAGATTTGTTAAGAATGAGAGAAAGAGGATGGTTATCTAAACTCATAAAAAAATATTTATATATGTGTAATTGAAGATATATATATGAGTGTAAAAGAATATATAATTTTTGCTCAGAGAAAAGAATATATAATTAGAATAATGAGATGTTGCTTTTATACACAATAGTATCTTTATGTATCACCTTTAGTTCTAAAGGAATTATATTAAATTTTGAAGAGAAATAGAGGAGTCATTATTATTGTATATGTTTTGTAAAGGGTGTGGTTCCTATTGGTAGAGCTGAAGATGAGAATGGTCCAATGGAATCCCACAAGAGAATAAATTAGAAGTGAAAGGGGCGACAGTGAGATTAAATTCTGTATGGATATAGGGAATATAATAGAATATTCTAATGAAGATGACACATTGATTCCATACATTGTTTAAATATCAAAGTTGTCATTTTTTAAAATTTGAAAAAGGGTAATTATTACAAGGGACCAAAGTGTCAATAATTCTCTTAGAAGAGGTTCAGATGTCATTCTCTCTAATTTGTTTTTTCCCCCTTAAAAGAGTGAGGTTGACCACAGTGGGCCTAAAATTAAGAGGTTGGTCCAATAGGAATCCAAAGAGATAAGAAGTGAGAATAAAGACCAAAGCATGCATGAATAATTGGATAAGAAGAATATGCATTTATAGATAGATACATATTTGAGTGAATAATAATTAATTCTGTGGTGGTTATGTGAATGAGAAAAAGGAGTGTGGCCAGAATCAAAGAGCTTCAGTGATGAAGGCTATGGACCAATTCCTTCCAAGTGGAGAGGTATCTGCCACAACCACTCTGATCCCACTTTTCACTGCAACAGGTTCCCTCTCTTTCCTTTCATTGCCTTTCACATTCTCATAACAACCTCCAACGTGTTTAATATTGCTCCCTCATGTCCTTATTATAAGACATTAACTAGTAAGTTTATTTAGTCTTTTTAATAAGGTACTTGCTTGTTCCCAATGAACAATGATTATTTTTTTTCCATGTCTGCCCCTAATTAATAAAGGTAGTGTGTGAAAGTAATAATTAATATAATATTAAAGTTTAATGCGATTAGTAGGGGTAATATTATTGGAAATTACTTAGATTCTGGACAACTTTATTGACTTTAACTACTTTTATTGATTTGTGAGAAAAGTTAGTTGGTCTTTATAATAAGGATCAGAGGGAATAATATATTGGCCTGGAAATATAGGCCTAGAAGCAATGTTGCCTCTCTTTCCTTTCATTGCCTTTCACATTCTCATAACAACCTCCAACGTGTTTAATACTACTCCCTCATGTCCTTATTATAAAGCAACTGTAGCAAAGTTTATTTGGTCGCTTTTAATAAGGTATTTCTTTGTTCGATGAACAATGATTATTTTTTCCATGTCTTTTAATTAATAAAGGTAGTGTGTGAGAGTAATAATTAATATAATATTAGAGTTTAATGCAATTAGTAGGGGTAATATTGGAAATTACTTAGATTCTAGGACAATTTTATTGACTTTAACTACTTTTATTGATTTGTGAGAAAAGTTAGTTGGTGCTTTATAATAAGGATCAAAGGGAATAATATATTGGCCTGGAAATATAGGCCTAGGAGCAATGTTGCTTCTCTTTCCTTTCATTGCTTTCATATTAATTTTTTTAAAGGTTAAGTAACAAATCCGCCTTGGAAAAATATAGGCCCAAGAGCAAGTTTGCTTTGAAAGTCTTTTTTTGTCTCAATATTGCTCCAAAAGTTTTAAAACGTAGCAATGATGCACTATTCTATAAAAAAACTAACATTGACTGTCAAAAAATTAACGTTGACTATTAACTTTTTAACGGAAATAGGCAACATTGCTACATTTTGAAACTTATGGAGCAACATTAAGGCAAGAAAAACTTGTAGGGCAAATTTACTACTTAACCCTTTTTTAAACCTAGTGTCTTTAACTAATTAACCAAAATCTTTTAATTTGTACTCATATGATTTTGTCTATAAGACACTTCCTGTATGAACATGTTTCACAAAGACAAAAAAAAAAAAACTTTAAACTTCATTAGCTATTCCATATAATTTAACAACTTTCCGACTTTACTTATGTTTATAATATATACATTTAATGAGAATAACGTCAAAACAATAATAACGTAGAGATAAAATTGTACATTTATTTGAAAAATTTATCTCTATGCCCTATAAATATGATAAAAGTTTTTATTTTCTCTCTACCCTATAAATAAGATCAAAGAAGTACCTATTAGTGAGGGTAATTTTGATATTTACAAGAATAACTAATTTAACTAAATTTGTTAATTTATGTAAAATTGTTATTAGGTACTTAAAATAAGGATGAAAGGGAGTATTAATTAATTAGAGTGGGCCCTATAATATATAAAAATTGGACTCAAACTAAAATGTACCATCACTTTTAGATCAACATTACATGGTTGAGATTTTATATCTTATCTCAACCGTTCAAGGTTATTCTAATGGTGAGGATAAGGGAGTAGACGGATAAGAAGAGTGATGTTTTCTTTGATCATGTTGATTGGAAAAAGACTAATTTTCTAAGCAACTCAATGTCACATGAACTTCTAAAAAATGTGACATTTATTTTGAATTTTTTAAATTAACTTACGCGATTTTGTTCAAAGTAATTGCTTCTCTATCATTTTGCGAAAAAAAAAATTGAATGATTTATATCAACTGAATTATGTAATATTTATTTATTTAAAATAAATAAGTTCAACTCACCACGAGTTTGGATTATATTTGTTTAAACCAGGGTTGTTAAATCCGGATCCGACCGGCCGATTTAGATCAGAAACCGACAAACCGGTCCGTTCGAAAGCATTAACTTGGTTTACCTTTTTTTTTGATAAAAAAATTGATTTTTAAAATTTTTTTATAATTTCATATTAATAATCTAAAATTTTCACTTTCTCGCTTTTGGTTTGACACTTTCTCGCTAGTTTGGCCCTAAACTAGTCTTAGTTTATTTCACTCGTTGACCTTGATCCAAATTTTGATCGATTCAATTTCAAGTCCGATTTTAATAAACTTGGTTTAAAGCAAAAAATATAAGAGCCATATATGTGGGTGAAATTCTCGTAGTCCTGTCCAATTCAATGGTCTGCACAAAAATGTTTTAACAAATATGAACGATACAAGTCCTACAAAAAATATTTATTTACCTATAATTAAAAAAAAAGAAGACATCTAACAGCGTCATAATTTGATTAAAATAATTCATATTTCTTTTAAAATTAAGAGGATTAATCTCAGGCTTTAGATCAAGGGCTTGAAACTATATGCATATTAAACTTGATAATTTTCAGATTTGTTGTTCTTGATTTTGTAGAAGGACATTATATACGAGTATACTATACGTATACTAATTAGGGTGAATAATAAGTTAATAATGAATGAGAATTTTATGTTGGTAGGAAGCTAATAGGAGCAAGGTACTTCAACCAAGGGTACGCGTCAGTGGCGGGAAAACTAAACGCATCGTTTGACACGCCACGTGACAAGGAGGGTCACGGCTCTCACACCTTATCAACCGCCGCCGGCAACTTCGTCGCCAACGTCAGTGTTTCCGGCCTAGGCTTTGGTTCTGCCAAGGGTGGCTCCCCGAGAGCCCGCGTTGCTGCTTACAAGGTTCCAATGATTAACATATCAGTCATATTTATTTTAATTTGATTTGTTTCGCTCTGCCTCTTCGATTCGCTTGAGGTTTGTTAACATTCCGACGTTTCAATCTGAAAAAGGTGTGCTGGCCTCCGGTGAATGGTAGCGAGTGCTTCGATGCAGATATATTGGGAGGCTTTGACGCGGCAATTGACGATGGCGTCGACGTCATATCGGTGTCGTTGGGAGGAGCGAACTCCGAACTGTTCAGCGACAGCGTTGCCATAGGGTCGTTTCATGCGGCCAAGCGAGGCATTGCGGTGGTGTGTTCCGCCGGAAACAGTGGACCAGACGATGCTACGGTTGAGAACCTCGCACCGTGGTTCCTCACTGTCGCTGCCAGCACCATGGATAGGCAATTCCCAACTTATGTCACTCTTGGAAACAACCTCACCTTCAAGGTTCACTCACCTCTTACCTATCATTGTCACATTTTTAGTCTTCAATCATTTCGGTTTAAAGGTCAATAAACTAATTTTAATTTTAGAGTTTAAGATCTTTCAAGAATAATTCTTCCAATAGTTTACTAATCATAGTAAAGTGAAACACCATGTTTCTGTTGGATTTTCCTCCCACGAGATAGACCTGGCTGAAAAGTTTGGCAAAATATATTGAAAATATTGTTTTACTGTTTTGTGGAAGAACGTTAGGCAGCTAATACCAAACTTTTGCATTGAAGGGAGAAAGCTTATCAGCTAAAAGGTTGCTGCCCAACTTTTACCCAATGATCACTGGTCTTGATGCTAAAAAGCCTACAGCAAATGCCGAGGACGCGTAAGTACAAATATAATAATTGAATTCCATTCTAGTCTTGCTCCATCGCTATTAAATAAATTCACATTTTCATCTTTGAGAGATACATCATTGTCTTTGTTTCATCTCTAAATATTTGACCATCCCATTTCGGTTCAATCCTGTCTTTAATAAATTAAGAGATTGGTGGCCTAAAATTCTGTGGATTTCATGACCAATGGTTAGTTAAAAATTGCTATGATAGAACACCGTATCACTTGAAGTAGTCAAATCACCATGTTATTTTGGTGTGTTTTGATTGCAAGTTTTTTTGGCTACGAGACAATTAATCGCAACGTCAAATGCCCAGTTGCTAACAAAACATGCCGTGATCGAGCATTACATCACTCGATGTCATCAACCTGCTGTACCTCAAATATCGTTTAACTGTTTTGTCACGGCAAGTTTTCTTTAATTGGGCATTTAATAACACTATTAATTTCATGTTAAACCATGAATCTAGTTTTATATATTGTGTATTAGCACCAAGATCCTTTGAAGTTAACTTTAGAGGAAGTTTGAAGGGGGAAAACAGAGAGATGATATATATTGGGTAAATGGAAATCTCAATTCTGATTCTCTTTCACTCTTTAAGCTTCCTCAAAGTAATTTGAGAAGGATTTATTTTGTTATATTTAAATAGTTTTAATATAATTACTGACCGCTGATTCTATTCAAAAGATCAGAAGGGCATCCTCACTTCACATTATTATATTGAAATTGAAATGAATTGTGTGTTTAAACGATGAAGATAATAATTCATTTGGAGAGAAATGAATGCAGGAAGTTGTGCCAGAATGGAACACTAGATCGGACAAAGGTGAAGGGGAAGATAGTGGTATGTCTGAGAGGAGAAAATGCAAGGGTGGACAAAGGAGAGCGAGCTTTACTAGCAGGTGCTGTTGGAATGGTTCTTGCAAATGACAAGATTAATGGCAATGAAATAATTGCTGATCCCCATGTACTCCCTGCCTCTCATGTCAATTACACCAATGGCATTTCAATCTTCACATACATCAACTCAACCAAGTAAGATATCTATCATTGATGCATGTTCATTTTGAAGAAACATTATGTATGGCTTCTATAGTGGGAGGTCTCACTTTGAAGTATTCCGATAATACATGATAGTTTTTGGATTTCTAAATTGAATGAAAGTATTGTCAGAAGTTTAACAATGGAAGTTAACTAAATAACATTACAAAGATCAAGAGAATAATTTAACTCATAATTTTAACATCAACTTAAACTTCACTTTGTATAATTATTGCTAGGTCCCCAGTGGCTTACATTACACACCCAACAACAAAGTTGCATACGAAGCCAGCCCCCTTCATGGCAGCATTTTCATCAAAAGGACCAAATCCTGTTATACCACAAATCCTAAAGGTATGCAAAGAAGGAAACCAAACCTTTTTCCTTCATATTAACTATTAAGATCATCATTAATAATGTATTGTGTATTTAGAAGAGAAAATGGCATGAAAAAGTGAAAGTATATCCATGGCTTACTTCATATCTTTCAAAATTAACCCTATTTTTTATCTCTTCCTCACACACAATATATTTCCTTGTTCAAGGCAAAGAATTTAGGTCCCTTTGCTTCATGTCTTTTGCTAGAAGTACAACTAACACTTGTCTCAATTTGCAGCCTGATATAACTGCACCTGGAGTTTCAGTTATAGCAGCCTACTCAGAAGCTGAAGGGCCAACAGACCAACCGTTTGACACAAGAAGAATTCCATATAATTCAATCTCAGGCACTTCAATGTCATGTCCTCATGTTTCAGGCATTGTTGGCCTTTTGAGAACCCTGTATCCTTCATGGACCCCTGCTGCTATTAGATCTGCAATCATGACTACTGGTGAGAAGTTCTTTAACTTCTTTATACTTCAATCCCCTTTCCTTATGTCAGTTTCTGTCATAATAATAGAAAAAGTAAAGTGAATACATTCCTTGATATTTTCAAAATGCATGCACATACCTAATCAGTTTAAACCTAGAAGCTCTTGAAAGTTCAGAAGAGTGGATTAAGATTTTGGTGCTCCAAAGTTCCATCGTTTCATTTTAGTTTTCAAGGAATATTTTGTCGTTATCATGATAAGTCTGATAACAAACATAATTCACAGAAATGGTGATATAGCGTAATTTGAAGATGATGTGCGTGTGTTTTTGCTTTCATTTATTATGGAAGCATGTTTTGATAAACTACTTCATTGCTCTGTTATGGCGTTTTTCACAAACAACAGGAACGGTCATATCAGTTTCATATTAAGTCCCATCGTTTGTTTCTGACAACAAATTCAACATGATGACAATATTGATGACAAAACACACTAAAGAATTTAAAATTGCACTTAGAGTTGCTCCTAATATCAGATCCAAGTCAAGCCCGCATGATAATTTTACTTGCTATTTTCAGCTTCAACATATGATAACGAGGTGGAGCCGCTGCTTGATGCTTCTTACAGCCGGGCAACACCATTCAGTTATGGAGCGGGTCATATTGACCCCAACAGAGCAATGGATCCGGGCCTTGTTTATGATGCAACAATCAATGATTACTTAAACTTCCTATGTGCATTGGGTTACAATGCCTCACAACTCTCAACTTTCACTGAAAATCATCATTATAAATGCCCCAAGAAAAGCTCAGGTATCCTCAACCTCAACTATCCTTCCATCACAGTCCCTGATCTTAATGGGTCTGTCACAATTACAAGAACCCTAAAAAATGTGGGTTCTCCGGCAACTTATGTGGCTCGTGTTCAAAATCCACGTGGGATTTCCATTTCTGTGAAGCCTATTGTCTTGAAATTCCAAAGGGTTGGTGAAGAAAAGAGCTTTAGAGTGATCATGAAGGTTGTGGAACACACAACTGCAAAGGACTATGTGTTTGGGAAGCTGATATGGTCTGATGGGAAGCATCTTGTGAAGAGTCCAATTGTGGCGAAGGCCATCTAACTCAAGAAATGGAAATGGTTGAATAGATTATAGATATACGAGATTTGAGTTATAAAATTAACTCTATCAATCTTTTTTAAAAAAGTGATAGATACAAAGCATATGAAATTTATTTAAATAATGAGCCTCGCAACATGTGTAGATCTCACATGTTGTGCTCATTTCCCCCCATATTTGACTTTATCAATTTTGTAAGAAATTGAGGGTCTAATTCTATTGAATGGATTATGATAATTTGCTTCACTAACTTCAATAGTTTCTTTACAATCCCAATTGTATTTATTATTGTTTCATTGCTTCTTTACCTAATCTGTGCTTCTGGGAGTTTTCTGCCTTCCATTTTGATCCACAATCCGATTGGACGAGAGGAAATATAAAATCACATTTAATTCTCTCGTTATTGAGAAAATATTTTGAATAACCATTCCTCGATGAGATTTTCAATGCAAATCCCTTCCTCTTGATTTGTTCGAGAAATCATGTGTGACAGATTAACAAATTCCTTTCTCTGGTGCCCCAACTCGTAAAAAGAACTATCCCTATCCCTAGCCCTAGGCACTAATGATCCAAGCGATACTCCTCTAGTTCTTATTCTAAGACATCAACTAGTAAGTTTATTTAGTCCTTTTATAAGACATTTGCTTGTTCCCAATGAACATTTATTATTATTTTTTTCCATGTTTGTCATAATCAATAAGGATAGTAGGTGAGAGGAATAATTAATATAATATTAGAGTTTAGTGCAATTAGTATGGGTAATATTGGAAATTACTTAGATTTTATGACAACTTTATTAACTTTAACTACTTTTATTGGTTTGTGAGAAAAGTTAGTTGATGCCTTATAATAAGGGAGTGTGCTCATATATATATATATATATATATATATATATATATATATATATATATATATATATATATTATTTAGATTTAAATTATATCCTAAAACTTTCAAAATGTTTTTTTGCAGATCTCAAATTAATTTGTTTTAGTTTTGCATTTATCTTTAATACCAGATTATGGAAATTAATTAATATAAGATACTAAGTGTAAAAAAACATATCGAAAAATGCGGCGTATAATTTAAATTTAAATAAATACAATATATAAAAAAATAAAAATAGAAATATTCTCATACCTCTAATAGAGGTGTGAGCACATAAGAAACATATAATTATGTGCACATAATGTGGACTCAGATCTATTACCACTCAGATCAAAGTCTATGTAATGCATGGAAAATGCGTCGAGTTTGCCTTAAATCTAAATCTTTTACAATTACAAATTGATCATATATATAATAAAAAGAAAAATAAGAGAAGTAAGTAATAAAAAGATGAGTAAATTTCATCCCTAGTCTCACCTTATTGTCTCAATCTCTCTTTGAATGAATATATGAAAATATAAATAATTCATATTTAGCACATCCCAGAATTCAATTAACAACTGTTTAGATGAGATGTTTCTTTCCCCAGTTTTGAGGCCTTATTCCCATCTTAAACATGCCATAGATCATGGCATGCAGTCCATAACGGCTTAAAAGCTTTTATTGAATTTAAATGAATAAAGAGCATTACACAGAGTAAACTACTCAGGGCAGGTCTTTTCCTCTATTACTTACAAGCTCCTAGCCAAAAATATACATCTTTAGCCCCAAAGCATATCTCCAACGTAGAAAGCAGGACTTCTGTTAAGCCTTTTGCCGTGAAAATGAGCTCCATCTTCATGATAAGGAAACAACACAGAGCTTCTTCTTAGATGACAGTTCCACTGGGAATCAATGCATCCTTGATCACCGTGACAATACCGCTTTTTATGAAATAGCCATCAGTTTCCCTTGCAGCTTCTTGAACATTGCCAGCATTGAGGATCTGATAAACGAAATCAAGTTAGACAACTTTTCATCAAAAAAGCATACTCACCTTTAACTATCTCACTAGAACACCAGAATCAAGGGGAGGTAGCTGACTCATAGAGTATAGACTATAGAGAGATGTAATAGGGGTAATAATTAGGAAAAGTTCATTAATGACCCACCAAGCGACTTATATTATGGACCATGATTTTTTTCTAGAAAGCGCCCTATATTTGAGATCAGAGAGAATACTATGTGTCCTATGGAAGCAGAGTATAATCACCTTAACATTTTCCCCAATACGAGCATTCTTGTCAATTATTGCCCTTTTGACGTGAGAATTTTTCCCAATACCAATTGGAACACTGCCTCTGGCAGCCAAGAACCTCCTATCAGCATCAGTCTGGAAGAAGACAATCAGAAACGAGAATCCCAGTTAGTACCGATTGTCAAAGTTCAATTACTGTATCATTATCTGAATAAATTGGATAGGTTACATCTTGATTGGTATAAGTGCAACAGACATTAGTTAAAATAATATCACCTCATAATAATCAGCCCCCATCAAAAGTGAGTCTTCTATAATTGCTCCCTCTGATATGCAAGATCTCAGCCCAACCACAGAATGGTGAATTTTGCAGTTCTATGCAACAGATTATGAAAAATAAAGTTAGCTTCCTCTACATTTGATTGGGATCCTTTCAATGTTAAATAATTTTACCTTAATTACACAACCTTCACCGATAACACTATCAGTGACATCAGCATTAAGCATCTTAGATGGAGGCAAATATCGAGGTTGGGTGTAGATTGGGGCTGAACGGTCATAGAAGCTGCAATTGATATCCCAAAATTGCAGACATTTAAACATCATGAGAAAGCTGCAACCATTAAAGCACAATGGCAATAAGATGGTTATATCAAATACAAATAGTTATACTTAGTCACCTGAAGTCTGGCACTGGCTTTTTGGTGATGCCAAGATTTGCATTGTAGAAAGCCTCAATTGTACCAATGTCTTCCCAATAGCCATCATATAAGTAAGCTTGTACCTATAAAAAATCACAAAGGTAACATCAAACCTTTAGAGAGTAGGGACTGGAATCATGATAGCAGAATTCTACAAATCAAATGTTTCAACCTCCAGCAAATCACAAACTAAAACTCACCAACAACAAAGTTTTAGAGTGAAATTTTTATGCAGTCTCAATGAAATATTATTTTTAACTATTGAAAATCATAAGAGGGAAAACGGTTAGATAGAGTAACATTTATACCCATTAGTGAAATTTCTCTAAAATACATGTAGTGCAGAAATCAAAGCAGCTATTAGCTCAATAAGTACTTAGACAATTTGAATATAATTTTCTCACAAGAAATATCAAATTCCAAAGCTACATTCACACATAAAAAAAAGAGTAAACTTTTCTTATGGATCAAAACTGAAATGCAGCCGTACCCTCATTCCGATAGAAGTTGCACCAGGAATGACTTCACTTCCAAAGTCATTTGCACCAGGAAATTTGTCTCTGAGAAGATCCATCATCACATTTTTGCTGACAACATATATACCCATGCTAGCAATAAAAGGCATTTCTTTTGCTCTCTCATCATCAAGACCCAAAATAGTAGTATCAACCTGGTAGAGAAAAAATGACACAAAAAATTGATCAATTGAAAAAGTAACATCTCCTAGTTTAAGCGACATGAAAGGCATATTTTATGGGGTTTACCTTCATAGCTTTCAGTTGTTCTCCTTTTGGCTTTTCGGCAAATTCAATAATACGTCCTTCTTCATCGATCTTCATCAGACCAAATGCAGTGGCACGCTTTTCATCCATTGGCAATGCAGCCACAGTAATATCAGCATCAGTTTCTCTGTGTGCTTGAATAAATTTCTCATAATCCATTCGGTACAAATGGTCACCAGCCAGGACTAAGAATTCCAACACATTGTGCTCCTCAAATAGCCATAAATATTGCCTAACAGCATCTGCAGTGCCCTGCAATGATGAAATCAAAGTTTATCAAAATTCCCTTACAGCAATCATGATGAAGGACATTAAAAGTTCAAACAAATTAAGAAGAATGTGATGGCTAGATTTTCACATCAGGATCAACAATAACACATTTGGGCCTAAGATAATGATATTACCTGGAACCAATTAGGGTTTTCTGGACTTTGCTGAGCAGCAAGAACCTCAACGAAACCCTCATTTTTGTAGCCACCCATGTTGCTTGCATAAGCACGAGAAAGGTGCCGATTGAGGGATGCAGAATTGAATTGTGTGAGAACATAGATCTTGGATACGTTGCTATTTAGGCAGTTGCTTACAGGGATATCAATCAGCCTGTAGTTTGCTCCAAGAGGAACGGCCGGTTTTGCTCTCTTCTTGGTCAATGGGTAAAGACGAGTACCAGCACCACCTCCAAGTATAATTCCCAGCACACTCTGAATATTATGATAACAATATAAACAAACAATTCAGTGGAAGCTGATTCTCATGAAATTCAATTACAGAGCCCAAAAACACATACTTAATATCAATGAAATATATTCTTTGATTATAAGTACAATTTTTATAGTCTCATTCAGCTTTCTGAAGAAACCAAAGAAAAAATCACTCTTTTATGATTTCTAATAATTTAGCATGAAATCCCATTAACTCAGCATGGCGATCTATAAGAATCAAAAGTTTAATTTCACACCCATTTGGCACATTCAGTGAGAAACTAACATAAAAAAAAAAAAAAAGAGTATTTCACTTCTCCTTTGATCAAAAGAAAATCAATTTGAGCAAGTCCATGTTAAAAACAGAGAGCCAAAACTCACACGGCTAGCATCCGGGTCAAGACATGTCTGGGAGTTCTTAGAATCAGAAACAGCCCTTGGAGATACAATCACCGGACATCGGCGGCCAGAACCGCTTCTTCCCACTGAAACTGCGGCGATCTTATCTCCACAAAGCTGTGAAGCCGAGAAACCGAGACCCCCAGAAATGGCTTTCTTGTTTGAGCCATTAGATAATGAAGAAGAAGAAGCAGATGATGATGGCACTTTTAAACCACCGATCGCAGCCGTAGACGCCATTTGAGTAAGCCTTTGCTGCTCTGTGGCGCTCTCTAGTATGCAAGATATGAAGATGACTGAATATGACTGAGATTGTGGTCAGTATAATATTAGGACGGAACAGTATGAGAGATTTTTCCTATTATTATCATTATTCCTAGTTATAATTGTAATATTTATAAGTCTTAATTTATGTGATGGAGATGGCAGATATTGTTTCGGTTTTGCGTTTTTTAATATTTGTCGTTTGCAGGGATATTTACAAAACGACAAAGAATAATTGGCAAGGCCAGATCTGAAACTGTGCAACGAAAACCAAGTGGACGTCGTTTGACGATTGGGAAGAGCGTTACAAATTGCGGTGTGGGGTCACGTGAATAAACCTAAGAAGTCATCCAGTTTATTATTATTTGGTTATTTGAGAGTTGAAAGCATTTTACACCGTTCATTTCATTTTTTTAACATCTTAAATTTGTATAAATATAAAAAATGATTCAATTATTTAACCATTTAATTTTCATTTTAAACCGAGTTTTATAAGGAAGGTTTTCAAATTTGTAAGTTTACTCGTATTGTGAACTCAATCGTAAATTTATAAGAATTTACTTTCACTATTAAATATGTATTAATAGTGTATAATAAATAATTAAAATATAAAAAAATAACAACAATTTGATTTAAATATTTTTTTCTGAATCTAAATAATTTAAATTAAATCCATAACATTTAAAATTTATTATATTTAACAAATAATTTTTATAAAACTTATATATAAAGCCATTAAGATTATCAAATTAAAAAAGTTAACAAGAGTTTAAGAGTGAGTTAACACGGTTTTATAATATATAAACGTAAAAACAGTAAACTTAATATATAAACTCGGTTTAACCGAGTTATAATATATAAACGGTAAAAAACTTCGATTTATCACTACAATTTTTACGTTTTTACGATTTTTTTTCATTAAAACGATTTTACTAATTTTTCAAACGCTTTTAAGTTTTTACGATTTTATTACGTTACGATTTTACGTTTTACGATTTTTCATTCTCCTTCCGTTTTCAGGTAAAATCTACGTTTTCACTACTGACACGAGTTTAATTCGACTCGATTTGATAAGATATAAATGTAAAGACAATAAATTCGGAGAATCAACTCCCAAATTTGACAATAATATACGGGAGAATTCATTAACTTCAATTTAAAGGATAATTCAGCCTTGCCATTGCCATTATTTGAAGAGATCATCAACTACTATGAATATCTAGGCTACATTTATGATAATAATTAATATGTATTAAAAAATGATATTGTTTTGGTAATAATTATAAAATGATGTTGTTTTGGTAATGATTATTAAATGATATTTTAAATTAATATAGAGATTTGAAACAGAAAATTCAGTTTGCATATAACAAGCAACCATTATAAAATACTTTAAATGAATGTATTAAATAGTATATTCTGGTAGTGAGTAAAAATTTAAATGAAACTAATTAATAAAATAATTTAATCAATTTTTTTTTTCCCCATTAACCTAATCATAATTCTCATAGTTTCTAATCATAATTTGTAAAGATATTAAACTTCTATATAATATAGGAGAAATTCTTACATGAATTGGGTACACAACCTGGTGCACCACATCATGTGTGGATTATCTAATAAAATGAGACCACATCGATCTCATTAAATCTTATGTGGGAGAGAGAAGGGAGATTAAATTAAACAGATATTTTCAAATGACATAAATGAGAAAAGAGAAGAGAAATTAAATACGTAAGATTTAATGAGATTGATGTGATATAATTTATCCGGTAACACAAAGGTGCATTGTGCACTTAGTTCATGCAAGAATTTCTCATATACGGAGTATTGAGTGTATAGCAACTGTGTTATTTAAAATGATCCCATTTTTTAACAAAACATGTTTAAATAAAATTTTTTTTTTAAGAGAAAGAGTTATCATAAAAAATAAAGGTTATTCCACCCAAAAAGATATTGATAATCTGAATTTTGAGGTAGTAGGTTCAAATATGTTTTTGTTGCCTGTAATGATAAGTTGTGTGTCATTATTGTAAACGTAAAGATACACATGGAATGGTGGACATTAGCTAACATAATAGGGATTAATTTCTTAAAAGGGTAGTGACCACGTTGATCAGAAACCCAAAAACAGAGTTCTTGATGCAAGTCCAGTAAAAAAGAAACAGGGTGAGAAAAACAGAGGAACTTTAGTGCCAAGACAATGAAGATGATGATGAGCCTTCGCTTTCTTCATCTTTAAATAGAAGAAATGACAGATCAAAATCACCATTGGAGGTGGAATGTAACACCAGAATTGATTCTGATAAGAAGGAATTTGACAAACTGAAATTAAAGAAGAAGCTGACAAAAATGTTACTAATAAAGAGTATAGTCCTCCCAGAAATGCTGACGTTGATCAATTGGAAGACACTATAAAGAATGCAAGAGTTGTAGTTAGAGTTTGATCAGAAGCATCAATGGTGTGTGTCATACAGCATTATATTATGTCTCGATTATTTTAATACGAACTTGTTAATTATATAAAAGCTGATTAATTAAATAATGTGATAATTAATCAGATTAGTGACGGATGTCAATGGAGAAAATATGGGTAGAAGAAAGTCAAAGGAAATCCATTCCCTCGAGCTTATTATCGTTGCACCATGGCTTCAGGTTGTCCTGATTATACTCATGAGCCTTCTAAACCCATTAAGCAGCTGCAAATAAGACATAATCTTTTTTATAATATTAATATGCTTCTATTTGATGAGGCTAAAAAAGAGGTCATTGAACTCTAAAGTGCCAAAATAATATACATTATTTTAAATAGTGAGCAGGTCAATGAAGTTCAAGTAAAATATAGTTAAAAATGAAAAAAAAAGTTAGTTGTAACTACGGTGATATAAAATGCATGGAGAGTTTATAAACTTTATATATACTATAGGAGATTGAATGATGTGACTAAAAAAATTCATTTTCCAGTCATTTCATTAATCAAGAAAGTTTAGTTTTTCATGGTTTTTCATGTTAATTTTAAGTGCCTATTACTCCAAAAGTCCAAGAAAAAGATTATTTTGACATGCCCATATTTGTATATAGTAGCAAGCCTTCAGAATATGTAATGCTAGACAAAAATAGTGATTTTAAGTGACCCTTTTAGACAGAATATGAAGGTTTTTATCGACGCTTTCAATGTCCTTTTAGATTTTGGCATTATCAATGTGAGAATATTATTAATAAGAAATCTATAAATACTTATAAAAATATTGAAAAATAAAGAAGTTTTATAAGGCTGATTTCACAACACTTAGAAGAAAGCTTATATACTTAATTTTGTAAACTAAAACTTCTAATAAAACTATGACAAGTGTATTTTTTTAAAAAAAATAATAAATTAAAATACACTTGTTCTAATTTTGTTATACAGACACTTGTACTAATTTAATTGGAATCAAATATATAAAATAATATTTATGTTCTTTCTAAACGTTAAACAAAGGGGTTTGATATTTATTAATTAGACTACGTTCTGAGAGAATACACAGAAATTTCTTAAACTCGAAGCATCAGCTTAATTCGAAACCTCTTTCCAACTAATTGGTTCCAAACCGATGCTAACACATTTATTAAAAGTCGTATAAATAATTAACTTAGATATAAAGAAACTACATATATATTAAGGGAAAAATATTTCTCCAATGAATCGAATATAAGTTTATCTCAAGTGACCCCTAAAACTACGTCGTTTTAAATTAATGAAGAGTGTGTTTGTAATCTTAGGTGAATTAATGAAGGGTGTTTTGGTAAATTTATATGATAAAAAATAAATAAAATTACAGAAACACCCTTCATTAATCTAAAATGACGCAGTTTTGGGAGTCACTGAACATAACTTATCTCCAGTGACTGGAGAAATCCTTTACCATATATGAAAAAGTATTTCTTCAAATCATTTGGAGATAAGTCATCTTCGATTCACCCTCAAAACTACGTCATTTTGAATTAATAAAGAGTGTATTTGTAATTTTAGGTGAATTAATAAAGGATGCAAAATTACAGAAACACCCTTCATTAATCCAAAACGACGTAATTTTAGGGGTTATTGGAGATAACTGATATTCAATGACTGGAGAAATCCTTTACCCATATATATATATATACATATATATAATAAAACAATAATACATATATATAATAAAACAATAATACATAATAAAAGTAATATACCTTAAATAAAAATTAAAAAGAAATAGGAAGTGAATGATTGGGTATGGGGAAGAAAATGAGGCCGGAGATGCACCGTTGAGAATGTGACTTTGCCTTCTAATCATAGCAAAAGAGACATTGAACACTTCAATATCTTATTCACTTGTATATGCTTTTTTCTCTCAATTATTAACCCAAATTTTCAGAGTTTAATTTTCAAATTGATTACGTCTAATTTTCAAATTGATTACGTCTCTGTCCCCTCTTGAAATTAACGTTAATTGTTTTTCTTTCTTTCTATTTTTATTATATTTTAAATCAATTTACTTGTGATGTCATCAAGAATAGTTAAACTTGTTTCTCATATTTAAGACTCTTTCAATCTTTAATGTGGGATCTCTTTAACTAATTAGATTAGATTAATGAATGTATGTCTGTTAGTTAATTTAATAAATTTGACATGTTTTTTTATTCCCTTATTATATACTCTCTTTGGTCTTTATTATAAGACATCAATTAATATTTTTCACAAACCAATAAAAACTGTTAAAGTCAATAAAGTTGTCCTACAATTTAAGTAACTTTCAATATTACCCCTACTAATTGTACTAAAATCTAATATTATATTAACTATTACTCTCACCAACTACCTTTATTAATTATGAGCATATATGGAAAAAAATAATTAATGCGCTTTGGAAACAAGCAAGTGTCTTATAAAAATGACCAAATATAATTGTTAGTTGGTGCCTTATAATAAAGATCAAAGGGAATATATATATTTTTTAAAAAGTGGCTCATTATTTGATAAACTTGATTGGAGGTGCTTAGGACGTGACATAAAGATGAAAATAGGCTACCCCTAGAGAAGTCTACGACCTAGCCTATTTAGTAAATAGGCTCAGCTCAGGCTTAAGCCTATTGTCAGGCCTATTTAGGGAAACAGGCTAGAACTATTTACATAAAGTTTAACTTACAAGCCTACATGCCTGGCTTTTTTAGTTTTTTTTAATGTATTATTAAATATAATTATATATAATTTAATCTAAATTAATTTTATAAATTATTTATAAAATTGATAACTTATTTTTAATTCTAAGTTTCACTTTTCATCATTTATCAATGAACTTAACATTTTCATTCATCAATTGATTACATTTATTTCTTTTCTTTTTGATCGCTCGAGATGACAATGCTAGCTCACTACCTCTCCCTTAATTTATGTTATTTGATACAACATAATAATTACAATAAGTTTATTTTAACATAGTATTGCAGCTTGTGGTGGTATTATTAGAGATAGCAATGGAGCGTGGCTTGGAGGATTTCAACAAAAAATTGGTTTCTCTTTAGTTACCGCAAATGAACTTCAAGCAATTAAAGTCAGCTGGTATGATGATTTGTAGGCGCTTGGTTTCACAAAAATTAAGTTGTATTCGGACTCTACGAGGCTATTCGTCTATTGATATCGAGTATGGTCCATACCATCCTTTGGCACAAGAGATTTCGAAATCGATCGTTGATTTTTTCAAACCGGGATATAGAGATAATTCATTCCAATAGAGAGGTTCTAAAATGTGCGAGATTTTATGGCCAAAATGGCTCATGACGCGAACATCGAGCCGATCGTATTACAATTTCCGCCATCTTGTTGTTTGGCTCAAATGTTAGTCGATTTAGGCTAATTTCTTTCTTGTTGTATCTATCTGTGTTTTGTAGTGTCGTTATGACTCATCCCAAGAGGTAACTCTTGTCTTATTGATTATAAAAAAAAAAAGTTTATTTTAATGATGTCCAAATGAAAATGATCTCAATAGGAGGAGTTTGTCTCATTTTCTGTAACAAAAATAAGAGGTAAAATCTAGTTTTATATGTCATTTGTCGTGATTTGTCGTGCTTGGTTGATTTTAAAAAATATATTTTGTTAGTCAATAGATTATTGATTTTTCTTATTTCTACTTACTTAGACAATTGTTACCACTAGACGATGTTCTTTTCTTTCTCTTTCCAACTCTCTTATTTCATATAAGAATGACTCTCTAAACTTTTAAGACGTAAGATTTTAAATAGGTATATGAATTATATATGAACTTATATGTATAAATTTTAAGCCTATTTAAAGGTCTATATTTTAAGTAGATCTTTAAATAGGCTTCATGCATTGTCAAGCCTTTTGAAGGTTCAGGATCAGGCCTAAAAAGGAAAACATACATGCAGGCTCAGGTCAAGACTCAGGCTTTAGATATCCGTCACATGCCCAGCCTACTTAGTTAAAGCATAACCTAACCTATTTAGTTAAAGCATAGCCTAACCTATTTCCACCCGGAACCTATTTATTAGGTCTCTAGTTTTGATTTTTTATTACAGATACACTGTCTTCATTGTTGTTTCTCTGGTAATAAAATTTCAAATATGATTTAGCTTGCAGTATTTGTTCAATCTTGTTTCTGTGTGTGGCATTAATAATTTTTTTTATAGGAGCAAGCATTACTCACTTTAAATGAATAAAAATAATAAATATTGAACATGTCTTATAATTAAAACTAATATCAACCCCTCAATTAAAGTTTGCATGAACTACAATTGGAAACATGTTAAAGTGTTTTTAATATAAGAATACATGTTTTTGTTGGTTTAAAAAAAAAATACATGTCTTTCACTATTCTTAATTTTGTTCTACGATCTTAATTATGGCACACAAAAAATTATCTCCCTATTCTTAAAGGCAAGGGGTGTCAAATACTGTCAATTGATATTTTTAAACTTAAAGAAAAATGCGTACTGATATACTAATCACTACAGCAAAAGATATCAAAGAATTAAAATCATGCCAATAACTTGTTGCAATTAAAGAGAAGCAATATTATAAAAATAATATAACTTCCATATTTTTTCTCTAAAATATTTAGAATTAAGATTTTAAAATACCCTAATAATTGGGATTGAAGGGAATAGTTTATGACTTGAATAAATTATTGTAAATATTGGATGTATTCGATATCTTAAATTAGTGGTAACAATTTCCATCAAATATTTTTTTTTGGGCCTTCCATTAAATAAATTCTAATTTGATTTGAGTTTGAATTCAGATTTTTGAAAAAGAAAAGAAAATTGGAAGATGAGTTGGGGTAGCTACAGTTTTCGAAGTAAAACCCTTGAAAATTGGGAAGGGTGAGCTGTAGCTTGCTGAGCAAAAAATAAAGTACAAAGTGGAGACGTGGACTTCCCTAGTGAATAATTTCATAAAAAATGGCTTTTTCCTTTTTCAAGATTAAGTTATGTCTTCCTTTTTAATTTATGTCAATAACTCTCATTATCTTTTTCTCCTCATCGCCTATAATATTTAAATTATGTTCGTGGAATGGATCTAAAAGTTTACAATATTATTTTAACTTTTTTTTTTATCTTTTCAATCAACAACTCAGATGATATGATATAAAGATAAAGAAAAAAAAAAGATGAGGAAGGGATCAGCTTTCCAATAACTATCCTAATGAACAAGCTAGTTGGCGCATTTATCCTGTTCGAAATCTTGACGTTTTCTTTTCTCTTGTTTCCCAAAATCGACTCCTTTTTATTTCCAAATCTCCGCCAAAAATTTCTCCACAAGTCACAGCCCTTAGCTCTCAACAATGTCGGCCAATTTTAGAAGGAAGATCCCAAAAAATATGTTCAGATTCAGCTTGCTTCAAATAGCAAAAACGGTGATTTCAATTCGGGGCTTGTTCTGTAATTTTCAGCATCTGAGATCCTTCAATAATCTGTTTTTGCCAGACTTCAGTTTTTGCCTTTTTAATCCAGGGGTTTTTTAGTCATTTTGTTTTACAATTCAATCTCAATCACAGGCTACTGTTTTGGGAATTTCGCTATGTAGGCGCTTTTTGGTTTATTTTGGTTAAAAGGGTCTATATGTGGATTTTCCCAAGTTTTAATTAAAAGGAAGTCATTCATAGGCGAGTAAATGATATAAATAATGATGGAAACAGAATAAGCTTTTCAGCATATGTTTTGATTAATAGTTAGAAGAAAATATCAAAGCAATGATGGTCTTAATCAAAGATCATTAATGATCTTTTAATGGCAGAAGCATAAATAGTGAGACAATAATGAGGACCACTCCAATATTGGAAGAGAATATTCCTTATACGATCGAGTACTACATATGACTTCCTTTTTGCCATGCTTTCAAGGAGTTGAAAGCAATGTCAATCTTTTCCAAACATTTCTAACCACAGGGACCGAGTCACATGCAAGATTGTCAAACTTACAAGTTTAAGTAAATTCGTGATAGTGACGTAAATTTATATCGTGAACTCAAATCATAAACCTGTAAGAGTTTACTTTTGTTATTAGATAGGTATTCTTAATATATAATTAAATAATTAAAATATAAAAATGACAACAATTTGATTTAAATATATTTTAAATCAAATAATTGAAATTAAATCCATTAACATTCATCATTTATCATATTTAATAAAGAAATTTTTAATATAAAGCCGTTGAACATGATCAAATCAAAAAACTTAACACGAGTTTAAGAGTAAGTTAATAGGATTTTGTAAGCTAGAAACGTAAAAACAGTAAACTCGGTGTATAAACTCGTGAGTTTAACCAAATTTACAACTAAAGACGAAGTTTACTGACTCCACTTTCGTTTTTGTAAGTTAGAAACGTAAAAACGGTAAACTTGGAGAGTCAACTCGTGAGTTTAACAACAATGCGTGGATGAACCAAACAAAAGATTTGGTGAAGCTTTAAGTATCAAAAAGCACATTTTAACACATAAAATTAGGGGCCAATTGAATTAACATCGGAAACCCGAAACATTTAAGATAACCTCTTGATATTAGTCATTTAATTTTTGTTGATAAAATCTCCAGAGAAAAGCAATCATCGGGTAGGATTCAGGCTTCACTTGAAGTGGGGATACTTCAATTACCCAAGTAACACCCCAACTTCAAGGGAAGCCTAAATTCTACTTCTATCTCTAATTATTAATATAAGATTCAGTTAATATTTTTTTTATAGACAATAAGAAAGCTGAATAAATAAAGTGTTATTTTACAAATAATTTTTTTCTTGAGGGCTGTTTGACACAAATAAATTTTAGAGGAGGTAAAAATACATAAACAATTTAAAAAGATGTAAACTTATCAAAACCGTTAAATTTAACTAAACGGCCATTAAATTATAAGAAAAATTTTCTAATGGCGTTTAGTGAAATTTAATGGTTTTGAAGAATTTATACCCTTTTAAATTATTTATTAGTATTTTTGGCTCTCCAAAACTTATTTCTGCCAGACATACTTCGAGAAAAACTTTGTTGATAAAATTACACCTTAACCCAAATATTTATCATTTTTATATCAAACTAATTTGTGACTTATTAAGTAATGCAGGAGTATAATCTAATAATATATAAGAGGGGCGCAACAGTAAGATTGTTGCCATGTGACTTGTAGGTCACAGGTTTAAATATTAAAAATAGCCTCTATTTGTGGGGTAAGACTACATAGATTTATTCCACCTGGTGGGAACCTTGTACAATAGACCACCCTTATAATCTAATAATAATATATAATATATGTTATGATCAAGTTACTTATTTAATATCATTAATTTTTCCAAAAAAAAAAAATCAACTATTAAAGGCTAGAGGGAGTACTACGGAGGCTTGGATACACCGTTTGAAGTCGATCTTTAGAGCAGCTGCAAATTTCTCAATTCTTACATGCAGATTGATGAATAAGTAGTTCTCTGCAATCTTATCCTTCAGAACAATGTTCCATCAACAAACCTCTTTCAAATCCTTTTTAAGGATTGAAAAACATGAAATTTGAAAGAGAAGTACTCAAAAGTCACATGGTTACTTCAGAACAACTGCAGCATTCCTCAAGGCTAAGTACCTCTGCACATACTCATTAGGAAGCGATCTGACAGTCTTGAAAACTTCAGTATTTGCATACCGCAGTTTAGTCCTGGGATCATGGTAGGGTGCCTGCAGAGTGAACTAATTAATACTTCTCCAATAAATAGTCTAGTGAAACAGCATTAGCTTGAATACATGGGATAAAAAAAATACATGAACAAACAACACCATTTGGCATAATATATGTTATGAATATAATATTTGTGGATGTCCATATCTCCCATTCTTTCCTATTTTCCCCCATTATTTCCTATGACTATAAAATCACATTAATTGTAGATTAGAGAGTTATGCCTATAAATAGAAGGCATGTGTTATGTATTACATAGAACACTGAATAATGAATGAGAATTTCTCTTTCTTGCTTTCTACTTTTCTCATCTTTTCCTCTTATTTTATAACAATATTCATGTTCTTGCAGATGCGAATAAAGTGACAAAGGATAACTATTTCTGGGTTGGGCATCATAACAACAAGGAAAATGTAAGCACGTTAGGACAAACGGCATTTAATCAGATCGTAGACAAGCCTAAGAACCATAATACAAACAATCAAGTTAAAAAACCACAAATCACTTATATGAGAGATCTAGCTAAATTGCTAAAAAGGTCATAGAATCTGTCACACTAAGTTTTCTAGTGTTGGCACGCCTTTGTTCAAATATTTGTAGTTCTATGCATTGGCAGTATGTGTGCGGTATAATGCATTAATAAAACGATAGGAATACTAGGAGGAGACAAAAAATGTCTTCGTCCATACCACACTTTCCACTCATTTTCAGCTGCTACTAGTGGCAGTGAAAGCCATTATGAAAATTTAGCTACAAGAAAATGTCATTATTTGAGATTTAAATGTAACAAGTTCACACACAAAACAATGACATGAGATAAAATCTTACTAGATTCCCAAATGCCAAAAATAAAAGATGAGAATGACAGCCTTTTGAAGAGAAATTTTGGGATTCAGCTTCCTCACTAATACAAAGTGCACTCTGTATTCTTTAAACTAGAATTTTATGACGAATTCCTAAACCAAGACATGGATGACAAATAATAGTCATCCAGAAAAATATAAAACTGAAACTAACAAAAATCTCTCCATACCTCAAAGCCTGTAATATCACAAATTCTCTTGCAGGGATGTATAGAGGGTGGTGATTCAATATTCACATCTGCAAAAAAAAATCCATAAAGAGATCAAACAACAAAATAGAAGCTTTAACATCATCACACAAAAGGGAAATAGAACAAAAAATAAAATTCTCAAATAGCTCACAATTGGGCTCATCAGGTGAGTAATTCTGGTAGTTCTCAGCTTGAAGAATCTGCTTAAGATGTTTCCAGTGCCGGCCTCGGGCTTGCCCTTTGGGATATTTCTCATATGTTTGAACCCTCTTAAAACTGAGATAGTTTGGTAAAACTAGTTCTGCCTCCACTACCTCCGGCTCCATATTTCTTATCCTTCACAAGGTATCAATCAAATTTCACAAAACAGAAAATAATGTTAAAAGATAGAGAAAAGATATAGAAATAAAAACATTAGTGAAAGAATAAATAGAGACACGAAGCCCAGTACAAACTGCAATGCACATCAGGTGAACTAAAGAGAGAAGTCATACTACTTATAACTTATGATTAATCTAGCTTGTAATTATATACATTGCGTGCACATACCTATATATGTAGATATTTCTAAGCACTAAGAGACTGTTTGGAAGCAAAATGTTCGGTTCAGAAAGGAGAAAGGAATGAAAGATGACAGCCCCTGGGTAAAATAACGTAATGAAAAGGGGTAGTCATGGTTGAGTAATGTCAATGGGAGTATAATAGCCATTACATATCTATTTTTCTGTGCACTGGAAACAGAATCCGCTTCCCATGCTATACCAAACAGGCAGGAAGAAATCAGCCCATTGTAATGCAATAAGGCAGAGAAAATCTTGTAAATTGTGATAGCATGCAGAAAGAAGGCCTGGAGGATAATGCAGAATAAGTTATGCGCTAGTAAGCAATGAAAAATCAAACTTAAACTAAAGAGTCTCTTGTGAGCTTTTTCAGATTTAGCTCAGTTTATTAGTACATCTACCCAATCTCAAGCACCTTCTATTTACTTTTCATCAGAATAATTGATAAATTTTTTCTTGATTCAGATTTAATCTTGATTGGGTAGAATATAAATTCAACGTGAAAGGAATGAAGCTAGACCTTATTTGCTCATCAGAGAGTTACAAAACTAATATAAAAGTAAAGATTAAACCAAGAACACTTTCTTGTGTTCCATGTATCAGAAACACCACTACCCAATCTTAGTTGATAAATCCAATGCACTTGGCTTGTCAGTTTGCTAGTAATCCGAACTGAACAATTGATGGTATCCTGGTATTTTTGGCCACATTGAGTTGTCCCACGATTTTAACCTAACCAACTTTACCCGAGTGGATAAACCAAGGAAGCATCATTGATGCCAGTATGACTTTTAAAGCTACGGGGGCACTCAAATGAAACATGCAAAAATATGAATGTAGGATTTTCAGATGTTATATATAGGTACCAGTATCATATCATATACAGGACTATAAGCGCACACCTACATTTTAAAAAATATACGGCGCGCGATCTTTGAATATAATTTAAACTTATAACATTAAGCGAACATAAAAATTAATGGCAATCCTATAGCGCCAAGACGTACCGATATATTAGTTTATTCGCAGTATTATCGATAGTTAAATGAACTCAGAAATAAATTCAATTCTGAACAAAACAGATCAAACAGGAAGACAATTTAGGACTGCAGCAATTTCTGTTAAAGCTAACAAAATAAGTGTCAAACAGAGCAGGCCAAATTAGGAGTCATTGGCATATCAAGATCGGTTCTCCATCCGCAAATTTAAGAGTTTAAAGCCGAGATAGAAAAAGACCTGAAGCTGCTGGAGAAAACGTCACCGGCAAGATCCTAACTTCGCCCCTCCAGAAACCGACGTTGCTGTCGCTGGATTATGCGGATCAAAGCGCGAACCTTACTTACGCGCTGAATCCGGAATAATCTGTCAAAGAAATTTAAACTCGGTCATCGATTCCCCTCTCAATTTTATTTCAATTTGATGAATTTGACTCCGTTTTTTTTTTTTTTTTTTTTTTTTTTTTTTTTTTTTTTTTTTTTTTTTTTTTTTTTAAAAAGCCATATGAAATTGATTCCGTTAAGAGATTAGACTTTAGAGCAAGTAAGAATCAAAAATTGATAAAAGCATAAAGGAAATATACCTTTTGTCATTTAACTATATTCGAAATTTTATTTTTTATCAAGTTACCCTCACATTGTTGGGTTTAAGGAAGGCAAATTAATGCTTTAAAGCCCCTTAAAATCTCTAAATTGCTAACAGGTCCAAAGATACCTATAGTAATAATATAATGTAATTATGAAATTATCTTAGGCTAAAGTATACTTTTATTCCTTTAAGTTTAGGTATACTTTTAGTCCCTTAACTTTATAAAGTATATTTTTAGTCATATAATTCTAACACTGGTAGTTTTACTAATGGAAAATACAAACTCAAATGATAACGATGTAAACTTAAGTGATGGTTGTGTAATTAAATGTCATTAAGCTTAAATTTAAAATATGTGTAAATTGAAGAATATATAAAATTTGTGTAATTAAATGTTATTAGTCATCACTTGATTCCATTAGCAACATTAACGGTGTTAGAATTTTAGGACCAATAGTATACTTTATAAAGTTAAGGGACCAAAAGTATGCTTTATGTAAAACTTAAAGGACTAAAAGTATACTTTAACTATTATCTTATTGCCCTTAATAATAGTTAGGGAAGAACATTGACAATGCCTTGATTGATGAGTTAAGGTGCTTTAATTAACTACAGTTGCAGCATTTATTAACCATCAAATGTGTATTAGCAACTACTCTGTGAGGGTAGTTTGGTAATTTCACAATTGCATAATATTTCTTTCGGGTCTATTGGAACCTGTTAATAATTTTAAAATTTTAGACAGTCTTCTACTCTTCCTTGATACCTAAGTGTAATTAAGCCTCTATTCTTTGTTATGATTATATATGAATCGCTTACCGTTGGCCAAAAAAATTGCTTAATTTATTTTTTTAGCCACCATATACCAATTACCTTGCATATAAATTGAACTCCCATCGTATTTAAAAAAAACACCAAATTGAAGTCTCTTATTGCCAAAAAAGAATTGAAGTCTCTAAAGTAAGAGTTAACTCCAGAGCAAAATCGTCACCTCCCTAAAATATTTGCATGAATTCAGGAACTCCAGCTATACCCTTCAAGAAGTAACACTGTAACTCAGCTAGCATAAATTTCCTGAGCATTTAAAAAATAATCAAACAACTCATGGCACGACATTTTTGTAAATTTAGATGGCTATGATCTAAAAAGCCACTTGGGGAAAAGAACCAAAATAAGACACTTTTTTTAAAAAATTACCAGATTGATGCACTGTTCAAACTATTTTCCAAAGTAATGCTGATGTTGGGTGGCGTGAGATTGACAGACGCCTTGAGAGCGCTGTCGATCTCACGCCTTGAAGGAAGCGTTAATTATATTCACGCCTTCCTGGCGGCGTGAATAATATTAACGCCTTCAGCCAGCGTCAATTTTTTTTAATATATTTAAAATTATAAATAATAATTCTATTTACTTATAAATAATAATTAATAATTAAGAAAATTAAAATATTTAAAATTTATTATAAATCTTATGATATAAGACTAATTAGTGAATTTATTATAAACTATAAAATAGATGAATTACTTAATTAGATCCACGCGCCGCAATTAATTGCGTACAATATATTTGACTAATAAAAATTTACAATAACACAATACGAGATCCCAAAACAGGGAATCTTTTGTTATAACCAAATTATACCGCGTAATCTTGAATATATTGTTAAGATTACAACGCGTGGATCTAATTAAGTAATTAAATCTATCTTATAGTTTATAATAAATTCACTAATTAGTCTTATATCATAAGATTTATAATAAATTTTAAATATTTCAATTTTCTTAATTATTAATTATAAGTAAATAGAATTATTAATTATAATTTTAAATATATTAAAAAAATTATATTTAAAAAAATTGACGCCTGGCCTGAAGGCGTTAATATTATTCACGCCTTTAGGAAGGCGTGAATATAATTAATGCCTTCCTGAAGGCGTGAGACTGACAGGCTCCTCTACTGGCGCTTGTCAGTCTCATGCCACCCAACATCAGCATTACTTTGGAAAATAGTTTGAACAGTGCATCAATCCGGTAAATTTTTTTAAAAAAGTGTCTTATTTTGGTTCTTTTCCCAAGCCACTTGTTCCAGAAAAAAAAAAAAAAAATTACATATATATACATCAAGGTCACATAAAAATTAACAACAGAAAGACTAGCCTATTTAGTTGCTCTAGAAGAAATGTTCTATCAAAACTTCAAACGTTTCCATTTATCTTTCAGATCAGCAGTGTTGCGCTTGCTATGGAATACATGACAACCGTACTCTAAAATTTTCTTCCAAGGGATATTGGGCTGATCCATTCCGAACTTGAGCACTCCTTCCTGCAAGTGTGAGAACCAAAGTTGATGCTATGAGCTGAGACAAGAAAGTCTTATGCAATTATGACGTTCTAGAACAATGTAAATTCACTCTACTTAAATAAATATTAAGTAGGGTTAATACAATATTTGATCCTTGTACCCTCATTTTAACCATTTTGTTATTTGAATGATCAAAACAAAAATGAGGATAAACTATAAGGATCAAACATTGTATTGACCGCATTTTATACACTAAAAATATCATTAGTGATTATTCATGGTTAAAGCTCAGAAATTATATCAGAACCCAATTGACATTGCCACAGATTGCATTAAAGTCTGCCGGATTAGTTCATGTAGCATCCATGATTCAGTTGGTTCTAGAGATAAAGTTCATGAAACACATACCTTCAGCATATTTACTTCTTCAACTGTCCAATTTAATCTCTCGCGCTTTCCAGTTTCTAACGTCAGCTTTTTGCTGCAACTGAGAATAACAAATAAATTTGTTGTAACATATACAGTTATATACATACATACACACACACCATGCTGGAATGAATTGCTCACCCCCGCATAGAAGATCTCTGAGGTAGCCCCAAAGTTTCAGGATTGGCAACTTCAGGTTTGTAACAAGCATTTTTACTCCCAGTTCTACTCTTCATTGGCCGAGGCTCAGAATCTGAATCACCAGTTCCACTAACAGAACAATCAGTTGCAGACAGATTTAGTTCATTCTGGACTAGGTTTTCTCTATCTTTCGCCCTGCCCTTATCTTCTGCATATACTTGAACACCTTCTTGCATCTCTTTGGCAAATGCATAATCAGGCAAGTGTCCATCTGTCGATTCACCAAAACGGAAAGAATTCAAAGGTCTTACATTCTCAGCAATCATTGCATGAACGCATTCATTATCATATCTTATATCTTCCAGTTTGATTCGCCCTTGTCCTTCAAGATATCTGGTTTCATGTGTTCTGGAAGAGTTATTATTAAGAAGACCAAATTCCTCCCTGCTACTAGATATATGATCCAGAACAACATGGACAGGTGTATTTTCTTCTCTAGAAACATCAGTATTAGCTTCTAGACCATCTGCATTCGCTATATCTTCAACTACTATCCTGTGTTGATCATGCATAGTCTTCAAAGGATAACTGTGAACACTCTTATTGCCTGACCTGTTATGATAATCCAATCCACTTCCATTTCCCATAACATCTTTGGGCTCTCTTGTCTTAACTCCTGTATCGTTATCCGCCAGTATTCCACTCGTGATTCCATTTTGAAAAAAGAATTTAGACAAATCTTTCTTTGCTAAAAGGGCCCTTTCCCTGGATTCCTGAGCCTCTGCCCATGCTCGTTTGTACCAGCAATAGGGGCAGTAGAAATTACCCTTATCATCAAATTTAGGTTCAATGCATAAACATTTTGCATGGAGATTAATAGGGCAATCTCTTTCAGAGCAAACTAACACTTCTCCACCTTCATTGCAACTGAAACAGCTTTTTATGCCCAAAAAATTCCAATGCATATCATCATCATCTAAAAAGTCACGAGAACTTCTGTTGGAACCCTCGTCCATGTCATTATTTATATTTCCTTTTGAAACACCCTCTCTAGCATCAGCCATATCGTGATTACTCTCAAGTGATGCCTTAAGCACAGCTAAATTTTCTTAGTTCTGTTTCAATTTTATAAAATGAGTCATTTGAAATTAAGTAATTCAAAAATCACTAAGGAACTAAAATCAGAACCATAAAAAACAGAGGTTTCTAAGAAAGCCAAAAGGTAAAGCATCAAGATAAGTGATTGGAAGCATCAAAACAGAATGAAATCACATTGCGCAACTCCCGGAAGCTCACAGTTTAGACTCCCACCACACATACCAAAAGTTAAACAGCTTCACCACTCAAGAATTCATGTTTTTTTTTTCTCAGCAGCCAAACAGAACAGAAATTGAATTGGCAAAAGTGCTTTTTGAAAGCGAAAATTGGAATATGAAATCCCTAGAAACATAGAGTTCAGAAGAAGAACATGTCTTACGAGGTGAGGAACCTCGCTCCCGTTAACAAGCACGGTATTTGTCGGAGTAACAGCGTTTCCGCCGCAAAGAGTCCTTCTTCTCATCCCAATTTACATTCAGTACCAGAGAACCTTTGATCCTCGCCTGATGACCAGACTCCAGAGAAGCCTGACTTGGAATTTGGAAGTTCGCGAGAGGTTTTAGAATAAAAGGGTTAATAATCCAATCTTTGTCCCTTAAATTTATACTTGCTTTTGGTGGGCCAAGAAAAAAAATACTGGGATATCCTTATTTTGATTTCGGTACATTAAATTTTAAATTATAATTTTTTGTCCTTTAGATTTCCTTCCGTTTAAAATATTAATTCAAATAATGTAATACATAATTGGACCATTTTAATAGTTGAGGGGTCATAGCTTATACTTTAAGACTAAAATATGAACAAATTTAAGGGTTGGAATAGATTGTACTACCTTAGTCATTAGTATAAGAAATATTTACTTTTAATTTAATTTAATTAAGAAAGTTAGTTAAATTAGTTAATATGACATGTATTTTCTAAAATACCCTAATCATATTTTATAATATCCTCCTTCTTTATTTGCATTAATCATTATTGAAGGAATATCAATAAGGGTAAATTAGAAATAAATAAATAAATATAAAAATTATGCCTTATATTTATGACTAATATCAACTCACTAAATATGTATTATATTAAGACCGAAGGAAAATTTTGTTAAACTCGCGAGTCAACTCACCGAATTTACCGAGTTTGTGTTATTGCCTTAGGAAAATGGGTTAACTTGGAAATAAAATCGTTATCGTTTTGATCAAACCTATTAAACTCAACGATTTGAAACCAAGTCAGGCAAGTTGTAAATCTGGGGAGAGAAAGGCTAAAAATCGCCTAAAACAAAGAAGAAAAAATATATGAGGTTAAATAAAAATCGCCCAAAACAAAGAATAAAAAATATAAAACGGGCAAATGAATAAAAATAAAATAAAATAAATAAAAAGTAAATTATTTTTATTAAATTATATTATATATATTTTATTAATTTTCTTTTTTAAAAATTATTATATATAATATTGAATTCTTTTTTTTAATTTTTTTTTTGAGTGGCGTCTTTAATAGTGACGCCACTCAATGACTAATTGCTTTATTTGGGTAAATCTTTTCTCATTTTTTGGGTTGGAAAACGATAATATACTTTTAATTGAAAATTGATTGTATAACGTAAAAAGAAAATTACATATCAGCTAAGAAAAAGTAGATATTATCACTTATGGGGTACAATATAATTTGTTGATGGTTAGATAACTACTCTTCTCTATTGATATGGTAATTAGAGTTTAGAAAGAGTTAAAACATAATATTAATAATAGTAATGATATTACAAATCCGTTGAGAAATAAAAACATTGATTACAAATAGGACGATTACATAAAAGCTAAGTTGGGTTATATTTAAAAAAGATGGTTAGGCCAAAATTCTTGCTTTCTGGTTGCGTGCGTTTTTGATGAGTATGGAAGCATTAATCCTTTGGAGATGGGTTGCAGCTGGTGGCCAAATTATGCTTCTTCCCTCCTAATTCCTCTCTGATATACCATCTCATCAATCCCATCCATGTTTCTGTGAGAGGGCTGAAAAAATGCCAGCTTAAGCGGCGAAAGGTATCATCACGTTCTCTTTGGACCTTACTTTTGCCTTTACGAGTTATCAAATCGTAAGAAATTGTTCTCATTTTGAACTCATCTGTAAATGTTTCAGCAGCCAAAACATGGCCCATCGTTGTCCAAACATATAATTTTCTCCCTCTATTATCTGGAGAGAAGTCCCTTGAATAGTCTGGAAGATTATCGATGTGCCAATCAAAGCTGTTACCAAATATGATAACATTTCTTAGTAGGTTTGGTTCCCAATTTGCCTCTAAGAGGTTATTGAATAAACTTATATCACAATGTGGCATGAAGAACATGGTTGGCTGTTGGGCTCGCCTCCTTCCTTCTTCGTCGTGGTTTAAGACAGAACAACCAAGAGATTCCAAAGCTTTGATTTCAGGACTGGTGAGGATAGGATCAAATACTTGTACCTCGCCAATCCAAACGAAATCTTTTTTTCATTAATAGGGCAAGACCAAGCTGCAGTGTAGGAGAATTGTTGTCTTCTGACAGTAGACTGCCGATACCATAAATTATCATCGCCATCTTTGACTCAGATCCCAAAACCATTCGTATACGTTTAGAAATTCGTGAACTTTGTACCTCCTTCCGAAAATCATGATAAAACTGAGAGGTCTCAAGTACATCTGTAAACATTCCCACTCTGTGAATCAATTCATCGGTAATACGCGACGGTGTGAGGGTTTTTATCAATGATATCGCCATTTATCCTTGAGTTGATGATTCTAACCACTGCGAGCGATGAAAAATATATCATAAAAATCAAAACAAGCAATCATCACAATTCTTCTGATAAATAAATAGATTACCTTGAATTTTTCTTTGGAAAGTTCAGACGCCTCTAGAACACGATGATTTATAACTTGTGGAGGGAGCCTCTTTATATATATATATATAGGGATGGGTAGAGATATTTTGTAAAGACAAAATATTCCATTTATCATAATCTCTCCATTATCTCAATTAATTAGATAATATTTGTGATTTGAATTTAAATACATTTAATCTTTATCATATGTTTACAACAGATTAAACACCAAAACCATTGAAAGTATCAAGATATATGTGTCATACCATGAAAATTTATCAAAACTAAACAAAACACCAAAATGTGAAATAGTAAATAAGAAACAAAAAAATGCTCGTCAGATGTCAAAATGCCTTAAATAGTAAATAAGAAAAAAAAAGGCATCAAAATTGATTTTATACGAAAATACCAAAACCATTGAACATGGATAAGATATATGTGTCATACCATAAAAATTTATCAAAACTAGGTTTGATAATACTCGTCAGATGTCAAAATTTTAATTATTATATAAAGTTTAAATATTTAGGAAAACGGATAGAAAAATATCATTTAAACTTCAAAATCCTACTAACAATAACATAAATGAGATTAACAAGAACAATACAATAATTGACAACTCATTTGTTGAAAAATCACCTATTTAGAATTTTAAAATTTAAATTGTATTTTCTTAGGATTTTCCCCAACTTTTATGTATCTAAAAAAAATCAAAATTCGATTTCATCTAATACAAATGATTAAATTTTTTTAACATCCAAATATATCTGCTATGAATGATTAAATTGTATTTCTTAGGATGTTTCTTCATTAAATACATGTTTAGCCATTTAAATTTATACCAAGTTTCAATTTAAACCGTTAAATTTATAAAGGTAGATGGAGTGTTATGTCCCACATCGGCCATCAAATTCCTTATCCACATATACATCAACACCTTGCATCTTTTTGGCAAATACATAATCACGCAAGTGTCCATTTGTGGATTCATCAAAACGGAAAGAATTACATTCTCAGCAATCATTGCATGAACGCATTCATTATCATCCCATATATCTTCCAGTTTAATTCGCCCTTGTCTTTCAACAAATCTAGACCATCTGCATTCACGGTATCTTCAACTACTATCTCGTGTTGATCACTGTATCTTCAACTACTATCTAGTGTTGATCATGCACAGTCTTTAAAGGATAACTGTGAACACTCTTATTGCAACCTGGAACTAATTTGGATGTGGTATCAGAGCCAGGTTCGAGTCGCCATAGAGACATAATTGGTATCAGAGCCAGGTTTAAGTCGATGTGGACGAATGTCAGAGCCAGGTTCGAATTGATAAATAATATTCTGCATTGAAAAACTAGCGATGTTGTCACGACGTGTTGACGCCATAGAGACAAAATTGGTATCAAAGCCAGGTTCGAGTCGCCATAGAGACATAATTGGTATCAGAGCCAGGTTTGAGTCGATGTGGGCGAACGTGCCAGTGAGGATGTTGGGCCCAAAGAATGCCATAGAGACATAATTGGTGTCAGAGCCATGGATTATTGCTTTTTTTGTAAAGATTTTCGAGGCTCAATTTTGAATTTTCCCTCCAATTGTGGGTCATGTGGGCGGTAGTTCCGTGTCGATGATCGTAGTGAAATATTTAACGGCTGAAGACAATAAAGGTACCATTTGTGATTCTCATTGTCTTGAGTCGAAAACAAATGGGCTAGTCAATATTAATTGCGGGCACACTTTCCATAAATTGTGCCTGCAAAAGAAGTTAGGCCCTATATACCAATGCCCGGGTTGTGGAAATGCTTACAGGTGTGCTTAAAACAACATTTTGGAGTAAGTGATTGTAGTTTTTCTTTTTCTGTGAACGGTATCAGCAAGAATATTATTAATGTTCCAATTCTCATTTTGTCATGACTTCCTTTCAGCAACTTCGAATATGCTATGGACTGAAGAGAAAACAATCTTTTAGGTACTTGACACTGTTACTCCTTTTGTTGCATTAAACATGATTCCGGTCATGTTTTTCTGATATCGTTACTGAAGTTGCATATAATTTCAATTGTCTCTACAAATTAGTAGATCATATACATGTTGACGCCATACAGACATAATTGGTATCAGAGCCAGGTTCGAGTCGCCATAGAGACATAATTGGTATCAGAGCCAGGTTTGAGTCGGTGTGGGCGAACGTCAGAGCCAGGTTCGAATTGAGAAATATTATTTTGCATCGAAAACTAGCTGTTGAGGTTAGTGATGTTGTCACGACATGTTGACGCCATAGAGACATAATTGGTATCAGAGCCAGGTTCGAGTCGCCATAGAGACATAATTGGTATCAAAGCCAGGTTTGAGTCAATGTGGGCGAACGTCAGAGCCAGGTTCGAATTGATATGTTCGAACGTGCCAGTGAGGATGTCGGGCCCAAAGAATGCCATAGAGACATAATTGGTGTCAGAGCCATGGATTATTGCTTTTTCTGTAAAGATTTTCGAGGCTCAATTTTGAATTTTCCCTCCAATTGTGGGTCATGTGGGCGGTAGTTCCGTGCCGATGATCGTAGTGAAATATTTAACGGTTGAAGACAATAAATGTACCATTTGTGATTCTCATTGTCTTGAGTCGAAAACAAATGGGCTAGTCAATATTAATTGCGGGCACACTTTCCATAAGTTGTGCCTGCAAAAGAAGTTAGGCCCTATATACCAATGCCCGGGTTGTGGAAATGTTTACAGGTGTGCTTAAAACAACATTTTGGAGTAAGTGATTGTAGCTTTTCTTTTTGTGTGAACGTTATCAGCAAGAAGATTATTAATGTTCCAATTCTCATTTTGTCATGACTTCCTTTCAGCAACTTCGAATATGCTATGGAGTGAAGAGAAAACAATCTTTTAGGTACTTGACACTGTTACTCCTTTTGTTGCATTGAACATGATTCCGGTCATGTTTTTCTGTTATCGTTACTGAAGTTGCATATAATTTCAATTGTCTCTACAAATTAGTAGATCATATGGAGGGTCTCAATGATTTCATTTACTACTAGCAAATTTTCTGATATCATGACTTCCTTTCAGTAGCTTCAAATATGCTATGGAATGAAGAGAAAGTTTCAGGTACTTGACATTGTTACTCCTTTTGTTGCATTGAACATGATTTTGGTCATGTTTTTATGATATCGTTACTGAAGGTGCGTTTAATTTTAGTTGTCTCTACAAATCAACTCAACGATTTCATTTCCTACTAGTGAATTTTCTGATATCATGACTTCCTTTCAGCAGCTTCGAATATGCTATTAAATGAAGAGAAAGCAATCTTTCAAGTACTTGACATTGTTACTCCTTTTGTTGCATTGAACATGATTCCGATCAAGTTTTTCTGATATCATTACTAAAGTTGCATTTAATTTAGTTGTCTCTACAAATCAGTAGATGATATAGAGAGTCTCAATGATTTCATTTCCTACTAGCAAATTTTCTGATGTCATGACTTCCTTTCAGCGGCTTCGAATATTCTATGGAATGAAGAGAAAGAAATATGTCACAATATGACACCTAAAATTTTAATTATATAACTTCAGCCAAGTACAAGGAATGACATCATAATATTTGCACAACTGGTTTATTACTATGTTTGCCAAAAACCATGAAAATTATTAATCTTCTATCAACGACATGCTCTACTATCCCAAACAAAATAATATTTGATGTATTTGCATACATCCAATACACATATTCGGTGTTCTCAAGAATTCTATCAATACTAAAATGAAACGAATTGAACATCACACAAAGAGAAATTGGAGAAAAGCCATCCATATTGGCCATATGATTGACTACTATGACGAGCTTAACCCAAAATTAAGGAAACCAGCAGCAAAATAATACAAGAATTCCCAATATAAGTATAACTGATATACACAGTACGAGAATTTCCTGTCAGTGTTCAACAAAAGAATATCAACACAAAGAAGATTAATATATAGAAATCCCTGTTTGGCATACAAAGAAATGCACACAGAAAAGAAATGAAGAAGGGTGCGGGATGGAATAGGGGAACGCCGGAAGGGGACGATCATCAAGATCGTAAATATTGTGAACATTATGGTTATTTCTGATTAGCAGCAGTTCGGTGGAGTTCAAAGATCCACAAATTCAGATCAAGTCCAAATGAAACGAAGGAGCCAGCAATAGCATGTAATGTTCCCACAATGTGTATATGGTTTATCCAACCATATCTAATTTGGCCAGCTATATCATCTTATAATTTTATTTTTATTATATTTTGTCAATGTGAAATACTCTTTATATTCAAAATATTATTTAATACTGAGACGCATGGAAACGTATCAAAATATTAATATTTTTGAAATAACGTATCGAAAATGCTGTGTCAGTATCAGTGCTTGCTATATAGCCTGTGAGTGATGGTGGAAGTAGGGTTGTCCAAAAAACCCGGCGGTCTGATTGGTCCGGTTCGACCCGATCCGGTCTAAGTAAAAAAAAAAATTGGTCCAAGACAATTTGATCGGACTGGACCAGACTGCTCGGGTTGGATTGGACTTCGGTCCAGGGGCTTAAACCCCTTGGACTGGTTCGGTCAAACCCTTTTTTTTTGTAAATCACCACTACACTCTGTGCTCAGCCACTCACTGGAGTCTGGACATCCTAATGTGCTTTTTAACTTATAGGAATCACTTTTCACTCCTTTAATTTTTTTTACTTTAAGGTAGATGAAACCCGAGCTAAAATATTGCCTCCTAAGAAGGCAAAAAAAAAAAAGAATTGCCGAGACTAATCCAGGTAGTTCGCCGGTCCGGTCCAATCCAACCCGATCTCGAGTTGACCTCCAACCCGGTTTGACCCGATCCTTGGACATCCTAGGTGGAAGAAAGCAAAACTCTTGGAAGGCCCAACCCACAACCCAACCCAAAACAAAACCCAAGCTTGTATTGAATTTGCAGAGCAAGAACGATAAGTCTGGATTAAAGATCAGAGTGGCAAGTGAAGTATGCAGGAGGCAAGCGATGTCTGAGATCGAGCGAGCGAGATAGCAATGTTCTTTTCAATTCTTTTTTTAATTTTCTTCAATGCACACAATCCTAGATGCGACTGACTGATGAGATGGATGCAATATTTAACCCTCTTAACACGTTTGAAAATCTGTCCCTTGCTCCTTCCTTTTTTTTTTTGCTTACGCAAGGTATCCCCACAGCCGTCAGCCATGAGACTAATCCTTCGCCCTACTGTCAGCGCACAAAGCGGTAGAAAGCTGGCCACGGGATACTTTCCATTCACAAGAGTTGGGGATCGAACCCCAACCACTTGCTTAACGGACAAGATGCTGAACCATCACGCCCACCCAACGTGGTTCCTCCTTCCTCTTTCACTAACGGCAGGGATGATTTTATTAAACGGTTGGAAGTTTGAGGACTGGTTTAAAGCTAATCAAAACTTGAGTTGCGATCCAGTTGAAACCTTAGAGACTAAATGATTAAATTTCCCTTAATTCAAATTAAACCAAGACACTTAAAAGGCCTAAGCCCAACACAACAATCCTAAGCCCAAAAAAACTTATGAATAACCTAACGGAAGGGATAAAACATATTACCTCCGGTCCTAAATATAGGATATATTTATAGTACAATTTACACTACAGACTATGTCCTATAAATAGAACCGGAGGAGTAATATTAATACCTATAACAACTATTTTTCATTATTCAGATTTTTTATAAAATAAGTTTTATTTACAATTCATATAGATTTTAAATTATCAAAAACTATTAGAATAAAAAAGTAGACATATATCTTTTGCCTCAACATTTTTAGCAAAATCTTTTGGCACAACATTTGAAAAATGAAATTGTTATGGACAAATATATTGGGCCAGGCAGGTTCCCGGCCCGGTAGGGAGCCCACAGTAAAACCCCCTAATCTACCCAGGTAAATAGGGAACCAGGTAAATGGTCCCCCACTACTCCATCGTGCCTAATATATGCAGGACCGTACATGTAGTGGAGCATAGACCTGGAGAACGTGGGAAGTGCATAACGGCTGAAGGATGGAAACATTTGCATGGGAGTAAAACCCTAGGTAATCCCTATAAATAAGAGATTACCCACCAGGTACACTCTAGACTCTCTCCATTTCCATTACTTATTATTCAGTCACACTGCACACACACCACCCCTTGGGCGAAATGTCTCACCTGTGTTGCATTGTGATTTGAGCTTCCTCGAGGATATCTCCTCCATAGATATCATCGAGCTAGTACCTTCCACTGATACACAATTAGTAGAAGGCTCCTTGATCCAACATAAACCATTCCCAGCTTGCTAGAGCTGGACATCTGTGTTCTACTACAGAACATTGGCGCCGACCGTGGGGACCGTAAACTTCGATTCCCAAAACCACAAAGCCACTGCAGATCTCTGAGGATGGCCGCGAGCACGAGAAGCCGTAGTCACGCTACTCGGCAGGACCAACCGCCGGAAGAACCTCAACGACGTCCACAGTAAGAGCACGTAATCCAATACTCTGACTCGGTAGCTCCAAACCACGGCCATGTAACTACGGAAACCGAGGGCGAAACCGAGGACACAGCCCACTCTCCACACCCAAGTCTGATCACCCGACAAGGGCAGCAGAACATACAGAACCTGAACATCCCTCCCCCTCCATGCGAGTTCCAAGAGATACACCCCGATTCTAGGGTGTTGCACAGCACTTTGGGTTCGCTGATTCTAAGAATGGAGAATATGGAAACTCGCCAGAGACTCCAGAGAGAGGAAGATGCCCGACTCATCCAGGAGAACCTAGATCTCCAAAACGCCGCTTGGCGACAAAAAGAACAAAGGCGGCTACAACAAGAATTGGAGGAGAGAGCAGGGCCAAAGGAGGAGAAGCCAAAGCGGGATGGTGCTGGTACAAGCCGAGAAATGAACTCGACGTCCACTCACACCAGTGAGGAGGAACTTACCGAAAAGGAGGGGGAGGAGGAAGACGTTGTCGCTCATGACCGGGGTAAAATCACCGAAGAAGACCGCCAGGAGATCCTGGCTTTAAAGGAACGGTTAAGAGTGCTAGAAGGTCCCATTCGGGATACCAGAAAGCCCAACCGAACTAATGGCAGGACGATTGCTAAAGTCAATGGACAAGCCGGCTGACCTCCTCTTGCTGACTCGTCTCAGTCGAAAGAAAGACGTTTGTTAGTCAATTCGGCCCCGAACGGACGTGAGGCGAATCCGCCGTTGTTCAATGTAAACACGGCGGGCAAGACAGGACATGAAGGAGACGACCTATTACGCCAGTTTTCAAAGGAAATCATTGCCGCGGCTTATCCTAGGAAACTGGATTCTAGAGAGCTTCCAAAGTACAACGGGAGCCAGGATCCGGTAGTTCACCTTAATAACTTCAAAATGGAAATTGGGGTGAAGGGAATCGTGAGACATGTAATTCCTCGATTGTTTGCAGGAACCCTTCAGGGACCTGCCCAGACTTGGTTTCACTCTTTGCCATTAGATTCTATTCCAGACATGAAGACCCTGGAGTATAAGTTCCTGCTTAATTTCGCTACAAGCCGAAAACAGCCAAAGACCGAGTTCCAGTTGGACCACGTCAAACAATTCTCTAATGAAAGCCTACAAAAATACCTCGACCGATTCAAAGAAACGGCGCTTCAAGTGCCCGGACTAAAGGAAGACGTCCACTTACACTGCGTCATAGCCGGTCTAAATTCCACATCTCGGTTGAAAAAATCGGTAATGAAGAATCGACCTAGTACTCTGACCGAGTTCACAGACCGGTCAAAGACATACCTCGAGCTCGAACAGATGGACATGATGAGTCAGGGGGCAAAAGAGGGAGGCAAAAGTCCACCCCCAGGAGTAGAGAGTTGCAATCCGGTCGTAAGCTGGAATCTCACGGTCGGGGTGGAGGAATAAGGTCGAAAGCAAAAAGGCCAGAAGGGAGATTCAACAGGTACACTCCCCTGAAATTATCCCAGGCCGAGATTTGGCGTGAAGTCTCAACAACCGAGATGAAGAAGGTTGAGAGACCCCGGCCAGTGAGAAGGGAAGCCAGCCTGGATAAATCCCGATATTGTGATTTCCATGATCAGCATGGTCATACCACGGAAAAATGTTGGGATCTCAGGGATGCCATTGAAAAGTTCATCCGGGAGGGGAAGCTCCGCCAGTATGTCATCTAAACACAAGGACGACAAAATAACAAGAGACGAGGCGGGAGAAGCAAAAGCCCACCTCGGCCCGGATAGGAAGAGGCGTGAGCGAGAAAAGAAATCGGCAAACAGCGACGATGAATTCCCTGATCCCAAATATGACTGCAACGTAATCAGCGGAGGTTTTGGAGGCGAGGGTGACTCGCAGAGCCAAAGAAAGAAATATCTAAGGGAAGTTCTCTCAATCAGGGACCGCCCAGCTTTCAAGAATGACGCAGCAAAACCTAAACCCCCGATCCTGAGTTTCACTGATGAGGATCTAAAAGACGTGCCCCCAGGACACCAAGATGCATTGGTCATTACGGGGACCGTGGTCAACTGTTGCGTAAGAAAAATCTTGATCGATAATGGGAGCGCTGTAGACATCATCCTATGGGACGCATTTCAGAGAATGAGGTTCGACCGGAAGATTTAAAGCCTTGCCGAACAACCTTAACCGGTTTCAATGGCGGGATACATGCCCAAAGGGGTATATCGACCTAAAATTGACGCTCGGAACGAAGGGCGCTTTCAAAACGAACGTGTCGGATTCATCGTGGCCGACTTCCCCTCATCTTACAATATCATATCAAGGCATCCTACCATTCACAATCGGGATATCTTGGTGTCTACCAAACACCCGGTGGAAGTTGGTGAATAGAAAAAATCAAATTGTAACGGTCAAGGGAGACCAGAAGGATTCCCGACAGTGCTATTTCGATACGGTCAAGGCGAACAAAGTTGACCCAACATCCCAGAAAAAGAGAGTAGAGCACCTACCAACGAGGAAAAGGGGAAGTCGGTCAACCTCGTGGAGTTAGATTTACGCAAGGAGGACAAGATAAAAAGAACGGAGCGGACGGAGAGGGAGGATTTTGCTTTGGGAACGAACCCGGGCAAAACACCAAAATTGGCAAACATCTAGCCCCATCAATCCGAGCGGGCGGAGACCCGCCTAAAGGACAACAAGGACATTTTTGCTTGGCTTCCATCTGAGATCCCCGGGGTAGACCCCGCGGTTTGCTTTGCCCGGACTTGGCGATTTGCCCAACGTCAACCCCCGTGGCCCAAAGGAAGAGAAAGATTGGGACAGACAGAAAGCAGGCCTTGGAGAAGCACATAGACGAGCTATTGGAAGCCGGTTTCATATGTGAAGTACAGTATACCACCTGGCTATCGAATGTTGTTATGGTCAAAAAGCCTAATGGCAAGTGGCGTGTATGCGTCGATTATAAGGACCTAAATAAGGTCTGCCCCAAGGATTCTTTTCCTATGCCAAGCATAGACCAGCTAGTAGATAGCTCATCTGGCTTCAAATTGCTTTCCTTCATGGATGCATACTCGGGGTACAATCAAATCCCTATGCACGCCGATGACCAGGAAAAGATGGCATTCATCACGGAGAGGGCGAACTACTGTTACAACGTTATGCCTTTTGGTTTGAAGAATGCAGGAGCCACTTACCAGAGGATGATGAACAGGGTTTTCAAAGATCAGTTGGGGAAAAACGTCGAAGTGTATATCGACGACATGATCGTCAAATCTTCGCGGACAAAGGACCATATCCAAGACCTTCAGCAAACTTTCGACAAGCTAAGGAAGTATCGCTTGCGCCTCAATCCGGCGAAGTGTGCTTTCGGCGTTCCGGCGGAAAATTCTGGGATTCTTACTCACCCACCGAGGGATTGAGGCAAACCACGATAAATGTCGGGCCATCTTGGATATGCAGGCCCCCGAACAAGAAGGAAGTTCAACAACTCACGGGAAGGCTAGCCGCTCGACCGGGTTTTTACCAAGGTCAACGAAAACTCTCTTCCTTTCTTTAAGTTACTAAAGAAAGAAACATCGGGAGATTGGAATGCAAAGTGCCAAGAGGCTTTTGCAAAGATCAAGCAATGCCAGGCAACACCACCGGTACTATCTCGCCCGAAGCGCGGGCGGGATTGATCCTATACCTAGCGGTTGGGGATGAGGCGGTCAGCGCGGCATTAGTGAATGAGGAGAAGGACGGTCAAACCCCAGTATACTTCGTAAGCCGAGCTCTGCAAGGGGCCGAGCTGAGATACCAGAAACTGGAAAAGATGGCATTCGCCTACTCATGGCAGCGAGACGACATTGCGCCCATACTTCCGCAGTCATTCCGTGGTAGTACGCACAAACCAACCAATCCTAAGCAAATCCTACATAAGCCGGACTTGGCGGGGAGGATGGCTAGCCGGGCTATTGAATTGTCGAATTTGATATATCCTACGAAGCGCGACATGCGATCAAATCCCAGGCTCTAGCCGACTTTGTGATGGAACTAACCCCGTCTGATATTTCGGAATTGAACGACGATCGCAGACACGACCTAACATGAAGGTTGTTCGTTGACGGTTCATCGAATAAAAAAGGAAGTGGGCGGGAATAATCATCGAGAGCCCGGAAGGAGTCTCTTGGGAGCTTTCCCTTCGGTTTGAATTTGCAACATCAAACAATCAAGCGGAATATGAAGCGCTTATAGCCGGATTACGGCAGGCAAGGGAAAGTAGAGCAAAAAGAGTTCACGTATCTACTGACTCACAGCTGGTTGCATCCCAGATAGAGGGCAAGTACCAAGCTAAAGGCCCGTTAATGGTCAAATATCTGGTAAAAGTTAAGCAGTTGATGGCGGAATTTGATAACGTGGAAGTAGTACATATCCCCCGGGGGGAGAATGTTAGGGCGGACGTGTTGTCAAAATTAGCAAGCACTAAGAACCCCGGAAATCACCGTACCATTGTCCAGCAGAACCTGTTAGAACCAAGCTGCGTGATGATAATCTCGGAGGCAAATGATTGGCGAAAACCAATAGCCGACTACCTTGAAAGGGAATCCTCCCTAAGACACCGACGGTGCCAGGAGAATAGTTAGGACGTCGGCATCGTTCACCATGATTGATGACGAATTATATCGGAAGGGTTTCCATTCCCCGCTAATGAAGTGTCTTGATTCGGCCAAGGCCGACTACGTGCTGTCCGAAATCCATGAAGGAATAAACGGACGCTATATGGGCGCCGGGGGCATTAGCAAGAAAGGCGGTGAGGGCTGGATACTTCGGCCATCTATGGCGAAGGATTCTAAGAAGCATGTGCAAGAGTGCAATAGCTGTCAAAAACAAGCCAGGATCATGCGCACCAACCCGTCGGAGTTAACTAACATGACGGCTCCATGGCCGTTCTATAAGTGGGGATTGGATCTCCTTGGCCCATTCAGGAGGGCCCTAGGACAACTACGTTGGCTTATAGTGGCGGTAGATTACTTTAGCAAGTGGATAGAGGCAGAACCATTGGCAACGATTACCTCGGCACGAGTACAAAAGTTCTTTAACCGAAATATTTTATCTCGGTTTGGAATCCGGCGAAATTGTCACGACAATGGAACCCGGTTCACCGATAAGGGTTTCCAAGACATGGTTGCTTGACCTCCACATCATTCACCATTTCGCATCGCCGAACATCCACAATCCAACGGCCAAGCCGAGCGGCTAACAAGGTTATCTTGGACGGATTGAAGAAGAGGATGGAAGACGGTGATTCAAATGGGTGGAAGAGCTATACCCGGTCCTTTGGGGACTCGAACCTCGATCCAATCAACAACACGGAGACCCCGTTTAGGTTAACCTATGGGTGCGAAGCAATGATACCCATTGAGATCGGTGAGTCATCTTGGAGGAGGGTTAAAGCCCTACAAGAAGAAGAGGACAACAACCGATCAATCGCGGTGGAATTGGATCTCGTGGACGAGGTCAGGGTGAAAGCACATTGCCAAGAGCTAGCCGCCAAGCAGCTTCTCGCTAACAGGTACAACCAAAAAGTGGTACCGCGCGCATTTAAAAAAGGTGACCTCGTCCTTAGGCGAGCTGATATAGGCAACAAAAATGCCGACCAAGGCAAACTTGCACCAAATTGGGAGGGTCCCTATCGAGTTACAGAAAATTGCGGAAAAGGGGCCTACAAGCTGGAAACCCTAAAGGAGAAACCCATAAAGCGGACATGGAATGCTGATAAACTCAAGACCTATTACAGCTAGCATGTTTCCTCCTCCACTTCATCTTATGCCTTCTTAAGGAAGTAATGTACGGATAGCCGTTAAGGACAACTTTTCAATGAATTTCGGGTCATGAAACCCGTTTTCAACAATGTTGACTGTATTACGATTGCTAAAGCCGGACGCGCATTAAAACATGTAGGAGTCAGAGGCACTCTAGCTCGGCTCCAGAGACTATGTTCCAATTAAAACATGTAGGAGTCAGAGGCACTCTAGCCCGGCTCCAGAGACCATGTTCCAATTAAAACATGTAGGAGTCAGAGGCACTCTAGCCCGGCTCCAGAGACCATGTTCCAATTAAAACATGTAGAAGTCAGAGGCACTCTATCCCGGCTCCAAACACCAAGTTCCAATTAAAACATGTAGGAGTCAGAGGCACTCTATCCCGGCTCTAGAGACCATGTTCCAATTAAAACATGTAGGAGTCAGAGGCGTTCTAGCCCGGCTCCAGAGACCATGTCACAATTAAAACATGTAGGAGTCTGAGGCATTCTAGCCCGGCTCCAGAGACCATGTCCCAAAAAGGGTGAATAAACCCGTGTGGATTCATGGTTGACGAACCAGTTTCCATCGGCACATTCGCGAAAGGATGGCATGAACGCTTGATTAAATATCCAGCTTTCAAAGACCACGCCTTTAAGAAAACATGTAGGGATTAGAGGTATTTTAACCCAATCCTATGAGCGTATTGATATCAAAATGCAAAAGAATTCATGGACAAGAACCAGTTTTCAATGACATTTTTGATCAACGGAACGGAAGATGTGTTCACCATTTCGGAAGAAGTTCGAAAAATAAAACACTAATATTAATCAAATCATACAAATCATATTTACAAGCCAGTCACTACCACGGCATCAAAAAGAAGGCCTAAAAGGCGGGAAGTCATAAAACAACCAATCCGCCGAGGTGTACCACGAGCTCGGGGAAGACGGGGCGGGGCTGGTTCCTCATCTTCTTCTTCATCTTCGGCCCCGGAGGTATCGGCTGTCCTTTATCGTTGACATATGATTCGTAGTTGAGGCCGACGGGTTAAGGGTGAGGCCGGGATTAAGGACGCGAATTTGCGCAACGGCGTTGTCAAACGAGAAAACCGCTGCATCAGCATACTCTGTCAACCCCACCTTGGCCTGACCTAGTTCAACCTCCTTGGCCGAGAGCTCACCTTCCTTAGCCGCAAGCAGGGCTCTATAATGTTCGGCGTCGGACTGAGCTTTATCCACGGCCCTTTGACCGTCCGCATGAAGATCTTCCAAACGACGGACATCCAGCTCTGCCGCCAACAGCTTCTCCTCCGTCTTTTTCAGGTCGGACCTAGAGGTTTTGAGTTCCTCATCCAAGGTCCTCTCCTTAGAGATGGAGGACTTAAGTTCTTCTTCCCGCTTGTCCTTGGCGGCACCGCAAAGAGGAGAAGTTCTGTTGTAACTGGGCATTCACCGCCGTAAGGGCTGACAGGTTAGCAACGGCTCTATTCCTGTCCTCGGCAATCTTAGCCACCTCGAAGGTTTGTTTCAGAGCAGCATTCTCCTTCTGCAGCGCAACCAGCTGAGCATACGCCAGCCCGTATTTTATCTTTACAATGGCATAAGAGCGAATCAAGGAAAGACCGCGGTAGCCCTCTAATTGCATGTGATTCAGCATCCTCTTGGTAGGCTCGCTCAGGCCAGATGCGTCGTGAAGAAAAGCAGGAGGTCTCATCACATCTAAAACTTCCTGGCTCAGTCCAGCCCTCCACAAGGCGCCCTCAGGAAGATTAGTCACCGAAAGATTGCTCAGAACCGAGGTCTCCGCCGAGGTAGTAACCTCCGGGGGAGGCATGAGAAGAGCAGGCGAACCCTCAGGAACCGGCATCTCGGTGGCCCCCCACAACGTCTTTGCCCTTGACCTTCTTGCGGGCGGCATTTCCTTCGGCGATCTCGACGAGGCTAGCCGCTTTGGGAAACGCTTTCGGGGGCGATGGGTCGTTGGCCGGGATAGCGGGGCCTTCTCCCGCTATCCGGGAGCGATTTTTGAAAACGCTTAGTTGCTTGGGTCTACCCATAGCTCGGCCTGCAAAAGAAAAAGATATCAGAACAATAAGAGGGAAACAAAAAGCAAATCAGCCAAGTATCAATAAATTCATACTCGTGGTAGGCTTCCGCCTAACTAAAGGCGTGGTAATGTACTTGGCCGGATCGAGGGGATCATCTAGAGACCCCACATATTCCAAAAGTCTCAAAAGGGTATCTTCCTCATCATCCGAAAAACTCATAGCTTGCGGAACATAATCGTCAGGCCCCAAGGTATGGTGGTGCGTTGACCAGTAAAGGGGAAATCTTTCCTCGGTTTCCCCAGAGTCGGTCCTCCTCACAAACCGGGGAGCCCGGCTGGGAGAGCCTCGACCTTGACGAAGGCGGATTTGAAATTTTTCCATGACTCACGGAAAGGCCGAAAGAGCCTCGATCGCGGATGCTTCGGAGAGTGGTCCACCCAAACCACTTCGTCGATTCGATCGTCGGATGCCGGTCTCCAAGGGAGAAAGAAGGACATAAAGACCGGCACGCTACAAACAAAATCCTTCTCCGCGCACAAGTTCTCAAATGCAACGGAAAACGCCCGGCCGTTAGGATGAAGTTGGGAGGGCGAGGTGCAAATGACTCAATAACTCGATCGAAAGTCGGAAAAGGGAAACCTCACCCCCAAAAGAGTGATAACATCCCGGTAAATAAAGAAGAAGTGACAGCTCTTCTCCTCTGAGCGATCGACGTCCACTTATTCAGATTTGCTAGGCAACCGCAGGACATACCCTACCCCGTCCCCAATCCCGAGTTGAAGGAGGTCTTTCGATGTCAGGGAATTCTTCACACCGAGTAACCTTGCCGCTTACGGCCGGGGTTAACTCGGGAGAAATGGGGAAGGGTGGAAGTGCTGGACTCTTCATTCGAGGACCGGGCCGGGCAGGGTTGGTGTGATGAAGCCATGAGCACCTAGATATAAAAATAAAATAAGGTCAGAAAGGGGCCAGTGAAAGTGTTTTCCCGAATAGGGGATTTAGAACTACAATGGGACAGGGTGAAAGAACGGCCGATGAATCTTTTGAATAAATGTTTCGTCTCCGTCAAATGTTTATTCCCGTCTGACAGCACCTTCTCGGGCCTGGGATAGTTCCTGGGTTTTCTGAAAAGTATCGGTAAGGAAGGATCTGTGTCGGGACCTAAAGGAAGAGTTTTTGGCAAAGAACTTCCGGTTTTACAGACGAACGGAAAGGCTCGAGCCATTATGAACACCTAGAAAAGGGGAACAGAAACTAAAAACCCACCCAACAAGACCCAGAAATACAGTAAAACCAATAGCGCGATAGAAACCCGGAAGCGCAACAACCCATCGGAGTTAACTCAGAGAGAACCGCATGCATGATAGTGAACCTAAAAAGAAGCAAAAAAGCAAGCAATCACAGGGCAAGCGTTAATACCTGGTGAAAGGAAGAGATGCAACAAGAGTGAAGGCGAAAGACGCTATCTTGGATGCGAAGTAAACTCCTGAAGCCGATGAATAGTCAAAAATGTCGAGTGAGACTGGCAGTTTTGAAAAGGAAATATATATAGACGTTTGGAATTTGAAACGCCAAGGGTCGCGACGACGTTAATTTCTACTAACGAAGTTAGAAACCCTAGGACAAGCAGCGGGCCAAGGAAACGTTTCGGGGGAAACGACGTGAGCATTAAATGCGCACAGAAACCAAAGGCTGCGGTAGCGGCGGTCCATAAGAATGACGCTTGAATACTAGGGAAAGGTCGAAAAAGTTGGCATGTGGATCGACCCTACGGACGGATTGGAGGGCGGTTTGCTCAAAAATCAATCCTTGAGGGCGGTTAATTTTAACTTAGCCCGGATTGGAGGGCGGTTTGCTCAAAAAATCAATTTGTTCTTGAGGGCGGTTAATTTTAACTTAGCCCGGATTGGAGGGCGGTTTGCTCAAGAAATCAATCCGTTCTTGAGGGCGGTTAATTTTAACTTAGCCCGGATAGGAGGGCGGTTTGCCCAAAAAATCAATCCGTTCTTGAGGGCGGTTAATTTTAACTTAGCCCGTATTGGAGGGCGGTTTGCTCAAAAAATCAATCCTTGAGGGCGGTTAATTTTAACTTAGCCCGGATTGGAGGGCGGTTTGCTCAAGAAATCAATCCGTTCTTGAGGGCGGTTAATTTTAACTTAGCCCGGATTGGAGGGCGGTTTGCCCAAAAAATCAATCCGTTCTTGAGGGTGGTTAATTTTAACTTAGCCCGTATTGGAGGGCAGTTTGCTCAAGAAATCAATCCGTTCTTGAGGGCGGTTAATTTTAACTTAGCCCGGATTAGAGGGCGGTTTGCTCAAGAAATCAATCCGTTCTTGAGGGCGGTTAATTTTAACTTAGCCCGGATGGGAGGGCGGTTTGCCCAAAAAATCAATCTGTTCTTGAGGGCGGTTAATTTTAACTTAGCCCGTATTGGAGGGCGGTTTGCTCAAGGAATCAATCCATTCTTAGGGGCGGATAACCATAGCTTAACCCGGATGGGTGAACGGCTAATTTTATTTCAGCGCTTCAACAGTCATGCACCCAAGAGTCCAAAGTAAAGAACGAGCGATGCGAAAAGGACGAAAAGGGAAATCCAGCAGTGTACAGAAAATACTTTCCATTGATAAGTGAATAGTTTACACAACATTCATACAGGAAAGTAAACGAAACTGTACACTAATAATAAAAAAGACACAAAGTCTTGAGGCAAGGGGCTCGTTGCCACGAGCAGAAGAGGGGAATGAAGGACTCGCCGCGTGACAAAGCCCCGAGCGCATCGGCGAGACCCTTGTGGGATGTTTGGATACGGTGGACCTATTGGCCCACCGTTGGCGTCTAGAACCCTAACCATGGCATACCCATGGCACGACGGCTGCTAGTCCAGGCCAACCCACACAAGAATCTCCGTGGGTGTCCACCGGAGCATGTCTGAGATCCCAGTGGAAATATTTCGCCAGGCAGGTGAAGATTGGGAAATACTCCCGGAACTCCAGACGTCCGATGGAGGTTATGGATGAAGATTGGCAAATACCCCGAAATTTGCTTGCGACGGTTAACACAGTGGTATAAGGATTGATACTCGCTTCTTCTTCCTTACTTTTCGCCCACTCATCAAAAGAACCATTTGAAGGAATGACAAGGGCTGCGCAACCGGACCCCCGGCATCAGCGATTCTGCTTGCCCAAAGTGAAATTTCATCATGTGGAATGGAGCAAAAAGGATGAATATGCAAAGGCTTATATAGAGAGGCCCGTCCAAACGGCATGACTATTTAATGCCCTATTCATACTAATCTCCATGAAAGACGCAACCGTCGGACAATCAATACCATCTTTATTGAAAAACGCAAGCGCCGCGGCAGAGTAAATGCTTCAAAACGCGCATATTGGGGACAGGAAGGGCCACATTGGGAAGAAGCGCATATATTCAATGCGCACGACATTCAATAAGGATTGTTACCAAAAAGGCAGTGAATCTGTATCCCTAGGAGGATCAAATCACGCCTGAGTAACGCCGTCTGATACTTACGTACCCTTTATAATAACCAATATTGGGGGCCACACGTGGGAGAAGCTCATGATCTGGCTAGAGTCGAGTCATAAAGAAACAAGGTCAATCTCGGTTATCATAAAAACCATAAAGACGGCTATGATGAGCCAACCCGCCAAGAGAAGGCAGCCTATGACTCAGGAGACAGACGAGGAGGCGGCGGGGGCCCTAAGGGATTCGTACAAAGCTCGAACTCGGATAAATGATGACCGGGCTGTTGACAAAGAGAGCGGTGGGAAGAACGAGCAGGGAGGTAGCCCTAAGGGATTCGTACAAAGCTCGAACTCGGATAAATGATGACCGGGCTAGTCAACGCGCTAATCTCGGCACGTCAGAAGCCTGCCATACCGAGCTTGGGGGCAAGCACATGGACAAATATATTGGGTCGGGCGGGTTCCGGCCCGGTAGGGAGCCCACAGTAAAACCCCCTAATCTACCCAGGTAAATAGGGAACCAGGTAAATGGTCCCCCACTACTCCATCGTGCCTAATATGTGCAGGACCGTACATGTAGTGGAGCAGAGACCTGGAGAACGTGGGAAGTGCATAACGGCTGAAGGATGGAAACATTTGCATGGGAGTAAAACCCTAGGTAATCCCTATAAATAGGAGATTACCCACCAGGTGCACTCTAGACTCTCTCCATTTCTATTACTTATTATTCAGTCACACTGCACACATACCACCCCCTGGGCGAAACACCTCACCTGTGTTGCATTGTGATTTGAGCTTCCTCGAGGATATCTCCTCCATAGATATCATCGAGCTAGTACCTTCCACTGATACACAATTAGTAGAAGGCTCCTTGATCCAACATAAACCATTCCCAGCTTGCTAGAGCTGGACATCTGTGTTCTACTACAGAACAGAAATATATATATATATTGATGATTTGTAAACGGTACAATTTTAGGGTACGTGAAGCTATTTATAGAGACCGCCAAGTTATTTGGTTTTTCCCCACATTTTTACCAACGCCAGGACATTTGGATATAATGTCTCAGTATTGATCACACTAAACCATGTTTCATGTTAGTGGATAACATTAAATCCCATCTGTGCGTGAGAGAGAGAGCCATATACAAGGATTTTGTTTTTAGAACCTAGATGGTATTTATTCCCTCGGTATTCAAAAGGGAGTAAAGAAAATGAGAAACAAACTCCTCAGAGCCTGAAAGACTGAGAAACATGATAGAGAGAAACTCCTAGCTTTCCCTTACTAGTCTGAAGAAATCAAAGGCTCCAAAAATTAGGCAGGCTACTTGTACTGAAGATGATATGATCCTGTTTACAGAGGCAGTCAATTGGTCATGGTGAGTTAGGATAAGCATATGATAAACTGACAAAGATGATAATGTGAAGAAAAAAAATGAGAATTTCATAAATCACTTATTCACCGTAAAACTATAACTAATTTTTATGTTCATGTTTTCTTTCCATGTTTGAATTGAATAAAAAATGTTCCAATTTAGTGAATCCACAGCTGACAAGAGTCCAGTGCAAGATCATGGCCTTCCTTAAATACTTGCAAAAACTGAGTTATACGCATCAAGAGGCACAACTTGTAAACTCAACATGTAGAAATCTTGTTTAGAATTGAAAAAATAACAATAAGTTGGCTAAGATATTATGAGCCACTTATTCTTTATTGTTTACTCTTTGTAAGTTGCTCTCTCTCACCCCAACACACAAACAATGAAATGACTCACTCAGGTGGAGCTAAGCTGAGCCTCGCAAATACACTCTCCTCTTATTTCATTTCTCAACATAAACATACAAATTAATGCATGGGCTTTGAGTTTAGATGGCTATGATACCCCTGGAAGCCACTATAAAGGCACTTATTCATTTGCTTATGAAAATAAATAATCAATTAAACTGCATACAGTAATTTACCTGGGGTGCGTGTATCATCAAATACATCACCACCATATTCTAAAATTTTACTCCAAGGGATATTCCGGTTTTCCTTTAAGAATTTTAAAACTCCTTCCTGCAAAGTATGAACCAAAGTAGGCTATGGATTCAGGGAAACAAGCGTCTTTACAACATGATTTCCATGAATAAAAACACAATCATCTCTTTTCCTTTTGTGTCATAATTGATTGTACTGATCATCTTTGTTTCAACAAACTGAGGTTCAGAACAATTTCTGAACAATAACACGTACACACGGGATGGGTCAAAATAGCACAAATCTTGGTTTGTTCCGCACAAGAACATCAGTGTTTGGGAATCATAAAATACAAATCCATCAACTATACAAGTAAGTTCAAAAGTAGAAACATAAAACTGGATTGATTAAAGTTTACCAGTCAAATGAGTGTATGAATTTTGAACTCACGCCATTCAGATAAAATCATGAGGGGTAAAAGAATTGTCCAGGGCTGTTGAAAGGGCATATTCATTATGCTTTATTCATTCTTGTTTCAATCCTTAGTCTTAAATTAGCAAGGAATTCATCAACATGCATGTGACCTGTCCATGCCGTCAATTATCTCTCATAAAATGAGTGAGTCCCACCATACCGAGCTCTTGATTAAACCAATTGTAACACCCCAACGCCTCGCTCTTGATATTGTCAGTTTTGGGGCCTATCACCCCCTCACGGCTTTAAAACACGTCGAGAAGGAGAGGTATCCAGACCCTTATAAGGATCTTTCGTTCCCCTCCCCAGAGTATGTGGGACATAACACTCTACCCACCTTTGGGCCCAGCGTCTTCGCTAGCACATCAGCCAGGCTCGGGTCGATGTGGGCTGATTTGCCAGCGAGGATGCTGGGCCCAAAGGTGGGTAGAGTGTTATGTACCACATCCCCTAGGGAGGGGAACGAAAGATCCCTTATAAGGGTCTGGATACCTCTTGTAACATCCCATTTTCAAAAGCAGTATAATTTTTTTTTCATCAGAGTAGAGCATCGGAGCAATTGAGTAACTGATACATTTATTCAAATTGCCGTAAGTCCGGCTGATTTACTGAGACGGTACATTGACCGAGAGTTTTCAAAAATGAATAACAACGAAAGAAAGTCTTCATAGGGTCTCTGTGCGCTTTGCTCGCCTTTTCTCCTCGGTTCTCCCGAACTGACGCTATGATAAGAGCTGAGGTTCAATGCACATTGAACCTCAGGTAACGGTTAACCTCATGCTTAAATATGACAATATATACACGACAACGGCAATCAATACAACAGTCCACAATAGATGTATGATTAAAAATACATAACCACGTATGTAAGATAATAACCACGTATTTAACATAACCACGTATGATCTGACAAAGAATAATAACCTCGTATGTGACATAACCACGTATGTGACATAACCACGTATGCTACAACAACAAACAGAACACAACAAACATATATAATCATACAATAACCATCGAGTTAGTGTTACGACGTGAACGTACCTTTTTTGGCGGTACAATGTAACTTTTACGGAAAAACGTGAAATTCGACAAATGGGAAAAAACAAGGTATGACGGCGGCACAACAAATGGCTCGATTAGCTCGAGATATCCTATAAGGACAACGTTTATCAACATTTGGCATCATAACAGGCCATTTGGGTGAAAATTACTATTTTGCCCCTAGTACCCCTATTTGGCGGAATTTCGCCGAGCTTATTTTTTTAAGCTCTATCTCTCCGGAATTTTGACATCTTTTCCCTTATCATATTTTCGAAATATATATCATATTTACCCCTAAATATGATATCTAGACTATCTTGAAAAATTAAAGATAAATCTAGCATTCCTACTATATCTACCGAAAGAACTACAAACTAAAGATCGGGGACCGAAGAACTTACCCGGACTTTGCTCGGACTTTCTCCGAGCTTCTCTCTCTAACTTCTCTCTAAGAGGCAGATTTTTGGTGTGAGAAATGAAGAAGAGGAGCTTGGTATTTATAGAAGAGACGGATGGCGAGAACGGTAAATAATTCGAACTTGATCTTGACGAATATGGGCGTAGGATCGCATTTTGAGGACAAAACACTCTTGGCCCTCCATTTCTTGTACAGACCTCCCCCTCTCCAATAGTCAACAAAATGATGTCATCTTGATGGTGACATCCGAGCCCGTGCACCGATAAAGTTTCGATCGGTGTCCGAAACGCGTAATCTTGACGAATCGCGAAATCTTGTGACGAGTTTGAAGTTTCTTTCTTTCTCATTAGGAATATCTAGTTTAACTTAGATTTCGGTCCCTTACGGGTTCCAACACCCAGTTGAAGTTTTCTCGAAAACGTGTCCGAACACGTCCGGTGTCGGAAATCGCTTTCGGAATCATCAATCTCTGGATAATAATTCACGATTCCAAATATGTCCAGATAATTATAAACTCATCTCTAGATGTTGAGTTATAATTATTTTCTTCAAATCAAAATGTGAATATATGCATTTTTCCCTATTTCGTCTTATTAGGCAAATGCGCTACTACCTCGGAATTAACTTCCTAAGAAGAAGTCACTTGAAGGTAAAAACTCACTGATCAATATTTTACCTTGACTTTGGAATTCCTATTCCTGGTTCTCTAGATAGGATCCGTTTCCTATTTATTCCATTACTATTCACTATATTATATAATAATACAATTTTACAAAAATATCATGATATTTATTATTATTTTTTCTTTTATTTTTTATTTATTTTTCTAAGCATAAAATATTTTTTTTTTTATTTTTTTTTTATTTATTTAATAATTTCGAATTTCTCCAATTAAAAATAATTATTTAAATTATTTTTAATTCATTTACTTTATACCTTAATTATCCCATTAATTACCAGATTAGCCACTTACTAATTTTTGATAATTTTCTTAATTAGGATAAATCATTATCTCACAACTATTTTACTTACATTGGTATTTTATATCCCATGTAAAATATTAAAAATCATGGGGTCACTTATGATCCCAAAATAATACTTAATTTTGCCTCATTATTTTTCAAGGGAAATTATCCCCAAAAATTCCTAAAATTAGAACAACATACTTTCTAATTTTTAACAAATATTTAATTGCCTCCTGGGATTTATCATAATATTTTTAGGCCATTTAATGCCTCAAAAATACATTTTATGGATTTTAGCTCTTTATCTCTCCTAATTTCCATAGAAATTACCTTAGAAAATAAGATAATTATTACTTCTTATTTGAGACCACATATTCACCTATTTTCAATAGGTATTATTTATCGAAATATAATATTCCAGATAAATAATTACCCTATTACACCTCTCCCTCTCGACACGTTTTAGATAGGCCCCAAAGCGGACAATATTGAGAGCGAGGCGTTGGGGTGTTACATCTAAGATCGAGCGAGTAAGCGACATTTTTTTCGATTCTTTTATTTTTTTAAATTTTCTTCGAGTTAAAACTTTAAGAACTAAATGATTAATTTTCCGTAAATTCAAAGCGCAACACAACAATCCCAGGCCAAAAAAAAAAAAACACACGAATTACCTAATAGAAGGAATAAAACACACGAATTACCCATAATAACTACTTTTCATTATTCAGATTTTTTATAAAATAAGTTTTTTTACAATTCACATACATTTTAAATTATTAAAAACTATTAGAATAAAAAAGTAGACATATATCTTTTGCCACAACATTTTTTTAAGCACAATCTTTTGGCACAACATTTGAAAAATGAACTATATATTGATGATTTGTAAACGGTACAGTTTTAGGGTACGTTAAGCTATTTGTAAAGACTGCCAGGTTATTTGGTTTTTCGCCACATTTTACCAACGCCAGGACATTTGGATATAATGTCTTACTATTGATCACAACAAACCATGTTTCATGTTAGTGGATAACTTTAAATCCCATTTGCGTGTGAGAGAGGGAGCCATATACAAGGGTTTTGTTTTTAGAACCTAGAAGGTGGTATGTATTCCCTCGGCATGCAAGAGGGAGTAAAGAAAATGAGAAACAAACTCCTCAGAGCCTGAAAGACTGAGAAAACATGATTGAGAGAAACGCCTAGCTTTCCCTGAGTCTGAAGAAATCAAAGGCTCCAAAAACTAGGCAGGCTACTTGTACTGAAGATGATATGATCCTGTTACAGAGGCAGTCAATTGGTCATCGTGAGTTAGGATAAGCATATGATAAACTGACAAAGATAATTGTTAGAAGTATAGGGTGATTAGTTGAATAGTTGGTTAAGGCCTTATTAAATAAAGGGTTTAGATATTGTGCTTTAGTGTGTGTTGGGTGTGGAATCCTCACCATATACTCCAATACAATGTTAACAAATATGATTGAAGAAGAATCAAGATGAAGAATCATGTATTATTACAAAAGAGCAACATGTTCTTACAATGAGTAACTTTTTTGGGTTGACTCTAAAACCTATAAAAAAAACCATGTTAACTTCTTTTTATAGAGAGACCAAATTAACTCTCTCTTAAAGGGAGACCAAGTTAATTCCCTCTCTACACATGGTGAGGATTTCATATCCAACACACACTAAAACACAATATCTAAACCGGCAAAAGCACCAAAATAGTTCTTTTTAAAAAAAAAAAATTACCAAATTGATGCACTTTCCAAACTATTTACCAAACTAATACTTACATCACCGATCACGCTGGCAAGGACGACGCTACTGTGCAGTAACGTTGACAACTCTCACGCTATTAGTGGCGTGTGGGACCCACACGCCACTAGTGACGTGTGGGACCCTCACGCCATTAGTGGCGTGAAGGTCTCTCACGCCACTATGGCGTGAGAAATTGACGCCGTGTGGGGTCAATTTACAAAAAATAATAATAATCTAATTTTATAATTATATTCAAAATTATAAATAATAAAAATGGTAAAAATAATTGTAATTAATAATTAAGGAAATTAAAATATCTAAAATTTATTATAAATTTTAGGATATAAGACTAACTAATAAATTAATTAATTAGCGAATTTATCATAAACCTTAAGATAGATGACTGATTATTTAATATTTTGTACATTAACAATTTGATATATAAAGTACCCTAAGATAGATAAGATAAGCTTAAATAGAGAATAATAATTAGTCAAATAATTAATTCACTAATTAATTAGTTAGAGAATAATTACTAAAAATAGCTAATTATTCTATTTTAGGGTACTCTTTTTATTATTTAAGCTTATCTTATCTATCTTAGGGTACTCTATAAATACTAATATACAACATATCTTGGAGATAAGCTATATATCAGTATTTATAGAGTACATAAGATAAGCTTAAATAATAAAAAGAGTACCATAAGATAGAATAATTAGCTATTGTTATTAATTATTCTCTAACTAATTAATTAGTGAATTAATTATTTGACTAATTATTATTCTCTATTTAAGCTTATCTTATCTATCTTAGGGTGCTTTATATATCAATTTGTTAATGTACAAAATATTAAATAATTAGTCATCTATCTTAAGGTTTATGATAAATTAATAATTAATTAATTTATTAGTTAGTGTTATATTCTAAAATTTATAATAAATTTTAGATATTTTAATTTCCTTAATTATTAATTAAAATTATTTTTACCCTTTTTATTATTTATAATTCATTAGAATTATTATTTATAATTTTAAATATAATTATAAAATTAGATTTTTCTTTTTTTAAAAAAAATTGACGCCGGAAGGCGTCAATTTCTCACGCCATAGTGGCGTGAGAGACCCTCACGCCACTAATAGCGTGAGGGTCCCACACGCTACTAAAGCTGGCGTGGCATATTCCAGCGCCACTGATGGCGCAAGTCATCAAACGTGTCCAACTGCATTAGTTTGAAAAGTGCATCAATTTGGTAATTTTTTTTTTAAAAAAAGCACTATTTTGGTGCTTTTGCCTATCTAAACCCTTTATATAATAGGGTCTTAACCAACTATTTAACTAATCATCCTTTACTTCTAACCATAATAATGTGAGGAAAAAAAAATGAGAATTTCATAAATCACTTATTCACTGTAAAACTATAACTAATTTGTATGTCCCTTTTTTGTTTCCATGTTTGAATTGAATAAAAATGTTCCAATTTTCAAGCAAAGCAAAGTTATTGTTGCAAGAAAAAACTATCCAAGTAATAGATCTAATATGGGATGGAAACATGGGATGGATGTTGATGTGAATGGCAAAAAAGTGAAGCGTAGTTATTGTGAAAAAATTGTTAATGGTAGTATTTATAGATTCAAAAATTATCAGCATGCACTAAAATAAATATTGAAGCTTGTGGCAATGTTCCTGAAGAAGTAAAGACATCAATACTGCAGCTTGTTTATATATGATGCAAAGTGTGCTTCATCTAAAAGGAAAGAACAATGTGTTGATATCAATGATTAATATAATCAAGGTGTACATGCACAAGTTGAGTCTTAAAATTCAGAGAAAGCGCTAATGAATTTCTTGAGGAAAAAAAAATAGCAAAGGGGTAGGCAATACACAATCAACCATTAATAACATATTTAAGAGAAACTTGAGGGAAGAGGCTTATCAACAAGTAGCTCGATTTTTTTATACAAGCGTTATACATTTTAATTGTATAAAAAATCCCAAATTTACAAAGATGTGTGAAGTTATAGGAAGATTTGGTCAAGGATTTAAGCCTCCTTCTTATCATGAGATCAGAGAAAAATATTTAAACTTGGAATTAAAAAACACATAGGCTTGCTTGAAAACTTTAAGAGTAAATGGACAATAAGAAGTTGTTCCATAATATCTGATGGGTGAATTGATAGAAAAAGGCGTTCAATTTGCAATTTCCTAGTGATAGTCCCAAAGGGACATTATCTTTATATTCATTAGACAATTTTGAAATTTCTAAGACGGTTGATAAAGTATTTGAGATGCTTGATGAAGTTGTGGAAAAAATATGGTGCAAATAGTAACTGACAATGCTGCAAATTATAAACCTACTGGGCAAATGTTAATGGAGAAAAGAAAACATTTGTATTAGACTCCATGTACAACCCATTGTATTGACTTAATGTTGGAGGACTTTGAAAAAAATTAGATTGCATAAAGAAACCATTAGCAGGGGTAGAAAAATCACAACATATATTTATGCAAGATCAATGTTCATTAGCCTTTTGAGAAAATACTAAGGTTATTAAAACCGGACCGGTCACTGAACCGGTCGGGGTACTGGGTCAAGGGTCAGTGGGTCAGACCGAAGTCAAACCGGAACTAAACCAGGGCCAAACTGGTGAGAAAGTTAAGATTTCAAAGTTATTAATATGAAATTGTAAAGAAAATAATTCTTTTTAATAACCTTGACTGAAATATTAACATTAACTTAATAGTTTTTAAATTTTATTTTTTGATTTCAGATGTTTTTTTATCCACCGTTTTATCATTTCCAAGACCTTTTGTCATTTCCATGATTTGAGCATTCCCAAGTCTGCTCACTTCTCCATAGTCTTATACTCTATAGTCTATCTCTTGAAAAATCATTCTCTCCTTCTCTCTTTGTTCAGCCGCATCACCTTTTTCTTTTTTTTTGTTTCTTTAAAGTTCAAACCTTTACCCATATTCTTCTCTCCTTCGTCTGTCACTCTCTTGCTCTCTTCCTCATTTTTCTGTTTCCTTCTCTCTTTCTTCAGCCCCATCGCCACTTCCCCCTCGCTTCCGGTGCTCTTCTACGCCGTGTTCAACGACTCCACGCACCTTTTCACAACATCGTCGATGTACGTGAAGTCAAGCGCAATCTTCAGATCTGGAAAATATAGCTATGGCAAATGGAGAAACTGTGGACAAGTAAAACTTGGATCTGTTTCTCATCAGCCTCTCTCTCTCTCTCTCTCTCTCTCGCTCGGAGCACTCCATCTCTGTCTGTAAGACGTTTTTGGAGGAAAAAAGGACTCCAACCCGGTTTCCTATGACAGACCGGACCAGTCTCACGGCCGGTTCGCTGGTTTTCGGTCTGAACCGGCCGGTCCGGGTTTCATAACCATTCAAAATACACAAATGGAAAATAATTAATCAGGCCTGCTGCAACTCAATTTGCCACTACATATATAACTTTGTTATGTCTCAATGAGCACAGAGCACCCCTAGTAATTTTGTTTAGTTCTCAAACTGGAAGGATAGCAAATTTTTATCTACCAAAGATGAAAAATAAGTAGCAAAAAGTGTGATGGATAATAATTTGTGGAAGAATATTGTGACATGCTTGAAAGATGCTGCTCTTCTTGTTGAAGTTCTTCACTTAGTAGATTCAGAAGAGAAACCAGCTATGAGATTCATATATGAAGCCAGGGAAAGTGTGAAGGAAAAGATCAAACAAAATTTTAATAGTGTTAAAAATAGGCAAGTATTAAATTAAATTTGTGTACTTAATTTTATTATGCAAGTTTTATGTTTTTTATAATTTGATTTTTTTGGTGGAAGAATGACTTTTTTTTTTATTGACCGTGATTTGTGATAGTTATGAGTTTATATGGAATATAATTTATGAAAGGTGGTAAGATCAACTATATAAGCCTTTACATGCAGCGTCATACTACCTCAATCCTCATTTCCATTATGACATTAATTTTAAGCCTCATTGTATGATTAAACAAGGGTTATATGATTGTTTGTGAAAGATGGTTGGGGATCAAGATGAGCTTACCAAAATTGAGCTTCAATTGATTGACTTTCATAATGCAAGATATATGTTTGGGCGTGAAACTACACAAGCATTAAGAAAAAAAAACTACCTCTAGCAGAATGGTGGGATTCTTACGAAGATGGATATCCAGAACTTAAAAAAATTGCAATTCGTATTCTTAGCTTATGTTGCAGCTCTTCTGGTTGTGAACGTAATTGTAGTGCTTTTGAGATGGTAAGATTTTTACTTTTTTTAAAAAAAAAGATTGCAACGTAACTTTTCTTGAATGTTAGAATAATAATGAAGTTTTTTTTTTCCTTCATTTTTTTGGGTAGTGCTTTTGAGGTGAATGATTTGGTATTTATCATGTGCAATTTAAAACTCACAAGGAAGCAAAAGAGTAGAGCTTTCAATTATGATTTTGATGATATATATTTTGATAATGAATGGATTACTAAAGGAAGGATAGATGGAAATGTTGTGGAGGAAAATGATGATGAGGTTCTTCAACCTCATGAAATTAATGAGAATATGACTAATCCATTATTTGGTGTTGACCTTAATGTTGATTTTAACATTGATGATGTTAGGGCAAATTATAATGATGATTATGATGCGGGTGATGCAAATGGAGATTATAATGGTGAAAGCGAAGAATTAGAAGACAATTGAAATAATGATAATCCAACATTTGAAGATCTTTGTTGAATTTATAATTATTCTTATTTAATTATGTTTAGTGATGACTTTATATTAGTACATAAATTTCATATAAATTTTTATGTTAAGTATGATAAATTATGAATTTAATTTAAGTTATTTGGATGTAAAATATATTTAAACTAAGTTGTTGTTATTTTTAGTATTTTAATTGTTATTTATTAATATAGGTAAACTCTTTCGAGGTTATGATATGAATTTACATACATTTCCGAGTTTACGTCCCTCTCACGAGTTTGATAACATTACCGGTGGGAGTATTGACTATAAAAAATAATTATCAGAATTAATATCTATCTATGATCAATTATCAATCTACACACACACAAATATATATATATATATATATACACACACACACATAAATATATATGTATATACATCTATATATATAGATCTACACACACACACACATATATATATATATATATATATATATATATATATATATGTAGTATGTATGTATGTATAGATGTATATACACATATATGGAAACTTCAGAAAAGAAGAAGAAGAAGAAGATATGTAATCTATTGGCAGAGTACTCTAATCACAGGTGCAAGAATTGTGAAGAAAGAGAAAAAGCTATGCAAGATATTGAAGATCCGGAGACAGATCTCAGTGTCCTTTGAAAATTCGAAGACAAATGGAAGAAGACAAAGAAAGAAGATTGCAGACACCGACAAAGTGCTGACAGGCTAATTTGGAACCTGCAAAGCAAAGAAATACAAAAAATGAAGGTGCAACGTGTTCGGTGGAAGTATTGCTGACAATGTACAAAGTTGTTAAAAAAAAGACAAAAAGTACAAAAAGACAAAGGACAAAAGCATCTTGCTTTTGCCATTTTGCATGTTACGCATGAAAACTTCAAGTCGTAGGAATGTTATTGCTTTAAGTCATATGCCTTTACTTTATGTCATAGGTTTTCATAGGTATTATGAGTATGTCCTGTAAATATTCCTTTACGTGTAAATGTTTTGTGTCTTGTATCATATTAGAATAGGAAGCAGTTGGGATGCCGACGGTCTATAAAAACCCATGTAATTTTGCATTGAAAAACATCGATCGACACACCACAATACACTACTCTCATATTCTCTTGTACCCAGTTCACCTCAGAAATAAAATTCCAGCAGTTTAATCATTTCCTTTTTTGAAGCATACTTCAAATATTTGTGGAACAAATTTAAGGTATGAGCTTTTAACTTTCTAAGGGGGTCAAATTAGGGAGTAATATTATCAGCAATTTGTTAGTTATTTGCTCAAATAAGGCTAAGGTTTGGTTATGATCATATAAAAAACCATAAAATCAAGTTTTAGCTACGCCTCCAGTAGAAAACGAAGGAAGGTTGTGTTGAATGTGGTCTAAAGGAGGAAGGTCTGAGAGCTTTGTACTCTCTGTAAATGTATTCCTGTATGAAAGAGGACAGGTATCCTTTCATAACCTGGATCATATTTGGTCAAACCCTGAGGCTTGATAGTTGGCAGTGGCGGAGCCAGGATTTAAAGTTTGTGGGTGCACAATTAGTGGTGGGATTCGGGGATTCGATGGCAGCGCCCCCGAATTTTTTTTTAAGGAGGATAAAAGGTAACCCACTCCTTCGTAAAGTTTAGGACCAGAAATGAGATTAAATGGAAAAGTATTTCCAATGAAATCAATTTAAATAGAACAATATACTCCAATCCCATAGCATATAGTCATATGACCTGAAATGTACATCTCTAGGAAAACAACTAATTCAAACAAGTTATACATCCTCGTGATGACAAAAAGCATAAAGGGCAAGATTGGAGGCTGCTTAAATTGTGCTAGAGATTTTTTTATGGTCTTGCACAGTATTTTGACAATGCAAAAATTAAATACCAGAGTGTCATTTCTCATTCTGTATGTGTCTGCTTCAGGGTCATAAAGAAATTCCTAACACACTCTTTTAACTTCTTCTAAAACAATTCTAAAGCCAACATCCTCCCTAGCTCATTAGAATTATAATATTAGCTAATTTCGACATCCACAAAATAGGAGCACAAATAACTGGGCATAAAAAGTTACAGTATTACATATCTATATTAAAAAAAAAATAAGTATCAAAAACTGAATTTTGCTACCAATTAACAAATAAACTCAAGATATTCAAGTCATCGTGGATTGAATTCCACACCTTGAATAAATAACTTTGCATGTATTTATATATACACAGAAAGTCAGTTTCTTTTTAGGTTGCTGATGACATGCATTATTAAGAAAGACTTTTAATAAGGAAGGAGATAATTACTCGGGAATATTATTACTTTTGTAATTGAGAAAATATTTTGGTTCATAAACTTTAATTTTGGCATCACATGTTGAACTTAATTGTTTCACCAGATAAAAAAAAAACTAAAAAGGGAAAAGAGGAAGGCAAGAAAAAAAAATGAAAGAAAGGTGAATGATAGTATGACTGGGAAAGTAGGAATGGGGCGTTTGCTTGCTTGACTGTCAACTTGAAAAATTAAGATGGTAAACAGTAAATTTGTTCAGAATTGCAGGCTCTTGCAAGACCATGCAAGAAACTACCCCACAGTCAACTCTCATTATTGCTTCTCTCTCTCACCCATTTCCCTACACTGATTATCTGTATCAACTGCTAAGCCTCAAAATTTTTTCTCTACACTGATTCACCCTCACTCTGTTCCGTGAAGAAAAACACAATGCGCTTAATGTAATACAGCATATAAAAAGAACAGAAATTATGCAGAATACAAAGAAAAAAAGCACTATTCTTCTAACACTCTGGTAGTGGCTTGACGAATGACAAACATTAAAAAGCTACTATAATCTAAATCCCTTATGCATAGGAAGGAAAATACCACACAAATTGATGCGCCCACACAAAACAGAGAAGGAAAACAAAAAAGCAGCAGAGGGACCTTGAGTTGGAGGAAGGTTACCGGAGTTGGATGAAGAGACGGGGGGATGAGATCAACAAAGGTGAACGGAGGAAGGTCCCCCAACTAATAGCTTTGGCCCCAATTTCCTTTTTTTTTTTACAAAAAAAAACTGAGATTCAACTTAACTTTTACACATACAGTCGAAGAACCATGAAAGCAAGGGCGGCGTACCGTTAGAGATCGTCGGAGAAGGTGGGGTGGCCGCAACGGAAACAGAGAACGAGAGCAGATGGACGCCGTGAAGAGGGAAGAGGGAGGGGATGGACTGTCGCGCACAATGGAGTGAGGGTGATCGCGATTAGGGTTCGCCGTCAATCGAGCAAGGGACTGAGTCGATAGGGTTCAACGAGAGAAGCAGAGGGAAATACCTGAGAAATTCGAAGACCGGGTGTCGAATGAGGGCTATTTGGCAAAATTAAAGGAATTTTGGCGACACGATAGAAATTAAGGTCGACAAAATTTACAATTGGCGACCTGAAAGTAAATTCAGGTCGCCAATTTTTGTATTTTGGCGACTTGAATTCTTTTCAGGTCGCCAATGTTAAAAAAAAAAAAAAAAAAAAAAAAAACCCCACGGCGCAAACAAATAAATTTTATTCCAAAAAAAACCCATGGCGCCAAACAAAAAAATTCAAAAATTGGCGACTGAATTTTTTTCGGTCGCCAATGTTAATTTTTTTTTAAAAAAAAAAACCACCTACGGCGCCAAACAAATAAATTTTACTATAAAAAAATCCATTGCGCCAAACAAAAAAAATTAACAATTGGCGACCTGAAAGTAAATTCATGTCGCCAATTTTTGAATTTTGGCGACCTACAAATAGTTCGGTCGCCAAAATTCAAACATTGGCGACCTGAATTTTTTTCAGGTCGCCAATGTTAAAAAAATTAAAAAACAAAACCACTCACGGCGTCAAACAAATAAATTTTATTCCAAAAAAATCTCATGGCGCTAAACAAAAAAATTCTCATTGGAATATTGGCGACTTGAATTTCATTCAGGTCGCCAATATTCGAATTTTGGCGACTTGAATGAAATTCAGGTTGCCTAAATTCACAAAGTGGCGACCTGAATTTCATTCAGGTCGCCTTAATGACTTTTTTTGGCATTCAGAATATTTGTCCATGGCGCCAAACAAAAAATTCTCGCGTGAAACTACTTAAAGCGTCCTGAAATAATGTTAGAACGCCAAAAATCAATTTTACAAGTCTTAAACTATTATTCAGGTCACTGAAGGCTAATTTTCCTTCCATATATTTACAAGAATGCCACTGCCTTCATTTTTTACTTCCTATTTCTAAATAAGGACATTTTTTAGGGTAGTAATCTCGATGACGCTCTTCCGGCATTTGCTTTGTCCGTGTCTCTTCCCGCTCCGTCCATCGGTGCCTCTCTTCGCTCCGTCCTTCTTGCCTTATCGATCCTAGTTCCTTTTCCCGAACCTTTAGTCAATGCTGAGATTCAATCGAATTGAATCTCAGGTAACAGTTAACCTCATATGAAAAGTATAACAGTATATGTATGACAGATATTCATTTCAACAATACATAAGCACACAGCAGATGTAAGATTCGTCACAATAACAGTACATAGCACACAGCACATGTAAAGTCATCTACGTGTGCACCAACCAGTGCCATGATAGCTATTCGTGTCCTCAGTGCTAGGAAAACAATCTCACGGCATTATCAAGACTATAACCCGTATAAAGCTGAATGTATAAACAATGACCTAAGACAAAGCCTTAGTCACGGTACATGATTCAAGACATAGTCCTGTCCATGACCCTATGAATCATACTACCACATACATGCATACAAGACATATCAGAGTTAAAGTTACTGTACGCGAACGTACCTTTCACCGTGTAGTTACCAAAATGCCCGACTTTTTGATCTGACTCCGGACTTTCCGAATATCCTATACATCATTGTCGGATTATTTCCTTTTCTATGATATTATAATTAATATCATATTTCCTAGAAAAATATCAAAAAGGATATTTTCACCTATTTTGAAATTTCTACCCTTGGTGGATTTGTTATTACAATTTTGCCCTCACATTTTATTAAAAACGCATATGCTGATTTTCTGGGCAGAATTTTCGGTTTAACTTTGAAAAATCATAATTAAATATTAAAAAATCGAAACGAGGATCCGTAAAATTTCCCAAGATCCTTAGGATTTATATTTTCAAGGAAAAATACTTTCATTTACCCAGAATCCACAAAAAATTCTCAGTTTTCATGTTTCTCCACGTTGCCTAGAATTTCGCCCAGAAAAATGGCCTAACTTCAACCGGTTGTATCTCTTTGTACAGGAATCGAAACGCTACATATTATATATTTTCAGAAATCCCTACATGTTTAATTTATTTCTACAAATTTTCATGATTTATTGGCTTCATTTTCAACATAAAATATTAGCATTTCTTTCTCTGCTTGCCCAGAAATTTTACTGAAAATTTCGTCAAAACTTCACTACTTTGATCTTCAACTTTCAAGAATTTTGCTCCATAATATTTTTCATCATATTTTTGAAATAAAGACATTTTAATCATACAAACATGAAATCAAAACTTCTTGGAAGATTTAAAGATCAAACTAACTTTTATATTTAAAAACTATAAAAGCTAAAGACTTAAAGCTTTAAAACCTTACCTCTTGAAGATCATTGCTACCCCTCATCCTTCTTGCTTCTCACTCTAACTTCTCTCTACTCTTTGTTAGAATGGTTTTAGTGTGAAGAATATGAAGGGGAGTGCTTCTATTTATAGAGAAATTTCAAGTGTTAAAATGGTAATCAACAAGGTGTTCCAAATTCTCTTCTTTCTTTACAACCTTTAGATTCAATTTCACTTTATGAAGCTTAATCTCAACCTTCCACATAGGTGCCGATATGCCTCCTTTGCTTTGAGTCATTTTATGTATTTTTAAATAGCTAATTGATCTATTCATTCAATTAAAACCAAATCTATCCATGTGATAGCCGACATGGTCCTCTAATTCAGCATTTAATGTGGCCTTTTTATTAATTAAATACACCTCCACTATTTAATAATAAATTCCATCAAAAACCTCTTCATGCATGCGCCACTTTTCAACTCTAATATATATAATGATTTTATTTCATCATCTTTGATTTCTTATTAGTCCATTCAATTACAAGAGGATTTAGGCTTAATTATAGGATTAATTAGGACCATTGGATCCAATTGTGTTTGTTTAAATCCAATCTTCACCCTTAATTGTATTCGCTATTAGTTAATAAATAATTAACTAATCATAAAAATCAGTGCCTAATTAGGCAAGTATTATTTCATCATCACTAGCTTAATTATTTTCAAGTATAATTAGCCCTCTTTTGATGATCCTATTTTGCCTTTAATCATCTTGGAGCATTTTGCAACTAATCTCAATTAGTGCAAGCTAAATTGTTCATTTTTTGTTGCTAATTTCCTTTACTTAATTTAAGTGTTTTCATAATATTTTCTTGCCTTATGATCACTTAAAATAGCTATTATTTGTTGTGATTTAATGTCACATTTTATACCCCCTAATATGTAGTCTCATAATTAACCATTGGTTAATTAATTCCAAAGTGAAATTTGGATGAAAATATAATCAATAGATTATAATTATCTAAGACACATATTCACCTTTGTATTTTGCTAATTATTATTTATCAAAATATAGCATTTATGATAAATATGAATTTTAGGGTATTACATAGACGGACAAAGGTTTTTGTTGTTCTTGATGACGTCAGTGATTCGGGTAAACTCGAAATTTTAGCTGGAGCACATGATTGGTTTGGACCAGGAAGTAGAATCATTATAACATCTAGAGATAAACAAGTATTTGTTAAACAAGTGGATCATACGTGTGGTTAAAGCTTTTGACTTTGGTGAAGCTCTTCAGCTTTTCAATTTGAATGCCTTCAAAAATAATGTCATTGACAAAGAGTTTGCCTTATTATCAAGGAAGGTGGTTCTCTATGCGAAAGGGATTCCACTAGCTCTGAAAATCTTGGGTTCATTTCTTTATGAAAAAAGTGAAAATGAGTGGGAAAGTCAACTAGAAAAACTCAAGAGAATGCATGAAAATTCAAAATATGTTGAAATTGAGTTATGAAGGATTAGATTTTCAACAAAAAAATATTTTTTTGGATATTGCATGCTTTTTCAAGGGCAGAGATGTGGATGACATAAAAAATTTGTTAGATGCCTGTGATTATGCAACAACCATTGGATTAAAAGCTCTTGAAGACAAAGCTCTTCTAACTATTACAGATGAGAAGGTAACTATGCATGATCTAATACAAGAAATGGCATGGGAGATAGTTCGAGGAGAATCGAAAGAAGAACCTGGAAAATGCAATCGATTATGGGATTCTAACGATGTTTATGAAGTATTGAAATATAACACGGTGAGAGTCAAATTTAAGAGTTTTTAGTCTGACTCGATCTTTTTAACAATTTGTTGCTTTGTTTAAAATTTAATTGAGAATCTGCCCTTAAGTCCTGAAGTCTTCGCCAGAATGCGCAAGCTTAAGTTTCTTATATTTTATAATTTTGGTTCAGATGAGTTCAGATTGTATCTGCCTCAAGAGCTTAAATTTTTACCAAATGAACTCTGTAATACCCTAAAAATCGTAGTTATGATAAGTATCATATTTTAGTAAATAATACCTATTGGAAATAGGTGAATATGTGGACTCAAATAATAAGTTAAAATTATCTTATTTTCTAAGGTAATTTCTATTGAAATTAGGGTGAATAAAGAGCTAAAATGTATTTTTAGGACATTAAATGGCCTAAAAATATTATGATAAATCCCAAGAGGTAGTAAAATATTTATAAAAAAAATTAGAAAGTATGTTGTCTCTAATTTTAGGAACTTTTGGGATTATTTCCCTTGAAAAAATAATGAGGTAGAATAAAATATTATTTTGGGGATCATAAGTGACCCCATGATTTTTAATATTTTACATGGGATATAAAATACCAATGTAAGTGAAATAGTTGTGAGATAATAATTAATCCTAATTAAGAAAATTATCAACAAATAGTAAGTGACTAATCAAGTAATTAATGAGATAATACAAGATGATTAGGGACAAATTAAGATCATCAAAAGGGGCTGATTGTATGCAAACATAATTAAGCCAAAGAGGATGAATAATATTTGTCTTAATAAGCACTAATTGTCATAATTAGCTAATAAACCAATCCAACAATGACAATGGTAATTAAATGGCAATTAAGAACTTGATGAAAGAGATTAACAAAACATTATATATTAGAGTTGAAAAATCAAAAGAAGTGGCGCATGGGTATTGGAATGAATCAGATGGAAATAAGCATTGAATAAACAATGTTTTGGCAATTAAAAAGCAACATAAATGGCTAAAAGGGAGAGAGTGATGTCGGTACACAAATGGGAAGGAAGAGGAGAGTAATAAAGCATAAAGTGAGTTGAAAAGTCAAACATTTAGGCTAACCAATTAGAAGGCTTGAGAAAGAGGTGTTTTGTTAATTGAAAAGCAATTGAAATGGTTAAATGGAGGAGCATGTCGGCACTCAATAAATGGGTGAGTTGTTTGGAAATTATGATTGAGGTATTTTGGACAATAAATGACGCATGAAAAACAAAAACAAAAGCAAAGCACATATTAATGGCTATTAAAAGAGGGATGTCGGCCAGCTTATTGAGGGGTTGAGATTGAGTTTAATAAAGTGATTTTTCATCCAATGGATAAGGTGAGTTTTGGTCAAATTTAATTGCCACTTGTGTCCTTAAAATTTTCTCTATAAATAGCAAGGTTCCTCTTCTCATTTCTTCACACCAAAAATCACAAATAAATCCTAGAGAGAGGTTAGAGAGAAGTGAGAGCAAGGAGGAGCTCTGAAGAAGGAGTAGCAAAGTGCTGGGTAAGTTTTTCGGTCCCTAGTCTTAAGCTTTGGTAGTTCTTTCAGTAGGTATAGTAGAAATGCTAGATTTATCTTTAAATTTCCCAGATAGTTTAAATATCATGTTTAGGGGTAGATATGGTATTTATTTCGAAAATATACTGGGAAAAGATATATGTCAAAATTCTGGAGAGATAGGGTCAAAATAGCGAAGCTCTGGCGAAATTCTACCGATTAGGGGGTCAGGGGCAAAATAGTAATTTATACCTAAAATGCCTGTTATGATGCCAAATCTTTATAAATGTGATATTATCCTTATAGGATATCTGTAATCACGAACATTGTCATCTGCATCTGTTTTTACCTCGGAAATACCGTTTTACGTCAAACGTCTGTTTTTAAGTCAACGAAGGTACGTTCGCGTCTTTGTACACTAACTCGATATTTACGTATACTTATATGTGATAGACAACTATACGAGTGAATTGTATAGATAACTTTACATGAGATGTGTCTTGTGCGTAACGTAGATAACTTTACATGCGAAATGTTACATTAGCATAAATAACTTTACGCGTGAAGTGTCTTGTTGTTATATTAATATTTCATCTGCTATATACTTATGTTTTGATTAATGCTATGATGTCTTCCATATGTTGTTTCCATAAATATGAGGTTAACCGTTACCGAGGTCCGATGTGCATTTGGACCTCGGATTTAAAATAGCTTCGGTCATGAGGACTGAGAGCCGAAGATAAGGGCAAGCAGCACGCTTAGAGTCTCAGCCGGAGAGTTTCTGTTGTTGACACGGCATGGCTGTTGCCGGGGAGACACTTTTGTTGTTATTACTTTTGAAAACTCTCGGTTATTGTACTGCTTCTGTAATCAGCCAGACTTACGGCATTTTTTTTATATAATTATCAGTTACTCAATCGCTTCAATGCTCTACTCTGATGAAAAAAAAAATTATACTGCTTTTGAAAATGGGATGTTACAAACTCAGACTCCTTCAATGGGATAACTTCCCTTTGAAGTCCTTACCGACATTCTCCGCGGAGAAACTTGTTTCATTTGAAATGCGAAATAGCCAAGTCAGAATACTTTGGCATGGAAAGCAAGTAAGTATATAAGCACCCATGTTTTATCTTTTGTAGAGGCTATATGATGTGACATCTCTCTCTCTAACCTTTACAGAATCTGATGAACTTGAGGAAACTTGACCTTACCGATTCCTATAATCTGATTGAGCTACCAGATTTTTCATACAAGTGTTTAATGTCAATTTTTCTATATAAAATAGAGTCATATCAATATCATACCAGTGTCATATCAATAGCGTAAGATAAACTAATAAAATAGAGTCATATCAATATCAAAGTGTTTAATGTCAATTTTTCTATATAAAAAATTTAACTTCATTAGATTAAACTGCTGCAAGCCTAGTAATTTTTCATTATTTTATAATATGTACATTTTTTATAAAATAAGCGTAAGATAAACTACCAAGATTATCGTGTGAAAAATGGGAATTTCATGACCCTCTTACTCACCATAGACTTAGAAATAATTTGCATGTACACTTTTCTTACAAGTGTGTATATACCAAATGTAATTCTAAAATAGCATATATATATATATATATATATATATATATATATATATATATATATATAAACAAGGTAATTACAGTAAGAAACAAAGCTTAGTAATTGAAATGTAATTATGAAACTTCAGCGTCTTCAGCAAGTTTATAATTCTGAAATAATTATATCTCAGTAAAAAAAACTTCAACATTTCAACAAACATTAAGAAGGCCTCTGTATTAATTATATAAGCCAAGAACAAAACAAGAACAACAAAGGAAGGCTAATAATTATTGAAACGAATTCTTTCCCCCAAAAAACTAATTAAAAAAACACAAGAATGTCAGAATATATATTTAGGATCATAGCTATAGTGATAAACAAAAATAGACAATAAACGCCTAAACAACATAGCAACAGATAATGCAAGACTTTTACTATATAGGGCCAGAATCAGCATAGCAACAGTAAATGGCAAAAGAAATAGACATAAGGGAGAAGAAGAAGAAACCTGAAAGCCAGAAACGAGCATAGGCGGACCTAGGTACATGATTGGGGGCAAGTGTCAACCCTTGAATTGGGGATTTCTTTTTTTTAAAAAAATAAATTAATTAATTAATACATGTTTTAATGATTGCTTACCCTTAATACATCAAGACTCAAGACTACGCTTCGTAATCGGATGGAGGAGAAATGGTTGAATGATTATTTAGTGTCTTATATTGAAAAAGATGCATTTGATAGCATTGATAATAATGCAATTAGGATGGAATTCCAAAAAATAAGGCTTAGAAGGATAACATTGTAATTATTTTTATTTTAATATACTTTTATTATTAAAATATATGTACTTGAATTTATTAAGTGCCTACCATTCCTTGTAATTTATGTAGCTGCATTTCTAACCGCACTTAGCCTTGATTTTCTAAATGATAGGTTTGTAAAATAACTGTATCTCTTATTACATCATCAGTATTCACTTGATTTCATAAATATTTTTTTGATATTCTTTTCTTTTCTTGTTTATATTCTTTTGTTTTTTAATGCATTTAAAACTTTCCTCAAAAAAAGTTCAAGGGCAGCCGAATCCCCCTACCACTGACTGGTGCCCACCTTCATAAATTTTCTGGATCCACCCCTAAAGACGAGAATGGCTGAGAGCCAGACATGAGACAGACGAGAGAGTGGCAAAGACCCGAGAGTTGGAGATGAGAAAGAGGAGAGAGTCGCTGAGTCTGAGAGTCTAAGGCTGTGATTGGTTGGAGGTTTGGGAGGGAGGGGAGGTGCCCCTCCCTAGTATGAAAAGTCAAATATGCCCCTGATGTGATATGCTTTTAAAGTTAATGCACAAAAAACGATACAAAAAGCTATGTAATTCTTAAAATTTCCAAGGGGTAATTTGGTCAAAAAATTTCCTCCCCTCCCCTTCCTCCGCTAACCTTCCCTCAAACCAATCACAGCCTAAGAGATTGAGATTTGAGACGACAGAGACGCGAGAGAGATGGAAACTGAGAAGCGAGACCAAGAGGATCGGCTAGGGCAAAATGTGGTGAAGGCCGAAGTGCTTTAGGGAATTAGGGTTATAGATAATATATATTTCAAATAAAATAATATATAGGATAATATTTATTTAATATGAAATTACATATTAAATAAATATTTCGGGCAGGGCAGATCCCTGCCCGACCCTACCTAGTTATTAGCCCGACCCAAAACAACCCAAATTTTTTTCGAACCACTTTTTCAGAGTTGGGTTAGGCATTTCTTTATCGGGCTTGGGCGGGCGTACCGAGTTCTATGCTGACCCTTAGGCACAACTCATAGAAAGTATGGCTGCAATTAATCTTGACTAGTTTATTTTGGACTAAGCCTATTTCTTTTCGACTCAAGACTATGGGAATCATGGTACATTTAATGTTTCAGACATTCTGATTCTTTATTTATTCAGCCTCTAAATATTTTACAACAATGACTGGGTAATTGTTGAGGCCACCAGGAACTGCAGCCGACATGAGTCTCAAAAGTCTTTACAGAACCAGTAAAAATCCATAGATCTATAAAAAGGAAAAGAAAAAGTCACGAATAATCTTTCAGAGTTTGAACCACTACATAAAAAACCAAATTAGAGATATAGCATGACCTACAGCATCTGTGATGTAGAAGTAAACAAGAATCCAGATTAAAAGGACCATGCAAAACCATAGAAATGGTCCTACATTATCCACCCAATAGATCCCACTTTTGTGTTAGCACTTATCATTAAACCAAACAAATATATAATATAGTGTTATTATCATTTGAACTGAAAAATAATTCTGAGACTCAAATTTCAGTGAACATTATGAGATAAACAATGTCCCAGGGGTGGGGAATAAAAAACACTACGGGAGTGAAGGCCAGAAGTTCAGCAGCACATGTCATAGGAAGCAGGGGCGGATCCACGTATAAGAAAATGAGGCAAGTCCCCACCCTTGAATTGGAGAGTTTTTTAAAAAATAATAATAATAATACATATTTGAATTATTGGCCGCCTTTAATACATCAAGACTGCACTTCGTAATTAGATGAGGATGAATGATTGTTTAGTACCTTATATTGAAAAAGATGTATTTGATAGCATTGATAATAAGGCAATTATGATGGAATTTCAAAAAATAAGGCCTAGAAGGATGACATTGTAATTATTTTTATTGTAATATAATTTTGTTATTAAAATATATGTACTTGAACTTATTGAGTACCCACACTTCATTGTAATTTATATAGTTGCATTTCTAACGGCACTTAGCCTTGCTTTTCTAAATGACATGTTTGTAAAATAATTGCTTCTCTTATTACATCATCGGTATTCACTTGATTTCATGAATATTTTTTTGATTTTCTTTTCTTTTCTTGTTTATATTCTTTTGTTTTTTAATGCATTTAAAACTTTCCTTTAAAAAAAAATTATTGCCCTCGAACCCCCGAATCCCCCCGCCACCGGTGTCCACCCTTGATTAATTTTCTGGATCCGCCATTGATAGCAAGCCCCACATTTGAAAATCAAATATCACTTAGCATAAGAAATAAATGAGAAATAATACTATCAAAATAAAAGATCAATCTTGATTAAAGATCCAAAAAAAAAAAAAAAAAAATTACACGGTTGAAATAAGGGGAAAATAACGGTATAGGAATATTGAGCAAGAGTTCCATAATTGATGTATAGAAGGTTTTCATGGCCAGTACCAACGGATGAATAGAGCCATAGATTTTAAATTGTTGTTTCAAGAAATTGAGTGCAAAAGATACGACATTGTCCTAAAAATTTCAATAGTTTAATACTCGGTAAGCATCACTTGCTGGAAATTATGGGAGGCAAGGAACAAAAGGCTATTCACAGATGAAACATACACTGCACAGGGGATCATTGCTATGGTCCAAGTTATTGTACCTAAATCATACCATTAGGAGTTTTTCTGTTTTTAAGCATTTCTAGGTGTTTTTTTTTTTTGAGTAAATACCCTTTTGGGTCCCTGGAAAAAAACACGGACCCCATTTTGGTCTCTCACACAAAGAAATGCCCTTTTAATCCTTGAAAATGACGAATAAGGGTCGATTTATGAACATTTTGGTCCCTTGCAAATTTCCAAAAAGCTCTTTTTAGTTCATAAAAAATTCTCATTTTAGTCCCTAGGTACGAAAATAGAGTCCGTGTTTTTTGTCGGAGACCCAAAAGGGTATTTACTCTTTTTTTGTAATCATGTTCTTTTGTTAGCTGATACTGTTGTAAATACATAGTTTCATCTAAAATGAAAATTACCCTTTTCATTCAAAAAAAAAAAAAGTTTAGTAGTTTAATACAATTCCATGATACTTTATGGACAAAATGGGGATAAAAGCCATCGATAATAAATATCAAAGTTGAAATTTAGAATCATATCGGGGCATGCTGAGGGTTCAAAGGGATTAAATGTTGGTGTCACTATTGATCAACACACCACATTAAAATGTCATCATTTGTGTCATCATATTTACTTAATTTAATTAAATTAAGAAAGTTGGTTAATACGATATTTATTTTCTAAAATTTTATAGTCATCTTTTATAATATACTCCTTCCCCAGCTCTCCCTCCTCCTTAATCATTATTGAAGAAGCATCAATAGAAATAAATTAGAAAAAAAAAAGATCATGTCTTATATTTAGGATCAAATCAACTCCCTCGATATGTTTTATATTAAGGACCTAAAGGGAGTATTAACTATAAAACATAATTATCAAAATTAATATCAATCTATGATCAATTGTCAATCAAATATATATATATATATATATATATATATCAACAACTTGCTGCCGGTTTAACAGAAGTCACACATTTTTGTGGTTGGCAAAAAAAAGTCACACTTTTTTTATTTTAATAAATAAAAATAGTAAGGTCAAAAAATAAAGGGTTAAGGTGCAAAAATAGACATGTGATTTTCTCTCCGAAAAGTAGCGCCCGATTAGCAAATGCTTTTTTTAGGTGCAAAAGTGACTATGTGGTTACAAATTAGGTGCAAAAATAGCGTTTGACCGTTAAGTTCGACTTTTTTTGCTGACTGGATGATTACGTGGCATTTCAAAGGTGCAAAAATAATTTTATGATCTTAAAAATATATTTCAGGTATTGACCGGTACTAAAAGAATAGTGAAAAAATATTTCAGGGTACTGAATGGTACTAAAAAGTATTTTCAGGATACTGATTGGTACAAAAAAATATTTCATAATTTTGAAAAATTATTTTAGGATCTTGAAAAAATATTTCGGGTATTGACCGGTACTAAAATGATCTTTGAAAAAAATATTTGAAATGCCACGTCATCGTCCGATCGGTAAAAAAAGTCAAACTTAACGGTCAAACGTTATTTTTGCACCTAATTTGTAAATCAGTCACTTTTGCGCAAAAAAAAAAGATTTGTTTCTTCTTGGGCCTTTCGCTTGAGATAAAGCATAATGCATTTTCTGCACCTTAACCCAAAAATAAATATATAAAAATTATTGGATTAAGATGCAAAAATATTTATATACTGTTCTCATATGTGCATCTAGCACATGGGTGCAAAAATGCGAAAAAAAAAAATTAAATGGGGCAAAAATATCAACTTAGTTAACTATTGCAAAAATCAGTTAACTTTTGGTTTCTGGGTTCCACACTAATTATTTTTCGGGTTAAGAGACAGATTAATCCATGAACTTTTCACGAAAGTGCACATGACACCATAAATTTTTTTAGATGAAAAAATGATTATAAAATTTTTAAAATGAGACAAAAAAATACTCTTTCTATTAGCTACACTAAACGCCCCTCACTTCTTATTTGTGTGGGCTCATGAGTCCAAGTATCAACCTTTAAAAATCTATGTGTTGATTCATCATAGTCAACTACTAAACCTTTGTTTTGCTTTAGGTTAAGGATCCTCAAAGAAGTCATTCATATGCCAATGCTTGTCTTTATTTTTATTGGCAGTCCGTTTGGATTTAGTTTTTAGAGAATAGTTTTTGGGATATATGAGGTAAAATGACTTTTTCAGAATAACTTTTTGTAAAATAGATTATTAAAAAGGTGATTTTGATAAAATGATAATGTTTGGATATTGTTATCATAATAGCTTTTTTAGAGTCAAATTTACCAAAAAGGACATTAAATTTTGGTATAATTACATATAAATGATAAGATTGTATTTTAAATATTTTTAACATTAAATTTAATAAGAAATACAAAAAATTACATAAATTTGTGTACAAAATTTAAATACTTAAAATCTTATTTGTGACTAAAAAGATAATTAAAAATACTAACTGATCTTTGAAAAAATACTTATCATTTTCTTAAAAAATTATTTTATGATTTTATTTTATTTTATGAAAAAATACTTATCATTTTCTAAAATATTTGGTCCCCTCTCCTCCTCGTTTCGCTGACTATATTTTTTAAAAGGGAAGAAATTTTTTAAAAAAAATTTCCCCTCTTTCCTAAAAAAATGTCTCCCAATTTGGAGAGATTATAAAAATTACTGTCAGTGGACTAAGTTGCTCCAGTCTTTTTATGTTATTCCAAAAATACCAAGCCTCCTCTGGAAAGGTATTCTTGATTTTTCTGCTCTCTCCCCTCTACATCGGCTCTTCATCCAAGTCTTCGTCTTGCCTCTGAATCTGAAGGGGTAGACCCACAATATGCCGGATTGGACGAGAGAACGAGAAAGAGGATGCTGTCCAACCGTGAGTCGGCGCAGCGATCCCGTATGAAGAAGCAAAAGCAACTCGAAGATCTTTCAAGCGAAATTAGCCGACTCTCAAAGCTGAAAACGGTCAGCTATTTCAGAGCATAAAGGCCAATGAGGAAGCATATGTTGAGATTGAATCCGTTAACAATGTCGTAAGGGCTCAGACCAAGGAGTTGACCGATCGATTGCGGTTTCTGAACTCGATCCTTGAGATTGCTGAAGAGGTCAGTGGGCTTTTTGTAGAAATACCTGAGAAACCAGATGTTCTCTTGAACCCATGGTAGGTTCCTCTTTCAATGCAGCCCATCACGGCGTCCACGGTCGACGTGATAATGCGCTGATGTAATAGAAGCCTTTCTTAGACAATTCATGGTTGTGTAGATTAAATTGAATGTAGTGCTTTGGTGTTTGTGTTTTCTAATCAATGGTTATGTCTTGCTTAATCTCTGCATTTGTAGATTTCCTGCGACTACTCAAAACTTTAATTATCCTAATTAAATACTGTAGTTATGTAAGGTCGTGACTTTTTTAGTGAGAAAACTGACAACGAATGGCGGCACCTGTACTCTTTTCGATTGAAATCTATGTGATAAGTAGATATTTTATAATTAAATTAGTATAGATTCTGATATATATTGGATAGGATTTATTAATATTATACCTATTTAATTATCATTTATAAATTTATCTATCTTTTAAGTAAATATAGGATAAAAGGATATTATAACGAAAAATCTATTGATATCCTATTTTATTTGGTGCGAGAAGATATTATGTGATCTAAGAAAGGAAAAATATAGGAAAAGCGATAAAGCTGACAAGTTAAATTGAAAAAGGATATAATATAATATATTATTATAATATAATATATGGTTATATTATATTCATCAATAAAGATTGAAAAGAAGAAAAACGTGCCATCAGATGATATGCAGAATTGGCTAAAAAGATATAGTATCTTTAATCAATTAAGATGAAGACGGTGGACCCCACACAAAAGCAATTTCCACGGGATTCAATGGTTGAAAGGATATTGTTGAAGATATGATGGATATTATTTTGGATCAGACCAACACGCATAAAACCTAAAATCCTATATATTTGGACGACGCAAAGACAAAAACAAATTCAAGAACAACGCAACAGAAGACGCCGCACAGCACAGGAGCGAACAGCAATTCGGAGACGCAAGAGACGCAAGCGCAAATATTGGAACGAGAGAAACGCACGGAATTCGTAATTTGAAGACGCAAAAAAGATTGGAAGACGCGAGAACGAGAAGGAGAATTCGAAAAGTAGGGAGGAGCATATGAGGCCCGAGAGAGATTATAGTCTTTATTTCTCTTCTTTTTCCTATCATATTTAAACTTGACTTTTATGGATTTTAATATAAGCCAATGCTTGCTTAGTTTTTTTAGTAGTTAGGGCGATGATGAGCACTGTCACGAATTTAAAATATTTGATTTGATTAACTTTATTTATTGTTATTTTCTTGATTGAATGAATTATCTATGCGTAATCTTTTCTTGAAGATTGATCACCTTTTAGATTGTTAATAGGTTGATGTATGACATGATAGAGATGTTGGTGCGTTTAACTGTAAAATAATTAATTCATCATAAATTAAGCAATGCGCAAACGTAGAACTACGAGTTTATGCGATCTAATAATTGATTTATAAATATGATCTTTCCAAACAAAACTAAGACGTTAAGTTGTTTTGAAAGATAACAGATTAAAATAGCGTCAAGGCGTTGGACATCGACTTATCTAACTTTAGAATTGATCATCGATCGTAGAAATAATAATCAATTAGGAATTCAATTTAAATATTTAGAGGAACATAGGGGATTACCATTTTCATTGCGTTTTTAAATTCTTTCAACTTTTAAAAGTTGTTCTTGAATTTCTTGATTTTGAATTCTTATTTTAATTCTTTAAATTGTTTGGTTCTGTTCATATTACTTTCGATTAATCCAACTAAAGCGGAAATAGCGAATTAGTGATTGGAGTATTATTCGCAAATGGACGATCTTTTTCTCACTACTTTATTACTTTGTAAACGGCCAGGTCGTCAACGCTTGAAGTCATTATCAAGTTTTTTGTGCCATTTGTATTGAAGTAAATAATTAGAAGGGCAGGATATCTGATCTCCTTTTTAACTTGCTTTAGTTGTGAACTTTTTTCTTTTACTCTAAAAATTGCAGTCTAATTTCTTACCCTTGCAAGAATATTCTAGTAAGATTCCAACTCAATACTCAGGATAAGAAGCAATCTGAGAAAAATAATGGATTTTGTGTATGTGGAAAGAGATAACCAAGTAGAACTTTGTATTCATATACTTTTTGCCCTTCACTGATAATCAAGTCATAAAGAATTGATTTGGTTTATGATTTTTTGATGCCTTTTACTTTGTAAACCTCATCGGCAATTTGATAGTGTTTTGGCAAACCAAAGTCTGTCCTTTTCTAATTTTTTGTGTAACTGATATTATTGGTTCAAATAAAATATATAGGGTTAAGTATCATTTTTGCTCCAGAAATATCTCCCCGGGAGCAATTTTGCTCCGGAAGTTTTTTTTGGAGCAATGTTGCCCCGGAAGTTTTTTTTGGGAGCAATGTTGCCCCTCCGTCAACGGTCAATTAACCGTTGACCGTTAGGGTTGTCAACGAAGGGGCAAAATTGCTCCAAAAAAAAAACTTCCGGGGCAAAATTGCTCGTAGGGGTAAAAAAAATGTTAAAAATGTTATTTATGATATCATATATTTTTAATTCTTATTTACATAATATCTAGGAGTGCAAATAGGTCAGTCAACCCAGGCTTCACCCTTAATTCGGCCTGTTTAAAGTAAGCCTATTTTTTGCTTGTTTGAAGTAGACTTTTTTGCGGTGAGGCGCGTGCGCATTAGCCTAATTATAAAATTTTTAAAAATATAGATCGCCTTAACAGGGTACAGGCTAGGCTCAAGCTGAAAAAATAGCCTCTAAGAGGCCACAGGCTAGGCTTAGACCACTTTGTTGGCGAACAGGTTGGCCTGTTAAGGGTGAAACAAATTTGGCCTTTTTTGTTTACACCCTTAGATATTATATAAATAAGAATTTAAAATATATGATATCATAAATAACATTTTTAACATTTTTTTTTGGGTTAAGGAGCAATTTTACCCCGAAAGTTTTTTGTGGGAGCAATTTTGCCCCTCCGTTAAACGGTCAACTAACCGTTGATCGTTGATCGTTGACAGAGGGGCAACATTGCTCCAAAAAAAAACTTCCAGAGCAACATTGCTCAAAAAAAAAAACTTCCTGGGCAAAATTGTTCACTGGGGAGATACTTCTAAGGTAAAAATGGTACTTAACCAATTGTGTTATTGACTTGATTATTCGTATTTTTTTTTTAATCAAGTGAGATTATTTGTTCGAATTAGTTGAATTTTGAGATGAAAACTTGTTGCGAAAGTGGTAGGAGGAGGTGGATGGTCACTGGGGAACAAGCTGGAGCTCTAGAATCTAGATCACTACTAGGGTGTTAGATGTCTTATGCTATGTAAAATTTGTGCTTAGATAGTTTAACGATCTGAATGCTCTCTTTGTTTAAACAGGAAGTTTGAGCATTGAAGACATACTTCCTGTTTATATATATATATATAACAAGTAACATTAAAATCTTCTTATAACATAAGGGTAAAGTTGTTAATGTGAAAGAATTTTCCTCCCCTCCCCTCCTAAACCGAACAATGTAACATTAAAATCCCTCCCTCCCCCTTCCTTCTGATCAATTCAAACAAGTAATATTAAAATCTCTCATATTCCCTCCCTCCATTAAAATCCCCCTTCCCCTCTCCTCCGTCGAACCAAACAGGCTAAGGAAAGATTGGTGAGCCCAGGAACTTGAGTTCCTAGGAAGATTGGACGCTAAAAGTGTACGAAACAAGAGAACTTACTCATCTTTCCTTCCCTTCCCACCTATTCTACGTATCAATCGTCCCTTATTCATTTGTCATCATATTTTTCACCTTTTAAACTTGAAGATATCGTTTTTTCATTTAAAGCTACCAATTGTACAATCCTGGTAAACGATAATACTCTATACTTTTAATTAAAAATTGATTGTATAACGTAAGAAGAAAATTACATACTAGCCGAGCAAAAAGTAGATGTCACTTTGGGTTAGTGAATGAGAGAAATGACATATTTCTTATCTAACTTTTAGAGAAATAAAATAGGAAAAATGTCAAACTGTAAATATGATTTGTATTTAGATTGACGGTGGTAGAAGTGGCTTTTTTCTAAAGGGAAACGTCTTGGATTAGCGGTTGAAAATTGAATTGAGATGAAAAATAACTAAAAAAAATATATAAATATTATTGAATACAAAAATACTTAATTATAAGAAACATGAAATAATTAATATATTGTAAATGTAGGCAAAAAATATATATTATAAAGTATAAAAATATTAAATTTTTAACTAAATAATATTCCTATAATTGAAATTAAATTTTTTTTTTAAAGGATAAATGAGCAAAAATACACATATACTTTTTTTGGAAGCAAAAATATACATGTGTTTACATTTTAGGAGCAAAAGTCACACAAAACCTTCAAACACTGGACGTTGACTGTTAAGTAGCCATAGTTGACCGTTAATGCTGACGTGGATAATGAATTGGAGTGAGAAGAAGGGAAATGAGAAGAAAATTTGCTGATTAGAACTGATAGTGCACAGTGGAAAAAATTGGGGAAAAAAAACCTAATAACAAATCTGGGCAAAATTCAATCCTGGGTAAATCGAAATTGAATCTGGGTAAATAAAACAAATATGGGATCTCCCCGAATTCCTTTTCTTCCTTAACCATTCGCTGCTTCTCTTCTGGAATTAGGGTTTCTCGAATTGCTTCATCGATCTTTTGGGTGATTAACCATGAGAAAAATCCCAAAACGCGAACGCGAAACCGCCAAAGATGGCCAGAGCCAATGACATCGATCATCTCCAAGTGTAAAGGCTGAACGGCTAAGGAATGCTCAAGTCGACGATCTTTGGTCATGAGTCGAGCCAGGAGAACGAACAGGACCCAGCGTGTCGGGAGGTTTATATGAATCAATATAGATTACGAATTTAAGAATTTTATCAGCACATTTAAAAATTTGTTTTAGAATTTAACGCCCAAGACTTAATCATCCAAATGGGGAAAACAATACATAAGACATGATCTGATTAGGGAAAAGATAATCCATGGTCCTTCAAGCTGAACCTCGTTCTTCACTGATAAAAATGGTATGAGTAACAGTGGTCGGTGATGTTGATGATGATTTCCATGGTTTTTTTCTCTTTTGTTCGACGACGACGATGATTTCTTGAGTCAAAACTATTACAAGGTTTCTGATTTTGTTCTTTGTTTTGATTTCATGGTTTCTTGTCTTCTTCTCCTTCTCATCATTTCAAATCTTCGATTACTCGTGATTTGTGATTTTTGGGTAAAGATGCTTACGATCTAGACTGTGTATAATTGTTTTGGGTCTGATCTATCTTTCCAGTGGAAGGACACAGTGGGAGGGGACGATGATGATGGGGAAAATCACTGTAGAGGCCCTTTTAAGGCCAAGAAACCCAAAAAGGGCCCCAACAATCTGACATGGCCAAAACAGGCCCAAGGGCCCTGATTGGGATTGAAGTTATAAGAGAAATGACCAAAAGACCCCGATTAAAAAAAAAAAAAAAAAAAAAAAGAACAACTCCACAGATGAAATCAGAATTGGCGCCACGAGGAAGAGAACCATCGTTCCAAGCAAACGCAAGGGAGAGAACAGCTAGGTTTTTCTGAACCTATATATTGCTCAACTTAGCGAGGGAGAGAACGTCTATATTAGCAATCATCCACTTCGTTATAGGCTGAAGTCAGGTGGTTTAAATTTTCTGTTGCTGGACGTTTTTTTCAGTTGAAGGTTGGGTGGGTGAAAGCTTGGACCTTGGCCAAATTTATGTTATAATCAGATAGGAAATAGGTAAGAAATACTAAAATTTTGCTCAAGATATCATTATCACCATTCTAGTTGGTCTTTAATCATTTTTGGGTTGGGGGAAAAAATGTAGCTCTTTTTTTCGCATGAAAACGAGGGAAAGATGTGTTTTTAAGTGGGAATGGGTTCATGGGATGAAGCTACACTTGGTTGAAAAACGCTTGAAATGGGATAGTTGTCAATACATCTTTGTTTTAGTTGTAAATATGACCGATATAGTTGTTAATATGACGATATAGTTGTTAATACGAGGTGAATGTTAAAACGCTGTAGGTTGCTCTTCTTTTTGGGAATGGAAACAGAGGGAGGTCTGTTTTTTAGGGGAATGACTTAATGTGAAAACGCTGAAATGACATTGTTGTTAATGTGACTGTTAAAGTTGTTAATGTGACTGTTAGAGTTGTTAATAATAACTTTATGTTGCAGATCATAATTAAAGATGGCTAGTACGTCAGAGAAGAACATATTATGTTTCTTCCATGTGGGGGGTTTCTTTGTACATGGGGGAGGACAAGAAAGTGATTATGTTGGTGGAACGGTGAGAACAAGAGGCATCAAGGAAGGAACAACATATGAGGAGTTGCAAAGAATCATAGTGTCTTTTATTGGGGCGAGAAAATACGAAATTTCGTTGAAGTTCAAACTTAGTCGGATACATCTACATTTGTTGATCTTGTAGATGATGAAGGGGTAGAACATTTAATAAGGTATAATGAACAATATTGTCATGTGTACATTGAAGAAAATGGGAATAATGGCAATAGACCAGAACAAATGAATACTCAAATGGAAGAACAAGAAGTGTAAGTCTTGTTGTGTTAAGAATTGTAATTTGTTAGTTTGTAAATTGTCATTACTTGGTTCTCATACTTGCACTAATAATTGTTGTTTGTCGCGGGAGGGATCAAGTCTTTGGAGGTGCACTTGAGTTGTCTCGTGTCTCCACCTCAAATGCATAATCAAACACAAGAGTTGCTATCATTGCCATGTTGTTCACAAAGTGTGCCATTAAACGAGGCCTCAAATGAATCATTGTAAATGGAAGGATATGATAATGGGAGTAGGACAAATTTTTCCGAATGCCGTGAGCCTCCGCGAAACATTGTACAAATACGACATTGCACACAAGTTTTCCTACAACTTTGTGAAGAACAAGGCAAAGAAGATAATAGTTAAGTGCAAGGTTGATGGTTGTCCTTGGTACATGGGTGCATATTCGGCGGGAGAACGTCAAGATACGAGTTCCTAACCATCAAAACATACGAGAGAGCACACACACACCATGCACGGGATAGCCCGATTGTATCTCATCCACCCAAGTGTAGGTTGACATCATCGCTTGTAATTGATAGGTTGAGAAATAATATTGACAAGACAAATGAATGAAATTCGAAGTGACATGTACAACGAGTATGGGTACGCCCTGAACTACAAACAAGCATATAGGGCCAAAGAAAGAGCGGTGACGCTATTACATGGACGAAACGGAGGACTCGTACAAGGTTATTCCTTGGATGTGTCGAAGACTCATAGAGAGTGATCGACACGGTGGCAAAATGGGAAGGCTCGGCCGATAATAGATTTGTGCGGCTATTTATTGCATATGGTTGCTCCATTAATGGTTTTGTAGATGCTTGTCGACCAATCCTTTATATAGATGGATGTCATCGAGTGGCCCTTATAGGGGTACAATGTTGTCGGCTTGTGCGTATGATGCGAGACAACCAATTGTTTCCCTTAGCATATGGCATTGTTAGCGGTGAGACCTATGATGATTGGGCTTGGTTTCTAAACAATGTAAAATAGATTACAAGATCAATGATGATAACAATTGTGTCGATCGAAATAATTCCATTATTGGGGCGTAAGAGATATATTTGGCACCGAGAGACATGCATTTTGTTACAGGCATGTTAAGGAAAATTATAGTGCAGAGTTCCTCAAAGTCATGAAAGGGATGCCACGTACCGCTGGGAACAGCAAGGATATTGCATTGCACCTCCTCGATGGAATTGCGTATGCAAGGATGGTTGAAGAATTCACTGTTGCGATGGGAAAATTAAAATTGTTCAATCCACGGTTGGCACAATGGGTTGAGACTCATGGGGACGTTGATCAATGGGCTATGAGCAAGTTTCCTTTCAAAAGGTGGGATAACATAACCACCAACATTGCTGAATCATTCAATTCATGGATGGTGAAAGAGAGGGCGCACACGGTATCAATGTTAATACATGAGCATAGGGAGAAGTTGGTGCGAAGATGCTTGCAAGCAAGATGGCTCGGTGAATTGGAAAAATGGTGTAGGACCTAACATAGAAAAAAAATTGTTGCAACATGTGAACTTTGCGAGAAAACATGCATGCTCAACATTATGGGGAGAACCGGTGTGTGGTTGAAACTAGACGCGGTGATGCCTTAAGTTATGTTGTTGTTGATATGGTTGCAAAAGAGTGCTCTTGTTTGGCATGGCAAATGAGTGGACTACCTTGCCCGCATGCATGTGCAGCAATTAAGTTACTTAATGGTAACGTGTACACATTTGTAGATGATTGCTTTACACTTTCAGCACAAGAGAAAATTTATGCACATAGCATGCGGCCAATTGCAACACATGATTGTCCACTTGTTGATGCGCCCACGGTGACACAAATGCTAACAGAAACTTTCTTGGAGCCCCCATTCACGACAACACCACCTGGTAGACGCAAAAGAAAAAGACGGGAATCTCAATTCCAAAACAAGAAGGTTTATTATTGTGGTAGATGCCATGAGCCAGGACACTCCGTTAAGACTTGCAAGAATCCAAATCCAAGTTGATCCTCGATGGTGCCTTGGATGTTTCTTTTTGGGCATTGCGTCTCACACTCTTTTGTTGTATATGGCTTTAGGGTTTAATCCATACCATATTATTTTTGCTTTATGAATTTGTAGATGCATTTGGTGTTGTAAATGAAGGTTGGATATTGTTGTCACAATTGTATCCAAGTGTCATTTATGTACACATATTCATATTTTGTTCCAAATGTAAATGCAAAAGAAAAATATATGAAGGTTGGATTTTCTTTGTTATTATGTGTTGTTTTTGTTGTAATTAGGTCTTTATTATTGTGGTAAATGACCCCTGATATTGTGGTAAATGACCTCTGATATTGTGGTAAATGACCCATGTTATTGTGGTAAATGACACATGTTATTGTGGTAAATGACCCCTGATATTGTGGTAAATGACCACTGTTATTGTGGTAAATGACCCCTGTTATTGTGGTAAATGACTCCTGTTATTATGGTAAATGACCCCTGATATTGTGGTAAATGACCCCTGATATTGTGGTAAATGACCCATGTTATTGTGGTAAATGACTCCTGTTATTGTGGTAAATGACCCCTGATATTGTGGTAAATGACCCTTCGTTATTGTGGTAAATGACCCACGATATTGTGGTAAATGACCCACGACCCACGATATTGTGGTAAATGACCCCATTATTGTGGTAAATGACCCACGATATTGTGGTAATCGCCCCTGTTATTGTGTGTAATCGCCCGTGTTATTGTGGTAAATGACCCCTGTTATTATGGTAAATGACCCCTGTTATTGTGGTAAATGACCCCTGATATTGTGGTAATCGACCCCTGATATTGTGGTAATCGCCCCATGTTATTGTGGTAAATGACCCCTGTTATTGTGGTAAATGACCCCTGTTATTGTGGTAAATGATCACTGTTATTGTGGTAAATGACCCCTGATATTGTGGTAAATGACCCATGTTATTGTGGTAAATGACCCCTGATATTGTGGTAAATGACCCATGTTATTGTGGTAAATGACCCCTGTTATTGTGGTAATCGCCCTATGTTATTGTGGTAATCGCCCCATGTTATTGTGGTAAATGACCCATGTTATTGTGGTAAATGACCCCTGATATTGTGGTAAATGACCTCTGTTATTGTGGTAAATGACCCCTGTTATTGTGGTAAATGACCACATCAACAAAATTGCTAAAATTTGCGAGATCTCGTTCCATGACCACATCAAAACGGAATCAAAATATTCTTGTTCTCATTCCATGACCACATCAAAACGAAGCTAAAATTTGCGGTTCTCATTCTTGTTGTCATTGAATAAAGGTTATCAAGTTAGCATCATTAGACAATTTACAAAATAACAAGGTTTAATGTCATCCACATGTTTACAAATGAGTCATAAATACATATGTGTCCTAACAACTATGCTCCCTAATGTCTCTTCAATTTCTTGTGGTAGTCCTCCATTAGCCCCAACACTTTTTCCCGATGGTTGTTGTGAGGATGGGTGACGAGCCACCATAATAAGCCCACCTTCAATTCACGAAGATCTTCGTCGGTGAAGTGTGGCATTGTATACCCATCCCCCATTCTTCGAGCCATCCCATTGTTGTAGCCAGGATATGACATGAAGCCCACATGAGTGCACGAAATAAAATAAACGAGATGAGTTCTAGTAAACTCGGATATCAAACTTAACCGGACACCACAAAAAAATAAACCATCTAAGAAACATACGTGTCCCTTTGGACATGGACTTTAGCCCATGTAACATCCTTGCTTGCGATTTTGTCCTCATCTTCTAACAACTCGGCTTGATTGTTCGGAGTATTTCCAACAAACGATGGTGCTGAAAACGAAGTTCACACATTTATAGATGTTTACAAGTTTACAAACTAAACAGGACATTGAAGATGAGGTGAACTTACCACTTTATTAGCCATCATTTCCTTTTCTTTTTAGGCTTGTTTCTTTATTGGCTTTTTCTTGGTTGGCTGTATGTTTGGATGTTCCTTTTCATATTCCATCCGATAATATGTATTTATGTCAACCAAGGAGTCAAGGGAGTAGAAAGTCATTGTTGCCGTATCAAGGACATAACAAAACCAATGAGTTACATAAAGACATGGGCAAAAAATGAAATGACAGTCACCAATGTTGTATCCTAAATGTTGAGGATCAATTTGCGGAAGAATGGATTGGACTGTCCATTTCAGGCTAGGACTAATCATTTTATCCATTAATTCAGTTGAGAAAATGTATCTTTGGACTACACCATCATTGTCTAATTGATCGGCAACCAATGTCCTTGCCACCATAGTCATCAGCTACATTTGGAAAAACAAATATGGATGGAAAGGAAAGTCACATTGCAGCAATCGAACTTTTTCAATACCATGAAAACGAAACATAAGTCAAAGACCTACATTGTTTGTGACTATACATTTTCGATTCGAGATATTGAAGCAAATATGGATGGAAAGGAAAGTCACATTGCAGCAATCGATCGAAATAACGATGATATTTATTGATTACTAGACGTCACGTACCCGATCACCTAACCAAGATCGTGCATCAAGACATTGTAGGTCTCTCCTGGTGAGAAAATAGCGATGCATGTCCACAAATTCCCTAAATTACAGCATATGAGGATCTTAATCAGAATGTGCATTTTGTGTACAGACAAGTGATTCAATGGGAAACAGTAAATGAAACTTACTCCTCAGCCTCAGCTTCACTGACGGTCTTTGTGCACAACTCAAAAAGAGTGTCCTTCTCGTCGAATGTCCTCTTTCCCTTGGACTTCCGTTGTGGATCGATCCACGGGGATTTTAACACGCTACTAGGGTTTACGACCCTCTCCGAGATCTCCTCAATTCAACCCGCTTTTCCGGTCACCTCTTCTTGTACATGTTCCTTCACATGTTCTGGAACAGCAACGTGTTCAAATAGTTCACCTGCACGACCAGCGTCCACATTCGGTGTCTCCTCTCCATGTTTCGGGATATCATCGACATCAATAATATTTTCAGGTTCATCTTCCTCGTCTACGTCATCTCCATCCTCTGTGTCTTGTCCATTATGATCGTCAGATTCCCCCGTAGATGGTTGTTTGCTTGGTGCATCACCTTCATCGCGGCCTTCTTCAAACAACGTCATTGAAGCGCCAACATTTCTTGTTGCAAGTTTGATAGCATCCGTGCATATGTCGTGCGCACTACCTGAAAAAACATATATCAGTTACTACATCATATACCACAACATCAATTTGTACTGAAACAGTCGCCTGGATTAATTTGTCACACATTACCGGGTGTGTCAGCATCGTATCAGGATCAAACGATGTTGACGGACTAACTGATGGATGTGGCTGAGGATGTGGCCGAGGAGGCTTGACGCGTACCAGGAGGCCTTTTTTGCTTCGTTTCTCAACCGACACTCTCTCTTCACCTTTTGGTCGGTCCAAAAAGCCATGGCCGACTCATGTTGATGACCTATCTTATCACCGATCGGGAAATTTTGGAAACAAAACATTGCTCATAAAACGAAATCAAATAATTATTAACAATAGTTGACCATTAATGAGTCAGAATCACATGCAAACATAAGTAAAGACAACTTACCATGAGGAAGTATAGGCATCCGCCTACAGTTTTGCTCTTTTTTCTGTTGGACTTTTGGGAATCCTTCTTGAACTCATGTATCTCTTTGCAGAGTTCTTGAAGGACGAAGGAGGACCAATCGAAATCAGCAAGTGCATCCTTAGTCACCGTCATCACCTTCAAAAGACGGTCACTGACAAGAATTGATGCACTGGGCGCCAATAGGGTACCCAAGGCAAATAAAACGAATAAAAACTCAAAATTTTGGTCTAATTCTTCTCCCAACATCTCTCCAATTTTTTTGTAAGCAACGTCCTTGTATACTTTCCTATAGTCGTTGAAAGTGTTGTGTTGGTCGTTGATATTAACTTTATGGCCTTCCTCCCAACGGAAGACCCATCAATTGATTGACATGTTCGGCCCTATCACTTGGGTCTCCCCCTGCACACTTCCTTTGTTGGGGGATCAAAACAGGTCATATATTGAGCACATAAAGAACGGTTGATCTGTCGGAAACTTATACTAACCAACCTATCAAACCCGATCTCCTTTAGCCTTCTCATTGCCTCAGTTCTTCCCTTCAAGTTTTTGCAAACTTGGATGAATGTCTTCAGCGCACATCTAGTTTGGAAGGGCACCACATACTTCTTCAGTTTCACCGGGGCTCTCATTTGTTTAGCCCTCTTTGTGTATTCAGCTTTTTCATTAGAAGTTAGCCTTTTCCAGGCTTCTGTCATTTCTGTAGTCAATCCGCCTCTTAACTTGGCCTTGCCCTTACCCTTACCCTTTTGGCGTTCCTCATCTTGCTTGTAGAATTCCTCTGTGAATAGGTTGTATCCGAGAGAACCTTGGATCCCTTTGTGAGGATTTAGACATGATGTTGCTTCTTATATTATAACCTTGTTGCTAGTGTACCTACAACAATTGTAAATGAAGTTCATTTAAAATTACCATTGATCATAATTAACAAAATTTCACGAGTTTTAAAGATACGGTTCTGAGTTTTCCCACAAAAAGAACATACATAAATTTTGGTTTTTCATAGAACATGCAATTTAGCTTCTTATTTATTTATTTTTTTGCCACAAAGCTACTTCTTTCTTGCACCAATCGGACACCTAAGGAGATAATTCCCATAGCTCAATTCATCATAATAATCAACACTAACGAGATACGGGCAAAAAAAATAGAGCGAAAAAAAAATGTTGAACAATATAAATTCTGTTTTCATAGAACATAATGAAGTAAAGCAATCCTAAATAATAATACAATAGAACGCCAGGGAAGAGTACACAGAGCTACGCAATTTTCATCAAGCGGAAATTTAGATTACCAATATTACATACCAAATGCTCCCGACAAAGCTCAACCGCTATAAATGGAGGGCAATTCGAGTAGAAATTGCGAGGCACCAGTTTAATGATAACAACATCACAATATCATACTCTCTAGGCACCCAATTTTTAGAATTCACTCCAACATAAACTTAAGTTCATTTACAACATCAAGTATAATTTTTTCGGTCAAGTTTAGCATCTTTGCTACATAAAAACTCAGCAAAAGGTTTTAAGGGTAAAAAAAGTCTCTAAACTTTGACGAAAATGACTCAATCTCAATCAATGTCGGACACACAATTTAACAAAGAATGGTCCCAAATAGATTAACAACTTTATATCCAAAAAAGATTATGTGTGTGACAGTGATAATTCATCACATGACAGCAGAAATCAAATGGTTACAGCAACAACAAGTATGTATCCAAGTTGAGCATGCTACTACATAAAAACTCAGCAAAGGTTTTAAGGGTAAAAAATAAGTCTATAAACTTTGACAGCTCAATGACTCAATCTCAATCAATGTCAGCACACACAATTTAACAGCAATGGTCCCAAATAGATTAACAGCTTTATATCCAAAAAAGATTATGTGTGTGACAGTGATAATTTAGCACATGACAGCAGAAATCAAATGGTTACAACATCAGCAAGTATGTATCCAAGTTTTCCTATGAAATTCTAATTTTTGTTTGTGTTTTCAAGAAAAATTTCTCTACAAATTCGGTTCCCTAACTTGAAGGGACTTACATGTGATTGATAGGTTAATTCCCCTATATATTAAAGACTCCATTGCTGACCTTAATAAACATAGTGACTGATTGCATGCAAAGACTTCATTTTCCTTAACCTTAATTCCCAAGAACCACGGCCAAATACTTATAGACAGTAAGTATTTGACTCAAAACCCATAAATCAAAACGCATACAACACATGCAAAGCACCTTACAAGAATTATTCCCGTTGTTCGGCATCTACTCTTACCAAAAATGGAACCATAAATACATGCATATATATCCATGCAACCTTCCCCAATGATTCATACATATGCACCGAAATAGCAAGCTTCTCATTTAAGAATTAGAGTGCGGCGGTGAGAAAATTCCAACAAATTCGAGAGGCATATATTTCAAAGAAGTTTGTATTAGATTTAGATCAAAGAATCGATCCAACGAGAGCAAATGAGACCCCAAAATCAAATGTATCAAATATCAATGAACCCTAATCCCCAAATGTATCAAAGATTTAGACACAAATTTTGCACAAAAAGCATATGTGTAGCAAATGTATCAAAAAATAAACCAGCATTATAATTTTCTTAAGAAAAAAGAGACGAAAAACCCTAATCCCCAAAATGTTACCTACAGTCTAACCACGACGGCGACGGCGACACACACGAGCTTCAGAAGGTCGACGGCGTCCAGAGAAGACGGCGAGTGAGCGACGAGCGGAGATGAGAGTCGAGAGAGGAAGGCAGTGGGATGATGATTTTGAGATGGGAGAAATTTTGAATTCGCACGTTCCTTTTTTCTTCAGAGTGGGTTGGTTTTTTTGGTCATTTCTCTTATAACTTCAATCCCAATCAGGGCCCTAGGGCCTGTTTTGGCCATGTCAGATTATTGGGGCCCTTTTTGGGTTTCTTGGCCTTAAAAGGGCCTCTACAGTGATTTTCCCGATGATGATGGTGATGCTCTAATGGTGGGTAAGGGGTATTGGTTAAGAAGGAGAGGAAGAATTTTCATAATTATGATTTTTTTGGTCCACCTCAAATATTATTGAACATTTGCATCGGTTTTTTTACCAAATTAATAATTTTTTAATTTTTTTTTACCCATCTAGAGTACTTTTGAAACTATTTACTGGAATATGATTGTTTTGGGGCAGTCACATTAGATAGTACGACGGCACTAATAGTGCTGGCAGGGTTTCTAACGGAACTAGTGCAGAACTAAGCGTCAGGGGGCCCACCCTGACGCGAACTGGACACCAGTTCTGTTAGGGTTTCTGACAGAAACTAGTGCCGTCGTCTGCCTAACGTGGATTTGCCCCAAAACAACCCTATTCCGGTAAATAGTTTCAAAAGTACTCTAGATTGATAAATTTTTTTTTTTTTTTTTGGTAAAAAAAACCATTTGCATCCATATAAGCATTTTCAGTCAATTTGTTTTTGGGTTTTTTTTTCCCCAATTTTTTTCACTGTGCACTGTCAGTCCTAATCAACAAATTTTCTTCCCATTTCCCTTCTTCTCACTTCAATTCATCATCCACATCAGCATTAACGGTCAACCATGACTACTTAACAGTCAACGTCCAGTGTTTAAAGGTTTTGTGTGACTTTTGCTCTTAAAATGTAACCACATATGTATTTTTTCTCCCAAAAAAATATATGGTGCTGGGCGCTCCCGAAAATAAAGTACATTTATATTTTTACTCTTTTACCTTTTTTAAATATAAAAAATCAACTACATAGCTCGTCAGAACCCATAGAAAATATAAAAAGGGCATGTTCTTTTGTTAACCGACACTGTTGTAAATACATAGTTTCATCTAAAATGAAAATTACCCTTTTCATTCAAAAAAAAAAAGTTCAGTAGTTTAATACTCAATTCCATGATACTTTATGGACAAAATGGGAGATAAAAACCCTCGATAATGAATATCAAATTTGAGATTTAGAATCATGCCGGGGGCTTGGTGAGGCAACACCAACAAAGGGATTAAATGTTGGTGTCACTATTGATCCAACACACACTAACCATACAATAGTCCCATAAATTATCCACTTTTGTTGTACAATAGTCACAATTAATAAGCACATAAGGCTTAGGCTGCAATCCCAATGTTTTTCCCCCCACTTCGACCTGTATACAATGGCAATTAAAGGAGCCTTGATCATCTCTACATCCTACCACATAAATTATATGGACAAACGACGTCAAGATAGTAGGGAATCCAAGAGAAAAAACCAAATAACATTTAATAATCAAGCTTTGCTAGAGCTTGGCATCTTGTACAACAAAAGTGGATAAATCCAATTCTCAAAAATCCATAAAAAAAATCCTGCATGATCGATTTATGAATATATATATATATACAGTGGCGGAGCCACACTTGTGCCTGTGGGTGCAAGTGCACCCACAAAGTTTTGAAATATATATTATTTAGCTGCAATGTGTTAGTATCAATGGACCCATAGCTCAGTGGTAGAGCCTTTGATCTTCGAAGATGAAGTCACTGGTTTGAACCTCCTTGGGCCCCTTCATTTCTTTTTCTTTTTCTGGGTCATCCGTAATTGATTCTTGGGCGTTGCACCTATCTGGGTCATCCGTAATTAATTCTTCTTTTTCTTTTTCTGGGTCATCCGTAATTGATTCTTGGGCGTTGCACCTGGTGTTTATACTCCCTCACTCATCTCTAAACCACACAAACAAACAAAAAACCCCCTTTTTCATTTCTTATTATTTTTCCAAGTTTTTATTCCTTATGAAAAACACATGTAGCAGTAGTTTTATCTGTGATTTCAAAACAGCAGAAAGATATATTTTTTATAACCAGCTACTATAAACAACGAAAGATTTTTGTAATTTGGTTAAAGCGGCAATGATAATTTCTTTAATTCGTAAAATCATTGAGTAGTCCGAGTCCATTGATTAGCCTTATTGAAAATTGTAATAAGTTTGGTGGTTGAAAATTTGGTTTTATGTAAAATTCTCCAATTTTTGTCTTACAAAAGTGTGATGGATAGTTTGTGCCTCTTGATATTGGATGAAATTTGTTAAGATTTAGAAAATTCATAGTTTATTACTGATTTGATGGTAGATGCTGATCCTATTTTATGCACATCTAATTTGCTTAGAACCCACTGAAATGAGTTTTCTTTTCTTTTCTTATCTATATTTATTTGATTTTTAATGCATTTAAAACTTTCCTTAAAAAAAAAAAAATCGCCCAAATTCCTTCACGAATTGTGCACCCACAAATGTAAATTCCGCTCATACAGTATATATATATAGATAAATATGTTTGTATATATGAAGACACACTGATTGAGTGATTGTCTATATTTTGTTTTTGCAGAAGACAATATAGGACCGCACACAAAGATATAAGACATACTCTTTCTCGTCTTTATTATAAGACAATAATTAACAATTCTCATGAATCAATAAAAATAGTTGAAGTCAATAAAGTTGTCTTAAAATTTAAGTAATTTCTAATATTACCCCTACTAATTATACTAAACTCTAATATTATATTAATTATTACTCTCACCACTACCCTTATTAATTAGGGGCATACATGGAAAAAATAATAATTAATGCTCATTGGGAACAAACAAGTATTTTATAAAAAGGACCAAATATACTTATTAGTATATGCCTTATAATAAGAACAAGAGGGAGTAGGTAGCAAGTCAATTGGGAAGACCCTGCAAGGTTCACGTCCATCTGTGCAGAGACTATAACAACATGCTTTTGCTGATGTTAATATCATTATCCTACTACTTGAAGTAAAGCACAATCAAATGTCTTTGAAATTGATGATAGTGGTGAAGAATATGAAAATGATAGTTATCGTACCCATGTTGCTTAGTGGTAAGCTTGTTGTGCTTTATATGAGTTACTCTTGAACAATAGTTTACTCTTAATTATAAATTAGTGACTGCGTTTGTTTGTTGCATTAAATGTGTTGGGTAGACATTAATGTTGACAACATTTATTTGATAAATTAAAACTTTAACTATTGTATTTTACTGATTATATTTCTTTGAGGAAAAAAACGAATGAAAAATAATTTTAATTCATAAAAATGTCTTCTGGCCTTTAAGGCCGGTCTTGACCTGCATGCTCTCAGGCCGAGCCTTGAAAAAACAGACGTTTTTCTTACTCTGGGCCTAAAAGAGCATGCCCTTTTAGGCCCTTACCCTTCAAGGACCAACCCTGATTCCCAACTCTAGTAGTAATTGGAGTTTAGAAAGGGATAAAACATGATATTAATACTCGTAATAACTATTTTCCTGGCTTTAGAAAGTCATATTATTCCTTAATTCTTAATAAAATAGAGTCATATCAATATCATACAAGTGTTTTTTTTTGCCAAAATATCATACAAGTGTTTGATGTCAATTTTTTCTATATAAAAAATTTAAATTCATTTGAATAAAGTTCTGCAAGCCTAATAATTGTTCATTATTCTATAATATGTTCATTTTTAATAAAATAAGCGTAAGATCAACTGCCAAGATTATCATGTGAAAAATGGGAATTTCATTACCCTCTTACCCACCATAGAACTAGAACTAATTTGCATGTCCATTTGTCTTACAAGTGGCAATAAATACTAGAACTAATTTGCATGTTCATTTTTTTACAAGTGTGCTGTGCATATATATTTAAATACATATCTTCTTATTGAAACCTATATATGGAACTAAGTGTAAAGGACTTGAATAGCTTTCAATAAAATTCTTCAGCACCTTATAGGAATTTAAGTAAGGAAATGACTTTTTTTTTTTTGGTCAAATTTAAGGAAATGACTAAGTATAAAGGACTTAAATAGCTTTCAAGAAAATTCTTGAGCACCCTTGTACAATTGGGAATCCCAATATTTTGAGTGTCACAAATGATCCGTATTTTGGCAACCTCAAAAAAGTGATTTTTAAGCACACCTGTACAGATTCTCACAACTCGGACATTGATATGTAGGGCCTAACTTCTTTTTTTTGCAGGAACAACTCATGGAAAGAGTGCCCGCAATTAATCTTTACTAGGTTTATTTTGAGACTACACCTATTTCTTATTGACTCAAAACTATAGGAATCACAAATGGTATATGACTTCTGATTCTTTATTTCTTTGGCCTTTAAATATTTTACAACAATGATTGGGTAATTGTCTGAGGCCACCATGGAACTGCTGCCCGTATGAGTCTCAAAAATCTTTACAGAACCAGCAAAAATCCATGGATATGTAAAAAGGAAAAGATAAAGTCACCAATAATCCCTCATTGTTTGAGCCACTAAATAAAAAACCAAATTAGAGATATAGCATGAACTACAGCATCTGTGATGTAGAAGCAAACAAAAATCCAAATTAAAAGGACCATGCAAAACCATAGAAATGGTCCTACCTTATCAACCCAATAGATCCACCTTTTGTGTTAGCACTTACTATTCTCCTAAGGGATCGCTCTCACATGTTTATCTTTAATTCTTGAGAAAATATCATTTAGGTCTTAAATAAGGGAAATAATATATTAACAAGTCTCATAATTTGTCAATAGTAACTCTTTCATTTATCAATGGTAACTCTTTACTTGTAAGTGTTTTTTATTTAAAAGAATTATTAAGACTCATTCTACGGCAATAACAATGACTATACCACACGAGGTGTATTCATGCTATGAGAATTATGTAGGTGTAAAAGAATATCGATCGGTTCAAAAAAAAAAAAAATCGTTTTAATCTCATTTTTATTAAAAAAAAAAATGAAAAAAAGAGAGGAAATGGTGACCAAGTTACTAATCAACAAAAAAAAAAAGTATTCCAATTTCCAATTTTCAAACACTGTCACAACAATCTACTCAATGATTCGTGCAACCAAGATGAAGGGATTAGTTTTCAATTAAGTAACTCAATTAAGCTCAAATATCTGATTGAAATTAGAATATTTAAACATGTTTAATTAAGAACCATCTATATGATCCGAACTATACAAGTGGTCTTATTGATTACTTCCAAAATGAAGCAGACATGAAGATCCTATTGATCCAACACACACTACTGAGGGTTCAAAGGGATAAAATGTTGGTATCACTATTGATCCAACACACACTAACCCTGCAATTGTCCCAATAACAAGATCCTACACCATAAATTATAGGACAAACCACCTCAAGATAGCAGGGGAAGAGAAAAAACCAAACCACAGCTTTGCTAGAGCTTGGCATCTTGAACAACAAAAGTGGATAAATCCAATTCTCAAAAATCCATAAACAAAATCCTGCTCAATCGATTTATGAATATCTAGATAAATATGTTTGTATATGTATATGAAGACACACTGATTGAGTGATCGTTTATCTTTTTTTTTTTTTTTTTGCAGAGGACAATATAGCGCACACAAACTAGATGGATCATACTTTAACAACATACTTTTGCTGATTTTAATATCATTATCCTACTCAAACTAGATGATCATAAACTTCCACAAAAGCCAAACCTTCTCAAAAAATACATATGAATAACCTAATGGAAGGGATAAAACATAGTATTAATACCCACAATAACTATGTTTCATTATTCAGATTTTTAATAAAATAATTTTTTTACAATTCATATAGATTTCAAATTATTAAAAACTATTAGGAAAAATGAACTATATATTGATGATTTGTAAACGGTATAGTTTTAGGGTACGTCAAGCTATTTGTCGACTGCCAAGTAATTTGGTTTTCCTACACATTTTACCAACGCTAGGATGGAGTTGGCTTGCCTCCTTTTCGCCAATGGTTCACTGCCATCCGCTGCATGAAGCGTTGTCGTTTTTGGCATGAATTGGTGACATAATCCCTTTATATATATATATATATATATAAAAAATCAAGATACTTTAGGATAGTAAAAAGATAATTCGGGATAAGGAATGATACGAAAAAAATCTTCATGATCTTAAAAAATTATTTTAGGATCTTAAAAAAATATTTTAGCAGTCTTTCACCTTTGATACTAAAAGGATTCTTCAAGATCTTGAAAAAATAATTATGATCTTAAAAAAATTAGTTTAGGATCTTGAAAAAATATTTCAGGTACTTAATGCTACTAAAAATATACTTTAAGATGTTTTTTCAAAATCCTAAAATAATTTTTTTAAGATCATTAATTATTTTTTCAAAGACCATCAATATCCTTCTAAGTACTGGTCGATCTGTTGAAATATTTTTTCAAGATCCTAAAATAATTTTTTAAGATCATGAAGAATTTTTATTTTGTATCATTCAGTATCCTGAATTATCTTTTTACTATCCGAGACCTTGAATATTTTTTTTAAAATATATAAAGGGATCAGGTCATCAATTTATGCCAAAAACGACAACGCTTCAGGCAGTAGATGGCAGCGAACCATTGGCGAAAAGGAGGCAAGCCAACTCCCATTTGGATATGATGTCTCACTATTGATCACACTAAACCATGTTTCATGTCAGTGGATAACTTTAAATCCCATCTGTGTGTGCGAGAGAGCCATATACAAGGATTTTGTTTTTAGAACCTAGAAGGTATGTATTCCCTCGGCATGCAAGAGGGAGTAAAGAAAATGAGAAACAAACTCCTCAGAGCCTGGAAGACTGAGAAAACATGATTGAGAGATACGCCTAGCTTTCCCTTATTAGTCTGAAGAAATCAAAGGCTCCAAAAATTAGGCAGGCTACTTGTACTGAAGATGATATGATCCTGTTTACAAAGGCAATCAATTGATCATGGTGAGTTAGGATAAGCATATGATAAACTGACAAAGATAATAATGTAAAAAAAAATGAGATTTCAAAAATCACTTATTCATCGTAAAACTATAATTAATTTGTATGTCTATTTTTTGTTTCCATGTTTGAATTGAATAAAAATGTTCCAATTTAGTGAATCCACAGCTGACAAGGGTCCAGTGCAAGATCATGGCCTTCCTTGCACGAACTGAGTTATACACATCAAGAGGCACAACTTGTAAACCCAACAGGTAGAAATCTTGTTTAGAATTGAAAAAATAACAATAACTTGGCTAAGATATTATGAGCCACTTATTCTTTATTGTTTACTCTCTGTAAGTTGCTCTCCCCCCCAAAAAAAAACCCAATAAAAAACACACACACACACACAATGAAATGACTCACTCAGGTTGAGCTAAGCTGAGCCTCAGCAAATACACTCTCCTCTTACTTCATTTTTCAGCATAAACATACAAATTAATGCATGGGCTTTGAATTTAGATGGCTATGATACCCCTGGAAGCCACTATAAAGGCACTTATTCATTTGCTTGAAAATAAATCATTAATTAAACTACATACAGTAATTTACCTGCCCCCGCTGCCATGGTCCTCCATTTATCCTTAAGATCAGCTGGGGTGCGTGTATCATCAAATACATCACCACCATATTCTAAAATTTTTCTCCAAGGGATATTACAGTTTTCCTTTGAGAATTTTAAAACTCCTTCCTGCAATGTATGAACAAAGTAGGCTATGGATTCAGGGAAACAAGGGTCTTTACAACATGATTTCCATGAATAAAAAACACAATTATCTCTTTTCCTTTTCTGTCATTATTGATTTTCCTGATTATCTTTGTTTCAACACACTGAGGTTCAGAACAATATCTGAACAAGAACACTTACACACGGGATGGGTCAAAATAGCACAAATCTTGGTTTGTTCCGCACAAGAACATCAGTGTTTGGGTGTCATAAAATACAAATCCATCAACTATACAAGTAAGTTCAGAAGTATAAACATAAAACTGGATTACTAAAGTTAACCAGTCATATGAGTGTCTGAATGTTGAACTCACGCCATTCAGATAAATTCATGAATGGCATAAGTAAAAGAATTGTCCAGGGCTGTTGCAAGGGCATAGTCATTATGCTTTCTTCATTCTTGTTTCAATCCTAAGTCTTAAATTAGCAAGGAATTCATCACCATGTGACCTGTCCATGCCGTCAATTATCTCTCATAAAATGAGTGAGTCCCACCATACCGAGCTCTTGATTAAACCAATGGGAGACAAGTGGATCTAACAAATATTACATCTTTCCTATCTGAAGTCCCCTATTTGTCTACACCTGACAAACTGAGAGAGAGATAGAGACATAGAGGGGAAGGGGTTCAATCGCAGGAACACGTATTTGTTATGATTATATATCATAAGAGGTCTGAACTCTGAACCCATTTCACAACTAGACAATCAAATGAATTATGTCAGCGCATTATCCATGATTCATTCCCAGACCAGAAATGTAGAATGTGTTTTTTGAAACTCATACCTTTAGTTTATTTTCTTCCTCAGTTGTCCAGTGTAATCTCCTCCGTTTTCTAGTTGGTAAAGTCAGTTTTTTGCTGTAACTTAGCAATAAATAAACTCCTTAGCTACTTTTTGAAAGTGAGAGAAAGCCGATAGCATAATACAAGTAGTAAATACCTTCACATGAGATAATTCCACTTAAATTTTCAAACAACAATCTATTAAAAAACATATGAACATGCAGTAATGCATGCAGACATATAAACAGAAATGAATTACTCACCCTTGCTTAGAAGATTTCTGGGCATGTCTCAAAGTTTCAGAACTGGTAACTTCCTCATCTTCGTGACAACCATTTTCACCATCAGCGTTCTTAACTCTTCGAGGATGCCTCTGTGCCGTATGTTTGATACGTCGTTTCTTCACTAAGAGAGCTTCAGAACCTGAATCATTTGTTTCACTGACAGAGGTATCCACTGATTTTGATTCATTCTGAAGCAACTTCTCTCTGTCTTGCCTTGTGTCCTTATTATCTTCTGCAATACTTTCTCGTGTCCGTTTGACAAATGCAACATCAGGTGAGAGTCCATCTTTGTGTTTTCCCATATGGCATGAGCTTGAAGGAGATGCTTCCTCTTCATCCTCAGGAATCCCTTCATGAACGTTTTTATCACTATATCTTGGATGCTCTGGTTCAATCTCCTCTTTTCCTTCAACAAATGTGGTTTTATGTGCTTCTGAAATTTTATGAAAATCAACTTTCTCCCTGGTCATAGATTTATCAATCAGATCCATATGCTCCGGTGTATTTTCTTCCCCATGAAGCATAGAATCACCCGTACTGGTTACTTGAGCATTTGCATGAGTGTCATTTTCTATTGCCATTTCGTGTTGATCAGCATTAGCTGTCACTCCTTCCATTTCATTTTGTTGATCTTCCACTCTCTGTGAGGGCTGTGTGCATGCACTGCCATTTCCCTTACTACTCCGATAATCTATGCAGCTCCCATTTGCTGCAAGGGATAACTCATTAGAATCTTTTCTTTTTTCTTCCCCATATTTTTGGGCCAATTTATTACTCATATTTGCATTGTTACCTAAAAAGTCTGCCAAATCTTTCTTCGCTGTTAAAGCCTTATTCCTCAATACTTGGACCTCTGCCAATGTTCGTTTTAACCAGCAATAAGGGCAGTAGTACTTTCCCATATCATCAAATTTAGGTTTGCAGCTGATACATTTTGCATGGACAACAACAGGACAACCACTTTCACTGCAAACTAATATTTCTCCACCTTCATTGCAACGGATGCAAATTTTTCTATCCTCAACATCTATACAAATGTTGTCATGACCTAAACTCTCATGAAGGATTTTATTAGAGCCCTCATCAATCACATTATCCACGTTGTCTTTTGAACCCACCTCCCTACCATCCAGCAGATCACGATTACTCTCATTGGATGTTTTAGGTACAGCTGCATCATCTTCATCCTTCATCAATTTCAATAATTTCAAGAAATGAGTCATTTGAAAATAAATTATTCACAATCTATGATGGGATTTCATCATCAGAACCCAAAAAACCATGAAGGCTGGAAAACAATAACAGAACAGATTTCCCAAAATCCCAAACTCCTTGAACAATGATGTGCGTAACAAACTAACAATTGACATGTGTGAGAATACAAGTGTGAGTAGCAAAATTAGGAATTATACCAAAAGGAAAGTGAAGATAAGGAGAGAGAATAAAAAAAACAACGCAGACTTACATTAAGCGACTCACGCAAGCCTACGTCAAAGACACCTAACCAGCGAAGCAAAAAGCTCAGCAGCATTTTCACTCAAATATATTTTTTTCTCAGTAGGCAACCAGAACCGAAATAGAGTTGAAAAAGCGGTTTCCAAGGAGGCATTCAGAACTTGAATTCCAAAAAAAAATCATGAGAATTAGAAACAGAACCTAACTCACCCGAGGAATTGCCCTTGCGTTAGGGTGGGAAGGTTTTGTAGAAGTTTTAGCCCTACCTCCACCAGGAGATTTAGTTCTCATCGCTCTTTATGTACGATTTCCAGACCTCTGGCGATGTGGAAGAGATGTCATGGGTCTCGTTTTTAGAAGTTGAACGCGCCCTGCTTCTGGTTTCTCCTTTTACCCTTTCGTTTGAAATTTTGAATATATAAGTATGGCTTCTTCGTTTTATCCCCGGTTGTTGTTGCCGGTGATGTGAACGTATGTATGTGCAGGGAAATGAATCACCTAGTGCATGGTTTTCCTCCGTCAGATTGATCCAAAGGAGTAGCAACTGACACGCAGTTGAGGAGCCTCTTTGGAGTTGGAGTATTTATAAAAGGAGAGCATTTTAGTATTTTACCATAAGGAAAAAAAAAAAGAGCATTAGGGAAATTGGAAGAAGAGTTTTACAGTTAATAGTTTCCAATTAATTGTGAATTTTTTTAAAAATAATATAATAACTATGATTTACTTAGCAATTATGTCATCTACTAATCTATCTATTTACTGTTCTATAAAAATTCTTGACAAAGGACCAAAAAAAAAATGAAAGGGACAAGATGATGTTGGTTATTTGAGAAAATATCAAAATAGTCAATATATGCATAATTTTTTAAAATAAAAATAGATCTGAATTAAAAGTGGCCCTTTAGCTTAAATTTGTTGTAATCTGGTGGTCTGAATATTATCTTTTGAGAGATTGTAGATTTGATTCTATTTGTAATAACATGTCATTAGTATTCTACCACCCCATGAAACATTTTATTCACTAAAAAGTCATATAGCATGAATTTTTATCATTTTCGGTATAGAATCTTGTTATTGCATATTGCTAACTTCTTGTTAAATATTTTAATAAGGGTTAAAAAGTAATTTGACCAAAGCGTCCAGCACAAATAACTTTTCAGTTAACCAAAAATATCAAAAAAATTTAAAAATGTGCAGGCAGCACAAAAAAAAAAAATCTCTAGGAGTGCCCACTACAAAAAAGTGTTACTCTAAGAGTGCCCAGCGTAAAAAATTTTACTCCATTTTTTGTCTTAACCGTACATTTTTAAAAGTTTTTTGGTAATTTTAATCCATTTAAAAATTATTTGTGATGGGCGATCCCGAAGTAATAATTCGTTAACCCTTTTAATAATTGGATTGTTTACGTGAAAGTGCACACTAATTGACCTTTTTTGGTTATGAAAGTTATTTCTTTAAAGTTTTTTCCCCTTATTTTCTCTCAATGTCATTTTTCTATTAATATTTTCAAGAATTGGCTTACTCCATGTACTATTGCATTTAAATTAATTTTTAATTTTTACCAGCAAAATTGTATTACCACATTCTCATTTTTATCAACGACGGACTTAAGTTGTTAATTTGGGGTCTTCATAATCTAAATCCAATATTTTTGTTTGTTTTCGTGATCAATGATAATTTTTGAATGCTTTTTGAAAAACATTAACTTTTGAAGTTAGCATTTTATTATTATCTCGGTGGTTTGTGGCAAGTAATAAAAATAAAGACACAAATTAGTAGTGCTATAGTTAACTAAGTAAAAATAACAAAAAAATATGGAAAAAGATAAGGACTGGATTGTAATTTTGATATTAGGACTCATGACATTAAAAAAATTAAGAGCAGGGCTAGGACTCAAGTAAGGTATACAACTTATCCCAAAATTTAAAATTAATTTGTTTTACTGTATAAGCTGATTGAGACCTCAAAGAAAATATCAATATTATGATCTAAAGAGGCTGCTAATTTGGTTGAGATGGTAAGCGATCTCACCCTGTGAAAATACAAGTTCGAATTTTAAGAAACACATTTATTTGAAAATGCGAAAACCTTTGCATTCCAAACCTCAAAAGGGAGAAATCCTCCTCAAATAAAAAATATATTATGCTTATTTCAGGAGGCCGTATTACTCCCTCTAGTTTTTAATGTAGGATATGATTAGGAAGTTGATACTGGTTATTTATAAATGTAAAACATATTTCCTATATTTTTTTAATTTACCACATTTGATACTTCCTTAACAATAATCAAAGAGAGGAGAAAATGAGAAAATTGTAGAGGACGATTGGAGTGTTTTACAAAAAAATTCATGTCATCTTAACTAATTTTCTTAATCTAATTAAATTAGGTAAATATATCATAAATTTAGGATGTGGAGTATCATCTCAAAACACTTTCTAAACTTAGAAGTCTTATTTCTCTTATAAAACTCTAAAACTAAATGGTTAACTTATTTAACATAATAAACTATGGATATGATATTGTTACTTTCAATTAGTGTTACTATCAACGTTACCACCAGTTTATTTCACCGTTAAATCAAAATCTCATCCACCTCTATCACTTCTCTTTCTTATTGAGATTCTGATCTAACGATGAAACAAACTGATGGTAACGTTGTTAGTAACACTAATTAGTAGTAACTACTCCCTCCGGTCCTAATTATAAGACAACATTTAAGAATTGGTTTTGGTCCTAATTATAGGACAACATTTTAATTTTTATTAATTTCTTCCCAAAATACCCCTATTTTATTCTCTCAAGTGTATTTGGTTTTTGGTGAATGTATATATGTTGATGCGTAGACTCTTACAATAAGTAAAAAATTTAAATTGTTGGATTTTAATTTATTTATCAATCAGCTGATATTAATTTTTTAATACATATACATATATATATATATATATATATAGACACACATTTACACATACACAGATATGTGTGTGTATGTGTTTATACATACATATATATATATATATATGTGTGTGTTTTATACATATATGTATATTTGTGTATGGAAGTGTGTACATACATACATATATATATATATATATATATATCTTTGTGTGTGTTTACCAATATATATGTATGTGTATACATATATATATATGTTGTGTGTGTTTATACATATATGTATATTTGTGTATCTATGTGTGTGTACATATATGTATATCTCTATGTGTTTGTCATTATATATATATATGTGTGTGTGTGTGTGTACAGATATATATATATAAATATATGTGTCTACATATATGTGTGTGTAAATATATGTACACACACATATGTGTGTGTACATATATATTCGCACATATATGTACCTGGTATATATAGCAAAATCATTATTTCAATTAGAAAGCGTGTAGAAAGAAAAATTTTAGGTTCGAGAAGTATGTTGTAAGAGTTGTTGATTTACTTTTACTTATGTCATTTTAAATTTATATGAGGGCATTTTAGGAAAATGAATTAAATTAACTGATTTAACTCCTCTCCTTAATCTCTCCAAAATCGGTTAAATATGTCCTATAATTAGAACCGGAGGGAGTATATCTTATCCCAACAAACTATTTGTTGCAAAAGGGGGGAAAAAAAACTATTAGACTAAAGTATACTATTAATCATTTAAGTTTGTATGAGATTTAATTTACCAAAATTTTAAAAATATACTTGAGCCAATATTGTTATAAATGATTTAAAAATAGGTTAACGTGTATCTCAAAAGTATTATAAAGAGCAATACTGCAATTAAAGGTTTTTTTTTTTTTTTTTAATGCTGCATCAAAAGTTAACAATCATAGTGATATCACCCTTTTTTTTAGCCAAACGTTTATGTTGCCCAAAAGAGCAATGGAAGCCACATGCATTCTTACGTTATAGACCATAAGGGTACTTTTATATGTTGTTGTCATCGGTATTCAACGTAGTACTCTCTAGTCATAATTATAAGACATAATTGACTTTATTTAAAGAGATTAAAGAAGTTTAAATAAATTCTTAATCATTTTATATGTTATGATCTTTAAATTATATATTAGTTTATTAATTAAACTAATTACTTTGAAGAAAAAAATAAAAATAAAAATACTCTAAAGTAATTTAATTGGGCTTTTCTTAATTTCTCCAAAAAAATCAACTAGATCTTATAATTAGTGACCTGGAAAGATTTTTTCTTCTTCTGAAATTAGTTGTTTTTTTATTCACAGAAAAATCTTAGATACAAGAAAAATTAAAAGCCATCGTGTGATATCCACGATATTACGATAAACATTAGGAGCCAGAATCTAAACACCAAAAGGACCAGCCAAAGCCTTTTTCCCAACCACATCCGCGGCACCATTATTGTTATTTATCTAATTGTTGTAATTTTTTATTTTTAAGAAAATAAGGATATAAAACGTAATTTTATTATAAACATACCTCCCTAAGAATTCACGTGATTATAGGCCAATTCAAGTCATGAATTAGAATTTAAGATTTAGTGGGGCTTTTCCTGTAAATTTTCCCGTATCAATACAAATACTAGGAAGTAGGGAGCATATCCTCGCCGTACATAGCTTATCCCCAGGATTCCAGCCATCTAAAAGCAAAGCGTTCCTCACAAGCTCCTTCAGCGAATCCGATGAAACATTAACCCCTTCGAAGCCCTAAATGCCTTGTACGCTACACAGCGCCCTAGTTAGACAGTGTACCCAGGGCTTATAAGTTATATCATCTCTTCCAAAGATCCAGAGTCTCCAAAGCGAACAATTGAAACTATCAATTTATTCTTGTTTATGTCTGAGTCGGTTGGTTGAAGTAATCGGATTCGGTGTTGAAGTTGTCGCACAACTCTCCCTCTTCACTCAACTATGGTCAGTTTCGTTCGTACTCTTTTACCCTTCAGTCTTGTTATCTCTATGTTGTTTCTTGTTTTTCTTTGTTTCTTACTTCAAGGTCTACCAATCCAGCCCTTGATTCTCACTCTATAATGTTTTTGAGATTAACTAAGCACATTTGTCACTTTATAATGGTTTTGAGATAGCGATATATGAGACTGGGTATTTTCTGTTGTTTTGGCTATAGTTAAATCGAAGTGGTGGGAGGGACCGGTTTAGAAGGGATTACCCTTCAAGATTTGAAGATAAAGGCAACAATGGGCGTAGCAATAGCAGCAACCCACCTTCCAGGCACCTTTGGGTTGGGAATCTAGCACACAGTATAACAGAGAATGAACTTGCTCGCCATTTTCTACAATTTGGACCGCTTGAAAATGTAGCATTCCAACCTGCCCGTAGCTATGCTTTCATCAATTTCAGAAGGGATGAAGATGCTATTGATGCTTTGAAAGAACTTCAAGGTTATCCTGTTGCAGGCAACCCGCTTAGAGTTGAATTTGCTAAGGCGGTCAGTCCTGCACACCTCTTTCTATCTGATACTTTTTCAGATGCTTTTTTATGCGCATATGTACATTCTCCAGCAGTTCTGATGAATTGTATATCCAAGGCCAAAATATGACTAATTTAAATCGGAAAAATCGGAAAAAAAACTTGTAAGACAAACTTAGGAATCCAACTCACTACTTGTGATGTATAATAGACCATCAAATCTAAGTGCTTCAAAACATGCGCATGACATAAAAGATTCAGAAAAATTGCTGCTTTCCATTCCATTAATGGTTCACTCCAAACAACGGTACAAAGTGATGCATTCACTTCTCCAGAAATAAAGTTGCTATCACTATCCGGATGTATCATGTATGCAGCATGAGCTGCTCACTGCCTTTCTCTAGTTCTGAACCGATTTTTTACATAGCAGACTCTAGGGGCTGAAACTGAGATGCATAAATGTGATGAGATTTTGAACTCTATGATTTCTCATACCAAATCCATTTAAAAAAAGAAAAAAAGAAAGAGATAACAGTTATCTTTTGCTCATATTGCCGGCCGGAGCCCTGATTAGATAATTATATAATACTGATGTGATAACATCTTATTCTTGAACTTGAAGAACATGCATGTATAATATGAATATTAATTCTGCCCTGATTAAACTTTTCGTGTCAACGTACTGGCACTATGAGCTAGCAACTTATTATGCCACGATAGGTTTTTTTATGCCCTTGGCAATTCAACTTCTGGCAACAGCCCCAATTATGATGATAATGTGCATCCAAGCAATGAGCAATGACCATGAATGTAACTCCTCTAATGACCAACTTCGGATTCATCTCACACTTTCATCCCCAATAAAATAATTTATTTCTAAGGGGTGAGTAATGACTGGTTTTGAAGCAGTTGAACAATTTTTATTGGTTTTAACAAGTTACATATGCACATCAATTCAATTCATAACCTGGTCAAATGTTTCTGTTAGTAGATGAAAATAATGATCAAATATGAGTAAAGAAATGCAAATCAGATTGCTACTAAAGATGAAAAGCAGGTTCAAAATCTCACAGCTTGGTTCCAATGGATATTGTAAATAATTTGAAAATGCTTCAATTCCTTAATAGTTCTGTGAAAAGTTGGGTAAATATTGACTGTGTTTTGCTGAGATAATGGTGATCCTTGATTATAACTTAAGACCCGCAGCAAGTCCACTGTGCCACATATATAGCCTTCCATTTTAATTGTTTCTGTCTTTCAATGGCATACATGGGGCATCCTGATGATTCACTGTTAAATACTCAATCAATTGTTATTCATATGATGTCCAATCATAAGATCCTGTGAGGAATTTTCTACATGTTGAGTTTTTCATATACAATTCAATTCACTGCCATGGCGGCTTTGATGTTTGATCAATGCCTGCTTGCAATTCTGATTAACGGCCAAACACCATGAATTGTACCACAGCAAACTTTTAACCATAGGAAAGCACTTTTAAGCTATAATAGGAATCTTGCTAAGTATTCCTATCTAAATGGAATCTTTCAAATTGTAAAAAAATGCTCGGAGCATTGATATGAACTACAGAAGCCTTAGGCTCAGAAACTCATGAAAAGGAAATTTCGCCCAACTAAGGATTCTCCCATAACCTAATATTGGTTATATGGGTTACCAGAAGTTAAAGAAAAAGTATTCTCATGAATGATAAACATCCACAAATGTGAGCAGTGTGGACCTTCATTTCTTGATGCAAAGTTCCAGGACCTGCAGTGATTGTTGTTAGTTGTGTGCGGATAAAAGCCTAAAAATTGCCATGGTGCTTTGGCAGATGGTTGCCAGGTGTTGTATTGAGGCAACCGGATTGGAAAAACATTTCAAAATGACAATAATAATAATAATAGTACAAAAAATGATTTAAGAGGTAGTGGAGATCAATATTCACAAGAAAAGTTGGAATCATCATCCTCATCCTCCTAATCATCTGCTCATCAATTCCTTTATCATTGATAGTGGACTTAAAACCATCTTATTCTTCATTCAAAGGCTGTAGCTTTTAAATTAGAATCATTAATGCCATTTAGAGAATTAGGACCAGTATGAGAGGTTGTGACAGAAAATTCAAAATGATGAAGAAAACAGAATCTAGTTAGAGGCTGAAGGAGATCCCGAGTAACATGAAAGAGGGTTCCAGCCAGGTTTTGTTCAGATTTAAGGTTTGAGAATCCTTCAATGGAACTCTTGGGCTGACGCAGATGTGAAAAATCTCTGCTTACCATTTTAATGTGGCACCTTCCATAAAATGATGGCTGCCAGCCTGCCACAGCTGTAGCAGCCACCATGTTCAGACTGTTGTGCTATTTCTATGAGCTTGGGGGCTTCAAAACCACCATAATTGCCAACATTGACTACAGTTTTCTCTTTCTATTTCTGGCAATAAGCATGATACACTCTAAAGTACTCACATAAATAAGCTTAATTCATGGAATCTTAATATCTGCGATGTGATTTTTCCTTGTCACTGAATACTGGCGATCCCAACCAAGCAATGGGGCTCATCCTGGCAATATCCTTATTTTCATTTTGGTTCATAAGTTAGAGATCCCTTAAACTTTGACCTTCCTGCACTTGCAACTTTGTAATTTAAATTAACCTTACAACCTCCCATAGTTCCACAATTTGTATTGGTAGCATGTTTCCACACACTCTCTATCCAAATCAATCTATCCAAAGACTGCAATCTATTCAAAGATTTGGTTTAATACAGTACAATGGCGCCGTGCAATTCATGTAGCTAATCTCACTAGTGGGATAATAAGGCTTTGCTATTGTTTTAGTCTAAAACATTGTGAGAGGCTTAATTATTATACTTGTCAGTTTACATTTTGAAGTGACTAAAACCAGTTTAAGTTTTACAACCCTAATCTTGCCTGTTGGCCATTTGGGTTTCTCCATAATTTTACACTATCCTTCTGGGGGCACTAACTGGGTGAGTTATAGATTGAATTTCTGATGTGAGGCTCAAGTAACACACTTTTTACTATCAGTTTGAACTGTAGAAGAGGTTTATTTGCCTCAATTCTAAATGATAAATGGTATAATAAGGGGCATATGCAGCAACAGATCAAAGTGAAAGAGGTGTTATTATTATCCTATTAATTGGACCCCTTTTACTTTCTAAAACTAATATGCATGTCATAAAGATGAGGACCATGTATTTCCTGACATTCTAGTTGTAGCAACCTCTTAGTACTTGTATATAAGATTTTATATTTCTTTATGAAGTGCCCTTTATTCTTTGTTGTGATTGGATCTTAGGGTAAAGAGAGAAATAGGTTCTAATATGCTGAATAAATCAGAAGATATAACTGTTGAAGGTGTCCTTGTCGATAATTAATACTTTATATATGTGTTTAGATGGAAAAAAGAAATTATATTAGATGATAGAGTGCAAGAAAGAGGACAAGATATCTTTAGCTAGAAAAGAAGGAAAGAGGGGATAATTAAACTAGGCAAAAAGGAGAACAAGCCGGTGGCATAGTTGCCCCACTGCCTTTTAATAGTAAACCTTAAAATGACCAAGTGAGTAACAACAAAGTGGCTTTGGCTCTGCTCATTGAACAAATGAGCTTTAAACTCTGCTTAAGCATGACCCATTTAGTAAGCAAGTATCTAGGCTTGACTCGTTAAGCTCATTTTAATTTAATGTTTCTTTGTTAAAAAATGTGAACAATTTAAAACTCAGTCAAAACTTCAAATTGCCTCACTTAAATATCATACTCTTATATATTATGAATCAATTTTGACCTAGTTTCTCTATATCGACACTTGACACAGAAGAAACCTTTTTGTTTGGCTGAATAAACATGAGATCTACTTGTTGGCTTAACAATACAACGGACCAATTTAGTTTTATGCATTAAGTCTCTGTTAAAATCAAATTTAATGTGCTCTGTTCTTTCTGGGCAATTAGGACTGCAAGGCACAAACAAACCCCTTATGATGGCGTCATCTACTTTCTTTCCCTGGAGCCTCCCTTCTTTGGCAAGATAGACTTATTCAATATTATGTAACATTTAATATCAGCTACAGGGATTTGCTCTGCATTAGCATTTATAATTACAACAACATTCGACCCTGTGTTTTTCAGAGTTACTTGATACAAAAATTACCTGGAATACAAGTCAAATTACTAGCAGTGGACATCTTGTTCATATAAATGCCAGTCCAATGTGCATTTGATAACCAACTATGCCTTAGTTCTTTGCAACTTGTACAATGACAGCAATGTAAAACTAACAATCTAACTGGTAGTACAGCAGGAATATACCTTAGTTACAAGTAAGCAGACATGTAAAACTAACAACTAACTGGTAGTACAGCTGGAATATACCTTAGTTACAAGTAAGCAGACCTTTTCGAGGGTGTCAAATATCGATGATCCTTATCAAATGTACCTTAGTTGATTTCTAATCTCATTAGCTGCATAAGCATGCACTTTGCTTACAAAGAATGTACCAAAACCTTTTTTCCCTGGTCTTCTTATTTGAAGTCAATTTTCATTTATATATTTTCTCAAGTTGTGAGGTTCATGCTCTTGAAATAACAAATTCAGATTTGTCACTGATGTGCTGGCATAATATACTGTGCCACCACAAGAAGCATTGCATGCTTTGTTTGAGATAAGCTGTGTATGCGGAAAAAATGATATGACCAATTCTTAATTCTTCTAGTTATGCTTTGAGTGAGATAAGCTGTGTATGCGAAAAAGAATGATATGATCAATTCTTAATTCTCCAAGTTATGTTGGATGTCAACAATTACCTACTTCCATAATTTTTGGAATATGTTGAAAAATATTGGAATTTCACATTCAGTATGTTTTCAAATACAGGATAAGCCACCGTCACTAACTCATGATGAAGATTACCCTTGGGATGAACGAAGCTCAGGGAGAAGAGGATCTCCTTTCACTCAAAGAGAGTTCAGAGGACGCCATGGTAGTCCTGAGCCTCCTTATCCTGACAAATCCAAGCTGACTGATAAAAACCCAGAACCCAGTGAGGTTTTGTGGATAGGATTTCCATCTCAATTGAATGTGAATGATTTAGCTTTGAGAAGGGCTTTTTCTCCATTTGGTGAGATCGAGAAGATTACAACATTTCCAGGTCGTAGTTATGCTTTTGTTCGTTTTAGGAGTCTATCATCAGCACGCAGAGCTAGAGATGCTCTTGAAGGAAAGTTATTTGGAAATCCTCGTGTACATATTTGTTTTGCAAAGAGTGAAACTGGTTCATCAGGTGGTGGGAGGTTTTCAACTAACACCCCATCATCCCCATTTTACACATCAAGCGGTCGTCATGGATCGATTGAGAACTTGAGACAAGATAGGGGTTTTGCAGGCTTCAGTGGAGACCATAGTGCTAGTTCCCCTAATATTTTCCCAAAATGGGACTTGGCAGATTCTGATCCTTATGATTCAGATGGAAGGGGTTCTTCACGGGTCAGGGGATTCAGTTCATATGAACAAAGGAGGGTTGGTGAAAGGGTGCCACCACTTGGAGTGCTACAAGACAGTTTTGAACACTCAATAAGTCCATCTAGAGATAGACAAGCTCATCTAGGTACTTTTCCTCAGAGATACCCTCAAAAACATGCATTATTTGAAGATCCACGAGACTTTCCAGATGATGTGTATTATCAACATGACACTAAAAAACTGAAGACTGGATCTCTTCCTCCTGAAAAGGAGCTTCCGGAGTATCGACTTTCTGATTTAGAAGGGCAGAGGCGTCCGCTCTCACGGTTATTAACTGATTTACCCCAACATGAGGTCCTTGATAAAAGAATTGACGCTGGACCTGTTGTGCCTAGACAAACTTTTGATCCCCGACCAGATTCCCCTTTTGGTAGGTCAGATAGGAGCGAGCGCTGGAAGCCTAGTGATAGTTTCCATGTGGCTCCCAGTGCTCTGCAATCGTATTCTATTGAGAAGAGAAGACTCACACCTGAACCTAGTAGCTCATCTATGACTGAGTGGAAATGGGAAGGAACCATTGCCAAAGGTGGAACACCTGTTTGTCGTGCTCGCTGCTTCCCTGTGGGAAAAGTCATGGATATCATGTTGTAAGTAGAATGTCTTATGTTGGGCATGCCTTGTCATCACATCAATAACTTATCTCATTGCTGTTTTGCTATGAATGACATTGATTGTATGCCATTTCTCTTCACAATATAGGTCAATCAAATTGCTACTAAAATGTACTTTTCTTGATTTAGGATATTTTTTGTCATCTTTAAAATTTAAATGATTAAGGTCTTATTTTGTTGTTTTCCCCACTAATGAAAATTCACCAGCACTCCAAGGTGATTGAACTTGTTTAAAAAGGAAGGCAATACAAGCTTTCAGTGGATTGATAATTTCTATAAAAATAAGGTTTGCAGTGGTTCTAATAATGGGCTTAATTCTAGTTTTCTAATTTAGCAAGGCTATACTCCAAAGAGATGTTTCATACATATCAACATTTTGGAAGCCCGTTGTATTTAACTTTTGCATTGCTCTGGTGCTTTGGTTCTATGGCATTTAGGAGGATTCTTTTTGAAGCAGTGGCTTTGCCCATATGGTTGCTTCTACAAAGTGGGATGAAGCTAGAATTAGGTTCTGTGTAATTAGGATTGAATATTGGCAGTTCGGGGGGGGGGGGGGTGGATCACTGTTGCAGGTTTGATATGATTAACAAGTTAGTTGTGCTTCGATAAACATTTCTTGAGCTTGAATTAACTCATCTGTTTGATTGGATGTGGGAAGTTGTCTAGTATATTGATGCATTGATTTGACTTATTTACAACTATCAATAAGTAATTATTTTATAATCAAAATTAGAATGTTGGTCTTGTGCTTTGCTTGAAATTTGAGGTAAGTTGTTGGAAAAAAAAAAAAATAGAAAAGAAATTTGAGGTAAGTTGTATCGTTATAGCTTATGAGGTAAGTTGTTGTGCTTTGCATCCTTATTTTGGATCCCTTCCCCTTCCCAACTTGAATAATGGACAAGGCTCAAAGTTTTAATAACCCGATCCCCAAATTCAATTATTAAGAACTACTCCGAGCAAATTGCTTCCTTTTCCTCAGCTACCTTACCCCATTGGGAGGCTTTACAAGTCTGTCCTATTTTTGGGAGATTAAGTTACTCAAGATATTCAAAATGATTTCATAATAGCATGTTCAATGCTGAATGTTTGCTGATAGAGGGATTACTTCCGAAAGAAAGAGGAGGGATTTCTGTTGTGAACTACATTTGGCTAGCTAGCCTCATTTTTCACATGTTTCAAGTGGCCTTTCTATTGAAAAAGTAAAAGAGGGATTACCATATTTAATTTCATTGATTGTCTTAATGCTGTTGTGACTTGTTTCCAAAAGTCATGCATATGGCTTCACTCATGATTTATTTCACCCTTCATTGTTCTGAGCTGGGTTTTAATCTCAATACCATGATTTCAGACCTGAATTATTGGATTGCACGGCGAGGACTGGCCTAGACATGCTTTCAAAGCATTATTACCAAGCGGCTGGTGCTTGGGTTGTTTTCTTCGTGCCTGAAAGCGATGTTGACATTGAATACTACAACGAATTCATGCATTACCTGGAGGAAAAGCGTAGGGCTGCAGTTACCAAGTTAGACGACAGGAATACCTTGTTTCTTGTACCTCCATCAGATTTCTCAGAGAAAATATTGAAGGTACCCGGAAAGTTGAGCATATCTGGTGTGGTTCTAAGGTTGGAGCATCCTGGTTCGGCTCAAGGGTCCATGCACAATCAATATGAAGCAAAAGATGGAAACTTGTCATATCATGGTGATGCATTGTATCCAAATCCACCAATGTCATCAGCTCGTAGTCCCCCGCCATTTACATCCATTCCAGAAGGAATGAGCAATCTTTCTTTCCTTGGAAATAAGAATTCAGCGGCCGTGCCTACTGCAGTTTCTGGTTCAGCTCATGCCATAGTTAGCACATCTGGTTCTTCTCATGATGGAAGAAGGGGACAGGATTATCATCCAGTTCAACAGCAGAACCATACATTGGGGCCGAATTGGTCTGCTAACAATCTTCACACCTTGATATCGAATAGAAATTTGCCATCACAACTATCAAATAGTGCTGCTGAACCTCTTACTCAGGATCATCTACTAAGCCAAATTGGTCTGCCTGGAGGATCCCTGCAACAAGAGCAGCTTGCACAACTAGCGGCATCTCTTGTTGAGCAGCAGAGGCAATCAGGAAGCGCTCTGAATGTATCCGCGCCAGATGATCCAAGGCAAACTCATAGAGCTAACGGGTCCGACACCACTTCCAGACCATCCCAAAAATACCCCGTTCAAAATAACTCATTGAATCCTGAACTAGCAACATCTCAGTATGGACAGCTTCTACAACTTCAAAAGCAACAGCAGATGTCAAACACGCCGTCTCAAGGATCACAGATGGTTCAAAGAGAGCCGCAGAGTGTGGCCAACGGGAACCAGCAACCGCTAACTGGTGGAAGTAACTTGCAGCAAGATGCAGAAGCAGATCCACAGAAGCGTCTACAAGCGACATTACAGTTGGCTGCAGTTCTTCTCCAGCAAATTCAGCAAGGGAAAGGAAGTTAAAGAGAGAGTGGTGAATCTTGGCACCTTTTAGTATGTCTGAGCTTTAGATTACTAAATGAGAGTCACGTCTTGTAAATGGTATGGTTAGAGTTTCAGTTTATGCAGGGCTCTTTAGGCAACCTGTGATTCATGGTGATAATGTTGGTTCTTGGCTTTACGATTATCTGTCTGGTTTATTTTGGCTGTTATTAATGGCGCAAATACTTCTAATATCCACTTAGTATGCTGTTATTTTATACAACTTAATCTAAGAAAATCTGCATTTTGACATTAGGCTTTGGAGGCTGATAACTTTGAACCCAAAAAAAAAAAAACAACAATTACATTGTGGATTGTTTTAGAAATGCAAATGCTGGCAACATTCTTGTTTGGATTGGAATATCTCCTTTGTGCCCCCCAAAAAAGAAAAGATTGGAATGTCTCCTATTTAGTCTTTTTTCCTCCTTTTAACTGTTTAATGTTATAATTATGTTTGGAAGGGTTATAAAAAAAATACAAAAAGTATAACACGTATGATAAGCCATTAGGGTAAAATTGTAATTTCGATAAAAAGTATTTTGAAGGTAAACATGTTTAGAAAAATAAATACCAAATCCCCTTTAATCAGTTGGCAAAGAGAGAGAGAGAGAGAGAATCCTTTTCATCATAAGTCTTTGCCAAAGAACATTTAAAAAAGCCTCTTAAGTTAAAAAAATGTCTATGAATTATGAAGGCACCAAAACTATACGTTTTATAAACATTAATGTGGAAAGGATTTTTATGAATGAGCTTTTGTGAAAAATTAAAATGCAATTTCAAGTTTAAGTAATATACTTCACATATATTTCCCTCTTTTTACAAATAAATAGAAAATATAATGACTCAGATCCAATGCCTTCCACTTGACTATACTTTCCTTTTTATTAATCTAAGCTCATGAACTAACGTTGATTTCTTAAAAATTTATATAAATTTTTATTACATCTTTGAAACATATACTTTAGTCGAGTCCACATTATGTGCACATAATTATGTGCTCATATCTCTATTGTATGAGCATATATATATATATATATATTGTATTTATTTAGATTTAAATTATATGCTGATTTTTTTGCATCCAATATCTCAAATTAATTAGTTTTTAATTCTATATTTGTCTCCAATACCAGTATTATGGAAACTATTAATTTGAGATATTGTATACAAAAAACATCTCAGAGAGCAGCATATAATTTAAATATAAATAAATACCATATATACAAAAAAAAAAATACTCATACCTCTAATAAAGGTATGAAGACATAAGCACATAATGTACGACATAATGCTGACTCCACTTTAGTCCGAGTCTAATTTTTTAACACACTTTTTTCATAAAAATTGTGAAAAAGGTCATTTTAGTTTTAAAACAGAAGAAAGTCAACTTTGTTTTTCTAAAGTGTCCTAAAATTGCAATAAATTCTTTTTTCTATTTCAAATATATACTTTGATTTGATTTTATCATTTTAGTACATAAGAGGGTATTAGTTAAAAACATATATCTGTTGGCAAAAAAAAAAAAAAAAACATATATTTATTTATTGAAATGAATTATATTTAAACCGAAAAAAAAATAAACTAAAATATGACGCAACCTTTCATTTAAAGAGAAGTCACTGCATACTTTAAGAAAATAATAAAGAAAAGTTCATGGACTTCTTTTAAAAAATTATGGAATCATTATAATTTGCTCAAGGAAAATGTATATGAGTAAAAGATTAAAATTGAGTATAAATTTGAAATACTTGTTTTTTCAGTACAACTGTACATGATGAATATGAACCGGAAAGTTGTCCCCAAAAAAAAACGGAATATGGAATAAAAAGGTCTAACTAGCCGTTGGCATTTGAACACGCTCCTGGCTGGCTCAGCCCCTCAGCACCGACACACGCTCTTCTTCTTCAATACAGTTCGGCTATCTCACTTACTTTCTCTCTTTCAGCAGCTCGATTCTCTCGTGATCTCGTCCTCTCCGATCCAAGTAAGACCCTTGAGATGATGTTCACTGAAGGTCTAGACGAAAGCGCAATCCAATGGATCAAGCAGGTTCTTGTCTTCTCCATTTTTCTCTTCGCGTTTACTCCTTTTTTTTTCCAAGCTGGTCTTTCTTGAATTCCTTTGGAATTCATTCACTTTTATTAATGCTTTCCATTTTTATCTTTAAAACACTCAAGTTTTTCCTCTTCTTTTGAAGGTAAACATAGCTTTAATTGTTTTCATGGGTATTTTTGAGCTGGGGATTCTGTTTTGAATAGGCACCGGACTGATTGTTTTCCCTTTTTCCTTTTTACCAGAGGGACCTATGTGCTTGATGAATCAATAACCACATCTAATGGGTCTTGCTTAAGTGCCTTTAGATCGAATTTACCTTTATTCCTTTTGTAATTTTATGCCAATATCACTTGAGTCACTCTGTTCTATTAAACCAAACTGTGGCTTTTTTGCTTTTGTTTAACTTTGAATCATGTAATTTTATTCCTATATGAGCTTTTGAAGGATCTCTGGTCGAATCTTCTAAATATTGATGCTTTTTTCTAAAAACTTGAATCCTTCAATCAAATCAAACCTAATGGTTAATTGGTTATAGACAAATATGAAAAACACGTCAAAATGTATCTTCTGAAAGGAAGTGTGAGTGTCTCCATTTTACGAAGTGATGTGACTCTGGTTTGAAGTACAAGGGATGAGTCTTGCCTCAATAACTAGATTCCTTTTGTTTATTTTTCACAGGGAACAGAAGCAGTAACAGAAGAGCCTCGAATACGATCTCCTTTAACGGAAAAAATTTCAAGCGAACGGTTCCCAAAATCTCCGATTAAATATGGTGGTAATGGTTTGAGTTCTCCTGTTTTGCCTCCACTAAAGTTTCACTCTGGTTTGCTTACACCTCATAGCCATGCCTTCGTTACTTCATCTGTTTTGATCGATGGTGAAAGTGAGGAAAGCATCGATTCAGTTTCAGACGGAGAGGACGAGAATTTCTCTGACGGAGAAGTTTCTGTATCAAATAACTTGGATTACTTAGAGAGGCCAATTTCCCAGTACTATGATGAAGAAGAATTATTTGGTTATAAAGGGCTTAAACTTAAACCTAAACCAGAAGGACGCAATGGGATTCTGAAAAGTGGACTATTAAATGAAAATCTCGCGATTGAAGTACCAGGAAGTAGTGTGAGAAGATTTACAGACGGTGAATTGGGTTATAAAAGATGTGCTCAAAATCAAAAGAATTCGACCCCAGTTGGAGGTAGTCGTCTTCTAAAGCAAGTCCACTTGAGGAATGCCAATAATAGCCATAATGACCTTGCGGAATTGGGAACTCCTAGTGCACCTCCAATCATCGATGTTGATGGTTCACAGAAGAGAGATTCTGAAGGTTTGGTTATCAATGACCATACCCCTAGTGGTTCTTGGTTATCTAGAGAATCAGTGGATTATGATGTGAGAAGTGTAAGTTCACATGAGTGGAAGACCAAGACTATGAATGAACAAATCCAAAATGGGTCTTGGCCATCAAGAGAGTCAGTAGATAATGATGGAAGAAGTGTGAGCTCCAATGAATGGAAGACCAAGACTCTGAAATCTGAAATCAATGAAAGGTATTACTGTTGTTCCCTCTGTTGCAGCCTTTTTCTAGGAACTTCTAATTGATTTTTAGCTGTCTTTTCTCTAACGAAATTTGGCATTTTCTTGTGTTTTGTGCAGATCAGACAAAGTTTTGGCAGAAGATAAAGAAAAGCAGGCTACTAATTTATCGTACTACAATACCAGGTGCTGTTGAGTCAACCTTCTATTTAACAATTGTCAAATGGCTGTTTCTCAAAAATATTATAGCATGCAAATTTTTAACATGCTTTTTATGCATTTAAGTAAAAAGTGAGCAAAATATAGTGCATGGATATCGGGGTATAGGTTGGCATCCCCTTACAATTGTATAAATGCTATTCTAGTATACTGGTACATTATCTGTTCAAGCATTTGATAGTTGATACATTTCTTGGGATAATAAAGCTGTTAAATATTATTGTAATTTCTTTTCACTTACTTTGCACTTAGTGCCATCAAACTTCAAATTATCCAGAAAGAGTTGCACGGTCGCTGATCTAACTAATCAACATGCTTTAACTAAAGCTGCCACTTTTCATGAAGCTGAATTTGAATTCAGTGATATGCTTTGTTTGGTTAGTTTCATTTTTATTATTTTGAAACTCTAAATCTGATATGCTCTCTACTTTTTATGGCATGTTATCCACAGTAATTGCAATAGCCAATATGCCTGGCAAACCCTTATCACTTATGATGCCTGTATACGTTTGTGCCTACAAGCATGGGCGAAAGGCTGCCCTGATGCACCGGAGTTCTTACGAGATGAGTGCCTGGCTCTTCGAAGTGCCTTTGGGTATGTTCCCTTCCGTGTGCAATCAATATGAATTTGACATATTCAGAATTCGTTTTGCTTTTTATGTGATTCCTTACCTTTTTCTCGGTAATTCTTGACTCTATAGATTGCATGAGTTCTTGTTGCAACCTCAAGGTGTAAGAAAACCTGAAGCCTGCAATCCAAGGAACTCAGAACAAATATGCCCTTTGAAAGTGAAGAAGGATGTTGGTAAAATAAGAATGGAAGGTAACGCCATGATGGGAACTCTACTTCATAATGATTATGCTTGTTCTTGAGGGTAACAAGGATGGCATATTTATTGTCTCATTTAAACTTCGAAAAAAGATCTATGCAACTATGGTCTTGTTCTTAAAATTGGACCCTCTTTAAACCTCATGAAGATTATTCGGTTCCTGTTAAACTGGTAATTGCTTAAGTTGCTCTAGTTATGTAATACACCACTAAGCTAAGAAATTTCAGTGAGGAAACTTCGGGTCATACCAAGGCGAAAGCTTAGAAGCACATTTTCACAACGAGGAGCAAAATACATGCAAGTAGGGGCAATCTACGTTCGACATGTTTCTTCACTCGTGAAAAATAGCATAAATTCTAAGAAGTTGGTCCCGTTCTCATTGGCATCAGAAGGTTAGTGCATGTGACAAAGCATTTATAACTTGTTTTGTCTACTCGAAAATGTAGCAATATTTTCTCATTTTCTGCAGAACATTTCTATATTTCCTTGCACATTATTTCATGGTTTGGAATTATTTTGACCTTGATATGCACTGGTCATTAAAAAGAAGCAATTAGAGATTATCAGGAGCAATTATTCACCCCTTACCTAAAAGCTTGACCTTGATATGTCTCATTATTGTAGAGCCACTATCATGTCTGATCCAACTTAGGAGTTCCACAGAAGAAACTGAATCTGAGGCAAGCTCTGCTGTTTGCTTGCGCCCTGGAAGTGGAGAATACCATGATTTGTAAGTTGCCTTTGTACCTTTCCCCCCACTATCAACTGCACAAATTGCTCATTATTGGAGAATACCATGACTAGTAAAACACAGAGAAGTCAATGATGCTGAAGATTTAACAAATGCATCTTATTATAGACAATTGGGGAAAAAAATTGTATTATGAAACAACCTAAACAGTCAATATCATAAGAAATTGATGATGATTTGGAAGTGATCAGATAAATCATGCCTTTTCGAGTTTTCATTAAGATCTTTAATTTAACATGTATTTTTCTATTTTTTCCTGGGAGCTAAACCTGTGCACTAAACACTGGCATCTACTCCTTTTATCTAATATGGAATTCTTGACGCCTACATAAAGTTTAGTTTAAATGGTTGGTAGTCTCCAATGAATTTAATTCTATTGATAATATCATAAGTGGTCTTATACTCTCATGTCTAATTCAGTTTCCCAGAGAGCCAAGGGGATGCTTTGCTGGTGGAAATCCAAGATTCAAAAAAGGCGGTCCATGGTCATGCTAGAATACCAATCTCATCTCTTAGTGATAATCCTGTATGAGATCTACTATCTCATTACCTTTTAGATATTATACTTGCTTCATTTCCATGTGGGTGATCAATATACCCATTGTGCAGAGTGAGAGGATTCGATGGTGGCCAGTATATCAAGATGAGCATGAATGCGTTGGGAAGATCCAGCTCTCCCTTGGTAGCACAATGACAAATGATGAGAACAATCATATAAAGGTTCTTTCTCAACCAAATAAACTTAAACAATATACATCTTGTCTATTAAATATTCTCCTTTCAATTAACTTAAGAAGGCAGCCATGCAGTTGAGACTTGAGAACAGTAACAGCATCATGTTTAGATTGTTGACATGGGTAAAACAACTTAGCATTGATCTTACATGGAATATAATCAAATGACATTATTAGAGACTGAAACCTGATCCTATAGCGTTTAAAATATGTTGTTAAATCTCACTATATGATTCTTTGTTTTACCTCCGGGAATTAGTTCAAGAGACTTGTACCTGGCTAGTATATATAGTTTGGTATTCAGTGTCAATTTCAAGAGAGGAAGTTGTCCTAATTTGATGAATCAAAAAATTAGTTTGGGCATTTTAATACTTATCACAGTTTCACAATAATAGATCAAGATTTGAATAGTACTCCTCCGGTAGACATATTTACCTAATTTGATTAGATTAAGGAAGTTTGTTAAATTAGTTAATATGACATGCATTTTCTAAAACATCCTAGTTACCTTCCTTAATTCTCTCCCCTCCTTGATTGTTGTTGAGAGAGCACCAATAAGAGTAAATTAGGAAAAGATTATGCATCAATAGAAGTAAATTAGGAAAAGATTACAAATATGAAAATTTTGTCTTATATTAAGTACCAAGACCAACTCCTCAAATATGTCTTATATTAAAGACCAAAGGAAGTAGAAACCAAAGTAGGAAGTTCTCTCCTGGGTTTAATCCCATGTTTTTATGTTTTTATGCAGAGTGGTCCTGTGGTAGAAACTTTAGCTTATGATATTTTGCTTGAGGGGGCAATGCGTGCCCAGCAATTCCATTCCCGAAACTTGAGGCTAAATGGTCCTTGGAAGTGGTTATTGGATGCATTTGCAGAGTATTACGGGGTTTCGGACTCATATGCCAAGTTGAGGTACTTGAGACATGAAACTTCCTGGCAATTGAATTAGCCCTTTCTGCTTTCCAATAACTGAATTGGTCCCTTCAATCTTGTAGATATCTGCTAATAGTCATGAATGTGGCTACTCCAACAAAGGATTGCCTAGAGCTTGTGAGGGAGTTACTTTTGCCGCTACTAAAGGCCAGAACTGAGAAGAGTTTGACCAGACAAGAGGTTAGCCATTTTGCATCTTTTCCCTTTGGTGCAAATTATTGAAACTATCATGGTTAATATTTTATTTAAGTTTTTGATTTTTTTTTTTGTAGTTATAACATTTATAAACCAGTTAGACTGTCTGGCTTACTTGAACATCTAGTGAGAGTTGGAATTTCCCATTTTTTATTGTCATCAGACTCATATAGTATACATTATTGTTTGGCTCTCACAGTTTGAGAGGAAATAGATGCATGGTATGAATGAAAACTTGAGAAAATTTGGAATGATGAGTAGCTAAATTACTATAAGCTTGTAGATATCTTTAAAATTGCTGTGTCCATTATCATTCCTTCCACTGCTCTTTTGAAGAGATCTTAGAGCCTTTAGTTCATAAGCTTACAGATAAACAACATATATCAAAACTTGAGTAAATTTATTTTGAATAGTAACTAGTTATTATCTTAAAAATTGTTGTTTCCATTATTATTCCTTCAACAGCTCTTTTCAAGAGACCTTAGAGCCTTAGTTTATCAATTAATTAAAAATTGTTTAACTCTTGATTGTGAACTGGTTCTTGAGTTAATGTCATAAACTCAAGAACCAATCCACTGATTGATGAACTGGTTCTTGAGTTAATGACTTACAAATATTGATGATACACCTCCATGAGTGGATTCACTTCAATTTTTTTTTGTTTTCCTTGTTTTTCTACCACTACTTACCTGAATGGTTTCATTTGTTAAGCCCTTTAAAGCATCAACAATATTTTTATAGAAATGATGCCTTGTAATTTTGTTTTATGTCCCTAACTACCTTTTGGAATGTGTGGACTAACAAATTTATTGGATTGTTCTTGCAGAGAAATATGCTTTTAGACTGTGAAACTCAAGTTGAAAGCCTTCTCGGTAATGTTTTTGAGAACTACAAATCATTAGATGAGAACTCACCAACAGGCTTAATCGATCATTTGGGTCCAACAATCAATTCAGCAGCACCAGCACTAGCTCCTGCTGTACAAGTCTACACATTTCTTCATGATATTCTTTCTGTAGATGCCCAGACTACTCTTAGAAACTATTTGCAGGTAATTTGCTATTAGCATCCACATAATTCATGCCTTTCTTCTTCATAGCTTTTATCATAAATGCATGTGTGCATGAATCTGCGAACATACATTCACATGCATTTTCTTGTTCAGCCAACTTCCAACCTCTAATTCTATAGAATTTATAAATAACGTAATATTATGTATACTTCTTTTAGATTTTTTTTTATGAAGATAGAAATTGTAGTTCATATAAAAACTTCTTTTAGCAGAAGACTACAGCAGGAATTACTCAGATTTAGTAATTATCAACTCAGGATAGAGGAAGAAAAATGTGCATTTTTATACATATAGGAGAAGCTTATGGAGCATTTCTGGGTTTGGCAGCTGCTTTTCTTTTAATCCTGAAAATTAAGTCTAAATGAAAATTTATTTGTTCCTAGACTGCAGCAAAGAAGAGGTGCAGAAAGTACATGGCAGAGACTGATGAATTTGTGTCAAGCAACTCTGAAGTTTACCTTACGGATTCCATTACCATCTCTACAGCTTACTTAAAGATAAAAAACCTGTGTGTCCATATGAGCAATGAAATTCAGGCAGATATGAAGATCCACAGCCAGAATATATTCCCAAGGTATTTGGCAAAGTTTTGCAAATGAGCTCTGTTTGATAAATTGACACAGTTCAATGACCTCACTATCCATTTTCTGACTCGTATCACTTTAATTTCAGTTCAATTGACTTGACAAACATCACAGCATCCGTTTACAGCACCGAGCTATGTAACAGGCTTAGAAGTTTCCTATCTTCTTGGCCACCATCTAGTCCGCAGCCCCATGTAAATGAACTTCTAATTGCAACTGCAGATTTTGAACGAGATCTTGAGTTATGGAATATTAGGTATGAGAATGAAAACTTCTTACTTAACAAAACATTATATCCTTCACATGGAAGGACATTATCTTCTCTGACATGATATATTTTCCTGCTTCAGTTCCCCACAGGGAGGTGTAGACTCCAGAAATTTGTTCCATAACTACATCCTCGTCTGGATTCAAGATATGCAACTCAGTTTACTAGATCTTTGCAAAGCAGAAAAGGTAATCATTCTCAGTTTAAGCAGTTATGGAAACTTAAAGCATACAGCAATGAAGCTTCTTAAATGATGCAACATTATTAGAAATCAGATCCTTCCCATAGCAGTACAGTATTTATTCTCTCTGTTGGGATTGAAATGACTACTACAAATGATACAGGTACCATGGTCCGGAGTAACCACAAACCATTCCACTTCTCCATTTGCTGAGGAAATGTATGAGAAAATCAGAGACAACCTCATTCTATATGAGGTGGTAATCAACAGATGGCCTCAGTATTCACTTTATTTGGAAAGTGTAAGTTCTTTACTTGACACAATATAGATTGGGCAAAAATAAAAAACCTTTTGATACCATATCATCGTTAAGCCATCTGCATTTAACAAACTTTCGTCTTATTTTGTTATGGTCGTATTTCTAGTTTCAATCAATATGTTTTTTTAGGGGTATGTTTAACAGCCAAAGTGCTCACTTGTGGATATTGTCTGTTTTGTGCTCGCTTGTGGATATTGTCTGTTTTGTGCTCGCTTGTGGATATTGTTTTCGGCTGAGCTTCATTAAGCTCATCAAAACGCGTCCACAAGGAAAAAGTCTCCGCACCCTTATAAGGCATGCTTTGTTCACTTTCCAGTCGATGTGAGACTTCACAATCCACCCCTTGGGGTCCAGCGTCCACCCTCTTGGGACCTAGCGTCCCAGCTTCCTCGCTGGTACAACGACTCAAGCCCTGGCTTTGATACCAACTGTAACAGTTCAGACGCTCGCTTGTGGATTTTGTCTGCTTTGGCACACAAGGTCTCACTGTTTTGTTTTTCGATTTTGTTTTCAGCTAGGCTTCATTAGGCCCATCAAAACGCGTCCACAAGGAAAAGGTCTCCGCACCCTTATAAGACATGCTTAGTTCGCCTTTCTAGTTGATGTGAGACTTCAAAAAACAAAACCATGAGACCTTGTATGCCAAAGCAAACAATATCCACGAGCGAGCGCTTGGTTGTTACAGTTGGCATTAGAGCCAAGGCTCGAGTCATTGTGCCAGCAAGGACGTTGGGCCCCAAGGGGGTGGATTGTGAGTCCCACATCAACTGAAAAGGCGAACGAAGCATGCTTTATAACTTATAAGGATGCGGAGACCTTTCCCTTGTGGATGCTGCCTAATGAAGCCCAGCCAAAAACAAAACCGTGAGGCCTTATGTGTCAAAGTGGACAATATCCACAACCACAAGTGAGAGGGCACCATTTTCCTCCAAAACCTGTGATTTTCAGTTTTTACATCTCAGCATAGAGTGGATAACTCATAAAGTTCTTTCAAGTTGTAATAATTTGATTTTCCATTTTGGAAGGCTGTGGCAAATATTGAAAGAGCAATCGTGAAAGCCCTCGAGAAGCAGTACAATGATATTTTAACTCCTTTGAAAGATAGCATCCCTAAGAGACTTAACCTGCACGTTCAAAAGCTGGCAAGAAGACAGTCAATGCTTGTCTATGTGGTTCCAAATCAAGTAAGTTATTTGTATGTTTACTTCTAGGCCAGGGTTTGTGAGTGGCTTTGTGATCAAAACTCAAATTTCATTGAATTCCCATTCATTCACACTTACAGTATTTTGTTTTATTCAGTTGGGGATTTTTTTGAACACCATCAAGAGGATTCTTGATGTCCTCCATTGTAAAGTGGAAGACATCTTAAAGGCTTGGGCATCCTGTCTGCCAGCCATGGGAGACAAGAAATCACTCTTTGGGGAGCAGATAAACGGAGTCACTGTTCTATTGAGAACCAAGTACAAAACTTATTTGCAAGCGGTAATAGGAAATCTTGTTAACAATGTAAGTTCTAAGCATTTGCAGCCACATTAGTTTGAAACAGAGAAACAAGTAAAGCTCTTAGTGACTAAATATGTAAGACTTTGATTTGCTCAGATACAAGCTAACAAAAGCACAAGACTGAAAAGGATTTTGGAGGAAACAACAGAACAAGATGGGGAGGCTGAAATCCGTGAGAGAATGCAATCATTGAACGCACAGCTCATTGATTCAATCTCCAACCTGCATGAGGTCTTTAGCAGTCAGATTTTCATTGCAACATGCCGTGGATTATGGGATAGAATGGGACAGGTGAACATGATTTTTTTTTAATGTCATGTCAACATGATTTCCCCCAAAATTTCATTACATACTTGCAGCTCTAATTCTTTTCTGTTCATTTGTGTCAGATTGTTTTGAAATTTTTGGAAGGAAGGAAAGAGAACAGGGTATGGTACAATGGATCTTACTATGCTCTTGGGGTAAGTTGTTCCAGTCTTTAATTGCAGCCATATTAATCAACAATTTAAGTGCAGCAGATACACAAAAATATGGCATAATATTACTGTTTTAGTTTTATCTGATAGCTTGTCAACTAAAGCAACGGTATTTAGTAATTAACTGAAATCTATGGGAATTCTGTTTAACAAAAAAGAAACACAACACGAATGAGATTTACTTGTACCCTCAAATGAGTATATATCTCTTTCTTTTTTTTCCCTTCTTTTTTAATGTAAAAACAATAATCAAAATTAAGTGAATATTAGAAGATTTATTTCATTCATGACATTCAGCCATGATTAATTGTTTGATTGAGCAGATATTGGATGACACGTTTGCTTCCCAAATGCAACGCTTACGAGGAAATGCGCTACAAGAGAAGGATCTCGAGACTCCTCGTTCAGTGATAGAAGCTCGATCCATTCTTTCCAAAGATACTACAAATGTGTCTGATCCTTCAACTTATTTCTATGTCTAGCAATTCCATCCATAATTTCCTTTGTACATCTCTTTTTTTCCCTCAGAAAACAAACATATTCTTCTGCATATAATTGTAACAAATAATTACTTTTGTTCATATATATAGAAAGTTGGCCTGAATTAGCTTCTTAAGTCCCATCTCTTTAGCCCCGATAGAAATGCCATTGAAAACAAATTCCCAGTTTATTAAATGCATTTTGCAATTTTTATCTTGATTAGTTTCCATAAATTTCTCATAAATTTTATTGATATTTTACAAACTTTTCGGAAAATAAAAGTGAATAGTTTTTTTTTTTTTTAAAAAAAAAAAACTATAATAATTTGATTCCACAAAGAAAGACGAAATAAATAATTTTATCAAAGGCCCAAATTTACCTCTTAGGTTCTAATAAGCTGATTCAATAAACCCAAATATCCCCATATCCAGTTATTAAAATATTGGGAAATTCAGTTGTGTGCCATTAGTCGTGTCTCTAATAGAGTAGCCGATGGTTTGGCTAAGAAGGGTTTTTCAGATTCGTTTATTTTCGATGAATGCCCCTCTAGTTTAATATCTTGGATTAACCAAGAGTGTTTGGGATTTATTTCCCGTGTTTGTAATGTTTTTCTCTTGTACTTTGGGCTTCTAACTCTCTTCTTTTAATAAAAAAAAATTAAACCCAAATAGGCAGAACATGGTCAAAATAAATAGATTTGTCAAAGACAATCCGCTAGAAGATAAAATATTGGGCGGCCAGTATACATAGTTATATACAAACACGAGAACGGACAAAAACAAATTGAAAAAAAAAAAAAATACTCATTTTTATATCCCCATATCCAGTTATTTGTTTTTTTCTTTTGGGGGGTGGATTATCCAATGAATCCACGACAAGCTATTTAAAGCCATGGCTATTCCTCAAATTTCGCTATGATAGGATGCAAACAACAATAAAAAGAACCCAGAAACAGAAGTAGAAACCAAAAAGAAATCTAGAAGCATTCAGCTAACATTACTGTAAAGTATTTTGATAAATAAAGGGGATGACAGTTTGAGCAATTATAACTTTCAAGAGCAACTTGATCAAACACGCTAAGAAAAAGGAGCTCCAAGCACTAGACAATTGAGTAAACTACAAAACCACTAAAGAGGAGTGGAAAAGGGAAGATGGGAAACAAATTTGCATATCACATGGCAAAAATAAAATCAATTAACAACTACCAAGTCAAAGCATATCAATAAGCTGTTATGATATCAAGTAACAAAACTCAGCAAAAGTTACACAGATTTCCCTCTTTCTGCATGCCAGGCCCCCTTTTGCTTAGTTGATGATTGATGGCAATAGAACCTTAATCTATCTTTACCGAGGAGAACAAGTAGTGCACAAAGTAAAATGACATTAGGAAGCCAATGGCGCCGGTTGATAACATAATTGCAATTGCCATGAGAAGTGAATAGCCAAGGTATAAGGAAGCTGAGACAGGTCCGCTCAAACTCTGAAGGTCGAAAACCAGATAATTGATAGAGTACAAGAAGACATAAAGGGCAACAGAGCCTGAAGCAAAGAATGCCTTCCACCACCAACGCCAATCTTCCACACAGAGATGCATATAGGTGAGAACCACTGACACTTCAGCACAAACAATGACCAGCAGTAGAAGAACTACCAACAGAAAACCAAATACGTAGTAGAACCTCCCAAGCCAAATGCTGGAAAGGATAAAGAAGAGCTCAATGAATAGGGTTCCGAATGGAAGGGTTCCTGCGCCGAGAACAAGAAGCCATGATGGGTATTTACGTGCAGGAATTTCCCTTGGAATCTGATTAGTTCGCACAGGAAACTCAATTGGCTCAGCTCTTGTTCCCATAAACCCACCAACAAGGGTAAGTGGCACTGAAATACAGAACCAAAGGAAGAACAGTTCAAAGTACAAGGAAATGGGAATAGCACCAGAACTGCCGCTGCCCCAGAGAATAAAATTCAACACTGTTAATATGACAAATGCAATTCCAGGGAAAAAGCATGCTGCGAACCAGGAAATTGACCTCCATCCTTCTGGAGTTCCCTTCATGGTCCTCCAGAGACGTACACCGACATAACCAGAAGCAATGCCCAGGAAAAGATATAGAATTATCATCCCCGTCAGAAGCATCCCTCGGGAAGCGGGTGACATGAAACCAAGGGCTGCAAAAACAATAGTAACAGCAGCCATTCCAGTAATCTGAACCCCATTACCAACCATCACACAGAGAAGCTTTGAGGAATCAGGCTCTCTAAATACATCACCCACAACAAGTTTCCATCCAGAAAGCTCCTCATTCATCTGAGCTTGTGCCTCTTTGTCCAATTCTTCATACCTTGTCAAGTCCCTTCTCACAGTTCTCAAGAAAATGACAAAAACAATACCTGCTAGGAAAAAAATCACCATAAGCGAATTCAGAATTGAGAACCAGTGTACTCGAGCACCCTCCATCTTCAAATAAGCATCCCAACGTGATGGCCATCTTGTATCACTCTTCTCAAATACAACCTCATAAGTAAATGATACCCTCTCATGCTCCCTGATTATTTGATACTTGTCAATCTCAGATGGGCAGCTTATTGTGGAGAGAGTATCATACATGTGGTACTTTTTCATAGTGTCAGGATCCTGTTTAATACTACAAGGGACAACCTGAAAACCAACTATTTCATATCCAGATGCTTTCTTCTTGTCAGCAGCTTCAGAGATAACACCCGTTCCTTCCTCTCCAGTTCCAATAATCTGAACACCACTCCCTTCGTATTCATGAACCAAGACTGTGAATTTAAGGTGGTTAATGATGTAATCAGCCCCTCCATCAGGTGGAGTATACCCAACTGGGAACCCTGTCCACTGAATCTTTACCCCATTTTGATTAGCAAACCTCATAACTGGTAAGTTATCGAGGATCATATTTACCTGGTATAGATCTCGTGTTCTTTGTTTCAACAGCTTTACCTCATGCTCATTTAATGGCGGTGTAGTACATAGAAAGACTGTCTCATTAACATTCATTCTGAAACGATATGGTGAGTTATCAATCTGATCTCCCATAAGGAGTTCTCCAAGATTCTCAGCACTTTTCTTTATGCCATCAAGGGGCTGACAGTATGGGAGACTGTAATAGCTGAAGGGAAGCTCAGTTTCAATAGAAGTCAATGAATTAACTTTGGCATATATAGGATCTTCATTGGAATAAGTGTGCATGTAGCTTCCAGGCAGATAAAAAGCATTGCTAAACTGAGCAAAGACAACAAAGGACAGGAAAACCCAGTTGATCCAGATTTTCCTGAAGGAAGGTAACTCCATTTGGTTGAACGAAAAAATAGCAGATGCTGGCACTTTTCCTGCGAATCAGCTAACTCAACTGACGTATTCAAAACCAAATCTACAGAAGAATAAAATTTTGATCTCAGATTCCAAAACTCTATAAAATAATGCATACAGATACCAAGCTTTCACATCAGATCCAATATTTCTCAGGCAGAAGTAATGATAAGGCTAATCAGATCGGCCAAAGAACTACCCCAAGGCAGATCACAAAGCTTATTTATGGGATGTACCGGGAGAGAAACAACTTCAGGAATATCAGTAATGACCAAGAGCAAGAAGAACAAGAACAATTACAACTAATATTCAACTCATCTACAAAAAACAGAAGCAACGAAAACAAAACAAAAAACACTCACAATCAAAACAATCACAGAAAAGGAAAAAAAAAATAACACAAACGATTCCGATTAAATCCACATCGAACTACAAATACAACATTTTCCGCGAAATCAAAATCATGAAATAAAGAACTAAACCATCATATGTTGATAACGATCAGCTACTTTCTGCAATTCTTCATCGCGAAAAAGAAAATGGAAAAGAAGAGAAAAAATACAACCTAGTAGCAGAATAAGAAAAGAAAAAAAGAAAAAGAAAAAAAGCAGCAGCAAACCACGAGATCTGGCTATTGATTCGTTTATCCACAAACATAATTTGAAAGTCATAAACTTCATTAATTTGAGAGGAGGGGAACGCGAGAGGAAGAAGATGCGACTCACCAAAGATTCTGCCGAGGGAGATCTCAACGCACCAGATCGTCGGGGAGCGAAGAAATGGAGAGAGAAATGTGGAGAACGCGATATTGTTGGGTCACACAAGAGACACAAGAGAGAATCCCCTCGTTCGAAATAAAATTGCCAGCCCACCATCGTTCAAAAAATTACTGGCCCAATATTCCGTGTTGTTAATTTTTTATTTTTTTTTGAGTTAAAAGGAGATTTTATTCCGGAAGTTATTACCGATGGGTAATCTCCATATATTTATTTTTTCAAAAAGCGTAAAACAATGGAGCATTTTTATCCTAACCATTATCCCAGTTAATTTTAACGGTTAGTAAATCAAATATGTTGAATTGATAGTTGACATGTTATCTATGTGAATTAACTTATTTTTAACAAAAAAAATCAAATTTGAATTGGGATTAAATTAATTTTTTTATGAACCCAAGTCTCATTTCTCCTAAATATTATTCCTCGGTTGTTTAATCTAAGACATATTTATCTAATTTTATTATATTAAGGAATTTAATTAAGTTTGTTAATATAACATGTATTTTCTAAAACACTTCAGCATCACCCTTAATTTCCTCATTGCTCCTCCTCTTTGATTATTATTGAAGGTGTGTCAATTACGGTAATTTTAAAAAAATTAACAAATATATAAACTATCTTTTATATTTAATATCAACATCAACGTTAAAATATTGGGATAGGATATTGTCACCACCAATTTTATGTTACCACTTTTTCACCAAGATCGAATTCTCAATAGGAGGAGAAATGATAAAGATAGATGAGATTACGTCTAACAAGAAAATAGTAATAAATATCTTATCTCTAAAATATTACCCTATAGTTAGAAGCGGAGTAATATAAATATCACCACCGCCATGGAGGGAAGCTAGATCTGAGCCCATGTGAAAATATAATATATCAATAATAACTAAAGGACAAAACAGCCAGAAAAATGCAAAATGATGATGACGGTGAGATATCAGATGGTGTTTATGATGTCACAATAGAATGAGTGGAACTAAGAAAAACATAATATATGAATGCAACATAAATTTATTCATAAAATAAAGTCATTGACAAAAGCACAAATTCACAACAATATTTATTAAATAACCATAGAATTCCAAACAAATTAGATACTTTCAGTATCATGCAGACAAAATACAAGAAGTTGCTTTGAATCAGGAACCATTGGTAAATACCATCCAAGTTTTAAAGAAACAGGACATTTTAATTCACAAGAGACAAAAGTCCATAATGTAGACTAATATAATACCACCTCAGGTCCCTAACATAATACTAGTTGAAGATCAAATTCAGTCTTAAATATAATAATTTTCCCCTAAAATATCCCTATTATTTGCACACATTGGTGGTTTTCATAAAAAAGTAGTCATATAAAAAAAGAGTATTTTAGGAAACCAACCCAGACTTCTTACAAATATATAATTTAACTGATTACTTATCTATACGAAGGATAAGAGGCAGTAACTTCGTTTTTTCTTTTTGGCTTTCATAGACAGTTAGATAGGAGCCAGATTATATAAATCTGATCTGGCATTTTGAACTTCCGAGTGTTCCAGACTAAGCCTTTTTTTTCCCTGTTTTTACTTATAAAATACTGCATTATAATCTGGGCTTGTTCTATAGATAGACAAAAAAGGCTAAAGTAAGAATATCAAAGAGGCTTAGTGCTGGAAGCTGCAAGCAGGAAAAAAAATTGCAGTAAGTAGTCAAACTTATCATGTTTTTCTGCCAAGAGCCACTACAAGATGAAGAGAATTACAGGAGTTCACATTATGTCCCAAAAGAGTGAAGAAAGATACAAACGATCCACAAGAGAACACTTTATAACATTATAATACACATATTTAGTGGAACTTAAGGCTGGTCAAGACATTGTTGTTCACAGGATCAGCCAAATGATCCAGAAGGTTCTGGTAAGGTCCAACGCCAGTGACAAGACCTTGTACAAAGTATCCCAAGATAGCCAACATAGCCAACCTTCCATTCTTCACTTCCTTCAGCTTCAAATCCTTCATTGACTTCTCATCCTTCCCAAACCCAAGAGGGTTAAAGAATGGGCCTCCCGGGTAAGCTGGGTCACCGGACCCACCCAAGCCCTTCTCTAGGCCCAAGAAGTACTGCTTCCCCATGGACCCAGGCTTCGCCCAATCTTGGAATCTCCTGTGCTCAGCAAAGCCCATTAGAGCCATTTCTAAGACAAAGAGGGTGTATGGGTCAGCCCAATAGTTGTAGGTTCCTGCTGGTGGGATCACTCCAGTTTGGAACCATGGAAGTGCTGTTTCTTGAGGGATTAGACCAGCCTTGCCTAGGATTTCAGGTGCTATAGCTCCTACTGCACCCAACATTGCATAACGTCCGTTGATGATTTCACCATATGCTAGCCATCTGGGTTCGATGAACCCTCCTGGTCCCTCTGGGTCTGAGAGTCCTAGTGGGTCAAATCCAAAGTCACCTGGAAGACTGAAATTCATACATACATGCCCAACAAAAGTCAAGTCAATTCCAGCAACTTCAGCCATATATATCTACTGTGAAACTAGTTTTTAGGATTTTATTTCTATTTATAAGTCCAAATTGGGAAACTTGCGAAATTGGAAATTTAGTCGATAATTATTAAGTTAACTAAGTTTCTTTGATATGCGAGAATTATGTAATTTAGACTTATAAATAGGACGAGAGTGGCATATAAGTTGAATCTCCCAGAGTTTAGTCCTTCTAGAAGCACTTGTTTTGCTCCATCTTGATCTTATGTTAACTCTTCATAACATAAATTTAATAGACATAGCAATACGTCTAAGTTGAATCATGAATGTGTGTGGTGGATCCACATCATCAGTTTATATGTGTTTATTTGCTGAGGCCAAGTAATCTCTTAATGGCTCAGCTAGTTACTAGTTATCCATTTCTAATGTTTCTTTTACCAATAGCAAAAAGCAAAACTCAGACTCTCGTTATTAGGCTTTTTACCCTCAGAAAAATATTAACTGAAACAATTTCAGACACTGGCATGAAGTTTTTACCTGCCATCCAAGTAGGAAAGACTCTGTTTGGATGCAAACCACAATTGTCTATCTGCTCCTTGCTAAACACAAAAAATGGGAGAAAAAAAAAACAAAGTCACCACAATAGAGAAGGTCATTTCAATATCCACACCCACATATATAAATAACTCAAAACAACTCACTAACTCACACATAAACACAAACATAGAGAGCAAGAAAGTGAGAGACATATATAGACCTTAACAGGAGGCGAAGAAGAAGCCTTGACTACAAAAGAAGCCTTTCTAGAAGACCCAGTTGGATACTGAGTTGATCTCCCTCCCAGAATCTGCCTCGCAGCCTGCACCGACGAGGTGAGAGACGATGAAGACACCAAAGCTTGTGTCGCCATTATTACGAGAGAGAGAGAGACTTTTTGGTGGGTGTAGATTTAGAATGTGGTAAAGGGTTAAGGAGTTGAGATGATAATATCTATGGAGGTTGAGGGGCCAATAAGCCAAGGGAGGAAGATATGGAAGGAAGATAAGCCACTACTTGTGATTTCATTGCAGGAACATTCGAAGCGAACTCATGGTGGAAAATGAAGAGAGGTGGGTCATGTCGGGAGCTTCAGATGAGGTTTGTATCTGCTTCTCCAACGAACATTGTACACGTGGCATGGTGAATCGGATAACGGATATGATTCCCCCACCCCCCCTGCCTGTTGCTGCTGCTCATATGCGCTCCACTCCACGGATATTTTATGCTCATCGTTTAATTTTGATGAGCAAAAATGTGTTGATCATCCATTTTTACCATCAAATTGATTTTGAACGGTTGATATTTAATTTAATATAATATCAAAAAAATTTGCCAAAATTCTGAAGTGATTTACTTGGATGACAGGCCCATATTTTTTTAAAAAATAATAATAAATAGATCAAGGATTTACCTTTAAGGCTTAAAGGGGAAAGAGTTATCACATCTTTCAACAAGTATGTTTTTAGAGATTAAACTTATGTTTTCTTTTTTACGAGGTGAGACTCTTTACCACCTCAATCAATAACTTCTTAGTGGACCCAAACTTCTATAATAACCTACGTGGTTTAACAAATTAGTTAAAAATAATAAATGGGTTAGAAATGAACTTTTTCCTCAAATATATATAAGAGATAAGTAAGAAAGAAAAATCAAATAATAATGAGAGAAAGTATGAAAATGAATGTAACATGAATAAAGATGATGAGAGATAATAAAATTAATTAAGGACAAAAATAGTAAAAACATATTAAATATTCAAACATCTCTAAGTGAGATCTTATAAAAAATATTAAGACAATTTAAATTTGCGTTCTACAACCGGAGAGTGTATGTTTAAAAAAAGCAAGGGAAAAAAAATAATACCAATCAGCCAATCTAGTGGCATGAGCAGGTCAAGAAAAAATCTAGTGGCATGAGAGCTTTGTGAGTGGAAGTTAATGGGTTGAATCCCACTTAGTAACATCAAACCATTAGAGCATATCTTTCTTTGACCAAAAAAAAAAAATTAGAGCATATCTTTTTAAATAAAAATGGATATTGTTAAAAAAATATTTAAAAATAATACAATTGAGATTGAATTTTGTGCTTGTATTGTTTTTAATTTTATCTCTTGTTTATGTTTTATTCAACATTTGATTTTTCTTCAAAACAATATATCCTTCAATCAATTTTTTATAGTTTTTTGCCAACCAATTAAAGATTTTATTTGGGAGAATTATAATAAAGAACCTAAGAAAAATAATATTTATTAAGAAGGACCATAAAAATGGTAATTATTTTGAAGGACCAAAAATTAAAACATTAATATAAAGAGACTAAATTGCCCTTGGTTCTACAATTTTTACATAAAGGTGAGAAATAAAAAAAAACGTTTTAATTTTTTATATACTTTTACGGCTCCATGCTTACCTGAAAAGAGATAAATTCACACAAAAAAACATTTTACTTTTACGGCTCAATGTATTTTATAATATGTCATATATTAGACCTGTGGTGCAACTACTGCTCCCTTCCAAATTCCATCCTTATGCACGCGATTGATTCTTTTTCCTGTGATTACTTCACTTATTCATTCTTTTTTTCTTTTTTCTTTTCTCATTATTGCGTCTCACACTATTAGTTTGTACAATTGGAATCTACAATTACAATATAAGAGCAATTATTTATGTTTGATGATAGAAAAATTTGGTCATTGCTTAGATCATTCTAATAAGTATTTATCAATAGTTCAAACAAAACTCCAAAACAACTTATCCTGCATAATATTATTCTGCATAATAAATAAAAGCGGCTTACAAGCACACAAGTCATAAACCCAAACTTATATATAAAATCCATCAAATATTTTGCAAAGCATATATCTTACAGAGCTAGCCGTTTAAGCCGCCAATTATGCCCTTGTTGTTTACATTGTCTCCATCACCACAAAGCTCAATTTGAACCTGGATATACAAAAACAAAACATTGTCTCAATCACTACAAAGTTAAAGATAACATCGAATGATTAAAAAAATGATCTATACCTATTATCTTCACAAATTCATCATCATAGTTCAATTGGGTTAGGATTTGTACAGCTCACACGATTATGTCCAGATTGGTGACACCGAGAACATTGATACTGCACTTTATGTTGGAATTGGGATTCACAACGCTTTTTTTAGGTCTTCCAGGTGGTCGACTTGTAATGGGGGGTTGTAAAAAGGTATTTGTCCTATAATCATCGAGGGACAATTGGTTTAAGTTGGGCATATCATGAGTTTCTACTAGGATCATGGTGTTCATGTAGATCTTTTGTTGTTAGGACAACAAATAACACTCTTCAACATATGTGTAGACATTACCATGCAAATTCTTTATTGCTGCACAAGCATGAGGGCATAGGATTCCCGACATTTGCCAAGCTTGGCAAGTACACTCTCTCAATGCCACATTAACTCTTAAATCTTTTCGACCTACGCGAACAAGCATTCGACCTGAACCGTGATCTACTACCACCATACCTTCAACTTGAGCAACATTCTCCTTTAGTATAGCTTCAATTTTGGGTCCAACACCATTTTTCCACTTCCCCATAGCTTCCTTAGCAGCATAAAGCTTTTTTGCTAGCTTCTGTTGATGCTCATTTATCAGCACACATACATTATCTCTTCTTTCTTTAACTAACCATGCATTAAAAGATTCTGCAAGGCTAGTGGTAATATTGTCCCAACGTCTAAATAGAAAGCGTGACATAGCCCACTTATCAACATCACTTTGTGTCTCAACCCATCTTGCTAAGTCGACAGACAAGGACCTAAGATTTCCCATTGCCTTAACAAAATCCATATCTAATCGAGAATATGCAATTTTATCAAGTAGTTTTAATGTATCCTCATTACGCCTTCTATGATGTCCACTACATGCTTTAGAGAACTCAACACTAAAGTTCTCTTTTACGTGCCTATAATAAAAGGCATGACGAGACCCACCAAATACTTCTCTAACTGCACCAACAATTGCATTATGACGATCAGAAACGATAGTTATTTGTAGAGACCCAATCAATTCCTTCACATTCCTTAAGAACCACGACCAATCTTCATAGGTCTCTCCACTTACAATGGCATAAGCCAATGGATACAAATTATTATCTGCATCATAAGTAGATGCAGCCAAGAGTGTCCCTAAATATGGACCGCTTAGGTGACAACCATCAATATATAAAATTGGTCTACATCCAAGCAAAAACCCATTTATGCAACACCCATATGCTATGAATAGCCTTTCAAAATGGTTCTTGATAGATGAAGTCCACTTGGCGACTGTTTGTCGATCAGCTTCCATTAAACGATTACATAACCAAGGGATTAACATATATGATTGTTGTATTGACCCATTAATGTTATCCAAAGCTCTCTCTTTCACCTTCCAAGCTTGATGATAATTCAATTGTACCCCATATTCATGAAACAAGTCATTGCGGATATCATTGGGTGCCTTGCCTTGATTGGTCCTAATATTATCAACAATTATAAATGCCACCAAATCTAACCTATTTATATGAGACACTTGCATGTTGTCTTGTGCTGAATGATCATGTTCATTATCAAAGGTTTTCACACGCAAGAATGAAGTATTATTTGCCATTGCATAGGCTGTGATCTTCCACCTACATCTATCAACATCACACTTTGCAATCATCTTAGAAGGGCTGTTCTTTAACAATTTGTATATGAACTTGTGTGCAACACTATATTTGTATAGTGCTTCCCTAAAAGCAGCTGCATCATCAAAAATCTGTCCACTTCCCACAATTAATTCACGCCACTTTGTTGAATTTAACTCAAATATTGTTGCAGCGACACTTTGATTTGCATGAGGAGTAGCAATAATATTTTCACTTGTGGGAGTAGTAAATTGTGGATGTCCTTGTGATGTGTACACACTGCATTTACATTTAACCCAACATTATTTATTAAATGCACTGATATGAAAGCATTTCAAACTTATATACACATAATATTATAAAGTAATCTCTTACCCTTGTGTTGATTGGCTTATTGTTGTTCTATTTTGATCTTCGAAATATACAAACGAGCACAACCTTCATTGTATTTTATCAACTCGCTTCACTCCATCATCATCAATAAGGTCTATAAGTTGAGAAGGATCGAACTTTAAACTATATTTAAGCCTCTTCCCACTTATTTCTTCCCCAAAACAAGATGATATCATGGTTATTAGTTCAGTCAATGATAACCCATGTTCAATCATTTTGTCAATTGTTCTCCCTCCTTCATAACGTAGCACTCCTCTTGATTCATTAATGATTTGTCCACCTATATGAAAGTAACAAAAAATCTCCAACGAATGCTGACAATCCATTATTTTCTAGGCTCTATTATTGTTGAACCAATTTCCTGAATAATATTAAATAAGTTTCAAAATCAAAAAGTATCAAATGAAATATCTAATTAACCAAAAAAAAAAACCTACAAGTCAATGTCTGCGAACTTTTTTTTTTTTTGGAACAATAAATATGGGAACCTTCCATTCCACATAAAGAAAGAAAAGTGACGGACCATGCGATTTTTTTTCTCTCTCTCAAGGAATTACTTGCATTACTATAAAAGAAACAAGGGTACAGCTATTATGAGAAAAGGACACAAAATTGAGACACACATACCTCAACGTCCTTCCACTCTAATAACGAATTATCATCTTTCTCATAAGGGAATGGCATATTTTCTTCTGCTTCATTAGAGATTACATATTTAGTTTGCGCACGGCATTGGAATAAAAAATTAGTCATGTAATGCATATGTAGTAAAAAAAAGGGTACACATAAATCATTAGATAGAATGTAGGAAAACCAACATACCTCATGGTCAAGTGAAATCACAAAATTCAACAATTGTTCATCTAATGAACATTTCATTGAATCACAACCGTCTGCTTCTAATCGAATTAGCCGTGGGGGAAGCCTTGGCAATGACATAAGCCTTGAACAACCCGCCAATGAAAGAAAGACAAGTTCAAAACAACCAGAGAAGCAATCAGTGGGTAGATTTATTAAACCAGTTTCACATAGACATAAATATCTAAGACCAGTCAAGTATCTAAGTGATTCAGGAAGTCTAGTTATAGCAGTGTGACTCGCATCAAGGTATCTTAGACCAGTCAAGGATCCAAGTGATTCAAGAAGTCTAGTTATAGCAGTGTGACTCGTATTAAGATATCTAAGACCAGTCAAGGATCCAAGTGATTCAGGAAGTCTAGTTATAGCAGTGCGACTCGCATCAAGATATGATAATTTCTTCATACCTTCCCCAAACTCTGGGAGCCTTTTAACATTTTTACACCATAAGAGATCTAACCTTCTCAGAGAATTTGTTTCCAATTTACTTGGTAAGCTGTTAAGATTTTCACAACCATGCAAATCCACCTCAACAAGCTCTTTCAACACTCCAAGTGATTCATGAACCTTGACAAGGGATGTACATCTAGCAAGATATAAATGTTCTAGAGATTGAACGTTTGAGAAGTCTGGAGTTTCAGTAAATTTGTGAGATCCCCTCAGGTTGATAAACTTCAAGTGATTCATGGACTAGTCAAACAAAAAGATTGTAGAATGATCAGTCTCACTAAACAATGAATCAATAAAACATGGATACATAGATAAATTTTTAAGATAAATAAACATCAACCTCACTTTTATGCCATTCCAAAGTTGCTTTATGTTGCCATCTGGCATTTCAATATGAACAAGTTCATCCAATGAAAATGGAAGAGCTTCCAAAGGAAATGATGGCCATCGAACAAATTTTAATGCACCAGAAAGTTTCTCCAATCCCTTTGGTACGTTGGGTGACCAATTAAAGAGGAGTAATCTAAGTCTACTCATCTTTAAAAAGGCTTTAGGATGTACTTCTATGTCTTTAGGATATAATTCTTTGTCTCCGGTGCTCCAATGATTTTTTCCCATAACAATAGCTTCTATTTCTCCAGATCCCTAATAAAAAATGTCATTTTCCATAAAAATAACATGAGAATGATAAGGAAGTAAAGAATATTAAAAAATTAAAGGTATGTCAACAACATGAGATACTTAAAAAATAAGGCACTCACCTTGTTATTTTCCAGTAGTTCCTTAATTTCCCCATACTTCCACAATCTACTATTGGTGGATTTTTGTTTAATTATATGCCAACAGGTCTTCATATAATTCATGCATATCTAATGTGCCAAGTTCAGTTTCAACTAGTAAAGTTTTTTCAATTAAGACCTTTATTCCAAGTATAGGATTAAGATCAGAACCTTTCAAAATTTTAGTCACTTCTTCTTTCTTCCAACGCTTGAAAAGACAAACAATATCTAAAAATATTGTTTGTTCTTTCTCATCTAATCCATCATAACTTATTTTGAGTAGTTGAAGAATGTTTTTATAAGGATTATTTTGCTTCAATTTATCTAAAGCATCTTTCCACACAGCTTCCTCACTTCTCCCACAAAGATAAGAACCCAAAGCTTGAAGTGCCAGCGGAAGGCCTCCCACATATTTAACCACAGATTTAGAATACTCCAAATACTTCTCTTCATGATGATTTTTGTTGAATGCTTTTTTTGAAAAGATTTGAAGAGATACATCATTCTTCATGGTTTTATCTCATATATACTTTCCACTCTAATTGAGACGAGCACGTGGCTATCTCTTGTTGTGATAATTATTCTGCTTCCTTTACCAAACCAATCTAGACTTTCAGCCAAACCCTTTAATTGGCTCATATCATCTATGTCGTCAAGGACAAGGAGGACCTTTTTCTCGCTGAGGCGACTTCTTATCATCTGCATTCCTTTATAACTATCATATATTTGCAAGTCTTTTATTTGGAGATGAGAAAGAAGACTTTTTTGCAAAGAGACTAGATCTTTAGGCAAAGCATCTTTAACTTTTTCAAGAAAACAACAAATTTCAAACTTGTCTGATAGTTTTTCAGAAACAACTCTAGCTAGAGCTGTTTTGCCCACACCGCCCATGCCCCATATCCCTACATAACATTTGTCATCTAACCCAATCTCCAAAAATGGAATCACATCAGCCACTTTCGAGTCAATTCCAACCAAATTATCATCAAAAGATGGTAATTTAGTACTTAAAAACCTCCATACATCTCCAACTATATTTTTTATAAGATCTGCTTCGTGCCTACCAAAAGAATCATTGTTAGCATGAGTTTTGTATATGTGTGTGTATGTATATACAGTTATGATAAAATAAAATGAAAAATGTGATTTTCATGAAAATTGTATTATTATTTACTAAAGCTACACTATTTGTTTTTTATACAACTGGGAATTGCTATTAAATTTTTATAAGAATATAAAGTCGAAAACAGGAATGGAAATAAATAGAATGTGAATTGTTGAGCAAGTCAGGGCAGAATTGATCCATCAACCCATTAAAATTAAAAACGTGATCGTTCAATAACCAAAAAAATCAACTTATTCACAATTTCGTTTTATTGATGGATACAAATTCATCAACATAGTAATAAATATCAATGTGTACTGTCTGTCATTCAGTTAACACATTCATTATTCAAAATTTGATTTGTCTCTTAACAAAACAAAATGAATACCTTTCAGTTTTCTGCATCATATTAATATGTTTCTCACAAATTAAAATGATCTTATGCACAAGTATAAAGGGACTTTTAATTTCAAGTAAAACAAAATCTCCATAAAGTAAAAAAATGAAAAAATGAAAAAAACAATAAAAAAAAAATTATCATTAAGAGACTTCGTATATTACAAAGAAAATAATTAAATAGTGGGAAATATTGGATTTCATTATAGAAAATATATTTTTCTTTAAAATAACTGAAACTTAGGAGAAATGGTTATCGAAATTTAAAATAAATTAGAAAAACTTACACTAAAGGACAACTGATAATTATTGTTACGCCCAATTAAATTTGTAATTATATTATTGAAGGACTGGAATGATTTTGCGGTATTTTAGTTATGGAGCACAATTATTGATTATGTCATAGAAGATTTCAAAAGAAATTTGAATTTTTATGATCACATGGAAGTCAATTAAATATGTTCTGGTGCTTCAATAAAATTTGGAAAAAAAACCCATATATAACTACTTAAAATAAGAAAATTTCAGGTTAGATTAAAAATTCAATAAATTTTTAATTGAATCATTAACCCAATTTAGGATAAGACGTGGGGAATGGTTTTAAAACCCTCTCCTCTATCCTCTTTAAAGAGTTTGGTTACTCTGTTTCAAATACACATATTAATATTTAATAAAGCAAAATATGATTGGGAAAATTTCAAATAAATACCATTCCACACCCCACCCCCAACACCATGGGACCAAGTGGTCCACCAGTTGAGCCACTTGGTTCTTTTAATATATATATACGTTAACAAATATATATATTTTTCTTAACATTTTTTCAATAGTATTTACCATTCCACAAACGAAAATTACCATTCCACAAATGAGAATTACCACTTTTTCTACAGGGTTCCTTTTTTTTTACTCTTTGATGCATGTTTTATAAAACCAAAAAAATTGTATTATTACCATTCCACAAACGAAAATTATCATTCCACAAATGAGAATTACCACTTTTTCTACCGGGTTCCCATTTTTTACTCTTTGATGCATATTTTATAAAACCAAAAAAGTTAACCCTAAGAGTAAAATGGTAATTTTCGTTTGTGGAATGGTAATAATGCAATTTTTTTGGTTTTATAAAACATGCATCAAAGAGTAAAAAAAGGGAACTCTGTAGAAAAAGGGGTAATTCTCATTTGTCGAATGGAAAATTCTCATTTGTGGAATGGTAATTTTCGTTTGTGGAATGGTAATAGTGCAATTTTTTTGGTTTTATAAAACATGTATCAAAGAGTAAAAAAAGGGAACCCTGTAGAAAAAGTTGTAATTCTCATTTGTGGAATGATAAATTCTCATTTGTGGAATGATAATTTTCGTTTGTGGAATGGTAAATAGTAAAAAAAAATCGGTTTTATAAAACATGCATCAAAGAGTAAAAAAAGGGAAACCGGTAGAAAAAATGGTAATTCTCATTTGTGGAATGGTAAATTCTCATTTGTGGAATGGTAATTTTCGTTTGTGGAATGGTAAATACCATTAAAAAAATGTTAAGAAGAATATATATATTTATTAACGTGTATATATATTTTAAAGGAACCAAGTGGCCCAACTGGTAGACCACTTGGTCTCATGCCACCCCCAACACTTCAATTAATATATTTTTTTTCAAAAAAAAAAACCAACCCACTCCAAAAAAAAAAAAAAAAAAATCCCCACCCCCTCGGGTGGCCCTCCGACGGCCGGCCGGCTACATGGCCCTCAGGCGGGGTATTTTTATTTTTTAAATTTATTTAAAACTAAGGGCAAAAGGGTGATTTCACCCGAATTTGCATATCCCTTATAGGTCCTTAGTACTTCTTAGTCTTTTTAGAAATTCGACGAACTTCTGGGGGTTTTGCAAATTCAAATAGTATTTATTTGGAATTTTCCCAATATGATTCATCTATAATTTACTTACAGTAATTATCGTATAAACCATGATAGTTTTTTTTTTTTCGTTCAAGAAAATATATTAAATATAATCGTTTGTAGCATATTTGTAAACAAGGACTTCATTTTATTAACATGAAATTTGTTTTTTCAAAAAAATATAATATATGTCATTATAATTTTTTTATTAGATATATTAAGTATATGTTTTACTATATTTGTTTCAAGTTTTTTTTTGGATAGTTTTATATTTCAATATATAAAACATTTTATGAAATTTTAAGTGCATTTAATATCCTTTTATCCAAAATATCTTCAAAAGTATATCAAATTTACACACCTCTAATTAGGAAAAAATAATTAATCTTAATAATTATTTATATTAAAAATTGAAATCTTAACTAAACTATTTTTAAAAAAAATTACATTTGTGTGTCAAGGAAAATCATTCAGATTGTGGATAAAAAAAAAAAAAAAAAATCATACAGAGTTTGTTTAGATTAATGTTGGTAAAATTGACTTTTGCAAATTGAAGTTGGTATGTGTTATTCTTCCCCTTTTTTTGTCTCATTTGATAAAAATAAATTTATTATTTAAAAAACCTCTCATTTATTTATTTTATGTATCTTTAATATCAATTAATAGATTTTTCAACTAAAAATCATTTGATGGATTAAATGATATTGCCATGGCATTTGTTATGCTTTTCTTCTTCTTTTTTTCTTGAATTATTGTTGATGATCCTTTTGAACACACACACACACACACAAAAACCCCTTTGATTTAGGATATTTTATTTTATTATGTATTGATATTGATATATAAAGATGGGAGAGAAAAGAGGTGAGGGTACAAAAGCCATTTTACTAACATTTTGAAATATCAAATTGGATTAATGACTCACTTAAAGGTTTGTTGAATTTACCAACCTAATTTAAAATTTTCCTATTTTAGATATCTTTACATGAGATTTTCCCATAAAAATTATAATTTTATGGTACTTAAAAATAAATTGAGTCAGGTCAAAGAAAAAATTATTGACTCTCACGATGTTAATAATATATGAAAATAAGGTTAATAATAGACATTGCATATAATTTAAACATATCTAAACTTACTCCGGTAAAATATATATATATATATATACACACACACTAATACTACTTATAAATTATAATTAAGTTATTGAAAAGAAATTAAAATTAACATAACCCGCACATCCATAATAGATATGCTTCAATGAACGAATACGACCGATTTTTTACGTGGAATCAACATATTATATATATGAATTATTAATGGTAGATTCTCATTTCTGTTCAAATGGATGCGAAATTTTTCAGTTATTGCCTTGATACTATCGGATTAATGTTACTATCAGTTTGTTTCACTGTTATATCAAAATCTCATTGACGGAGCTTGAGAAAAATATTTGGGGAGCCAAATATATATTCATTAACTAATTAAAAAGAAAAAATATTTGGGGGGCCAAATGTATAAAAAAAATTAATTTTCACTAAATTTTTTAGACTACTTTTTTTGGGGGGGCCATGCCCGTGTATACGTTAAGCTCCGTCCTTGCTCATTCACCTCTATCATTTCTCTCTTCTATTTCTATTGAGTTTCTGATCTAACAGTGAAACAAACTGGTAGTAACGTTGGTAGTAATACTAATTGGTAGTAACAATATCCAATTCTTTATCTAAAAGGAAAACTATGAAAATGATTATGACCGATTTAAACTAAAATTATAGATCATCATGACAAAAATATAATGTTAAATAAATATGAAATATGATTAAATGGTTGTAAAGGAAAAGTTACTTGTCTCTGGTGACCCTGCCAGATAGGGTTGTCCATATTATCCACTGGTCTAGGTAGTTTGACCTTGGTCCTAACCCTGCCTGGCCTGATTTTTCACGGACGGACCAAACCTGTCGGTCGATCAGACCACTTTGGTCTGGTCCAGTCTGACCCGACTATTTTTTTTTTCCCTAATTACCAATCTCTCCAACTCCCATCACTCTTCCGAGAAAAAAAAAACTCCCATCACTCTCTTTCTTTTTCTTCCCTAGCCCCACTTCCCATTATCTTTTTGACTTTTCCCTTGGAATCCACGCCATCTCTCCAACTCCCACTCACTTTTGCCTCCCTCCCAAAGCTTTTCCCCATTCTCTACTTCCAAAAAATTCTGGATTTCTACGTCGTTCTCTCTACTTCCCATTATCGGGCTGGTCCAGGTAGTCCACCTGAACCAGTCTGGTCCAGCCCGAGGACATACTTGGACCAGACCTCGGGTAGGGGTCAGACCCGGTCTGGTCTGACCCATGGACAACCCTACTGCCAGACAAGTCACCAATTTTTGACAAAGCAGTTCTCCAACTCTGCACATTGGTTGTATTTTCTTTGAATTTCTCTTCAAGTTTAGCCAAGGCTCTCCCAAAACTTTTTCGTTGGTGTCTTACATCAGCTGGATCAACATTATAGAAGATGGGAAAAACCCTTCGATCCAATGTATTTTGAGATTCAAGAAATTTTTGAAGCTCATCCAAACACCATATAGATTTTGCATAATTTTGAGAGATGACAAGAACTGCACAGAGAGAATCCTGAATTACTTGAAAGAGATGATTTATGTCTTCCCCTCTCAGAAGATCTACATCATCCCTAAAACATCTGATGCCACTTCTAATAAAAGCTTCATATAAGTGACCTCTGAAATTCAAGCGAGCGAGTGTCTTTTCCTGCAAAACTCAAGAAAACAACGTATTTCCATTCAGCACTTGAATTAAGAGTATTAGAGGTAGAAGAAGATTCTCCTCTGACATTATATGCCGTTTCAGGGGTTCCATCCTTTCGTTTTATCCCCTGTGTAATGGGCAAGGACATGGAAAGTAATAAGAGGTATGAAATTAAAACAAGAAGAGGAAACAATAATAAAGAAAAAAAAAATTGTGCAGATCTACAAAACTCGTTATACCATAACCAATACTGTTTTACGAAAGTTGTTGAAGCGATCTCACTTTCTTCTCCACGCTCACGACTCACTGCTAAAAGATGATTTACTAGGACTTTCTACTGACTCTAGCTAGTTTTTGGTAATGGTGGAGGCTGAATTTCAGAGCATTTATATAGCAGTTTTTCCCTGTGTGTGAAATTTACTATTTTTTTAAAGAAAAAAAATATGGAACATGCGCACATGATTTCTTACTTTCTTTCGGAAAAGCCGCCCTTGATAGTTCTGTAGTAGTGATATCGGAAGAGATAAAAAAAAGTCAAGGAGCATGTTGGGTTGGGCAAATTGACCAAAATAAAAAAATAAAATAAAAGATCTACCGGATTAGAGCAGTTGGAAAAAAAATTACCTAACTAAGATTAAAGGCGGGCGTCAGTCGACTGACGCCGGTGCAGAGATCGACAGGGAGGCGTCAATTAATTGACGCCTCAATTAAAGGCGTCAATTAATTGACGAAATTGACGCCCAAGGCGTCAATTAATGGACGCCTTGGGCGTCAATTTATTTTTATTTTTTTAAAATATAATTTTATAATTATATTTAAAATTATAAATAATCATTTTACTTAATTATAAATAATAATTTTAATTAATAATTATAAAACTAAAATATTCAAAACTTATTATAAACTTTAGGATACAAGACTAATAATTAGTAAATTAATTAATTAGTGACTTAATAATTATTATTCTCTATTTAATCTAGGAGTGATTATGGTGTCCAGATATAATTAGTCATTCTGTAGATGACTGCTATCCTATATTAGACATAATTAGTCATTCTGTAGATGTCTAATAATTTTAATTAATATAATTATTTATATTAGATATAATTAGTCATCTACTAATTTCAAAGCTTTAAAGATATCCAAGTATAATATAATATATTTATAATATATTGAGACATAATAATATAATATATTTTAAATAAAATAGTATATATAGAATAATATTTATTTAAATATATTTAATTTTTCTAAGACTACCAAATGGGCATGGCAAGACCCCGCTATGATCTCTTAAAATTAAGTTTATTGGCCCAACCCAAAACTCGCCTAAATTATTTTCTAATCAGCTTTTTAGGGGTCAAGGCGAATATATTTACTGCGCGGCATCGAAAGATACAGATCGTGATTCTACTTCACGCTTCACTCCTGATTAAATAGAGAATAATAATTATTAAGTCACTAATTAATTAATTTACTAATTATTAGTCTTGTATCCTAAAGTTTATAATAAGTTTTGAATATTTTAATTTTATAATTATTAATTAAAATTATTATTTATAATTAATTAAAATGATTATTTATAATTTTAAATATAATTATAAAATTATATTTTAAAAAAATTAAAAAAATAAATAAATAAATTGACGCCCAAGGCGTCCATTAATTGACGCCTTGGGCGTCAATTTCGTCAATTAATTGACGCCCCAATTGAGGCGTCAATTAATTGACGCCTCCCTGCCAGGTCTCTGCACTGGCGTCAGTCAACTGACGCTTTAATTTAGTGTCGTCGATCAATCGACGCTTTTATCGCTTTGTGTTGTGTAATTTTTTTTCCAACTCGCCCCAATCCGGTAGATCTTTTATTTTATTTTTTTATTTTGGTCAATTTGCCTGTTAGGTTGTGTAAATGTGTGGGGGGTCTGTCTTTTATTTTGGATGCCTGAAGGTGGGGGCCCCACCGGGCACACCACCATCGCATGGGGGCTGCTGACAATGTAAGTGGGCCCTGCACATTGATCTAAAGGAAAATACCAACGAGGTGAAAATAAAAAATATTAAAAAAGTCTCAACTTTAAATTTTCTATTAAAAAAGTTTTAACAAAATCTCTAAGAATATTTTTACATTAATTATGGAATTCCAATATTAAAAAAAGTCTTATTGTTAAAATGACTTTCCTTGTTGTCAATAATTTTCTAAGATTCTACACGTTAGAGAAAAACTTGAATTTTTTTAACAATACGAAAAGTCATTTTGACAATAAAATTTTTTTAATATTAAAATTTTGTAATTAATATCAAAAAATATTTTTTTTTTTTATAGGGGATTTAAGGTTAAGACTTTTTTTTTTTATATCTTTTGTTTTTCTTAGGACCTCACTGATATTTTCCCATGATATAATGCTAGGTTGTGTAAGGGTCCTATCCAGTGGTTGAATTTCTCTCATTATCCTTTTCTCATCATTTTTCATAGTCTCTAAATCATATCCGTCCAATTAATATAATAGTACTTTAATTTTTTTTCTCATCTTTTCAATCAACGATGCAAATGAATTGACGAGGGAAAAGGAGTACAATGGCCAAGGAGAGGCCTACCAAGGGTGACTGAGGGATGCCACTTTCTTTCTCCTCTGTCTTTGAGGGAGATGTGTGGGTGTGGCTGCCCTGGCTAGCCTTGACTTTGTTTCAGAGAGATGACAGGAAAGGACATGCAGAGATATAAAAGAATAAGGAGATGGGCACACGTATGACAGTATGACAGAAGGGCACGGTTTTTGGGAATCTTTCGGGCTCTGCGACTCCCTGATTAGGTCTGCTCACTTTGTATATTGACTTTATTCATTAATAATTTAGTCCAGTGTGTTTCGATTAATTGGTAGTTGACGCAAAAGAGCAAGATTCCCTCTCCACGCACATGAGCTAGGAGTCCACATTACATGGTAAGAATTATATGTTTTTTAGGTGCTAATACCTCTAATTAAAAGTATCAGCATATATTTCTAAATTTTTTTAATTTTTTTATATTGTATTTATTTATATTTAAATGATATCTTTAACTTTCGAGATGTTTTTTTGTCCAAGATCTTGAATTAATTAATTTTCATAATACCTCTTTGGTGTTACGGATAAATGCAGAATTGGAAATTAATTAATTTGAGATATTGGGGGTAAAAAACATCTCAGAAAGCAGCATATCATTTAAATCTAAATAAATACAATATATAAAAAAAAATTAAAAAATATGCTAATACCTCTAATTAGAGGTATTAACACCTAAAAAGCATATAATTCTTAGCATCTAATGTGGACTCCATAAGCTAGTGCCTCTTCTATTTGTCTGGCCAGACTAACTAGTAATGATATGATCTTGCCACCAAATGAGCGTGGCTAATACTGCTTCACGCTTTATTTTATTTTATCATTGCAACCACAAATACTAATTAATACTCCGTATTACATATTCAACAACAAAACCTCTTAAAAAAATGGCATGCAGATCTCTTTAGCCTTTTGTGTGTGTTTATATATACATATATTTCTAATATTTAAAATGGAAGATCATTGCTCTTTATTTGCATAAAAAGTGATATATACAACGTTTATTAAAGTTTTATTGTCACTAGTCATTACTTCTTATTATTCTTTGACTTTAGAGATACTTGTGCCCTTTATATTTACAAAATCAATTCTTCTATTTAATTTTTTCCACTCTATTATGCAGGTGGATCAAATCAAAAGACTTGTTGATTCTCAGTTAAAACGCCTTGGAGACAATGCCTCAGGCTGTCAAAGGTTCGATTTTACTGATCTTGTATATTGAAGTGTGAAACTTAGCTCTGCTTGTTTTGGCACTTAAGTTGAACAATCTAGCTTTCCTAGCAATATATACAGCACCTTAAAAAATATAAGGTTAAGATGTAAAAGTGTACATGTGCTTTACTCCGAAGAGTACCCAACACCAAATGTTTTTTTTAGGTACAAAAATTCATACGTGGTTACAAATTAGATGCATAAATACCGTTTGACTTTTTTGATGACGGACGATAACGTGGCTTTCAAAGCGTACAAAATACACATGTATTGGTTTAATGAAAAAAGAGCGCCTAACACCAAATTCTTTTTTTAATTTAATAATTTTATTTCAATTAAAGGAAAATTATTATTTCTCTAGATATAATTCATGGAAGGCCAAATTTTTTATTTCCATAATTTATTTTCTTTTTAAAAAAATCCATATTAAAATTTCTAATTAATAATTAATAAATGAGTATCTATGCACTTGAGATTTGATATTATAAATACTATATTTAATTAAAACTATATATTATATTATTAAATATATTTAATTTAATAATTATTTCTTTAACTATTTATTTTTAAAAAATTTAAAATTATTTTTAAGTAAATATATTATTTATAATTTCAAATTTCAAATGCATAAATACTCATTTATCAATTATTAATTAAAAAAATTTAATAACGATTTAAAAAAGGAAATAAATTATGGAAATAAAAATTTTACCATTTTTATCCATTGAATAAATCCTCCTTCCCAAAATGATAAATCAGAAAAAAAAAAAAAAAAAATGGCCTCCCAAGAATTATACCTAGAGAAATAATATTTTTCCTTTAATTGAAATAAAATTATTAAATTATAAAAAACACTTAGTGTTGGGCGCTCTTTTGGCTAAAACACATGTGTATTTTTGCATCTTTGAAAGCTACGTCATAGTCCAATTAGCACAAAAAGTCAAACTTAATGGTCAAATGGTATTTTTGCACCTAATTTGTAACCACATGTACACTTTTGCACCTAAAAAAAGTACTTGGTGTTAGACGCTCATCAAGGTAAAATACATGTGTATTTTTGCACCTTAACCCTAAAATATAACAAAATAAACCTCTTCCCATGCATGCTTGTCTGCCATACATAATATGATCAACTATATTCCTTATATTACCCCCAAAAGGGAAAAAATATATTCCTCATGAATCAATTGTCGCTTTCTAGAATTAAAAATATTTCCTTATCCTATATCACTTATTATTCTATCTAACCTGCTATAAGCATTCCTTTTTCAAGCACAACACACAAGCTCTTTCTTTTCCTTGTTAAATAGCCATTAGAGAATCACTTTTACTTTGTTGGGTTTAAGGATGTCATTTTAAATAGCTCAGTCTTTAGTGAAACTTAGTGTTTGTTATATATTCGAGTTTCTAGATCCTTCCCATATGAATATATCTATTTTATATATAGCCAACTTGATGTACGTTAAATCGAAAATTCATATGTCTTTCACTTATTGATAAATTTTCTCCACAATCAATATCTATGGAGCATCTCTATATGTTTTTATTGGTCAAAAATTAGTATTCTCTCCATGTGAGCAATCTTTGGTTGCCGGTAGATTGTCTTCTCTTCTTATGTTGGGAGATAACAAACAGTGACATGTGTCTTTGTCATAAATAAAACATGTTTAAGCTAATTATTTGTTTTCCTACACACCCTTAACCTCTGCCAATCCACCTCCCCCTCGTCACTTGAACCAGTCTAAACTTCAAAAATCTTGAGATGTGGCAAATGATTATCCTGGAGTGATACGTGAAAAACTTGATTTTTCTATACTTTCTCACTCAATAAATATTAGACGCTCAAGGTTTACTAATTAAAAAAATTTGGATTAAATCCACTCCAAGTTTTTATATTTTTACCGAGCTTTGGTTTTGGGTTTTTATATTTGTTTTTGTCCTTATACTTTATGCTTTTCAAAATGTTAGTCCCTATAATTTAATTAAAGATTGTTTTTAGTTGTATTATCACCACAACCAACATTTTTCTTCACTTTTCATCAATACATGCAAGTTTATAATGTCTCTAATAGCTCAACCAATGCCAACTACTTATGTGTAATCATAAATTTAGAGTTTTGCATATTCTATCAAGTTCATACCAATAAAGACAGAGGACAAAGCACACCCCCAGAACATGCCGTTACAGTTAAATCCACAAGTCAAAATGAAAACAGACCAAAGAACAATAAAAAAAAAAACTAAAAGTGGAGATGATAGAGCACACTTAAACGATTGAAGACCTACAGGAAGGAGATGAGACTGAAGAGTAAATCATCATGAGAATGCAAATGGAGGGCCAAAGGGCAGAAGGCGTTGACTTTTGAAAGGTAGCAGCGTGATAGCATCAATGACTGTGTGAGGCCAAGGACGCAACTGGAGGGGCAGAGGGCGTTGGCGACACAATGTGTGTCTGAGTAAGGTCAAGGAGGAGAAGGGTCACTATCAGATAGAGGGTGAAGGTCAGAGAAGGGGTCGGAGGTCGAGTCTGGGGTCAAAGAGAGGGCCGAACGTGTGATTGTAACGGATTAGGGCTCGGCGGTGGATCAAAGATGGAGAAGGAGGAGGAGGCGTGAGAGAGACTAAAGGAGAAAGAGCCGGAGGCACGTTCGAAAAAAGATAAAAGGTGTTATTTTCAACAACTGGTTGCTGCTATCTAAAAATAGTTGTTGAGAAATAAGCTGAAATTTCAAAAAATGTCACCGCTTTATTTTTTACTTATGTTTTTTTTTTAAAAAAAAATGGACATTATTAAAAGGAACTTTTTGTAATAGTGTGCTTTCTAAATTTCTTTCACTTTTCTCACAAATTCAACTTATTATTAATTAATTAATCCTTCATGTCAATTCATTGTGATGAAATTTAAGCCATTTATATTGAATAAATATTTTAAAATATGAAATGAAAATAATCTTCCAACTAGTAATTTAAATGATTGAGACTTTTTGAGGTCCTGAGTTTTGGGGGAAAATGTTAAATTTGATATAACTAAATATCATTTCGCCCCAAAAAAGCAAATTATATTTGTCACCTATTATGATTAAAAAGCGACTTAATTTTCTAAATTTCTTTTTATGATAAGTAGAGAGGAGAAATCTTGCTTGTGGAAGCAACTCTTGTGTTTTTATTAAGGAGTTAAAATTAGGAAAGAATGTCAACAAAAATAGCTTTAGGTAATATGGATTTGGCTTATAATTATCTCACATTATTATGTGTTCAAATCATGCTAAATGTGAGGATTTTATTGATGAGTAATTATAACTACTCCCTCCCATACATAATAAAAGGCACTTATAGAAGAATAGTTTAATCCAATATATAAATCACTTGTAAGATAATTAATACTCATTTTTCAATTTTCTCTCTATAATTAATGCTCATTTCCAATTTGCTCACTTATTAAATTTTCAAATTAAACACATTTTTCAATAAGGGTAAAAGAAGAAGAAGAAATCAATATAAAATATATGTAATGAGTTAACTTTTACTTCTTATAACCTGGTTAAAGTGATGATATTATATATTATAGATAGGAAGAAGTATCTTTATCAACACTTTTTAACTACAAATACATGTCATGATTTCAGTGACCCCATAATTCAACTCATTTAAACCTTTGTCTATCCACTCACTTTTGATATATGCCCCCTAGGTCGTACGGTTTAAGAAAGCGGTTAAAAATAATAAATATGTCTTGAAATAAATTTCTTTTCAAGTATGTCCTTATTTATGAAGGGCAACTAACAAAAAGAAATAGAGTAAACATAAGTATTAACAACCTTTAACTAATGCAATATATATAGGGGTTTCAACTTCTCATGTTGCATGAGAAGAAGAAGATTCTTACACACACATGAAATGGTGGGACCCACATATATATATAATGCTAATTATATATATATATGTGTGTGAGTCCCACCATTTCATGTGTGTGTGACATAAGAATACATTTCTCCTACAACATGAGAAATGTTTTTCCCATATATATAATTGATTATGGGTACAAATGGGAAAAAAAGTTATTAAATATTGACATAATCTTATCAGGTTCTTATAAAAAAGAATAAAACAATTTAAATTTCAAACTCTTACAAAAAGAATGGGAGGAAGTGGGTGTGTGTTTGTGTCTATCCAACTTAATTGACGCACTTTACATATTAGGAGCAGAATCTTTCAAGTTTCATCTATAAATAAATGGGAATAACATTTCTGCATTTACTGTAGAAATGTTATTCTGCAGCAGTGTCATACGGTATCGTTTCTGCTTATATGTTATTCCCATGATTAAAATCAAATCTCCTTTGCAGCGCAGGCGGGCAAGCTCTCTCGCAACTGCAATGGAGTAATAAACACAAACGTACAATCTGGTTTATTCTTTCACAATCCCTTTCTTCACTTTCATTCTCTCGCTCCGTGTAAGCTATAGTTCTATATACCCTTCTTCCTTTCGTGTCTTCTTTATGTGGTATTCTTGTGCAATAAAAGAAATCGGTTGAGAGGTGTTTGCAGTTGGCATTTACCGACTATATTCCAAGGAAGAACGCGGTTTGGTTTCTCTGTGGGGTCATTTCTCTCAGGTTTTTCTGTGAAACCATCTTTCTCTCTTTCAATGTCGGTGTTTGTTAGGTTTAGTCAATAGCCATGGATTTTGTTTTTTGCCAGCAAGATTTCAAGGGAAAATAATATCTTTATCCTGAGGGAAAATCTTTATTTCAATGCATTTTCAATAGCCATTACATTCCTTACCTGTCTTGGTTGTTCTCGTGCAACAGGTGGCTTCTTGGAAGCATATTGAGGAGTTTCAGAAGCCACCGCCTGTGCTATAGGTAAGAACCGATCAATCATGAAGGCCCGAGCAAATTGATCCTGTGAGAAACTTCGAGATAGATGAGCCTCTTGCTCATCCGTTTGTGTTTATTACTCCATTGCAGATGCGAGAGAGCTTGCCCGCTTGTGCTGCAAAGGCGATTTGATTTTAATCATAAGAATAAATTTATGCAGAAACGACACCATATGACACTGCTGCAGAATAACATTTCTGCAGTAAATGCAGAAATGTTATTCCCTAAATAAATTTGTTATCCAATCAATGTCCTTAGAACATCTCTATGCTTTTATTGATAAAAAATATTAAAGCTTTTATAGTTTTGTTAATCTACAATAAGGCTTCATCTGAAAAAACTCTGGTAGCCAGAAAAATTGTCTTTCTCCTGTGTAGAAGTTGATAGAAACAAGTGCCTTTTGGTCCTAATTATAGGATAACAGTTAAGAGTTTGTTTTGGTCCTAATTATAGGATAACATTATATTTTTTGTCAATTTCTTCCTAAAATACCCTTATGATATAAATGAAAGATTATGTGAAATCAATAAGGTAATTGAAGTGCAAAATTTATATAAGGGCTTTTTAGAAAAATGAGTAAAATTAACTAATTTAACCTCTATCATTAATCCCTTCAAAATTAGTTAAATATGTCTTATAATTAGGACCGGGACGGAGTAAGACATATTGAGTTAATATATTTTTTTCCTATGCATCTCTTGCCTCGCTCACCCAGTCACCCATATCCCTTAAATTATAAGTATATTGGACATGTTTAAATATCCGTATATATATACTATACCACCTCCAGGGCTTAATAAGATCTCATTTATAGAGTAATGATGAGATCTTATATAAAAAGTAGTACGACACATTGTTGTTATAATCGTACGTTGACTCTCTGAGTTTACTATTTTATATTTTTAGCTTACAAAATTATGTCAAGTCACTAATAAACTTATATTAATTATAAACTGAGTTAAACTCACGAGTTTGCATATCAAATTTATCATTTCTACATTTTTTATGTGGGATGTGTATGACAAAACCCGCAAATAGTGGATTTGATCAGTTAAAACCCTAGAGGAACTCGTCTCTAGATCCTTAACTATAAAAAGACCCCACAAAAGTTTATCAAACTTTTGCAACCTATCTGTATTCTATCACGAATACAAACTCACAAGTAAACTTGGACAATAAAATTTTTATTTCAATTCTTTAAAAATAGGGAAAAACACTTCTCATGTTGTAAGAGAAGTGTTTTCTCATGTTACACACACATGAAATTGTGGAACCCACATATATATACAATTAACATTATATATATATATATGTGGGTCTCACCATTTCATGTGTGTGTAGGAATTTTCTTATTCTCATGCAACATGAGAAGTTTAAACCCCTTAAAAATAACTGAGTACAACTCGACCCTTAAATAGAGAAAATTTCTAACATTAATACGACTCAAGAAAAAAAGATATTCTAAAATATTGATCAAGGATTGTATGCCATTTAAAAATAATTAAATCAAGTATAATAATAAGATATTAATAATATCCTTGAGATCCTTAATTGACAATTCTCATATCTAGAATAATATCCTAAAAAGAAATCTATTAATAAATCTAAAAGATTCTTAGGATAATTCAAAATATATAAAAGATATATTAAATCTTCCTAATAATCTAAAAAATACAAAATGACTGTTTTAAATAATAAAATTACGAAGAAAATAAAAGCAAAATGACTTAATTGAGAGCCGTTTGTCTTGTTCCACATGCGCTTCTTGAAAGTTGAATACCACATAGGATACTTAGCGAAATTGATAAAATTGCCCTTTGGATTTTTATAAGTTTTTATCTTACAAAATCGTGTTAACTCATTCTTAAATACGTATTAACTTTTTTGATTTAATCATACTCATTGACTTTACATATGAATTTTCTAGACATTCTTTCTTAAGAATGATAAATTATAAATGTTGATGGATTTAATTTTAATTATTTAAATTCAAAATATTTAAATTAAATTGTGGTCATTTGTTATATTTAAATTATTTAATTATGCACTATTAATACATATTTAATTATAAAAGTAAACTCTTAAGTATTTATTATACAAGTTTACGTTCTTGTCATAAATTTATTTAAATTCATGGGTTTGAGTTTGACACCTGTAATGTGAAATTTGTTTCCCAAAACCCCATTAGAATTAAGAAGCATGTGACTATACTATTTGAGTCGTGCCATACCCTGATCTACAAGCTAGCTAAGAGCCATTTGAACTTTTGTGCATGTGGTACTCTACAGAACCGCACTCTAATGCACCCTAGCAACTTGTTAGCTCGGAGCTATTTAGACTTTTGTGCATGCAGTACTTCGCATGGTAATTATTTATGATATTGTCTCCAGGTAATTTGACTTGGAGTATACTGCCAATTTGAGATGTCATGTTGGCATTAAATATGGTGACTAGAGAGGATCTTAGAAGATTTAGAATGATCACGTTCTGGTCTTACCTAATTGGAGAGCATCCTTCACTCCTTGAGTATCCGTAAAGTTCGTTGAATTTGTTAAAGATGATTGAAAAACCGATTCCTTCTTGATGAACGCGTGTTGGGAGATTTCTGGAAAAATGGTGATCCTAAGGGATGCCAAGAGGATGTTATAATGAATATGGTAGAGATTGAGGATAGACTTGAATTCAATCTGAGCTGAGATAGTATGTCTAATTCATGAAAGTATGAATAGTGTAAACCTGGTGATTAATGCTACAATGTTAGTATGTTATTTGGGTATGATTAATAGTTAACTATGAGGTGAACGAATGATGTTTAGTATATGTCTTTGTGATATTGTGAATTAAATTAGAACCCTGTGAATAATTCTAAGGTTGTGAGAATAATATTTGAATGTTTTGAATATTAGTCTAGGAATTGTGAATCATGATTTTAGAATGTTCTATGGGTATTGTCGAGGAAACATGATATCTTAGCCTAGCTGATATTGAGGTTCTAAGAGTTAATTTGTAATTTGATGGTTGTCACTTTAAGGAATGTTTGAGGATAGTTCTTGGATGTTATAAGCTATAAAGCATGATGATTAGGAATGGTCAAGGTTTCAGAATTAGGATGATGAACCTGAAAGTTGGTTAGGCATCTAGAGGGTTGCTACCAACTGAAATGGGACATAAGAATCCAACTTGATAGTTGAATTGATTCTTTAGACGTTCGAATCGATTGAATAAATTGAGGTACTAGAATATGGTACTAATTGATTTGAGTGAATTAAGGAATTAGAATGTGGTACCAATGTGTATGAGGTATTCCAAGGTTGCTAACTGCTTATCTAACGTAGGAAATGATCTTAATCATAGAATATTCCCTTTAGAAAGAATGGACTGAGTGTTCTATGAATGAGATAAGTAGTATAAGTTGAAGCCTGTGATGTATTCAGAGTCGATGACTATCTAAAACAGTTGTCTGGTTCCTGAGTATGATTGAAAAAAAAACTGAATTTTGGATTTCCTAATGCACTTGCTGTATTTCTAAATTTTCTGAACCGAATTTTTGAATGAAATGTTTTCTACAGAATTTGAGACCAGTTGTAGTGGTCACTTTTGAACAATGTTGTCTCTTGAAAGGGGTCCTGATGGAACCTGGAATTGAAAATGAATTTGAACTATGTTTGAAGAGGAAGCAAAACAAAACTAGAAGAAGCCAGGAAACTTTTGTAGAAGTACTCATTTTTCTTGCCAGATGAATTTAGAATGTTTTTCACTATTTGAGTAGTGAATTGAAAAATGGTGGAGTTGGTGATTATGATAACTCAGGAACATGAGCTGATGGAATGGTTTAGAAATATGAACTGATTAAGTCAGTTAGTACATGCTAGCTAGTGCTAGTCAGGAGGAAAGTAGTCTAAGAGTTTAGATTGAAGAAAACTCATACACAAGATAGACGAGTAAGATCTATAATCATAGAATTGAACGAGAAAATCTTTAGAATTTGAAGTGGGAGATCATGTATTTTTGAAAAAATCTTCAGTCACTAGAATTGGTATCAATTCGAGCGAAGAAGCTTTCACCTCGTTTTATGGGTCCTTATGAGATTTTGGAGAAAATAGGACCAGTAGCTTATAGAATTGCGTTACCTCTGCAGCTTGCAAATCTTCATGATGTCTTTCATGTACCACAATTGAAGAAGTACCAACCAGATCCTTCCCATGTTATTGAAGTGGAGGAGATTGAACTCAAAGATAACATGACATATAAAGCTGAGCCGGAGCAGATTGTTGATGTGAGGGATAAGAAATTAAGAAACAAGACCATTAGACTTGTAAAGGTTGTGTGGAGAGGAACGACGCCAGGGGATGCTACTTGGGAAACTGGAGAGAATATGCGATAATCCTATCCTCACCTATTTCCTTAAGTAAGTAACTTACGTGTATTGAATTTTGGAGACAAAATTCCGTTTCAGGAGGGCAGAAATGTAACATCCTGAAATTTTATTTTTGAACTATAATATTATAGGATAGATTAATTGATGATAATTAAATTAGCAGATATTCAATATGAGTTAATTGTCTAAAGTTAGAATATATATGTGTGTGTGTGTATACACACATAAAGATTAATATAATAATATATTATATACAAATAAGGGATAGAGACGGAGAAGTAGAAAAAAAAAGTGAGAAAACAAAATGACGGGAGGAAAAGAAAGAAGGAGAGAAGAAGAAGAAAAAAAGTGTGGGGCCCACATTTGAAAAAAAAAAGGTGGGGGCACCTACCTTTGAAAATAGGGGGGAGGTAGCGGTGCCGCAATTTGAGAGGGTGCCGTTGCTGCCCATTGAAAAAGAGGTGAGGGATTTTTGTATAAATACCCCCCACCACACACCTCAATACAAAAACACACACACACTTTCACCATTCGCAGAGGAAGGCGTGAGAGAAAGAGAGGAGAGAGGAGAGTAAGGTGGTAATTATTTAGGAGTCTTGTAGTAGCTTTTTGGTGATTATTCGGGAATTAGCGGGTAACATGTAACTCTGAATATTCTTCCGTATACTTGTGAATTGTGTATGATTGTAAATTATATTATTTTTATGGATTGAATTATGTGTATATATATTATAATATTATTATAATAAAAGCTGAATATTACATATTAGTACCCAATAAAAATTACAGTTTTGTGCCCATGAAAATTACAGATTTTGCCCAGGAAAATTACGCTTTGTGCCCACCAAAAATTATGGTTTTGCCCCTGAATTTTAGAAATGACAATTTAGTCCCAAATTTTAAAAATGACAGTTTAGTCCCTCGAAATTTAAAAATGACATATTGGTCCGATGAGGTTTTTATGAGATGTTTGGTTTACCTTGTGATGATATTTTATATAAATGGAAGTTTATTTTAATACACTTTATTTTATTGAATATAATTATCATGGCGGATGTATGGTGATGAGCTGGAGTAAGGAGAAATTTGAATGATAAGATTTCTTTATATCATCACTCGGTGCACAGTGGATGGTACTTTTTAGGGCCACTTCTTCCATGTTTTCCTCTTGCCAAGATTGCATTGGAGCTGTGGGACATGTAACAACTCCTTGGTTATGTTTTTAAGGAGGGGAGTCATAGTCCAGACTTAAGCTCTATACCTTTGGCTGAGTGTATCTTAAGTTTTGGTGATCTCGGAACCATCCAAATCAAATGAATGAGTTTCTATTGGACTATGTGTTAGCCTATGGCTCCGGTCCCGGTACAAGGGCGGACGGTGATATAAGGGAGGCTGCATATTGCATATTATATAATTGTATAGTTTACAATTCGACATAATGTTGATTACTTGTGTAAAATAATTTTGTATGAGAAATTATGGTATATGCAGATATATTTGAAATCAGCCCCTGCTTTTTTGTCATATGTAATTTTTTTGTGTACGGTAGAAACTTTTAGTAGTTACTGAGACGTGGAATCTCATCCTATATTAACATTTTTCAGGTGAATATTCTAGTAGGGAGCAAGGGTAGGCGCCTATATGAAGTGAACTTTGAAGGTTCTTCTGTACTCCTATATTTTATGTTATGTTATTTTATTTGCCATGACCCTAAGACTTCCGCTTTGTATTAAACTCTGAAATATTTTTGGAAATTTATTTTGATTATATATTATGAATTTTATTTGAAATGGTTATGTAATTTAATGATTTAGATATTGATTATCCCTATTGGAGGTATTTCAAGTATTTTAGCCAAGTTTTTGGGTGTTAAATTTGAGGTGTTACAGGTTAAATCGGGAGTTAATTTGAGATTGTTCAATTAAAGAATATATTTTAAATCAAATATATAAAAGTACCTACTAACAAGCGTGTGTTATAGTAATATATTTATATATAATCAATATAAAAAAAGATTAATCGATTTTAAAATTTTAAATATTATAAAAAGGGCTAGAGCAGCATATTCTTATATATTGTCAATTAGTACTAAAGATTTGTTTATATATCACGCTTTTTTACCGATATTTAACAGTTTTCTACCATTAAATATATGAACGTCAAATATTTATATATAACGGTTTTTAACTGTTGAATATTAGGCACTATATTTTACGGTTTTTTAAACGTAACTGTTATGTATCGAGGACTATATTTAACGGTTGTAAGACAATAACAGTTAAATATAGCAATCTATATTTAACGGTTTTTTAGTAACAACTATGATATATTTTGTATAATACTTAACAGTTAAAATGATAAACGGTAAAACATTTGTCATTGTAGGAAAACGTTTATTTGACAGTTATAGGGAAAAAAAATGTTATATATTTAGAATATATAACGGTTATTGGTGAATAACTGTTTAGTACGTGTGACAATTTTTTTTTTAAAAAAAAAAAATGGAGGGCTTACGTTCGATGCCTCCTACCTATAGAAACAAAATATATATACCAAACAGATCCAACTCTAGCTGAATGTATTTTGTTTTAATTTGTTGGCCAGAATTGGTTATTTTGTGTGTGTGTGTGTGTAACCAATTCTGGCCAACAAATTAAAACAAATCATCGAATTTTATCTATATAATAGTTATGAATACATCAAAGGTAAGGTAATATACATATGATCAAGTGTCCCTTTTTCTTTTCCTAGTCTTAGTAATTTTAATGCTTATTTTAGTTTCAATTGTTTTCTTTAATTTGCTAAAGAACTTCCACCTCTCTGATATCTAATACCTTTATTATGGTCATGTCTAACGTACAAAGCATTGTCCTCATTAAATTGTATTTCAAGTGACGACCCTTTGAAAGGATCATCCTCACTAAATTCACCTATCCTCATTTATTTTGTTTGATAACAAAACAATAGATTATTCTTTATTAGTAGGATTATGAACATTAAACACTTGTTTAGCTTAAGAAGCCAAAATGAAAGGCTTTTTTTTTTAATACCTTACTTATTCAAATTCAATTGTATCAACCCTAACTCATCTACTTTAAAAACATTATTATTGTCAACCCACCTGCAACGAAAAATAAAACATAAAATCCTATTTAATCCAACTCCCAAGTGTGCTAAACTACGCCAAAATATGACATATTGGAATAGATAGGATTTTTATCTTTTGCACTTGATACATGCATGGCGTTAGCAATAACTATTACCCCACTATTTTGCATTTTGGTTCGAGTATTGTGGTCTTTAGTGTAGAAGGTGCATCCATTGATGACGTAACTTGAGAAAGAAAGCACATGTCAATTTGGAGGGGCAACATTGCTACATTTTAATACTTCAGGGGCAAAATTGCTACGTTTTTTTGGAACAATGTTGCCCTTGAAGTTTAAAAACGTAGCAATGTTGCTCCTCCATTAACAACCCTAACGTTGATTGTTAAGGCAGTTAACAGAGAGGCAACATTGCTATATTTTTATACTTCAGGGGCAACATTGCTACGCCGAAAACTTTATGGGCAAAATTGCTCTTGGGCACGTACTTCAAGGACAAAATTAATACTTAACCCTTTATGAAATGTGATAATATCAAAGTAAACATAACTTAAATAAAATTAACTAAAAGACTACTTACGGTAACAATAATTTACTATCAAATTAACTGCTAATATAGGTGTGAATTGACAAGAAGCTCCATTAAATTAAACAAATTTAGGTTGAAAAAATTTGTATACACCACAAATTATACCTTATATTTATTACCGAAAATAATATTATATATTAATTAGACTAAATAGTTAATTGGCTCAGACATCTAAAACCCATCATCATCCTATTTTGTGCACTTTTTTTAAGTCTTCTACCAAAGTAGGTAGAGGTTGTTCTCAAATCTCATGAGGAATCTTATCGTAACCTCCTTTTGGATAATATCACACAATTACTCTGTTGTGTCTCTAATCTATTATCTGGTTCAATATGAAGACAATTCTTCTTGTACTCCTTAATCAGAGCTTTCCTTTGCATGCTTCATGCTATTTGAGGCACATCACGTCTAGTGTCTGCTAAGGTCATTTGGAGATTTGGCACATTACATCTCTCTTTATTTCTTGCTTAATTTTTTCTTTGTTATGTTGTCCTTATTGGATCCAGATTCCCTCTCATACTCTTCCCGTCCTTAACCTCTCCCTTACCTAAAACTACGCCGTTTTGGTTGTAAAATGGGAGGGGTGATCCACTTTTTTTAAATATATATATATATATATATATATATATATATATATATATATATATATATATATCAGGGCCCTAAAATAGTTTTTTAGTGGTACCCAATTTTCTAAAATAATTTGTTGTACACTATGTAGTATAAAATATATAAAATAATTTTTTAGTAGCACCCAGTATATTGCAAGCTACATCTAGAAATATTTTTTTAGTAACACTCCATATACTAAACTAAATTTAAGCACATCCAACACTTAGTATCCTAAATTTAGGGTGTTCATTGCAACTAAAAAACATTTTAGAGGCTGCTCGTTGCGACCAAAATAGTTCAGGATACAGCTTGTCAGATACTAGATGTTACTAAAAAATTATTTTATGCTACTTAGTGCTCAAAATATTATTTTAAAATATTGCTGCTACTGAAAAAAATATTTCGGTTTGCAAAAAAAAAAAGATCGCCCTCTCCCATTTTCCACCCAAAACGTGGAGTTTTGGGAAAGGGAGAGGCCAATAAGGATCCTTTTACTATAAATTATTATTATTTAAAATTATTAATTAAATAAAAATAAATTCAATATATAATGAATTCTCTTCTTTTTTTTTTATCAAGAATGAATTTTATTTTATTTTTGGACACATTTCAACTAGGCCTCTACCAACCCACTCAACTTCATCAAAGTAGACAAATGATAAAGAGAAAAAAATTAGTCCTTTTTTATTTAATATGATTTCTAATAAAATTAATTTATAAAAATATAAAGGAAAATTTGCATTTAGGTCCCGGTAAAAGAAAATATGACAAAATAATCCCTTAAAATCTCGAAACTACATTAAGTCCCCTGTGAGATTTTTTCACAACAAATCTCAATTGTCAAATGCCCATAAACACCCATGAACTTGTTAGGGAACACTTCTAGACTTGTCAATGAACCTTGAATTTATCAGTATAAACATCCATAGATTACAAAATGTGATAACTAAATGTGCTTGCAGGCCCAATATCAAGCAAGGAAAAGATCAAGAAGAACAAAGCTGGAATGCTATACACAAAAATTCACAACATTTACATTGAATCTTTCTACAAGGGCATGTCCAATAAACTTTTTCCTTCAAAATCTCTCAAGTTGTGGAAATTAAAGCTAGCCAAAAAGCTTCCATTACATTTTCCACTAGACTGCTATACAGATCAAGAAGAACATTTACATTGAATCTTTCTAAAAGGGTATGTCCAAGAAACTTTTTCCTTCAAAATCTGAGTTTTGGAAAGCTAGCTGTAAAGCTTCCATTAAGTTTTCTACTATAGTAAGTGACTATGTAATACCCGGATTTTAAAGAAATCTGGAATTTACGAGATAAAGGAAAATTAATGAATATTTTAATGAAGTAAATTCATGAGATAAAACTATTATAGAAAATTGTTATAATTATAGAGTAAATTGTTGAAAAAGTTACGGGAAAATCGATGAAACGAATGACTAAAAATGATATAATGGTGATAAAAACAATCTAGAAATATTATGATAAATACTTTGAAAGATCATGAAAAATTATGAGAAAAATATGGAAGTGTTATCCCTAATTATGAGAATTTAATAAATTATTTCAGAGGGAATAACATGAAGAAAAGTTTAAAAAGCATTTCGTAATCATAAAGTAACCTTGATGGGGTAAACATTTTTAATATTTTACATAGGATATAAAATGACAATATCAAGATAGAAGTTTGAAAGATAAAAATATACTGTAAATTAGTAAAGATAAATATATGAAGAAACCTGATCCCGAAAAGATCACTAAACGAAGAAATTAGGCTTGATTAAGCCCTAACGAAAGCGAGGGTAAAACGGGAATTTTTGGTAAAAAATATTATATTTTTAAAAAATGGAAAAAATTATAGAAAAATAAATAAATCTGAATTTTTAAAAGAGGGGGCCGAAATTCTTAGTATTTTTAATTAAAAAGAATTGTTTAAATAATTAAAATGGTAATTAGAATAAAATAATAATATAATGCGGTGAGTCAGCTTATAGGCAGACCGAGGGAAAAGTTAGAAATAAATTCTACAGGTAAACCAGAGGTAAAAGTCTTTTCAGACTGATCAAATTAAGTACAAGTGAAATTCTACACGAAGAAAGAATTTACCAGACGTCGATTCCGCAACCGAAAACCCTAATTCCTAATAAGACGGAAAATGATCGATCGATAGAGTAGAGCCGGATAGGCAAAGTGAGAACCTATAGAAACAATTGCGTGTTTTCAAACACGGGATTAAGTTAGGCAACCACCGGACGTTTTACGATTGATGAATTATTGTCCGTAAGTTGGTTCTATCGGAAGCGATTTCAGAATCGGACGCGTTTGTCCGAATATCTTCCGACGCACCGGAGAATACCTGGATATGATCAAAAAGGGATCAAAATAGATAATATGAAAGAGGATGAAAAGATCTTCAAAGTTACATGCCCAGATTTTTGAGTTTCAAATAAATCGCGCAAACGGCACCGACGGGTAGCTTTATCGGACGGAGGCCATAAAGCAAGAGTCATCATTGGATGACAACTCATTCTTTGAATTTTTGGGCCCTAGATGTCGACCAAGACCATGGATGGCCAAGATTCCATCTTACAAAACCCTAGATCCAACGGCGAATCATTTCGAAGACTTTTTGAAATTCCCACATTATCCCTATTTTTCTCTATAAATAGCAAGCTCTCTTGCTCTCATTCTTCACACCAAAATTCAGATCCTAGAGAGAGGTTCTAGAGAGAGAAGCTCTGGAAAAAATTGTGCCTTAGCTCCGAGTAAGTTCTTCCGTCCTTAGTTTTTAGTTTCCGTAGTTCTTTCGGTAGTTATAGTAGAACCGTTGTTTTGATCTAGGAAGTTTCGAATTTGTTCCTATGCTTGTTTTTATGCCTCATTGCATTGAAAGATGCCCGACGAGGTAAAAACATAGTGGGGATAATTTTGAAATGGAATACGGTCAAAGTAACGAAGTTCGCGAAATTCCGCCAAATTAGGGGTAGAAGGGCAAAATGGTAATTTTTACCTAAAATGCCGTTTATGATGTCAAATCACTAATGAAAGTGATATTACTCGATAGGGCATCGAAACTCGATTTGCTTTGCCGTTACGCCGCTGACGTGCCGTAGTGAACATTTCACGTTTTTCCGTAAAAAGTACGTTTTTCCGCGAAGTACCTAACGTCGTCAACGAAGGTACGGACGCGTCTTGTAACACTAATCTTGTACATCTTAAATACTTATATGTCAATGATATGTTCGTAGACCGTTATACGACACGGTTATACGGGTTATAGTTTTGGTAACACCGCTTTTGTTTTCCTAGCGCCGAGGACACGAGTAATTATCGTGGCACCGGTGAATAGTGCAGGCTGTTATTGTTTACCTTATGGGGCTTTACATATTGCTTTGTGCTTATGTTTGTCGGCATAATGATCATGCATCGTTTGTATGCTTATGATATACTTGTGGTATTAGCTCTAGAAATATCTCGTTGTCCGTATATTGTATTGTTTGGGTATGAGGTTAACGTTACACCGAGATTCAATATGGTGAATTGAATCTCACCGTAGCTTCAGTGGTCGAGGACCATGGTTCGGGATCGAGGCAAGTGCCGGAATAGACGTGCGGTTGAAGACTATTTCTATCTTATCGTCTTCATTTATTCCGTTATTCGTCATTCCGCTATTTCATTTCTAAACCTTAGGACTATTGTAATCTATACAATATTACACAATGGTTGATGTTTTGGCTATGAACTGATTACTCTTTCGCTCCAATGCTCTACTCTGATTACTCTGCTTGAAATATTTGGAAACGTTTTAAAAAAAAAATATTCCGCCGTTTTCAAATGGGAGGAAACATTTATGGTATCAGAGCAGTAGTCCTGGCATTGATATGACTATGTTATTACGGATAGTATGGTAGGACAGTTAAGGCTAGTCTATGTGGGTGTGGCCAATCAGTCGCCATAGAGTTGGTGAGGTCCCCATGATAGACACTTATCTGGCCATTCTGTTCGGATAACGAGTTATGTTCAAAAAGCCTTTTAAATTGTGAGCACATTTTTGAAAATGAGTACTGAGATAGCCCTAAGTCGGTGTACCACCTGACCGGTATATACCATTCTGAACCGGTGTACCACCCTCTGTCGGTGCATCATTCTAACCCAGAATCAGTAAATCCATCGTTCATATTCATATTTGATATCAGTTTCTGATAATTCGGATAATCGCCAGTTTGTACTGGACGGTAATTCCATCCTAACCCAGAGCTTATATGTGGAGCTGGGCCACGCCGGATGAAACTCCGAGACCAACAAGGATAGGTACATGCAGTATTTGACTCATGTAGAGGAACTCCTGATACGATATTCCGTACCCGTTTCTGAGTAGACCGAATCAACGAAATCCTTAACGAGGGAAATAGTACGAGTGTCCGTTCGTTTGTAGTACTAGTATGATAGAGTCTGCGATAGACATGCCTATAGATTTCCCTATGGTTTGATAAATAGTTATCTTACTTGCCGCGAAAATTTTAGTTTCCGATGCATATCTCTTGGTTACTACAACCGGACCGCGACCGTGTCATTAAGTAGGAGGTATCTTGTGTTGTCATGGTGTATGGACGCCATGGAAACATTTAAGGTATCTTGTGTTACCATGGTGTATGGGCGCCATGGAGACATTTTGATATCTCGGTATTGACCACGGTATATGGGTGCCACGGGAAATACTATATATAAAAGTACGACGTGACAAGATCTTTACGGTCAATCCTGAGCGAATTCTCGATCATCAAGTGGAGCGGCCGACATAAAGAGAAAGGTTCTGGAGCAAATAAGTCCGAAGTGTAGTTTAGTACAGAGTCTAAATTAGCAGAGAGCTCTCATAGATGCACTCTTGGCAAGGCAACATCAACAGGATGAAGAAGCCCAAAGACAGTTGGAAGCACGACAACGCGAGGAAGAACGTGATGAGGAAAGTGACAATGACAATGATGAAGAAGAAGATGATAATGAAGATGAGGACAACGATGAACATAACGATGAAGGAAATGAATCTGATCGATCCCGATCACCTCCACGACAAGGAAGAAGAGAAAGAACCACGGAAAGTCAATCAACCAGGTTACGCAAGCTTAAACCACCCGGTTCCGGGGAAAGAGTGAATTGGGCGAGGATTGGCTTCGAGTCCGGAGAAGATATTCGAAGTCATTGAGTGCCCGGAAACTGGAAGGCTCACCGGCAATCTACAAGCTAGAGGGCGATGCCCACAGGGTGGTGGAAGAGTGTTTCCACAACCCTTCAAGGCCCCGTTACTTGGGAAGCATTCCAGAACAGTTCAACGAACGCATATTTTCCTCCTCGGTACAGGTGATTAAGGAAGAAGAATTTCTTCACATCCAAATAGGAAATGAAGAATCGTTCGACGATTACTTCGCGCGTTTCACCAACCTGTCTCGTTATTCGTCATATCTGAACAGCCACAAAAATGAGAAGGCGAATCGACTAGTGACCGGATTGAAATATGACATAAGGGCGAGGCTAGTATCGCAGCAGTTTCCGAGAATGGCCCAAGTTGTGGAATCCTGCAGATTGACTGAGCGCAATTTGAAAGAACTGCGCAAATTCCGGGGCCAAGAAGGAAACAATGCAACCCGCAGTGGGTTTAACCGCGGAGGCTCCTCACAGAAGAGGAAGGCGCCTTGGAGCGATAACCGAGGCGGAAACAAGAGACCCTACCAAACCGGACAATTGAATTACCCCAAACAGCCGGGATCCCGACGTGTCCAAAATGCAAGAAGTACCATCCAGAGCCAACCGTGATGGGAAACAAGTCTCTTTCGGTGCCGAAGTCCGGACACATTAGCCGGATTGCCCCGTGAAGGCTGCAGAGGCGAGACCTCGTAGCGCCGGCCGGATCTTTGCGTTGACAAACACCGAGGCCGACAGGTCTCCGAAATGGTCCAAGGTACCATCTATCTTAATGGGAATAAATTGCAAGCATTGTATGATTCAAAGCCGCCATTCGTTTATATCATATGATTGTGCAAGTCGTTTAGGAATGCATGCCTGTAGTTTACCTTTTGATCTGGTAGTGTCTACACCACCGGGTGTAAAGTCTTTAGCTTCGACGACGCGTGTATGAACCGTACCGCTAACGTGGATGGGCGAGTTTCAAAGATAGATCTCATCCGTCTACCTCTTCACGGCATCGACGTCATTTTCGGCCTCGAATTGGCTAACGACCAACGGTGCAATGATCGATTGTGGCAAGAAGAAGATATCATTTCCGGAGACAAGGTTGATGTGAGCCTGAGCTTTCTCTCCGCTACAGAAGTTGATCGATGCGTGAAACAGGGATGCCATGCCTACATGGTATTCTTTTCGGTTAAAGCGAAGCGAACTTTCACTCCAGGATATCCCCGTGGTGAATAATTTTCCCGATGTATTTCCGGAGGATCTCACCGAGTTACCTCCTATCCGAGAGGTGGAGTTCAATATTGAATTGATGCCTGGCACAGATCAATATCAAAGGCGCCGTATCGTATGGCTCCAAATGAAATGCAAGAGTTAAAGAAACAAATGGAAGAACTTCCGAAGAAGGGGGTTCATTCGACCCAATCACCCGGGGAGCCCCAAAGGCTTGTTTGTGAAAAAGAAAGATGGAAGTTTTCAACTCGCATCGATTATCGTGAACTAAATAAAGTGACTCATCAAAAACAAATATCCACTTCCCGGATTGATGATCTTTTGGATCGCTTATCTCGGTTCCACCGTCTTTTCAAAGATTGATTTGCGTTCGGATATCATCGATTCTGACGAGTCAAAGACGATGATATTTCCAAAACGGCTTTCGAACCGAGATATGGGCATTATGAATTCCTTGTGATGCCCTTCGGATTAACAAATGCACTGCGGTATTCATGGATTACATGAACCGTATCTTCCGACAACACCTAGACCGTTTGTGGTGGTGTTCATTGACGATATACTCGTCTATTCCAAAAGCGAAAAAGAGCATGAAGAACATCTACGCCTAGTGTTGAGCATACTAAGAGAGAAGCAGCTCTACGCAAAGTTGAGCAAATGCGAATTTTGGTTGCCGGAAGTGAGATTTCGGGCCATGTGATATCTAGCGGCGGAGTTCTTTGTTGACCCGGCAAGGTGGAAGCGGTTACGGACTGGAAGAGGCCAGAAACAGTGACGGAGATACGTAGTTTCCTAGGTCTAGCGGGATATTACCGCAGATTTATACGGGATTTCTCGCGTCTTGCCCTACCATTGACAAAGCTTACGAGGAAGAATCAACCCTTCATATGGGGAGATGACTGTGAGGAGAGCTTTCGAGATCGAGGGAGAGGTTGACTACGGACCGCATTGATAATCCCGGATCCCGATGAGACATATGTTGTCTACATGATGCCGGTGGGCAAGGATTGGGTTGTGTCCTAATGCAATTGGGCGAGTGGTGGCTTATGCCTCTCGTCACCGAAGCCGCACGAGTCGAACTATCCTACACACGATTTGGAGCTTGCCGCCATCGTGTTCGCTTTGAAGATATGGAGGCATTATCCGTACGGTACGACCGTAGAACTATACTGCGACCACAAGAGCTCCGAAGTATCTCTTTGATCAAAGGGAACGAAATATGAGGCAACGTCGTTGGATGGAATTGCTTTGAAAGACTACAACCCGGAGATCAAGTATCACCCGGGAAAGCAAACGTCGTTGCGGATGCTCTAAGCGGGAAGAAGGTGCAAGTGTCATACATGATGATACAAGAGCGAAATTACTTGAAGATTTCGCAGACCCGAATCTTTCAAACCGAATCGCATGGATTTCAACGCACCAAGTGACGCCTACCTTGCAAATCTTTTTGTGAGTTAAGGGGAGTACGACCTGAGAGATGAAGTTGATAAAGCTCAGAGATAAGATGATTGGGCAATCTCCATGCGGGAGAAGATCTCTCAAGGTGAAACCCAAGACCACGACCTTTCATCTAGTGGATTGGTCGACACAAGGGCGCATTTACATACCGCCGCTTGATGAACCGAAGCGGAAGATACTGGATGAGGCTCATAAGAGTAAGTACACTCGCATCCGGAATGGTCAAGATGTACCAGAACTTGAAGGCCGAAGTTTGGTGGCCTGGAATGAAAAGAGACGTAACTCGCACGTAGTCAAGGTGTCTAACTTGCCGAAAGTAAAGATCGAGCACCGGCGACCCCCGGTCTTCTCGCAAGGACTAGAACCGCCGGAGTGGAAATGGGAGAATGTGACCATGGATCTTGTGGTAGGTCTACCTAAGATCGGCATCACGATACCATTTGGGTGATCGTCGACCGATTAACCAAGTCGGCACATTTCATACCCATTAGTATCCACTACTCTCCGAACGATTGGCCGCAATCTATATCAAAGAGATCGTGAGACGCACGGAGTCCCTAAGAGTATTATCTCCGATCGGGATACTCGATTCCAATCCCGCTTTTGGCAAGCACTACATGAAGGAATGGGTACCAAGTCAAGTTCGGTTCAGCTTATCACCCTCAAACCGAAGGTCAATCGGAGAGAGACGATACGTACGCCGGAGGATATCTTTGCGAGCATGTGCCCGGATTTCAAAGAAAAATGGGACGAACACCTCTCACTAGCGTAATTCGCGTATAACAATAGTTATCATTCAAGCATACAAATGGCTCCGTTCGAGGCTTTGTATGGGCGAAAGTGCCAATCGCCTTTATCTTTGGGATGATGATGCATCCGGGTGCGCTTGCTTGGACCGGATATGCTAAAAGAGACCTCCCGAGCGATCGCTCGATCAAGAAGAGACTCCTTGCGCGCACACAAAAGAGACGTAAGAGCTATGCGAGATAAGAGGAGAAGACCGTTGAAGTTTGAAGTCGGAGGCCATGTGTTTCGAAATTATCTCCAATGAACCGGTGTCGGCGTAACACTAAAGAGAAAGAAGCTTAGTCCGCGTTACGTTGGACCAATTGAAGTGTTAGCCGAGCGAGGACCGCTTGCGTATCAACTAGCGTTACCTCCGAACCCGAGTAATCTCCACGATGTTTTTCACGTGTCACAACCGAAGAAATACCTACCGATCGAGATCATGTCATAAAGTACGATGATGTTGAAGTACGGCATGATAACACCTTTGTAGTCGAGCCGGAGCAAATTCTCGAACGCCAGGAGAAACGGCTTAGGACTAAAACTATACCGATAGTGAAGGTGGTGCGGAAGGGTTTGTCATCAAACGAGGCAACTTGGGAAACCGAGAGTGACATGAAGGAGAAGTACCCGAGTTTATGGCCCGTAGTCTAGTGAGTATAGATTAAATTTCGAGGGCGAAATTTTGTTTAAGGGGGAGAAATGTAATACCCGGATTTTAGCAAATCTGAATTTCGAGATAAAGGAAAATTAATGAATATTTTAATGAAGTAAATTCATGAGATAAAACTATTATAGAAAATTGTTATAATTATAGAGTAAATTGTTGAAAAAGTTACGGAAAATCGATGAACGAATGACTAAAAATGATATAATGGTGATAAAAACAAATCTAGAAATATTATGATAAATACCGAAAGATCATGAAAAATTATGAGAAAAATATGGAAGTGTTATCCCTAATTATGAGAATTTAATAAATTATTTCAGAGGGAATAACATGAAGAAAAGTTTAAAAAGCATTTCGTAATCATAAAGTAACCCGACGATGGGGTAAACATTTTTAATATTTTACATAGGATATAAAATGACAATATCAAGATAGAAGTTTGAAAGATAAAAATATACTGTAAATTAGTAAATATAAATATATGAAGAAACCTGATCCCGAAAAGATCATTAAACGAAGAAATTAGGCCCGATTAAGCCCTAACGAAACAGGGGGGTAAAACGGGAATTTTTGGTAAAAAATATTATATTTTTAAAAAATGGAAAAAATTATAGAAAAATAAATAAATCTGAATTTTTAAAAGAGGGGGCCGAAATTCTTAGTATTTTTAATTAAAAAGAATTGTTTAAATAATTAAAATGGTAATTAGAATAAAATAATAATATAATGCGGTGAGTCACATAAAGGCGGAGGGGAAAAGTTAGAAATAAATTCTACAGGTAAACCAGAGGTAAAAGTCTTTTCAGACTGATCAAATTAAGTACAAGTGAAATTCTACACGAAGAAAGAATTTACCGACGTCGATTCCGCAACCGAAAACCCTAATTCCTAATAAGACGGAAAGCGATCGATAGAGTAGAGCCGGATAGGCAAAGTGAGAACCTATAGAAACAATTGCGTGTTTTCAAACACGGGATTAAGTTAGGCAACCACCGGACGTTTTACGATTCTGATGAATTATTGTCCGTGAAGTTGGTTCTATCTAAGCGATTTCCGTAATCGGACGCGTTTGTCCGAATATCTTCCGACGCACCGAGAATACCTGGATATGATCAAAAAGGGATCAAAATAGATAATATGAAAGAGGATGAAAAGATCTTCAAAGTTACATGCCCAGATTTTTGAGTTTCAAATAAATCGCGAACGGCACCGACGGTAGCTTTATCGGACGGAGGCCATAAAGCAAGAGTCATCATTGGATGACAACTCATTCTTTGAATTTTTGGGCCCTAGATGTCGACCAAGACCATGGATGGCCAAGATTCCATCTTACAAAACCCTAGATCCAACGGCCGAATCATTTCTCAAGACTTTTGGAAATTCCCACCTTGTCCCTATTTTTCTCTATAAATAGCAAGCTCTCTTGCTCTCATTCTTCACACCAAAATTCAGATCCTAGAGAGAGGTTCTAGAGAGAGAAGCTCTGGAAAAAATTGTGCCTTAGCTCCGAGTAAGTTCTTCCGTCCTTAGTTTTTAGTTTCCGTAGTTCTTTCGGTAGTTATAGTAGAACCGTTGTTTTGATCTAGGAAGTTTCGAATTTGTTCCTATGCTTGTTTTTATGCCTCATTGCATTGAAAGATGCCCGACGAGGTAAAAACATAGTGGGGATAATTTTGAAATGGAATACGGTCAAAGTAACGAAGTTCCGCGAAATTCCGCCAAATTAGGGGTAGAAGGGCAAAATGGTAATTTTTACCTAAAATGCCGCTTATGATGTCAAATCACTAATGAAAGTGATATTACTCGATAGGGCATCGAAACTCGATTTGCTTTGCCGTTCGTTACGCCGACGACGTGCGAAACATTTCACGTTTTTCCGTAAAAAGTACGTTTTTCCGCGTAAGTACCTAACGTCGTCAACGAAGGTACGGACGCGTCTTGTAACACTAATCTTGTACATCTTAAATACTTATATGTCAATGATATGTTCGTAGACCGTTATACGCATGCTTATACGGGTTATAGTTTTGGTAACACCGTTTTGTTTTCCTAGCGCGAGAACACGAGTAATTATCGTGGCACCGGTGAATAGTGCAGTCTGTTATTGTTTACCTTATGGGGCTTTACATATTGCTTTGTGCTTATGTTTGTCGGCATAATGATCATGCATCGTTTGTATGCTTATGATATACTGTGGTATTAGCTCTAGAAATATCTGTTGTCTGTATATTGTATTGTTTGGGTATGAGGTTAACCGTTACCTGAGATTCAATATGGTGAATTGAATCTCAGCTGTAGCTTCAGGGTCAGGAGGACCACGGTTCGGGATCGAGGCAAGTGCCCTAATAGACGTGCAACCAAGACTATTTCTATCTTATCGTCTTCTTGTTATTCTCGTTATTCTCATCATTCCGCTATTTCATTTCTAAACCTTAGGACTATTGTAATCTATACAATATTACACAATGGTTGATGTTTTGGCTATGAACTGATTACTCTTTCGCTCCAATGCTCTACTCTGATTACTCTGCTTGAAATATTTGGAAACGTTTTAAAAAAAAAATATTCCGCCGTTTTCAAATGGGATGTTACAGACTACTATACATGGGAAATGTTATAATAAAACCTTTCCCTTCCACTATCTTTTGCCTCAAGAATTTTATGTACAAACTCCTTATGCAGAAATGTTATTTCTTTTCTGTATTTACAACGTTCCCTTCAACTACCTCCTGCTCGGTGAGAACAACCAAACGCTTGGTTAGACCATAGCAGCCTCTTATAACAATAGCATTCCTATAATAATTTGGGACTCCTTCCATCATCTCAAAACCAGATTTCTTATAAAACTTCATGGCATCTTCATTGTCTGTCAGTACATGCAAATAAACCTCAGACATTTTCTCCTTTGAGGACAAATCAAGAACATGGTTCATCAGCCTTGTTCCTACATACACACCCCAATATTCACATCAATCACAGATGAGAACCAGGCTTAAAAATTCATGGTGATGAATAAAGTTAGATGTATGTTCCAACGTTTTTTTAATAGAGTACAATGGCGTCATGCGATCCATATAGCCAACATCACCTAGTGGGAAAAGGTTTTGCTGTTGTTATTATTGTTGTTGTTGCTATTGCATGTTCCAACATTTTTTTTATAAAACTATACACCAATTATCTATTTTTGGAAGCACTGTCTTCTGACAAGTATATGCACCCTAAGAACCCAATTCAACTAGCAAATATAAGTTGGATCTTCAGCAATTATATAGTTGTGTATTTGCCTTTTGGAGAAAAAAGAACACAAAAAACACATGGCTGGATGGGATCAACTTCTTTTCATTACACTTAACTTTGTTTACCTACTTTTTTATGGATGTAATAGATTCCCATCACTGAAATGCTTACCAGATGATCCAAATCGTAATAAATGCTGATAGGAAAAGAGTTTTTAAGTTCTCACATACCAATATCGTGGCGGCAATAAGGTGCTAAAACACCTAAAGTCGTGATGTCGACCCTAATTGCGCCATCTTTCTTCTTCACACGCTGGCATGCAATTGCCCCAACACAAGTATCTCTGTAATAAGCTGAAAGAAAATAGCATGACAATTAACTTATATGAGACATTGTGCAACAAATGAATGTAAGGGTTCTGGCAAAAAATAATAATAATAAGGGTTACAGCTTATGAATGTGTATTAATCATGAGTGTGAAGCAACGATCAGCATGAATAAGGATTTTAGACACATGAAAGCACAGAACTATAGTGTACGAAAACTTATATGAGACATAGTGCAACAAATGAATGTAAGGGTTCTGGCAAAAAAATAATAATAATAAGGGTTACAGCTTATGAATGTGTATTAATCATGAGTGTGAAGCAACGATCCACATGAATAAGGATTTTAGACACTTGGAAGCACAGAACTATAGTGTACGAAAAGTCTAAAAGACCAGAATGTAATTTAAATGGATGCCAACCCTCAAAATAAACTGGGTAACGTCTATAAAGTCTAAAAGACAAGTGTTTAAAAGATATCCTGCGTTATAAATACCCAGGTTCACAAAATAAGCCAATGTAAGCTTAACAAGAATTCAAGTGCAAGCTTAAACGCCTCTAATGGTATAATGGAAGGATACAAAATGTAGACAATAGTGGAAGGATCAAAATCAATAGTTTAAAAAAAAAAAAAAAAAGCAACAGGAAACCTTCTTACAATTTAGCATAATCAAAGGAAAAGGCGATAAATGAAAATTTAAAAAAAAAAAAAAAAAAAAAAAAGCACTTAGGCGTTTAAAATGGAAACCAGACAAATATCTTAGGATTAGCTGAAAAACTTCTGACCACGAATTGAAACTAAATCCCAAAATTATCAGGGAAACTATTAGCAAAATCCCCTTTTAGTAATGACACAGAAAAATGAAAAGAGGTAACCAAGGAAGATCATTCACATGCTGAATGTCAAAACCAAATTGAGAGTGAAGCAGTAAAAACAGCAACAAGAATTGCTTCTCAAATCATGAAAATACAGAGCTTAAAAAAGAACAATACAGGGTGTTACATTAGAGCTGATTGGTGAAAAAGGAGAGAATAGAATAGAATTGTTGATTTTAAACCAGTAAAAAGAAGAGGACTGAACCTAGTTTGACATTGGCATAGTATTTGTCACTGTAAAGAACAGAGAAAACAACAGCATTGAACATCTTCAGCTGCGTTAGGTTTCATCTATCATGCTAACGAGAGATATAGGGATTTCTTGGCAGGAAACATTCTATAAAAGAACGATAAGTCAGAAAACAAAATTAACACCACAAGTTCACGAAGTAAAGGAACACTCTTCCCTCGTCGCCAAAGAAATCCCCAATTTCACTCGCTACTGATAAAAGCAACCCACATTCTTGCACTATCATTCACATTTGATTCCCTCCTAACATCAACCAACCCACAAATACGATAGACAATAACTTTCAAGTTCCATTAAAAGAAAACAGAAGAGGAGAAAATACATGATTTACTTGCTGATCTGAAAAGAAAATCGAAGAGACGAGAGAAGGCGGAAGAGAGACGAAAATTTACCTGAGTAGTGGAGCGGAAAAAACTCAAAAAGAAAGAATGAAAGGCAATCTTGATTTGAGGGACACTTTCTTTGCTAGCAACAGAACAAATTTCAATGGCGGGAAGACGAGAAGTCTGAAATAGAAACTTTACATGGCATTTGCGGGTCGTGAATAATTAACAAGGGAGAAAGAGGAAAAACAACTTTAAATTTTCAAAATTCTTAATAAGATATTTTTTAAAAAATGAGATATGAATTATTTATTAAATTTCCTCATTTTCATATAATTTAATTGAATTTTGGTTTTAGTGCCTGTAATATCAAATAGTTGATTTTTGTACTTATAGTTTAATAAGGGTTTTGTCTGAGTTAAATGAATGATTCATATATTTTTAACGAATTTTAGGTTTGAACCGATACTTTTAATAATTTTTTGTTTTGGTCTGATTTTATTTTCACTTGTCATAAATATAAAAGCTAAATAACTAATTTATGGAAATTAAAAACAAAATATTTCATGCATTTTCACATGAGAGCAACATGAAAATGTTTCAATAAATATTGTGGGTGTATTTTACACGTGTAGAACATCCTCTGCCCTTTTAAACTAGCTGATAAAGATGTTATATATATGGAAAAATTACATTTAAATACCATTTGAATTTGCATAACCTTTAATGTCTGTTAAATTTGTTAAAGGACTTAAAATACCAAGGACCATATTAAGATTTTCAAATTCAGGTGAATTTACTCTTTTACCCTTAGTTTTTAAATAAATTTTTTAAAAAGAAAAATGACCATCGCCGGAAGACCACCACGACCACCCGCCTAACGGCCTGCAACCAGGTTGGCGCCTGGGCTCCGGCAACTTGAGATCTGACGATGATTTTTTTTTTTTTTGGTGGGGTTGAATCTTTTTTTAAAAAACAAAATCTTCAATGAAAGTGAGAAAGGTGGGGTTCGAACCCACCCCAACTTCATGAGGGTCAAGTGGCCCACTTGGTTCCTTATATATATGTGTGTGTGCGCGCATTAACAAATATATATATTCTTCTTAACATTTTTTTCATAAACAAACACTCTTGTAAATCTCATTACTGAACTTGTAAATATCATTAACGAATTGGTAATTCGCATTACAAGATTTGTTATAATTGACCCTTGCTTGTTGTTTCATGAGAGACACTTGTGAAAAACCTGACGAAAGCACTGGTAATTACTATTACTAAACTTGTAAATACCATTAACGAATTGGTAATTCTCATTACAAGATTTGCTATAATTGACCCTTATTTGTTGTTTCATGAGAGACATTTGTGAAAAACCTGACAAAAGCACTGGTAATTACCATTCCTAAATTTGTAAATATCATTAACGAATTGGTAATTCTCATTACAAGATTTGTTATAAATCACACCCTTCATTGACAATAACATTTCTGATTTACAAACACACATTGTTTAGTCTTGTGAATCCCGTCATATATGTGTGTAAATATATATTTATATATTATATATAATTTATATGACAGACTAATTAATTTCATAGATATCACATATAATATATAAATATATATTTATTATATAATATTTATATAATGGGATTCGTAAGACTATGTGTGTGTATTATATAATATATATATATAATATCTAAATATATATTATAATATATATTTATACAGGATTCACAAAATTGAACAATATGTGTTTGTAAATGAGGAATGTTATTGTCAATGAAGGGTGTGATATTAACAAAAAAATAAATTATTTATAACAAATCTTGTAATGAGAATTACCAATTTGTTAATATAATGATATTTATAAGTTTAGTAATGATAAGTATCTAGTCTTTCGTCGTGCTTTTTCACAAGTGTTTCTCATGAAACAACAAACACATGTCAATTATAACAATTATTGTAATGTGAATTACTAATTCGTTAATGGTATTTACACGTGTAGTAATGGTAATTACCAGTGCTTTTGTTAAGTTTTTTTACAAGTGTCTCTCATAAAACAACAAACAATGGTCAATTATAACAAATCTTGTAATGAGAATTACCAATTCGTCAATGGTATTTATAAGTTTAGTAATGATAATTACAAGTGCTTTCGTTAGGTTTTTCACAAGTGTCTCTCATGAAACAACAAGCAAGGGTCAATTATAACAAATCTTGTAATGCGAATTACCAATCCGTTAATGGTATTTACAAGTTTAGTAATGGTAATTACCATTGCTTTCGTCAGGTTTTTCATAAGTATCTCTCATGAAACAACAAACAAGAGTCAATTATAGCAAATCTTGTAATGCGAATAACCAATCCATTAATAGTATTTACCAGTTTAGTAATAGTAATTACCAGTACTTTTGTCAAGTTTTTCACAAGTGTCTCTTATGAAACAATAAATAAGGGTCAATCATAACAAATCTTGTAATGTGAATTACCAATTCGTTAATGGTATTTACAAGTTCAGTAATAGAATTTACAAGAGTGTTTGTTGATGGAAAAAATGTTAAAAAGAATATATATATTTGTTAATGCATATATATATATATATATTAAAGGAACCAAGTGGCCTAGTGGTTGGGCCACTTGGCTCCCATGAAAGTGGGGTGTGTTCAAACTCCACTTTCTTCACTTTCATTGATTTTTTTTTTTAAAAAAGAAAAAGTTTCACCCCCCCCAAAAAAAAACCATCACCGATCTCGAGCCGCTAGTGGCCGGAGCCCAGTGTGCCGATGATTGCGCCGTCCGTCGACGGTGGCCGCAACGGCCCTCTGGCGAGGGTCGTTTTTCTTTTTCTTTTTCTTTTAAAAAAATTTATTTAAAAACTAAGGGCAAAATGGTAAATTCACCCGAATTTAGAAATTTCAATATGGTCCTTAGTACTTTTAAGTCGTTTAACAAATTTAGCAAACATCTGGGGGTTTTACAAATTCAAATTATATTTAAATATAATTGAAATTCATCAAATTATGACACATTTATTAAAAGGAAAGATTATTTTTAATGCATGCTATTTATTATAATAAAAGAAGCATTATATAATTTGACAAAAAAATTTGTAATGTAAGTATAATTGAATATTTATAAAAAGACAAGAAATTACCACTTGAATTTTAAAATCTTAAATTAATCAAATGGTCTACAAGAATATAATAATCGAAAACTCATTAATAAGAACACTGGGTAAATCCTTAACCCTCCCCCTCTTACTAAGACTACAAAATGTTCTTGTAAATTATGGCCAATACCAGGTATATAAGCAATGATTTCAAATCCAGAGGTTAAGTTGATTATATTTCGCCTCTTCCTCGGAGAAAGACGATCAAACAATTCCCAATTATGGTCCTTGCGGATCGGATCATATATATAATATACAAAAAGAAATTCCAGAAATTTGATATCTTTCTCTTTGAATGAGATCTCAATTCCAACATCGCCCCTTTCATTTTGGGGTGACGGCGGGATCATATCATTCGAACTTTTTTTTTTCATGCTTTTCTCGGGGTTTGGAGAAAATTGTAATCAAGATGCAGATTGTTATGGATTAAATTATAAGAAACTTTTGAAATCAAGAATGAATATTTGTGAATCCGCATATCTTTTTTGCTTTCTTTTTAATAATAAAAAAAACAATAAGGTAAGGCCATTCCATTTCGATAAAATACCCACACCCAAGTTCCATAGAATAATTGGCGAATTCGTAGATTTAATTCCTACTGGATGTACGCTAATGGGACCCTTGTTTGGAATCTAGACTCTTCTACTTCATTTTAATTTACTTATTTTTTTATTTCTTTTTTATTTCCTTCCATCATTCCTTAAGTCCCACAGGTTTGATCCAATCCACCCTTCTCCTCTAAAAGGTGATTTTATTAAATAACCAAATATAATACTTGAACTAAGGGTTAAGTGGGGAATTTTTCTTACATCTTCCCCCTTATGCTTTCGGCTACTGGACTCTAACCATCTAAGGTGTAGCACTCCACTGCTTCGCCTAGTAGCACAATGCTTGTATTGCTCTCACATATGTTTGGTAAAAAGAATAATCTTCTCCTTTGAGAATAATCAAAAAAGGAAAGTGTTTAATTGGAACATGGAAAGTGAGCTAGACAAAAAGAACAATGTGACTTAAAGAAATCTTTCCAAGATCCGCCTCATGGCATCTAAGTTAAGAGAGATAAATTGAACAAGTATGGTCATCCCCTGTTAGGATGTACTAGTAAACCGAGAAGCAAGGAAGTCAACTTCTTTCAAATATAACATGGAAAGTGAGCTAGACAAAAAGAGAAGAAACTTGGACAAAAAGAAACAAAGTGACTTAAAGAAATCTTTTCAAGATCCGCCTTACGGCATCCAAGTTGAGAGAGATAAATTGAACAAGTACGTCCGTCCCTTGTTGGTAATTTTTCTTACATCTTCCTGCTTATGCTTTCGGCTACTAGACTCTAGCCATCTAAGGTGCAACACTTCACCTAGTAGCACGACACTTGTATTGCTCCAACATATGTTTGGTAAAAAGAATAATCTTCTCCTTTGAGAATAATCAAAAAAGGTAAGTGTTTAATTGGAACATGGAAAGTGAGCTAGACAAAAAGAGAAGAAACTTGGACAAAAAGAAACAAAGTGACTTAAAGAAATTTTCCAAGATCCACCTCACGGCATCCAAGTTGAGAGAGATAAATTGAATAAGTACGGTCGTCCCCTGTTGGGATGTACTAGTAAATAGAGGAGCAAGGAGGTAAACCTCTTTCAAATATACAACATGGGTTCTGACAATGCAATGTGGTTGGACTCTCATGTCGATCCGAATGAATCATCCTTTGCACGGAGGTAAGAAACCATGGACCGACCCCATCGTCTCCACCCCGTAGGAACTACAAGATCACCCCAAGGACGCCTTCGGCATCCAAGGGTCGCGGACCGACCATAGAACCTTGTTCAATAAGCGGAACGCATTAGTTGTCTGCTCTCAGGTTGGACAGTAAGGGTCGATTGTACAATGAACACTATTAAAAAAAGACAGGATTCACTGATTTAGAATTTTGAAGTTTAAGTAATATTTTATTAGATGTTCTCCTTTAAATATTTTTGAGAAATTTAATAACGAAAATTGATTTGATTAGGTAGATCGATCCTATACTTTATAATAGCACTGTGAGTATTCTTAAACTTAACAAATAATTGCCTATTCAATTTACTAAAAAAAAAAAATCACAAAATAGTATAATTTAGGAAAAATTCTAATTAAATACCTTTTGAATTTGCAAAACCCCCATAAGTCTTCCGAATTTAAAAAAAAAACTAAGAGGTACAAGGACCTATGAGGGATATCGCAAATCGGGTGAAATTACCTTTTTACCCTTACTTTTAAATAAATAAATAAAAATACCCTCCACCCCCTCGGCGGCCGGCCACCACCGCCGACCGGCGGGTGGAGAGGGGTTTTTTTTTTAATAATTTTTTTATTTAAAAGTAAGGATAAAAGGGTAATTTTACCCGAATTTACATATCCCTCATGCGCCCTTATACCTCTCAGTCTTTTTACAAATTCGGAAGACTTACTGGGGGTTTTGTAAATTCAAAAGGTATTTTAATGACATTTTCCCTATAATTTACATGTTTAGAAATCATCCATATAATCATTAAGGACAAAATTAAATCAATAAAATCATTAAGAACACTGTGAGTATCATGTTAAGTTCCCCAATCAAATCTTGCTATGTAGAGTTTTCTTAAAATAAAAACTTGCAAATTTCAGAATTTTGTTGGACCATTATTAATAATAGAAATAACACATGACATATTGTAATTGCATAACTTAACCTAATAAATATAAGTAACTTGAGTTAAATTTTGTCGTTCGATATAAAACTTAAAATCCAATATTCATTTAATATCATGTACGGAATTAGAGTGAGTGTTTCTCTATTGTAAATATATGATAAAGTTTATAATAGAAATAATTTAAAATCCAAAATTCATTTAATGTCATGTACGGAATTAGAGCGTGTACTACTAGTATTTTTTATAAGAAAATGTGTACTATTCATAAGTTATAAATAAATATTTTCCGACAAAATTATTTTATTTTTTAAATATATATATAATATTAAATTTAAATTTCGCATAATACTCTACCATAGAGATACATTCCTGTGTATATAAAAAAAAATTCCGTGGGTGCCAGGATTAATATTATAATTACTGAAAAGGTTCATTAAAAATAATTTAAAATATAATATCGATCATAATTATAGAAATAATTTTGTTATGCAATTTACCCTATAAAAATATTTTTATAATTAGGACCGGAAGAAATATTTTATTAAAAAAAGTTATTTCCGCCAGCTTTTGTCCGAGAATCAAAAACCGCTGCGCTGCTAGGAAAAAACACACAGTTTTTATTTGGTCAAATGAAATATTTTGCCTTTTGTAATTATAATATATTCATACACGCCCTTTCACCTTATCGTTATTCAAATCTCTTTATCTTCCATTGTCGTTTGGTGTAACTCGCCAGTCAATCACCTTTCTTCTTCTTCAATTCTGCAATCCAATCTCATTCCCTCGCAATCGCAATGCCTTCTACGTGCATTGTTCCTTCTGGTCACTCCGTCTTCTCTCCCATACGATTCACTTCTTCCTCCGCATTTCCCTCTTCTCGGAGGTTGAAACCTCGAATTCAAACGAAAACTGTGCCTCCTTCTCTGAGATCACCCAGTAGAGTAGGATTGGTGGTAAGAGCCGCTATTTCCATGGAGAAAGAGACGCCTGAATCTGAACGACCTCCAACTTTCCTCAGAGAATCTGATGGTGATGATCACGCCGCTTCTTCTTCTTCTGTCAGGGCTCGCTTTGAGAAGATGATAAGGGAGGTTCAGGACAGCTTGTGCAGTGCACTTGAAGCTGTGGATGGTGGAGCTAAGTTTAAGGAGGATGTTTGGTCTAGGCCTGGTGGCGGCGGAGGGATCAGTAGGGTTCTTCAAGATGGAGCCGTTTTTGAAAAGGCTGGGGTTAATGTATCCGTTGTTTATGGTGTGATGCCGCCTGAGGCTTATCGTGCCGCTAAAGCTGCTCCAGCTGATCAGAAACCCGGTCCGGTTCCTTTCTTCGCGGCTGGAATCAGCTCGGTGAGTTTGAATTCGATTGTTGGACGCTTTTAATTGACATTACATAAACCCTAATTCCTAATTATTGCAAATGCTTGGATGCAATGCGTTTTTTAAATGACATTTGTACAATGGATGTGGATTATTTTTCTGTTATTGGATCCGGAGTAAACTCAAATTTTTGTTTAATAAGTCTGCATTTTGTCCTTGTCCTATTCAGGTTTTACACCCAAAGAACCCATTTGCCCCAACAGTGCATTTCAATTATCGTTATTTTGAAACTGACGCTCCCAAAGGTATGTTCTGCCCCTGTTTTTTTCCTTCCTTTTTTTTCAGTTTCATTTTACGATACCTTAACATTGGTTAATAAACTAGTTTGACTGTGTGTCATTAACTTGGCCATTAGTTTTTGCATGCATTGACGCCGGCACTTTAGCCACTAGCAAGCTTGAGGCTTCCAAAAGACATTTTCCTTTCTTTCTTTCTTTGTTTTTTTATTAAAATTATTTTGGGAGAAAATTGGCTTGGAGAGATACTAGTTGTTGCAGCAACACATTTTAGAAGTGTCCGATGTAAATTGACTAATCTCTATGTATGGTTGACTATCTCAACCTGAAAAGTAGTACGCTTGGGTCCCTCTGGTTCTTCCCTGGCGTGTGGCTACCCGTGCCCCATTTCTCTTACTATAAATTAGGAGGAAAGATGAGAGCGAGAGTTCTCCATATAGTTAAAAATTTCTTGTTTAAGAGTTCCCAAGATTGGTGAAAAATTAAAAGAAATTTTCAATTTGATGTAGCCCTCAAATACGCGCATGAAAAGTTTTATTTGTGCATTGGAATTTCTGCTAAATTGAGGTTTCACTAATATTCATACTGTTGCATCCTTTTGCAGATGCTCCTGGAGCACCTAAACAATGGTGGTTTGGTGGTGGGACTGACTTGACTCCTTCTTACATTTTTGAGGAGGATGTCAAGCATTTCCATTCGGTATGTTTTCAACACACTATTGGTTTCTGACTCTGAGTGTGTGTAAATAGATTCTCCTTGATGTCTTTGTTCTTAAATGAGTAATTTGAAGATAGAATTGTATTTTTAGGGTCCAGCTGAATTTTTTTCTTAGCATTTAATTTATTAGCTTGGGTTCTCTTAAAATGGGAGGAGGTGAAGTGTTCAACACAGGGTTTTATTTTATGCCTGAAAAAAAGTTTCTGTCTAACATTTATTCAAGCAAGTCATTAAAGTATTTAATTTATCTTGATTATTATTTAAAACACAGGAGTAGAAATCCCTGCTCCCCCCAAAAAAAAAAATATCTTCCTCTTGTTCAAGTCTGCAGCATATTAACTGTTCTTCTGGTTCACCCCCTCAGGATCCTGATTACCCAAATCCCTTGCCGCTATATCACACATAGTGAATTATACCATTCTTTCAGTAAAAGATAACTGAATCCTTAAAATATCGATTTACCATTCTTATTCTTTCAATGCAATGAAAAGCTAAGCTTTAACTTATTGTACCTCTATCCTGCTTCTATTGTAGATTCAAAAACGTGCATGTGACAAGTTTGATCCTACATTCTATCCTCGATTCAAGAAATGGTGTGATGATTACTTCTATATTAAGGTAAAACTCTAAAATATTTTCCTTTAGATTCTAGCTTTTAGTGCAGTATTTGTTCATGAAGTCTTACATCCTGTTTAATGATCAGAAACTTAACAATAGAAATCAGGTACTTGGCTTTTAGAAAAGGGATACATATGGCTTGGTTAATTTAGTTTGTATACTATCTTAGTTTGGAAAACTTCATATATCTTCAAGAGACAATTTGGTGATTGTGGGAATTCCGTGGCTGTTAATGCTTGATGAAGTCAATGGGGGTGATAATGAAATATAGAAGTAAGGGGACAAGGGAGGATTGGTATTAGTAGGATAATATTCATACTTAACAGCATTGGTAATGGTAGAACAGGGTGTATTGAGATGAAAGAGTGATAGTAGTGCTGAATAAGCAGTGGTATTCATGTCTAGGTTGATGGCGGTATTTAGTGGTGGTTGATTGTTGAGGAGATAAATACTAATGGAGTTTTTGGTACTTGATAGTAGTGGTATTGTGGCTGTTTGTGGTACCTGGTCAAGTTGGTCAGAGTAATGTGGATGAATGGTGGTAGCTGCATGAAAAAATGATCAAAAGCGATGGTTAACTGAAATTAGTGGTTTTCATTGATATTGATATTTAGTTATATAATTTGCTGAATGCTATCAGCAATAAGAAATTAATGTCATTTGTTCTCTTTTGTTATTCCTTTTCTCCACCCAAAGCTGAATGTGGCATTAAACATGCTACAAAAATATTACTGCAGTAAGACCAAAGCCCCTTTGGGAAGTCTACAGTGTGAGGGGATTAGGCACTGCTATCAGTAGTGGATACCTTGGGCCTCCCAAAAAAAAAAAGCACTAACAGCTTACTAACAATAATTGATTGCTGAAGAACTTTTACATCAATGTTGATAGAGGTTATAAAGTAGGTCATTATTATCACTGTATACTGAACTAGTTTATTTATTATCTTATCTCCAAAGATGTCTTGATTGCACCCTAGATGCACCCATAAAAGAAACTTAAGGGGTTGAACTGTGCTGCTTTCCTTGTTTAATTTAGTCTATACTGTTACTGCTTTCTATTTTAATTTTGTTGCAACTTTTAATCTCAAGATTTTCTGTCAAGCATTTGCTTTTAACATGCCACATATGCAAAATATGCACATCAAATGCCATTTTTAATGTCAGGTTCAAGGTTTTTTATCATGGTAAAAACTTAATTCAGTTTCTTATATTTTTTGTCATCAAGTTCTCAAAATTATAACGTAATTGAGATGGATGCCTGTTTGGACTTCCAGAAGGTTGTGATGGATTTTTTATAAATAGTTTGATTTATCAAATGATAAGTGTGGCAAATACTTATGGTGTCTGTTCATCTTTTTCTGCTGCATTCAGCATCGAAATGAAAGGAGAGGACTTGGAGGAATATTTTTCGATGATCTGAATGACTATGATCAGGAGATGCTACTCTCCTTTGCCACTGGTAATTGCCAACATTATTGCATTCATGAATTGATGCTTCTCATTTATCGGACATCTGACTTTTAGTCTCATGCTTGCCTAAACCATGGTGCAGAATGTGCCAATTCTGTTATTCCTGCTTACATACCCATAGTAGAGAAAAGGAAGGATACAGCTTTTACAGATCAGCACAAAGCATGGCAACAATTGCGGAGGGGACGATATATTGAATTCAATTTGGTATCAAACCCAGCTCTAGGACGATAAACGTATCGCTCTGTTCTTTATTTTCCAACTAGGCATGACCATCTCTCTCTTAATTTTCAATGCCAGGTTTATGATCGGGGTACAACATTTGGACTAAAAACAGGAGGGAGGATAGAGAGTATTCTTGTTTCTCTTCCACTTACTGCTCGGTGGGAATATGATCATGTAAGGTTTTGGTATTCTTTGTGGGATCATAACTATTACTTCCTCCGATTTTAAATATAAAATAAAGTTGATTTTTTTTTTTTTTTGAGATTAAGAAAGCTAATTAAATTACTTTTTAGAGTATTTATATTTATATTTTGTTTTTCTCTAAACTAATTAGTTTGATTACTAAACTGATATATAATCAAAGAATACATATATGATATGATTAATAATTTATTTAGTTTCCTTAATCTCTCCAAAAAAAGTCAACTCTGTCTTATATTTAAGACCGGAGGAAGTAATTTGATATTCCAAGGCTCTTGCTGAAATGGTGGTGTCATTTTGTGTGCAGAAACCTGAGGAAGGAAGCGAGGAATGGAAGCTTTTAGATGCTTGCATCAATCCAAAGGAATGGATCTAGTTTCTTTAGCTGCCCCTGGCTTCACTTTGCCTTCTATGCTTCAACTAAACGAGAGCTTGTTCCCACTGCTGATTTTTCTGGTGTATTGTAGAGAAGGTTATATGTAGAGAGTGATACCGTGAGAAGATAAATAAAATAGTCATTTATGAAGTTTTAATTAATGCCTCTGTTTCTACAAACCAAAGAGAAAAAATACAAGTTATGTTCGATCGGAGGTGGTGGCTTGTTTTTTCCTTTTTTTTTTTTTTTTTTTTTTTTTTTAAAAAAAAAAAAAAATTCCTAAAATTATGATGCTAGGATAGTGGTCTTGGCCAACTTGTTTGAGTTAGCATTAGAGAAAAACATTCATGTCAAGATAAAATTCCTCAAATATTTATCTCGGAAACTATAAATCACGTCAGAAAAGTAAATTCTACCGCAAACTAACACTTACAAGATAGAAAATTTTAGCAGCAACATTCCCCACCCCCAAAAAAAGATGTATACGGGTTTGTTTGAGTTGACGTTGGAAAAATATATTTATCTAAACTTAAATCACGAAAAAAAAACTTATTTTTACAAACATTTTTGTATATAGTAAATTATCATTTGGAAAAATTATGTTGAAAAAACAGTTTCTACTGCTAATTCAAACTCGTACATTGTAATACATCGTAGATCATATTGAAAAAATAGTTTTTGTTGCTATTCCAAATATACATATTACAAGACAATAGTGTCATTGTTAAGGGCCTTCTTTCTTTCAGTTGTTTTTGGGTGAAAATCAATCATATTTAATCAATCAATATAATAATTTGATGGAATATTGTTAAAATTAAATTCCGATGGAGATGTTGAGGGTGGACTTTAGATAAGATCATACTAGCAATATTTATGAATTATAAACAATATAAAAGTTCATCTTGAATATCACGTAAATGTACGAAGCTTATTTAACTAAATGAATGTATAATAAGGTTACTATCAACTTCAAATAATCATAACTATTTATTTTGTATTGTTGCATTCTGATAAAAAAAAAAAAAAAAAAAAAAAAAGTATTGCTGCATGCAATCTGACTATAGCGGTTGATGTGATAGAACTAGGAGGGGTGCCAATAACAAAAACCACACGTTAGGTTAAGAATTAATTAATGCCGAAATATCCCAGATTGTGACGTCGGCCTAGAATTACAATAGGGCCCTAATTTTAAGCATATACTCCTAATTTATAATGGAAGCCTTTTTAAGTGAAAAACTGAATGCAATCAATAAACTATCAACCAATACATTAAGGAAATGGTTAAGGTTACACATGTGGTTTTGTGTACTTAATATCAAGTATTTATTTATTTTTTGATGCATGAGTGATTATATGGTTACAAAAGTTGAGTAAAAATACTCATTGACCGTTAGTTTAACTTTTTGATATTTTTAAGGTTGACATGAATAATGACTCAGTTAAATTTTATCTTAGCTAGCAGTAAAGAACCGGAGAAAATTATAGAAAATGACATATATATTTTAAATATTACAGTTCAGCCCTCCTCTCTCTAGAAATTTGGGAATCAAGGTGGCCGGCCTCTACAGGTCTCTAAGGAAAATATTTGTTTTTCAAAGCCCTAGATAGTACCAAGGCCGTGGACAAATACGGGGCCTGAAAATAACTATCCAAATTTTAACTATTTTTCCTTCTATTTTTTTCAAAGAAATATAATTAGTAAATTGCAACCATTAAAGTTATAATATATCAAATAAATGTTATCGACATTAATATCTAAATAATATAAATCATTCAACAAATAAACACATTCATTAATTCGTAATAATAAATAAATAAACACAAAGAATATGTTTTTTTTTTTTTTTTCAAAAAATATTAAACAAAGGAATTACTTTATGTATGTCACGACAAAATGTCTTTCCCTCTCGTAATTTTGTGTGTGTCTGCAAATTCCTTCTGCCTCATGCATGATTTTACTTGACGATAAAAATAATTATACTTATTTTACACAAAATATATTTATAATTTATTACTTATATAATATTGTAATACCAAAGTATGTGTTTATTTAATATGAAAACATCCCTTTTTTAAAATTTATAATAACTAATTATGTGTTTTAATACGAATAATAATAAACATAAAAAAAGGTTATAGTTTAAACTAAAAAAATCTAAATAATTACAAATAAATACATTTATTAAGTGGAAGTCTAAATAATTGATTTTTTAAAAAAAAAAACTACAGTTAAACGGTAGCCCTTGCTTTCACAGGGCCAATTTCAAATTTTTGGATTATTTTTCAAGCCTCGAGCCCACTGCAGGCCAGGGCTTAAACGAGCGGCCCGACGGGCGGGCTTCGATTTTCCCGCTCTCGCCTCTCTCCCAATTCCAATCTTACTCATCGGGCCGCCCATCTCCGCCTTTGCCGCCTTTCTGTAATTTTTAAAACTATCTGGGTCATTTTCGATAATTTTCTCCAGTTCTCCACTGCTGGGATGAAATTTAAATTTAGATCGTACGTCTATCGTCAGTTTAAAAATACAAAAAAATCAAACTAACATAGTTACTTTTATATCAAAAAAATTACTTAGTGTTGGATACACTTTTAAAAAAACGAGATGATATCTTTCATTATCAAACGTCTCTGGATGAAAAGATGGGCAGTAATTAAAGACGCAATAATTTCTTGTAATCCTATTTACTTGGCAAGCGGGGATATTCTGTGGAAATGTATGGCTTATTTTAGTTCGTTTTTCTCTACAAACAAGTAATTTGGCCTCATCAATATGTATGTTAATTGTCATAATACAATTAGAAATGAGATAAATATGTATAAACCCTCTAGACCAGTACAGGTGTAAATTATGAATTATTCCTATCAACTTAGCAACAGTAGACGGAATGTTAATCAACTTTATTTAGATTAGCGGTAGAAATTACTTTTGAAATGTGATTTACGGTATATAAAATAAGTTTGTGAGATGAATTTTATTTCAACTTACGGAACATATTTTTTTTTTGGCTCAAGGATAACTGCATATATTACCACTAGAAAAAAACAAGCACCAGTACAAGAAACGCGCATTACAACGACAAGGGAAATACAATCCACACAGGACATACAAAGAAAAGATACAGTGAGTACCAAATGCAACAACAAACACACTAGAAACACCAATAAACCATAATAAATAAATAACCATCCCCTCAATTACACAAAGGGGAGAGGATCATCGACCACAACACAATTCGCCTCCATAAGATCCAAGGTTAGAAGAAAGACAAAGAAGGTGATGGTTGTGAACCCACCCGACGAAGACACCTCCTTATAAAGATTTCTTTAAAGAATCGCAACACGATTACCCCTTCTAGGGATAAAGGACAAGAGAAACCCAACCTCATCAGATAAGAGACAAATAATATCATGCACAATGCTCCTACTCCGCCATTCACATAAATCCGGAGATCTAGCATCTAAGCAGGAGATCAACAATAAGCAATCAATTTCAAAAATCACTTTATTCATCCTAAATCCTTGGCTAACAAAGATAGCCTTTTTCAATGCAAGTGCCTCGCCATAAATGCTGAGATGGACTTTACCTTATCAACATACCCCCATTTAAAGGAGCCATACCAATCCCGACAGACAATACCAATGGCAGCTGGAACCTTCTCAGAATTAAAGGCTCCATCGGTATTTATCTTAACTATTCCAGGATCAGGAGGGGACCAACCAGCGCAAACTGAAGAATTCCTATGCTCCACTCCTTTCACCTCCTTGGTATGCTCCAAATTGCCCCAAAACTCAGTATTTTGTCTCTTAGCAAATTCCACCACAGCAAGGGGATTAGGGATGATATGATTAAAAATGAAATCATTTCTCTCTGTTTCCGCATAAACCATAACATCCAACAAACAAGGGAAATGTCATGAGGGTTAAGCAAATCCAAACCTGAAATCTGAAGCCACCAAACATTAAAATTAGAGATATTAGTAGGATCAAAATGGCCTCCAAGGCTACAACCAAACCACACACACCGGGTCCATGAGCACATAAAGAAGAGGTGCTCAGCAATCTCTTCAGCCTCCTCGCAAATAGGACATGTCTTGACTTGGGATCGCTTTCTACTGAACAAAGCAGCATTAGTTGCCAAAGCTTTATTAAAAATGCGCCACATGAAGTGTTGGACTCGAGGAGTAACATTCACCTTCCAAATAGACTTCCAACAGGAGAGTGGAAGAACCGATGAAGAACCAGCCTTATCAACATCAACAAGAGACTTTTCTTTCCTACTAAGATACCCCAATTTCACCAAATAGTCACCCTTTTTAGCAAACGTCCACACCAATCTATCTTCTAACCCATTATTGGGAATAGTCATAGCAAGAATAGCACTCTTCACCTCATCTGATACATACTGAGAGATTGGAGCAAGATTCCATAAACCATCATCAATTAAGTCTGAAACTCTCCCCGTAGTGACTATGGGATCAACACATTCAGCGGGTTTTTCAGAAAAAACAACTCCCGGAACCCAATTGTCCCCCCATATGCGAATATGTCTACCAGAACCCAAATCCCATCTTAAATCAGCCCTCAGAAATTCTCTTCCATCAACAATGCTTGACCAGCACCAGGAGGCTCTAGCTCCTTTACCACATCCGTAAATTCACTCTTCGGGAAATATACACTCTTGAGAACTTGTGCCCATAAATCATTTGGATTCAACATCAGCCGCCAAGCCGTTTTTGCCAGTAGAGCATCATTCATAATAATCAGGTCTTTAAAGCCCATGCCACCTTGATTCTTTCCTCTTGTAATACTAACTCAAATACTAATACTACCGGAACATATTTTATGGAACATATTTTACTAATACTAACTCAAATATGTATAATCAAAGATACCACCACCCTTATTAGGACACCGTCGCAGCCCCTACGATCATATATCTACAATCACCACAACTGGGACTTGGGTCTGTTGGGTGATGAACTTTCCAATGGCAGATTTATAAGCACTTTTTCCTTCTTTTGATTTATACAACATAGTATTATCCAACAGTTCAGTTAAACATTAAAAAAAAGTATGAAATAGTCAACACTAAGTCAATCACGAACCCGCGTGCCATTATTACAGTATTACTTTTTGCAATGACCTTGCGAGCAAAGAAGGCCACTGCTTTTTATTCAGAGAACAGAAAGTAACATAGTACTTATTCTCAAGCTAAACCAAGAGTCCAGAGCAATGGCTTCTTCCTCTGCCTCTCATTCTTCGAAGAAATACGATGTCTTCATCAGCTTCAGAGGTGAAGACACACGCGAAAGTTTCACCAGCCATCTTCACGCCGCTCTCTGTAGGAGCAAAATCGACACCTACGTTGATTACAGACTCGAGAAAGGAAGCGAGGTTTGGCCATCACTCGTCCAAGCCATTGATGATTCGATCCTGTTTCTGGTCGTTTTTTCTGAGAACTACGCTTCTTCCACTTGGTGCTTGAAGGAGATCACCAAAATTATACTCGATTGCTCTAAGGATCGAGAGAATCGTGTTCTTCCAGTTTTCTACAGGGTAAACCCTTCACATGTACGGAAACAACAAGGTAGGTACGGAGAAGCATTTATAAAACAAGAGCAAGGGAATCACGATGAGCAAGTGCAAAAATGGAGGAGTGCTCTCACTCAAGCTGCTAATTTATCTGGCTGGGATTCCAGTACCTTTAGGTATATATCAGATGTTAGAATCTGTCTTTAGTTCTTCTTTCTGATTCTTTAACTCCCTATTATGATTCTAATTTCCTTGAAAATTAAGGTCTTTACGTTATTTGTTGAGGATCAATGCTATTTTCACGCAAGCTAAGTCCTTATTCATGTATGCAAACGTATTCATTTGCAGAATAACAATGCAACAACAATTATAATATTTACATAAAAAGAAGCTCATTTTGGGTCTAGTATTATAGTTACAATTCATACAAGGACTTTTCAGTTTTTATGTGATCCCTTTCTCTCCTGTGGTGCAGGAATGAAGCTGCGCTGATTGCAGAAATTGTCACATGTATTTTAAAGAAGTTGGAGCGTATTCACCGAACTGTTTATTTTGATGGTCTTGTTGGAATTCATGAAAGAATTATGCCTTTAGAATTGTTCTTGAGCAAGCAGCCAAAAGATGTTCAATTTATTGGAATTTGGGGCATGGCTGGAATCGGCAAGACAACTGTTGCAGCTGCAGTGTTTAAGAAGCATTGCTGTGATTATGAAGGGTTTTGCTTCATGTCCAATGTAAGAGAAGAGTCAGAGAAGTATGGCATCAATAATTTGAAGAATAGACTTCTTTCCAAATTATTAGATGATAAAGAATCTCTAGATGGCGTGCTTGATAGAGGAACTTCTTTGGATATGAAAAGGCTTAGACGAACAAAGGTTCTTGTTGTTCTTGATGACGTCAGTGACTCGGATCAACTCGAAATTTTAGCTGGAGCACATGATTGGTTTGGAACAGGCAGTAGAATCATTATAACATCTAGAGATAAACAAGTGTTTGGTAAACAAGTGGATCATACGTATGTGGTTGAAGCTTTTGACTTTTGTGAAGCTCTTCAGCTTTTCAATTTGAATGCCTTTAAAAATAATGTCATCGACAAAGAGTTTGCGTTATTATCAGAGAAGGTGGTTTCCTATGCAAACGGGATTCCATTAGCTCTGAAAATCTTGGGTTCATTTCTTTATGGCAAAAGTGAAAATGAGTGGGAAAGTCAACTCGAAAAGCTCAAAAGAACGCCTGAGATGAAAATTCAAAATGTGTTGAAATGGAGTTATGATGGATTAGATTATCAACAGCAAAATATTTTTTTAGATATTGCATGCTTTTTCAAGGGCAGAGATGTCGAGGACATAAAAAATTTGTTAGATGCATGTGATTATGCTACAACCATTGGATTGAAAGCTCTTGAAGACAAAGCTCTTCTAACTATTATTGGTAAGACGGTATCAATGCATGATCTAATACAAGAAATGGCATGGGAGATAGTTAGAGAAGAATCAAAAGAAGAACCTGGAAAACGCAGCCGATTATGGGATTCTAAAGATGTTTATGAAGTATTGAAATATCACACGGTGAGAGTCAAATTTATTAGTTTTTGGTCTGACTCAATCTTTTTAACAATATGTGGCTTTGTTTTAGCTTTTATTTTTTATTCATGTTCTAATTTTTCTTGCCAGGGAACTGAGTCCATCAAAGGCATAGCTTTGAATATGTCAAAAATTGAGGACCTGTCCTTAAGTCCTGAAGTCTTTGCCAGAATGCGCAAGCTTAAGTTTCTTATATTTTATAGTTTTGATTTAGAAGAGATCAGATTGTATTTTACCAAATGAACTCAGACTCCTTCAATGGGATAACTTCCCTTCAAAGTCCTTACCATATACATTCTCCGCGGAGAAACTTGTTTCGTTTACAATGCGAAACAGCCAAGTCAGGATGCTTTGGCATGGAAAGCAAGTAAGTATATAAGTACCCATGTTTTTATCTTCTTTTGAGGCTATATGATGTGACATCTCTCTTTCTCTTTCACCTTTACAGAATCTTGTGAACTTGAGGGAAATTTACCTCAGTGACTCCTATAATCTAATTGAGCTCCCTGATTTTTCAAAGGCCTTAAATCTTCAAGAAGTATATATTCTCAACTGTACAAGCTTGCGTGACCTTCATCCATCTATTTTATCGCTCCATAAGCTTGAGATTCTAAAATTGGGTTGGTGTGAGGCCCTAACTTGCCTTAGATGTGACATCCCCCTAAGGTCCCTTCGTGAGCTTTCCCTCCGTGACTGCCCAAGATTGACGGTATTTTCAGTTACCTCAGACAATTTGGAGCGTTTGATTCTGGGGGGACTGCAGTGAATGAATTGCCATTATCTATTACAAGTCTAGGAAAACTTGTAACGTTCTCTCTAGTCCAAGGTAGAAGACGTGATACTCGAAGCGGAACATCAGGTCCTCTGATATCTCTAGGCAAGTTACCTACCGGAGATAAATACATGCGCCTTGATGCATCGAATCTGCGTTTCTTAAATGATGGCTTAAGATGTTTCGAAGCCTTGCCTCATGAGACTAGCATGTTTTCTTCATTAGAAAACTTATTTATTATTGGAACCGAACTTAGAAGCCTGCCTGCAAGCATCAAGCACCTTTTTAGGCTTCGGTTACTTCGGTTTGATTGTTCCAAAAGACTTCAATCTGTGCCAGATCTTCCTTCATCATTAGAACTATTAGTAGCCAATGACTGCCCATCACTTGAGACTCTTCACTTCTCTTCAACAACTAGTCAGCTAGTGAAGGAAAACAAGATACGCTTTGACTTCCAAGACTGTGCCAAGTTGGATGAACATTCATTCAAACTTATTGGATCGAATGTTATGGGTGAGATAATCAAATCTGTTCCAGCCATAGAAAAATCCTATCTCTCGAACGGTAAGGTTGAAGTTATATACCTAGGAAGCAGAGTTCCAGAGTGGTTCCCACATAGGACAACACAAGCTCCCATTACTATTGATCTCTCTTCTGCTTTGCGTTGTTCTGAGAATTGGGGTTTCATCTATTGCGTCATTGTTCCTGAGACCCCATCAGTTGAATGGATTCGAGTTGAATGCGAAGCCTGCTTGGAAATTTGTTATGGTGAATGGGATTTGACCCACGAGTATTATTCACTCTCCGCCATGCTTGACCCCGTCACATCAGATCATGTTTTTATTTGCTATGATGAAAGCTTTTGTTCAGAAATACGTGAGAAACTCAAAAAAACTGTGGCGGATGATCAGAGCAACACTCGTAAGCCGAAGGTTTCGTTTAATTTCTGGGTTCATTATGGTAGTTGGGAGTTTCATAACTGGCAAGAGGGAAACTTGGATATGAAAGAGTGTGGGGTGTGCCCAACTTATGCATCCGAATATCGCAGCTTCATTGAAAAAATGGACTCGCCATCAAAGTCAAAACCTGATGCAATTGAAATGGGACATGGAAGCTCTTCTAAGAACGAGCAGGGACCTGAGGGATTTATCTTTCCACCTCTTCCACGTGGAACCTGGAAGCATGAAATAAAGGGGTTGGGAGACATCCTCTTCCTGTGATGTTTGATAGATCAGTCCAAGTCTTTTCTATTTTTGCAACTGATTCTTCATTCTATTTTCGTGTTTATCAGAAAACATGTTGTGTGATGTGCATATATATGAGACATTGTCAAATTATCAGCTTCATATATTAGCGTAGAACTTGTTAAAGATTTTTCAGTACCTACAAGAGACGATAGTGAACCCAGTGACAGCGTCGCGGTCCCTCTTTCTCCCTCTCCTTAGTGAGAGCTATAGTTTCTCTCCGATCTCATCATTATCTCTGCCTTCTTCCCTTCCTAATTGCCTCTTGTTTTATATTTCTAGAAGATAGGAAGCTTGGTGAATTTTTTGCTGTGTGTGGACAACATAGATGGGTGCAATTGGCTCTGTTTCTCTGTGTTATGCTTTGTTCTGTAGGTTCGTGAGGGTCTTTAGAATGTTTTGTATTCTCTTGTTGAAAGAGTGTTTTAATGCTGCAAATGGGAAAGCACAGCTTTGGCACATAAGGGGGTGAGCAAGTTGCATGAGAACCACCTCTTCCAGCCACATGGTGTGTTTCTCAAAATTAGTCATTGCAGTGTGGGGCTGCAAACCATGGAGCGGACTTTTCTTTTGCCTAATTTTTTCCTTTGCATGTTTGATGTTTTGATTTTTTTTTTTTTTTTTTTTTTGGGTTGTGAATGTTTAATGGTTTTGTTGTGGCCAGGTTCACGGATTCTTTAGTTTAATTCAATAATATGGATTTTGTCGAGATGCTTACAGGGGATATATGTCCATCAGCAATGGCAGCATGTACTGTAGGCAATGCAATTGAACACATGAGCCAGATTGTCACTAGAGGAGCCAAAATGCAAGTGTCGGTATTCATCATTAGATTAACTTTAGACGGTCTATATTTAATCTAATGTAATTTTATATTTTAAATAATTTTTTATTTTATTACATAAATTAAAAATAAAGATAATCTTATAATTATCCTTTTTCATACAAATGAATTTACCATTTACTAAATAAAGAATTTTAAATTTTAAATTTAGACTGTTTAGATTAAATGATGTATTATAAAAAAAAGAACTAAATGTAATATCTGGCCAACTAAAACAATTTTCACGTATCATTTTATTGCGAATATTTTAAAGTAAAATTCCAATTTATTACAAAATTAGCCAAAAAAAGTAAAATTGCTACAGACAAAGAAAATATGTCTATTATATGGGTTTTCTTTGTCATCGTAAAGTAAAAATCCATTTTTAGTCAACGTGATTTCCTGATTTTAAAGTGTATTTATTTATAATATCCAAATATTTAAAATTTTCTTCGCGATGTAGAGTGAACCCGCTTCTGCAATTGTTTTTGGTGGGGGATCCCCTAATTTTGGGATTTTTTATTTGATTAAATGTATATAGTATCGTGAAAATTTTTATTCAATTTTAAATTAATTAATTTTTAAAGTATATCTAACATTTAAAAATATTTTTCCTTTAATAAATAAATATTCTAAAAATATAATTTTTTTAGTAAACCCAATATCTCAAATTATAACTCACATAAAACATAAAATTTTTGTGTGTGTAGTGTTGGATGCACTAAAAAATAAAATTAATTTAAAATTATATTTGTAGTTAAAATAAAACACTTTCAGACAATAAATATATATATAAATTAATAAATTAAATAAATAAAAAATTAATAATATTTTTTATTTTAAAAAACTCTTAATTTAGGAATGAGATGTGGATTCGCATTTGGGGTGCCATGGAGATTGTAGCAGAGAGGCGCACTGGACCTTAGCTACAGCCTATAATTTAAGATAAAGTCCCTCAAACATATTTATCTTATATACTTTTAATCACATTAAAAAGATAACTTTTAGTTCTAATCCAAACACGCATTATCCACAATCCCCACAACTGGGACGTGGGTCAGTCGGGTGATGGACTTTTCAATGGCAGATTTATTAGCACCTTTTTCTTTTTATTTATTTATACATAATACTGTAGTATTATACAATTATACAATAGTTCAGTGAACCATTAAAAAAAATTATATAGTCAACACTAAGTCAATCATGAACCCGCGTGCTTTTTATTCATTAAAAAAAATTATTACAGTATTACTTCCAAGACCTTGCGAGAAAGAAGGCCACTGCTTTTTATTCATAGAAAAAAAAAAGGTGACACAGTACGTATTCTGAAGCTAAACCAAGAGATCAGAACAATGGCTTCTTCCTCTGCCTCCCATTCTTTGAAGAAATACGATGTCTTCATCAGCTTCAGAGGCGAAGACACACGCGAAAGTTTCACCAGCCATCTTCACGCCGCTCTCTGTAGAAGCAAAATCGACACCTATGCAAACGGGATTCCATTAGCTCTGAAAATCTTGGGTTCATTTCTTTATGGCAAAAGTAAAAATGAGTGGGAAAGTCAACTCGAAAAGCTCAAAAGAACGCCTGAGATGAAAATTCAAAATGTGTTGAAATGGAGTTATGATGGATTAGATTATCAACAACAAAATATTTTTTTAGATATTGCATGCTTTTTCAAGGGCAGAGATGTCGAGGACATAAAAAATTTGTTAGATGCATGTGATTATGCTACAACCATTGGATTGAAAGCTCTTGAAGACAAAGCTCTTCTAACTATTATTGGTAAGACGGTATCAATGCATGATCTAATACAAGAAATGGCATGGGAGATAGTTCAAGAAGAATCAAAAGAAGAACCTGGAAAACGCAGCCGATTATGGGATTCTAAAGATGTTTATGAAGTATTGAAATATCACACGGTGAGAGTCAAATTTAAGAGTTTTTGGTCTTACTCAATCTAGCTTTTATTTTTTTTATTCATGTTCTCATTTTTCTTGCCAGGGAACTGAGTCCATCAAAGGCGTAGCTTTGGATATGTCAAAAATTGGGGACCTGCCCTTAAGTCCTGAAGTCTTTGCCAGAATGCGCAAGCTTAAGTTTCTTATATTTTATAGTTTTGATTCAGAAGAGATCAGATTGTATCTTCCTCAAGAGCTTAAATTTTTACCAAATGAACTCAGACTCCTTCAATGGGATAACTTCCCTTCAAAGTCCTTACCATATACATTCTCCGCCGAGAAACTTGTTTCGTTTGAAATGCAAAACAGCCAAGTCAAGATGCTTTGGCATGGAAAGCAAGTAAGTATATAAGTACCCATGTTGTTATCTTCTTTTGAGGCTATATGATGTGACATCTCTCTTTCTCTTTCACCTTTACAGAATCTTGTGAACTTGAGGGAAATTTCCCTCTCAGACTCCTATAATCTAATTGAGCTCCCTGATTTTTCAAAGGCCTTAAATCTTCAAAAAGTATATATTCTCAAATGTACAAGCTTGCGTGACCTTCACCCATCTATTTTGTCGCTCCATAAGCTTGAGCTTCTGCGATTGGATTGGTGTGAGGCCCTAACTTGCCTTAGAAGTGACATCCCCCTAAGGTCCCTTCAAGACCTTTCCCTCCGTGGCTGCTCAAGATTGACGGTATTTTCAGTCATCACCTCAGAGAATTTGAGGTATTTGGATCTAGAGGGGGCTGCACTGAACGAATTGCCATTATCTATTACAAGTCTAGGAAAACTTGGAACGTGCTCTCTTGTCCAAGGTAGAGGACGTGCTACTCGAACCGGCTCACCAGAGTCATGTGATGTGGCATCTCTAGGCGTGTTACATGCCGGAGATAATTACATAAACCTTGAAATATCGAATCTGCGTTTCTTAAATGATGGCTTAAGAGCCTTGCCTCATGAGTCTAGCATGTTTTCTTCATTAGAAAGCTTATCAATTGTTGGAACCGAACTTAGAAGCCTGCCTGCAAGCATCAAGCACCTTTTTAGGCTTCGATTACTTCGGATTGATTCTTCCAAAAGACTTCAATCTGTGCCAGATCTTCCTTCATCATTAGAACTATTAATAGCCATTGACTGCCCATCACTTGAGACTCTTCACTTCTCTTCAACAACTAGTCAGCTAGTGAAGGAAAACAAGATACGCTATGACTTCCAAGACTGTGCCAAGTTGGATGAACATTCATTCAATCTTATTGGATCGAATGTTATGGGTGAGATAATCAAATCTGTTCCAGCCATAGAAAAATCCTATCTCTCGAACGGTAAGGTTGAAGTTATATACCTAGGAAGCAGAGTTCCAGAGTGGTTCCCACATAGGACAACACAAGCTCCCATTACTATTGATCTCTCTTCTGCTTTGCGTTGTTCTGAGAATTGGGGTTTCATCTATTGCGTCATTGTTCCTGAGACCCCATCAGTTGAATGGATTCGAGTTGAATGCGAAGCCTGCTTGGAAATTTGTTATGGTGAATGGGGTTTGACCCACGAGTATTATTCACTAACAGCCAAGCATGTCAACTTCACATCAGATCATGTTTTTATTTGCTATGATGAAAGCTTTTGTTCTGAAATACGTGAGAAACTCAAAAAAAGTGTGGCGGATGATCAGAGCAACACTCGTAAGCCGAAGGTTTCGTTTAATTTCAGGGTTCATTATGGTAGTTGGGAGTTTCATAACTGGCAAGAGGGAAACTTGGATATGAAAGAGTGTGGGGTGTGCCCAACTTATGCATCCGAATATCGCAGCTTTATTGAAAAAATGGACTCGCAATCAAAGTCAAAACCTGTCGCAATTGAAATGGGGCATGGAAGCTCTTCTAAGAACGAACAGGGACTTGAGGGATTTGTCTTTCCACCTCTTCCACGTGGAACCTGGAAGCATGAAATAAAGGGGTTGGGAGACATCCTCTTCCTGTGATGTTTGATAGATCAGTCCAAGTCTTTTCTATTTTTGCAACTGGTTCTTCATTCTATTTTTCGTGTTTATCAGAAAACTTGGTGTGTGTGATGTGCATATATACGAGACATTGTCAAATTATCAGCTTCATTTATTAGCGTAGAATTTGTTCAAGATTTTTCAGTACCTACAAGAGACGATAGTGAACCCAGTGAGAGCGTCACGGTCCCTCTTTCTCCCTCTCCTTAGTGAGAGTTATAGTTTCTCTCTGATCTCATCATTGTCTCTGCCTTCTTCCCTTCCTAACTGCCTCTTGTTTTATATTTCTAGAAGAGAGGAAGCTTGGAGAATTTTTTGCTGTGTGTGGACGACATAGATGGGTGCAATTGGCTGTTTCTCTGTGTTATGCTGTGTTCTGTAGGTTTGTGAGGGTCTTCAGAATGTTTTGTATTCTCTTGTTGAAAGAGTGTTTTAAGGCTGCAATTGGGAAAGCACAGCTTTGGCACATAAGGGTGTGGGTTTAATGGAGCAAGTTGCATGAGAACTACCTCTTCCAGCCACTTTCATGGTGTGTTTCTCAGGTAATTAGTCATTGAAGTGTGGAGTTGCAAAGCATGGAGCTGACTTTTCTTTTGCCTAATTGCCTTTGCATGTTTGATGTTTTGATTTTTTTGGGTTGTGAATGTTTAATGGTTTTGTTGTGGATAGATTCACGGATTCTTTAGTTTAATCAATAATATGGATTTTGTTGAGATGCTTACCGGGGATACGCATACGCCCACCAACGTGTAATTTTGGCAATGTAATTGAATGTTTGAGCCAGATTGTCTCGAGATGAGCCAAAATGCAGCTGTCTATCGAGATTCACCATTAGATTAATTGTTTCATATTTAATTTATTTTTATTTTTATTTTTATATTTTAAATAAATTTTTATTTTATTATATACAGAATTAAAAATAAAAATAATCTTATAACTATTGCTTCTCATAAAAATAAATTTATTATTTACAAAATAAAAAATTTGAAATTTAGAATGTTCATATTAAAATGTGAACGAATGAGATCTCATAATAGTATTAAGAAATTAGTTGATCATTATTATAATGAACATATTTCAAATGTGATTGCTTTAGAGATTACAAGGTGACATTTGAGCTTAATAGGTAAATTATTCAATTACTTTTTACCACAAACTCTTTAAAGCAAAACTAACCCAACTGTAAAAGGCTAGGCTTTACTTTTATGGGTATTTTTGGAAAAATGAAAATTTCAGGATTGACCACTTGAGCCAGTAAAGCGCCAGTGTTATGGGTCTACGTTGGGTCCGTTTTTCCACCTCTATCATCTGATCAACTGGTACGCCTACCTTCAACTAAGCTTCACTTCAAGGAATATCAAACTAAATTTGGTGCTAAAAATGGAAAAAGCAACTAAATGTAATATCTGGCCAACTAAAACAATTTTCACTTATAATTTTAGTACGAATATTTTAAAGTAAAATTCCAATTTATAACAAAATAAGCCAAAAAAGTAAAATTACTACATATGAAAGATCTTTACGACGTTATTAAGAAGGGGAAATTCTACTTGTCTTTTTTCCCTTATCTAGATTTTGTCCCACTAAATTTTATAGAAAGTTTTTTTAATAAGGAAGCACTGGATAATGTATCAATGAATGATGTATTTCTTTTTACCACTTTTTTTTAGGTTTTTATAAAACCTAGTTATAGTTTTTAATGAGACACATTTATACATAATGAATATCAAGGGGAGTGTTATGAATATAATATTTATGTGGATGCCTATATGCCTCAATTATCCTCCAATATCCCACAATTATCTTTTATTGTTATCAAATCTGTAGATATTGATATAGTTTTTTTTTTTTTTTTTTTGATATTGTAAAGTGCCTATAAGTAAAGGACACATATCATGTACTCAAGACATCTTAAATGGTAGATAAGATTCATCCTCTTAACCATGGGCGGATGCAAGTGTTAGAGAAGGGGGTAAGTGTCTACCCTTGAATTACGATAGAATTATGAAAAATAAGGGAATTAAAATCATGATGAAGTATTTGATAGCATTGATAATAAGATAATTATGATGGAATTCCAAAAACTAAGGCCTAGAAAGAAGACATTGTAATTATTTTTATTGTAATATACTTTTGTTATTAAAATATATGTCTTAAACTTATTGAGTGTCCATTCACCCTTCATCAGTAATTTATATAAATGCATTTTTAACCGCAAAGATTTTTTACTTTTTTTTAAATGACAGGTTTATAAAATAAACTATCTTATTACATCATCAGTATTCACTTGATTTCATTTTTTGTTTGTTTATATTTTCTTGTTTTTTAATGCATTAAAAAAAATTTGGGGGTGTTGTTCCCGAATCCCCCCATTAATTGTGTAGACACAAAACAAAAAATCCTAACTCCACCACTAATATAGTAACCCTTTTATTAATTTTTTGGATCCGCCCTGCTCTTACCCTCATATTCTCTCTTACCCTTCTTTCTCTTTATTTATAACAACTATCAACTACAAGTCTACAAGTAACCACAATTATTTATTTAGTACTGTTATATGCAATTGAATATGGTGGTTGATGTGATAGAACTAGGAGGCGCAAACAACAAACACCATCTTAGCGTAAAGAGTTATTTTATGTCAAAATATCTCATACAAGGGCCCTAATTTTACGTAAAATTTATAATTAAAGTTTAAGAACTTATTAATAATGTGTCATTAGTGTTCCTTTCTTTCTCGTGCAAATTTCTTCCTTAATTATTTTCATGCACAAATTGTGCAACATATATATATATATTTTTTTTGGTGCAACATATTTTTTACTTGCGTAACTTATCTTTTATCATGTGCAATATATCTTCTGCAGTGTGTAACTTTTTGCCATGATCCATTTTTTTAAATCTCTGGAGTATTAGAATTATAAAGTTCTCAATAAGACACCTATAAGGAATTTTCTCTCTCTCTTTTCAATTAGTATAGTAGTCGTATTATATTTATAGCACAGTCAAATCAACCCTTCAAAAAAAATAGTAGTAGTTGCCAAATAGTCAACAATACGCGCCAATCACTAACCGACAGCCACGATCTCGGCAATGACTTTGCAAAAGGGTCACTACCTTGTCTTGGAGAACAAAAGGTAACACAGTACGTATTCTCGCGCTAAACCAAGAGACCAAAACAATGGCTTCTTCCTCTTCCTTTCGTTCTTCAAAGAAATACGATGTCTTCATCAGCTTCAGAGGCGAAGACACACGCGAAAGTTTCACCAGCCATCTTCATGCTGCTCTCTGTAGAAGCAAAATCGACACCTACGTCGATTACAGACTTGAGAAAGGAAGCGAGGTTTGGCCATCCCTCGTCCAAGCCATTGATGATTCGATCCTGTTTCTGGTCGTTTTTTCTGAGAACTACGCTTCTTCCACTTGGTGCTTGAAGGAGATCACCGAAATTATACTCGATTGCTCTAAGGATCAGGGGAATCGTGTTCTTCCAGTTTTCTACAGGGTAAACCCTTCACATGTACGGAAACAACAAGGTAGGTACGGAGAAGCATTTATAGAACATGAGAAAGGGAATCACAATGAGCAAGTGCCAAAATGGAGGAGTGCTCTCACTCAAGCTGCTAATTTATCTGGCTGGGATTCTTATACCTTTAGGTATATATCAGATATTAGAATCTGTCTTTAGTTCTTTCTGATTCTTTAACTTCCTATTATGATTCTATTTCCTTGAAAATTAAGGCCCCTACGTTATTTGTTGAGGATCAATGCGATTTCAAGCAAGCTAAGTCCTTATTCATGTATGCAAACGTATTCATTTGCAGAATAACAATGCAACAACAATTATAATATTTACATAAAAATAAGCTCATTTTGGGTCTAGTCTTATCGTTACAATTCATACAAGGACTTTCGAGTTTTTATATCATCCCTTTCTCTCCTGTGGTGCAGGAATGAAGCTAAGCTGATTGCAGAAATTGTCACATGTATTTTAAAGAAGTTGGAGCGTATTCACCGAACTGTTTATTTTGATGGTCTTGTTGGAATTCATGAAAGAATTATGCCTTTAGAATTGTTCTTGAGCAAGCAGCCAAAAGATGTTCAATTTATTGGAATTTGGGGCATGGCTGGAATTGGCAAGACAACTATTGCAGCTTCAGTATTTAAGAAGCATTGCTGTGATTATGAAGGGTTTTGCTTCATGTCCAATGTAAGAGAAGAGTCAGAGAAGTTTGGCATAACTAATTTGAAGAATAAACTTCTTTCCAAATTATTAGATGACAAAGAATCTCTAGATGGCATGCCTGATAGAGGAATTCCTTTGGATATGAAAAGGCTTAGACGAACAAAGGTACTTGTCGTTCTTGATGACGTCAGTGACTTGGATCAACTCGAAATTTTAGCTGGAGCACATGATTGGTTTGGACCAGGCAGTAGAATCATTATAACATCTAGAGATAAACAAGTGTTTGCTAAACAAGTGGATCATACGTATGTGGTTAAAGTTTTGGACTTTGGTGAAGCTCTTCAGCTTTTCAATTTGAATGCCTTTAAAAATAATGTCATTGACAAAGAGTTTACGTTATTATCAGAGAAGGTGGTTTCCTATGCAAAAGGGACTCCATTAGCTCTGAAAATCTTGGGTTCATTTCTTTATGGCAAAAGTAAAAATGAGTGGGAAAGTCAACTAGAAAAACTCAAGAGAATGCCTGACATGAAAATTCAAAATGTGTTGAAATTGAGTTATGAAGGATTAGATTTTCAACAGCAAAATATTTTTTTGGATATTGCATGCTTTTTCAAGGGCAGGGATGTTGATGACATAAAAACTTTGTTAGATGCCTGTGATTATGCAACAACCATTGGATTAAAAGCTCTTGAAGACAAAGCTCTTCTAACTATTATAGATGAGAAGGTATCTATGCATGATCTAATACAAGAAATGGCATGGGAGATAGTTCGAGGAGAATCAAAAGAAGAACCTGGAAAACGCAGCCGATTATGGGATTCTAATGATGTTTATGAAGTATTGAAATATAACACGGTGAGAGTCAAATTTAAGAGTTTTTGGTTTGACTCGATCTTTTTAACAATGTGTTGCTTTGTTTAAAATTTTGTTATTTATTCATGTTCTAATTTTTCTTTCCAGGGAACTGAGTCCATCAAAGGCATAGCTTTGGATATGTCAAAAATTGAGGATCTGCCCTTAAGTCCTGAAGTCTTCGCCAGAATGCGCAAGCTTAAGTTTCTTATATTTTATAATTTTGGTTCAAATGAGTTCAGATTGTATCTTCCTCAAGAGCTTAAATTTTTACCAAATGAACTCAGACTCCTTCAATGGGATAACTTCCCTTTGAAGTCCTTACCATCGACATTCTCCGCGGAGAAACTTGTTTCATTTAAAATGCGAAATAGCCAAGTCAGAATACTTTGGCATGGAAAGCAAGTAAGTATATAAGCACCCATGTTTTATCTTTTGTAGAGGCGGTATGATGTGACATCTCTCTTTAACCTTTACAGAATCTGGTGAACTTGAGGAAACTTGACCTTACCGATTCCTATAATCTAATTGAGCTCCCAGATTTTTCCAAGGCCTTAAATCTTCAAGAGGTATATCTTGGCCACTGTACAAGCTTGCGTGACCTTCACCCATCTATTTTATCGCTCCATAAGCTTGAGATTCTACGTTTGGATTGGTGTGAGGCCCTTACTAGCCTTAGATGCGACATCCCTCTAAGATCCCTTCGTGATCTTTCCCTCTATGACTGCTCAAGATTGAAGGTATTTTCAGTCACGTCACAGAATATGAGGCATTTGAATCTAGCGGGGACTGCAGTGAGTGAATTGCCATTATCTATTACAAGTCAACGAAGACTTGAGAAATTCTCTCTTATGGATGGTAGAAGACTTGATACTCAAAGCATGTCAGGTGATCTGCTATCTGTGGGCAGGTCACATTCTGGAGATGATTATATTCACCTTGATGTATCAAATCTGCGTTTCTTAAACGATGGGTTAAGATCTTTGGAAGCCTTGCCTCATGGCACTAGCATGTTTTCTTCATTAGAAATCTTATTAATTGTTGGAACTGAGCTTAGAAGCCTCCCTGCAGGCATCAAGCACCTTTTGAAGCTTCGATATCTTCGCTTTGATTCATCCAAAAGACTTCACTCTCTGCCGGATCTTCCGTCATCATTACAACAATTAATAGCTGTTGACTGCCCTTCCCTTGAGACTCTTCACTTCTCTTCAACAACTAGTCAATTAGTGAAGGCGAATGAGATAAGTTTTGACTTCCAAAACTGTGCGAAGTTGGATGAACATTCACTCAAACTAATTGGGCCAAAAGTTATGGCTGATGTAATCAAATCTGTTCCAGCCATAGAAAAATGCAATTTCTCAAACGGTAAGGTTGAAGTTTTATGCCATGGAAGCAGAGTTCCAGAGTGGTTTCTGCATAAAACAACACAAGCTTCCATTACTATTGATCTCTCTTCTGCTCTGCATTTTTCTGAGAATTGGGGTTTCATCTATTGCGTCATTGTTCCTGAGTCCGCATCAATTGAATGGATTCGAGTTGAATGCGAAGCCTGCTTGGAAATTTGTTATGGTGAATGGGATTTGACCCACGAGTACTATTCACTCTCCGCCAAGCATGACCACTTCACATCAGATCATGTTTTTATTTGCTATGATGAAAACTTTTGTTCTGAAATACGGGAGAAACTCAGAGAAAGTGTGGCGGATGATCAGAGCAACACTCGTAAGCCGAAGGTTTCGTTTAATTTCTGGGTTCATTATGGTAGCGGGGAGGTTAATAACAGGCAAGAGGGATGCTTGGATATCAAAGAGTGTGGGGTGTGCCCGACTTATGCATCAGAATATCGCGGATTCATTGAAAAAATGGACTCGCTATTAAAGTCAAAAACTGATGCAATTGAAATGGGACATAGAAGCTCTTCTAAGAACGAACAGAGACCTGAGGGATTTGTCTTTCCACCTCTTCCTCCTGGAACCTGGAAGCATGAAATAAAGGGGTTGGGAGACATCCTCTCCCTGTGATGTTTGATAGATCAGTCCAAGTCTTTTCTATTTTTGCAACTGATTCTTCATTCTATTTTTCGTGTTTATCAGAAAACATGGTGTGTGATGTGCATATATACGAGACATTGTCAAATTATCAGCTTCATATATTAGCGTGGAACTTGTTCAAGAATTTTCAGTACCTACAAGAGACGATGATGAACCCAGTGAGAGCGTCGCGGTACCTCTTTCTCCCTCTCCTTGGTGAGAGTCATAGTTTCTCTCCGATCTCATCATTGTCTCTGCCTTCTTCCCTTCCTAATTGCCTCTTGTTTTATATTTCTAGAAGATAGGAAGCTTGGAGAATTTTTTGCTGTGTGTGGACAACATAGATGGGTGCAATTGGCTCTGTTTCTCTGTGTTATGCTGTTTTTGTAGGTTCGTGAGGGTCTTCAGAATGTTTTGTATTCTCTTGTTGAAAGAGTGTTTTAAGGCTGCAAATGGGAAAGCACAGCTTTGGCACAAAAGGGGTGGGCTTAATGAAGCAAGTTGCATGAGAACCATCTCTTACAGCTGTGTTTCTCAGGTAATTAGTCATTGCAGTATGGAGTTGTAAAGCATGGAGCTGACTTTTCTTTTGCCTAATTGCCTTTGCATGTTTGATGTTTTGATTTTTTTTGGGTTGTGAATGTTTAATGGTTTTGTTGTGGACAGATATACGGATTCTTTAATTTAATATACGGATTCTTTAGTTTAATCAATAATATGAATTTTGTCGAGATGCTTATGGGACATGCCCACCAACTAGCATGTAATGTAGGCAATGCAATTGAACACTTGAGCCAGATTGTCAGAACCAAAATGCAAGTATCGGTATTCACCATTAGATTAATTTTAGACCGTTTGATTTAATTTAATTTAATTTTATATTTTAAATAAATTTTTATTTTATTACTCAAAGAATTAAAAATAAAGATAATCTTATAACTATCCATTTTGATAAAAGTAAATTTATCATTTACAAAATAAAGAATTATAAATTTTAATTTAGACTGTTTAGATTAAAATTTGAATGACTGATATCTCATCACAGTAATGAGAAGTTAGGTACTCATGGGATGCGGATCTATATGAATATTGGATACGTGATTAGTTTAGAGATTACAAAGTGATATTTGAGCTTAATAAGCAAAAATATGTAATTACTTTTTACCAAACAAACTATAAAAAAAACTAACCCAACTGTCAAAGGCTAGGCTTTGATTTTATGGGTATTTTTGGAAAAAGTAAATTTTCAGGCTTGAGCCCACCTAGGGCCGGTGTTATAGGGCTATGCCTGTCCGTTTTCCAACCAAAAACAAAAACTTGGCTTCACTTTAATGAGTATCAAACTAAATTTGCTGCTAAAAAAAGGAACTAAATGAAATATCTGGCCAACTAAAACAATTTTCACTTATCATTTTATGAAAAATATTTTAAATTAAAATTCCAATTTATAACAAAATTAGCCAAAAAAGTAAAATTACTACGGACAAAGAAAATATGCTTATTTTATTGGTTTTCTTTGTCATCATAACATAAAAATCCACTTTTAGTCAACGTGATTTCCTGATTTTAAAGTGTATTTATTTACTTATAATATCCAAATATTTAAAATTTTCTTCGCAATGTAGAGTGAACCCCCTTCTGCGTATGTTTTTGGCGGGGGATCCCCCAATTTTGGGATTTTTTATTGTTTTTATTTTAGATTAAATGTATGTTATACCCTAAAATATTTTTAACATTTGGTATCCCCCATTGAGTATGTGATCCATAAAATGCTATAGAAAAATTATTTATCAAAGCCTCCAATATACAGCTAGATATTGTTCAAAAGAAAATATACAGCTAGATCAAAATTTATGAGAACACAATTCCCATTTTGGAGTTGGAATTATTGATTTTACATATTGCAATACATAAATGCATCAAGCCAATAAGGGAGTATAAATTCTCCCATTATAAATGATTTTTGGTTACGAGTCTAATATTTCTCACCTACAATTTTTTGGTTGTGTAGTATATGTGTCAGTAGTACCACCACAACGCACAAAAATGAGTTCTCAAATAAGAATGAAAATATCTATTAGGTAAGAATCTTCTTCAATCATAGAATATTTAAAATTATCTATAGGAGATTTATCTGTGGCTAAATTTACTGATTGTCATTTTAATGAATTAGTTTTTCAAACACTAAGGGAGAAAATAAATAGTTGGGTAAAGAGATTTGTTGGAATAAAGTATCATTGGCTTATTTTGATCCTCATACAGGACAATAAGAATTGGAAGTTTGAAGGCTAATTCACTTGAAGAATTTAGCTAATCAAATTCCAGAAGCATTTACTGACTTAATAATTAAAGTGACAAAGTTACATGTCACACAGCTGCTAATGCTCCAATTAGAATTGATGTCCTTAAGGACAACATATTGTAAATGAATCTAAAGCACACTTGAAGCGTGGCGTAAACCATCGATTCCAAATATAACAATCCTAAAAAGAGAAAAGAAGCTAAGAATATTGATGGTCAAGTTAAGGATGATCAAGAAAAATTAATAGCTCTAGAAGAGCCTTCTCCTGAAGAGTTATTATCTCCAGAAGAGAATGAGGTTGGCTATGGTCCACTTCTCTTCCCATCTACTTCCCATCATCTTCTTCATCTCAACCGTTGGATTGAAATCTTAACTGTTCATATTTAATGTTTTATAAAAATATTATTTGCATTTTTTTAATAATTTAATATTTTATTAATATAAAAATATTATTTTTATAAAACATTAAATGTGAACCGTTCAAATTTCAATCCAACGGCTGAGATGAGGAAAAGGATGGGAAGAGAAGTGGACCGTAGCCAAATCAAGAGAATGCGCATCTACTAAAAAGTTATTGTCTCTAAAAAGAATGTTGTAGTTCCAAAAGAGACTCGTACATGAAATATGTGAAAATAATGAGATCTTAATAAATTATATTAAGAATAGAATCTAATAGGACTGAAATGAAGTCAATGTTGTTGACATCTTTGCTTATAATATAGAATTTGATATCATGAATGATAATGAGAATCATGAGTCAAAAATTCATAAGCAAGTGTCAGAAGTACAAGTCCTGAAAGACTCAAGGTGCTGGAAGCATAAGTCCCTGAAGGACTCAAGCTGCCAGAAGAAACAAATGCAAGTTCTCGAGAACAATACTCAATTAAGTTAAATAAGTCCCTATATGGCTTGAAGCAATCAGGACACATGTGGTATAATCAACTCGATGAATATTGATTGAAAGAAGGATATAAAAATGATCCAATATGCTCATGCATCTTTATGAAAAGATTTATAAGTGAGTTTGCTATTCATTAGAACTCTTGAAGAGCTTTAGAAGGTATTTAATTGTTTGAAGAAAGAATTTGAAATGAAGGACTAAAGAAGAACAAAATCTTGTCCTAGGTTATAGATTGGTACTTGAAAAAAATGGGATATTTGTATATCAAGAAGCCTACATAAGGAAGTCTTAGAACGATTTTACATGGATAAGTCACATCCTTTACGTACCTCAATGGTTGTAAGGTTTTTGTAGGCGGATAAAGAACCATTTATACCTTGAGTAATGAGTGAAGAAGGAGATGAAGAACTACTTGGTCTAGAAGTACGATACCTTATTGCAATTGGAGTACTAATATATCTTGCTAATAGCACTCAACCCGACATATTATTTGCTGTGAACTTATTAGCAAGATATGGTTCTTCACTAACATGAAGACACCTAAATGGAGTTAAGCATATTCTTCGCTATCTTAGAGGAACAATGGATATGAGATTATTCTATTCAAATGTACCCAAGCATGAACTTGTTAGCTATACAAATGTTGGTTTTTTCTTTGATCTACATCAGATAAACCATGCAGAAATTCTAACGATGCTTGAAGTGAGTCGAGAATGTGCATGGTTAAGATCAACAATACATCACATACGAACCACTTGTGGTTTATTTTCGAGTAAAATGATCATGACAATCATATATGAAGATAATGTTGCACGTATTGCCTAATAAAAGGAAGGATACATCACAGGAGAAAGAACAAAACATATTTCACCAAAATTGTTCTTCACACTTGACCTTCAAAATGATGGTGAAATAGACATTTAGCAGATCTGTTCCAGTGAAAATCCCAAAGATTTATTCACCAAGTCTCTTCCAAGTGCAATCTTTGAACTTGTCCATGACATTGGTCTTTGCAGATTCTAAGAGATCTCTACTGGCGTCGTCAAGAGGGGAGTCGATACACGATGTACTCTTCTTCCCTTATCTCTAGATTTTGTCCCACTGAATCTTTCTAGAAAGGTTTTTAACGAAGAAGCATTGGATAATATATCAATAAATGATGTATTATTTTCTTTAGTAAGATTTTTATCCCACTAAGTTTTCTTAGTTATAGTTTTTAATGAGGCACATTCATACATAATGAATATCAAAAGGGAAATGTTATGAATATAAGATGAGTAAATACCCTTTTGGGTCCCCGACAAAAAACACGGACCCCATTTTAGTCCCTGGGGACTAAAATAAGACTTTTATGGACTAAAAAAGGCTTTTTGGAAATTTGCGAAGGATCAAAATATTCACCAATCGATCCTTACTCGTTCTTTTCAGGGACTAAAATGATTTTTTTTTATGAGGGACCAAAATGAGGTCTATGTTTTTTCCATGGACCCAAAAGGGTGTTTACTCATATAAGATTTGTGTGGATGTCTATATACCTTAATTATCTCCAGTATCTCACAATTATCTTTTATTGTTATCAAATACCTTATGTAGATATTGATATAGTTTTTTGATATTGTAAAGTGCCTATAAAAATAGGACACGTACCATTCACTCAAGACATCTTAAATAGCAGATAAGATTCATCCTCTTACCCTCATATTCTCTCTCTCTCTTCCTTCTCTCTTTTATTTATAACAACTATCAACTACAAGTAACCACATTTATTTAGTACTGTTATATGCAATTGACTATGGTCGTTGATGTGATAAAACCAGGAGAGGTGCAAATAACAAACACCGTTTTAGCGTAAGAATTATTTTATGTCAAAATATCTCAGCTTGTGATGTCTTCAGATAATTACATACAAGGGCCCTAATTTTACTGTAAAATTTACAATAAAAGTTTAAAAACTTATTAGTAATATATCACTTGTGTTCCTTTCTTTCACGTGCAAATTTCTTGTTTACTTATTGTCATTTACAACGTGTGCAACATATTTTTAACTTGTGTAACTTAAGTTTTATCATGTGCAATATATCTTCTGCAATGTGTAACTTTTTGCCATGATCCATTTTTTTAAAAAAATTCAGGGGTATTAGAATTATAAACTTCTCAACAGGAAACCTAGAAGGACTTTTCTCTCTCCTTTTAATTACTATAGTACTCCCTCTAGTCTTTATTATAAGGCACCAATTAACAAGTTTATTTGATCTTTTTTATAAGGCACTTACTTATTCCCAAGAAGCATTAATTATTCTTTTCTATGTATACCCCTAATAAATAAGGGTAGTAGGTGAGAGTAATGATTAATACTCCTTCCGGTTCTTATTATAAGACACCAACTAGTAAATTTATTTAGTCTTTTTTATAAGACATTTGCTTGTTTTCTAATGAGCATTAATTATTTTTTTTATGTCTCGCCCATAATTAATAAGGGTAATGGCTGAGAGTAATAATTATTACTCCCTCTAGTCCTTATTATAAGACACTAACTAGTAAATATATTTGATCATTTTTATAAGGCACTTGCTTGTTCTCAAGAAGCATTAATTATATTTTTCCATATATGCCCCTAATTAATAAGGGTAGTGGGTGAGAGTAATAATTAATATAATATTAGAATTTAATGCAATTAGTAGGGGTAATATTAAAAGTTACTTAAATTGTATGCTAACTTTATTGACTTTAATTATTTTTATTGATTTGTGAGAATTGGTAGTTGGTCAATAATGAGATAGGAGTAGTGTTATAGCACAGTCAAATCAACCCTTAAAAAAAATAGTTGTCAAATAGTCAACACTACGCGCCAGTTTTCTGAGAATTACTATTGATCTCTCTTCTGCTCTGCATTTTTCTGAGAATTGGGGTTTCATCTTTTGCGTCATTGTTCCTGAGTCCCCATCAATTGAATGGATTCGAGTTGAATGTGGAGTCTGCTTAGAAATTAGTCATGGTGAATGGGAAGAGACACACACGTATTATTCACTCTCTGCCAAGCATGACAACTTCACATCGGATCATGTTTTTCTTTGCTATGAGCCTATGATGACAGCTTCTATTCTGAAATACGAGAGATACTCAAAGAAAATGAGGCAGATGATCAGAGCAACACTCGTAAACCGAAGGTTTCATTTCATTTCTGGGTTCATTATGGTAGTGGGGAAGTTCATAACAGACAAGAGGGATGCTTGGATATCAAAGAGTGTGGGGTGTGCCCAGGGACGGAGCTAGGACTTTAGATTTATGGGTGCACAATTAGTGGCTGCCCCCGAAATTTTTTTTTAAAGAAAGTTTTTGAAACCAATAAGTGAACTAACATAGCAGCCCTCAATTTCTGAACTAACATAGTTAGGAAGTAAAGAGCTCCTTACTTGGTAGTAATATGCTGGAAGGAGAACAGGTGAAAAGCTTTGAAAGTTCTTTGAATTTGTCTCTAACAGCTCTCAATTAAGTGTTGAACTGCAGAAAATAAACAGAGACCACTTGCAATGTAAAAGAGGTGTCAACAAAAAGAACATGGGAAAATGAGGAAGACATGTAAGATAAATTTGAAAGATAGATCATAAAGCTATTTAGCTCAACAAAGGAGGAAAAAAAACTTTTTGTTAGATATGAAATCGCAACCAGCTATTTAGCTCTGCATAATGTGCGGAGCCTTAAGAAATGCCCTTTTTGAAGTAGAACACTTGGGAATATAATACTACGTAGCACAAAAGAATGAGCTGCGTGTGAATACTTTCATCATGTCAAACCAATAATAAAGATGCTTATTTTTATTCAATCTTTTTAAACAGTTCACAAAATTCTACGCAATTAAAATGACATTGCTTAGTTATTATTCAAAAACCATACATAATTTTAAACCGTGTCTATTATAGTCAAACTCGTTAGCTGCAAATTAAATCCAGAGACAGAATGCTTAACAAGAAATCCTAGGAAGGCTTCATTGCTTTGAACAGATGGTCCTGACATCAAATTTATAGTCTTTAGGGAACTAAAAGTTTGATAAAGCTTACTTTTGACACCGAAAAGATACCGAGAGTGTAAGGTTAGTTTTACAAAATAATAAACTCGTTCAACAATCGATTCGTCATGTGATTCAAAGATGTATAAAAAACATTTTTATTAATTCATTAGAATACTCATGATATTTTGTGCCTTTAATATTCAGTTATTCACCCATCGCTTAACAACTAAACAAACATTCAGGCAAAAAATCAACTAAACAAACACTACCGAGAAGCCGAGAAGAAGTGTGAAGCGGCATGAGGCTTCAAAGCAATAACTAATAAGAAAGCAAAAACAAAAAGCATAATCAAATCACCCTTTCAATGGAAGTCTCGGAAGATCGAAGAAGCCGCATGAAGGGGCTTCCATTGGGATTTGCAACTGCGTAATTCAAGCCTGGTTCTGGCGACTTCGATTCAACAAAAGGCGTCGATGAAGAAGAAGTAGCCGAAGGAACAACAAGAGACGAAGCTTTTGATTCAGGGGACGATGGCGAAGAAGCGCTTAACGAAGCACGGAAAGACAAAATTTGACGCCGAAATTGCAAGGGACTCTCTACTGTGGGTCTCAAAGGTGGATCTGGAAGGGACAGCGACGCCGACGACGGAGGGAAACTTTGGGAGCCGCGGATCGATTTGGAGTGGGTGAGAGATTTGGAGATTGAAAAAAAAGGGATGAGGGCGTTTTGAACGAGGGACCTTGTAGATAGTTGTGGAGAGTTATAACCAACTATCCTAATCAGGCAAGTTGTATTTAAAGTCCATCACAATATATATAATTTTAAAAAATTTTATGTCTGCACTTGGCCCCATTTGCACTAGTGTGCATCCGTCTCTGGGTGTGCCCAACATATGCATCAGAATATCGCAGCTTGAAAAATTGGACTTGCAATTAGAGTCAAAAAATGATGTAATAGAAATGGGACATGGAAGCTCTTCTAAGAATGAAACAGAGACCTGAGGGATTTGTCTTTCCACCTCTTCCACGTGGAACCCGGAAGCATGAAATAAAGGGGTTGGGGGACATCCTCTACCTGTGATGTTTGATAGATCAGTCCAAGTCTTCTCTATTTTTGCAACTGTTTCTTCATTCTATTTTTCGTGTTTCTCAGAAAACATGGTGTGTGTGATGTGCATATATACGAGACACTGTCAAATTATTAGCTTCATATATTAGCGTAGAACTTGTTCAAGATTTTTCAGTACCTACCAGAGACTATGATGAACTCAGTGAGAGCGTCGTGTTCCCTCTCACTCCCTCTCCTTAGTGAGAGTTATAGTTTCTCTCCGATCTCATCATTGTCTCTGCTTTCTTCCCTTCCTAATTGCCTCTTGTTTTATATTTCTAGAAGATAGGAAGCTAGGAGAAATTTTTGCTGTGTGGACACAACATAGATGGGTGCAATTGGCTCTGTTTCTGTGTTATGCTTGTTCTGTGAATTGGCTCTGTTTCTGTGTTATGCTTGTTCTGTAGGTTCGTGAGGGTCTTCAGAATGTTTTGTATTCTCTTATTGAAAGAGTGTTTTAAGACTGCAAAATGCATATGGGAAACCACAGCTTTGTGGGGTCACCCATACTAAGATTTTCCCTAGTTAAGTAGGTTTAACTTTGTGGCGGGGTCACCCATGCGAGACCAGGGGTGAGCTTGCTTTTGTCGCTAAAGCAATCAATTAAACTAGGTCTTAATTAAAATACCAGAAACTAGGTCCTAATTAATTATGCAGTTTAGGGTCAACCTAGTTCATTCTCCTAAGGAGCAATATGTGGGTTTTTCTTTAAGTTGAATTTAGGTGATGAAAAATGCAATAAAATAAAATAAAACTAACTAAATGCAAGATGCAATTGATTCTAAAACCTAAATGAGGATGAAACTAATCTAGATGGGAATGCAAATTTGGGGGGTTTTGTGATGAGCTAATAATTAAAACCCTAAGAAGAAAATTTAATAAAAGCAAATCAAACAACGAAAATCTAGTTCAGTTATGATGATAAAGGTGACAACTTAGGATTCACATGGAATAAACTTTCATAGCCTAAATCAATTAATTAGACCAAAGGGATGAATGGAGAATTGGATTTAATTAATTTAATCGCCTAATTAAAACATGGGAAACCCTCAAGTTCAATAACACTTATTCCACTAGAAAACTCATCGTGAAATAAGCGGTTGTTAATTAAACTCATTAAAAACCAAACCCGTTAATTTCTAAATAAATTTGGAATCTTATTCACAATTATCTAATTAAACAATTAAATCAATAAATCCAATTGACAATTAAATTAATAATGAAAACTCAATTATTAAATAATTGACAATATAAAGGTTGTAAACAAAAATCCTGTCTTAAACATAAAAATTTCAATTTATCAATCCAATCCAATAGAGGTATGTTTACAGTCTAAAACTAGCCTGTTCTTAATTAACATAACTTGAAATCATTTAAAACTAAACTATCTCAAGTCTCGAATTAAAAAGATAAAAAGAACAATACCTTCAAGTGTAAGCTCTTAGGCTTTAGCTTCCTCCATACTCCTCCCAAGTTGCCACCTAAAGAAGCTTAAGCTTCCATGAAAACTCTTCCTTCACACGTGAAACAATTCCTCACGGCCATTGAAATTAATCAATAGGATTCAATTGATTGCCCCGGAAGGAGCTCGTGGGTCCCGCGTGGAAGATGAATGAATGGAGAATTCAATTGATTGAATCAATTGAATCAATTCTGTGTGCGTCTCTCAGTCCCGAGCGTCAGCGTGAATGTGTGTTCTGCCGCTTTCTCCTTCGCCTGCGTCAGTGTGCGGCTCGGTCTGCGTGTGTGCATGAATCTGTTGTGGCGTTGCGGCTGCTCTCTTCGTCAATGTCTCTTCAGTGTGCAGCTGCTAGGTTTTATTAATTAGAGGAAAGAGATAGAATTTTGGATAACAATTTGAGCTCATCAAAATTTAAGAAGCCCAATAAAATTCCACCATTGGATTCCTTTTTAGCTTCCCTAAAAAATTCTGCACCATAGGTAGGGGTGAGCATTCGGTTTTCGGTTAAAACCGAAATACACATATTTTAAAAACCGAACTGAAGAACCGAAAAGACCAAACCGAAAAACCGAAATATTTCGGTTCGGTTTTATGGTTAATTCTGTTTTTGGGCTTAAGTTAGGCCTTATTGTGGGCCTTCGTGTTTAGGTTAATTCTGTAAAATGACCAATCTACTTTTTTTTTTTTGCTGAATCAATCTACAATATTGACTATTGAGTGCAATTTGGCTATAGTATACTTTACATAACTCATAAGGTTGGGTCTGACTCATACATATGCATATTCGTTTTAATTAATTTCGGTTATTTCTACCCAAAAATAATATTAATAAAAAAAACCAGTTTTTTCGGTTTTAACCGAAATAATTTTGCAAAAACCGAACTAAGCTACTTTAAAAAACCGAACCGAACCGAAAAACCGAAAAGACCGAACACCGAATTATTCGGTTCGGTTTTCGGTTTCGGTTTTGATTTGCTCACCCCTAACCAAAGGATTTCTAATATGATAAAATCATAATCTATCATAGCTTAAGAAATATTATTTAATCACAAGATATTAATCAAAATATTAATCATTTAAGCTCAATAATCTCATAATTAATCCAGATGTATATTATTTCCTAAAATTGGCTAATAATTCAAATATTATCTAATATATCCAAATTAACCCAAAATAATCCCAAAAATAAATGATTAAGGTGGGATAAAATATATAAAATTGGCATTTATCAGTCACCCAAGCTGAGATTTTCCCTAGTTAAGTAGGCTTAACTTTGTGAGGCGCTAACCATCATGCCAAAAGCTCGAACTGATGATGCCCCATCACCCAGTAGGTCCCCCACCACAGCTCATCACCAAGTGAGGGTCCACCTCCATTCCATCCACGGAGGGCCCATCACAATAGGGTGAGGCAATCTTGGCTCTGATACCACTTGTAACTCCACCTCCAGTTCATCCACGGAGGGGCTACCACAGCAGGGTGGGGCGAGGTTGGCTTTGATACCACTTCTAACACCCGGTCCACCTCCACTCCATCCACGGAGGGGCCACCACAGCGGGGCAAGGTGAGGTTGGTTCTGATACCACTTGTAACGCTCAGTCCACCTCCATTCCACCACAGTGGGGTGGGGTAAGGTTGGCTCTGATACCACTTGTAACGCTCGGTGCACCTCCATTCCATCCATGGAGGGGCCACCACAGTGGGTGGGGTGAGGTTGGCTCTGATACCACTTGTAACGCCCGAAGCGCCCCAGTAAGAAAACTTCTTAGAGGGTCACCCATATTCAGGGCCTAGCAAAGAAATTTCTTAGAGGGTCACCAATTTTGAGATTTTCCCTAGCTAAACACGCTTAACTTTGTGAGGCGTTAACCATCATGCTAATAGCTCAAGTTGATAGCAGAGGCGCACCATATTTTATATAAGCCCCAAAAACTTCCCTCATCTTGCCCGATGTGGGACCCGTCACGATGAGACCGTGACATTTGGCACATAAGGATGTGGGCTTAATGGAGCAAGTTGCATGAGAACCACCTCTTCCAGCCACTTTCATGGTGTGTTTCTCAGGTAATTAGTCATTGCAGCGTGGATTTGCAAAGCATGGATCTGACTTTTCTTTTGCCTAATTGCCTTTGCATGTTTCATGTTTTGATTTTTTTTGGGTCATGAATATTTAACGGTTTTATTGTGGACAGATTCACGGATTCTTTAGTTTAATCAATAATATGGATTTTGTCGAGATGCTTACCGGGGATATGCCCACCAGCATGTAATGTAGACAATGGAATTGAACACTTGAGCCAGGTTGTCTCGAGATGAGCCAAAATGCCGGTATCGACATTCACCATTATGGCTTATTTTGTGAACCTGGGTATTTATAATGCAGGATATCTTTTAAACACTTGTCTTTTAGACTTTATAGACGTTCCCATTTTATTTTGAGGGTTGCCATCCATTTAAATTACATTCATGTGTTGCACAATGTCTCGTAAGTTTTGGTACACTATAGTTCTGTGCTTTGGCGTGTCTAAAATCCTTATTCATGCTCATCGTTGCTTCACACTCATGATTAATACACATTCATAAGCTGAAACCCTTAAAGTTTTTTTGTTTTGTTTTGCCAGAACCCTTAATGTTAATTGTCATGCTATTTTCTTTCAACTTATTACAGAGATACTTGTGTTGGGTCAATTGCATGCCAACCTGTGAAGAAGGAAGATGGCGCAATTAGGGTCTACATCACAACTTTAGGTGTTTTAGCACCTTATAGTTTCTGTCTGATCTCATCATTGTCTCTGCCTTCTTCCCTTCTTAATTGCCTCTTGTTGAGGCTGGGAGAATTTTTTGTTGTGTGTGGACAACATAGACGGGTGCAATTGGCTTTGTTTATCTGTGTTATGCTGTGTTCTGTAGGTTTGTGAGGGTCTTCAGAATGTTTTGTATTCTCTTGTTGAAAGTGTGTTTTAAGTCTGCAAATGGGAAAGCACAGCTTTGGCACATAAGGGGTGGGCTTAATGGAGCAAGTTTAATGGTTGTGAATGTTTTGATTATTTTTTTTGGGTTGGGAATGTTTACTGGTTTTGTTGTGAACAGACTCACGGATTCTTTAGTTTAATCAATAATATGGATTTTGTCGAGATGCTTATAGGGGATATGCCCACCAGCATGTAATGTAGGAAATGGAATTGAACACTTGAGCCAGGTTGTCTCGAGATGAGCCAAAATGCCGGTATCGACATTCACCATTAGATTAATTTTAGTGATTCATATCTAATTTATTTTAATTTTTATATTTTAATTAAAATTGTATTTTATTATATGCAGAATTAAAAATAAAAATAATCTTATCACTGTCGCTTCTCATAAAAAGGAATTTATTATTTATAAAATAAAAAATTTAAAATGTTCATATTAAAATGTGAACCATTGAGATCTTATAACAATAAATTAGGTGCTCATCATTATAATGAACATAGAATGTAGGTGGATAATCGATTACTTTAGAGATTACAAAGTGACATTTGAGCTTAATAAGCAAAAATATTCAATTACTTTTTACCAAAAAAATATTTTTATAGGAAAAATTAGAATGAAGGATCTAGAAGAAAAAAATATTTAATGAAAAGGACTATAAAAATTATAATTACTTAGAAGGACTAAATATCATAATATAAATTAAAAATTACTAAATTGTCCTTAATCAAACTTATTACGTTATCTCTTGCATTCATAATTTAAAAAAAATAACTAAAATTAAAAGTAAAATCGTTCATCATTCACATGTAATATCATCATACATTCTTTTTTCCAAGTTTAAGACTCATGTCAAATCAATATATTTTTTAATCAACTACAGTTCAAACTCTTTTTTTCCCAACAAGTTTATATTCATATAATCAATAGATCATTTAACTAACAAATATATGATCAAGTTTTTGGATTTATATTGTTAAGTATAAAGGTTTATATCCATTAAGATCTTTTTATAAAAATAAAAACTAAACTTATTTTATTTTTTTAGGATATAATAGATTTTTTAAAATTAAATGAATTTAATAACCCACATAAATTTTTCTAAAATAAAAATAATTAAATCACATAATTTTTTTTGCTTTAACATATATAATAAATTATAAAACACCTTGAGTTTTATTAAAATGATATAATAATATTTTTAATTAAGATTTTTTTTATTTTAGTAAATTATAATTTTGAAAAAAATTGAAGAATGTGGAAAAAAAAATTCATAGGTATCTATACAAATTCTGAAAAATTAAATTGAGAAAAATATTTATTTAATTTATTGAAATTTAAAATTTTGTTAGTTTTCAAAATAGAGTGTGGTGAGAGAATGGAGGAGGGAATTAAGAAAATTTCCTTAAGTGTTTAATATTATTGTATTTAGTATTTTTAAATAATTATAATATTTATAGTCATTTTCAATAAATATCTTTTCTTTTAGGTCCTTCATTCTAATTTTCTCAAAAAGACTAACCCAAATTGTCAAAGGCTGGGCTTTAATTTTATGGGTATTTTTGGAAAAATGAAAATTTCATGCTTAACCGCTTGAGCCAATAAGTGGCTATGCTGGGTCCTTTTTTACACCTCTACCATCTGATCAACTTGTATAGTTGTATGCCCACCTTTATCTGTATAAATCCATATGGAGTTGGAAAGGTATTGAGCGAATCAGGGTCTTTCTATGGTTGGTGGCTTTGAATAAGCTTCCAACAAATTCTTGGAGAAGCTCCTGGTCCACAACATCTCCTTTTTGTGACTTTGGTAACAGGTGCTCAGAAGACATCCTCCATATTTTAAGAGATTGTTACTATGCTGATAATATGTGGAGAAGAATGCTAAATCCTACCCTTACTGCCGAGTTTTTTTTCAGCCAATCTTCATGATTGGTTAGCGATGAATCTCTTTGGCAAGCTAAATCAAGACATGGGTCCTTTCTGGAACCTTATCTTTGGTGTGGCCCTATGGAGATTATGGAAGTGGAGGAACTCGTCCATTTTCGACTCTTCCTTTCAGAAGCCTCGGAGGCCTAATTTGATCATCATGCAATCTTGGAGGAATTTTACCGGCTTCCAGGATATTGCTCCTTCTAATTTTGTGAATGGCTGGATGCCCCCTCCCCCTCTTTCCTGGCAACCCCCTTGAGGGATGGACCAAATTAAACGTTGATGGCGCCATGATTCAGAGTTCACGCTCAGCTGGTTGTGGAGGAGTTCTTCGTGACAGTAATGGTTCATGGATTGCTGGTTTCACCAAGTTTATCGGTACCTGTGATGCTTCTACGGCTGAAGAGTGGGCAATCCTTGAAGGTTTGTCGTTAGCTTGGGATCTTGGTTTCCGGAAAATTATGCTGGAATCTGATGCTCTTTACCTTGTCACTCAATTAAACGATGTTAATTTCCATGCTGGTAGCTTTCTGCTTATTCGGATTAGGCAACTATTGCTTAGAGATTGGCTTGTTTCAATTTGTCATATCCCTAGAGTTATTAATAGGGTTCCGGATGCATTTCTTAAAGTGGGTTTATCTAAGTCTCACATTTTGGGTTATTATCCTTTATTTTTTAGGGCTTGGGTTGATCATGAGTGTTTGAGATTTATTCTCCTACAATGTGATTTCCTTTTTTCTGGCTGATTGTCTTTTTGTTGTTGTTATATATATATATATATATATATAAAACTAAGCTTCACTTCAATGAATATCAAACTAAATTTGCTGCCAAAAAAAGCAACTGAATGCAATATTTGGCCAACTAAAACAATTTTCACTTATAATTTTATTACGAATATTTTAAAGTAAAACTCCAATCTATAACAAAATTAGCCAAAAAAGTTAAATTACTACAGACAAAGAAAATATGTCTATTATATTGGTTTTCTCTGTCATCATAAAATAAAAATCCATTTTTAGTCAACGTGATTTCTTGATTTTAAAGTGAGTGAACCCCCCTTCTGCATCTGTTTTTGGCGGGGATCCCCCAATTGTGGAATTTTTTTATTGTTTTTATTTTAGATTAAATGTACATGGTACCCTAAAATATTTTTATACTCGTATCTTAAATTAATTAATTTTTAATATATCCAATATTTAAAAATATTTTTCCTTTAATACTCAATATTTTAAAATATTTTTTTTTTCAGTAGCATCAGTATCTCAAATTATAAGTGCATCCATTATATATATATATATATATATATATATATATATATATTTTGTGTTAATGCACTAAAAAATAAGTAATTAAAATATTGGGTGTTGCAATAAAATACTTTAAGACAATAAATACAGTTTAAATTTAATAAATAAAAAGTAATGATTTTTTTTTTTTTTTTTTTTTTAAAAACTCTTAATTTAGGAGTGAGATGTGGATTCGCATTTGGGGTGCCATGGAGATGGTAGCAGAGAGGCGCACTGGACCTTGAGCTACAAGGATGACAATCTGGCGCCGTCGCTTCGCTACTCTCACTCGCCGTTTTTCTTCCCACTCCGCCGCCAGAAAAGTTCCTCTTCTCTTTAACTGTAACACAGACCCAAACACCCAAACCGAAGCTACAACAACTCTTCAGGTTCTCTCTTGGGGCAGAGGCGCCTCTGGCCAACTCGGAGGTGGCTCTGAAGAAATCAGATTGTATCCTTCCCCTGTAGCCAACCTCCTTGTGCCAAAAACTTCATTCATTCTCTCCCAAACCCCAGGCAAGCTTTCTAGAAAAGGCCTTGACGGAGTAAACATTGGTTATGGTGGAGAAAAGACAATTGAAGTTGGTATATCTTGTGGGCTTTTTCATTCGTCTTTGATTGTCGATGGGACTCTTTGGATTTGGGGCAAAGGTGATGGTGGACGGTTGGGTTTGGGGCATGAGACTTCGATGTTCGTCCCTACGTTAAACCCTCACATTGATTCTCTTCGGTGCATTGCTCTTGGTGGGCTACATTCGGTTGCACTCACCTCGTCCGGTGATGTCTTTACATGGTCAGAGTCACTAAATCACTTCAAAATTTGCTTGTTTACATGTTTTTGTGAGAGATTGTTGCTATATACTGATTGGAATCATTTGCACTGAAATAACACTTTCGTCTTTCTGTTATTACTTATTAGGTCGACTTTAGCTATAATCCCCCCAAATATGTGATTGTCTAAGTAAGTTTTCCATACGAGGCAACTTGGCACGAATTAGTCCTGCTGGCATTTCTGAATTTCTTCATAAAAACAAAACTACTTTCTTATTTTTAACGAATGACTCATTCTCTCAGTCTCACCAACTTTTACTTGTTTAAGCTAAATGAGTCTATCAATTCGGGGATATATTTGACTTTCAACAATTTTGGTGACCATGGCCATTCTTTAAGAGAACTAGATATTCGTAGTTAGGAACTTAGAATATGTTGAGTTTTAGTGCTTTTTAATTCTCATCAAACTTGGTAGAGTTCAGATTTTAGTGGTTCACATAGGATTTAAATTATTAAAAAATGGCTATATCTGTGATTTGTCTTGGCACAAATATTTAATTGGTATTTATATGTGGCAAAGGCCATGAAAAACACAACATCGTAAAATAGTATTTCATTCGCACCCATTTTATAAGTTTGAACCCCTATTTATCCTCAGTGCCTCAATGCCCTTGCCCATGTGCCATGTAATTAATATATGTCATGTATGCTTAAAACTAGGAAGGTTCTTGTCTTGGACATGCTTAACAGTCAGTAGCGAGCGGATATACTGTTTCATCTTCTATATTCCGATCTGATGTGTGTATATGCTTTTCAACAAATGCTATGCCTGGAAACTACCTTAGATATGCATGTCAGGTGAAAGACTTGGATGATTAAGAATGTTCTAATCGTAGCAGACAATTGTTTGTTTTAAAATTATCCTTTTTGGTAAAAGCTAATGAGTTTTGGAAATTTAATGATTATGAAAAATTATTTAAGATGTCAATGCAAGAAGAAAAAATTAGAATGCTACTTTATTGCATTTAGTTCTCTTTGGAAGCAAAGCAAATGCTACATGTAAAATGCTTTCACATTTTGAAGGGTCAAAATTGTATTTTACTGCTTGTAAAGTTTATATTTCCTATTTGTTCAACCTTTTTTGGGCCTGAATACCGAGAAAAGTTCTTTATATTGATTTGACACAAATTTGCAGGGGTTATGGTGGGTTTGGCGCCCTTGGACATTCAGTATATCATAGAGAACTACTCCCTAGGTTAGTAAAAGGGTCATGGGAGGGAACTATACAGCATATTGCTACCAGCGGAACACATACTGCTGCAGTCACAGAATCAGGTTCATTTATACCCCTTCCTGTAATCTTTGGATCTTTAGTTTTATCACTTAATAATCAGAACATTATTTTCTTTCTCTAACCATTTTGATAAGATGAGTTTGCAATGTTAGATTGATGAATTGAAATGGGAATTACATGAATTGAAACTTGGTCTAACTGCTCTACCCTTAAGTCTTCTACTCTGTCAATTGTTTCTTCCACTATGTTTGTCCTAAATTGACTTAAAATATTATATGGCTTTGCTGCCATTCATGGTAAAAATGGGTTTGATAAAAATTGGAAGCATCAGTTTTATTTTATGTTGATTATTGAAACATGAGATAACTTTATGTTAATTGGTACAGGTATATTATGCTCTGTGTTTTTAAGTTTGTATTATGTCATATTATGGACTCATTTTTTAACAAAATAAATATCTATAATTACACATGGAAATTTTTTTGTGGATGTGTGTAGATTTTTTTAATATTCATATGTGTGTGATTACTGAAATTTGGATAGCAGTCATAGCACTAATCAAAATCAAATTATTTATTAAAACCCATAATTTACCATTCACCAAGATTATTTATAACAAATGTGACAGTTCTTTTCCTTTGGTGTCAGCAATTTCCTGATTCCCTGAAGTAGCAGAGATGAATCATTGTGGTACTGTAGGTCACTCATGGTCTTGAATTGTGACTATAAGTTCTATGGAATATGGAGCTTCTGATCATCTATCCTCTGGGCCATGTTAAATTCACTGGGGTAACATTTGGCATTTTCTGAAATTATTTTACCTTTAAATGTGCAGGGGAGCTTTTTATGTGGGGTCGAGATGAAGGGGATGGTCGATTGGGACTTGGTCCTGGCAGGGGCCCAGATCATGCAGGTGGACTTAGTATCCCTTCCAAAGTGAAAGAATTGCCTTTCCCCATTGCTGCTGTTTGCTGTGGGGGATTTTTCACAATGGCGTTGACAGAGGAAGGACGGCTGTGGAACTGGGGAGGTAACTCACCTTTGCAGGGCCTTCATATTTTTCTCTGCATTCTAGAACACTAGCACAATGCATTTATTCCAAGTTTGGTTTGGCTGTTCAGGAGAACTGACAATGTTAACCTCTTCTTGTCAGCCAATTCTAACTATGAACTTGGGAGAGGTGATACGATTGGAGGTTGGAAGCCAAAACCAATACCAAGTTTTGAAAATGTTAAAATAGTTCAGACAGCAAGTGGTGGATATCACTCCCTTGCATTAACTGGTATCTTGATACAAAACTAGGATTACAGTGCTGTTTCTTTGTTGTGCCTATTATATTTGTATCATATTGAATACTTAAACTTTAAAATTTTAATGTATACTTTAGATGATGGTAAAGTGCTTTCATGGGGCCATGGTAGACATGGTCAGTTAGGCCACGGGTCTCTCCAGAATGAGAAGATACCAACAGTGATTGAGTCTTTAGCTCATGAACATATTATCCATATTTCTTGTGGGGGATCTTCATCAGCAGCTGTGACAGGTAAGATAATTCATATTACCTGCTGTATTCTCATTGATCTATACTATTTGAATTGAAACAATAAATAACTTTTAGCTACCAAATCTTGGTCCTCTATACATGCGTCAGTGTAGTACCCTGGAGAACACATCCATAAATGATTAAATGGGAAAAAACTGCATGGAAATGTAAACACTGGGCTATGCTGATATGTGATCTTATGTATATGAAATAAAATTAAACGTCTAATAAATAACAATATACCCAAAAAAGCCCCATTGCCTTGCCACTAACTTGCAGTCGTCAGGGTATGCTGCCCTGTCAGCGTTCGGAAAACTAGATAAGAATCACTTTGTTTCAGTCTTGTTATATTTGTGTTGCTTTGAATAGGTTGGGTGGAATGAAACTGAAATATGTTTCTACTCTCAAGTCTGTGTTTAAGCTTCCTGTAGTAAGTTGAAACATTTAGATAGAAGTTTTAAAATATAGAATTTTAATTTAAAGTGCAATACAGTGTTTTGTTGGATTTATGAGGCTCAGCATGTTTTGGTATTACAGTCCATATATCATGGAAATAGCTGGATTGCAAAATACTTATTATGGGATTCATCTATTTTAATCCGTTGCTTGAGTATGCTGCGTTTACTGTTAACTAAAGTGGCCTCAGGTCAGATAGTCAGGAAATGCCTTGTTTTCACCCCCCAAAAAAAAAAAGACAAACAAAACTACCACCTCCGGTCCTTAACATTATTCCAATCAACGTAGTCCAGGAGTTAACGGGCTGTTTTTGGTTGTGAGCAGATGAAGGTAAGTTGTACTTGTGGGGAAATGCCAGCGATTCTCAGTTGGGAGTTCCTGGGCTGCCTGACGTACAACCATTCCCTGTTGAAGTCAACTTCCTAATGGAGGATGATGGATTGGGACCTCACAAGGTTCTGTCAGTGTCAATTGGTGCATCACATGCAATGTGTTTGGCCTTGAAGGAAAGCTGATAATACGACAAATCGACCAAAAAGTTTTTCCTCTTATCAATGAAGTCCAGTGACAAAACATTATGGATGTTCAACACATGAAACAGTTCATATTGCAGAACACGTTGTCATGTCTGGAAGCAGTTAGAGGGGATAACATATGATCACAGATGGTTATTTGATGGATATATGTATTTTTATCCCATTTTGTCTTGTTAGCACCCTGTCTACCTCAATTTTCAACTTTGATGTAGCAGATGAGCTCGTAGATTTGTACCTATAGGGATCACAATAAATTCGAAGGCTTGATGCATTGAAGTCATCGGCAGAAAGTAGTATGAGTGTAAATCAATGTTCCAATTTGGAGATCATTCGTCACTATTGAAATGTTTGCACCAGCTTGCCCTTTGAAGGGGTTCCAACTGAATATTTTCTTTGCCCATATTTGTTTCAGGGTGGCAGTTGTTTAGAACAATAATGTGATTGAAATTCAACATATAGAAATACCTTTTGTAAGGTAGGTCACTTGCTCTTCAATTTGATTTTGCTATTCCCGGTCGTGTATAACTTAAATATATGTTTCCACTTTGTTTTTTTTGGAAGCAAACTTTCAGGTATCCGAAGTCATTAGATTTTGATTAATTTAATCTGAGGTGGGCGGGGTCTAAAACGGGAGATAATTATTACAAAGGCTTTTTTTTTTTTTTTTTTTTTTTCATATACAAGAATTTAAGGTCAAGACATTGTTTCTACAATAATGTTAATTAACAATGTCCAACAGATGTCAAGTAATCATTGTTATCAGTAAGTTTTTATTGGAGTGAACTGGAGTGAACGTGTTAAGATGCAAATAAAAACTGTCCTCGGTAAAAATGCCACGTAAAAAACATAAAACCAGAAAAAAAAAACGTAAATTTTTACCCTTTTTACTTGAAACAAAAAGTAAAATAATAATAATAATAATAAAAAAAGAATCCTATTTTCATTTCCCAAAATCAAAAGATTATGAATGATGTTTTTGTGATTGCCAATTTAAGATTGGGTAAGAAAAGGAAGCTCAAAACTCTCATACATATAATTTTGATGATCTTCCATTCGATGATGATTGGATAGTGGAAAATGAAGAAGATTGGGAAGATGTAAACAACTTAAATGTTGATGCCCATGATGAGAAAAGTTTGATTGAAGTTATAGTGAAGGAACACTACGGATGGTCGTGATTTGAACATTCCAAGTTTTGAAAATGAACTTGTTATAAGAGAAAAGAAACATTGAGGACATACGAGGTGAAGTGTGTTTGATTTAAATCAATTGATATAATTTAAGAATTGTTAAATTTTTATTCTTTTGATGTTTTGGACCTGGTTGTAGGAGTTGTTAAACTTTTTTTGTGTTTTTGAACTTATGTTTTATATAATTATGTAACTTATATATTTTAAATATGAAGTTATTCATTAAATTTTGAGCAGTGATTTATGTTTTTTTACATGCATATATATAAAATTTTATATATTGACCTTAAGTTGTAGAAACTTTATATTTCGTGTCGTTTACAATTTACGTTTCTATCATCTCCTTCCGTTTTTACATAGAAACTCGATTTTGACAACGTTGCAAGTAATTGTTTAATGGTTGATGCAAATGAGAGGACTCTTATTAGCTGTAAATTATTAAAAATATAAACAAATATTATGATTTTTATAATTTTGTAATTACTTTCAACTTGTCTTTTACGCACACGCATATATTCAGTATAGAGCCAGTAATACGGGTTTGAGTGTAAAAACTTGGAGGGTTTGGTTGTGAAAAAATGGGCCTTTTTTTATGTGAGTCTTCTTGGACTCAACCCACATAGCCCAAACCCGTGACGGTCTTTTCAGCATATATTCACTACAAGGATTTTGGTTTTTATTATTATTATTATTATTAAAATGCTTGAGTCATTTATTTCATTATTTAATTAGTTTTTCTTTTTTCCCCTTCCATAAAGCATATACGTATGTCTCTGTGTCCTTGCAAGTGTGCGCGTGTGTGAACAGCAACCTGCCAACCTGTTCCAGTGTCAATACTACCAGTCGCAGTTTCGGTTTTTAACAAGAAAATAAAGCATATATAAAGATCCAAACATCACTGCTTGACATGAGCTTCACTGGTGGACATTACATGAAAATAAAACAAGAACTTCACACAGGAAATTGATGACTACATATCAATAAACTTCTACTAATGCATGAACCTCTTTATTGGCCGGAAAGCATTGGCCTTATTTAGCTATTTAGTAACCATAGTTTGTTGTTGGACGAGGTTGCAATAATCTTTAGTAACTGTTGTTTTTGTTGTTGTTGGAGATTGGAGTCTCTTGTTTCTCTTCCATAAGCTTGCTCACTTCATTGATTAACTTGTCAATTTCTTCACTTGCAGAAGAACGCTGATCATCATTCATCCTCTCCGGTGGAATCGCCAAAAGTCGCTTCAGCTTATCTGTTTCATCCCTCTGATTAAGATGCAGATGAGCAAGTAGCACAAGCTGTGCCTCTGAAAGTTCATTTAGGACAGAATATTGGCTGCTGCGAGCTCCATTTGAAGACTGACAGAAGTTCTGGCAATTAGGATCTAATGAGGAAGCTAATGAGACCATGATGATGGCCATCTTGGCTGCACAAGATTCACAAAGCTTGCTCAAGGCCATTGTTGTACCTGTATAGTTGATGATGATATGGAAATTGAATTAGTTTGAGAGATTTGGGAAAGAAATGTCTGAATTTATAGTGAGTTAGATGTGCCCACCAACCGACGAGTCTTATCATTTGATTGGCGCTCACTGTTATTATTATATTTTTCTTTAATATTCTAAAAGCCAATAGATGATGATCATCTTTATAAAATCTCAAGAAAAAGTACGTAAATCCCGTGTTTTACGCTACTAAATATGGTTACTTGAAATTTTAAAAAATACATATATTTGTTTATGGAATCTATTTTTAAGATATATCCATAAATGTAATTAAGTTAAACCAATAGCCATAAGTTGATAAATGTGATCACCAGCTGATTGGTTGTTGTATTTATTTTTATATTTTTCTTTGAGTTGATTGGACTTGATTTATTTTCATGATGAATTGCCACCTTTACTGCCTATAGGCTAAAATGAGAAAAATGTAGATGGGCAAATCTAAGACATCTTAGGCACAATGCTGATATCAACATGCATTTTAGGGTCATTTTGGTTGTTTGTTTTTTTTTTGGTTGACCATCCGGTATCCAGAGCTTTACCCGAACTAATCCGGATCCAACCCGCATCACGCACCTGGCTATGGTGGGTGAGTTTCCCAACGAGGTATTTTTTGCATTCACAAGGCTCGAACTCGAGACATTACTTAAGCCACATAAGCCGCTTACCACTTGTGCTAACCCCGTTGGTGGGTCATCTTGTTTAAATCCTTGTAAATAGGACTTCTAGTGCAAATACCCAAATGGAGATGGCAGAATGAAGCGAAAGAGATTGGACCTATAACATTTAATCCACCAAGTGTGAGTACGAAATGTTGGATTATATCTAATCCTCAAGCCCAATACAAGTGGGCTCTATTGAGAATAAGGAGAAATATGGGTAATTAGAGCTAGTTTTTCTTACAATATGAAAAAAAAAGGTCGGGTTTCTTTCATCATCTCTCATAATCTCTAAATTATATCCATCCAATCGATTTGAAATGTCACAATACTACTTTGACTTTTCTCTCATCTTTCCAATGAACGCCCCAGATGGGCTGATGAGAGATAACAAAAAAAAAGACGAGGAGAGGATCTTGTAAATGGAAGAAATCACCAAGAGAGGCTGTGAATTGGGGATTTTAAAAATTATTTTCAGAACACCCAAACTTAAACAACAGAACATGGTAAAACAGAGGTGAAGGAGAAAAGCTTGACACAAGAGAATTTATACTGGTTCAGTCAAAATCCTTGACCTACATCCAGTCCCTAGACACTCTAGGATTTTTCACTAACACTCAGATCAGTTACGCACTCTACACTCGAAAGTTATCCTCTCACTAGGATACACTCCCCCTTACAAGTTGTAAACTGATAATCCCAATCTCACAGTCCCACGACTTGAGATTCTTATAATAAATGATATTCAATGTTAAACTCTCTTAAAGAGCAAATGAAATAATCACTGAAGTACAATGTATCAAAAGATACTTTACAAGTAGGTAGAAAACACTAAACGCAGTTGAAATTTGATAGCTTTTCGTTTTCTGTATGTTGGTTGTTGTAGAGACTTGAATGTTACAGCTTATATATGAAAAGAGCATTAAATGACTGTTGGGATCATTAATGTAATCATTGGAGACATTAATCTAGCTGTTAGGTTGTAACTTGGTCCAGTCTCTCTCTTGCTTTGAGTTAATCCAGGTGCTCAGCTAATCTTGTTGACTTTCCTTCAAATTAATCCGTTGGGAGGTGAAGCTTCCATAGAGGGAAAGAAAACATTTAAACCTTTGCAAAGTTCTGAGAATGATTTGCCAAAAAAATGCTAAGTTTTATGGACCAGCAATAAATGTGCTGACGTCACCTTTTGCTTTAAAATTAATCTTCATTCTAATACTCATTTAATTATCTGAAACTCACTAACAAATTGATTAAACATAGTTAAGAATAGTAATGAATGATGATAAAAAATATCTAGATCAAACATAAAGATTTCGCAAATTCGAGAAAGTTGATTTTCAAACAGAGTGACATAAACTCGAGTTTGTTCAAGCAAACTGGAATTTGCAACTTTTACTAAGAGCCAAACTTGAGTTTAGAAACTCAAACTCGAGTTTGCTTAAAAGATGAAAAACTTTGAAAAACTCTCTGCCAAGAGCAAACTGGAGTTTGCAAAGCCAAACTCGAGTTTGCTTAAAATAGGAAAACTTTGAAAACTCTCTGTTTAACATAATCTCGAGTTTACCATGACAGACTCGAGTTTGCTTTAACTTGAAAAACTAAGAGTGCTCTCGGTTTGATTCAAACTCGAGGTTACCAATCCAAACTCGAGTTTGTCTAAGTTTAAATAACTTGAGCAGCTTTCTGTCAAGTCCAAACTCGAGTTTGCGTTTGATAGTAAGTATTTCAACTTAACAAAGACAAACTTCATTTTAAGTTTACAATTGTCAGTTATCATTAAAACACATAGATAACTAACCAATCTACTTTCAAAAAAAAAAAAAGAGGTATCGGTTTATAGTGACTTAGTTTAGATGTTCCCACTAACCGACCAGTCTTGTCATTTGATTGACTCTCACGGTTATCATTATATTTTACATTAATATTGTAAATAGTCAATAGATAGTGAACATCTTTACAGAATCTTAAGGAAAAAAAAATATCGTGTTTTACGCTACTAGATATGACTACCTACAATTTTAAAAACATATGTGTTAGTTTATAGAATCTATTTCCAAGATATATCCATAAATGTAATTAAATTACACCAATAGCTATAAGTTGATAAATGTAATCATGATTGATTAGTTGTCGCATTTATTTTTATATTTCTTTTAAGGAAAAAACACTTCTCATGTTGTAGGAGAAATGTATTCTCATGTCACACACACATGAAATAGTGGGACCCACATATATATAATTATCATTATATATATGTGGGTCCCACTATTTCATGTGTGTGTGACATGAAAATACACTTCTCCTACAACATGAAAAGTTTAAACCCCTTCTTTTAAACCCTTGGACAATTGAACTTGATTTATTTTCATGACGAATTGCCAACTTTATCGCCCTAAACACAAAAATAAGCAAGTGTGTAATGCTACTATCAAGCTACGCCTATGACCTAACATGAAAGAATGAAGAGAAAGGGGTCCACATTATGTGCATGTCCCTTATGTGCTTGTCCCTCTAATTAGAGGGATAAGCACATTTTATTTTATTTTTTTATATCTTTTATTTAGTTAGATTAAAATTATATGTTGTTTTCTGAAAAAAAAATTTACACCCAATATCTCAAATTAATTAGTTTTCAGGATACTGGTGTTACAGGACAAATATTTATGTATGCAGAACTAAAAATTAATTAATTTGAGATACTGGGTGTAAAAAAAAATTCAGAAAGCAACATATAATTTTAATCTAACTAAATAAAAGATATAAAAAAAAATTTAAAAATAAAATAAAATGTGCTTGTCCCTCTAATTAGAGGGACAAGCACATAAGACATGCATAAGGACAAGCACCTTATGTGCTTCCAAGAGAAAGAGATTGGATTCATAAAATCTAATCCGCAAAAAGCCAAGAGCCTGTTTAGATGATTTTAAAACCTAGGTTTTGGAAATAAAACCTAGGATTTGCCTCCACTTTACTAAACACCCTTCCATTTTGTTAGAAGCTATTCTGCATTCAAAACCTAAGTTTTGGAGGGAAAAAACTATTTTTTTTTTCAGCTTTTTTCTCTCTCCTTTTGCCATCATTAGTATTTTTTCAAATAATAGTCGGTATCCTTAAATATCTTTTTAGTACTGTCAATACTCTGAAATATTTTTCCAAAATCACTCAGTACCCTAAAATATATTTTCAAGATCCTAAAATAAAAATATTTTTCCAAAATCAATCAGTACCCTGAAATATTTTTTCAATATTCAAAAATAAATTTTCAAGATTATGAAGTATTTTTTCAATATCCTTAAGTATCTTTTTAATACCCATCAAGACTTACAATTTTTTTCAAGGTTAGTCATTACCCTGAAATTTTTTTCCAACATCCTAAAATACTTTTTTAAGGCCATGAGAATTATTTTTTTAGTACCAGTCAGTATCCTTAAGTATCTTTTTAGTACCTGTCAGTACCCTTAAATATTTTTCCATGATTAGTCATTACCTTGAAATATTTTTTCAATATCCTAAAATAAATTTTCAAGATCATGAAGTATTTTTTCAGTATCCTTATGTATCTTTTTAGTACCGTCAAGATACCTTGAATTTTTTTAAAGATTAGTCATCACCCTAATTTTTTTTTAAAGATCCTAAAATAAATTTGTAAGATCATGAGAATTTTTTTTCAATACCAAATCGAGATCCTTATTATGAAATTTAATGGTAAAAACATTTAAAGTACAACCTTATCCTTTATATTCAGTTATACCAAAATAGTTTTATGTTAAAAATATTTTTGTGTACAATTTATTAATACATATATGTTTGATCTAATTTTTATCATGTTACATAATTTACTAATGGTAGAATTTACTTTTTCTAACAATTTTAAGTAATTTTTGGTATTTATTATGAAATATAATGTTTATAATATTTAAAATACAACCTTATCCTTTATATGCAATTATACCAAAAGCCAATGTCTTTTTTAGTAAATTTGACCCTGAAAAAACTATTTTGATAATAATATCCAAACACTATCATTTTTATCCAAAAAGCTATTCTCCAAAAGCCATTTTTACCTAGTAAATTCTAAAAACTATTCTTCAAAAGCTAAATCTAAATGGGCCTTAAGTGTGAGTGGAAAATGTTGGATTATACATAATCCACAAGCCCAATATAAGTGGGCTCTATTAAGAATAAGGAGAAATATGGTCTATTTGAGGTAGTTTTTCTTACCACATAATATTAATACTCGTAATCGATGTTTTAAAAGCCGGATAGGACGTCAAGCCGAAAAGATCAACATGTCATGGTTCAAAGTGTCAAATCGGTTGGGCCGCTATCCAATCGAAATGATGACATAATAATTAAATTAAAATAATGTCATATAAATATATAATGATTAAAATAAAATTAATCTTTAATCCAATTTAATATTTTTTAATTATAAGAAAAAATATATTAATAATAAAATGGAAATATTACAAAGTACTAATTATAGCATAACAAAAAGAAAAATTAAACACATCATTAAGAAAATGGGGGCCTTAATCCAATTTAATAAAAAAATTAACAAAGTCACAAAAAATATAAAAAAAAAAAATAAAAAATATATTTTTTAATTACATATAACTTATTATGAATAAAATTTAAATACCAACAATAAATTTTGAATTATATTAGGTGAGACCATTGGAATTATAATTGTATTATGACATATGTAATATAAAAAAAGAGAGTTGCATAAAATATAAAAAATGAGTACTATTAAAATAATTTGAATTTCAAAACATGTGGTGGAATATTAACTTATTTATAATAAAATTATCGCTAAAATATATTGTATATGTTTTTTTTTTTGTGTTTTTTAAAATTTTTCTATCCTTTTTTGTTGGCCTGTTCAGTTTTTATATCCAACTCAAAAGCGGCTTTCAGCTCAATAAAGAGTAATAATGGCCTAAAGAAAAAAATTGAGTCTAAAGAAAAAATTTGAGTCACTGTTGTGGGCTGGTGACAGTCAGACCGTCTGGTCCAATCCAACTTTAAAAACTTTACTCATACTGTTTTACTTATGTCCAAATGGCGATTGTGCTAGCTGGAAAAACCGCTGCTTTGGTACTCTCCTCATCTGAGGAGGATGACCTGCTTGACAGGAGTTCCAAGAAGATAAAGAATGGCGATTTGCTCAGCAACTCTGAAGATTGGCCACAACTTGGTAATAATCAGGCTAAGCAATGGGGGGCTGGTCCCTCATTCGCTGAGAAGTTACAAGGCATCAACGGTAATGACAAAAATGAAAGGAGGTTAATGCTCTTTCTGATGACCCCATTTCAGATTCTGATAATGAGGACTCTGCACCTCTATGCAAGATTATTGAAGACCCCAACCGAATTTTCCTACCTTCTCCTTCTCGGATAAGATGAAGAAAAAGCTCTATAAAGCTTGGCATCAAGCTCTCATTGTGAAGTTGCTAGGCAAAGATATTGGGTATAAGCTTTTGCTATCGATTCTGCAATCACTTTGGGCCAAGAAGGGTGTTATTACTCTGATTAACATTGGCAATGGCTTCTTTGTGGTTAAATTTACAAACAAAGAGGACTGTTCTAATGCTCTATCTGGCGGACCTTGGATGATTTTCGATCACTACCTAACTGTGCGGCCCTGGGAACCTCTCTTTCACCCCTGGAGAGCAACCATTGACAAAGTGGCAGTATGGGTGAGAATGCCGAAAATTTTCTTGGAATACTTTGACAAGGGGGCATTAACTTGGATTGGAAATAGAATAGGGGATATTGTCAAAATCGATTTTAATACTTCCTGTCATCTCAGAGGCCACTATGCTAGAATTTGTGTTCTTGTAGACTTAAGTAAACAACTCATGGCTGGTTTCACTCTTGAAGGACAAGATTATTATGTGGAATATGAGGGACTCCATTGTCTGTGTACTATCTGTGGTGTCTATGGCCATAAGTCGGAAGAGTGCAAAATAGGGGAAGCAACAAAGAAATTGGATGGTAAAAATGGGGGAACCATGTGCGATGGTGTAGCAGGTCAAGCACCCATGGAGGAGATTAAGGGTCATGATCAAGACGTTTGGAAAGTAGTTCATAAACCCAGACGTTTGAAGAACATCGGAAAAAGGGAACAATGACGATAAACTCCGGCAACCTAACGGCGGCTCAAGATTTGACGTGTTGGCAGTCAACGGGGAGGGGGAGAACGTACGACATAATAAAAAAGGTACTGAGCCAGCCGATGATAAAAAGTTGTGCCTACCCAAAGTATTACACAGAGCGCCCACAGTGTACGACTTAGAGAAAAGAAAGGGAAAAATCAGAACAAAAAGCAAACTAAGCCTAAAGGTTTGTCGAAATACTCCGAAATTGTCCCAGTTACCAGGCAGGAGCAGAAGAAAGAGAAGAGATCAAGAGAATCAACCCAGTCATTAACCAAAATCGAGACTACACAGAGCATACCTCATGGGAATTTGTCCGAGATCGTCACAGCGGTGCAGACTTTGAACATGACGCTTCATGTTGGGGAAGGGAAATCTCTTCTGTGTAATTCTTATCATAAGGACAGATCTGAAGGGGACATCCTGGCGGCAAAAGGGATGGAGATTTTGGAGGATGGATTTACTTTGGACCCTGTCAACGAGGCGCAGAACCTTGATATCTGCGCGGAGGTCCCTATCCAATCCGATATCCAGTTGGACCCGGGAGATGGCGTGGCTTTCAGTGGGCCCCAGGGTAAGTTTTAGGCCGAACCCACTAGCTCGGTCTTGGAAGGTGAGTGTGACATGGTCCCCGAATCTGGGCCTGAGCTGATGGAGAGTTATGCCCAAAATCTTTATTTGTGTTAACTTGGGCTGGATTTTTTCTTTTTTCCTTTTGTTTTCTCCATAGTTGTATTAATGTTTAATATTATCTATTGGAATGTCAGAGGTGCATGCAGTAGAAATATGTTTCGAAACATCAAGCTTTTATGTTCCAAAAATAACCCTGCTATGATTCTTCTTTCTGAAACCAAGTGTGAGTCCGATGGTTATCTCCAATGTTTGAGGAATCTGGGTTTTGATGGTCTGGCCTCGGTCCCGAGTGTGGGTCGGTCTGGAGGGATCGCAGCTGCCTGGAAATCAAATTTTTTGGATGTTGTTGTTCTTAGTTCTCATCGGCAGTATCTTCATCTCCAGTGTAGTGGGGGTGGTCTTCCGACCTTCGTGTTAACGGTTGTTTATGCTCTCCCAGACTTCAACCATAAGCTTGTGCTCTAGGAAGATCTTAAGGGTTTTGCCTCTTCGATTGTGGATCCGTGGGTCGTTCAAGGAGATTTTAATGACATTGCTTCTGCGGCTGAGAGGACGAGAGGCAGTGGTGTTAATGAAGTGAGATATAATCTGTTCAATAATCGAATTCGGCAGTGTAATCTTTCAGATTTAGGAGCGATTGGTCCAAAATTTACCTGGAGGGGCCCACGACTGAGGGATGGTCGCAGGTTGTTCGAACGTTTAGATCGGGCAATTGCTAACCAGTCGTTCCTTTCCCATTTGTCGGATTCAATCGTTTAGGTACTTCCTCGAACTCGTTTTTCTGATCATAATCCGATCTGTCTGAAATGTGGAAATTCGTCTGCTTCTAATTTTGGTATTCGGCCCTTCAGATTTGAAGCAATGTGGATCTATCATGATAACTATATTGATTTTTTGTCGAAGGCTTGGTCTAATCATATTGATTTTAACTGCTCTCTGGATAATCTTAGACAGCTTTTTGGCCATTGGAACAAGGAGGTGTTTGGTATGGTTGAAAAGAAAAAGAAGAGTATTTTGAATAGGCTTGATGGCATTCAAAAATCTAATGGGTACCCTTTCTCTGAATTCTTAGTTAATCTTGAAATTGAGCTTCAAGATGAGTTAGAGAGTCTTTTGAAATTGGAAGAGGTTAAATGGTTTCAAAAGTCTAGGAGTGTTTGGATTTCGAAGGGTGATAGAAATACTAAATTCTACCATTTAAAGTCCAAAATGCGTAATAGGAGAAATCGTATTATCTCTCTCAAGGATGAGCAGGGGAATTGGGTGGAGGATGAGGGTGAATTGAAATTACTAGTTACTAGGCATTTCAAATATATTTACTGTTCTGATCCGCCAGAGGTGTTTGATATTGTCACCAAGGCTCATTTCCCAAGTGTTGATGCTTCTATTTTAGCTACTCTCTCCATGGTTCCTTTGGATGAAGAAATCAGATCTGCCTTGTTTTCTATGGGTAGCTATAAGGCGCCCGGGATTGATGGGTTCCCTCCTATTTTTTATAAATCTAATTGGAATATTGTGGGCCCGTCTCTTTGTGATTTTGTGAAGAAAGCTTTTAAAGGGGAGGTGTCTCTTGATGAAGCGAATAAGACTCTTATTTCGCTTATTCCAAAGAAGGATAATGTTGAATTTGTCTCTCACTTTAGACCTATTTCCCTTTGTACGGTACATTACAAATGTATCACTAAGGTGATTGCCACTAGATTGAGGGGGATCATGGATAAAGTGGTGTCTCCCTTCCAGTCTAGTTTTATTCAAGGAAGATGTATTCAGGATAATATTATTGTGGGGCAAGAGATACTTCACATTATGGGGAAGAATAGGAGTAGGAAAGGGCTTATGGCGGTTAAGATTGATATGGAGAAGTCCTTTGACAGAATTAGTTGGGTTTTCTTGAAGAAGGTCCTCCTTGAGGTGGGCTTCGATAATCATTTTGTTGATGTTGTTATTAACTGTGTATCTTCAGCCTCGTTCAATGTTTTGTGGAATGGCTCTCAGACTGAATTTTTTAAGCCTGTCAGAGGTATTAGGCAAGGGGATCCTCTTTCCCCTTTGCTATTTGTTTTATGTATGGATAAATTGTCTCATATGATTTGTGATGCCGTTGAAGACGGGCACTGGAAAGCCATTTATGTTTCCAAAGGGGCCCCGAGTGTTTCTCATCTTATGTTTGCGGACGATCTTCTCCTTTTTGGCGAGGCATCCGAAGCTCAAGCATCCTGTATGATGAGATGCGTTCAAAATTTTATGAGAGGATCTGGTGGTAAAGTTAATAACAGCAAGTCCTCTATTTGTTTCTCTCCTAAAATTCCTCTTCATACTAAACTCCGTATTAAAGGAATTACTCAGATGAATATATCTAGTGAGATTGGGAGATATTTGGGTTTTCCTTTGACTCGCAACAGGTATTCTAAGGAGAAGTTTTAGTATATTGTTGACAGGGTTAAGTCCAAATTGAGTGTTTGGAAAGCGAATAGTCTCTCTATGGCTGGTAGAATTACACTGGCTAAATCCGTTATTAGTACTATTCCATTATATCCTATGCTCGTGGCCAAGTTGCCTAAATTTATCTGCCAGGAGGTAGAGAGGTTGCAAAGGAATTTCATATGGGGTCACGATGAATCTAACAGGAGCTTCTACTCTGTTGGTTGGGATCTTATTACAAGGTCTAAGGATTATGGAGGTTTGGGTTTTCGAAGGCTTGGATCGATGAATCAGGCCTGTGGGGCGAAATTAGCTTGGAAGTTGATTGTGGGAGAAAAGGGTCTTTGAGTTGATATTCTTTTTCACCGTTATATGATAAGAGAGGAGGATTCTCTCCTATCTTGCAGGCCTGGAGATTCTAGACTTTGGAAATTCATATGTGATCAGGAGGAATTGATTTCCAAAGGCTCTAAATGGCAGATCCGAAATGGCCTTGGGGTAAATTTCTTTCACGACTGCTGGATTGGAGATGGTTTATGCCTTCACGATTTCTGTCTTAGAGATCTAACTGAGGAAGAGGACAGTTCGGTGGTGGCAAATTGGACAGTAGGTGGCATTTGGGATATTGCTAAGATCTCCACGGTTGTTAATCCTACAGGTATCAACAGAATTGTTGCTGTCTTACCTCCCAGAGCTGATGCTAATTTTGACTGTTTGGTGTGGGGTGCTTCGGGAGATGGTAGGTTCTCTATTAGGAGTGCTTATTTCCTCATAGAGCCTAATTCCCCATCGCTTAGAGACAAGTTGTTCAAAGATATCTGGAGGTGGAGAGGGGCTGAGAGAATCAGAGTTTTTATGTGGAAAGTTGCTTTGAACAAGCTTCCGACCAATGTCTGGAGAAGCTCTTGGTCTCAGTCTTCGGCCTTATGTGGATTTTGTAATTCAGAACCGGAGGATGTGCTTCATATATTGCGTGACTGTGAGTACGCCAAGGGCATTTGGTCTGCTTCCATCAAGCAAAGGTATGCTTTGTCCTTCTTTTCCTTGAACCTAAAGGACTGGTTATTTTTTAATTTGAATAATCAGGTAGGATGTATATGGGAGGAACACTGGGACTTGTTCTTTGCGGTTGTCATATGGAAATTATGGGATTGGAGGAATCTTTGTGTTTTTTATCGTAATTTCAGTAAGCCCTGTGATCCTTCTACTGTCTTGTCGGCTGTTTGGCCTAGATTTGTTCTTAATTCCCCCAGGAAGGAGCATCCAGTTTTGGTGGGAAGGAGTTCGATTCGACATTGGGAGAAACCTCCTCTTGGATGGTTTAAATTGAATCTTGATGGTGCCATGTCTCACATTTCGACTGTCGTCGGATGTGGGGGGGGTGATTCGCGATTGTACAGGTAGCTGGATTGTTGGTTTTTGTAGGATGTTGGGTGCTTGTTCTGCAAATTCGGCTGAGGAGTGGGCTATGGTGAATGGGCTTCAGCTAGCTTGGGATCTGGGTCTTAGAAAAATCATTCTGGAATCTGATGCTGGTGAAGTTATTAATTTGATTTTGGATAGCTCTTGTATCACTTGTAGTAGTCTTGTATTTAAGGCTCGCGAGTTGCTTAATCTTAATTGGTAAGTGGATATTAGAGTTATTGATAGGGATTACAATAGAGTAGCAGATGCCTTGGCTAAGAAAGGTATTTCTTGCTCTACTATCTTCGATGAGTGTCCCAGTAATCTTAGGAACTGGGTTGACAGTGAGTGCTTGGGATTAATTTTGCCCTCTTATGTAATTTTATGGTTGAATTTTAGGCTTCGCGCCTTCCCTTTTAGCAAAAAAAAAAAAAAAAAAAAAAAACTGTTTTACTTATGAGCTCACTTTAGGAAATGATATTAGGCCTCAATTCCCAATAAAATAGAGTCATTTCCATATCTTAGTGACAATTATTTCTATATAAAAAATTTAAATTCATTTGAATAAAGCTGCAAGTCTAGTAATTTTTCATTCTATAATATGTACATTTTTTATGAAATAAGCATATTATAAACTGACACGATTATGATGGGAATAAAATGAGAATTTCATGAACTACTGATTCATCATAGAATTTTCATGTCCATTTTTTTACAAGTGTTTATATCCCTAAATACATATATGGAACTAATTAAAGGTAAGTGTTTATTTTGGATTGAGGAAATTAAAGCTTGAATCAGATTTAAGGAGGGTACTCACAAATCGCCCACCAACAGAATTTTCATATCGGTGGAATTTAAACCTACAACCTTATGGTTAAAGCCAACCCCTTTACCAGTGACAGTTTTATCTTTGCTAAAGCACCATTGATTTTTTTTTTTTTTTTTAGCAGAGATAAGCCCAATACTAGCAGCTTGGTTTTGTTGCAAATTCAATTCCGAGTAAAATAGAGTCATATCATCAGTGATAATTTTTTCTATATAAAAAAAATTAATTTATTTGAATAAAGTTTTGCAAGTCTAATAATTTTTTATAATTCTATAATATGTAGATTTATGATAAAATATTTTTTTATTTTTATAATTTATATAAAATTTAAATTATAAAATACAAAATAAGAATAAAAAGTATACATATATCAATCACTCCAACATTTGAAAAATGAACTATATATATGGATGATTTGTAAAGTACAATTTTCGGGTCTATTTGATATGAGTGTACAATTTTAGGGTCTAAGGTATATAGAAGAGGAAAGATGAAAGAGTAAAGAAAAAAAAGAACTAGTTAGTATCTAACCAAAAAAATGATACTAAAAAAAACTTTCAGGTGCTGAATGCTCCCTAACCAATACTTTCGTAACAAAATTAGTATTTAACCCATAATTTTTAGAGGAGCCGTATGTGAGTCCCTTTGTAAATAAAAGTGGCTTACAGAGTCCGTTGTTCAACAAAATGTCCTTCCCTTATTTTCTTCTTCCATCGTCGCAGCCATGGAGATGAAGCACGCCGCCGCCGCTTCCCTGGCTACCGCAGCAAAAACTAGTTTCGGCATCGTTTCTGATTTCCTCATCGCCACATTATCTTCTCTATTTTCAGATCACTTAAGAGCATACAGAAACCAGGCAAGGACAACAGTGAACAAAATTTAGCCTCAGAATTGATCTTCGTAGCAGTATTTGGAATGCGTGAGAAGCCAAAGAAGAAAATAAAAGTAGGCATGATTTTTTCGCTTCTGGGTCGTTCATCCATGGCTTCTCCAAAAGGGGACCGATTCACCCTTTTAGATTCTTTAATTCCGTTGGTTCCCATTGGCTTGTTGTTTGTTGGAAATTCTAGTATGCCATGTTTCTATGTTCTTCCTTCCGGATGATCTTCATATTCCCACTCCTATTTGACATGGATGAACATTTAGCCGGAGAAGAACGTCCATAGATTCCTCCTTCCATTTCCTTTTCATTAAGGGTCTTCGCCATTAGATCAAATTTTAATGATAAGAATTTAATGCTATATAAAAATATTAATATAACATTAAATTAATCGCGACCATTGAAACTTGATCTAATGGTGAATACATTCAATGAAAGAAGAATCATTGAAGATATTCTTTTCCTACTTTTAGCCATTTTAGTATAAAGCTTTATCCAACTCAGCATCCAAACAAATGCAAGTGACTCAAAAAGAGGAGTTAAAAGTCAAAATTAATACCAACATCCATTGAAAGTAAGTGATAAGAGACTTGCTCTCCCTTCATCACATCTTCGGTTCGAGACATGAGAATGAAGAAAATAGTGTTGGGAGCTCATTCCCTGCAATCGTGGGCTCGACTCAAGGCGAATACAAATTAGTCGGAACCGAAGGTTTCGATGAATTGAGTGGACAAAAAAAGAGTCAAAATTAACGTTTGTTAATGGGTGGAGCAACTTTGCTATATTTTGAAACTTCGAGGGTAATATTGAGACCAAAAAAACTTTCAGCTCTATATTGCTTTTTCGTGGATATTTTTAGGACGAATTTACACCTTAACCCGAGATAGTTATTATAAAGGGGATTTTTTTTTTTAATGCATATACACGAATTTAAGGTCAAGACCGTGTTTCTACATTAATGTTAATTAACAACATCGGATAGATTTCAAGTAATTTTTAATGGTTGATGCAAATGAAAGTACTCTTAGTAGCTGTAAATTATTAAAAATATAAACAAGTATTACGATTTTTATAATTTTGTAATTACTTTCAACTTTCTTTTACGCACATACATATATTCAGCATAGAGCCAGTAGTACGGGTTTGATCGAGCTCGTGGGCCAACCTACATGAGAAAAAGGACTTGTTTTGATGTGGGTCTTTTCGGTCCTAACCCACATAGCCCAAACCCGTGACCGTCTTTTAAGCATATATTCACTATGAGGATTATTTATTTATTTATTAACATGCTTTAGTAATTACCAACTGGGGTTGGTACAAGTGGTAAGCGGCTTGTGTCGCTTAAGTAAGGTCTCGAGTTCGAGCTTTGTGAATACAGAAAAGCCTCGCTGGGAGACTCACCCATCATAGCCAGGTGCGCGACCTGAGTTATATTCGGATTAGTCAGGACAAAGCTCTGGATACTGGATGGGTAACAAAAAAAAAACATGCTTTAGTAATTTATTTCATTATTTAATTAGCTTTTCTTTTTTACCCTTCCATAAAGCATATATGCATGTATGTATGTCTCTGTGTCCTCGCGCGCGCGTTTGAACAGCAACCTGCCAATCTATTCCAACGTCAATGGGCCTGTTTGGATTAGCGGTAGGAACGGTGGCTTAAAAGCTATCTGAATTTTATAAAAGCTCGGTAGGAAAAAAGTCATATTATAAATGTGATTTGTGTTTGGATTGCCCATTTGGCTTTTTATAGAAGTGGCTTTTTTCAAAATGAAGAGTGTTTGGATTATTATTTGAAAAGTGAGTTGAGATGAGAAATGACTAAAAAAAGCATAAGTTTTATTAGATACTAAATATATTAATATTAGTTGTATATATTGTAATAAATAAAGATAAAATTTTATATTTATATTTAAAATTGAAAAAAGGAATAATAAATGTATTTATTAATTAAAAATATATTTAAATTTAAATTTACATATATTAATTTTTTTTTTTTGAAAGAGCTAGAATAAATATAAAAATTGTTTAAAAGGGGGAAAAAAAAGAAGAAGGAAAGAATGGGTGTTTTTGCTTAGAACTGGGAGGAACATTAAGAAATGTATTGATTATTGGTGGTGGGCCCACGTCCAACAGCCTTCACGTGAAAAGGCTGACAACTCCAAAAACTCCAGCTAACGTAACGCCAAAAGAACGCTGAGATTCGGTAAGTTAGGCTTAATGGACGTTTTTGGGCGTTTTTGAGAAAAACCCATTAAGCTTAATGACAACCCAAACTACCTGTGTTGGGCTTTTTTCTCACAGCTCTTCCTATTGGACCAAAACACTGCTAATGGACCAAAACGCTGCAAACCAAACCGGCACAATACTATCCGTCACGTTAGGATGGAGTTTCAAGTTTAAACAAGAAAATAAAGCATATATAAAGATCCAAACATCACTGCTTGACATTAGCATCACTGGTGGACATTACATGAAAATAAAACAAGAACTTCACATAGGAAGTTGAGGACTACATATCAATAAACTGCTACTAATGCATGAACCTCTTTATTGGCCGGAAAGCGTTGGCCTTATTTAGCTATTTAGTAACCATAGTTTGTTGTTGGACGAGGTTGCAATAATCTTTAGTAACTGTTGTTTTTGTTGTTGTTGGAGATTGGAGTCTCTTGTTTCTCTTCCATAAGCTTGCTCACTTCATTGATTAACTTGTCAATTTCTTCACTTGCAGAAGAACGCTGATCATCATTCATCCTCTCCGGTGGAATCGCCAAAAGTTGCTTCAGCTTCTCTGTTTCATCCCTCTGATTAAGATGCAGATTAGCAAGTATCACTAGCTGTGCCTCCGAAAGTTCATTTAGGACAGAAAATTGGCTGCTGCGAGCTCCATTTGAAGACTCACCGAAGTTCTGGCAATTAGGATCTGAACAACCATTAATGTATTGTTCAGCATATGGGGAAGCTAATGAGACCATGATGATGGCCATCTTGGCTGCACAAGATTCACAAAGCTTGCTCAAGGCCATTGTTGTACCTGTAGTTGATAATGATATGGAAATTGAATTAGTTTGAGAGATTTGGGAAAAAAAGGTCTCAATTTATAGTGAGTAAGATGTGCCCACTAACCGACCAGTCTTGTCATTTGATTGGCGCTCTCGGTTATTATTATAATATTCTTCAATATTGTAAAGAGCCAATAGACAGTGATCATCTTTATAAAATCTCAAGAAAAAGTAAGTAAATCCCGTGTTTTACGCTTCTAAATATGGTTACTTGTAATTTTAAAAACATATATATTAGTTTTATGGAATCTGTTTTTAAGATATATCCATAAATGTAATTAAGTTAAATCAATAGCCATAAGTTGATAAATGTGATCACGACTGATTGGTTGTTGCATTTATTTTTATATTTCTCTTTGAGTTGATTGGACTTGATTTATTTTCATGAAGAATTGCCACCTTTACTTCCTTAAACACTAAATTGAGAAAAATGTATATGGGTAAATTTAGAGAGTGTTTGTATTAGCTTTTGCAAGGTTCTGAAACCCGGACCGGTCACTGAACCGGTCGGGGTACTGGGTTAAGGGTTAGTGGGTCAAACCGGAGTCAACCCGGGCCTAGACCGGTGAGGTATAAAAAATTGGAAAATAATTAATTTCTTATCACACCAACCTAAATTTGACATACTATATATTATTTCAATACTTTAGATCAGTGGCAAAATAATCATATATTCCAATACTTGTGACATATTCAGATATTCTTTTACAACCTACATTTAACATCCACTAAGCAGAGCCAACTGAAAACAGAAAAACCACAATAGCTTCAGGAAAACCAAAAAAAAACAAATCCAAATCAAACCCATATGACATCCAAAAGTGAAAAAAGGGAAAAAAAAATTGAGGGAGAAATAAAAAAAGGTCTGACCCGGTGACCCGCCCGGGTTAACCGGTTTTACCCTAAACCGGACCGGTTGGCCGGTTTCCAGTCTGAACCGGCCGGTCCGGTCCGGTTTCACAAACCATGAGCTTTTGGAGAAAAGTGATAAAAGTGATTTTAGAAAATAGATTTTGTGAAAAAAGTGATTCGGATAAAATGATAGTATTTGAATATTGTTACTAGAATTACTTTTTTCATGTTCAAATTACCAAAAAATACATTAGCTTTTGTAATAATGGCATAATAAAGATAATATTTTTAACATTAAATTTCATAATAAATACTAAAAAGTAAACAAATTTGTCTACAAAATTAAAATTATAACATTAGTTAATTATGTAACAAGATAAAAATAGCTCAAAAATATATGTATTAATAAATTATATAGACTAAAATCATTTATAAACAGTAATTATCCAAACTAATACTATATTTAGATTGAGATAAGTAATAAATTTTGGGCTAAATTATACGTTTGATCCTTCATGTTTGCCTATAATATTATTTTAGTCCCTTAAGTTTATAAAGTACATGTTTGGTCCTTTAATGTTAACATCGTTAGTTTGATTTAACGAAAAATACTGACTAAAAAATTTTAAGCAATAACTGTACAATTAAATGTTAATCAAGCATGCTTATATGTTAGTATTTTAATAAATTAATATTTTAAATCCTATTAATTGAAAAAACATTTAATCTTTTTCAACAAAAAAAATGTATATTTAATCTTCACAAACTGTGAAAAACTGTAAAACAATCTATGAAGATTAAATATTTTTCAATTAATAGGATTTAAAATATTAGTTTATTAAAATACTAACATATAATTATGCTTGGTCAGCATTTAATTGTACAGTCATCGCTTAAAATTGTTGAGTTAGTATTTTCCGTTAAGTTAGATTAACGGTGTTAATATAAAGGGACCGAACGTGCACTTTACAAACTTAAGTGACTAAAATAATAACAAACGCAAATATAAAGGACCAAATGTATACTTTAACCTAAATTTTGACATAGTTTTATTCCTAATACAAATATGGATACTTGCAATTGTAAAAACATATGTATTAGTTTATAGAATCTGCTTCTAAAATATATCCATAAATGTAATTAAGTTACACCAATAGCTATAAGTTGATAAATGTGATCACACCTGATTGGTTGTTGCATTTATTTTTATTATTTTTTTGAATCCTTGGATAGTTGGACTTGATTTATTTTATCACCCTAAACACTAAACTAAAAAAAGTGTATATTGGTAAATCTTAGACATTTGTAACACAATGCTATTATCAAGCTGCACCTATGACCTTACATGAAAGAATGAAGAGAAAGAGATTGGATCTATCACATCTAGTTAACTAAGTGTGAGTGGAAAATGTTGGATTATAGCTAATCCACAAACCTAATATAAGTGGGCTCCATTGAGAATAAGGAGAATTAATATGGGTTAACTAAGTGTGTGTATATATCCTTAAATACATATATGGAACTAATTAAAGGTGTTTATTTTGGATTGAGGAAAATGAAGTACTTACAAATCATCTACTAATAAAATTATGAGTAAATATCTTTTCTTATCCCTGACAAAAAACGCGATCCCTATTTTAGTGCCTTACAAAAAAATATATGTTATTTTTAGTCCATAAAAAGAACGAATAATTGTCGATTTATTTGTAAAGGACCAAAATGAGGTTTGTGTTTTTTGTCAGGGATCAGACATGATATTTACTCTAAAATTATTATATCGGTAGGACTTAAACACATAACCATGTGATTATAATCCAACTTTTTTACCAACTTGAACAACCTTTTATTAGTGACTGTTTTATCTTTGCTAAAGCACCCATATATAAGCCCAATACTGGCAGGTTTTTATTGCAAATTCAATTCCGAAAAAGATAGAGTCATATCATAATTGATAATTTTTTCTATATAAAAAAATTAAATTTATTTAAATAAAGTTTGGCAAGTCTAATAATTTTTTTTATAATTCTATAATATGTAGATTTATGATAAAATAAGTTTTTTGTTTTTATAATTTCTATAAATTTTAAATTATAAAATACAAAATAAGAATAAAAATATATACATATATCATTCACTCCAACATATGAAAAATGAAGTATATATATTGATGATTTGTGAAGTGCACTTTTAGGGTCTATTTGGTATTATGAGTGTACAATTTTAGGTTCTAAGTTGAGGTAGATAGAAGAGGAAAGATCAGGGTTATTAAACCCGGACTGGACCGGCCGATTCGGATCGGAAACCACAGAACCGGCCATGAAACCGATCCGGTCTGCCATAGAAACCGGAGTCAGACTTTTTTTTTTTTTAAAAAAAAAATGTATGCCAGAGAGAATTGACGGTGGTTTCAATGATTATAGAGAGAGAGAGAGATGGCGAGGGAGAGAATGGACCTGCTCGACAATACCTTATGCGATGAAGATGATAAACAGATCTGGTTCGCATTCTCTCCCTCCCTCTCTGGTTCAAATGCGCTTCAAGGAAGAGGATGACTCTACAGTGAAGCCGCACCTCCTCCTTCTTCTTTTTTTCGGTGGTTCCTGCGCCTCCTCCTTATTTTTTTCCGTTGCTCTTGCTCCTCCTCTTTTTTTTCTCCATTGCTCTTGCGCGGCTGTGCTTCTAATGCATTAATAAATGAGAAGACGTGCTCTTTTTTTTGGCTCAGAAGAAGACGTATCCAATGAAAAGCAGATGTTTAGACTTGCACGCCTCCTTTAATGTCTCAAAAGGCGTGCTTTTTGTCTTTTCTTTTTTGAGAATTTATGGGACTTAATTTATATAATAGAATAAATCATAGATATTTAGGTACCGGTTTGACTTCGGTCTGACCCACTGACCCTTAACCCAGCACTCCAACCGGTTCAGTGACCGGTCCGATTTTAATAACCTTGGGAAAGATACAAGAGTAAAACAAAGTCACTATCCTAAAATATCTTTTTTAGTACTAGCTAGTACCTTGAAATATTTTTTCCAATATCTTAAAATAGTTTTTCAAGATCATGAAGTATATTTCAGTAGCAGTCAGTATCCTAAAGGATCTTTTTAATATCAGTCAGTACCCTAAACTATTTTTTCAAGATCCTAAAAAAATATTTCAAGGTACTGACTCCTACTAAAAAGATACTTCAGGATACTGACTAGTACTGAAAAAAAAAATAGTTAGTACCCTGGAGTATCTTTTTAATACCATTCGATACTTAGAAATATTTTGTTAAGTTCTTGAAAAAATACTTCAGGGTACTGATTGGTACTAAAAAGATACTTCAGGGTACTAAAAATTCTTCATGATTTTAAAAAATTATTTCAGTGTAATGGCCGGTACTAAAAAAATACTTCAAGATACTGGAAAAAGATCTTGATTTTTTTTTTAAAAAAAAATCTTATAAGAAAAAAGAAATATGGACGGCTCAGATTTTCAGAGGAGATTTGAACAATCCAGATCTCCACAGGTGCTCTGCTCATCCTTTGGACATGTTTTAAGTCCTTATATAGCGGGAACGTATATGGGAGACGCAGTAAAGGGAGAGTTTTGGTGTCCTAAATTTTTTAAGACGCTATATTGCTTTTTTTCTTTTAAAAACCAAACCTCAGGTTCGGGAGGTTGGCAACCGGCGACCAAGAAGAACCAACGACTAGATAAGAAGAAGACAGATTACCAAAAGCTACAATTGACAATCAACATACTCCCAAATTAGATCTACACAAAATCAGAAACTTCAATCAATAATATTAGTTCTCGACGGCTTGAAACTTCAAAATGAAAAAAAGGAAAATCAAACTAAAAACTATCAATAATATCAAATCTACACAAAATCAAAAACTTCAAGAAGTGCTCGGCGGCTTGAAAAAAAAAAGAAGCTTCAATCAGATCTCGATAGAAGGTGTTGTCCTCAGATCTGCTCTGGCTTCGAGTTGTTGTCCGACAACACCAAAAATGGAGGCTACAGGCGGTGCTTGATGGAAGGCGTTGTCGCTACTCGTAGATTTGAGGACCAAGAGGCACAGATCTAGAGCTACGCCATGGGAACGGTAGAGAGGGATGATCGACGATGAACGGATGGTCGACGGAGAAGGGACAACTAGCGGTGCTCGATGGAAGGCGTTGTCGGTGCTCGCAGATCTGAGAGCTACGCCATGGGAGCGGCAAGAGGGATGATCAACAGTGAAGGGATGGTCGATGAAGAAGGGACAGTGGTGCTCGATGGAAGGCGTTGTCGATGCTCGCAGATCTGAGGACCAAGAGGCATAGATATGAGAGCTACGCTGTAATACCCGGATTTTAGCAAATCTGGAATTCTTGAGATAAGAGAAATTAATGAATATTTTGATGAAGCAAATTCATGAGTTTAAAACTATTTTAGAAAATTGTTATAATTTTCGAAAAATTGTCGAAAAAGTTACGGAAAAATCGATGAATAGAATGACTAAAAATGCAATAATGGTGATAAAAACAGGTCTAAAAACATTATGATAAATACGAAAGATCATGAAAGATTGTGAGAAAATATGGGAGTATTATCTTTAATTATAAGAATTTAATAAATTGTTTAAGAGGAAATAACATGAAGAAATGTTTAAAAAGCATTCCAGAACCACAAAGTAACCTTATGGTGTAAACATTTTTAATATTTTACATAGGATGTAAAATGACAATGTCAGTATAAAGTTTGTAAGATAATAATATGCTGTAAATTATAAAATTATCAACCATTGGTAAGAGAATGATTAGATAATTACTAGCTAATTGATTCAGTAAAACAAGAGAAATATAGAAAGTTAAATTTATGATAAAATCTTTAATTAAGAGATTAAGGCTAGTAATTAGCATAAAATATACGTACTAATTATGATAAAAATATTAAGAAAAATTGGTAAAGATAAATGTATGAAGAAATCTAATCCTAAAAAGATCACTAAACGAAGAATTTAGGCACGATTAAGCCTTAACGAAGCGGGGGTAAAACGGAATTTTTGGTAAAAAATATTATATTTTTAAAAAATGGAAAAAATTATGAAAAAAATAATTAAAACTGAATTTTAAAATGAGGGGGCCGAAATTCTTGGTATTTTTAATTAAAATGAATTGTTTAAATAATTAAAATGATAATTAGAATAAAATAATGATATAATGCGGTGAGTCGAACTTATAGGCAGACCGAGGGGAAAAGTTAGAAATAAATTCTACAGGTAAATCAGAGGTAAAAGTCTTTTCAGACTGATCAAATTAAGAACAAGTAAATTTTTACACGAAGAAAGAATTTACCAGACGTGATTTCCGCAACCGAAAACCCTAATTCCTAATAAGACGGAAAGCTGATCAGATATAGTAGAGCCAGATAGGCAAAGTGAGAACCTATAGAAACAATTTCGTGTTTTCAAACACGGGATTAAGTTAGGCAACAACTGGACGTTTTACGATTCAAATGAATTATTGTCCGTGAAGTTGGTTCTATCGGAAGCGATTTCCGTGAATCGGACGCGTTTGTCCGTATATCTTCCGACGCATCGGAGAATACCTGGATATGATCAAGAAGAGTATCAAAATAGATAATATGAAAGAGGATGAAAAGATCTTCAAAGTTACATGCCCGGATTTTTGAGTTTTTGCAAAATCGCGCGAAACGGATACCAATCGGGTAGCTTTATCGGGCCGGAGGCCATAAAGCAAGAACCATCATTGGATGACAACTCATTCTTTGACTTTTGGGACCCCTTGATGTCGGCCTTGACCATGGATGGCCAAGATTGTTTCGTCCTCAAAAATGCGATCCAACGGCCGGAATCCGATCTGAAGACTTTTGTGTTAATTCCCACCTTGTCCCTATTTTTCTTCTATAAATAGCAAGCACCTCTCCTCTCATTCTTCACACCAAAATTTGAAACCTAGAGAGAGGTTCTAGAGAGAGAAGCTCTGCAAAAATTCTGCCTAGCTCTGAGTAAGTTCTTATGTCCTTAGCTTTTAGTTTCCGTAGTTCTTTCGGTAGTTATAGTATAACTGTTGTTTTGATCTAGGAAGTTTTAGAATATATTCCTATACTTGTTTTTAAGCCTCATTGCATTGAAATATGCCTGACGAGGTAAAAACCTAGTGGGGATAATTTTGAAATGGAATAAGGTCAAAGTAACGAAGTTACGCGAAATTCCGCCAAATAGGGGTAGTAGGGGCAAAATGGTCTTTTTCACCTAAAATGCCCGTTATGCTACCAAATATTCATAAGTGTGTTATTATTCTGATTAGAATACTTCGACGTCGAACCGCTTGTCGAAATTCCATCGTTCCGTTTGCCTCTCGTTGAGCCGTTGTTTGTTTATTTTACGTACGGCCTTCAAAAAGTACCGTTTTTAGCCTAAGAGCTGGATATCTGCAACTAAGGTACGGACGCGTCTTTGTAACCCTAACTCTATGCTGCTTATATACTTTTGCGTTATAGATACGTTCATAGGCGAGTTACGTGAGAATCGTCGGAGATACTTACGCCTTTACCCACGGATTATAGTATTGGTAATGCCGTTTGAGTTATTCCTAGCACGAGGACACGTTAGTGGCGTGGCACTGGATATGTGCGAACTAGTCGAGAGAGACTTTACATACTTTGCTTTGTGCTTATGTTCTGTCCATGTTATTGATCATACATCTGTTGTTTGCTTTTGTGATGATATGCTGTATTGAAATGAATATCTGTTGTACGTATACTGTTTCATTTGAGCATAAGGTTAACCGTTACCTAAGATCCATATGTGGAATGGATCTCAGCTGTAGCATCAGGGTCTGGAGGACCGATGTTTGGAGATCAAGGCTAGCAGCTGGAGTAGGCCAAGACGTGTCTACATTATCTATCGTTTTCTTTAGTTTCTTTAACTTTTGAGAATTCTGGATGACTGTAATCCGAATACATTTACACTATGGTCTATATTTTGAATGTAATGTAAATTACTTACTCGCTCCAATGCTCTACTCTGATTACTCTGCTTGAAATATTTGGAAACGTTTTTAAAAAAAAAAAATCCGCCATTTTCAAATGGGATGTTACATACGCTATAGGAGCTGCGGAGAGGGATGGTCGACGGAGAAGGGAGGATGGCAGAGAGAAGAAGGCGAGTTCGAAAGTGATTGATGAGAGCGTCTGATAAAGAAGAAAAATGAGCTATGACAGGCGGTGAGAGAAATGAAATGAGAAGAGCAGGTGTAAGTCAAACAGAGCTGATAGCGACACATAGGCGTTCTAACTTATATTTAGCTAAAAGTATTGACTTTGGCGTCCTAAAGTAAATTTAGGATGCCAAAAATAATGCTTTTAGCGCCAGGGTCCACTTTTGGCGTCCTAAGTTAAAATTATGACCCCAAAAGTCCTTTGTTTAGCCGTCTCATTTTTTAATTAGGACGTAAAAATTAACTTTTGGCGTCCTTTTTAAAAAATAGGACGTCAAAATCATCCACATAGTTACAAAAATGCCACCTTCTTTATTTTTTACTTTCATTTTTTAAAATTAGATGTTTTTTAGAGAAGTAAAAGCCATTTTTTGTAGTAGAGCCCTTCTGTCTAGAGACCCATCACATTGCTCAGAGCCATGATTGTCGGCGCCGATCTTGACACCATGACGTCGGTCAATAGTTCTTGATCTGAGTTCTGGATCTTAGATTCGTTTTTTTATTTGGTTAAGATAGGAATATATCGATCTCGACACGCTCGTTTTTTGTTTTTCGAGAGATTCTCACTGACAATTTGACTGACGATAATGGCAGAGTTGCCCGAATGAATGGGAAAGTGAAGTCGAGCTTGGTGGAATCTTCGTAAATGGGGGAAAGAAGCATTGAAAAGAGCATACAGAAACCAGGAAAGACAAAGTGAACAAGGTTTAGCCTCAGGATTGATCTTCGTAGTAGGCACGAATTTTTCGCTTCTAGGTCGTTCATCCATGGCTTCACCAAAAGGGGACCGATTCACCCCTTTTAGATTCTTAAATTTCGTTTTTTCCCATTGGCTTGTTGTTTGTTGGAAATTCTAGTCTGCCATGTTTCTATGTTGTTCCTTCCAGATGATCTTCATATTCTCACTCCTATTTGACATGGATGAACATTTAGCTGGAGAAGAACGTCTGTAGATTCCTCCTTCCATTTCCTTTTCATTGAATGTTTTTACTGTTGGATTAAGTTTTAATGGTAGGATTTAATGTTATATAAAAATATTAATACTACCTCCGGTCCTAATTATAAGACCTAGTTGACTTTTTTTGGAGAGATTAAGGAAGCTAAATAAGTTACTTAATCATTTCAAATGTTTTGTATCCTTAAATTATATATTAGTTTATTAGTCAAACTAATTAGTTTGAAGAAAAAAAAATAAAAATGCTCTAAGGTAATTTAATTAGCTTCCTTAATCTCTTCAAAAAAGTCAACTAAGTCTTATAATTAGGACCGGAGGGAGTATAACATTAAATCGCAACCTAAAACTTGATCCAACAGTGAAGACATTCAATAGAGAAAGGAATCATTGAAGATTTTCTTTTCCTACATTTAACGTTTTTAGTATAAAGCTTTATCCAACTTAGCATCCAAATCAATGCAAGTGACTAAAAAAGAGGAGTTAACACTCAAAATTAATACCAATATCTATTGGATGCAAGTGGTAAGGGACTTACTCTTCTTTAACCAAATTCTCGGTTCAAAACATGAGAATGAAGAAAATGGTGTTTGGAGCTTTTCTCCCACGACCGTGGGTCGGACTCGAGGCGAATCCGGATTAATGGGTGGAACAACTTTGCTATATTTTGAAACATCGAGAGCAATATGGAGACCAGAAAAACTTTCAAAGCTACATTGTTTCTTCGTGGATACTTTCAGGACGGATTTACACCTTAATTAACCCGAGATAGTTAGCATTACAAAGGGGGGTTTTTTTTTTTTTTTTTTGGTTGCATATATACGAATTTAAGGTCAAGACCGTGTTTCTACATTAATGTTAATTAACAACATCGGATAGATTTCAACTAAATTTTTTGATGGTTGATGCAAATGAGAGTACTCTTAGTAGCTGTAAATTATTAAAAATATAAACAAAGTATTGTGATTTTTATAATTTTGTAATTACTTTCAACTTTCTTTTACGCTCATTATTCAGCATAGAGCCAGTAATACTGGTTTGAGCTCGCGGACCAACCTACTAACCTGTAAAAACTTGGAGGGGTTGCGTTGTGAAAAGAAGGACTTGTTTTGATGCGAGGTTTTTTAGCCTCAACCCACATAGTCCAAATCTGTGACAGTCTTTTCAGCGTATATTCCCTATGAGGATTTTGGTTTTTTTTTTTTTTTTTTCTTTTTCTAAACATGCTTTAGTAATTTATTTCATTGTTTAATTAGCTTTTCTTTTTTCCCCTTCCATAAAGAAAAAATGTATGAATGTATATCTCTGTGGCCTCGCGTGTGCGAGCGTGTGTGAACAGCAACCTACCAACCGGCCTGTTCCAATATCAGTACTACTCGTCACGCTTGAATGGAGTTTGGGGTTTAAACATGAAATATATAAAGATCTAAACATCACTGCTTGACATGAGCTGCAACGGTACTAAAGCATGAAATTGAGGACTACATATCAATAAACTGCTACTAAAGCATGAACCTCTTTATTGGCCGGAAAGCATTGGCCTTATTTAGCTATTTAGTAACCTAGTTTGTTGTTGGACGAGGTTGCAATATTAATCTTTAGTCACTGTGGTTTTTGTTGTTGTTGTTGGAGATTGGAGTCTCTTGTTTCTCTTCCATAAGCTTGCTCACTTCATTGATTAACTTGTCAATTTCCTCACTTGCAGAAGAACGCTGATCATCTGTCATCCTCTCAGGTGGAATCGCCAAAAGTTGCTTCAGCTTCTCTGTTTCATCCCTCTGATTAAGATGCAGATGAGCAAGTAGCAAAAGCTGTGTCTCTGAAAGTTCATTTAGGACAGAAAATTGGCTGCTGCGGGCTCCATTTGAAGATTCACAGAAGTTCTGGCGACTAGGATCTGAACAACCATTAATGTATTGTTCAGCATATGGGGAAGCTAATGAGACCATGATGATGGCCATCTTGGCTGCACAAGATTTACAAAGCTTGCTCAAGGCCATTGTTGTACCTGTAGTTGATGATGATATGGAAATTGAATTAGTTTGAGAGATTTGGGAAAGAAAGGTCTCAATTTATACTGAGTAAGATGTGCCCACCAACCCATCAGCCTTGTCATTTGATTGGTGCTCGCAGTTATTATTATATTTTTCTTTAATATTAAAGAGCCAATAGATGGTGATCCTCTTTATAGAATCTCAAGAAAAAGTAAGTAAATCCCACGTTTTACGCTATTAAATATGGTTACTTGTAATTTTTAAAACATATATGTATATTAGTTTATGGAATCTGTTTTTAAGATATATCCATAAATGTAATTAAGTTAAACCAATAGCCATAAGTTGAAAAATGTGATCACCGGTTGATTGGTTGTTACATTTATTTTTATATTTCTCTTTGAGCTGATTGGACTTGATTTATTTTCTTGACGAATTGCTAGAGCCAGGAATTAGGGCCAGCCCTTTAGGCCTAAAAGGACCATCCCTTTTAAGCTCGGGGTAAGAAAAATATGTTTTTCAATGCCCAAAAGCTTGAGAGCATGCGGGCTAAGGTCGGAAGATAATTTTATGAATTAAAATTATTTTTTCCTGGGTTTTTTTCAAAGAAATATAATTAGTAAAATATGACAATTAAAATTTTAATTTATTAAATAAATGTTGTCAGCTTTAATGTCTACACAACACGTTTATGCAATAAACAAACACAGTCACTAATTTATAATCAAAAGTAAACTATTATCTACAAGTAATTCACACACAACATAACAAACTTACCACTAAGCAACATAAGTACAATGACTATCATTTTAATCTTCTTCACAACTATCATCAATTTCAAAGACATTTGATTGTGTTTCACTTCAAGTAGTAGGCTGCTTCATGGATAAAAATATCAAGAATATCTTCTCTCACATCATGAATACATCCATAATCTTTATCTGCAACAAATAATAAACCAAATCATAAAATTAAAATATAGTTATTATATATTTGTAATTAAATGGATATATAAATAACTCTATAACAAATACAAAATACATATAAATTAGTAAATTAAATGGTCAAGTCAAGTTAACGAAACCAAAAAATATATATTTAAAGGGCCTAACGGGTTGGCCCTTTTAGGCCCTCGGCCCTGCAGGGCTAGCTTCATTTAGAAGCTCCAATTTACCAATTCGGTTAAAGGGCTAGGGTTTAAACGGGCCGGCCCGACGGGCTAGGCCTGATATCCCAGCTGTACGAATTTCCACCTTTACTGCCGTAAACAATAAAATGAGAAAAATGTATATCGGTAAATCTAAGACATCTAAGGCACAATGCTAATATCAAATTGCATTGTAGGGTCATCTTGTTTAAATCTTGTAAATGGGACTTCTAGTACAAATACCCTAATGGAGACGGCATGCATAACATATAGAGCTAGGAATTAGGGCCGGCTCGTCTCTACAATGCCATCACTTAGAGGGTCAAGGCGTAAAAGGACCGGCTCGGAGTAAGAAAAACTTCTATTTATCAAGGCTCGATCCGAGAGCATGCAGACTAAGGCCAGCCTTATTGAGTCTGAAGCTATTTTTCTAAATTTTAACTATTTTTCCTGTGTTTTTTTCAAAGAAATATAATTAGTATATTACAACAATTAAAGTTCTAATTTAACAAATAAATGTTGTCAACATTAAGGTCTAAACAACGCGCATTATGCAACAAGCAAACATAGTTACTAATGTATAATCAAAAGTAAACTATTGTCTATCAATAACTCACAAAAGCATAAGAAGCTTACCATTAAACAACATGAGTATAATGACTATCATTTTCATCTTCTTTGCCACTTCCATCAATATCAGACTCGATCAATGGGGCAAGTGGGCAACTGTCAACTAAGCAAGTTAAAAAAAAAAACAATGGGCCTAACGGGCCAGCCCTTTCAAGCCCGATTTTATTTAGAGGATCCATTTTTTAAGCCTGACACTTGAAAGGCCAGGGCTTAAATGAGCTAGCCCGATTTCCCGACTCTACATATACAATCCCAACAAAATACCTAACATAAAAGAAGGAAGAGAAAGAGATTGAACCATAAAATCTAATTCACCAAATATGTGTATGAAATGTTGGATTATATCTAATCATCAAGCTCAATACAAGTGGGCTCTATTGAGAATAAGGAGTATGGGTTATTAGAGGTAGTTTTTCTTACAACATGAAAAAAAAAAAGAGGCGGCTTATTTTGTTGAGTTAATATGCTTAAATAACCTTCAACTTTTGTCAAAAGTGTAATAGTAACCATAAAATATTTTTTGAATTATAAGGAACCTTAAACTTTCAAAATTGGGGTAAAACCGTTAAACCCAAGTAACTTCCATATATTATCATGGGAAAAATTAATATTTTGGCCCTTAAAGTTTTGACTAATTTATAACTCAATCCTTGAACTTTTACTTTCTTGTAACTCCATCCCTAATGTTTCTGAGTGATTGTCAGCGACAATTTTTTTTTAAAATATTATTAAAAATTGCTTAGGTGGATTTTACATAAATATTTACACGTATACTTTTAATCCTTTAAGTTCTATCTAAGGTATACTTTTAGTCCCTTAACTTTATAAAATATATTTTTAGTCTTATATTTCTAACACCGTTAATGTTACTAATGAAAAATGTTGACAAAACAAACTCAAGTGTGTTATGAATATATTAAATTATATGGATGTCCATTGACTCTTAACTTTCCACGTTCTGTTACAATTCATGAATATCAATTGGATATATTATATTATATAATATCATGTAGTGGACATTAATATCACATGTCCTAACTGCTAATGCTCTTATCAGAATTAATGTCCCTAGGGGACAAACTATTATAAATGAATTTAAAGCACGCATAAAGTGTGGTAACCCATCGGTTCCAAAGATAAAAAAACCTCGTAAAAGAAAAGGAGCTAAGAATATATAGATGGTCAAGTCAAAAATAATCAAGAAAAATTAGTAGCTCTAGAAGAGCTATCTCCTGAAGAGTTATTATTCGTAGTAGAGATATCTCTAGAAGAAAATGTTGTAGTTCTAGAAGAGACCCAAGTACCTAAAATATGTAAAAAATTATGATATCTCAATAAATTATGTTACAAATAGAATCTAATGGGATTGAAAGGAATTAGAAGTCAACGTTGACGACATCTTTACTTATAATATAGCATATGATGTAATGAATGATAATGAGGATCATGAGTCACAATCTATTATTTAGTGCCAGAAACACATGTCCTTGAAGGATTTAAGGTGCCAGAAGCACATGTCCCGAAGGACTTAATGTACTAGAAGCACGAGTCCTTGAAGGACTCAAGATATCAGAATCATCTAATTCAAGTTCTCGGGAACAATACTCAATTAAGTTAAAAAAAATCTCTGTATGACTTGAAGCAATCAGGGCACATGTGATATAATTACCTCAACGAATATTATTTGCAAAAAGGATAAAAAAAATGATTCAATATGCTCATGCATTTTTATGAAAATATCTAGAATTGAATTTGTTATAATTGATGTTCATGTTAATGATATCAACATCACTAGAACTCATGAAGAGCTTCAAAAGGCATTTAATTGTTTGAAGAACTACTTAGTCCATAAGTACTATATTTTAGTGATATTGGAGCACTGATGTATTTTGCTCATTAGCATAATATAGTTCTTCACCAACACGAAGACATTAGAAGTAATGTTGTCAGGAGGGCGAGTAATATTGATGTTGTCAAAAGGGGGAGTCAATACATGTTGTACTCTTTTTCTCTTATCTAGGTTTTGTCCCATTAGGTTTTCCTTGAAAGGTTTTTAATGAGGTAGCACTGGACTGTATATCAATAAATAATGTACTCTTTTGTTTGGTTAGATTTTTATCCCATTGGGTTTTTCCTAGTTAAAGTTTTTAATGAGGCACATTCATAATGGACATCCAAGGGGGAGTGTTATGAATATATTAAATTATGTTGATGTCCATTGATTCTTAATTTTCCACATTCTGTTACAATTCATGAATATCAATTGAGTATATCATATTTGGGCAAAAAAAAGTATATTATATTATATAATATTATGTAGTTGACATAAATATCACCCATTATAGGCATTAAGATTACTCACTACGTTTATGGTGGGAGCGGGTAGGTCACCCACTACGTTTATGGTGGGGAATGCGTAGAAGCTACATAAAACTTCCCTACTCTCTAACCATTATAAATACTTCCCTCTTCTCACACAAATGTACACCGAACAGATCAATAAGAATGACTACTCCTCTTTTCTCTTTGTGTACTCCTCCTTTCTCTTCTTTCTTCATATTTTATAACAAAGTGATGATTGTACAACTGACAAGACATATTTAAGTTTTAAGTTTTTTAATATAATTTATTTCTATTATTAAACTAAAATAAACGACAAATCGCAACAAATGAAATTAAGGTTTAGATATTTAAATTATTAAATTAATTTTTTTAATACCATCAAGCTTTTGATATTGACTGTTTCATTAGGTTTTTAGATATTTTTTAATTTACATATATTTAAAATTTAAAATTAATAGTATTTAACTACACGGTCATCACTTAAATTTACACAGTCATCATTTGAGTTTGATGCATCGGCGTTTTTGATTAGCAATATTAACGACATTAGAATTATAGGACCAAAAGAATGCTTTATAAAGTTAAAAGACTAAAAATATACTTTATGTAAACTTAAAGAACTAAAAGTATACTTTAGTTTTTATACAATTATTTTTACTTTCTTTTAGCGTGTAATTGTGTGTGCTATTTCAGTCAAATTTATTTCGTTATTTCATTATTTATAAGTTTGAAAGTTAGGATCATACTTGTTGGTTGATGTGATAAAAGGCCCCACATCCTAAAAACGAGAAAACAATTTCGAATCCCTAAAAATACACTTGGAGGGAGAGACAAAAACCCTTTGCATTCTAAACCTAAAAATTTAAAATGCACAATTATTCAAACGGACAGCTAAATGCTAAATTAAAGCCTATTGCAAATTGAGGGATAAAACAATACTACAGTCTACTTCAAGCTGTATGAGTAAGATTAGGTTGGTTCTCCCGGTTATCATTATATTTTACTTTAGATAGTGATCATCTTTACATAATTATTACACCTGTCAACTTTAAATATTGGTTTATCATGAAAAGACTAGTCCTTTCCAATAAAACCAACCCCTGAATGGCACAGGTGTTTCTATATGACTGTAGTTATCTATCACTTTTAGCGTGCATAGTTATGATTTTTCCCCGCCAAAAGTTAGATCAAATTATAAGAGATAACCGAATTGATCAACTTCCAAATAGCATTCATATATAAAACCGACAGAGACATGATTGCTTGACACAAGCTTGTTCGGCCGACATTACATGAAAATAAAACATAAAATTTGAACTTCAAACAGGGGAATATAAGGACAATTAAGAAACTGATTCAAAAGCATTAACTTCTTTCTTGGCCTGCAAGCGTCAATAGCCATACTTAACTATTTAGTAACCATTATATATTGAGATTGATGCTGCTGGAGCTTGAACTCTCTGCATTCTTTCCCCAAAACTTATCCATTTTCTCCATCAACTTACCAATCTCCTGCTTCGCATACCAACGCTGCTCCATAGTCATCTTGGGAACTGGAATTTCCAAAATATTCTTTAACTTCTCCATTTCTTTAGTCCCATGAAGGTGCACACGAGCAAGTATGACAAGCTGATTCTCATCAAGTTCATCAAGAGTACAATGGCTGCGACCTTCTTTTGAAGAATCGCAGTTAAGGCATTTCGGATCGTCACAATGAATGTCGTCCTCAGAATAGCGGGAAGATGGTGTTGGACTTTCTGGATCAACTGGGCATTGGTAAACATGAATTTGAGAGAAAATAACCTCTATTACTCACAAGAATAGATTACAAAACTCATATAAAAAAACTCTCAAACAAGGATCACTCTCTAGGATCACTCTTGTTCTCACTCTTCTTGGTGATGAACACTGATTTTCAGATGCTTTACAAATGAGGTATCCACCTCTATTTATAGTATGAGTTTTGGGGTAGGTGAGGTGTGAACAAGGGTGGTTGGTGGAGGTCCGCTTCAACAATGGTGGCTGGTTGGTGGAGGCTGCTTCAACAATGGTGGCTGGAATATTCAAAAACCTTCGGAGGGTGGGCGGAAGTTTTCAATTCTCCCTCCACCATATCGAAGAAAAACATTCCGGCTATGTTTACGCATAACTCTAGCTTCTCTCGAGTCACCACCTTCGTCATCATGTCTGCGGGATTCTCCTTCGTATGGATCTTTACTAGTCTCAACAGTTGTCGATCCATTACCTCGCGTATCCAATGATAGCGAATATCAATATGTTTTGTACGGGAATGGTACATAGAGTTCTTGCTCAAATCTAGAGCACTCGACTCCTGTCACAATGTACCTTATACTCCTTTTGCTTGATTCCAAACTCTTGGAGATAACGCTTTAGCCACAACATCTCTTTTCCAGCTTCAGCGGCAGCAATGTATTCAGCTTCTGTTGTGGACAAAGCAACGCACTTCTGTAGTCGTGACTGCCATGAAACAGACTCCCCGCAAAAGTATAAATGAATCCACGAGTAGATTTTCTACTATCAAGATCTCCGGCCATATCTGCATCTCGTATAGCCTTCCAAGATTGGATCAGCTCCCCGTAACAAAGACATAATTTCAATGTACCCTTAAGGTATCTCGAGAATCCACTTTACGCCTCCCAATGCTCTTTCCGGGGTTGGAGAGAAAACGACTCACCTTTCCCCGCTGCGTGAGCAATATCGGGCCTCGTACACACCATAGCATACATCAAACTTCCGACTGCGAAGAATATGGTGCAGACGACATCTCCCCAATCTCTTCCTTGGATGAGGGACACGATCTCTTGCTCAACTTGAAATGGTTGGCCAATGGAATGCTAACTGGTTTGGCATTGTTCATATTGAACCGTTCAAGTACTCGTTCAATATACTTCTCCGAGATAGCCATAACCTCCGTTTTCCTGTCTCGGGTGATTTGCATTCCCAATATCTGTTGAGCTGGTCCTAAGTCTTTCATGTCAAAAGACTTAGAAAGTTCCTTCTTCAAATTGGCGATCTTCGTTGCGTCTTTCCCTACGATCGAATATCATCTACATATAGTAGAAGAGCAACGAAATTTCCATCGAAAACTTCGAATGTAGACACACTCATCTGCCGTGCGCTTTTCTTGTACCCTTGACTCACCATGCACGAGTCAAATTTCTTGTACCACTTGTCTAGGTGCACGCTTCGGACCGTACAAGCTTTTCTTCGACTTACAAACGAGGTTATCCCCCGAAACCTCAAAACCTTCTCGTGCTCCATGTAGATTTCTTCTTCTAAATCTCCATGAAGAAAAGCTGTCTTCACATCCATTTGTTCAAGCTCTAAGTTCATACTTGCGACCAATCCAAGTATGACTCTAATTGAAGTCATCTTGACTACGGTGAAAAAATCTCATCAAAGTCGATCCCCTTCTTCCTGCTTGGAATCCTTTGACTACCAACCGTGCTTTGTATTTCACCACTTTTCCACTGCCATCTTTCTTCAGCTTGAACACCCATTTATTTTTCAGTGCCTTCTTCCCTCGTGGAAGTTCTACGATCTCATAAGTTTGATTTTTCTGCAGAGATTCCATCTCGTCTTGCATTGCGAGCAACCACTATTCTTTGTCCTTATGAGATACTGCTTCATGGAAACTCTCTGGTTCTCCATCCTCAGTAAGTAGAAGGTATTCAGATTCTGGATATCTTCTCGACGGAATCGACCTCGTTCGGATCTACGAACTTACGGAGCAATTTGAGGAAATCCACCATCATCTTGGCCTTGTGATGGTTAACGTCTGCGGTGGGGTTGTGGCTCCCCGTCAAAGACCGTCATCTTCCTCATTGTCTTCTACTTCGGCATTTCTTCGGCACTATATCATCATTTCTCACGAATGATTCCGATGTTGCCTACGGCACCGAAGAGCAACATTTGTCTTCGAGATATTGTGGGCTTTTCAATATCTTCTATTGTCTGGCTTTCATGGAACACCACGTCCCTACTTCGATTACCCTTTTTCCTTAGGATCCCATAATCTGTATCCAAACTCTTCATTTCCATAGCCTATGAATATGCATGGAGTGGTCCTTGCATCCGGCTTCGGCTGAGCTCTTTGGATACATGTGCGTACGCTAAACACCCAAATACTCTCAAGTGGGAGTATGATGGATCCTTTCCGGACCAAAGTTTCTCGGAACTTCAAAATCCAATGGTACGATGGAGATCGGTTGATCAAGTAACAAGCGGCTCGATTTTTCTCCCGAATGGCTTTGGCGCTTAGCCATGCGAGCATGCTCCGAACACGTTCCATAATTGTTCGGTTCATTCTTTCACTATACCGTTGTGTTGAGGGGGTGCGTGGGACCGTCTTCTCATGTCGAATGCCATATGATCTGCAATAGGCATTGAACTGCCTGGAGGAGTATTCACCTCCATTGTCGGATCGAAGACACTTCAACTTCTCTCCTGTCTCACGTTCTACCATGACATGGAACAGTTTGAAGTAATCAAATACCTGGTCCTTCGTCCACAAAAGATACACCCACACCTTTCGAGAAGCATCATCGATGAACGTCAGAAAGTATCGGTTGCCGCCGAGTGATTCAACCTCCAGGGACCGCAAACATCGAGTGTACCGGTCGAGCAACTCGATCTTCTCGTTGAAGAGGAATTAAACGAGACTCTATCTTTACTTACCAAACAAACAATGATTGCAAGGATCTAGTGCGGCGTCCTTGTCTACATTGATAAGCTCCTTCTTTACTAGGGTAGACAACCCTTTCTCACTCATGTGGCCGAGTCTCGGTGCCCACATTTTGTGACGCCTCCTTTTCTCGTAACGTTGAGGCACAAGGTGCATATCTTCACATGAGTCTTGTATAGCGTGCCACAAATATGTCCTCGAGCGACTATCATAGCGCCTTTTGACAACTTCCATGTGCCTTTACGAAGTGACTATCATAGCCCCGTTTGTCAAGAACTATTCGACAATAGATTCAGCGAAGGTCCGGCACATAGCGGACATCCTTCAAAGTGATTGTGCTCCGGAACTTGTCTTTATCGAACATCACCAATTCCGACAATCCCCGCGAAACTGGAATTTCCCATTTTCACGCTCCAAAGTCACCGGCTTTGTATGTTGTGAAGTATTCCTTGTATGGAGTCACGTGGTAGGACGCCGCAAGATCTACCACCCATTCCGTGTCTTCTCGTGAGACGTGAAGGCATGTCTCATCTTGGGTTGAACAATAAGCTACATCACCGAGAGATAGTAACTAATGTTTCTCCACCCTTGTTCTTCTAACCGCGAACTCTCGGTCTTGCTCCTTTTTCCATTTGTAGCAGTTCTTCTTCATATGTCCTTCTAATCCACAATGATGGCAGTTATAAGATGGTTTTCTACCATCAATGGACCTGCCCCTGCTCTTGCTTCTACCTCTCGATTTGTTATTACTCTTCTTTTGTTGCCTCCCCTGTTCTGCGTGACAAGGGCATGGGTCGATCTCGTGCCCATGTCCTTTCTCCTTGCTTCTTCACCGAATAGGGCATCCTTGACCATTGACATGGTAAGTTTGCCATTTGGGGGCGAGTTCTTTGAGTGACACGACCCGGCGTTTCCCAACTATCGGAAGGGAACGAGTAGTAGCAACGCCTGAACTTCATCGCCAAGTGGCATCTCTACGTACGACAACCGGTTGACCAAGCTCGGAACTCATTTGGTATGCTCGGAATCGAAGTTCCACTTTTAAGCTTCATGTTGACTAAACGCCTCATCAACAGCTTTATTCCGAGCGGTCTTGGCCTGGTACATATCCTCCAACTTTTTCCGGAGGGCATATGCGTCTGTTTCTTGTGCAACATGGTGGAAGACACTATGATCAATCCATTGACGGATTTGACCAATAGTTTTTCGATTTGATTTCTTCCACTCTAACTCCTTGGCGGGATCGGGATTTTTACCCATCAATTCTATGGGATCAAACAAATCTTTGACTTAGGAGATCTTCCATCCGAGGTCTCCACGGCGTGTAATTTGTGGCGATAAGCGTAATCATTGCTCCGAAAGATGATGTTGACTCTTACGTGGACATTATCACTTTACAAATAATTTTTCAACACGATCGGGGTTGAATCTTTAAAAATGGAGCTCACCGTTACGTGCGGAACGGTCAAAAAAAATGGAATTGACACTACGGGGTCAAAATTCCACTCTAGGGGCAAAACAGCAATTTTGAAAACTTTGAGGACCAAACTGCAATTTTCGGAAAGATCGGGGTCAAAACTGAAATTTTAGAAAGATCAGGGGTCAATATGAAATTTCCCGAATATTTGGGGACCAAACTGAAATTTTAAAAAATTGAGGGGTCTTTCTTCAATTTCCGAAAACTGCAAATTCCGGCGAGGAACAGTATTCCCGATCGTCTTCTCCGGCAAAAACTCCGGTGAACGAATGTCGTCTTCTCCGTGAACTCCGGCAAGGTTGACCAAACTTTGACCGTGATTTCGGCTCGTTTGAACTCCGATTAGGTCGCCGTTTGGTGCGTTGAACTCGTGTCGATGAGACGAATCCAATGGTGCACTCAGAATTGGATTTTGAGTAAAACTCAGAAAAACCCAAATTCGTCCTAAGTGAACCAAAACTCAACCAACACCTCTAACCAGGCTCGATACCACTTGTTGGACTTTCGGATCAACTGGGCATTGGTAAACATGAATTTGAGAGAAAATAACCTCTATTACTCACAAGAATAGATTACAAAACTCATATAAAAAAACTCTCAAACAAGGATCACTCTCAGGATCACTCTTGTTCTCACTCTTCTTGGTGATGAACACCGATTTTCGGATGCTTTACAAATGAGGTATCCACCTCTATTTATAGTATGAGTTTTGGGGTAGGTGAGGTGTGAACAAGGGTGGTTGGTGGAGGCCGCTTCAACAATGGTGGGCGGTTGGTGGTGGAGGTTTGCTTCAACAATGGTGGTGGAATATTCAAAAACCTTCGGAGGGTGGTGGAAGTTTTCAGATGGGGAGAGAAAGATGATAGCCATCTTCGCCTCGCATGGTTCGCAAAACTTGCGAGATTCCTCACTTTTCGAGCCCGTCGCCATGGTTGTAGTTATAATGATGATACTGTATACAAACTGAACTAGTTTGAGAGATTTGGGTGAGAAATGTCTCAATTTATAGTGGTTAGATGTGCCCACCAACCGACCGGTCTTCTCATTTGATTAGCTCTAGCAAATATTATTATTATACTTTACTTCCTTATTATGAATAGCCAATAGATAGCCATCCTCTTTACAGAATCTCAAGAAAAAGCTTGCAAATCCCGTGTTTTACGCAACTGAAATGCTACAAGTATTTTGAAAATCAATACATTAATTTATGGAGTACTATGTTTGTAAAATAAATATTCATAAATGTAATTAAGTTAAACCAATAGTCATAAGTTGATAAATGTGATCACCTGCGGATTGGTGCTCATTGCATTTATTTTATATATGGACTTGATTCCTTTTCATAGCGTTTCACATACAACTTGAAATTGGGTGTGTTTGGGATAGAATCTGATGGGAAAATAAGTCCATCAGATGGAAAAATAAGTCCATCAAGAGGGAAAACCTGATAATTGAGTGTTTGGGATAGCGTCAGTGTTTGATGGGCTTCTGAGTTTAATGTGAGTTTTTTTTAAGCTCATTGTTGGAGCTTCTCCTGCTTCACAGTGACTTCTAAAGCTATGTCAAACACAAATCACATTTAAAAAAAAAAGTCCATCAGAAAAAGAAAAAAAGTCCATTAGGAAAAGTCTATCGAAACAAAAGTCACTTCCATCACTGCTATCCCAAACGGGCCCATAATGATCTTTGGAAAAAGTTTTATTTGTTCACCACAACTTTAGGGATGTTAAAGTTTGTGAGAGAAGAGAGAACTTGTTAATGCCTTAATTGTTATTTGTTTCTCTTGCCAGCGGCCAACCCTAACAGCCACTGGAGCTTCGATGCCAACTAATACATTTTTGGCAAAGGTTAGGAAAGAAAGGGCAATATGGTAAATAAACATCTCAATTTATAGCCATTAGATGTGCCCACCAACCGACCAATCTTCTCATTTGATTGGCTCTCACTATTATTATTGTTATACTTTACTTCCATATTATGAATAGCCAATAGATAGTGATCCTCTTTTTAAAATATCTCAAGAAAAAGCTTGCAAATCACGTGTTTTACGCAACTGAAATTCCATACTAGTAATTTGAAAATTAATACATTAATTTATGGAGTATGTTTGCAAGATAAATATTCATAAATGTAATTAAGTTAAACCAATAGTCATAAGTTGATAAATGTGATCACCAACCAAGTGGTGCTCATTGCATTTATTCTATATATGAACTTGATTCCTTTTCATAGTGGTTTGGCATACAACTTGCAATTAGAATGAACTTTGAAAAAAAGTTGTATTTGTTCACCTCAACTTTAAGGATGTTAAATTTTGTTATAGAAGGGAGAACTTATTAATGCCTTAATTGTTATTGTTAATAGCCATTTCTTTGAAGTGAAGATTAAAAGTTGTTGTTATTCCCTTAGACTAACCTTTGCCAAAAATGTACTCATTGGAGTCGAAGCTCCGGTGGCTGTTAGGGTTGGCCGCTAACGGGAGAAACTTTTTTTTATTAGAGAGAGAGAGATAGAGAGAGAGGGCAATATGGTAAATAAACATCTCAATTTATAACCATTAGATGTGCCCACCAACCGACCATTCTTCTCATTTGATTGGCTCTCGCTATTATTATTATTATATTTTACTTCCATATTATGAATAGCCAATATATAGTGATCCTCTTTTAAAAATATCACAAGAAAAAGCTTGCAAATCACGTGTTTTACGCAACTGAAATTTCATACTAGTAATTTGAAAAGTAATACATTAATTTATGGAGTATGTTTGCAAGATAAATATTCATAAATGTAATTAAGTTAAACCAATAGTTATAAGTTGATAAATGTGATCACCAACCGATTGGTGCTCATTGCATTTCTTTTATATATGGACTTCATTCATTTTCATACAACTTGAAATTATAATGATCTTCGGAAAAAGTTGTATTTGTTCACCACAACTTTAGGGATGTTAAATTTTGTGAGAAAAGAGAGAACTTGTTAATGCCTTAATTGTTATTTGTTTCTCCCGCCAGCGGCCAACCCTAACAGCCACTGGAGCTTCGATGCCAATGAATACATTTTTGGCAAAAGTTAGGAAAGAAAGGGCAATATGGTAAAGAAACATCTCAATTTATAGCCATTAGATGTGCCCACCAACCAACCAGTCTTCTCATTTGATTGGCTCTCGCTATTATTATTATTATATTTTACTTCCATATTATGAATAGCCAATAGATAGTGATCCTCTTTTTAAAATATCTCAAGAAAAAGCTTGCAAATCACGTGTTTTACGCAACTGAAATGCCATACTGGTAATTTGAAAATTAATACATTAATTTATGGAGTATGTTTGCAAGATAAATATTCATAAATGTAATTAAGTTAAACCAATAGTTATAAGTTGATAAATGTGATCACCAACCGATTGGTGCTCATTTCATTTATTTTATATATGGACTTGATTCCTTTTCATAGCGGTTTGGCGTACAACTTGCAATTATAATGATCTTTGAAAAAAGTTGTATTTGTTCACCTCAACTTTAACGATGTTAAATTTTGTGATAGAAGGGAGAACTTGTTAATGCCTTACCTGTTATTGTTAATAGCCATTTCTTTGAAGTGAAGATTAAGAGTTGTTGTTATTCCCTGGACTAACCTTTTCCAAAAATGTATTCATTGGCGTCGAAGCTCCGGTGGCTGTTAAGGTTGGCTGCTGGTGGGTGGAACTTTTTTTATTAAAAAAAAAGAAAGGGCAATATGGTAAATAAATGTCTCAATTTATAACCTTTAATTAGATGCGCCCACCAACCGACCGGTCTTCTCATTTGATTGGCTATTGCTATTATTATTATTATTATTTACTTCCATATTATGAATAGCCAATAGATGGTGATCCTCTTTACAGAATCTCAAGAAAAAGTTTGCAAATCATGTGTTTTACACAACTGAAATGCTACTAGTAGTATGAAAATTAATACATTAATTTATGGAGTTTGTTTGTAAGATAAATATTTATAAATGTAATTAAGTTAAACCAAGTAGTCATAAGTTGATAAATGTGATCACCAAATGATTGGTCATCATTGCATTTATTTTATACTCTCTGGTCCTTATTATAAAACACCAACTAACTTTTCTCACAAACTAATAAAAGTAGTTAAAGTCAATAAGGTTATCCTAGGATCTAAGTAATTTCCAATATTACCCTTACTAATTGTCCTAAACTTTAATATAATATTAATTATTACTCTCACCAACTATCCTTATTAATTATGGGCAGACATAGAAAAAATAATTAATGCTCATTGGGAATCAGCAAGTGCCTTATAAAAAAGACCAAATAAATTTGCTAGTTGGTGCCTTATAATAAGGACTAGAGGGAGTATATGGACTTGATTCCTTTTCATAGCGTATCCTTATTAATTATGGGCAGACATAGAAAAAATAATTAATGCTCATTGGGAATCAGCAAGTGCCTTATAAAAAAGACCAAATAAATTTGCTAGTTGGTGCCTTATAATAAGGACTAGAGGGAGTATATGGACTTGATTCCTTTTCATAGCGGTTGGGCATACAACTTGCAATTATAATTATCTTCGAAAAAAGTTGTTTTTGTTCACCTCAACTTTAGGGATGTTAAATTTTATGATAGAAGGGGAACTTGTTAATGCCTTAATTGTTATTGTTAATAGCAAATTCTTTGAATTGAATATTAAGAGTTGTTGTTATTCCCTTGGACTAACCTTTGCCAAAAATGTATTCATTGGCGCCGAAGCTTCTGTGGCTATTACGGTTGGCCGTTGGTGAGTGGAACTTTTTTTTATTAAAAAAAGAAACGATAACATGGTAAATAAATGTGTCAATTTATAGCCATTAGATGCGCCAACAAACTGACCGATGTTGTCATTTGATTGGCTTTTGTAGCTATTATTATATTTTACTTTAATATTATAAAGAGCCAATAGATAGTGATCATCTTACTTATTCTCAAGAAAAGGATTTCAAATCCCTTTTTTACACAACTGAAATGCTACTAGTAATTTGAAAATTAATACATTAATTTATGGAGCATGTTTGTAAGATAAATATTCATAAATGTAATTAAGTTAAACCAATAGTCATAAGTTGATAAATGTAAACACCAGCTGATTGGTCGTCATTGCATTTATTTTATATATGGACTTGATTCCTTTTCATAGCGGTTTGGCATACAACTTGCAACTATAATTATCTTCGAAAAAAGTTGTTTTATAGATGTGTCCATCAACCGACCGGTCTTCTCATTTGATTGGTTCTCGCTATTATTATTGTTATACTTTACTTCCATGTTATGAATAGCCAATAGATAGTGTTCCTCTTTACAGAATCTCATGAAAAAGCTTGCAAATCACGTGTTTTACGCAACTGAAATGCTACTAGTAATATGAAAATTAATACATTAATTCATGGAGTATGTGTTATGATAAATCCATAAATTAAATGTAATTAAGTTAAACCGATAGGTTGTAGCTTGATAAATGTGATCATGATTGATTGGTCGTCATTGCATTTATTTTATATATCATTACCAAAAAAAATAGTAAATTACCGATATAATTGCAATTTTTTGAAGGAATTAGTGAATTAGAAACGAAGTTACCGATAGACTCTTGTCTGTCGATAAGTTTTAAATGGAAAATTGGTTTATTGACATAATTTCAATTTATCACAAATTAATGATGAAAAATTTTCCATAAAAAATTAGCGACGAATTACAATCGAAAAATCCATTAGTAATTCGTAGCTAATTTCTATTTTAATAATTAAAAAAAAGGCCATGTGTCCCTATACATGTTGTTGCCACCTCATCTTTTGAGAGTCACATATCCCGCCTTCACTTGTTTTTTTTTCGTTTTCAAGTTTTTTTAAAAAAAATTATAAAAAGTTTTGGTTAAACAAATTTTGAACACATAAAAAAAAAAAAATTTTGCTTGGATGACTGTTTTAAAAATAAAATTCAAAAAAAAATATAAAAATTTTATCTTAAAATTAACTTCAGTAAGCATTGAGTAGACTTGAGAGTCAAGACGCATGACTCAAAAATAGTAAAAAGTTCATACTTCAGTCGCTTGTGATGATGTGACAATGCCCGTTACTGTGGTGAGTGGTGATAATGGCGTGGTGTTAATAGAAAAAAATAGAAAAACAAAATAAAAAACAACTAAAAACTGTTTTTATTTTTTAGTTTTAAAAATAAATTTTTGTTTTCTGTTTTTTAAAAACAACTTATTGAAAATAGTTTTCTAAACAAATTTTTGTTTTTTTTGTTTCAAAAAAAATGAAAAATATAATCAAACAAGCCCAGTCTTCAAGGTTCCCTGAACAAATACTTTGTTTCATAGAGCTGGCATATAGATCAAGTGTCTAATCTGTTTAAAGATAGTGAATAGAAATGAGATGTATCAGCTTTGATTTTTTTTTTTATATATATATATATATGCCCCTTTTTGTGTTCTAATTAAAATAGTGTCATCTTTTATTGACTAATTCTTGACAACATATATACTGCCATTAAGTTTAGGCATTTGGGATCAACACACCTATAAATGCTTTCTTCAACAAAGGAGGAAGATGAGGAAATGATAGCCATCTTAATTTGCTCACAAGTTAGGCAAAGCTTGCTCAATTCTATGTTTTCTGAGCATATATATCATGGTTACGTTGTAGCTATAGTTTGAGAGATTTGGGAATGAAAGGTGCCAATTTATTTACATTGGGTAAATGTAATTCCAATAATCATGGTTAGTCCTATCATCCTATTGACTCTTAAAGGGATCCGGCTTTCCTCCATTGTCCTCCCTTTCTTCAAAGTCCTGTCATCCTATTGACTCTTAAAACAGTGAAGCTTGTCCTTTAAAAAAAAAATTAATCATTGACAAATATTAAAAAGATATTTTATGATATTGACCGGTATTGGAAAAAATATTTCATAATCTTAAAAACTTTTTTAGGATCTTAAAATAATATTTCAAGCTACAAAAAAAATACTTTAGGATAATGACTGGTACTGAAAAAAAAATTCATAATCTTGAAAAAAATATTTTAAGGTATTGATTGGCACTAAAAGATACTTCTAAATACTGACTGGTATTGAAAAAATACTTCATGCTCTTGGAAAATTATTTTAGGATCTTTAAAAATATCCTAAAGTATATGTTTTCAAGATCCTTTACCGGTCAGTATTCTGAAGTATATTTTTGGTACCCTTTAGTATCCTAAAAAATTATTTTAGGGTACTAACTAGCACTCAAAATATTCTTCAAGTTATTTTTTCTAGATCATGAAGTTTTTTTTCAAGATCGATCAATATCTTAAAGTATTTTTTTGGTACCCGTAAGTACTTTCGAAATATTTTATTTTATTTTTACAAAAATACCTACTTCATTATTTTACACCAAAACAGCATAGTTTTAAATAAAATTAAAAAAAAGACTTCATTGTTTTGCACCAAAACAGCACAGTTTTAAAGACCCATAATATTAATCATCTTTACTGAATTTCAAGAAAAAGTAGTACTCGTGTTACACAATTGAATTTGATTTGTTGTAGTTATAATTTAAAAATAAATGCATTGATTAGGTAGTCTGTTGTAAGATAAAATATGCACAAATATAATTAATTTAAATACGAACACCATTTTCTTAGTTTTTCTTTTTGGTCAAATGAGCACCAGCCAATTGGTTGTCACAAATATTATTTTATTTATATTTTGAACCCTTGAACCCGATTCCTTTTCACCACGGTTTGCCTTCTCTGTCGTAGTTGGAACCCAGTTTCAATTTCGTCCAAAAATTGCCCAAATTTCATATATTTGACGTGTTGTAATCTTTTTTTGGTTTACATGACGTGTTGTAATCTTTAAAACAGGTCTAATTGTCCAATTGAATGTGTCAAAATAGAATCAAATTAATGGCAAAAGGCAAGAGATTACCCAATTCAGCTTTCATATAGCATATATATATATAACGAGAAAGACATGATAGCTTGATGCAAGCTTTAATTGGCCAACATTACATGAAAATCAAACATGAACTTGATCAAACACAGGAATATAAGGACTAGCAAGCACATAAATAAGGAAGACTGACACTGCTAATGCATTTATAACCTTTTTTTGTTAAATGGCCTGAAACTATTAGCTTTATTCATTGTTTTTGGTGATGCGACGAGCCTCTGAAAGCACATCAATTAGTTTGCTTATTTCCTTCTGAAACTCACCAAGTTCTTGCTTTGTTAAAGAACGTTGTTCTTCATTCATATTCCAAGATGGAACCTCCAAAAGTTGTTCCAGCTTCTTTGTTTCTCTAGCCTCATTACGGTGCAGATGAGCAAGCACAAAACGTTGTGACTCTGAAAGTTCATTGGCCGGAGAATATTCCTGGCTGCGACCTCCATTCGCAGGAGCTCGAAAGTTCATACATTTGTGATCAATGCACCGATCATCTGAGGAAGAAGAAGGGGAAGAGGAAGAAGACGACATGATAGTTGCCTTCTTTGTTTCACAAGATTGGCAGAGTTTGCTCAATTCTACACCTTTTGAGCATGCCATGAGGTTGTAGCTGTGGTGGTGATAGTAGATTCGCGCAGGAAGGTCCCAATTTATAGTCATTAAATGTGCCCACCAACCCATCAGTCTTGTTGTTTCATTGGCTCTCACAATTACTATTATTATATTTTACTGTAACGTTTTGAAGAGCCAATAGATAAAATTCTCTTTTCATAATCTCAAGGAAAAGGAAGGAAATTTCATGTTTTACATGCAACTGAATTGAGTTATATATACAATTTAAAACCTGATGTAAAGTTAATCAATTAATGTAAGTTAATCCAATAGGGAAAAAATTGATAATTGTGATCATTAGTTGATTGGTCGCCACAATTACTATTATTATATTTTACTGTAACGTTATGAAGAGATAATAAATAGAATTCTCTTTACAGAATCTCAAGAAAAAGTAGAGAAATCCCTGTGTTTTACAAAACCTTATGTAAAATTAATCAATTGATGTAAGTTAAACCAATAGCCAAAAAGTTGATAAATGTGATCATTAGTTGATTGTTCCTCACAATTACTATTGTTATATTTTACTGTAACGTTATGAAGAGCCAATAGATAGAATTCTCTTTACATAATCTCAAGGTATCTCGTATTTTACACGCAATTGAATTGGGTTATATTTACAATTTAAAACTTTATGTAAAATTAGTCAATTAATGTAAGTTAAACCAATAGGCCAAAAGTTTATAAATATGATCATTAATTAGTTGATTGGTCCTCATAATTATTATTATTATATTTTACTGTAATGTTATGAAGAGCCAATAGATAGAATTCTCTATACATAATCTCAAGAAAAAGTAGAGAAATCTTGTGTTTTACATGCAATTGAATTGGGTTATATTTACAATTTAAAACCTTATGTAAAATTAATCAATTAGTGTAAGTTAAACCAATAGGCAAAAAGTTGATAAATGTGATCATTAGTTGATTGGTCGTCATAATTACTATTAGTATATTTTACTGTAACATTATAAAGAGTCAATAGATAGAATTCTCTTTACAAAATCTCAAGGTAAAGTAGAGAAATCTCATGTTTTACTTGCAACTGAATTGGGTTATATTTACCAGTTAAAACCTTATGTAAAATTAATCAATTAATGTAAGTTAAACCAATAGGCAAAAAGTCGATAAATGTGATCATTAGTTGATTGGTCCTCGCAATTATTATTATTATATTTTACTGTAACGTTATGAAGAGCCAATAGATAGAATTTTCTTTACATAATCTCAAGAAAAAGTAGAGAAATCTCGTGTCTTACATGCAACTGAATTGAGCTATCTTTACAATTTAAAACCTTATGTAAAATTAATCAATTAATGTAAGTTGAACCAATAGGCCAAAAGTTGATAAATGTGATCATATCATTCAAACCTTAGACTTTATTCTTTTTACAAGGGCTTGCCATCCTTGCCATTGTAATAAGGGATGGACCTTTGTGTATACAATGGGAGGCGATAGCCCAAAAAAATGTTCTAAATTTTTAATATAAATTAGATTTTTTTATACATTTGACCCAAAAATTTATATATTTAGCTTAAAAATTTATACATTTGGTCCTCCAAATATTTTTTCTTAAAAATTAGTTAATGAATATTTGGCCCCCTAAAAAAATTCTTCTAAGGTCCGTCTGATTGTAATAATTATAGGATTACAATAGAAATTGAATTACTTGTTGAATTAGATTATGAAATTAGGGGAAGATATATAAAAACCACAATTTATAGCTTACAGTTGTCCGTAGGTAAAATCTACCACCCTAGGCAATATAAGATGCTAACAAAAAGTGATCGTCTTAAAATAATCTTAAGAAAAACTGAAAAAAAAACTAGGGCTTGTTTGATTTTATTTTTAATTTTTTTTAAGAAAAAACTAAGAATCTTATTTAGAAAACTATTTTCTGTGTAGGCTGAATTGTAAATAGCCAGAGAGAGTAAAATCTAAAAATGTTTTCAATATATTGGAGAAAAGTATCAATGTAGCAACTTTACCATATATTGTACCCAATTAAAGCACCTTAAAAAATATTTACCGAAGCAGAACAATTAAAGGCAACCTGATGCTAGTGGCGTTATTTTTTTTATTAATTATAAATAATAAAAAGAGTAAATAATAATTCTAATTAATAATTAAGGGAATTTAAAATTTAAAATTATAAAACCTTAGGATACAAGACTAATTAGTAAATTAATTAAAGAACCTGGGAAAAACATAGAACAAATCTAGTGGGATAAGCAGCATTTTATGCGTGCAGGTTTCTAGCACGTGTCTCGCATGAAGAGACTCTCAATATGTTTTATTCTTTATGTAATTAGTTATATAGTTGTTTGTACATGATACAGATAATATAGGACCCTTACATATTTATTCTCTATTTTAATGTTGGTGTAGATTGACAAAAAACCATATTTGTTCTCTATTTTTCCAAGATTCTTTAATTAATTTACTAATTAATCTTGTATCCTAAGGTTTATAATAAATTTTAAATATTTTAATTTCCTTAATTATTAATTATAATTATTATTTACTCTTTTTATTATTTATAATTTAAAAAAAAAATAACGCCACTAGGCAAATTAACACGTTAATAATGACGCCACTAGTGTGGCGTCAATTATTTAATAGGTTAAGGTGCGATTTGACCAATAAACTATTAAATGGAAGAATCCAACACAATTAACTATTAAGTGGACCAAAAATACCAACAAACTTTTAAAAGGTGCGATCAAGACAACGCCGTTAGAAAAAGTTAACGTCCAGTTATCTAAGGTGCAAATTGGCCAAAGAACTTTTACCCCGTAAGCGCCCCAAAAAAAAAGGTTTTACTCGGAAGCGCCAACACAAAATTCTAAATTTTACTAAATTAAATAATTTTTTTCTCAATTGTCATTATTCAAAACTACTTGTATAGATATCTATGGACAAAAATTACTCATTCTTCAATTTTGTCAAAATTATAATTTTCTAAAATAAACAAAAGTTTTAATTAAAAATATAATTATATGATTTAAATAAAACTCAAGGTGTTTTATAGTTTATTATATATGTTAAACAAAAGAATATATATGACTTATTTTTATTTTAGAAGAAATTTATGTGAGTTAAAAAATTCATTTAATGTTAATAAAATTTAAAAAATCTAAAAAAATCTATTATATCCTGAAAGAAATGAAATGAGTTTAATTTTTATTTTTATAAGACGAGCTTAATGGATATCAACATTGATACTTAATTAATATAAATTCGGCAACTTGATGATATATTTGTTAATTAAATGATCTATTGATTATATAAATATGGGACTTGTTGAAAAAAAAAAAAGATAACTTAAGAGGCTTGATGAAGGACAATTTAATAATAGGTTAAGGAGCAATTTGGCCTACGAAAATTTTATTAACATTAAATGAATTTTTATAACTCACATAAATTTCTTCTAAAATAAAAATAAATCATATAATTTTTTTTGTTTAACATATATAATAAACTATAAAACACCTTGAGTTTTATTTAAATCATATAATTATTTTTTAATTAAAAATTTTGTTTATTTTAGAAAATTATAATTTTGACAAAATTGAAGAATGAGTACTTTTTTTCCATAGATATCTATACAAGTAGTTTTGAATAATGACAACCGAGAAAAAAAAATTTATTTAATTTAGTAAAATTTAGAATTTTGTGTTGGGCGCTCCCGAGTAAAACTTTTTTGTCTTTGGGTGCTCCCAGGGTAAAAGTTCGTTGGCCAATCTACATCTTAGATAACGGACGTTAACTTTTTGTCTAACTACGTTATCTTTGGCGCTCCTAAGTAAAACTTTTTTGTCTTGATCGCACCTTTTAAAAGTTTGTTGGTATTTTTTGGTCCACTTCATAGTTAATTGTATTGGACGCTCCTGAGTCAATAGTTTATTGATCAAATCACACCTTAACTCTTATTTAATTGACGCCACACTAGTGGCGTCAATCATGTTGGCGCCAGTCAGTACCCATGACTGGCGTCACACATTCTGACGCCACCAATGACCTCGGGTCGGTGACGCTTTAACGCTCTACTTCAGTAAATATTTTTCAATGTACTTTAATTGGGTACAATATTTAGTAAAAGTTGTTACATTGGTGCTTTTCCCCAATATATTGTTTTAAAAAAATAAAAATAAAAAGTTGTTTTTTTAAAAATTAAAAAACAAAAACAATTTTTTTTTTCTTACTTTTTTTTTTAAGACCATCACCTATCCACTATCGACACCATACTACCCCTGACAATCACCACCACGTCATTTCAAAAACAATTTTTTTAAAAACAACTATTCAAGCATTTTTTTTTTCAAAACTTTTTTAAAAACAGTTTTCTAAAATAGTTTTGGGGGAAAAAACAGAAAGCAGAAACAAACAGGCCTAAGTGTTTTATGCAATTGAATTTGGTTCATTATAGAATAGATAGTAAATATATAAAATTATGAAATACAATATTAGACTGAGAAATTAAAATTTGGGAAAGAACAAAGGGCCTGTTTGGGAAGGTGGTGGGGGCTGAAAAAACACAGCGTGAGTAAAATGAAGTGTTTTGGCTAACATTTTTTCAAATTAACTTTGGGGTTTACACTTCTCATATTGCATGAGAAGAAGAAGATTCTTACACACACATGAAATGGTGGGACTCACATCTTTTTTATAAATTAAAAAAAAAACTCAAGCACGGAAATGGTGGGACTCACATCTTTTTGTATCTATGATACCACTCTGGTCCTATTTATAAGTCTCTTTTGACCAAAAAAAATTGGTGCTATTTATAAGTCCTCTTTGATAAAAGAGATAAGATTGTGACAATTTTACCCATATTAATTATACCAATAAAGATAGAGAGAGAAGAAAGAGTTGAAAGATACCCAATCATAAATTAGGGTAAAGTTGAAATTTTACCCTATAATCATTAAGTCAACTGCATCTCCTTGGTATGTGTGTTTTGGTCAAAAGAGGACTTATAAATAGGACCAGAGTGGTATGAGGATACAGTTCTCCTACAACATGAGAAATGTATTTCCCTACATTTAAGCCTAAAGCTACTTTAAAGAAAAAGCCATTAATACCTTCTTTTTACGGTGCAAATAGGCTTCTACTACCGTCAATCCAAATATAAATTATATTTACAATCTAGCTTTTATCTTATCTTAGCAACAAAAGTCATATAGAAAAAAAGTTACTTCTGCCACCAACAATCTTTATAGCTTATTGTTTTAGGATCTGCCTACCAATCGACCACTATTCGGTCCTTTGGATGATGTAAAATGCCAACAATGAATGAACATTTTTGCAAAATCTCAAGGAAAAAAGAGAGAGCAAAAAACAGAGGAGTCTATTTAACAACTATAATATAGCCCAATAACACTGAACTCCTGATAAGTTAAGTTTATCTTAAGCATTATGTTATGTGTTTTAAAACCCCTTATAAATATTATAGCTGCGTGAATTATGAGGGGGGAAAATCATTCTAATCATTTGATTTGACCATCTCATATAATGCAAACTGCCATAAAAAGTATAACATTTTTACTAAATCTCAAGAAAAAGCAAAGAAATCAAGTTTTTTTAAAAAAAAAAAACTTTTATGTAGATGAATTTGACTATTGTATTTTACATAGAAAAAAGTAAGATAAATTCGAATTAATGTAAATTAAATTATGATATAATTCAAACGCAGAGCAAACGTAAAACTAGCTTTTGATTAATTTCATTGACATTCGACCAAAAATAAATAAATTTATTTTCATTGAAATATGAGCGGGCGTTTACAAGCAACACTGTTTTGCAATTATACACAAATATATGTTGTGAAAAGTAAAAAATGCATCAGTAACTTCATTAAAAAATAGAAAGAAACTTAATGAAAAAAATGTACTATTCAATTAATATACTTCTTTCGATGTTACAATTTGAAGGTATAAGTCGCAAACTCAAACTTATGAACGACACACCAAACCCAATATCAACCTTTTGAGCTGCCATTTTTGAACACTGAACATTGAGCCGTCGGCCTCGACATCGGACCACCGCTGCTCGCTGGACACGTCATCACCCCCCACAATGGTGGCATCATACAATTGTAAGATAAGCACAACGACGCCGTATCGGGCAACCCAGCGACATGCGCAAACCCAGTGAAATAGTTATGTTGAAGGTATAATGTTTTGGTGCTACCACGGCTCACGCTCTTAAAATACTCCTCAGGCACCGTTCCCATCAGACGGTTATTATTCAAGAACAAACTCTCAACTCCATCCAGAACCGCTGATAACTCTCCGGACAAAACATTGTGGCTCAAGTCAACGATTGATCCCTGACCGTACGATGGAGACGTCGAGATTAACGGTCCCTGAGCCGTTTGTGGGATCCCACCTGATAGATTGTTCCGTTGCAAGAAAAACGAAGAGAGTGTGGGGATGAAGAATAGTGGGCCCGGTATGGGTCCACTAAACTGATTCATGCTCAAGTCAAGGAACGTTAACTCAGTGAGTGATGCCAAGCCGTTGAGTGGACCCCACATGCGATTATTTGACAGCGAAAGATAACGGAGGGACGCCGGCAACGACGACGGTAACGGTCCGGCGACGACGTTGTTCTTCAAATCCAAATGCAGGAGTTGAGAGGAGATTGACGGTAACTCGCCGGAGAAGGAGTTGAAGGCTAATATGAGGACTCTGAGTTCCGGTAACTCGGTAAGACCCGGCGGGACTGAACTGGTGAGTTGGTTATGACTCAGATCGAGCGTGTGGAGGCTGTTCAAGGAGGAGAATGTGGCGGGTATACAGCCGGTGAGGCGGTTACTGGGCAAGGAAATGACTCGAAGCTTTGTGAGTTTCCCGATCTCGGGAGGGATTGAGCCGGTGACAATGCCGGGGGAGAGGATGAGTTGAGTCAGCTCAGTGAGACCGGAGATGGCTGCGGGGAGAGACCCGGCGAGTCCAGGCGAGTCTCCGAGTGAGAGAATGGTGACTCGGAGGGAAGAAGGTGGTTGTGAGAGAGAGCAAGTGACGCCGGAGAAGGAAGAACAGGGGTCCGGCGAAGTGAAGTCCCAGGTGGAGAAGAAGGAATGTCTAGTGTTATAAATGGAAGTGAGAGAGTTCTTGATGGCGAGAAGAGCTTTGAGATCTGAGAAATTAAGCTTTGGAGATTGTTGAAGTGACAGAGAAGGAAGAAGGAACAAGAGAAGTCCAAAAAAACAGAGACGTTGGGCAGCCATTTACAGAACAAGAAGAAGCAGATGAAAAAAAACCAGCATGAAACAGAGGAAATGCAGAGTAAGAAAGTGCGTGTGAAAAGTGTTTGTGAATTTTGACAGAGGAATCAGAAATGTGATGTGAGCATGAGATACGAGTATGGTGGTGCAGAATAATGAGATGTCAGAGAAGCTATAAAAGGAGTGTGTGTGACAGTTGAAAGAAGGGGTTTGAACATGTACAGGGTTGAAGATTGCAAAACGACATGCAAGTACTTTTGTTTCTTGCGTTTCTTTGGTTGCGTGTTGGATTTGTATCTCATTTCTTTTTTAAAGCTTTTCGTTTCAATTTTGAGAAAAAAGATGAACAGTTAGTAAACACACTTTAATGTCAATAGGTCCACGGACTTGTAAGCTTGTTTCATTTTAGTGTTTATTTATGTAAATTGAGATAAAAAATTTCTCACATATTTATATCATATACTTTAAATTTTGATTAAAAAACTATTTTTAAAGCCTTAAAAAATCACTTTTCTATAAAATTACATTGGTTTCAATTTTTATAATTTTGATAGGGATCTATCAACTTAAAAAGGAGATGTCATAAAGGCAATTTCATCAAACTCGGTGAAAAAATGAATATACTGTAGAGCTTTTTATGTTTTGAAAAGAAAGAGCAATCCAATTTTTTGTATGTAAGGAAAATGATAAACAATGGCTTACAAAACAAGTACAATTGAACTCTACTGTTTTGGAGAAAGAGATGAAAGGATCACAAAATTACAAGCGTCTCAAAAAGTGGTTCTTTTAAATGATTAAATTTGTATAAAGTTCTCAGCAATTATTTTGAAATTAAGTTTTTTTCCAAAATAATTTAATTGTTGTTGGCATTGATAAGTTAGTATCTGTTTGGATTAGACTTAGAAGTTATTTTTCCAACGTGATTAGAAGTTATTTTTTTAGTGTGATTTACAGTATACAAGATAAGCATATGAGAAAAAAATTTCTCGACTTGTGTGAACAATTTTTTATAACGCTAACTCAAATAAGCCAATGTTATTACTTATTAAATCATTCCCTCTTTTTTTTTTTTTGTAATTTTCAAATTAAGGTCATTTTTGTAATTTTCTTAAAAAAATTGATTCCTAGATTAAAAAACGTTTCAGGGTCCTGACATGGGATTCACATATCCTATGCAGATCTTTGTGACATTATATTTCTCTATTATTTTCCCTGAAATAATAAAGAACATGAGAGGATTTGATGATAGAAATAGGGAAAATTGTTGAAAAGCACCCCAAATGCAAAATCTATTACCAAAGGCACTTGAAATTTGTTCAATGACTAAGCTATACCTATCTTCCGTGGGTACAATTTTGTTTCAATTGTATACGATTTATCCTCAACTATGACCAAACAGAAGATATTTGTACATAACTAAAAATGTTTGGCTTTAAAAATAGACGCACCCAACTTATCCTTTAAATAAGTAGGAAGAGCTTCTTCCATATAGATCGTTTAAATAGGAGTTTATTTTTTTTATTAATTTTCGATTTTTAAATAAAAAATCATTTTTAAAAATTATATTAATTGAGAGAATATCTTTATTTTTTAGTTTCTATCCATTAAAATATTTTAAAAAATATAAAAATATATATAAACTATTCAAATTTTATCTGAACATACTCGCCATACTCATTCAAATTGGTTATTAAAGCGAGAGGTTAGCCGTTATGTAAGGGAAAGTGTCGGTGGGAGAGGGTGAAGTAAAGGAACACTGACAGTAAGAATGAACGAATTGAAGGAGAAGATCTACAAGGACGAGTCATGCAGAGTAAGGAGGGTTTATAACTGAGGGTGGGTCCCTCAAAAAAATGTCACTTCCATAACTATACCAACTTGCTCCATTGATCACCATCATTTTGTACTAAACATTAAATAAGTTGTTGATAAAGATGATCAAAAACATCATTTTTATAAGAAGAAGAATATAAGTTTAAATCTCAAGTAACACACTTATCAGAAAAAATGAGAAGTGAAAATCCTTCACCTTCTAAACCTTAAAAGAAAAACTCTTTGATCATATTAAAAAAATCATTTCCTTATGTGCTTCTCAAAAACCTTGTTCAATTCCAAGTCAGCCTATACTGATAGAATATGGTATATAAACGAAGTTAAACTTTGACAGCATCTAACATTTTGTCTACTCACTTAAGTCACAAGCCACCATGTAATAATTTCTCAATTAAGATGAGCAAGTGATCCCATTAACATAATTATGATAGACTCAGCATTTATATATATTTCTAATATGAATTATATGTGTTAGTGTCAATGTCAAGTCGCTTTAGTGGCAATACACTACCTGCTACGCTTAGATGAAGTCTCAGTTCAAATCTAACACTCGCATGCTTGTATGAGTTTATATTGATCGTAGTTTAAAACAAAATTTGAATTATACGTTGGAAGTCTATGAATATGGCATCTTTCTGCTACTTAAGATGCATTTGATCATTGAAGGTCATAGGTGGAGATTGAGTGGGTTCCAATGAAAAACAAAGTGCGCATTTCATGATCTGATGTTGGAAGCAATTGGACGATGCATATAGATGCCATCTCACATGGCCTCAATCCAATACACTCCACATTTGTTTTGTTTTGTTTGAAGCAGACACTGAATCTGAAATTTGAATTATGCTTCCACTTTACTCTTTGGCCATATGACAAGCATCACTGCGTGCGCCAAAATACCTCAGTATGACCATTTTATCTGACACACAACACTCAACATGCTTTACATTATTATTACACTCTCCCCACACTTTTATAATCTATCTTCACTCTTTTCGATACTCTCTTCGTTTAGATCCCTATGCACGCTGCTAAAACTTTTCTATTTTCTTGACCAAGATTCTTTCCCATTGACCAACACCTTTACATACATCAATGTTTTCTAATTTCTACTCCTTCTCATCCTAATTATAGAATATATTTAACTGATTTTAAGGAGATTAAAAATGAGTTAAATTAGTTAATTTTACTTATTTTTTTAAAATATCCTTATATAAATTTAAAATGACACAAATAAAAGTGAATCAATAACCATTACCACATACCTCTCAGACCTAGAATTTTTCTTTACACGTGTTTTCTAATTGAAATAATGATCTTACTATATATACATATGTGTGTGTCTATATATATACATATAGATATATATATATATGTAGACACACACATTTATATGGGTGTGTTTACATAATGACACAAATAAAAGTGAATCAATAACCATTACCACATACCTCTCAGACCTAGAATTTTTCTTTACACATGCTTTCTAATTGAAATAATGATCTTACTATATACATATGTGTGTGTCTATATATATACATATATATATATATATATATATATATAAATATGTAGACACACACATTTATATGGGTGTGTTTACATATACACACACACACATATATCTACACAAGTATATATGCACACACACACACATATATATGTGTGTTTATATATGTACACACACGTATATATTGATAGACACACACACATACATATATGTACACACACGTGTGTGTCTATACATATTTATGTGTAGACACACACACACATAATATATATATATATATATATATGTGTGTGTGTTTTATATATATATATATATAACATACACACACATATATATATATATAATAATATTGAAAATTAAAAATCAATTGATCGATAAATAAATTAAAATCCAACAATTTAAAAGTTTTACTGAGTGGAAGAGTTTACGCACTTATATACGTATACTCACCAAAAACCAAACACACTTGAGAGAATAAAATAGGGGTATTTTAGGCAGAAATTGACAAAAATTAAAATTGTCCTATAATTAGGACCAAAACCAACTCCTAAATATTATCCTATAATTAAAACCGGGGAATATATTATATTTCCTTTTTAGCACAGTATCATTTCTTTGATCAATAAATAAAAGTATTTGTTATTATGAGTTGGGGCACAAGCTAGTGTGGAAAGGATCAATGGACCCATAGATCCTGTTTTGGCATTAATGTGCTATAGGTTGGATCTTGGTACTATTTTAGTCTTCAATATAAGATCTAATTAACTAATTTGATTGAATTAAAAAAAGTTAATTAAGATATTTAATATGATTTTTTTTTTAAAAAACACCATAATCATCTTCTTTAATTCTCTCCCTCTCTCTCCTACTTAATTATCGTTGAGGGAATATCAAGTTAAATTGGAAAATTTTGACACATATGTAAAGTAGGTCTTACATTAAAAAAATCATAGGAGCATTACTTTTTGTGAGACCGAAGAAAAATATAATCCTCTTTTTTTAGTCAATGAAAAAAAAACAATCCTCAAACATTAAAAGATTTAAAAAATCTGTATGCAATATATTACCTTCAGTCGTAAATATAAGACACAATTGACTTCTTTTAGAGATTAAAGAAGTTAATTACACTACTTTAAAGTATTTTTATTTTTTTCTTCAAATAATTTGTATGACTAGTAAACTTATATATAATCTAATAATATATAATATACGTTATGATTAAATAATTTATTTAACTTCACTAATCTCCCTAAAAAAAAATAATTGAATCTTATATTTAATCACAAAAAGAGTACTAATTTTAAAAGTCATGCCATTCTTGTACTTCTTTGGATAAGGATATCACGAAGAGGAGGGGAGTTGGTCGGGCTAGAGAGAGAGAGAGACATAGATATGTGGAGTTAGGGAACCTCACGCCCTCATCCCTCGGATATGCTATTCCTTTTTAAAAAAAATTATAATTGCATTTTAAAAATAATTATTTTAGTGATGGTTAAAAAATACATGAGACATTGTATTTAAATAAAAATTATCGTGATCATAGGGGGTTTCAAGACAAAATTCTAAGAAACTCGCCTAAATAAATGAGTATACCCACATGTTGAACTTGGCTTACTTATTCTCATCTTTTTCCCTCATTTTCTCAACAGTTTAGATTTATCCTATGATAAAATATTATTATAATTTTACCTTAAAGATACAAAAATAATTTTAACAGTTCAAATTTATTTTGCATCTCCTATCAAAAAAAATTATTTTTATATCTTTGAGGTAAAATTAAAATAATATTTTTATCCTATGATAAATTTGGACCATTGAGATTTTAATCCAACAATGAAAAAAAATAAAAAAAGATGGGGAGAGGTAAAGGAGAAAAGCCAAGTCTCACACATGTAGGTAAGATTTACGTAATCGAAAACAAAATTCATCTCGCATACTTACTACGTCATGTACAAAATCACTTAAAATAAAATAATCCAAACAAAAAGTTTATGAGAAACATGCAATCCAAAACCATCAGCATCGCCAACAAATTACAAGTTCACAGTTCTGAATCATATTTGGAATAGTATTATTTCAGCAAGTGTTTCAGATCTCTAAGACAGAAGAGGACTATAAAAGGGAGATAAAAGATGAGAGGTGAGGCCCATAACTGAGCTCAACAGTCTTTCCCAGTCTCTCCCTTACAGATCCTCTCCAGCCAACTAGGCAGAAAGGCATAGGTAATCCAAAGTCCAAACTAAAGGAGAGTAATTTAAACTGCACCAACCATGGAACCACCAACTAACTAGGCAGTGTCTGGAGCTGGCTGTGTAACCCCATGCTTGACCAACAGCTTAGTCAGCGTCTCGGGCGAGCAAACTTGATACTTCACTTTTCCAGAAGGTGACAGGAAAACCTCAGCGAGCTCGAGTTTATCGGAGGTCAAGCTTGTGCTGTCCATAGTTTTACTGAGAACTTTGAGTGAAAGCTGCACAGCTTCCTCCCTTGTGATATCATCCTTGTAATCTTGCTTAAGTATTGACTGAGCTGCCTGATTATTTGCACCGATAGCTGCAGCTTTCCAACCACCATAATTTCCACTAGGGTCACTCATGTATAGTTGAAAGCCATAATTTTTGTCCCAGCCAGCAAAAAGGAATGAGACTCCAAATGGCCGGAGACCACCAAATTGTGTGTAACCTTGCTTAGTATCGCATAGAGATTGAACCAACTGTTCAACTGGCATGGGCTCTTGGTAAGCGTAAGTGTAGCGTTGTGCTTGGACCCTGGCTGTGTTGATCAAGATGTTGGCATCAGACATTATACCAGCCACAGCACAAGCAACATGGTCATCAATCTTGTACATCTTCTCTGTTGATGTTGAAGTTTGCAGAAGCTTGGATGTTACCTTCTTCTCACCGACCAAGACAACTCCATCTTTGGATAAGATACCTATAGCAGTACCTGCATTTCCAATAGCCTCCATTGCATACTCAACTTGGTAAAGACGGCCTTCAGGAGAGAAGATTGTTGTACGGCTATCATATCTTCGGGACATATTGATCTCTGACTATTAATTCAAAGCTAAAAGGAAGGAACATAGGGATTAAAAGTCAATAATATTGCTCAGTAAAACAAATTACTTCCACATTAGAGATACTGTGATCCCTGCATGATATATCATCAACTTAGGGGTAAGCTATAAACTAAATTAACAAGTAAAACACATTATTGCATAAAAATACTATAAATTGTCAATACATATTGGAAGTCTCCCACTCCTTCTGGTAAAAAATCAGTACTAATTCTAATAATTACCAAGTGAATATCAATGATTGATGCAGTAGACTTCGTTGCTACAAGTATACACCAGGATAAATTTTAGCTTGTACATAATTTTGATATCAAATTTTCCTGGTTTATGAACCATGAAAGCATTAGATCTTATGATAGGTAAAGTCGGTATCAGTCATTCCAATCAGATCGTTCTTTCCACTCTTTTTTTTTTCTCGATTTATGTCATGTTTCAAAAACTGGGTTTGAACAATTCCATTAAGAATAAATAAAACAAGATAACCCAATAAAAAAGGAAAGCAGGAATATATTACTTTCCTAAGTAAGAAGTTAAAACTGTTAATGATCCATGTACAGTGGTGAGAATCTAACAGTGTGGATGGTTGCCACTTGCCACCAATTTTGATCGAGTGAAACTAGCACTTAAAATTAAACACATTTAACCATTTCCCCGCCCATTAAAAAGAGGTTCATCACGTAACAAAAGAGTTTGAGGGACTTTGACAATAAAGTTCATGTCAAATTGTCAATTAACTTAAATCTTCTCATAGGTCTAGCTTAAAACAAGAAATTTCACATCCTCAAAGGTTCAAACCACAAACTTGTTGGCCTTGTTTTTGCAACTAGCGATTCAGAAGTAGGAGATGCTTCTTGGAAAAAGATAAAATTTAACTGTAAATTGTCAAAATCAGATATAAATAAGCAGGCATGTCTTTTATTCCTAGAGCTTGAATCAAGTGGCTAGGTGAGTATGGATTTGAAGAGATCACAAGTTCAAATTTTGAACATTTCCCACTGCTCCAACAAGGGAAAAGGGATTGTTCTTGACACCATATGAGAGTGCAACTCAATCTGCAATGGTGTTAGAATACAAGAGACTAAGAGAGGCTTCCCCAAGGTTAAAAATTCACCTAGCTCCTGCGTAGAAATAATTGAAACTTGTGCTTTATTGAAATTTACACTACAGAATACCCATCTCCTTCCATAAATCCTGTCTGTGGGACACCAAATCCAAGAAGCTTTTAACACAGGACCATGCCATAGAATATATAATACTACTTGACAACTAGGATCTTATTTTCTTCCACACAGAAATAATTGAAGCTCGTGTTTTGATGAAATTTACACTACAGAACACCCATCACCTAGCTCCCACATAGAAATAATTGAAGTTTCGTAATCTATTGAAATTTACACTACAGAACACCCATCTCCTTCCATAAATTCTGTCCCTAGGCCACCACATCCAATAGGCTTTTAAAACAGAACCATTCCATGGAATAAATAATACTCAACAACTAGAGTCTTGTATTCAAACCTAGCTTTATATTTAGACTTTTGAAAAAACAGAAAAGAGAAAAACATTTCCCTTTTTCTACCTCTCAAATAACAAATGTTAGACATTAATCTAACAGTCAACAGCTATATCAACCGCACAATATAACTCTAAAGCACCATTTTTCAATGCACCGGCAGCCCAGAGCACAAAAACATCTCCAAAAGAATCTAAATGCCTTCAATAATAAAAAATAAAAAAACAGTACGAAGGCTGGTTCAGAGATCTAATCAGTTCAAGAAGCTGGAGAAATCACCAGTTTCCTAGAATGCAACCAAAAGAATAGGGTCATCTCATGGTTGCCACTCGGCATGCACGAATGGAATGGTCTGCTGTTGTGGACTGAAGCCTTAGTAAAATAACCAAAAGAAACAAAAGAGAACACTGAAAGGGAGGGGGGGAAGCTCTGCCACTGAGTTACTAAATTTATCAGTCAAATATTGGCTGTGAGGAACTTAGGATGCAGGGCACTCAAAATCTAATTTCCGCAACAGAACTAAGACTGCAACCCTAGAAGTTCCAAATAAGAATGAACTCAATTTTACTTGGACTTTCGTGTGTATAGTAAGGTTAACACAAAGGAAAAGAGATCACAAAACTCTTGACATACCAATAGAATGAAATTCCGTAGAAGATTTCTCCAAGCAAGAAGGCCTATGGTTTATAAGATGATTACTCAATTGTACCAAAACACACATAAAGAAAAGACTAAAAGTCTAGTACTTGACTTCTTCCCCCACCTAAACGGAACTTAAATATAAAATGCCCAGATTTCATGAGAAAAAACAGTCAACTAAGGTCGCACTAAATGTTAAATGCGCCGTTTGATCCTCAATCAATCAGATCGATGAAACGGGTTTCCTTACTCACAAAGCGAACCTAAGCAAAATAGAAAATAAAGCAGTATCCAGAATCACCAGAAAATAGAAACTGAAAATAATCATCGCACATTTGTATTCCCAGAATTTACAAGCAAAATATACAATCGACGTTACCAACAGAAAGAGAACGATGAAAACACAGGAAAATAAAGAAAATGTAAGCAAAGAAGATGATCTTACCTGATGTTCTTCTCAGCGAATTAAGGAACTCGGCAGCTACCTTTGCGATGAAGACCCAGGCTCCTGGAACAAAAAGGCGCAGCTTCTTCTTCTCCAAGAAAGTTCAGTTGGGTTATTGAATTTGGGCCTATTCTTTTTCTTTTTGGGTTCAATCAGCCCATGTGGAAGCTTAGTTGGGTCATCCATCATCTTCTACGGCCCAAACTATTTGGAAAATAAACTAAAATGGATTAATTTCTAGTTTCAAAAGCAAAGAGGCGTTTTTCAAGAGTTTCCCCCCAAAAAGGTTGGTATTTTTAAATTAAAAAAACTGAAATAAACAGGCCTTATTTATTTTATGTCTAGAAGTAAAAAGAATGACTTCATAACTAAACATCTTAAAGAATTAAATCGTAAAACTATTATATATATCTTTTCATGCTATATAGTAAAAGACTCTTTATTACTTTGTATAAAAACTATCAACATATTTTATATAATATACAGAACTTGATAAATGAGATATACTACTATTCATAACTTATGAATAAACAGTTTATAATTTTTTTTTTATCAATACTGCTTTTTTTTGGGCCAAGCTATATCAACTTGTATTGATGTCAATACTGATTGATTCCACTCATAAATCTCTGTTCAGTTTTTATTTGGTGCACATGCATGCTTATCAGGTTATGTGCAAATGCATCAATCATATATCTGACATGTATTACTGGCAGTATGCACATTGTTATGTAGGGAAAATCTATTAAAAAAAAAAAAAAAAAAAAAAAAAAAAAAAAAAAAAAGCTCCAAAATTTTAAAATTTCAAATAATTGATGTCCCATTAAATTAAGTTGTGAATTTAATATAAAGTGTAGTCAATTTTTTATTTGATTTGGGATTTTGAAAATTTGAAGGTTTTTTCCTGAGATTTTCCCTTGTATACCTTTGGAAGTTGTAGAAATAGTAGTTGTTGTGTCATTATGTGTGTTTTTATAAAGAACATCAAACTTCATTAAAGAGTAAAATAATTACACACATTAAAACACAACTCATATATAAAGGCCGGATGAATTTAGGTTAAAAAAAATATAAAACATATATATATATATATAAAACAAAAACAAGAGAATAGGGGGAAAAACGGGTCCAAATTATTTGCTCGTCAAATCTATATATAACAAAAACAATCCCAAAAATAACGTCTTTTTGGTGATGAGCTTTTAAGTTCATGGATAAGTTGAGCATGTAATTCGCCGAGCGAAAATAAAGTATGTAGAATGTACTGAAACACAATGAAAGATGTAAAATGGATTACATCACCATATATAGGACCATGGTAAACATGCATCATAAACTACTCCAAATGTACAAAGAGAAGCATTGACCGAGAGAAGTTATGAAGAAGCATCTTAATGTCAAACCACATGATATGATAGGCACAGCAAAGCAAAAGTGTGACGCCAAATTTAGGACCCGTTTGGTTGAGGGAATGAGAACTTAACAAAGTTCCCACGCCAAAATCACGTTTGGCACGTCAAGTTCCAGGCAACTCGATTTTTCGCTACTGTCGAAGCTCTAATAAACGTGGATCCTCAACTTCAAAAAGTGGCGGATCCTAAAAAACTTCCGGGAGAGTGAAATTTATGACTACAAAACCCTTCTCAAATTATAAACCAGATAGAGCTTTGAGCTAGAAGAAGGAGGAGCCAAAAACAAGCTTGAAACGATAGAAGCTTCAATTCAAAGACCAGGCAAGGAAGATCGAATCGAGGTAAGAGTGAATGGTTTTCCTCTGTTCATTGAGAGTTGTGCGGGGTAAGAATGGAGATGGCCTGTTTGTGCGAGCTAGGGACGCAAGCACATATATGAGTTGGGAAGCAATTTGGGTGATTTTTTCTTTTAATTGTGAGCTGTGCGGGGTAATTCTTGTTCTTTGAAATGATTAAGGAGACTAGTTTTGCTTTACTGTATTGGTTCACATTATGTAATATGAGTTTGAACTTAACTATTTGGTTCGAACTTGAACATCTGTGTTATTTTGCAGTTGAAGTTTATCACTGTGGTTTATTGATTAAATTGAGGGCTCTTTTTGGCTGCTATTATGTTTATTTTATGTCATTTAACCTTGTGGTGCATATCAAATTTTTCAGTTGAAGTTTATCATTGTCGTTTTTCTCCGATGGCCAAAAAAAAAATCATTCTAGTTTTTTTTTTTTGGGTATTTTATTTTTAGGGGCATTCTGGGAATTTTGCCTCTACTTCCCACTTAACCCACAACCAATTCTTCAAACCAAACATTTTATTTTCCTTCAACTTCACCCATTCCATGTCTACCAAACGGTTTTAACTTTTTAAGTTCCCTTTCAACTTCCCTTTCCATTCTTTTCCCTCCTATAAATTCCTTTCTCTTTTTAAATGTTCCCTGTATCAAACGAGCCTTTATTGTGTGTTTATAATAAAGTACTTCTAGAAAAAGTGAATTGTTGTCATCACTTTTGTGTGTGTGTGTGTAAGCCTAATTAAGGTATTCTAAGTTATTTTAGACTTAAAGATTAATCATCTAACCTTATGTTTAATTAAGGTACAACCTTCCAAATGGAACCGGTTTCCCTGCTCATCCAAAGAAAGCTTCTCCAATTTGGGTCGTCCAAAAGATGAAAAAAAAATTATGTTAATTGATAGAAAATATAAAATAAAATTAATCTCTAAATTAATATTTTTTTCATTTTAAAAATCACCAATTAAAAAAAAAAATCTATGGATAGAAAATATAAAATAAAAATAATATGTGAACTAACATTTTTTAAAAAATGATTTTTTTTTTATTTAAAAATCACCAATTAAAAAAATTAAATCTAGACGGCTCAGATTGGAGGAGCTCTCCCAGCTCATCTTCTTATTCTCGTGTTCGATCTCTTCCATCTCTGCCCCGCTCGTTGTCACCTATGTTGAAGAAAGGTTTGGAACCCTGTAGAGAATGAGGAGGGGCCAAGGATCTTCCTCTCAACAATGATGAGCAAGGAAACCGATTCCCCTTTCAAATAAATATGCCTCTCAAAATCGAACTATTGATCTTCTCGTTACAGAGGTAAAGCCGTTGTCAAACTATCAACTTAACCAGTTGCTTGTTGGTATAGCGAGCTAACTTTTGTGAACAAAAACATTGCACCAAGGAGGCAAGACCACATGCATGGACACAAGAGTCCCCATAACTTTTCTTTCCTTTGGATCTAGAATGTGTATTATAAAGAGGATAGTTCGTTATTAATTTGATGATAATCCAATTAATGAATATACAAGTAAATTATAATATATGAATTTATTTTTGTAAATTATATCATAAAAAATTTGATTTCTAGGTTATTTCAAAATATTTTTTAATGAAATAATTCATCGCCATTATTTTTCATCAGAATTATCATAATTCCTAAGATTATTTTAAAAAAAAAAAGATAAAAATTTTATAAAACGTAGTGATAATTTTGTAACTGACTTTTTAGCTTTTTAAATGCTTAGGCTTAGCTTATTTGAAAAATCAAAAATATTCTTGGCCAACTAGACAGTACAATAAGTTGAGACTTTAGACTTTTAGTTTTTATTTGGTATTAGAAATTCAAAAAAGTGTTAATTACTTTTTGCTCAAGAAAAAGTGTTAATTACTTAATTTCAAGGTTTCATGCAACTTCCTAATTCCAAAGCATTCACGGGTTGGAACTTTGCACTGACCGAATCACAGCACATCCTCAGAGAAGCTAAAAGACAAAACATCTTTATAGAAAAGAATCTTTCTATGATTCTCACAAGTCACAATTGTTGAACCAAACACTTTAATGAGCAGTAGTAAAAACCAACATTATCAGAGAAACGCAATGTTTCACTTTCACGTACTACAGATTTTTCTTCTAGCTCTCAGACTCAAATAGAACATCGATTTGATGTACAACTTAAATGACGACGCAAGCTAAAAACACTTAGTTCCTTTCTTCAAACAGCAACTATCTCAAACATCCCTCAATTATTTGAAGCGAAAGTGATCCAATCCCTGCAAAACACAGCCAAACTCAACTATATATCATCAGTCTTCAGTCATATATGACTTGCATTTAACTTTATAAATCAAGTTTAGCCTAAGTAAAAGAGACTGTGAGAACTTGAAGGACTAAAGTAGAAAAAAAAAAAAAGAGAGCATCCGAATATATCATGAATCTTGAATGAAAGAAAGTACAAATAAGTCTTTAAATAGATAAAGCATACAGCATGAAACATGGATGGAGTCGTAAATGAATGAGAGAATTTGAAGGATTGAAGTAGAGAAAAAATAAGAGCATCTGAATAAAGTATGAATACTTAAATGAACAAAAGTACAAATATAAGCCTTCATATACTTCATATAGACAAACCATATAAAGCATGAAACAAAAAATGGAGTCGTATAATTAGTATTCTGTACTGGTTTAACGTTAGAGTTTAGGGTTTTGATGATACCTACATTGTAATTTAATTAGTTGGGCAAACACTGAAACCCTTCTGGAGGAACTTTGCCACAGTCAATGAGGACCTGAAGAGCGATAGGGAGAATGATATTGATGTTCAGAAGCTTCAACCTAATGGTGGTGCAGAGGCACACAGCTGCATCTAAATCTAGAAGCCCACCAAGCAGAGGGCAACATGCTTGTTTAGCATTATCTCCGATTCCGATGTGGATCAAACCTCCGAGCACATCAACACAAGCCCCTAGCTTCAAACTGTCAATCGGGCATGTCGGTTGTGCCGGCGTTGGTGGTGGTGGACATGGTGTTTGAGATGGTGGAGATGGAGGTGTTACTATAGGTGGTGGGTTTATTACTACTGGTGGTGTTGGTGGTGTCACGATTGGAGGCACATAGGGTGGTGGCTTCACAACTGGTGGAAGAGGTACGTATGGTGGGAGCACAACCGGTGGGCGAGGTACGTATGGCGGAGATGGAGGTGTTACTACAGGTGGTGGGTTTATTACTACTGGTGGTGTTGGTGGTGTCACGATTGGAGGCACATAGGGTGGTGGCTTCACAATAGGTGGCGTCACTACCGGTGGGTTGGGCACATATGGTGGTGTTGACGGTGGCTTCACAACTGGTGGATGAGGTACGTATGGTGGGAGCACAATCGGTGGGTGAGGTACGTATGGTGGGTTCACCGGAGGTTTTGGGACATACGGTGGGTATAGTGGTGGTTTTGGGACATAAGGTGGTTTCACAACTGGTGGTTTTGGGACATAAGGTGGTTTCACAACTGGTGGTTTTGGAACATACGGTGGGTGGACAGGTGGTTTTGGGACATGCGGTGGCTTTACAACTGGTGGTTTTGGTGCATACGGCGGGTAGACGGGTGGTTTTGGGACATGCGGTGGCTTTACAACTGGTGGCTTTGGTGCATACGGTGGTGTAGAATGGTGAGGAGGTTCTGGGACAGGGTGGTGTGGTGGCTTTGGGCCGTACGGTGGTTTAATGACGGGAGGTTTTCCGTGATGAGGAGGTTTTGGGGAGGAAGACGGTGGTGGGCAGGGCTCATTTTTGGGTTTGCCGCCGTGAGGAGGAGGACGGTGAACAGGAGGCTTCTTGACTACTTTAGGAGGGTGGTATGTTGGAGAAGGGTAAGGGCAATATGGGCAAGCGAGAGCAGTGAGTAAAGAACTCAAGTTCAAGAGCAAAATGAAGAGAGTTGATAGAGAACGATTCGCCATTGATGGACTACTGATGAGTCACTCACCACCTTGCTTGAGTAGTGAGAACTGTTGTGAAACCCTAGAGGCCTGAAGGGCTAGATATATATGTGTGTCTTGGGGGCACGGAGTTACGGACTGATGGAGACTTTTCATTTTTTATAAATATTAAATATCACTCAGTACCTGTGAGCTCCTAGTTGCAATTAAATTAATTTATCTTTATCATGATTCATCGACTTCAAGGAAATAATTCTAGAGATTTTTTTTTTTTGGTGAATATAATTCAAGAGATTTCAAGAGCGGTGTACGTGTTTTTGTAATAATTTTAGTGGCAATATTTATATCTTTGATCCCGGGCTTTTAGGCTTTTAATTTATTTACCTTCATTGATAGATCGTGAACTACTAGTGTTAACTAAATTGTGAAACTTGTTCACAGAAATTATTTAAAACAATCACATTAAGGGATAATGTTTCAAAACCTCTTAAATTTAGCTTTGGAATTTAGCTTTATATGTTTAAAAAAATCACACATATTAATAATAAGTAATAACTAAATAAAGTTAGTTCAAGTTAAATCATATATGTTTAATTATATGTTTAACGAGTTTGAGATTTAATTCAAGATTAGCCGCACTAAACAAATTTTTAAATATTGGATCACCCTCTCAAAATATTATGGGTCAAATTAAACAACTGGAAAATCTCTTTAAAGTTTCATGGGACCAACAAAATGTTAAAAAAATCTTGGAGAAAATTCTAATGTCAAAAAAGTCTAATTAACAACTCCTTCAGTAAGGCATTGATAAATATATTTATGGGTTTTAACAACTCTTTGAAACTTTTTCTATATCATAATTTTCTCTAGAACTTTTTTGCCATTTTCTTAGTCTATTAGGACCGTAAAGAAAATTTCCCTTAAACATATTAACCTCTTAAGGAAATGACTAAATAAACTTCATTACGCCTAATTTTATCTTATAGTTAATAATTAATAGTAAGAGGATTTTAATAATGAGAAGGAAACGACACAATAACCAGCTCTATAATGACTTAATGAGGCAATCACCGCCTTGAGGAAAAGGTTGAAATTGAACTTAAAATATATACGGAAGGAAAGCTGCAAAGTCCAAGATCGCAGCATTTCAAGGACTGTAGAAATAGAAAATAAGACAACGTGGTTTAATTATTCATAATGCAGAATTTTTTTGACGCCTAGTGGCAACTAGCAGTCTTTTTCCTATTCAACCCGTGAATGACTGATGAGGACGAACTAAATAGAAAAAAGATAGATACGTAAAATTCCGGAAAATTTTCAGATAAATCCCTTATGAATTAAGAAAATCCCAAAAAGTCTATTAACACATAGAAATAATAAATAGGTCACAATGGAGGAATATAGGATTTTGAGTAAAGAAATTCGTGAGTAACTTAGGGAATGCAAGTTGTCACACAAGTCATCATTATCTTTATTTAACTTATCAACGACATTTGATAAACCTAAGGGAGCTCAAGTAGTCAATCTCTATAATCAAATATTTAATCTCATTATTCAAGTTGTCATTAGAGTTTCAAAAACCCACAAGCAAGGGTCCTTTCCTAAAAAAAAAAAAAAAAAAAAAAAAACCTTAAAGGGGCATTTTGGTAAAAATATAACATTTCAAAAACCAAGATTCCTGCTTAAGATTTATTTGTCATTTTTAATGTTAACAGGACTTTTTAAGGTTTTCTCAATTCACATGATATTTATGTGTATTTTTCTCTAAAATTCTCCTATTTTCTAAGTTGTCGGTCGTCACTCACAAATAACTTAGACTACCACTACTTAACAAAGAGACTTCATTCTATTTTTTGTTTTCTTGTGTGGGTATGATCTATTCTTTAATTTTTTTTACTTCTAAATAATTTTCTTAACTTGTCTCTTACTAAGTTTACGGTGGATCCATTTCGTCTTTGCTCGTTCTTTGGTAGAAATCTTAGTTCAATTAGAGTTAGTCCTTCTCGTGAATCTTTAATAAAATATTATATCATTATCAATCAAGATCAATTAGAATGTCGACCAAAATTAGGTAAAACAGATAAAAACTTAAGTAAGATCTTTAACGTAGATCAATGCTCATGTAATCTCTCCAATAATTCTCAAATAAGTTGTTACTGCTCATGATGTCCTTTTTTCATATGTAGAAAAATTTTAGGTGGTTTGAGTCTAAGAGACTCATCAAGGTTTCGTACATCCTTCGAGGTTAAAAAGCGTTTACAAAGATACTTACAAATCACTTATTAACAGGATTGTCGTATCAGTGATATTTGAACTCGCAACTTTATGTTTATGAACCAACTCCTTTACCAATTAGACTTGCAACCTTTATTAGTTACAATGTACTTTATAGCTCAATATGGTGCATCACATAAACACGTTTCTTTCATGGAGCTTTCTTCAACAATTATGTTAGTACTTGTTATGGACCTATGTAATGGGTCCGGTAAAATATAGGCCCAGTAAGGATACTTTATGATAAGATCATTCTCAATCAGGTAAAATATCAATCATCTCATGATCATGCAAATAATCCTGGTAGTGCAGGTAGTAGAGCGGAAGTTATGCAGGTCGTAGAGGCCATGATTGAGGAAGGAGGTGGAAGCACAGATAGGAGACTGAAACCCTAGATGATCACTATAAATAGGAGGACATTCACCAGGTGAGATCGATTCATTCTTGATTCCATTACTTTACATTCAGTCACACTGTATACACACCCCACTCCTCTAGCGAAACACCTAATTATTTGTGTAGCACAGTGATTTGAGGACGCTCTTTGATATCTCCTTCATAGTTATCACTGAGCGATCATCTTCTCATTGGAGTTTAACTTTAGACATCCTTTGAGGGGTATACCGATCCAATATCAACCAACCACTAGCCCTAGAGGCTAGACATATATGTTCTGTACTAGAACAGTACTCTATCAAATTTTTTTATTTTTATTTTTTGGATCAACAATCATAAAATTTTTACTAATTGATAATTTGCACAATTTTAGATATCCGTCTTATTTTTGTATATAAAGTGATTCTCCTCTGCTTCTCTAACATCTTCTTGGACCTCAAACTCTCATCATTTTTTTTTAAATTTTAAAAAAAGTAATTCTCCAAAGCATTGATACAAATGCAAATTTTGGGTCAATTAAAATTATTTTTCTAAACTTTATATTATATATGGGATAATTAGTCTGGAAGTCTTTATAGTTCCTACTAATGGTTATTCATGTCTCTATAGTTTTTTTCTTCTTTTTATTCGGTCCTGTAGTTTTTTACCTTTTTATCTTTTCCTATAAAGTTTTCCTTTCCATTAAGTCTTTATAGTTTCACATAATTTTTAATTAAATCCATATATTTTTAAGTGATTTATAAAATAAATAAATAAATTACAAAGACTTAATCAAAGTTATAGAGGGATCTGGCCTAAAACAAATGAAATTATAAAGACATGATAGGATAAATATAGGGACATAGTTAAAAATCAGGTAAAACACAAACCCATTGTTTTAATATATTGATATTACATTAGCCAATCGAAATAATAGAAAAAAAAAAAACAGGGATTATTTGTATAAATTTAAGCATGTAGGGAAATTCTTATTAAGTTATAAAAAGTGAGTACCACTATGTGTATATAATCTAAAGTTTAGGAAATTGTATATAAATTATATTTTTAAAAAGGTAGGGACCAGAAAAGTCGTAATTTTGCCTAGAGCAACACATGGGAGGCTTATGGCTGAGATTCGAGGCATTAAAATATTAATTTTTAAAAGGAAAATGACAAGAAATGAGATGTGTCATAGTGAATGACAAGTCTTTTTCTTTGAATTTAGTCACAATCCATGCATATCCCTAATCCAAACTTCTTCTCCATAATTATCAATTGAACTGTTTGATAGTCATGTTTAGGATCTGGTAAGCAACATGTAGGCTTCGTTCAGAATATCATCATCTATTAGCCTAAAATTCTTTTGTTTTTCAAAATGTTAAAGCCTAGTAGGCTACTTGATCAAAGTTTTAGATCTTGAAGTTAGCAAGTGCCTTTAAAATAATAGAAGTTGAAACTTGAGTTTTAACTCCTGTCTTGAAGATAATGGTTAGATAAAACTTTTTTTTTTCTTTGCTGACAGATAAAGCACATTTACTATAATCTTTGATATACTATCGTAATTTATTTTATCTCAAATTTATAATTTTTTATTCAAAATATCCATATTAATTGAACATAGCAAGAAAATCTTCATCAAGAGGTAGTTATCATTTGATTCTTTTGAGTTTAACGTTTTTACGTTTTTAGCTTACTAAATCGAGTCGAATCATTGGTAAACACGTGATTATTGTAAATTCGGTTAAATTTACAAGTTAATATCTGAGGTTCTGTTTTTACGTTTCCAGTTTACAAAACCATATTAACTCACATTTAAACTCGTATTAACTTTTAAGATTTTATTATGTTCGGTGGCTTTAAATATAAATTTTATAGAAATTTTTTTGTTAAATATGATAAATTATAAATTATAAATGTTGATGGATTTAATCATGTTCAAGACTTTAAATAAACTCTTATGAGTTTATGATTCGGATTAGCGATACTTAGTTTACCTCATTTATCATCGATGTCTGAACTTTAAATTCGCAATTTTGACAACCTTGATAGTTATAATACACATAATTAATATTTTAGAAAAATTAATACATATATTAATAATAATTAACTTAACTAATTTCTTTAATATTCATAATTTGGCTGTTTAGCTTTTATATAAAGGGCGAGATGAAACAATATGTATAGTATTAGTACTCCCTCTAGTCTTCTATATAAGGGATTTTTCTTTTTTTGAATGACTTGTTTCTATTGGTAAGAAATACTAATACCCTTGTTTGAAACTTTTAGTATAATTTTTGTTTTTTTTTCATTTTTACCCATTAATTATTTTTTAATTTCACGATATAGAATATGGTAAATTAGCATTAAAAACCCTAATGTTATTTCCCAAATTGCACCGGCCTATATTTCTTAATAGTGCATCCAACATCTTAATTTTAGTTTTTTAGTGTATTCATCACCATATTCTTAATTATTTATAGTGCATCAAACACTCTAAACCATAAATAACATTAGGATTTAATATTTCTGTTTTTACCGTAGAAACATTTTTTCTGTCATACTTACATAAAAGTGAGTAGGACCCATTATAAAAAGAAGAGAGAGAAAATATTAGTGGGACCCACCCACTTTTATGTGAGTGTGGCAGAAAAAATATTTCTGCAGCAAAAGCAGAAATATTAAACCCATAAAATTAAGGTGCTATATGTAAATGAAAAATAATATCAAAGTGTTAGACATACCATAAATAAAATTAGGATATTAGATGCTACTTAACCCTAGGTTAAATACCATTTTTGCTACAGAAGTATTGATAAAGGGACACTCAGCACCCGGAAGTTTTTTTGGCATCATTTTTGCTCCGGAAGTTTACAAAAAAGAGCAAATATGCCCCGAAAGTTTTTTTTAGGAGCAAATTTACCCTGAAAGTTTTTTTAGGAGCAAATTTGCCCTAGAAGTTTACAAAGAGAGCAACGATCCAACGGTCAAAATCAACCGATCGGCAAGATTCTTATGTTTGTAAACTTCCGGGGTAAAAATGATAACAAAAAAACTTTTCCGGTGTTAAATCTTTTTACCAATACTTCCATGACAAATTTGGTATTTAACCCCTTAACCCTTGATTATATACCCACTCACTCATTCCATAAATAAGGGTATTTTTAGAAAATAAGTTGTATATTTTTTTTTTTGCATGTCCATATCATTTAATCTATTTTTACCAACTTTTTTTTTTAATATCTGTAAGTTGATTATTTATATGTTATAAAAAGAATGTAAGGGAGTACCTGGTAAAGATTTTGAGTTAAAAGTTAGAGAGAATCCCATATAAAGACGGTTGAAATAGAGAAATTCTGATTTGGGTTGGTAAACTTAACAAATTATTAATTAAGTTATGTGACATAATTAGAGATTTAAAATTTGGGTCAAATTACTTCTATATCACTTAGTTATTAAAAAAACCAAAAACAAAATTGAAGACAGAATAATATTGTTTATGCGCTATGTAAAAATCCTAACGATAGGAAATTCATTGGAGGCTCGAATTTAATCCTCATTCCTTAATTGATTTGAGTAATCCTATCCAAATAGATTGTTACAACGATGGAGGCATAAAGATGTGCATCTCTTCTGCTTCTGATTGCAGAATTGAAAAGTGCAAAATCGGCTTTGAAGGATCAAAGATTTGGTCTGTGCATCTCTTCTGCTTCTGATTTCAGAATTGAAAAGAGTGAAATCCAAAAATGGGGGCCAAGACATAAAAGATGAACTACCGAGTCTGAAGTTTTTTACATAAGAAGCCTACTTTCTATCAGTCAAATGAGAGATCTTGAGTTTAACTAGCCCAGAGGACTCTACTCTTACAGTCCTGGATACCCATAAACAACCCCTACAAAAATAAATAGAGAAATTACTCAAATCGATTAGAGAATGAAGATTAAATTCGAGCCTCCAATGAATTTTCTGTCATTAGGGTTTTTACATAGCTCGTAAACAATATTAATCTGTCTTCAATTTTGCTTTTTTTTTTTTTTTGATAACTATGGGATATAAAGGTAATTTGACCCGAATTCTAAATCTCTAATTGTGTCACATAACCTAATTAATAATTTGTTAAGTTTACCAACTCAAATCAGAATTTTCCTATTTCAACCGTCTTTATATGAGATTCTCCCTAAAAGTTATTGAATTATTTTTGAGATATTAAACCTTCGCAAATTTTTAGAATTATTTTTTATATAATTAAAAGGGTAAGGATTTTTTTTCCTTTTTGAAAAAAATCTCAGAAAGAGAACTCATCAATATAATATTTCTTAATGTCATATTCTCTCTGTTTCCTTTTTCTTATAATTATTTTTTCCTTATATATGTTGCATTATATTCTCTTTGGACTTTATAATATTTCCAAGAACTTTAGAATATTCCTACATAATATAGACAGAGATATTAGTCCAAGGAGAGGTTTAAACCAATGTTCTGAAACTTGGACCAAAGGTATTGGGTCAAGGGTCAATAGGTTAGATCAGAGTCAAATCGAAGCTAATCCGGTGAGAAATTGAAGATTTCAAGGTAATTAATATAAAATTCTATTTTTTAAAAAAAAAATGGTTTTTTTAATACATACACACACACTGAACTGGGTTAATGCTCGGGACCGGTCGACAGATTGATTTGCCAGTTTTCAGTCCAGGTTTCAAAACAATAAACCCCTAACTATAAGAATGAAAAAGTTTGTCCTAATTTCTAAATTATCTTTATCCAATTAAGCCAGCCTGGCTTTAGCTGTTACTAATTTTGTGCACCTATTTTAACATTATATTGTAAATATGCCAAGATATTTACTATGGAGTTAGAAACCTAAATAATTCCATTCATTGGCAATTACATATATATCCATTATATTAGTGCATTTTAATTTCTCCCGTACCGTATATATGATCCAAAATTTCCAACCACGAAATTTATCAAAGAAAAAAAATAGTACTAAAGTGAAAAATATATTCAATAATGTATGCTCAGTTACCATTATTGCTGACTCTGATTAATTATTGGTATGCTCAGTTATGCTTAAAGAGGAAAAAAGAAAGCAATGGCTGATAACTCTATGTTTCATCGTTAGAAGCAAACGCAAAATTTTTTCTCAAAAAGAAAAAAAGAAAAAAGCCCAAAAATAAAAATCATAACAAGAATAAATTTATAAAATTTAATTATTAAGGCATAATTTAATTTATAACTGAAATTCTTGTTTACAACTATTGAATTAATATGCGCAATCCACTTTTGAAAAAGGAAATTCGAGAACCTTGTTATCATTAATTTAATTTGTTAAAACTTAAATGCTTTTCCCTAAAAAAAGTAACAAATAAAAAAATTTATAATACAAGAAAAAAAAATCATCTTCAAATATTACCCCAAAAAAGGAAACATCATCTTCAAAAATCAAGATGAGTTTGAAAACTAGAATGTTAATTGAGCTTGAACAAAGTAGGAAACACCAGAAAAACAGAAGTCTTTTTAAATGTAGATTCCGCGAAACTAGATCAAAGGTAGTAGGAAACACTAGTAAATTCTTTTTAAATTATTTTAGTTTATTCAATAACATTATTAGTTTTACCGTAAATAAATAAAGATAATATTATAGTTGTGATCGAAGTTATTAAATTCGCGAGTTTAAACAAATTCATGACACTTATGTAAATTTGTATCGTGAATTTGTAAAAATTTACTTTTATCAAATAAATAAATATTAATAGTGTATAATTAAATAATTAAAATATAAAAAAACAATAATTTGATTTAAATAGTTTTTAAATATAAATAATTAAAATTAAATCTATCAACATTTATAATTTATCATATTTAATAAATAAATTTTTATAAAATTTATATTTAAAGTCACTGAATAATCAAATTAAATAAGATTAACACGAGTTTGAGAGTGAGGTAACATGGTTTTGTAAGCTGAAAACGTAAAAATGGTAATCTAGGTATATAAACTTATGGGTTTAACAGAGTTTATAATGATCACGAATTTATTAGTATCCTAACTCAATTTTATAAGTTAAAAATGTAAAAACGCTAAATTTGAAGAGTCAACTTATGAGTTTGACAACAATAACTATGATAATTATATCTCTGCAAAAAAAAATCTCAGAGACAAACTATATAGCAAAATACCCGTGTCAAAGGAAGGAAAAAACTATTTTCTTTATAAACCACCAGAGAAAATAGGGAAAGTAATCAATACTCCAATAGGCAAAACATAGCTGGGAATGTACGTACAACAACAACGCACTGGAAAATCACATGAAAAATTTCAGTATATATGGAAATAATAAAAAGGTTTTTATTTATTTAATTCCCACAAGTTTCATTAAAAAAGCCTTGAGGTAGCTAGTTCATCATGAAGTGACATTTCTCAAAGCCTGCAACAACGTATATATATACGAATCATTATTAGAAAATAAACACATCTTTGATTTTTTTAAAAAAAATAAGAATAAAATACTTACTTGGATCAACAGTGACAAGCATGGCAGTGCCTCCAAAATCACAAGTGCCACCAGCCGCTTTTCTGTTCTGCCAATAGCTATTGAAGGCATATGAAGCATGGGCCAACATCGTATTGGGCTCATAGCACAGCCCATTGGGCTGAATCCCCTTGCAATCCGCACCTGAGCCGCACGCATAGTCCATGGCTTGTTTGATTATCGAGTCCGGCACCGTAGGCTTCGCAACACACCAATGACCTATAGACCGTGACCTTTTATTATGCGGCGATGGAGGAGGAGGAGTTGACCCGATTTCCACCGACCGTGGGGGCGGGTAAACAATAGGCGGCGAATAAGCCACTAGTGGGCTTGGGCTATGTTTTGATGGTGGGCTTTGGGGTGGGCTTGGGTTTTTGAGTTTTTTGGTGGGGGAGGAGGGTAATGATTGATGGGGGAATATTTAGGGAGATTTGGAGGTGTCAATATTGGAGGATATGGAGAAAAAGAAGAAGACGACGATGAGGGCTCAGGAGCTTGGGAACTGGAAGGAGGTAGTGATACTGATAGAGGAGAAGGAATGCCATATGAATCATCAAAGTTTGAGAAGCTGAATAATGGCGAGTCATTGTTTTTTGTGTCTAAAATGTGTTTAAGAGATTTCAGGTTCTTCCATGATCTGTTGGAAGAGGAGATTCTATGGTTTAATTTGATCTTTTGAAATATTCGTCCATGGCTTCTTGTATCTGCGAATCAAAGGTAAAAATTTAATAGGAATGAAGATAATATTTGTTGTCATTTTTTTTGACAATGATAACTATCGTTGACATAAACTAGAAGTGAGCCTTCATGCTAGACATGCGTTACATAGATTGATGTATAGATTTATGTTAATTTAAGAATTTAAACTACTTTTAAAGAAAATGTTGCAAGTAATGTATTCCTTAGTTCTTAATATAAGATATATTTGAAGAGTTGATCTTGATTTTAATTAAATATAAGATATAATTTTGTCAATTTTTTTCCCCTAATTTAGCCCTATTGATACTCCTTTAAGTCTTTAACAATAATTAAGGTAAAGAAAGAATGAAAAAATTAAGGAAGATAACTTGGGTGTTTTAAAAAATACATACTACCTAAGTTTAATTATAGGAACATTTTTTCCACTACAAAAATATTTAAATCAGTGCACAAAAATGTTCATATAATTAGGACCGGAGGGAGTATCATATTAACTAACTCAACCAACTTTTTAATCTAATCAAATTAGGTAAACATGTTTTATATCAAAAACTACTGGAGGGAGTATTTGAAATTCACTTGATTTTTTAATATTTAATATAATGTGTTTTCCCCATATATTTGTTTTAATCTAATATCTTCTTTCTACTTTTCTCCGGACACTTTAATTTAAATTACTGCATGCATAACGAAACAGGCAATAAGAGCAAAGTAAGAGAGGGCAATTACAAAGTTTTTAGTTTCAGATCACACCGTAAAGTAAAATTTCTGGAACTAAACAAACAAAATCATGTAATCAAGAGGAAAAAATGCAGTAATTATCAAGGTTCAAAAATCCGGACTGACCACTAAACCAGTCAGTCTTGGATTAAGTTAAGGCTAGACTAGAGTTAAACCGGAGATAAATTGAAGATTTCAGAATAATTAATATGAAATTTCGAAGATTTTTTTTTTTTTTTTTAAAAAAAAGTACTAAATCGGATTGATGCCTAGACTGGATCAGTTTATTGGCCGGTCTTGTCTAGGTCTCAGAACAATGGTAATTACTATGCCCAACAATAACAATTAAATTAAAATTAATAGCAAAATCAAACAGCCATGAAAATATAACTAACCACATAGAAGGACAATGGAGGAAGCGACAAGGAAGAAACATAGAAATGCAATGCCGAGTCTGAATCTCAAGGAATGATCTCTTGTAATACCCATTGCACAATCATCAATATCTCCAATATAATCTGAGAATTATATTGAAACCTCGAAGAGTTTCTAGCCAGTTCTTCAAGCACAACTAACCAAACTTTAATTAGTTCTCCAATGAAGCAAAGACGCTTAGCAAAGAAGTGGACTTAAAGGGGCACACATATAAATAGGTGCAATAAAGTGAGAAGCTACTCATGAAGATGATATTCATTCTCACTTTAATTTGATTTCTGTCTGATTCTTATAGCTAGACACAAGCAAATAACAGTGTGTGTTTCAGGATAGAAAGTATAAAAGTGAAGTGATTTGGTTCCTTTAAGTTGTCTGCTGGAATATGTTCGTTATGATGTTACTTGGGGCATATATACACTTTTTATTTTGCTTGTGTGCCACTCAAAGAACAAGATCTAGAGACACTCCATCAACTGTAATCTAATTACTCTAACGATTCAATCAACTTCCAGAAACACACATGGATGATTATTGGGTATAAGTAATTTAATCCAAAGTATCCTTAAAAAAAGAAGAAGAAGAAGAAGAATCTTTATGTTTTATGGCAATATGTCATGTTGTAGGCAATAATTAATTAGTATTCTTAGCTGCCAAAGGAGATGAGCACCAACTAAAAAGATGAATGTTTGTATATGTAATTTTGCATCTAAAATTTGAAAGTTCATCTTATAGCTCAATTGGCAAAGGTTTTGGGACATACGAGGTCAGGTCAGTTTGTAGGTGTTTAAGTATGGGTGAAACTAATCTAAATTTAAAACATTTAGATAAAAATTTTAGCAAAAATATTATTAGAATATTGAATGCAATCGAAAAATTATATCATTTAGAGTTCTATATGCTACTTTATAAGGGGTAATTTTGCACCTAAAAGGCGTCATCGAGGGACAATTTTCTCCCGAAAGGTTTTTGGAGGCAATTTCACCTCAAAAATGTAAAATATGGACCAATTTTGCCTTGACAGTTATCTCCGTTAATTTTGACCAATTACTTGATCAAATATCAAATATGTTGGTGACGTTTTTGTTAAGTTCGTATTTTTTTGTTAAGGTGAAAATTTGCTTTTCAAGTATATTTAAAACATTTGGGTAAAATTCCCGTTTATTTATTTATTTGATACAAGTTAAAAATTTAAAACTAAATGGAAAGGTTGGATAAAATTCCCGTTTATATCAGTAAATAGAAAGAGCCACATTAGCATTGTGAAAACGTTGAGTTTGTTTCTCTTGGGGAATATGGGCCTAACTTTTTAAATAGTTGGCCCATACTTTAATTGTCGCTGGATGTTCGGTCCACATAACCTTGGGGTTAGAATATGGCAAATTGGCCCAGTTTTTTTTTTTTTTTTTTTTAAAAAAAAAAATTACAGGTTCATTTTTTTTTAGTTTTCACTAAGGATATATACTCGTCCAAAGTATTATTCTTGTTCAAAATTTTTGTATTTATAAAATAGTGTAAACATGATAGATGATATGCCTACCACAACAAGAAGTACCGTTTCAACCAAATCAATCCGATCTGTTTGACCTTAAACTCATACACTAATGAACATATATATGATCTGATCTTTGATATGAAAAATGAAACTTATGAGCCTTCTCATATATTTCATTAAAATTACAATTATATACTTCTTCTGATATTAATTAAATATAAGAGTTAGATAATTAATTGATATATATTAAGAAAATTAATTATTTATATTAAACGTGTGCTATCTTTTATTTTTATTATTTTTTTAAAAAATATCTCATTTGGTTATTACCCTTTTAATGAAAACCTCTTTTGATATATGCAATCAATAGGAATAACTTAAAAAAATTATAAATTTAAGCATAAAAGTGAACTGAAATTTTATATTTCAGATTAAAGTAAACATCCCAACAGCTCTGTATAATTAATGTATTAAGTGGGAGGGAGTATTTTTTTAAAAAAATTAATGTATACTTTTATAATTATTCCTCGTCAAAACCTCTTGAGCAGGGAAACTAGCTAAAAATAACTTATAGATGTGTCCAAGATTTGGATATGCTCTAAAATATGCATCACAATACTATATAATTTGGACTACTCTCGTTTTTATTATTTTATTAAAAAAGTACAAAAAATTTCTATAAAATATTTAAATTAATGATTGAAAAAAAAAAAGAAACATACCGTGTGTGTGTGTGTATACATCCTCATCAAACAGTTCGGCACCGAAACGGCAATTGATTGTTGCATCTGTGAAAGTTAATAATTTTGTCTGTTCCTTTGCCACAAAAACCAAAAGAAAATTCAAAGTAGACACAATAATAATGGCTGAGTAATCCATCACTTGATTATCATATGAATCGTTTTTGGTGAGTCCAACGTATCTATATAAGTACATATCCACTTTGTTCCATTACTCGTACCAGCATAAAGCAGTTCCTGAAATCTCAGTGTGTCTTCCATTACTGAAAGACATGGAGGTTTCCAAGTTCTGCTTCCTTCAAGCTTTCTTCTTATTCTTTCTCATTGCATCACCTCAAGCTTCTCCCTCAAGCATCTTTCGAGAATACATAGGAGCTGAGTTCAACAACGTCAAATTCTCCGATGTTCCTATCAGCTCAAATGTCGAGTTTCACTTCATTCTTTCTTTCGCTATTGACTACGATACCTCGTCTTCTCCTTCTCCCACCAACGGCAAATTCAACGTTTTCTGGGACACTCAGAATCTTAGTCCCTCCCAAGTTTCTTCCATTAAAAGCCAGAATTCTAATGTCAAGGTACGTACCTAACATCATACAAACATTACTTTAATCTATATCACTAGTAAATATGTGTATCAAATCAAATGTGGTGTGTGCATGTTTTGAGTGCCACGTGGGTAAGCCGAACAAAGAAAGTAAAGAAAGTATGACCTCCCTCCTAATATATTAGTCTTTTGAGATTGTGCTATCTCAGCTTGTATATTTGTTTTTATAACAAATGTGTTTTCATGATATTCTCAATAAAGAGTCAGAGCTAGTCGATCTTTTGGGGATTTGGGGGCCTCTAAATGTGTCTCCCATCAATACCATTTGTAATACCTCAACTTTCTAAATATTTTTTCTTGTTTCTTTTAATGATTATATTGTACATAAAATAAGTCACATTTTGATAACTTACTATATTATATTGAATTAGTGCATTTTTCAATTTGTTTTGAGTTTTCAAAGAAAATGAATGCTGAATTGCACAATTTTAGAATTTAAAAAAAAAAAAAAAAAAAAAAGTTCAAAACTTCAAATTTTATTGTCATAAAAAAATTCAAGATGTCACTCACTTTATGCAAAAATATATAGATAATCAAAATAAAAATATAAAAACATTTTAGACGTTGGAACATTACAAAAAACATTAAAGATACATTTAAAGACCTCGAACCCGTCTTTTTGTATTGACCTTCACCTTTAACTTGTGTTCATAACAATATATTGATTTACTTCAGGTGGCTGTGAGTCTGGGAGGGGACAGCGTGGCAAGTGGTTCTGCATACTTCAACCCATCTTCCATTGATTCATGGGTTTCCAACGCAGTTTCATCACTCACAGACATCATCAAACAATACAACCTCGACGGAATCGACATCGACTACGAACACTTCAAATCCGATCCAGACACCTTCTCGGAGTGCATAGGACGCTTAATCAAAACACTAAAGAACAACGGTGTCATCAAGTTCGCTTCAATCGCTCCTTTTGATGATCCCCAAGTTCAGAGCCATTACAAGGCATTATGGAACAAGTATGGGAACATGATAGACTACGTCAACTTTCAATTCTATGCGTACGACGAAGGAACAAGTGTGTCTCAGTTCATTGATTACTTTAATACACAGAGTAAGAATTATGAAGGAGGGAAGGTTTTGGTGAGCTTCATAAGTAATGGAAGTGGAGGGTTAAGTCCAGGAGGTGGATTCTTCACAGCTTGTCATAGGCTTAAGAGTGAACAAAAGCTTCATGGGATTTTTGTTTGGTCTGCTGATGATTCCATGGCTAATGGTTTTCGTTATGAGAAGCAATCACAAGCCCTTTTAGCCGGTTCACACTAGCTGAGGGTTTTGTTGTGTGTATATATGTGTTTATATGTCTGTTGTTATCATATGTATTATGTCTGTGCTGATATATATGTGTTTATATGTCTGTATTATGTTTAGCCGCTTCGCACTAGCTAAGAGGGTTTGTTGTGTATTATCTTGTATATATATGTATGTGTAAGTACATATGTACCTTTCTGTGATTAAATATTTATGATTAATAATAAGGAGTTATATTATTGGGCATTGGACTCTTTTTAAATATTCTTTTGATATTTATATGATATCATCTTGTTTGCTGAAGCATCAAATGAAGAAATGAGAATTTGTTTTTTTTGGCATCAAAGAAATGGGAATCATTAAATCCGAAACTTTGGACACCAAGAGTGTCCATTTAGCAATGGAGGGAGCACATTGATGAGCACAAATGTTCTCATCACCTATCTATACTATTATACTATTAGATTGATTTTGAGCCGTCTAAATTTAATTTAATTTAATTGATATATTTTAAATAATTATTTATTTTGATATGTGTAAAATTTAAAATAAATATAATTTTATAACTATCACTTCTCATAAAAATAAATTTATTATTAAAAAATCACAAATGAATTTTTTTAAATTTAAATTATTAAGATTAAATTTAAATGATTGAGATCACAAGAAATTATGTGTTCATCACTTGACCACTAATTGTGGGCCAGTAATAGAGTATGTATAACAAGTTTGGGAAAATCAATATAGGGGCCCTTTTAAGCAAAAAAAAATCCAAAAGGGCCCTAACATTCTAAAAATCCCAAAAAAGGCCCCGTCTTTTTGGCATCTGAATTTCTTACTTATCCGTCAACGTATAAGCTATTTACAACAACAAATGCCATATCTATTGGGATTTCACTGTGTGAGTGGAACCAATTCAAATGCCAAAAAAGGTCCTGGGGCCTTTTTTGAGATTTTCAGAATGTTTAGGCCCTTTTTGGGTTTTTTTAACTTAAAATGCCCCATAAAGATTTTCCCTAACAAGATCGTCTCATTCATACCAGAGCAACAACTAAGGCTACTTTCTATCACATCATCCACAAAGTCAAGACCAGGTCTCACGTTGGAGAGGGAAATTTCTAAACATTAATTGCTGGTTATAATTACGTTGGTGATGGCTCCGTTTTCAATGAAATTAATGGAAGACCTAATTAAAAAAATGGAAAATTCAAACACAAAGTCGTCGGATTTATGGTATGGAATATGGATTGTAAATTTGTATCAAAAGATAACCATAGCTAAATCAGATTTATTTAATATTGGGTGTGTAAGTAAAAGTCCCACAACGCTAAAAGGGCATGACTGTTAAAAGATAGTGCATGGTGGAGCGCGCCAAACTTTAGAGTTTTTAAGTTATTTTCTCCCTTTCATTTGCTTTTCTGTTGAGTTTTATATTTATTAAGTGTGACGTAATAACCTTTAATGGCATTGTTCTCAAATGAAACCGCAATAGATTGAACTAGAGGTTTGTTGACTTTTTGTAAAATCAAGATTTATTTTGATTATATTCCATAGAAAAGCCACCATCAATTCATTGCTCAAACATAAAAAAAAATATTAAAATCCATCTACCCCTCTTCCCGAATCAGTTTCCCTACCTATCTTTAGGATAGGTAGGAAGAGCTTTTCCCATATGAACCGCCTGCAGATGAGATTTAGGCGGTTGATTTTTTTTTTTAAAATAATTATTTTAATGGGTAGAGAATTTAAAATAAAGATAATTTTTCAACTAACATATTTTTTTTAAAATGATTTTTTTCATTTAAAAATTGACAGACAAAAAAAAAAATGCTGGACCATCCAGATTAAATTTAAACAGTCCAGATTTAGAAAAGCCCTCCCTACCTATCTTGGGATAGGTAGGGAAACTGGTTCCCCTCTTCCCCTTTATCTCATTTTTAAATGCCCCCACCTTCTTTCCTTTCTCTTTGCGTATGCCTTTTAGGATTTGTTTAATAATCACGAGTGGGAGATCTTTTGATGTTGTATGCGACATATGAGAGGCAGAAATTATAGGGTTGGGTTTCTCTCATTATCCTCATAATCTCTAAATCACATTTGTTCAATCAACACATTACTATTTTAACTTTTCTCTCATTTTTCCAATCAATGGCCCAGATGGGGCCAAAGAGAGAAAATGAGAAGAAGGATAAGGAGAGTATCTTCTTCCGACATTATATTGGTGCTTTGGTTGTCTTATCCATAGAATATCTTTCTTTATTGGTCTCACTATTGGGATTTGCGTGGGATACCTAATTATTTTCCACAAAATAATGCTAACATTTGCTCCTTCCAAAGCAACCTCTCCCTTACGAATCGGGATACGGGTAATATTATATTACATGTGCAGCTTCCCATTATTGAAAGATGGGCTTGTTGTCAATGTGCAGTTGTTAGGCATTAGGTCTTTTAAGCAACGTTCAGAGTTCGATTTCTAAATTATGTATGAGTCGTTGGATCACCCCTTGTGGGCACGCCAAAAAAAAAGAAAGAAAGAAAGAAACAAAGAAAGATTTGTTTAGATCAATTTGTGTAATGCTGTCCAAAATTGTTTGGAAGTGAAGTGTGTTTCTTTGTTTAGACCCACGTCAAACATAGACATAATATTTAGCCTCTAACGTGTTTTTAACCTAAAAGAACTAGTTTGGGGCCACTCAACACTATTCCAGACAAGTTCCGGAGATTATGTATGGTTTTCAAGTTTCGCTTCCTTCAAGCTTTTTTCTTCTTTCTCAAGGTATCAACAACATAGTGTCTGTTTGGTGTGCACGTTTTGAGTCCATTTCCAAATGTTTTGGTCCAGGTTGGGAGGAAAGATTATCAAAAAAAGCTGCATGAGGTGTTTGGGTTGACATTAGACTTAATGGGCTTTTCCCCAAAACGCCCAAAAACACTCATTAGGCCTGAAGCACTGATTTGGAGCGTTCCCGCGTTATTCAAACACTGCAGATTTGGAGCGTTCCCTTGCGTGGCTCCCCCTCCCACGCAGGCTCTTGAAGATTAATCCCAATTCATGGGCCTCATTGGATTGCCAATTTCTCCTCCCTATGCTTATGCTATCCACCTTTTGTCTTTTTCTCATCTACCCGCCAACAAAAACAAGGACTTTGTTCCATATGCCCTGCAGATTTTATATCAAAAAAAAAAAAACAATATGCCCTGCAGATTTGAAATCAAAGTTTATATATCTTACTAATCAAAGTTTATTTATTTCTTTCTTAGTAATCCTATTTTTTAAAATTTAATTTATATAAAAAGTAAATTATAAGATATTTGATTTAAAATTGTCCTATCTCATCCAAATGAATCATCTTCGTGATAAAATCGAGAGAAAAACTTGTCATTTAATTAAGGACTTTATTGTTTATTAATTTTTTTAATAATCATTTAACTTTTTTCCAAATTAAAATTTTTATTATCCTAATATATACAACTAATATGTATAGTAGTATTCAATATGATTCATGCCATTTTCAGTCATTTTTCATCTTAACTGACTTTTTAAAATAATAATCCAAACACTCATCAGTTAAGAAAAAAACCACTTTTGCAAAAAGCCAAACTGGCAATCCAAACACAAATCATTATCTATAACTGACTTTTTTCCTACCAAGCTTTTTTTAAAGTCAGATAGCTTTTAAGCCACCGCTCCTACCGCCAACCCAAACAGGCCCATATGTGCTTATCCCTTTGTAGGCATCTTTAGAGAATACATAAGATCTGAATTATCACTACTACAGATTTGTTTATAGATGACATTCCATAATGAAACCATTAAATATGCAGAGGTAGAATTTCGGGAATCATATATATAATGGTTTTTTAAAACAATTGTTAAATATATGAAAACATATTTAACAATTTTATAGTCCAACCATTATATATTAGTTTGGTTTCTTTGGGAAAAAATGGTATATTTTATTTGACGGTTGTTTGTAAAAAACCGTCAAATATAGGTGATGTATATTTCATGGTTGTTCAAAAAAAATTGTCATATATAATATATTTAACGATTCTTTAATAACAACTATTAAGTATATTCTTTTAAAACACTTCCCAGACCCATTTTTGTTCGACATTCGAAACTTACAAAGTTACAAAGAGCTTACTTCTACACCTTTGACGACTCCATTTGAGCTTCTCCACCACCATTTTGCTCTCTTCCTTCGCTCCCTTGGTGGTTTTGCTCCATTCTCTATTAGTTCTCTATGTTTGTTTTGATGATAACAGATAATTATAAATGAAATGAAGTTAATGATTCAAGTTAAAATGATTTATCTTAATCACACTTGAATCAGTAACTGGACTTTAAGTATCTGTCAAATTGACTCAAGTTAAAGGTTCATAGACTCAAGTCAAGTGTTTTGAAAATTCAGTCAAAATGAGTTTTAGCTTTGACTGACTCGAGTTACTCTCTGGTGACTCAAGCTAAAAGCATTTGTAAAAATGGTTTATGAAAAGCTTCGACTCGAGTCAATGTTGTGTGACTCGAGTGAACCTTTAGGGACTTAAACTTATTTTTCAAATACTAAGTCCCTTATTCAAAATTGTTTTTTTAACAGTCAAAATCTTGACTCGAGTTAGTCATGAGTGACTCGAGTGTAATTTTGAAACATTTTCTCAAAACATATTTTGACAACTCGAGCCATCACTTAATGACTTGAGTCTGTTTTGTGCTCAAATCATTTTCAAAACTTAACTCGAAGACATTCTTGAAAATACCATTGACTCGAGTGAAATATGTGTGACTCAAGTCACCAACTTCAAGTGAACATTTTAGACTCGAGCTAACTTCATACAGAAACATCTTGTCTTTAGCTTTCAAATATATTTTCAAAGAAGATGAAACTGTGACTCGAGTGTGGAATGGTCAACTCAAGTTAGCTACTCTAGTGAGCTTGAAATCAACTCGAGTTAGCTTTTCTGGTTTTTCAAATCACCGTGTCCGTAAAACTTAAATCTTTACTTATAATTTGATTACTTCTTATCACCACTCATTATTATTCTTAACTATGTTTAATCAGTGTATTAATGAGTTTCATATGATTAGAAAAAGGATTAACTGCAAATTAATAAAAAAGCTTTGAATCTGTTAGAAGCATTAAATGCGTTGTAGAAAACCAAGCACAAACACGGCAACTATCCTCTGAGCAATCTAAAAGGCTTGTCTGCTAATTCCATTCCTCAATAAATGTTGTATCCCAACAGGCAAAAAGAATGAACACTAGTGCAAAAAAAAGTTTTAAGACCGCCTCATTTAGACCGGAGTATCGACGCCCCGATCTTAAAGGTATGACCGGTGGTAATTTTGTAAATATAAAAAACTTTTTGGACCGGATCATTTTTTCATAGGTCTTAAATATATTATTCAGACCGGTTTAAAAAACAACCGGTCTTAAAAATGTTATTAAAAAATTTGAAATATCAATTACTTTATAGAGCCTAGGACTTATATTTTCTCACGGGTCCAAAATAATAAGGAAAAATTTAAATATAAAGGTATAAAATTTTTAAGACCGCACATATTTAATAGCCGAGTCTTAAAAGGTATTTTTTTAAGACCGGACATAAAATGAGGCCGGTACAAAATATAGAAAAAAATTAATTAATTTTAAACCGGAGTTTTATAAGGATCGGTCTTAAAGGTTAACTTTTAAGACCGTCTTATGATTTGTCCGGTCTTAAAGTTAAATATTTTAAGACCGGACTTAAAATGTGGCCAGTACAAAAATATTGAAGAAAATTTTAAAAATAATTAATTACTTTTAAGACCGAAGTTTAATATAATTGGTCTTAAATGTTATATATTAAGACCGACCTTTTTTGTATCCGGTCTTAAAAATAAATCGCTAAATATATTTTTCTTTGCGCGAAAACCTTCGTTACTCTCATTGAAGAACCTCTGTTAATGTTGCGAAACCCTTCATGTTGCATTACCTCTCTTCCTCGCCCACGTACCATTAGCCTATGTTATTCTCTCATTTGCTCAGGCATTCCTCTCTTCCTGTCTTGAAAATGAACGGTGAAAACGGTTCTAGTCCTGTTCATGGAACGCCAGTTACTGGTGTGAGTCAGAACAAACCATCTTCATCTCACAATGAGCCTCGTAACCGCCGTGCACGCCGTGGTAGAAGTGGCACACGAATGATGGATGTATCCCTAAGTCGGACTTCTAGGTTAAAGCTCGAGATTCAGTTTAATGAAAATTTGGAACCTTTCGGTCCTAATAAAAACAAATATAATAGTTTTGTCGGCTATCTAGCACTCAGCAAGGTTAGCATCTTGACAGATGAGTGGAAAAATGTGGACCTTCGCAGTGTGAAGGATCCTATTTGGGACACTATACGGCTTACATAGATTGTCCTTGACTGTCAGAAGTTGAAAGACAAGACATTGTCTTATTGTGCTGATCGGTGGAGGAAGTTTAAGACTTTTCTCGCTAACAACTATATCTTTGCCGAGGTTCAGCCTGACCATAATCCTCGGGACAAGTACACATTTATTGATGAACAAACTTGGCAACAATTTGTTCAAATGGACCACTCTCACGAAACTCGGTGAGTTTATATTTAGTTTTGTTTGCTTATTAACCTATACGGATATGTGAATGTTATTGTGTTCATCTAATCGTGTTAGTTAAATGGTTTGGTGTGTGAATAGAAGTATACATTTCCTGCCTTTGTCCTGCATCAGAGGAGCATGTCTTAGTTCTATGCAAGTCTGATATGTAAACCATGAAAAGGTAAAATACTAAGTAGGTAATTAGGGAAATAATAATGGCATAAGAGTCAAGCTATCATTATAGTCTTAGTTCTGTTATAATAGATAGTGGTTAGACATTGCTGTTAGTTATTTTGTATGTTAACTGTGTAATGGTTTCGGTGCAAGCTGTTATTGGGCCTTAAGAGTCAAGCCTCTAACTATATATAAGAGGTTAGTCTAATATGCGTAGGAACTAGTTATGATGAAAGAATTAATTGACTGAGTTGGCAGCAATTTTGCAACTCTCTTTCCTCTGTTTCTCCCAATTTCTTCTACAATTCTACATATTCCTTAAATAAAATGTTGAAACTTGATGAAGTGAATTTGACTAATGTTTGAGGTTCATATCAAGCAGAAGTTCTCTAATTTCTGTTAGTGAGATGGCTAGAATTCATAATTAATAGTTGTTTTCAATTCTGATTCATAGAAAAGAAGGGAACAAGCACAAGAGATCGGGAGAAAGAATGATTGCCCGCATAGAGCTTCTCACGGCGGATATGGAAAGGCCGAAAAAGAATTGATGGTGGCTAAGCGGAAGAGATTAGAAGATGAAGATGAATCCAATCCTTCTGCGATACATGATCCGCCATCTCCAATACGTCACGAGGAATTGTGGTTGTATATTCAGCAAAAGCCAAGCGGCACCTACACGAGTGAACAAACTCGTCTAGTTGCTGAAAGAATTGTAAGTATCGTTGTTGTTATTTTTTAGTTACTAAACATGTTTCATTACTAAGCTTCTCGTTATCTGTATCTTACAGGAAGATGATGAGTGGGTAACCAGTGCAAGTATACACTATCAATGTAATACTAGCAAGTATCCCGGAGTAATAAAATATCGTTCCCACAGGGACCAAAGTTCCAACTACCAACCCAATTTACTTGAATTTAAAGTTGATGCAACCATATGAGTTTTTGGATGAACATATTAAAAGAAAATAAAGTGACACAGAAATTGAATCAAACTTTGTAGAAAATAATTAACAAAAGCCTAGGGTCATGTATGTCATCAATAATCCATTTAATTGTTCTTCCTTTACCCAAAGCTAGATTAAGACATAATCTTCTTTTAAGGTAGAATTTAATTACTTAACCCATGAATTGGAGTATGTCAATCGAATTTCAGATTTTAATCTAATTGCTTATTCCTAAGTCAATTAGCCTAATCCTCAATCCTAAAGTCATGTTCACATGCTCATTAGAATTAATTCTTGCATTAAGTCCGAATTCTTTATGATTGCATAAAGCCTATGTCAAGTTCCCTTGCTAGTACCTTATGTTCTTTAATCAATTGAACCTAGAATTAACTAGCCTTTCCCAAGGTCTAATTAATCTTTCAATTCCTTAATTAGATGATCAAACTAACTAAGGCATTAAACATGGATTAAAGAAACACATCCAAAACAAGTATTATGTAATTAAAAACAGAATTTCAATTAAACTTCATAAAGAATCCATACATGACCTTAGAAAGATACTTAGCTCATGCTATTCATGACCAAGCATAAAAAATGGTAAAAGATGAAGAACATAAAAATAAACTAAAACAATTAAAAGAAAAGATTACAACTAATCGTCCATGTAGGAGGTAGAACCATCACATGTAGGACTTCAATGAACAAAACATAAAATTAAATTAAGACAATGATGAGAAAAGATTACAACTAATCGTCCATGTAGGAGGTAGAACCATCACATGTAGGACTTCAAATGAACAAAAGGAAAATAATACATAAGAAGCATAAACAAGATGTAAGAACCATCCATATAGGAGGTTTTGAACAAGAAAAGAAAGAACTTAAGATGAAGGAGATATGAAACTTAAGAAAGAAAGAACCTAAGGGAGAGAGAGCTCTTCTCCAAGTATTTTTTTAGCTTCACAACACTCTTCTATTTATAGGCAGCTAGGAGCATCTCATCCATGCACTTTACAACTCAAATTCGTCACTTTTCTTAGTGGCCAACTTGGAAGCATCTTTGAATCACTTTACAGCTCCAAAACCGTGTCCGATTTACAGCCTGTTTTACACCACGAATTCGGTGGAATTGGGCCACATTGTCTTCATATGAAATGTAGCCCTGGATGTTAGCTTTTCATTCGTTCAAACCGGACCTCATTTGGAGTTCTGAAGCCCAAGTTATGGATCCAATACTGTACGTTGTTCCAGAGTCCGTCACAACACCTTGTCTTGCATTCCAAGCCCAATTGGGTCCTCTAAACGTCTCATGTAGCTTCTGGACTCTTCATATAAGTTGTAGGGCTTTCATTCAGCGTTCCTAAAAGATAAATTTCAGATCAATTTGAGGTCTAGAACTCAAATTATGATCAACATACCAAACAGTGTTCACTACCCAATTATAAAAGAGATGTGATTTAAGCCCAATTTTGAACAAAATTCCAAATATGACCAAGATCTATACAAATAAATTCTAAAAACTAATTATGAAGATGAAACTACATATTTAACTAATTTAATCCATTAAAACATGACAATGATAGAGTTTGTAACTCCTTTTTGCAATTAAAACATCATAAATTCCAAGGTTATCAGAAGATCTTAAAAAGAAAGAAGCAGAGGGATCTTTTGTGTCAGACGGGAGGAATGATGTTCTGACCGTTGCGACCGGAAAACCGGATCACTCGGGGCGTGTAAGGGGGATTGGAGGATGGGTAGGCGTAAAGCAATACTTTGGTAAATCCAAATGCCATAAACAAATGGTGGCCAAAATAAATGAGGAAGCAGTGGACAAAGCAGCGGCTCAAGAAGCTTCATTGACTGCAATGTTTCAATCCCAGATGAGCAAGATGCAAGAGGACCTAGATAAAATGATGCTGATTTTGAACTCTCGTCCAGAGACCAGTGTTCCCTTCACACATTCACCTGCACCTATGCAGCATAGTACTAGAGGGAGCTGCATTGTTGGACAGTCAGTGTAACACCTCAAATTCAACATCCGAAAACTTGGCCAAAATACTTGAAATACCTCTAGCAGGGTTAATCAATATCTAAATCATTAAATTACATAACTATTTCAAATAAAATCCATAATACATAATCAAAATAAATTTCCAAAAATATTTCAGAGTTTAATACAAAGTGGAAGTCTTAGAGTCATGACAAATAAAATAACATAATATAAACTATAGGAGTACAAAAAAGCCTTCAAAGCTCACTCCATAGGTGTCTTCCCTTGCTCTATACTAGGATATTCACCTGAAAAATGTTAATATGGGATGAGATTCCACGTCTCAGTAACTACTGAAAGTTTCTACCATACACAAGTAAATTACATATGACAAGAGCAGGGGCTGATTTCAAATATATTTGTATATACCATAATTTCTCAAAATTATTTTGCACAAGTAATCAACATTATGTCGAATTGTGAACAATACAATTATACAATATGCAATATGCAGCCTCCCTTATATCACCGTCCACCCTTGTACCGCTAACTGTAGCCCTAAGCTAACACATAGTCTAATAGAAACTCATTCATTTGATTGGATGGTTTCAAGCTCACCAAAACTTAAGATACACCCGGTCAAGGGTATAGAGCTTAAGTCTGGACTATGGCTCTCCTCCTTAAAAATAACAACTAAGGAGGTGTCACATATCCCACAACTCCAATGCAATCCCAGCAAGAGGAAAAACATAGAAGAAGGGCCCCTGAAAAGTATCATCCACTGTGCACCGAGTGGTGGCATAATAATTCTTATCATTCAAATTCCTCCTTATTCCAACCCATCACAAATATAGCCGCCATGATAATTATATTCAATAAAAATAAAGTATATTAAAATAAACTTCCATTTATACAAAATATCATCACAAGGTAAACCAAACATCTCATAAAACCTCATTGAACCAATCTATCATCTCTGAAATTCAAGACCAAAATGTCATTTCTGAAATTTGGGACCAAAATGTCATTTCTGAAATTCGGGGCAAACCGTAATTTTTGTTGGGCACAAACTATAATTTTTAAAGGCACATAACTGTAATTTTTGTGGGTACAAAACTGTAATATTTAGCTTTTTTATAATAATATTATAATACATATACACATAATTCAGTCTATAAAAATAATATAATTTACAGTCATACACAATTCACAAGTATATGGAAGAATATTCAGAATTACCTGTTACTCGCTAATTCCCAAATAATTACCAAAAAGTTACTGTAAGGCTCCCAAATAATTACCACCTCACTCTCCTTTTCTCTCTTCTCTTTCTCTTACGCTCTCCTCTACGATGATGAAAGTGTGTGTGTTTGTGTTTTGGGGTGGGGGTATTTATAAGAAAATCCCCCACCCCTTTTTCAATGGGCGGCAACGCGCCCCCATAATTTACGACACACGCCTCCCTGATGAAGACCTTTAGTCATTAGCCTTGGGGTCCACAATCAACAATTAACCAAGGATTGCGTATAGGCAAACCTATGATCATTCTCTCTTTTCGAGGAGCTTTTTATTGAATCATAAATAATCTAAATGTCATGTAAATGCAATGAAAACAAGGGGGGATTGTGTTTGGATTTTTGAATTAATAAACTAAAATAGAAATGCAATTTAATTAAATACCAACTAAAATGGAAATACAAATAATGGATGCTCTTGGCAATGAAAAAGTGACTATCCTTGCTCAAAAAGTATGAGAGTTAAAATCATTAAGTCTTAATTAGAAAAAAAAAACCTCAAGATATCACTTAAGTCCAATATTCTCAATTAATAATAGCTCCTACGATCGTAGCTAACTACTACCATTTAAGATATTGTTTAAAACCACTTAATGCGTAATTAAGATTGGAATAATGTAAAATGAGTCTTCTTGGAATTGAGTGCTAATCAATCCTTCAAATACACAAATCAACCACATTAATAAGACAATATCACGCTAATCAACATAGTCTCATTATGCCCACAAATTAATTAAAATACATATAATCTTCATAATACAAAATCCAATCTCAATCACAAATATCAAACCAATAGAGACAATAATCATTAATCTAAGTTCCAGAATCATACAAAATATTTCCTAAATCTAGGCAATTAAATATATAATTCCGAGACTAATGAATTGATAGAAAAACTCCCCTATGTAATCCATAAAGCTCAAGAACAATTCATCATCACCAAGAAACAAAGAAATCAGCCTCTCATTGCTCTCATTGCTTTTAGAGCTCTGCGGAGAGTTGCACATTTTCCTAATAGCAAAGGAACTCGCCGGAAAAAAATTCATCATAGTTTTGAGGTGCATACAAACTTTGAACAACGAATTTAACAATGAGTCATCGATATAAAAATACTCGAGACATATGATGATGCCTGGATATATATATTACAAAATCTCCCGAATTCATGTGATACGGAAATACAAAACTTTATAATTACAATTCTTACATGTAACTATACCCTCTTCAATCAAGTGTCTTGGGGCATAGAACCTAACTCGGTTAGATCATCCCATTTGCCAGCCGGGTAGGTCTAGGGAGTCTCACCGTGCTAAAATTAGAGCTCTAGTTTAAGCACCAAATGATATGAAGTAACCTTATTAGATTCATGCAATACGGAGAGTTTCTTCCCTCATTTCCTTTAACCGGTACCTTCTCACGCTCCCATTTACGGTGTTTATCTAATAGCAAAGGAACTCCAATACCCATCGGACCTCGGGCTCCATGAAAAGTATAACAATATATGAGAATGCCGATTTCAAAGATGAAGGTGTTGACGGTACAATGACGAACATAAAGCAAAAGCAATAAGTCCCAAACATGGCACATACCCTATGCCACGATCACAACACGTGTCCTCGCTAGGAAAACAATCTCACGGCATTATCAAGACTATAACCCGTGGTTATAAACAATGGGTGCTTAGCCACGATTTCATCACATATAAGAATACAAGACACATCGAGTTAAAGTTACAGTACGCGACGTTCTTCCTTCATTGTGAATAGTAATTACTATTCACGGAAAACCGTATACATATCAAATCGGGGATAATATCACATTTATCAATATTTAGCAGCATATCGGGCATTTTAGGTGCAAATTACCATTTTGCCCCTAGTTTGACTAATTGGTGAAATTTCGCGAGCTTCGCTACTTTGACTCTAATCTTCCAAAATTTTGCCATATCTCTTCCTCCAATATATTTTTCAAATAAATATCATATTTATCCCTAAAACATGATATCTAAACTATCTTGGTAAAATAAAGATTTACCTAGCATTTCTACTATATCTACCGAAAGAACTACTAAAGGACTAAGGTGAATTTACCCGGTGCTGAAGAAAATCACCTCTTGGGGTTGATTTGGTGTGAAGATTATGAAGAAATGAAGCCTCTATTTATAGGGTGGAAAATGGGTCCTTTAGTGGAAGGGGATGGAGGCGGAAAGAAAATGAGGTCCCACACGGTGGGCGAAATTCATTTCCGATGGTTAGGAAGGTCGATGGTGATGAAAAACTTATTCCTCAATGTTAGCAAAAATAACCTTCACTGTCCAGGTTAAATTATGTGGGTTAGGATAAGTTTCTCGCTCTTCGTATTCGCATGTTAAATTACTATTGCGATGCCTTCGGGTCCCACATGCATAGTGGTGGATGAATAGCGTATTTTTGAATAGTAAATACTATTCATGGATCCAAAAATTATGCTTCCAAATTTGTCACTCCCATTGAGTCTCCCAAAAATAGGCAACGGGTTCCGGATAAACAAATATCCGGTATTACGGCTCCAAGACGAAGGTGTTCGGAAGAATAAGAAGGTTGATGGTGGTTTGGGTCGACTCACGGCACCGTCGTCGCTGGAAAACCACGACGATGGAAGGCAAGGTGGAGATCGAAGGAGGAAGGTGGTCTCGGCTCTCCCAATGGCGGATGATGCCACCGTTGGTGATGGAGGAACGACAGTCGCCGCTCGATCCGTGTCTCGGTATATACTAAATGGCGCCCCAGGTTCAGATCCGTGTCTCTGTATATATTAAATACCAGCTGAACCTAATTGGTTCCTGGTCAAAACACAAGTTTTGACTAGGGACCAATCTGCAAGGTACAAAACCTTTTGAGAGGGACTAAACTGAAAATAAAGTAATTTGAGCCCAAACTTCTTTTTTTCAATTTGATCTAATTTCTTCAACCACCTACAATAAAAAAAACAATTAATCTAACATCATATATTCTTATAAAAATCAATGGTTAAGAGTAATTGACAATTTTGCCCTTTTAGTTCTAGTTTAAAGTATTTACTTATAATCTTAATTTATCACAAGAAAGACATTTTAAGCTCAACAACTAAGATAAAATACATTAAGAATCCCAATTTAATTATGAAAATTCATATAAAATATGGTTCAATCACTCCCCCCTCCATTTTCAAAGGTAGGCAGCTCCTGTCTAATTTTTTATTTTATTTTCAAAAAGTAGTGGGGCCCGTCACTTTTATAATTAATTTAATATATATATTGTCTTCTTTCTTCTTTTCCTACTTCCTTTATTTCATCACATTTTCTCCTACTTTTTCTCTTTCTCTACCCTACCTTTATATATATTATATTACTAAAATATAATATTTATGTGTGTGTGTGTGTGTGTGTGTGTATTCTAACTTTAGACAATTTACTCATATTGAGTATTTGATAAATTAATTATCACCAATTAATCTATCCTATAATAAAAATTCAGGATGTTATAGTCAGAGCAACCTTGTTACCTGTACGTGGAAAAACCTCATAGACGATTAGTTGCAAAAGGGACTGTCCACAACTTGGGATCAACTGTACACCACCAATAAATGGCTGATGATAAAGTCAAAGTGTCAGTTGAAAAGGTGATCATTGATACACCTCTCCCTCTCCTAATTGATCAGCTGAAGGTTGTGAGTCATTTCAAGGGAACCTTAATCTCTTGGCTAGTAAAGCTTGTACATGTCTCTACTCCTCCTCAAGCTTCATCCCCTACTGCTAATTTGACTGCCAAGGAAAAAATATCCGATATGGTATCCAATGGATATTTTAAAGATAAATCGTGGTCTGTCAATAAAGTAGTAGGCCTCCCTCATATCCAACCAGTTAACGTTGACCCTGATGATTTAGCGTCCCTGCTGCTTCCTGGAAATGAGCTTACTGGTGCAATTGTTCAAATGTTTATAAAGTAAGTATCTTATTCTATGAGTACATAATTTAAATGCATCGTTTAGAAACACATACATATATACTAATTCCCTGATGTCATTATTGTAGGTTTATGCATGATGAATTGGAACAACATGGCAGAAGCAAAGATTTTGGATTCTTGTGCCCAATCTATGCAAGTATAACACCCTTGGCTGATAGACAACACTACATATCAACGAGGGTGTGTGAAGTGAGAAAAAAAGATGTACTTGTTTTCATACTACCATGGGTACATATCACAATTCTTGTTTGCAATTCACTTAATTATTCTGCTACATATATCACTGAGTACTTTACTCTGTGAATTTTCAGCCACTACTGGCAGTTGGTCCTCATGTGCATAGACCAGCATATAGTGGTCTTCTTATGCTCCACTCACAGCAGTCCAGGGCCTACATTGATGCAGACCGTGAACGAGTAAGCATGTTATTTTGATTCTCTTGTCTGAAATCTCTGGTGTGAATTTTCAGTGACCATTATTGATAAATTTGTGATTTTGATGATAGTGCCATGAGGACCTTCCAAATCCAGGTAAACAAAAAGCATACGTATGATGCCAAAGATCCTAAATGGCTCACACCAAAGGTTAGTACATATTTGGACACTGGCACACTGCCTTGTGAACTTGGTCAGTGAGCTATATATGCTCTTATATATATGTCTTGTTCTTTTTAGACCAGTCGGCAACCAAAGGAGTCCAACTTATAATGCATGTACGTCTTGAAACACATATATGATATTATCACGTAAGGAAGGACTAAATTCATTGCAAAAGTAAATGTATTTGATGTTATATATTATGGCTGAATTCAGTTTTTGGCTTAATGTTACATATGAAATATGCACGCAAGTTAATTCAATTTGTTTCTTTGATGTTACAGAGGTTTGCCTGTGCTGATTCCTTTTCTGATGATGAAATGGAGCACATACGCAATGTGTTTTGTGAATATTTGTATGACCTCTTAAAGTCAAAACAATAATTAATGTCCTAAATTCATTTGTAAATATCAAGGTTATAGAACCCGGACTGGAAACTGTCGCACTGGCTGGACAACCGGTCCGAGTTTGGGGTTGAACCGGGGTACCGAGTTGACCCGGAGTCAACTCGGCCCAAACCGGCCGAGTTGGCCGAGTCAGAGTAAAAAGGATGTTTTTTTTATAAAAAAAAATAACTGAAGGAGAACAAGAAGAAAGGGACTCGAGGAGAGTGCGGCGCCTCAACGGTGGTCAAGCGAGATCACGATCTAGGTTTGTTGAAGGTCAAAGGTCGGAGCTTCTACCTCTAATTCACAATCAGAAGCTCAGCAGCGCCTCCCTACTTCTCAATGTCGAGATCGAACAGGAAGGTGGAGAGACTGAGAGAGGGAGTTCTGAATTTGGAGAAAGATAAATCTGTGACCCATTGAGAACGACGAGGACTGAGAGAGAAAGGAGAGATATGATTTGAGGAGTTGAAGGAAGGAGAGAAAAACACCTCAAGAGTCAAGACAATGGCAGAAAAAAAAAACGTCTGGATTAGCTTTACTAATGAAACGAAAGATAAAAAAAAAAAAGTCAAAAAGCCTATAGTGTAGCCTGTAGCCTATACCCTACTAATGGATATATCACATTTATGAGATTGTGGACGTTGAGCTCTCTGCTTTCTTTTGAAAAACTCAATATAATACTATATATCTAAAACAAAAAGTTATTCATATATCACATCCTATTATAAAATATTTTTTATTATTAAAATATAAATATTTTTATCTATTTTAATTAAAGTATATTTTTAATTAATACTTTGGTTTGACTAAGGTCGACCCACGACCCTTAACTCAAAGATCCCACCTGGGTTCAGTGACCGGTCCGATTTTCAGAACCTTGGTAAATATATGTTGTAGCAACAATAATCTTCTGTAAATGAACAATTTCACAATTTGTGTAATTCAATAATAAATTTGTTTATTTTTTAGAGCAATTTTCTTGTGTCCATTTTTTGTTTCTGAATATTGGATGGTGGGTAAAGCTATTTAGTGCTTGTACCTTGAGGACATGATGTTGTAAATGAGCAGTAAGAGTCTCTGAAAAGTCTTCGTGACTTTTAGGACTGCATATTTTTTCAAGATCCGGTCCTAAATCGTTCGTTTAATTTTTAAAAATATGGCGAGACTTTTAGGACCGTATATTTGGTAAATGTTCGGTCCTAAAAGTCTTCATTTAATTACTAAAAATATGGCGAGACTTTTAGGACCGCATATATTTTCAAGATCTCGGTCCTAAATGTTCGTTTAATTTAAAAAAATATTGCGAGACTTTTAGGACCGTATATTTGGTAAAAGTTTGGTCCTAAAAGTCCTCATTTAATTGTAAAAATATGGCGAGACTTTTAGGACCGTATATTTATTAAAAGTCCGGTCCTAAAAGTCTTCATTTAATTACTAAAAATATGGCGACACTTTTAGGACCGCATATTTTTCAAGATCCGGTCCTAAAAGCGTTCGTTTAATTTTAAAAAATATGGCGAGACTTTACGGACCGTATAGTTGTTAAACGTCCGGTCCTAAAAGTCTTCGTTTAATTTTAAAAAAAAATATTGTGAGACTTTTAGAACTGTATATTTGTTAAAAGTCCGATCCTAAAAAAGTCTTCATTTAATTCTAAAAATATGGCGAGACCTTTAGGACCACATATTTTTTAAACAGCCGGTCTTAAAAGTCTTCACGTAAATATAAATAATGGTGACCCATTTTTTAGACAATTCATTAATTAGGGTTCAAGACAACCGCGGTTCTGCTCAAGCTAGGACCCTCCTTGTCGTCGTTTTTATCTCTCCTGATTTTGAGTAGCATTATCTCTCTCCTTTTCTTTGTCTTTTTTCTTTTTGTTGGAAAAAAAGGAAGATACTAAAAGGACACTGAAATTATTCAAATTAGGGCGAGGTAAAACCGTCGACAAAGACAGTCCAACCTTGAGAAGAACTGTCATTGTGTTTGTATTTGTTCGAATAAGGTAAACGATGTTTTTTGTTTTGTTTTGTATGGTCTTAACGTTGTATTCTGGGAATTTTTAATGTTGATAACACACGAGGACAATGTTTTGTTTGTTTCCTTTTTGTCGCAAAAAAAAAAAAGTTAATTGAAAAGGACAATGAATATGGGAACAAATTTTTTTTTTTTTATGTTGCGTAGTGAGGGGTAGCAGTAGTACAGACAAAAACAAACATAAAAACATCTAATCCTCCCCATCGTTTTCGGAGGGGGAGGAGACGTCGTCATCAGAAGGATGGTACTCAACGTCATGGGCGTCGAGTACCGCGTTCAGCTTGTTGTTGACGCGTGATAGACCTGAAACAGTTCGCCCAAGTGTCGGTCAATATGATCGACGCGGACTAGAAAGGTGCTGCATCATCTGGTAGAATGAGGGGTTCAGAGGCAAGGGAGGAGGGTACGAAGGTTGAAAAGGAGGACGAGGAAAAGGAGGACCTGGTGGTGGTGGAGCAACCATTACTTTGGAGACTTGGCAGTGGAGGAGGACGGTGGAAGTTGTAGAAGTGATGGAGAAGAATGTGGAGAAAGTAAAGTAACAACGGGTTTAAATAGATAACCCATCCTGAAGAATATGAAACGCCAGAAACTTTAACAAGGAGACGCATAGTTCCTCAGAATACGAGGAGACGCATAGTTGGGAAGTTTATCTGGAAGCCGAAGAGACTCTGAATCATTCATTTCAATAGAGTGTAAGGATACGACTCTGCTATCTGAGTAATTTGAAAAGAATGAACTTTTAATACCGAATATTGTAAAAGATCTATTCTTAAAAGTAATATTTTTTAAGAAAAAAATTCTTACTTTAAAAAAAATAAATTGGAAAAAAATAAATGAATTTTAGGACCGGATACAATATAAAATGTAGGTCTTAAAAGTAATTGATTTGATTGAAAAAATTAATAATATACTTTTAGGACCGGATTTATGTTAATAGGACGGTCTTTAAAGTAATTGAATTGAAAAAATAAATAATATAATTTTAGGACCGGATATATGTTAATAGGACGGTCTTAAAAGTAATTGAATTGAAAAAATAAATAATAGACTTTTAGGACCGGATTTATGTTAATAGAACGGTCTTAAAAGTAATTGAAATGAAAAAAAAAATGACTTTTAGGACCGGATATTTGTAAAATACGCTCTTAAAGTAGAAACACTAAATCCATTTATAACAATTGAATCCCAATTCATTTCTCATCATCAATTGTGTATCTCTCCTGCTCTCTACCCTTATTAACTCCTCACACTACCTCTTTGTCCTTATTAACTCCTCACACTACCTCTCTGTCCTTATTAACTCCTCACTACCTCATAACTCCACACTACCTAGCTCTCTACCCCAACTGTTCAAACCATGGTTAGATACAAGATAACCGCTCGTAGGGGTACTCCTGAAGCTCGTGCCTTTGGTAGATCGTTATACGGGGCGCCTCAAGTGAGAGTGCGTTCTATTGTGATTGAAGAGTCTCGGGTCATTGGATCCATTGTTATTTTGGATGATGAAGAGATTGCTGCACCCCCTCTCCAACCTCCTGGCCCCAGCGCGTCTACCTCTGACCCCTCTCCTCTTTCCTCTAATGATGCATTTCGGTTGATGTGAATAATACAGGAACTTGCTGATCTTCGGCGCGAAGTTAATGCTGCTCATGCCGATATCGTCAAGACATTAGAAGATAATAAGCTTTAGGATGTTTAGTCGATTCTTGTCCTTGATAATGTTCATTTTGTTTTTTTTTTTTTTGTGTACGTGCATTTTTTCCAATAATGTATGAAGCATTAAGAACAAAGCTTTTTTTTTTTTTTTCATATTCTCCAAAAGTAATTAAAGAAGCTTATTCTCCGGTTTTCCTTTATTCTATTCATTCGATTCTTTCTTACTGCTCGCATGCAAAAGCCAATCCTTTTTTTTTATTGGTTTGGTTAATAAATGAGGACCTTTAGACCGGATATTTATAAGTGTCTGGTCTAAAAAGTATTTGACTTTTAGGACTGGATGTTTTATAAAACTCCGGTCTTAAAATTAGATTAATAGTAAAAATTTAGGACTAGAGTCTTCTAAACGTCCGGTCTTAAAAATTAAATTAATAAAATGCTTATCTTTAGGATCGGATAATTTATAATTAACCGGTCTTAATAAAATCCAAAATACTAAAACATGTCTCTGTCGCGCGGAAAATTAAATTTCCCTCTCTGAACTTCTCTTGTCGCGCCGAAAGTGATTACTCAGGTTCTGTCTCCAGTGTTTGTGTGTTGCTTCAATTTGTCGCTACTTCGCATTGCTCTCTCGACAATCACTTTCTAGTTCCTTAGCTAAACATCTATAGACCAAGTTATAAGAGGTGTTTCGGTTATATAACCATTATATATAAAGGGGTTTACACTTCTCATGTTGCATGAGAAGAAAAAGATTCCTATACACACATGAAATGGCGGAACCCACATCTTTTATATATATATAAAAAAAAAAAACTCAAGCACAAAAATGGTGGTACCCCCATCTTTTTGTATCTATGACATGAGAATACATTTTTTCTACAACATGAGAAGTGTATTTCCCATATATAAATATTTGAAGCTCAGATATTTAATAGTCGGAAAAAAAAAACCGTTATATATAAACAAATGTATAGTTGTGTATTTAAAGATGTGTAGGAATCCAAAACTTCTATTTTACTTCATTCTGTCGTTTTCTATTCACTACCAGCGCACACCTATGTTTCTCCAACTCCCACTAATATTGATTTGCTGCGATTCTTTGGATGATAGCTGATGAATGGTACTAGTAGTTGTTTTTCTCACGTTAAATGTATTAGATTATTAAAAGGTTTAGTAAACCATGAGGAAGGACTTGGATCCCATTAATTTTCTAAGTTACGACACAGTTATATTTTAAAAATAGCAAAACTACATATCCATTCTAAAAAGAAAAAGTCAGAGTTTTGTGCCCTTCAACTGCAGTAATTGTTGAATAGAAGCATCGTCCAATGGTTTGTTTCGGCTATTTGCACAAATTTCTTACCCCTCCTCCCACAAAAAAAAAAAAAAAATCCATTCTAAAATAATGTCAAAATAAATTGGAAGGAATTAATTTAATATTTTTCCAAAATATGTAATGTAAATGTTTTTTTTCCCAAATAATATTAATGTTGAAAATCAAAGGAAAAATCATTCTTGAGATACTGGTAATTTCTTTCAACTTTTAATCTAAAACATGAGTTTTTTTTTTTCTCTTCTTGTTAAATTTTTAATTTTACTCCTTCAACATTGTTATTTTCTATAACTTTATCTTATTAATTAGCATTGTTAGTTTATATACAAAAGCTAATTATGCTAACAGAGAAAAATTAAAGGAATTAATAAGGAGATAAAACACACAAGTATTTCAAGAATGGTTTTCCCAAACTTAAATAAATAAATTACTATATTTAACAAAGAAAAGAAAAAAGAAAACAAGGAACATAGTTACTTCTCTAGTCCTACCTATAAGGAAAATAAAAGAATTTTTTGTTCTATGTATGAGTCACTTAATTACATTTTTTTATGTCCCTCATTTATTTATTTATTGCGTTGATTTTTTTTTTCATGAAGTATAATTAAAAATAATGTTAAAAATATATTAAATTTTAAGATAAAGTTAATGAAATTTAAAATTTTCTTTAGCATGTGGTATGTTGAAAATCACTCCTACGCTGAGTCAGCTTTGTATATCTCGCCTGTTGTATTAAATGACAACCACCAAATTGGGGCAGAAAGTTGAATAATTTTGTTTGGTCAAAAGGTAAGTGGAACAATAGTGGCGATCAAAATGCTAATCTTTTACTTTTCAATAACAAATGAAAAATCAACCTTTGGTGGCTTACCTGTCTCTCTCTCTATATTATTGCTTAGGTGCACTTTAGTTGTGCCTGCAATTATTGGGAGGAGTTTCTGAAATCAGCAGCTTCAAATTATTGAAAGGCATGGAGGTTCCCAAGTTCTGTTTCATTCAAGCTTCTCTCTTCTTCTTCTTCTTGTTTATTCTGGGATCAGCTCAAAAATCACCCTCAGGCATATTTGCAGAATACATAGGAGCTGAGTTTAAGAATGTCAAATTCTCTGATGTCCCTGTCAACCCAAATGTCCAGTTTCACTTCATTCTCTCCTTCGCTATTGACTATGATTCCTCTGCTTCTCCTTCTCCCACCAATGGAAAGTTCAACGTTTTCTGGGATTCTCAGAATCTTAGCCCCTCCGATGTTTCTTCCATCAAAACCCAACACTCCAATGTCAAGGTGCCAAGTTCTTCATAGATTTGAATTCTTTTTTCGTCTTCAATAATTTCATCAATATATACTAACATATCTCTCATTCTTTATCAAGCATCTTAGGAACATCCCATCCCAACTGAATGTGAATTGTTGTAAGGACAAGTCATTCTTTTTTAAGTGATTTTGCGTAGCTAAATATATGAAAAGAATTTTACTTGTAATAACTTATTTTTAAGTGATCCCAAATCCATGAGGAATCAATCCAAACCTTTCATTCAACACACACACACACACAAAAAACCAAACGTGTGTTTTTGTTATTCATTTGTTTTCGAATTAGATATATAGATCTCACTATCTCCACATAATTAGGACACTGATCGAGTGCTTGTTTAGATAAACTTATTCGAAGTAATTTTATATTGTTTGAGGTAAACATGCATGAATAATTTTAACCAGTGAAGTGTAAAATCACTTATTTGAAGTGATTACATACCCATGAATGAATCAATTGAAACCATCATTCAACACACACAAAAACAGAGCATGTGGAAACTTCTAATTACGATGAATCAATCGAAACCCACCATTCAGGCAAACAAATACTTCATATGTGTAAGATTTGTCTAGACTCACCATTTAGATATAATCACTATCTCCATACAACAGTGCTTGCTTATATCAGTTTATTTTAAGTGATTTTGCTTGCTTGGATCAGTTTATTTCAAGTGATGTTGTATTGTCTGAGGTAAATATGTGAAATAAATTTTATAATCACTTCTTTTAAGCGATCACATACCTATGATGAGTCAATCAAACCCATCGTTCAACACAGACACACAAAATCAGAGCATGTGGAAACTCATACACACACTCTAGGATTGTAGACAGCTCTAATTAGAATGAAATCTGATTTGTTTCAGGTAGCCTTAAGTATAGGAGGCGCTACTGTGCAAGACAAGCCAGTCAAATTTAGCCCGTCTTCCATTGATTCATGGGTTTCAAACGCAGTTTCATCACTCACAGACATAATCAAACAGTACAACCTCGACGGAATCGACATCGACTACGAACAATTCAACTCAGATCCAAACACCTTCACTGAATGCATTGGTCGCTTAATCAAAACCCTTAAATCAAACGGCGTCGTCAAGTTCGCTTCAATCGCTCCGTTCGACGATCCCCAAGTTCAGAGCCATTACTTGGCATTGTGGAAAAAGTATGGGATCCTCATAGATTACGTCAACTTTCAATTCTATGCGTACGCAAAAGGCACGACGGTGTCTCAATTCATTGATTACTTTAATACACAGAGTAAGAATTATGAAGGAGGGAAGGTTTTGGTGAGTTTTATAACTGATGGGAGTGATTTGGGGCTAAGTCCTGAAGGTGGATTCTTCACTGCGTGTCAAAAGCTAAAGAGTGAAAACAAGCTTCATGGTATTTTTGTCTGGTCTGCTGATGATTCTAAGGCTAATGGTTTTCGCTATGAGAAACAATCACAAGCTCTCTTAGCTTAATTAAGGCTTTAGTTTATCACTTTGTGCTGTCTCTATATATGTTTATCGTTATGTGTAATAGTTATTTCCATGTATATTTTATGTGTTTTAATAAGAGGAGTACTGTGACTCAGCCTTTCAGTTCTTTTTTAATCGTTATTACTTGTTAGTATCTAAAGACCACTCCTTTTCTCCTTTCTTTTTAATTTACTTATTTGATATCTAGTGTTGTCATATCAATTTTAAATATTATTATACCCAATTGACGTTTCTTCACAAAATATCAAGGTTTTGAAACTCGGACCGGAAACCGACGAACCGGTCGGGAAATCGGTCCGAGTTCAGGGGTGACCCCGGGTTTCGAGTTGGCCCGGGGTTAACTCGGTCAACTCGGCCTAACCCGGCCGAGTTGACTGAGTCAAGAGTTTTTTTTTTTCTAAAAAGAAAAACGCTTGAAACTAGTGTTTGCCTGAAAATCGCCTGAGAAAAAAGCAAGACACAGAAGGAGATGGAAAAGAACGAGCAGAGCGATGGATGACAGAGAAAGAAGAAGGTCTCTGTCCTATTCTCAGATCTAGCAACAAGAAACTCCGAGGAGCCTCTCTGCTCTCAATGTCGAGGCTTTGGAAGACTCCAGCAGTGGAGGCCGAGGGAGGAGTAACGATCTGGAGGAAGATAGAGATCTGAACTCACATAAAGGGAAGGTGGAGATTGAGAGATCTGAGCACTGAAAAATTTTCCCCTCGGCCACACCTACTTGAAAAGTATTGAAAGTGAGATAAACTTGATATATTAAGAGTAAATACTCTTTTGGGTCCCTGGAAAAAAACACGGATCCCATTTTGGTCCCTCACACAAAGAAATACCTTTTTAGTCCCTGAAAAGGACGAATAAGGGTCGATTGGTGAACATTTTAGTCCTTCGTAAATTTCCAAAAAGCCTTTTTTAGTTCATAAAAAATTCTCATTTTAGTCCCTATGGACTAAAATAAGGTCCGTGTTTTTTTCGAGGGACCTAAAAGGGTATTTACTCATATATTAATAATATAAATGAAAAGTACTGAAGGTGAGAGAGAGGGATCTGAAGAATATTGAAGGTGAGAGACAATTGAATTGACAATTGAAGATGTAAATCACGTGGCATGGTAGGTGGCTCTCTTGAACTATGTTATCTTTTCTTTTTAAAAAATTAATATAATATTAATATCCTCCCATATTTATATATTTGTCCATGATCACATCATATATACTCCTATATTTTATATTTGACCACAAAATGTTTTTTATTTTTAAACTATGAATATTTTTATTTATTTTAATTAAATTATATTTTAAATTAATATTGGTTTGATCATTCGACTTCATTTCGACCCTTAACCCAAAGTCTCCCCACCGGCTCAGGTTCGACCTTGCAAAATATACATGATTTAGAGTAAAATGCATTGAGTAGCTTTTTATTTTACCTAAGTTATATTATAAAAATATCTTTTTTATTTTGAAAACGTTTATAAACCTTCTTTAAAATTAAAATATATGTTACATAAACCTCCCTTATATATTTGATATTTTATTTCCATCCATCGAACTGTTAGTTGACCAGTTGACCGCTAAGTTTGACTATTAAACATTTGTTTTGACTGAAATACTCATTTTTCAACAAATGAATAAACATTTATATTTTCCTTAAAATAAATTTTATACAAAAAATAATAATTCTAATAGTTCAAAATTTTCAATATATTACAAAATTTATTATTTTTATTATATTATAAATTTTTAATTTTTTTTATCATATTTATTGAAACTTATTTATTCAGTATTCTTTTAAATGGCTAAAAATATATTTCTTTCTTTTTATTTTTTACCAAGACACCATGATTGAAAATTAGAGGTAGAAATATGCTAGACTAGGCTAGGCTATAGCAAAGTAGGAATGGGCCTGTGATAGAGATCCAAAGTCTAAGCCTAGACTTAAGCCTGCATGTAGGCTTTTTTTTTAGGTCTGAACATGAGCCTTCAAAAGATATGATAAGGCCTAAAGCTTATTTAAAAGCCTATTTAAAATGTAAGCTTTTAAATAAACTTAAAAATTATGTATATAGGTTTATATATAATTCATCAAACCCATTTAAAAGTCTACATTATGTCTTGAAAGTTTAGCGATTCATTCTCAGATAAAATAAAAGAGTTAGTAAAGGAAAGAAAAGAACACCTAACTACAAATTTGTCTAAGCAAGTAGGAATTGAATAAGAAAAATCAATCATCTATTAACTAAGGAGATATATTTCTTAAAAGCAACCAAGTACGACAAGTTGCATGTAAAACTATATTTTAACTCTTGTTTTTCTTGTAGAAAATGGGGCAAACTCCTTCTATTTAAATTATTTTCATTTGGGCATAACTAAAATAAACTTACTGCAATTATTATGTTGCATCAAATAACACAAATCAAGGGAGGGGTAGTGAGTTAGCATTGTCATCTCGAGCAATAAAAAAGAAAAGAGAAGTAGATGTGATCAATTGATGAATGAAAATATTAAGCTCATGGGTGAATGATGAAATATGAAACGTAGTGTTAGGACTAAGTTATTAATTTTACAAATAATTTACAAAATTAATTTAAATTAAGTTATATATAATTATGCATAATAATATATTTTAAAAATAAATAAATAGGTCTGGCATGTAGGCTAGGCCTTATGAAAATATATATGACATGTTTACTTAAATAGGCTAGACAATAAGTCTAAGCCTGACCTATTTACTAAATAAGTTAGATTAAGCTTAAAGTAGACTATGATATAGGCTGCTCATAAGGGTCTAACCTATTTCGACCCCTATTGAAAATATATTCAAAATGCACATTTTTATTCACCATATGTTATTAATAATGTAAAATTTGAGACTGTGACTTATATTAACTTTAAATTTTAATTTTTTTAAATGCATTTTTTGCACAAACATTTATAAACATGTTTATTGCAGTTTGCATCTATTAATAGAATTAATCATATTTTTAATTAAGTTTTCTGTGTCTTCATAATTAAATTAATTAAGTCTTTATCTCAATATGGAAATTTTTTTTACAGATAACTATTTGCAAAAGTTAAAAAAAATTGAGAAAAAGAAAAAGAAACTCTTAAATCACTTAAACAATTTCAGCCAAAATTCCCAATTAGTAATGATGAAGGGTAAATCATAAATAAAATTTATTTTAGTATAAATTTTTATTAAGAAATAAAAATACTTATTAGAGTTAACGGTTTAGACTTAAGTATATGTTTTTAAAATAGAGAAAATGCTCGTATAATTAAGACAAAATGTAAGGGAAGTTAAAGTATTTTACTCTACAATTTATTCATCATAATGCTTGAAGCTTTAAAGACTTGATCATGTCTAAAAAGAAGTAAGTTGCCTCCATTTCATCAAATCATCGTTTATATTTCTTTATTTCATTTTAAATAATAATTTTTTTGTTAAATAAACTACCATTATTTAATAATTTTTAACCGGTTAAGGTGGAAAGAAGTCTTTCCATAAAAAGAACAGAATACAAGTTCCGTTCCAATTTCGGAAAACATATTTATTGAGAGGGGCCAACATTTCTCTCAAAAGGAATTATACCTATAAAATGAAAAACATAAGTTCCTTATTCAACCTGAAAAAAAAAAAGGAAAAACACAAGTTCCTTATCCCCTAACGCACTAACAGACTAGACTCAATCTCATTGGTACAGAGATTTAAATTTGAATTCAAAAAAAAAAAATCATCATTTGAAGCATGTAATTTTCCTTTTTAAAAAAAAAAAAAAAAAAAAAAAAAAATCGTTAAAACGTGGAGCCGATTACACATGGGTAGAACAATAAATGGGGTCAAAGGCCCACAATTGTATTTGGAAAGTCCTGTCTTGAGACAGATGGTTTAGCCCAGTGCTTCTAGGCCCACAATAGGATCGATTGAGATATCAAAATTGCACAAGGACAAAAGCGTCAACACACACCATAGAGACAGAGTAACGGTCACTTTCCCAATCTCCCTACTTTCCTTTACAAAAAATCAAAAAGCAGCTCCACCCAACGGAAACAAAAACCAACGCAGAACAAAGCAGACACCAATAGCCTTTTCAGAATCTAACACACTAATCATTCACTCATTCATTGATGGCTGTAGACGGAGAAGAAGAAAACGAAGAAGAACAGAGTCTGATTCTGGGAAGAACAGTGAATGTGATTGAGTATTTGGAGCCATTAATGTGGAGAGGGCTTCTGGGCAAGTTCCCAGATAACTCAGCTTATGACTTCGATTACTCTCAGAGCTCAATCTGGTCTCTTTTGATCTCTCGACCTTTCACTCCCATGGATTTGGATTCCCTAACTCCCTTCAGGAATCTCTCCTTCGATAAACAGCTATTTAACCACATAGAAGGACAATGGAGGAAGCGACAAGGAAGAAACATAGAAATGCAATGCCGAGTCTGAATCTCAGGGAATGATCTCTTGTAGAATCCATTGCACAATCATCAATATCCCCAAAATAATCTGAGAATTATTGGAACCTCGCAGAGTTTCTAGCTAGTTCAAGCACAGCCAAACTTTAATTAGTTCTCCCATGAAGTAAAGACGCTTGGCAAAGAAGTGGACTTAAAGGGGCACACATATAATAAATAGGAGCAATAAAGTGAGAAGCTATTCATAAAGATGATATTCATTCTCACTTTAATTTTGATGCCTGTCTGATTCTTATAGCTAGACACAAGCAAATAACAGTGTGTAACAAAAGTGTGTGTTTCAGGATAGAAAGTATAACATTGAAGTGATTTAGTTCCTTTAAGTTGTCTGCAGGAATATGTTCGTTATGATGTTACTGGGGGCATATATACACTTTTTATTTTGCTTGTATGCCACTCAAAGAACTAGATCTAGACACACTCCATCAACTGTAATCTAGCTAATTACTCTAACGATTCAATCAGCCTCCAGAAACATGGATAATTACTGGGTATAAGTAGTTTAATCCAAACTATCCTTGAAAAAAAAAAGATGAATCTTCATATATATGTATATATATAAAGATTAGAATATTGAATTCTACTCTATCCAATAAATAAGTAGAAGGGTTAAAAGGCAATTTTGTACCCAAAAGTTGTCATCATGAGGCAATTTTTGCCTAAAAGTTTTTCTTTTGGACAATTTTATCCTAATCGTTATCTTATTTAATTTTGACCATTACTTGACCAAATATGTTGGTGATAGTTCGCATGTCATTTTTTTTACGATGCAAATTTGTCATAGAAGTCCATTTATTATCTAGTTCATTTTTTTAAAGTTAAATTTAAAACTTCCAGAGTAAAATTTCCACGAAACAGCCACATTGGACCTGTTTGGATTGGCGGTAGGAGCGGTGGCTTAAAAGCTATCTGACTTTAAAAAAAGCTCGGTAGGAAAAAAGTCAGGTTATAGATAATGATTTGTGTTTGGATTGATGGTGGTAGAAGTGGTAGGGCCCACGTCAAAAAGTTGAGAGCTTTTTGGAAAAAGTTGGATTCTGGAGCTTTTTCCTTAATGAGCTTCTTGAGTTTTTTTTGACTTAAAGTCCAGTGAACTTAACGTACAACTCAAACACACCACATTGAGCTTTTTCTCTAAAGCCCATTAACTTTACCGCAAACGCTTCCAACGCTGACACCAAACAGGCCCATTAGCATTGTGAAGCGTTGAGAATATGAGATTAACTTTGGGGTTGGCCCATTTAATTGGGGTTCGGTCCACATAACCTTGGGGTTAGAGGCAAATTGGCCCAGTTTTTTTTTTTTTTTTTTTTTTTTAATTACAGGTCCGTTTTTTTTAGTTGTCACTAAAGATATATTCGTCCAAAGTATTATTCCTGTTCAAAATTTTTGTATTTTATAAAATAGTGTGAACATGATAGATGATATGCCTACCAAAACATGAAGTACCGTTTCAACCAAATCAATCCTATCTGTTTGACCTTAAACTCATACACTAATGAACATATGATCTTATCTTTGATATAATATAGGTGAAAAAAAAAACTTATGAGCCTTCTCATATATTTCATTAAAATTACAATTATATACCCCTTATGATATTAAATATAAGAGTTAGATGATCAATTTGTATCTATTAAAAAAAAAATATATTTATATTAAAGATGTCTTAATTTTTTTTTTTAGAAAAAATATCTCATTTGGTTATTACCTTTTTTTATTTATTTATGAAAACCCTTTAGTATATGCAATCAATAAGAATAACTCAAAAATAATTATAAATTTAAACATCAAAGTGGATTAAAATTTTATATTTAAGACTAAAGTAAAACATCTCAACCAGCTTTGTGTATATATAGTTTGGGGGCTTTTTTTTTTTTTTTTTTTTTTTTTTTTTTTTTAAATGTATACTTTTATAATTATTCCTCGTCAAAACCTCTTGAGCAGGGAGACTAGCTAAAAATAACTTTTAGATTTGTCCAAGATTTGGATATGCTCTAAAATATGCATCATGTGCACATTTTTTTTTACCACTCATACTACTCCTTCCGGTCCTAAATATAAGATATGGTTAACTTTTTTGGGGAGATTAATGAAGTAAATAAGTTACTTAATCATATCATATGTTGTGTATCCTTAGACTATATATCAATTTATTAGGCAAACTAATTAGTTTGGAGAAAAAATAAAATTAAAAATACTCTAAAGTAATTTAATTAACTTCCTTAATCTCTCAAAAAAAATTAACTACGTCTTATATTTAGGACTAGAGGAAGTATATTATTTGGACTAATCTAGTTTTTATTATTTATTATCTTATAAAAAAAGTACAATTTTTTTTTATATAAAATATTTAAATTAATGATTGAAAAAAAAAGAAGAAGAAACATACCGAAAATATAAATATATATGCATCCTCATCAAACAGTTCGGCCCCGAAACGGCAATTGATTGTTGAATCTGTGAATGTTAATTATTTTGTCTGTTCCTTTGCCAAGAAAACCAAATGAAAATTCAATGTAGACACAATAATAATGGCTGAGTATCCGTCATTTGATTATTATATGAATCGTTTTTGGTGAGTCTACGTATCTATATAAGTACATATCCACCATTACTCGTACCAGCATAAAGCAGCGCATGCAGTTTTTGAAATCTAAGTGTGTCTTCCATTACTGAAAGACATGGAGGTTTTCAAGTTCTGCTTCCTTCAAGCTTTCTTCTTCTTCTTTCTCATTGCATCACCTCAAGCTTCTCCCTCAAGCATCTTTCGAGAATACATAGGAGCTGAGTTCAACAACGTCAAATTCTCCGATGTTCCTATCAGCTCAAATGTCGAGTTTCACTTCATTCTTTCTTTCGCTATTGACTACGATACCTCGTCTTCTCCTTCTCCCACCAACGGCAAATTCAACGTTTTCTGGGACACTCAGAATCTTAGTCCCTCCCAAGTTTCTTCCATTAAAAGCCAGAATTCTAATGTCAAGGTACGTGCCCATCACACAAACATTACTTTAATCTATATCACTAATAAATAAGTGTATCAAATCAAATGTGATGTGTGCATGTTATGAGTGTCACGTGGGTAAGCATAACAAAGAAAGAACAGTCTCCTCTTAATATGCTAGTCATTTGAGATTGTTCTCTCTCTTTAAGTTTATATATTTGTATTCATAAGAAATATGTTTTCATAGTAGTCTAAAGCGAGCTAGTCTTTTGGGGATTTGGGGGCCTCTAAATGTGTCTCTCATTAATACCATTTGTAATACCTCAACTTTCTAAAAAAAAAATCTTGTTTCTTTCAATGATTATATTCTACATAAAATAAGTCACATTTTGATAACTCACTATATTAATTGAATTAGTGCATTTTTCAATTTGTTATGAGTTTTCAAAGAAAATGAATGCATAATTGCACAATTTTAGAATATTTGTATAAAAGAAAGTTAAAAAAAAAAAAAATCAAACTACTGCAAATTTTATTGTCATAAAAAAAATCAAAATGTCACTCATTTTATGTAAAATATATATATGATAATCAAAAGATAAAAGGAAAAAAATACATTTTAGAGGTTGGAACATTACAGAAGAAGAAAAAACATTAAAGATAATTCGAGGAAGATTCATTAGAGACCGATCAAACTCGTCTTTTTGTGTTGACCTTTACCTTTAACTTGTGTTCATAACAATGTATTGATTTACTTCATCAGGTGGCTGTGAGTCTGGGAGGGGACAGCGTGGCAAGTGGTTCTGCATACTTCAACCCATCTTCCATTGATTCATGGGTTTCCAACGCAGTTTCATCACTCACAGACATCATCAAACAATACAACCTCGACGGAATCGACATCGACTACGAACACTTCAAATCCGATCCAGACACCTTCTCGGAGTGCATAGGACGCTTAATCAAAACACTAAAGAACAATGGTGTCATCAAGTTCGCTTCAATCGCTCCTTTTGATGATCCCCAAGTTCAGAGCCATTACAAGGCATTATGGAACAAGTATGGGAACATCATAGACTACGTCAACTTTCAATTCTATGCGTACGACGAAGGAACAAGTGTGTCTCAGTTCATTGATTACTTTAATACACAGAGTAAGAATTATGAAGGAGGGAAGGTTTTGGTGAGCTTTATAAGTAATGGAAGTGGAGGGTTAAGTCCAGGAGGTGGATTCTTCACAGCTTGTCATAGGCTTAAGAGTGAACAAAAGCTTCATGGGATTTTTGTTTGGTCTGCTGATGATTCCATGGCTAATGGTTTTCGTTATGAGAAGCAATCACAAGCCCTTTTAGCCCCTTCACACTAGCTAGGAGGGTTTTGTTGCGTATATATATATGTGTGTGTGTGTGTTTTATATGTCTGTTGTTATCATATGTATTATGTTTGTGCTGATATAAATGTGTTTATATGTCTGTATTATGTTTAGCCGCTTCACACTAGCTATGAAGGTTTGTTGTGTATTATCTTGTATATGTCTGTGTATGAACATATGTACCTTTCTGTGATTAAATATTTATGATTAATAAGGAGTTATATTATTGGGCATTGGACTCCTTTTTAATATTCTCTAGATATTTATATGATATGATCTTGTTTGCTGAAGCATCAAATGAAGAAATGGGAATCATTAAATCCGAAGCTTTGTGGGCCAAGAGTGTCCATTTCAGCATAGCAACGGATGAAGCATATTTTGTGCTCATCACTTTGATGAGCACAAATATTCTCATCATCTATCTAGATTGATTTTGGTCGGTCCAAATATAATTTTTATATTTTAAATAATTTTTATGTTAATATGTGTAAAATTTTAAATAAAGATAATCTTATAATTATCACTCTTTATAAAAATGAATTTATTATTAAAAAAATCACAAATTTTAAATTTAAACTATTGAAATTAAATTCAAGTGACAAGAAATTAGGTATTCATCCATGCTATTAGCACCAATTGTGGACCCAGCAATGGAGCATGTATAATCATATCTTCTCATTCATACCAGAGCAACAATTAAGGCTACTTTCTATCACATCATCCACAAATTAAAGTCAAAACCAATTAAGTTCCATGTTGGAGAGGGACATTTTTAAATATTAATTGCTGGTTAGTGATGGCTCCATTTTCACTTTTGTTAAAGTGGGGCATGACCGTTAAAAGATAGTGCTTGGTGTAAGTCTAAAGCACACCAAACTCTTGAGTTTTTGAGTTATTTTCTCCCTTTCATATCTTCTGTTGAGTTTTATATTTATTAGGTGTGACGTAATAACTTTTAATGGTATTGTTCTCAAATGAAACCGCAAGAGATTGGACTAGAGGTTTGTTGACTTTTTGTAAAATCAAGATTTATTCTGATTATATTCGATAGAAGTCGCCATCAATTCATTACTCAAACATAAACAAATATTAAAATACATCTATCCCTCTTCCTCTTTATCTTATTTAAATGCCCCCCACCTTCTTTCCTTTTTCTTTGCGTATGCTTTTTGGGATTTGTTTAGTAATCACAAGTGGGAGATATTTTGATGTCGTATGCGACATGTGAGAGGCAGACATTATTGGTGCTTGGGTTGTCTTATCCACAGAATCTCTTTCTTTAGTAGTCTCACTATTGGGATATGCGAGGGATGCCTAATTATTTTCCACAAAACAATGCTAACATTTGCTCGTTTCAAAGCAACCTCTACCTTACGAATCGGGATAAGGGTAATATTATATTACATGTGTAGCTTCTAATTATTGAAAGATGGGGTTGTTGTCAATGTGTAGTTGTTCTAGCAAGATAAGGCGTTAGGTTTTTTAAGCAAAGTTCAGAGTTCAATTTTTAAATTGTGAATGGAGTTGCTGGTTCTAGAGGATCACCCCTTGTATATGCGCACGCAAGAAAAATAAAGATTTGTTTAGATCAATTTGTGTAATGTTGTCCTTTGTGTGTGTGTGTGTGTGGAAGTAAAGTGTGTTTCTTTCTTTAGTCCCACGTCAAACATAGTCATGTTATAAAACTGATAAAATTAAGAGAAGGAAGAACAAGAGATTGATAGAGAATCAGGAGAGGAGAGAATTCTTATTCCTCTGTGTGTATTCTTTCGGTTCTCATAGGGGTATTTATATTACATCCTTCTAGACATATATTGGGGTAAAATGGGTAGCCACTATAACATAAAGTAATATATCCTTTCGTACATAATGCATTCCACCAGAGCAAGAGTTGGACATCCACATATTCATAACACTCTCCCTTGGATGTCCATTATGAATGTGCCTCATTAAAAACTTTAACTAGGAAAACCCAGTGGGATAAACCCTAGCTAAAGAAAAGAGTACATCATCCATCGATACACTTTCTTATGTTGCCTCATTAAAAACCTTTCTAGGAAAACTCGAAATGGGATAAAAACCTAGATAAGGAAAAAAAGAGTACGCGTGTATCAACTCCCCCTCTTAATTACATAAGATTTTCAAATGCTGCCTCATTAAAAACCTTTCTAGGAAAACCCAGTGGAACAAAACCTAGATAAGGGAAAAAGAGTACAACAAGTATTGACTCCCCCTCTTGATGACATCAGTTTTATTCCTCCTGATGACGGTATCAATATTGCTTCTTCTAATGCCAAAATTGCTTCCAATGTCTTTGTGTTGAAGAAAAACTATATCTTGCTAATAAGCATTATGCAATAGTACTCCAATAGCACTAAGATATGGTACTTGGACCAATTAGTTCTTCAACAATTATTTGTCTTTTGAAGCTCTTCAGGAGTTACAGCGATGTTGATATTATCAACATAAACGGCAATTAGTGCAAATTCATTTCTGGATATTTTCATGCATATGCATGGGTATATTGGGGTTTTTTTTGTACCCTTCTTTTCATCAGATATTCTTTGAGACGATTATACCACATGCGCCCTAATAGCTTCAAGCTAAGGGACTTCTATAACTTAATTAAATATTGTTCTGGAGAACTTGAATTTAGATGCTTCTGACATCTTGAATTCTTCTGGGATTTGTACTTCTGGCACATTAAGTCTTTTTGGGGACATATGCTTCTGGCAACTTGAGTCCTTCAGGGATATGTGCTTCTGGCACCTTGAGTCCTTCAAGGATATGTGCTACTGGCACATTTAGTCCTTCAGGGACATGTGCTTCTGGCACCTTGAGTCCTTCAGGGACTTTCATATAAATATCACTATTAAGTGAATCATGCAAACATGTAGTTATAATATCCTCTAGATACAAACCAAGCCCTTCATTTACTGCTAGATTTTATCAAATAACAAAAGTATTTACATCCACATATGTTTCTTCAAAATCAATGTCAAGTCTTTGTTTAAAACCTTGAACTACATAACGTACCTTATATCTTGTGATTTCACCCTTTTCAATTTTTCTCGTACAAAAACCTATTTGTATCCAACGGGTTTTGCATCACCGGCCTTTCATCATCAGGTTGTATGGATTCTTTGGTCCAAATACTTTTCGTTTTGCCAATATTTTAATTCTGCAATAATGACATCTTTCCATAGGGGCCAATACTTTCACTGTTGGCACTCACTAATGGATTGTGGCTCATGATCCTCATATCATTCATTACATCATATGCTATATTATAAGCAAAGATGTCGTCAACGTTGACTTAATTTCGGTCCCATCAGATTACGCTCATAACAATTTATTGAGATCTCATAATTTTCACATTTTTCAGGTACATGGGTCTCTTCTGGGACTACAACAGTCTCTTCTGGAGATATCTCTACTGGAGATAATATCTCTTCAGGAGATGTTTCTTCTGAAGCTACTAATTTATCTTGATTATTCTCAACTTGATCATCTATATTCTTAGCTCATTTTCTCTTTCGAGGATTTTTATCTTTGGTACCGATGGACCTTTCACGTTTCAGGCATGTTATATATTCATTCATAATATGTTATCCTTCAGGGACATTAATTCGAATAGGAGCATTAACAGCTGGGACATGTGACTTTGTCACTGTCTTTGGGTCAGTAAATGCTTCTGGCATTTTATTATGACCTATGATATTACAGTAAATGAATTATCTTTTGAACTTCCAGGTTCACATTATTTTGTACGAGGATCAAAATGAGCCAATGATAATTCATTCCAGACTAATTTCTTTACCCAACCGCCTATTTTCTCCCCTCATGTTGGGAAAACAATGTCAAATCACAATTGACTAATCATGCAAAGTAAGTCTCCTAAATCCATTTGTTACCATTAGAAACATCATTCGCTTCCATTTAGAGACAAATAAGAAGACAGAGGTCCTTACATAACATTTATCCCAACTTTCTTTCTATATCCATCTATGTGCACTATGGTGGATTTATAAGCATTGCACATTCAAAAACTTTCCAGATGGAATTGTCTGGTTTCTGATCAAAAACCAATTTACAGGGAGAGTTTTGTTGGCTTATATAAATGCTGCAATATATATAATATCAAATATATCACCATAGTATTATGTTCTCATAAGCATTAATCCAGCTTTTTATGGATGCTTTAATTCATGATTTACGGATCGTATAATGCCTAAATAAGCGCGCTTAATTTATTCAAACATTATTGCAACTTCAGTTGCGTTCTTACAAACTTCCGGTTTGCAATGGGCCCATATAGATTTGTTTGATATATTTCCAGAGATCCAATACCAATCATGACCTATGATATTAACATAGTCATTTTTTTTTATTTGAGAACAAGCAGCACATAATTATTCTTGAACAATATGTTGGTTATTTATGAAGAATCTTCTGGTTCTTCAAGGGATGTCAATACATAATCTTATTTGTATTCTATATATTTGACTCGGATGATCAAACAAGTCATGCCAACAATACATTTATTTAAATCAGTAAACTTCTGGTTTCTTGTAACCAATCATAGACTCTCTTTTTTTTTTTTTTTAAAACTCTGTGTGAGAAGTATATAACTCACACTTGTTTTCTAAAATTAGCTCACACTTGTTTTCTAAAATTAGCTAAAACTTGTATTATAACTCACACTTGTTTTCTAACAATCTCCCTCTCAAGTGTGAGTCATAAAACATGATATCTTTATATTTGTGTTTCAAAATAATTTTTCAAATTCTTTAAACTTTGAAAGAAAAATTTATGTTAATTCTTCATGAATAAACATATCATATTACATCACTAGATAATCTCATGATTCATGATTAATAGACTTGAACTAACTTAGTCTACCACATATGAAGATATTCATGATCAAAATACTGTAAAACCACATAGATGGTAACTCTAGAATTAACATATCATATTACATCACTAGATAATCTCATGATTCATGATTAATAGACTTGAACTAACTTAGTCTACCACATATGAAGATATTCATGATCAAAATACTGTAAAACCACACGAGATGGTAACTCTAGCAGAAAATTCACATGGCACAAATTTATGATGACAAAATAAGAACAAATTAAATATCATATTACCTTCTGGGCTTATTCTTTCTTTCTCTTGCTTCTAGACATTTCTCTACAACTCATTGGCTCTTTAATATCTCACTGGCTTCATTAGAAAATATTTAATTTGCTATATTTGTAAACTTCTGGTTTACAGTAGTATATATTTTTAATATGATATATATTTTTGCAGATATCCAAAACATTCATTTTTTAAATACTATTCGGGCTATTTAGCTATTATTATTAGAAATTGAATTTATATGGCTTCTGACCATATATAAGAAATCATGACTTCGATCATATAGCTTCAAAATAAGAAATCAAAAGTATATAGCTTCTGGCTATTCAAAATAACAATGTTAACAATAAAAGTACTTATAAATAAGTGAACTAAGATGGGGGTAATCCACACTAGTAAAATGGGGGTAATCCACACCACTAAAAATGGGGGTAATCCACATCAATAAGAATGGATATCTTTGAAACTTATATTTTGGCAGAATAATCAATGAATAATTTTGTTCCTTCAAGTAACAAAATATTAGCTCTTCTGGAGCCTTCTGTCAAATTTATACTGTCATCTATAGTCTGAACATTAGTTTCTCAAAATATGCTAATTAGTCTCCAGGACTATTAACCTTTAGACTTTTTATGACATAATCTCTATAAATTATTGTCTTCTGGACAATACTTTACTAACACATATATAAAATCTTATTGTGTCATACAATATTCAAAACATAAACCTTCAGGGCAATAATATTAATAACAAAGGTCACACTTTTTGTGGCTCTTATCAATATTTTCTCCACTTCATGTGGGAATTTGAACGTAACAGACATGATTACAAATCAACACGTTTACACACATGTCCATAGCCATAATTAAATTCATTCACTTCTAGGAATGGAGTTAAGCCAGCACAATATTCATAATCTCATAGTTTTATTTGGCTACATGAGGTCAATAAAATTAATTCATAAAAACCTCTTTCACAATATTGCTACTTCAGGAGCAAATTAGATACACTAATTTATAATAATCTTTTAGAAGAACAACCATCTTTTAGTGGTTATACAATTCCTTTAATTTAATCAAGGGAATCTTTTAATGCCAAATATTCAATTTCATAGATCTGACTTCATTCTAATTTACCTTGTGGCTTCAAGCCATATTTATCTCCTGCTCATGGCTTCAGGCCATTTTTGTGTCTCTTGGCTTCGGGCCAATTTGTCTCCCAGGCCAATTAATTATATCATATTGCAAAACAAACGAAATCTTCCTTCACAAATCTTCATATTCAGTGAAGCAAACAACTTGTTTGTAAAAGCAATATAAAATAAATATGTGGGCCCGAATAATTATTTTAACTCCCCCACATCTTTCGCCTTTTATACGCATATATGTGATATATGAAGTAAAAACAATAGAATAATATTATATTAAGCAAGCACAGACACCAAACAATATATATATGTCATGCCAATTGCCAACCACTATCATTACTTTTGTCATGCGCATATGGGATCTTTGATCCTTTTTTTTCATATCTTAATCCCAAAACTTTCGGTGCATAACAACAATAATTAATTATTTATTTTTCTTTATTTTATGTGAATGCTTTATGTCTTTGTCCATATGGGTTCTGTCGCCAAAAATATAAATAAAACCTGTAATCATTCATTATTATTTTAATACCATATATATCACCACTATCATTATGCACCAAAACACATCCCGGAAATCATGTAGTGCAAACTGCAAACTCCACTTTTAAATAAAATAATATATATAATAACTAGTGCGATGTGAGATAGGACAATAAGATATTAATATTATAGCTAAAAGGCATGCTACCTTCTCCAACTAACTCTTCTTTTTCTTGTCTTCCACTAAGCAATTTTTTATTATTATTTTAATATGGAAAGGAGCGTACCTTTCATGGCTCCTGATGCCTCAAGCAAACGAACAGAATACCTCATCCTTCCATCGCGATTCACCACTACCGTCGGCCTTAGGTTGGCTGCCAAGTCCACCGGCCAGTTGTGTCATCGGATAGAACAGAATCAGAACCATGCTTTATAACCTCAGCGTCAAAGAAGTCGACGGCACCAGTAGACGTGAGGAGATATATGGAAGACGAAATGATGATGGTGTTGAAACAGCCAAGGTATGAGGTGGCGACAAAACCACCGTGGAAGGGGAACAGTAATTAAACACCGACTTAACTGTTGATATTCTGGCGACCGTGGTAAAGACGGTGAAGACAAAGGTGTAGATTAGAACGAGAATGGGGAGGACAGAGATGAAAGCGATTCGTGCTGATAACGTGTTATAAAACTGATAAAATTAAGAGAAGGAAGAACAAGAGATTGATAGAGAATCAGGAGAGGAGAGAATTCTTATTCCTCTGTGTGTATTCTTTCGGTTCCCATAGGGGTATTTATATTACATCCTTCTAGACATATATTGGGGTAAAATGGGTAGCCACTATAACATAAAGTAATATATCCTTTCGTACATAATGCATCCCACCAGAGCAAGAGTTGGACATCCACATATTCATAACAAGTCATAATATTTAGCCTCTAACTTGTTTATAACCTAAAAAAACTAGTTTGGGGCCACTCAATGCTATTCCAGACAAGTTCCGGAGATTATGTATGGTTCTCAAGTTTTGCTTCCTTCGAGATTTTTTCTTCTTTCTCAAGGTATCAACAACATATGTACTTATCCATTTGTAGGCGATCTATACTTAACGGTTTAATGAAACCGTTTAACATGCGGAGGTGGAGTTTCAGAAATCACATATATACAATGGCAAAATGGTAGGCCCAGCTGGTCTTTTAAAATCTTCTAAAATTTGTTAAAATATAGATATATATTATATAATATTTTATTTTAGTCAATAATTGGCCCCATCTAATATCTTATCAAGGCCCCAGCTGACTTTCTAAAATTTGTTAAAATATATGTATTCATTATATAATATTTTATTTTAGCCAATAATTTGGCTCAATTAATGTTTTGTCTTCTCTATAATTACACTTTTTTTTAAGGGTTAAGGTGCGATTTGGCCAATAAACTATTGGTTCAGGAGCGTCCAGCACAATTAAGTATTGATTGGACCTTAAATACCAACAAACTATTTAAAATGTAAAATCAGCACAAATCTTGTTAGCATCTTAACGTCCGTTTGGAAAAGAAAGTGGGGGAAAGACGATCCTAGCCAATTTCTTATCATCTTCGTTCCCATGCTGTAGCTCATAGCTTGCTGAGCATCCAAATGATGGGCGAACATATTTATGGAGCAAATCCTACACAAGTTTAACTCTTTTCAATTAAAAATGGCTCTCGCTGGTACCAAATTATTTGAATTTCCTCGCAAGACTTCACTCCCACTCACATATCGCTCCTCCGCTCACAGTTGCACTTCCTTCTGTCATTCCAAATTCTCACTTCGTATTCTCAGGCCTTCCTTCCTTCGCACAAACCCTAGAAAAGGTTCGGTTTCTTCTATTTCATTCCACATGCTTTTCTGCACAATCCATGCTAATTAGTATTTCGCACATACACGCTTTTGTTTCCTTGATTATATATATCTTGGGCTAATTGTTGAACAGAAATCTAAATTTTGAGGAACTAGGGGCCGGAACGCGATTTTGGTCAAGCCTCGGGGATGGTGCTTCGTTCTCAACTGTATGTATTGGTGTATATATATGTTCATCGTATAATACTGTTTGTTTGCATTTCTTCTGTTCTTTTCATTTGTAGTTGACGAGTCACACAGTGCACTTCCAATTTCCAGATCTACGCAATTCCCTTCAAATCGAATTGTCCCGCTACTCCTACCCACTTTCCATCAGAATTCATCATCAATACCCAGGCCTTTGTCTAAGAGAGGGCTAGGATCGTCTTTCTCCCACTTTCTTTTCCAACCAACGTTAAGATGCTAATGGAGATTTGTGCTGATTTTACATTTTAAATAGTTTGTTGGTATTTAAGGTCCAATCAATAGCTAATTGTGCTGGACGCTCCTGAGCCAATAGTTTATTGGTCAAATCGCACCTTATTACTTTTTTAAAACATTTTTCCCTCTTTTTTTTTTTTTAAATAAACATTTTTCCCTCCTGCTTAGACGTTCTCCACACGCACACGCTTCCTCTTCCTCCACTCTGCTTTGTCATCTATGCTCTCCAGTCTGGCAGTCTCCGTCCTCTCTCACGCAATCCACAGACGTTCTCCAGTCTCCACACGCACACGGCACAAGCTTCATTAATTCCTCTTCCTCCATCCTTGCTCTCCAGTCTCCATCCACAAAGTCTCCATCTTCCCTGAGTCCAACCACCGTTCCGCCATTGCCATCAGCATTAGTCGGAGGTTTTTTTAGAAGGTGGTCCGCCACTGCAGTATCGGCTTGCCATTGGGTATGGGATTCCTTCCGCCATTGCCTATTTCATTTTGCATCATTTTTTTTTTCTGATCAAGTTTGGAGATCACTAGCCCTTTGAAGAATTGCATGATAAAGGGGCTAACCTAAGATAGAAAGGCCATGTAGAATAACATACTTCTGCTTCTGCCATTGTTGATTGATAATTGTGTTTAGGATTAGTTTGTGTTGAAATTCACGGCTTGATTTTCCTCTGAATATGATTGTTTAAATTCAACAAGTAAATTAATAAAAGAGATGGAACAGCCAAAATCTCAACACTCACCTGCAACTACAAGCTGGATATTTAGACTTAGAGAGTTTTCCAGCATTGCTAGTTTTGTACTCCAAAACCAATTCCTGCTTGAGCAAGAGTGTCAGTCCTCATACCTTTTTGCATATTGTTCTGTTTATTGTTTGAAATGAGTTCTTGTAACCACTCCTATCGCTCTAATGAGTTCTTGCAACCCCTAATTTTAGGTATGCATTTTTCCTTTGATTATATTTTATTTTTTTTTTAAAAAAATTTCATTATACATATAATTATTATGTATGTGTTTGTGATATTTTTAGGACAATGTTTGGTTCATTATTTATTGGGTTGTGAGAGAAAAGTAAAATCCTTGTTTAAGATACCTACTGCCAAGGTTAGTTTCATCTTATATCTTGTTTTGATTTCTAATTATCGTTATTATTTATTTGTATTTTCAATGTTATGTTATACTATTTAGTAAATAATTTAATATGTTTATTTTTTAGCCAGGCTAAAAATATTTCCTAGTTCCGCCATTGCATATATAACGGTTTTTTAAAACATCTGTTAAGTATATGAGAATATATTTAACGGTTTTATAGTCAAATGTTATATATTAGTTTGGTTTTTTTTTTTTGAAAAAAAAATGGTATCTTTTATTTGATGGTTATCTATGAAAAACCGTCAAATATAGGTGATGTATATTTAACGGTTGTTCAAAAGGAACAATCATATATAATATAATTAATGGTTTGTTAATAGCAACCATTAAGTATACTCTTTTAAAAATACCTCTCATACCCATTTTCATTCAACATTTGAAACTTACAAAGTTATAGAGAACTCACTTCTACACATTCAATGACTCCATTCAGACTTCTGCACCACCATTTCACTCTCCTTGGTCACTCCCTTGGTGGTTTGCTTCCTTCTCCTTTGTCGTAGCTCTCCTTTGTCATTCATTGTTTGTGGGTTTGTGGGTTTCTCAAGTTCGGAGTTTTTCTGGGTTCGTGGGTGCTCCTAAAGTAGCGTCTGGGTTGGTTTCTTTTTCTAGGGTTCGTGGGTTTGATGTTTGAGCTCTTCTCTTCTTACTAAAGGAGATTTAAATTGAGTTTCTCTACTATAATGGCTTTTCAACTTGTTTTTAAGTGTTTCTTGTTACCAGAGTTGTTATTTGTTAGTATTGATTTGGGTAAAGAGTATGTAAAGATTATTTTTTGAGTTTTTTTAAAGTGTTTGTTGTTACTAAAGTTGTTATTTGTTAGTATTGGTTTGTGTAAAGAGTATGTAAAGATTGTTTTTTTAAGTGACTTTAGGTGTTTATTATTACTAAAGTTGTTATGTGTTAGTATTGATTTGGGTAAAGAGTACATAAATATTGTTTTTGAGTGATTTTAAGTGTTGGTTGTTGAGCAAAAAAAAAAAAAGTGTTGGTTGTTACTAAAGTTGTTATTTGTTAGTATTAATTTGGGTAAAGAGTATGTAAAGATTGTTTTTTGTATATGCTCTAGATGGGGATTGCAAATAAAGAATGGATGTCTGCCAATTATCTATCGAATGAGTACTGGGATGGGGTAGGAGATTTCATAAGATTTGCGATTCGTAATAATGCTAACGATCGTGGTTTCATTATTTGTCCTTGCGTCAAGTTTGGCATTGTGAAGCGTGTTAATCCAAACACTTGTGATTCGCACTTAATGATGTATGAAATTGGTCATACTTACACTTATTAGACAAAACATGGGGAGAAGGATGTGGGCAGCAGTGCTAGTGGGCCAAATTCGGAAAGGTGTGAATCATCTAACTTAGACACAGGTACATTTGAGGTTGATCTTCTTCAAGATATAGCCAATGCAATTCAAGCGGAATTCAATGAATGCTCGTAAAAGTTTGAGAGGATGAAGATAAATGTAGAAAAACCTTTGTATGAAAATTGTACTAAGTGCACATTATTATCTGCAGTGTTGAACTTTTACAACTGAAAAGCAAAATATGGATTGAGTAACTTAGGCTTCATAAAATTGTTTGCGCTTTTGAGAAGAATTCTACTACAAAGAGACGATATGCCAACCAAGACTTATACAAAACAAGTGTTGCACACCATTGGCTTGAGTCATAAAAAGATACATGCTTGCTCCAATGATTGTATTCTGTTCTGAAAAGAATATGAATCGTTAACTGAGTGTCCTTTGTATTCTACCTCATGCTACCAAGTGAATGGGAAGAGTCCAAAGAAGGTGTTATGATATTTTCTAATTATACCTATATTTAGACACTTGTATAACAATGTGATTGATGCAAAAAAATTTAAGGTGGCATGCAGATGGAAGGATTCAAGATGGCATGCTTAGGCATCCTGCAGACTATGTGAAATGGAGTAAGTTTGACTTTGAGTATCCCAAATTTACTGAAGAAACAAGAAATCTCCATAGTATTGGCTACTGATGGAATGAACCCATTTAGGATATAGAGTAGTACCCATAGTACATGACCGATTATGTTGTTTATATATAACTTCCCTCCATGGCTCTCGATAAAATGAAAGAACATGATATTGTCAATTCTAATCTCAAGGCCAAGGCAACCAAGGAATGACATAGATGTATATCTTACGCCACTAATTGAAGACTTAAAGAAGTTGTGGGATAAAAGGGAGGTTGTATATCTAGGAAGAAACATTCAATATTAAGGTCATGCTATTTGGCACAATCAATGACTTTCCTGAGTAGGTAATTTGTCAGGATATATCATTAAAAGGCCAACTTGGATGCCTGATTTGTGAAGATGGCACCTGAACCCTTTGATTGGTGAGGAGGTTTTTGAAAAAGCAAAACGTACAGACCGTAAATTTGGGAAACCATTTGGGAATTATGTTGGGATAAGCGGGTGGAAGAAAATGTCTATTTTCTTTTATCTGTCATATTGGAGTTCCCTTAATGTTAGACATTTTTTTGATGTCATACACATTGAGAAAAATGTGTGTGAGAGTCTTTTTAGAACGTTACTCCATGTTCCTGGGAAGACGAAGGATGGTATAAATGCAAGACTAGACATAATTGAAATGATAATAAGGAAGGAATTAGCACCGAGGACATAAGATCTCGTACATTCCTTCACCCAGTGGTTTTCACACTATCTAAACAAGGAAAAAAAAGTTTTATGAGTTTCTTGCTTCAGTGAAAGTGCCAAAGGGTTCCTTGTCAAACATTAGCAACCTTGTGTCAATGAAGGACTTGAAGCTAAAGGGTATGAAATCACACGATTGTCATGTGTTGATGGAAAACTTTATTTCCATAGCAATATGAGGTACTACCTCTAGTCTTAATTATATGAACACTTTTGTAGTGCAATTTGCACTACAAAAGTGTTCTTATAATTAGGACCGGAGGGAGTATTTTACCTGATAAGGTACAAGCTACGATTATGAAGCTTTATTTCTTCTTCAAGTCACTGAGTAGTAGGGTGATTGACCCCAAGAAATTTTTGAGGCTACAAACCCGAACCGTGACTACTTTGTGTGAGTTAGAGATGTTTTTTCATCAAACTTTCTTTGACATAATGGTGCACCTAACTGTTCACTTGGTTAGAGAAGTACAATTGTGTGTCTCAATCTATATGAGATGGATGTACCCAGTCGAGCACAAGATGAAGGACCTGAAAGGGTATGTGGAAAACCAAAGTTGGCTAGAGGGTTGCATTGTTGAATGTAAATTTATGAAGAAGTGATTGAATTCTATACCAATTAGTTGAAAGATGCATGTGACATTAACCTTCCGGTGTCTCAACATGAAGGAAGGACATTTGGACAAGGGTTGATAGGAAATAAAGTTATCACTATCTCAAACCAACATTAGGAGTAAGTACACCTACATGTACTTCATAACTCCAAAGAGATAAACAAGTATGTCGGTACATATGGATGAGCTTAAAAGGGAAAACCCCAACAGAGTGTGATGAGTTGGTATGTCAAGGAGCATAATAAACAATTCACAACATGGTTGAAGGAGCATGTGGATGACAAGTACAATGTTGATCATAATTCATTTCTAGAGAAAGTAATGTTCTTGGCACGTGGTCCGAACAGACATGTGCTTTCTTTCTCAAGCTAGGTCATCAATGGATACACCTTCTACACTAAAGAGCAAGATGCTCGAAGCAAAATGCAAAATAATGGGGTAATTGTTGTTGCTAACACTATGCATGTATCAAGTGCAAAAGATAAGAATAATATCTTTTCCAATATGTCATACTTTGGTGTGGTTGAGCACATTTGGGAGTTGGATTACTAGGATTTGATGTTCCGTTTTTCATGTGCAAGTAGGTTAACAATAATAATACTATGAAAATTGATGAGTTGAGATTGATACAATTGAATTTGAACAAGCAATGATATAAAGAAGAGCCCTTCATTTTGGCTTCTCAAGTTAAACAAGTGTTTTATGTTCCTACTCCTACTAATAAAGTATGATCTATTGTTTTGTTATCCAACAAATAAATGAGGATGCAGGAGGTGAATTCAATGAGGATGATACTTTCCAAGGGTCGTCACTTGAAACACAATTTAATGAGGACGATGCTTTGTACGTTAGTCATGAGCACAATAAAGGAATTTGAATATCAAAGAGAGAGAAGTTGCTTCGCAAGTTAAATAAAACAATTGTAATTAAAAAGAACATTAAAATAATTAAGACTAGGAAAAGAAAAAGGGACACTTGATCATCTGTATATTCCCTTACCTTAGCTTTGATATATTCATAAATATTGTATAGATAGAATTCAATGATTTGTTATTTTGTGTATGTATATTTGGATTTAGTTAGAATAGGATTTGTGTGTGTGTGCGCGCGCGCGTGTGTGTTTCTATAAGTTATTTTGTAGGGGCTGATAAAAAATAAGCCCCAAATTTTTAGAAAAATTTGTCACATATACTTAACAATTATTCGCCAATAACTATAATATATTATAAATATATAATTATTTTTACATATAACTGTCAAATAAATCCCTTTAAATGGTGACAAATACTTTATCATTGATCATTTAATTGTTAAGTATTGTAAAAATATACTACTCTGGTCCTATTTATAAGTCCACTTTGACCAAATCTCACATACCAAGGAAAGTTAGTTGACACAATGATTATGGGGTAAAATTTCAACTTTACCCCCATTTATGATTGGCTATTTTTCAACTGTTTTTTCTCTCTCTATCTTCATGGGTGCAATTAATACGGATAAAATTGTCACAATCTCATTTATTACATGAAACTGGACTTATAAATAGGACCAAATTTTTTAGTCAAACTGGACTTATAAATAGGACCAGAGTGGTATATCACAGTTCTTACTAAAAACCATTAAATATATATTGCTATATTTAACAGTCATTGTCTAACAACGTTAAATATAATTGTTGTTCAGTTCGATGAACATAGATGTCTAATCTCTGAGTTAGTATCTGATTAATATAAAATATGTGTGTTCTCCGGTAGGTATATTGATGACTTCCCATTTTTAGTAGATTTGAGATATATTTTAATATATTTGGGGAGTCATCAATGCTAAATTAAAGGGATTTATTAAAGATTTTGATAAGATACCAATTTGGCACATTATTTAGGGGATTTCATTGTAAATACCATAGTTTTCAAATTTAAATAGAAATACTTTAGTTTAAATAAAATAATAACAAGTTACTAAAATAAAATAAAATAAAAAGAATATGGTTTTAGTTTATTATTAATAGTATATTAATATTATAATATTTCTTCTCCTTTATTAGTTGTGACGGCACCGTTTGGAAATTGATGGTGGAAGTTGATTAAAAGAGTCAGGTGTGCAGTGACACCGTTTTTGGCGAGAAAGGAATGGAAGACCTAATCTAAGAAAAAAAGCCACGAATAGAAGGAGGGACGAATTCAAATAAAAGCCACGAATATAATATTTAGCTGCTTTGGATCTGTAACATAAGTTGCTATAAATATAAGAATACAACCATTGATGTATTGTGGTTCAAATTGAGTTTTTGGGTGGTGACATAAATATTTGTATTGATTGATTTGAAATCTAATTCTTTCTTATTTTTGATTGTGACTTATTTATTTAATTTCTTATTAAATTAGATGAGGAGAAGGTGGGGATTTACTTTTTATGTTATGTAGTTGATGCATCCGCGCAACGCGCGGGGAATATGTGCCTTGTTCAAATAAAAGGAGCAGAGGCGGCACAGTTTGATAGACAGCGAAGAGACGCACAGTGAGGACGAGAGAAAACAGAGCGAAGCCTTGAATAGTTAAACCTCCATTTTCGCATACCCACACCATCTCATCTTCTCCCTTGCCCGACACCTCCACCTTCATTGTCGCCGGCGGGATCCTCCCTTCTTCCACCACCATCCAACTTCATCTCTCTCCCTCACCATCTCAGACCACAGTCGCAATTTAGAAGCTCAGATTAACAAAATTGATATTAAGGCTAATTAAATTAGTGAGAACAAGGTTTATGAAACTAATAAGGGATTAGTGACTCTGGGTTGCTCATTTTATTATTGTGGTAGTTTGTTTATTTTGATTTTATTTTATTTTCTCTTAATTAAATTTAATTTGGTTTGCTCAACTTAAACAAAAGTGTAAAATTAATGCTTAACTGAAATTGTGGGTACGAAGTCCTCATAGGAATGATACTTTTCTTATCACTTTATTACTTGGTACTGCCCGTATACTTGTGGAGTTATAGGCTATAAAGTTTTGCCCTATCATGTATAAGCAATACCGAAGAGAATATGAGTATTCAATGATGCCTATGAGGAAGACACCAACGAATATCGACTGATCACTGTGCTATACAAGAATGGCGATGAGCCAAAAGGGGTGGGGTGTGCGCACAGTATAAAAGTATAGTAAAAGGATATGAATCGAATGTGTGCACCTGATGAGTAATCTCATATTTATAGAGATTACCTAGGGTTTCGTCCCCTTAGTTCTACGTCCCTCCCTATAGTAACATGCACCCTTATGTTCTATAAATGCCTGCTCCACTATCTGAGAAAACTTTGCTCCACTACATGTCCTTGCTCCACTATCTGTACGATCGGAATTAGTGCCGAGATTATAGGAAGATTAGCGTTTTACCTGCTTGCGGAGGGTTTTAGTTACAATATGCCTTTATTGGGCCGTATCACATCTGGAGCTCAAGATACGAATCCATAACAGTTATCTATACATAACGGTTGTGTTTAAAAAACTGTAAAATATAGTGCCCAATATTTAACGGTTAAAAATTATTATATATACTTGGTTAAAATATATTTTTTTTAAAAAACGTTCTGTATAAACTAATGTTGCAGTGTATTTCAGAAAGTACACCAAAACATCAATTTTACTTCATTCTGTCGTTTTCTATTCACTAGCTCCCCACACACCTGTGTTTCTCCAACTCCCACAAATATTGATTTGTTGCGATTCTTTGAAAGTTATCTGATGAATGTAAGTTGTTTTTCTTCTCTTTAAAATAACACATAAATGTATTAGATTATTGAAAAGTTTAGTAAATCATGAGGGAGGACTTGGATCCATTAATTTTTTAAGTTACAACACAGTTATATTTTAAAAATAACAAAACTACATATTTACTTCTTGAGGTACTGGTAATTTCTGTCAATTTTTTCTTCTTGTTAAATTCTCACCCCAATCTAAAATAATGTCAAAATAAATTGGAAGAAATTAATTTAATATTTTCCAAAATATATAATGGTTTTTTTTTTCCAAGTAAAGTTAATGTTAAAACTCGAAGGAAAAATCATTCTTGAGGTACTGGTGGTAATTTCTTTCAAGTTTTTTTTTCCTTCTTGTTAATTTTTTAATTTTACTCCTCAACATTGTTAGTCTCTATAACTTTGTTTTATTAGCTGTTAGTCTTTGTACAGAAGCTACTTATGCTAACAGAGTAAAATCAAAGGAATTAATAAGGAGATAAAAATACACAAGTATTTCAAGAATGGTTTTTCCAAACTTAAATAAATAAATAAATATATTTAATAAATAAAATAAAAAGAAAAAAGAAAACGAGCAACACAATTATTTTTCTAGTCCAGGGAAAATAAAAGAATTTTTTTTCTATTTATAAGTCACTTTATTACAATTTAACCCCTCATTTATCTATCACGTTAACTTTTTTCATGTAGTATTATGTAGTTAAAGTAGAAAATTTATTGAATTTTTTCATAAAGTGTGTGTATATATATATTTCTTCTTTTTTTTGGGGGCATGAATAAAACATGCTGAAAATAACTTGTAGGAGGTGAGCCAGCTTTGTATATCTCGCCAGTTGTATTTTTTTTTTTTTGGCCAAAATCTCGCCAGTTGTATTAATGATTACCACCCAATTTTTTTTTGAACACTATGATTACCACCCAACCCAAAAGAGCCAGAAAGTTGACCGATTTTAATTGGTCAAAAGGAAAGTGGAACAATAGTGGCGATCGAAATGCCAATCTTTTACATTTTAATAACAAATGAAAAATCAACCTTTGTAATTCCTTTCTTCATTCTCTTACCATTAGTCAACTACTATCAAAGGGGATTAAGGGGTTATATACTCTTATTAAAAGGAAGGGTTTGATTCTAGAGTTAGTCAAAGTGTTGGGAGAGGTATTCAAACTTCTAATGTTTAGGTGGCTTCAGGGTAATAGGCGAACTTTCCTTTTGCCGATATCGATAGGAGGAATGGAGGCTTTCTTCTGTCTTAGATCATAGATAAACCCAACTTCTTTCCTAAAATTTTTGAATTTTTTTTTTTTTTTTTTTTTTTTTTTTAAAAAAAACAACAACAACAACCTTTGGTGGCTTCCTGTCGGTGGCTGCCCCGCCTCTCTCTTATATTATTGCATAGGCGCACTTTAGTTTTGCCTATAATTATTGGGAGGAGTTTCTGAAATCAACAGCTTTCAATTATTGAAAGGCATGGAGCTTCCCAAGTTCTGCTTCATTCAAGCTTCTCTCTTCTTCTTCTTCTTGTTTATTGTGGGATCAGCACAAAAATCACCCTCAGGCATATTTGCAGAATACATAGGAGCTCAGTTTAAGAATGTCAAATTCTCTGATGTCCCTGTCAACCCAAATGTCCAGTTTCACTTCATTCTCTCCTTCGCTATTGACTATGATTCCTTTCCTTCTCCTTCTCCCACCAGTGGAATTTTCAACATTTTCTGGGATTCTCAGAATCTTAGCCCCTCCCATGTTTCTTCCATCAAAGCCCAACACTCCAATGTCAAGGTGCCCCAGTTCTTCATATATTTCAATACTCTTTCTGGTCTTCAATAATTTCATCAATATATACTAACATGTCTCTCATTCTTTTTTCAAGTATCTTAAGAACGTCCCATCTCAATTGATTATAAATAGTTGTACGAACAAGTCATTCTTTTTTGTAACCACTTATTTTTAAGTGATCCCAAATCCATGATGAATCAATCGAAACCCTTCATTCAACACACACAAAAACAGAGCATGTGGAAACTTTTATACACATACTCATAATTAACCTACGAGCTGTAGACAGTTCTAATTAGAATGAAGTTTGATTTGTTTCAGGTAGCCTTGAGTCTAGGAGGCGATAGTGTGCAAGGCAAGCCAGCCAACTTTAGCGCATTACCTTCCATTGATTCATGGGTTTCAGCCGCAGTTTCATCACTCACAGACATAATCAAACAGTACAACCTCGACGGAATCGACATCGACTACGAACACTTCAACTCAGATCCAAACACCTTCGCTGAATGCATTGGTCGCTTAATCAAAACCCTTAAATCAAACGGCGTTATCAAGTTCGCTTCAATCGCTCCGTTCGACGATCCCCAAGTTCAGAGCCATTACTTGGCATTGTGGAAAAAGTATGGGAACCTCATAGATTACGTCAACTTTCAATTCTATGCGTACGCAAAAGGCACGACGGTGTCTCAGTTCATTGATTACTTTAATAGACAGAGTAAGAATTATAAAGGAGGGAAGGTTTTGGTGAGTTTTATAAGTGATGGAAGTAAAGGGTTAAGTCCAGGAGGTGGATTCTTCACTGCGTGTCAAAAGCTAAAGAGTGAAAACAAGCTTCATGGTATTTTTGTGTGGTCTGCCGATGATTCTAAGGCTAATGGTTTTCGCTATGAGAAACAATCACAAGCTCTCTTAGCTTCTCCCAAGTAATTAAAGCTTTAGTTTATGACTTTGTGGTGCCTCTATATATGTTTATCGTTATGGGTAATAGTTATTTCCATGTGTACTTTATGTGTTGAATAAGAGGAGTATTGTGACTCAGCCTTTCAATTTTTTTTTGGGTAAAGGTATAAAAATACATGTGTTTTATCTTTGGGAGTATCTGACCATATCTTTGTTTTTTTTTTGTGTAAAAATACACTTGTAGTTACTTATGGTTTGATTTAGGAAAAAATCATACCACCATTAAAATTTAACTTAAAGGTGTTAATTTTGGGGTGAGGCCCACACTATTTTTATGAAAATACCAAAATGCTCCTAATTTAAAAAGAAAAAAGAAAAAGAAAACACCCCCCAGCTCTCAGATCCAGATCTGGTCAACGATGAAGAAGCATTTGACATAGAGATTAAGAAAAATGAAATGAAGAGCAAAAGATTCGGAGAAATGAGATTAATGCAAGTAACTTGTTTAACAAGTTTATATTTCAGCTTGTCTAAAGCGAATAAGACATAAGATTGAGTTCTAAAAATAGCCCTGCAGAAGAACAATCCAGTAAACTGTAAAGGGCATTCATGAAGCTCAAGCAAAAAAGAAAAAAGGAGGCCGACAGTCGAATCTGAAACAGAATGCAATTTCTACTGAATTTCATCTTCAACACTGATCAGTAGGATTTGTTTCATTTGAATCCTCCCACTTTCTTTCAGCAGATGAAGAGTTGAGCTTTGCTGATTGTATCCTCTCATATAATGTCTGTCGAATTAGCAAAAACAAACAGCAAGAAAAATAGTACAGTACTACATAATATGCCATTAAAGCCCTAATTTAGTCTTTTAGGCAGAGGCAGGACGCACATGTTCATCCTTACTTGGTGAAGTATGAAAAGCACATTAAATGAGTCATTTCCAGAAATAAATATATATATATATATAATATATATATATATATATGAGAATTCCCTTCTTTCTCATGCAAAGCTGCAGGAACTTACAGAGGCTTCCAGGGGCGCTGTTGAGCAGTAAGAGGCTTCCAGGGGCGCTGTTGAGCATGCCTTGTGGCACGAATGATGTCAATTTTATGGTTATTACTTATTATCTGGCTTTGTTTAGTTATTTAACCGTACGTGAATAGCCAAAACTTCTTCAAGAGCAACTACAGTATAACTCGTCTTTTTTTACGGCAAAAGGGTATATATCCATTACTGAATCCAGAAAAACCAATCCCAGGGTTCAAAAGGCTATAACTGGTCAGCAATGAAGAAGCATTTGACATACTCTGATCCACCAATTCTAGAAGCTTCCCATTTCGAGCGCAATGGCGTGCCCAGTAAATTATATTCCCTCGCTGAATCTCTGATAATGGTGAACCTATCTCCACCTCAATCGGCCGTTTTCCTGAAACTATCACAAGCAATAGAACCCTAAAACTGTACACATCGCATTTCTCTGTCATCTCTCCGCCGCCATGGCTGTACTCTGGAGCTACGTAACAAACTGTTCCTTTCAAACTTGGAGTACTACTGATTCCACCACTCTTCGGAATTTGAATTTCTCCAGCTGTTCCTGCTAATTCCATCAAACCACCAATCGAGTACTCTTAGTACCTTTCTTCTTAATTTCTATGTCAAATGCTTCTTCATCGCTGACCAGATCCAGATCTAAGAGGAACCACTTACCTGCTCGTCGTTGGGACGAGACTGGCCGTCGAGATCTGATATTTTTTTTATAAAAAATAATTTTAATAGGTAGAGAATCTAAAATAAAACTAATCTCTCAACTAACATTTTTTTAAAAAAATGATTTTTTTATGTAAAAAAAAAAAAAAAATCGAAAAAACCCGTGAGCCGTCCATCGATCTTTGGATCGACGGCCAGGGGCTCATCCATACAAACGAGCCCCCCGGTAAGTGGATCCGATCTAAGAGCCGGGGTTTTTTTTAAAAAAAATTAGGGGCATTTTGGTATTTTCTAAAAAAATAGTGTGGGCCACCCCAAAATAGTTAGATTTTAACGGTGATGTGATTTTGAGTATGTTCTTTCTAAATTATGTAACCACGCGTATTTTTACACCCAAAAAAAGTATATGATCTTTGGATCTTTCTGAGAAAAACATATATATATTTTTTGCGCTTTACCTTTCTTTTTTAATCGTTATTACTTGTTAGTATCTAACGACCTCTCCTTTTCTCTTTTTTATTTATTTAATTATCTGATATCTAGTGCTGTCATATCAATTTTAAATATGAAGTTTCTTCAAAAAAAAAAAAATAATGTGTGCATGTTTGAGTTTGTATTGTAAAAACATGTTTACACAAATTGTGAGATAAAAATCATTTCACATACTTATATTATATATCGTAAATCACAATGGAAAATTAGCTTTTACCTCTAATCCAAACATGCATTATATGATAAAGTAAAATGCATTAAGTACCTTTCTATTTTACCCAAATTAAACCTTCCTTCTATTTTAAAAACGTATATAGACTCCCTTAAAATTAAAATGCATGTTATAAAAACCTCCCTTGCATATTTAATATTCCATTTTCGTCCATAAAGTTTGACTATTAGCCATTTGTTTTCCCCAAAATACGCATTTTTCAACAAAAGAATAAACATTTATATTTTTCTAAAAAGAAATTTTATAAAAAAATAAAAAATCTAATACATGTATGTCCAAAATTTCTAATATATATTACAAAATTTATTAATTTATATTATATTATAAAATTTAAATTCTTTATCATATTTATTGAAACTTATTTATTTAGTATTCTTTTAAAAGACTAAAAACATATTTCTTTTGTTTTCTTTTTGCCAGGACACCATGATTGAAAATATATTTGAAATGCACATTTTTATTCACCATATGTTATTAATAAGACATTGTGTGACTTATATTAACTTTAAATTTTATTTTTAAAATACACATTTTGTACAAATCATTTATAGACATGTTTATTTTAGTATGCATCTATTAATAGAATTAATCATATTTTTAATTAAGTGCAATTTTGAAACATTTTTAAACTTTTATAATCTACTTATAAGTATAAAAGCCAAACAAGAAAGTTTACATAAATATAATTATAAGAGCTTATTTTATAATGAAGAAAAAAGAGCTTAAAAATAAGCTCATATGATGATGAGCCTTATTTTTAAACTCTTTTTTTAAAGCTTTTTTTATATATAAATAAATAAATAAAAAACCGTAATCTCTCGATCGAACAATACTACCACCGCGAGCCATCACCACCACCACCGCCACCACCACCATCATTGCCGCCCACCACCACACCACCGCGATCACCATATTATAATATACCTTTTATGATAATTTTTATTAGAAAAAGTGCTTATGACACAAATTTTATCAAACAACTTATTTTTGAATTTCAGCTTTTAAGTAATTTAAAAATTTATATAATCACCAAATAGCTTTTAACTTTTTTAAAAAGCTCTTTTTTTTTTTTAGCTTAAAAGAAGCTTTTAAATTAAAAATAAAGAGGATCCAAACGGGTTAAGTATTATATGCCTACATTTATTAAATTAATAAAGTCTTTATCTCAATATGAAAACAAGAATAACAGATAACTATTTGCAAAAGTTAGAAAATAAATTAAGAAAAAAATCTTAAATTACTTTAAAAAATTTATCCAAAATTAGGGAATTAATAATGATGAAGGGTAAATCAATAAATAAAATTTATTTTAATATAAATTTTAATTAAAAAATCTTTAGCAAAGTTAATAGTTTAAACTTAAATGTATTTTTTTTTTTTCAAAATAGAGGGGAGCTTGGTGTATTTGAGGCAAAATATAAGGAAGGCTAAAGTATTTTACTCTAAGATTTATTCATCATAATGTTTGAATCTTCAAAGGCTTGATCATGTCTAGAAAGAAGAAAGTTGCGTCCATTTGATCAAATCATTGTTTGTACTTATTTATTTCATTTTAAATAATCAATTTTTTGTTAAATAAATTATCATTATTTAATATTTTTTAACCCAATAAATAGTTAGTTTAGATGGAAAGCAACAAATAAAAGTTTAAATTTCAGAAAACATATTTATTTATAAAGTGAAAGGCCCACAATTGTATTTGGAAAGTCCTGTCTACGAGACTGATGATTTAGCCCAGTGCCTCTAGGCCCACAATAGGATCTGATTGAGATATCAAAATTGCACAAGGACAAAAGCGGAAACACATATAATAGAGACAGAGTAATGGTCACTTTCCAATCTCTCTCCTTTTTTTTTATACAAATAGAGGAGGGATATCCCTCAGCCTACACCATTGCTAATACCAGCATGAAACTTATCATTCTCCAGGACCTCAGCTAGGCCGCCAACCATGGCGTGGAATTGATCAAACCCAGGCCAAACATCGAAAGCCTGTTTTGCAACATAATCAGCCGCCATATTTGCTTCCCTCGGGATCCAACGCACCATCGTCTCCCATTCTCTGTCAACCATGCTCTTGATCTCCTGGAGTAACAACGCATCAGGGTGACTCGACTGAACTGGACTAAGAATCAGCGAAACAACTTCCTCAGCATCAGTTTCCAGCATCACTCTGCGCACGCCCAAATCCCACGCCATCTTGAATCCAAAAAGAACAGCCCAAAGCTCAGCACGAAGGCAGTCGGCAGGTTCCTCGGCTTTGAACATGAACCCCCTATGAGCGAACCACGATCATCCCAGAGCACCCCCCGCACGTTGCCAACTGGTTGTGCGCGCATGCCCCGTCTACATTACACTTGACCCAACCGTGGTTCGGTGGCGCCCATGGAACATAGCTAGGTTGGACAGGGCGACCGTTCAGATTCACTCCCTGCATCAGATCTCTAGAATTTTTCACAGTCGCAAGAATAGATTTGGCCTTGTGAAGAAGTGACTCATTGCTCAAAATCGTATTCTCAAAAATTCTTTTATGCAAAGTTGCCATAAAAGCCAACAGGTCGTAGCGAAAAACTCACACCAACCCTCCTTCCCTCGGTCATGGGCCCTATGGATATTCATCCGGATCCACTGCTGCAAGTCTGATTGGAAAAACCTGCGTCGCTGCCTTGAGTCCACTACTTCCACCCATAATTTCCTTGTTTCCATGCAAACCCAAAGTACGTGTGTTACACCCCTACCGGCCTCACTCTTTCGGGTGGCGGGTTAGAGGGATTCCTTTAATTATTTAGTTTTCCGTCATTATTGAGTCCATTTAACATATATCAGAGTGAGTGCGACAGAGTACATGACCAGTTTGGACTAACTACTGTACTGGTAAAAGTAAAAAAACAATAGAAAATATAAGTCCCCCTAGGGTTAAAGGTACAGTAATCCAAGATAAATACCGAAAACATTAATTACAGTCGTCCAAAAAGTAAAATACAAAGTACGATAGGGCATTCCCTATTCTTCAACTGCACTGCAACGTCCTACCTCTCCAAAAAGGTCTTCCTCTATCAAGCACGCCCCGCTGGATCAATAAAAGCTTTTGGAGTCCAGTATTGGCCCCCAGAGTAACCATCAATACTCATGCACCAAATGTGAAATGTATATGTATGCAACCATGTAAAACGTGTGAATACAGATATCAAGCCAAATACACCATATATGCAAACAGATACACAAATAAACACGTCTTCGTACCGTTGAGCCGCCTTATCAAGGCAGGCCCCGGATTTACCTAAATCACAATCCTGTCTCCGTTGAACCGCCACTCAAGGCAAGCCCCGGACCAGGCCAACCTTGTCTCCGTTGAGTCACCCCTCAAGGCAGACCCCGCACCAGGCCAGTTCCGTATGCATATTTGGCAATTGTATACACGAAAACACACATGGCAAAAACACATACAACAAACACATAAAAGTGCCGGAGTACAGAGGTTACTACCTGGAGTGTGGCTACTGCTTCTACTATTTTCATGCCCGGTGACTTTTCCAAAAATACCCCTGACCTAAATACACCAAAATATACCATTTTCAATATTTACAGAAATACCCTTACATTATTCATTAAAACCGAGCCCTTACAGAATTTTCTAGAAATTCTGTGAATCTAGCCCAACTTCTAGGATTTTTGATAAATTCCAAAAAACTCATTTTTACATGAAACTAACGCCATCTGAACCATTAAAGTGTCTATTGTTCAGGAAAAATATATCCAGACCCTGATCGTACACATATTTTGGCGTGGAGCAATTTTTATCTCCTCTGGTCCAGATTCGCGTCACTGGTCTTAGCCCCATTTTCAACTATTTATTTCACCCAGTAAAGCTTACCCAAATATATCATATTATATATGTAAATTCATGCCCCGGATGTCTAGTTTTTTCATGTAAAATTTCAGCTGAAAAAAAGTTTATTTACCCCTTCGAAAACGCGTTAGAATATTTGATGCCCAGATTCCCCTGAAACTGGCAGCAAGCCCTAACTTAATGTTTTCGGTGTTTTCGACTTCGGCAACTTAAATCATGACTACACCCTACACAAAATCACGTTCCAGAACCATTGGTGACCTTAAAATTGCAAAAATCCAACCCCAAAACTAAGCTCCTACCTTTTGCACGAAAATACTTCAACAAGAACTCAAGGAATGGAGTTTTTCGGGGTTACCTAAAATCGGAGAACCGGTGGATGAGCTTGAGATCTTGGTGCTTGAGTCTTGGTTATGGTGGTTTGCTGAGCTCTCCTTCTGCCCGCTGAAAATTTTCACCCTTAAGGGTGAAAAAGAAGAGTGAAACACCTTTTTAATAAAGGTAAAATCGATCCGGTAGATTTAGAATTAGCAGGAGTAAATTTCTAGCCATTGGGGAGTAAATTGGATCTGCTTTCTTGACTTTCTCCCCAAGAAAATCTAGAGAATTCCAGGGGTTTCCAGCTGCTGCCAAGTGGCACAGCCCCCTTTAAATAGAGCAGATTTTTATATGCTTTTGGGGCAAATTACCCGTTTTGGCCCGGAACTTTCATAAATTACCAATTGTGGCCCGGAACTTATTGATTATTCTTTTTCCCCAAGTCTTCTAGACTCCTAGGGCCACGTGGCGCCTTCTGGACCACTCCAATCAGATCTTATGATTTTATCTTATTTTTTACAATTTATCTCGATTTATTCCCTTTTCCAAAGACGCGGTCCCGCACTTTTTACACGCTTTTCTTTTTCTTCAAGCCACGTTTTTAATCATTATGGGGGGCTAGGTGGTGCCTCTTTGGGCCCACTGAATCTGCCTTCCAACTTCTTCCACTGACTTTCCACTTTATCTGGTCTGATCTCCTTCACGGGCCCAGCGGGTCCCGATCATCGGGGTGTTTCAGATCTTTTCTTCAAATTTTTCAGATGATCTCCCTTGAATGGAAATTCATGTGTGGCACCCTCCAAACTTCCCAAAGTGGCCCCACACTTATCCTACTCCGGTCCGAAGGAACCTAATCGGTCCCTATCGGTCCCGTTTCTAGGTCAATTGTGGGACCCGCATTTGTGTTTGAGCCCGAATATGACTTAGATCACCTGGTTTTCTTCTTTTCTCATGAGGGACGAAATTCAATATTAAAAGGACAAGGAATTTACTATTTTCCCCTTACTTTTCCTCCTTTAACCTTGTGGCGACACGTGTCTCAATATGGGCATTACTCTGACTCTTGTTTTTCGACCAGATGATTTTTCAGTGTTTTTTTTCTCTTCCTATTTCCTCAAAAAAAACATAGGGGATATTTATCTATCCAGGAAATGTCACACTTCCTGAACCAGGCTTAGCAGCCTGCCTAACTTAGGCTTATTCTCAAGTCTCCATACCCGAAATTTAGGATATCACAACGTGCACCAAACTTTCGGCCGCCTCCCCACACCAGGAGCATACGCCCTCTCCCCCATTCCTCGACGGACACGTTCCTCATTAGTGAGCATTTTATTCTGCAAGGCCAGCCACATAAAGGATTTGCAGCGAGGCACTGTGCGTAACTTCCAAACATGCTGCCATGAACGATCCTCCCCCTCCGGGTTCACAAACAGAGCCTGATATGCCGACTTGACACTAAACTCCCCACTACGTTCATGTTTCCAACGGATCACCCCCGAATGTGCATCCAACAAGCTGCACTGCATTAAAACCACGCTTCCCGTGATCAAATTATCCCCACATTTGTACTTCGGGATCAAATTATCCCCGTTGTACTTGCTACCCTCACCCATAGGTCATCACGCCTTTTCATCAGGTTCCACCCCAACTTCATCATGTAGGCTTGGTTTTGGCGGTGAAGATGCTTTAAACCTAGCCCCCCATTTTTAATTTCTTTGGTTTACACCCCCATTTTTAATTTCTTTGTATCCCGTCCCGCCACGAGGATGTGTTTTCCTTTTCTCAGGAGTTGTACCCCATAAGAACCTCCTATTTTGTTGCTCAATATCTTCACAAGTCCTTTTAGGCAGGGAAACAGTTTGCATAGTATACCCCGGAATAGCAGACGTAACAGACGAGACTAGTGTGGTTCTACCTGCCAAAGACAACGAAGTTGCCTTCCAGTTAGATAGCCTGTGCCGTACCTTATCCACAATCTCTTAATAGCTACCCTTTGTGACCTGCTTATGATGGAGAGGTACCCCAAGATACTTTCCAAGGTCGGGTGTCACCTGAAAACCCAGCACATTACAGAGCTCCGTCCTCCTCACATGGTTCACATTCTTTGAAAAGAACACACGAGTCTTGGCAGCATTCACTTTCAAACCCGAAGCCATACAAAAGTTATCAAGGCAATTTCTAACCTCTTCCGCTTGATTTACCGTGGCTTCAACAAATAAGACAACATCGTCAGCAAAAAACAAATGAGAAATAGGAGGACCATCCTTACATAATTTAATAGGTCTCCAATCTTCCTTTCCAATTCGCTCCTGAATTAAGTGTGCCAGCCGTTCCATGCATATGACGAACAGATATGGAGAGAGTGGGTCCCCCTTACGGACCCCCTAGAAGACGGTAAGGCACCTGCTCTATCCCCATTCCAGAGGAGCTACATGCTTGTGGTAGATACACAAGAATAAATGATATCAATCAATGACCTGGGCATATTAAGCTCTTTGAGACAGTCACAAAGGAATGACCAATTTACACCGTCATACGCTTTCTCTAAATCGATTTTAATGGCCATAAATCCTCATTTCCCCTGAAGCTTCCGCATTGAATGAATCACTTCCTGAGCAACAATGATATTATCAGAACTATGCCTGCCTGGAACAAAACTACATTGATGGGGACTAATGACTTTAGGTAGGACCACCTTGATTCTATTCGCAATTACTTTAGATAGAATCTTGAATATCAAATTACATAAGCTAATTGGTCGGAAATCCGTCACAACCTCCGGGTGATCCTTTTTAGGAATTAACACAATCAGAGTATCATTAATAGTCTGAACTTTGGATGGGGTGCACCAAATAGACCTGATCAGTTCACACACAGACTTCTCCACCACCTGCCATTGACTCTGATAGAACAGGGCATTCAAGCCATTAGGCCCGGGCGCCTTCAACGCACCCATGCTAAATAGGGCATGTTTAATCTCTACATCAGAAACTCCTCGGCCCAGACTCCTTTCCTCAAAAGATTCCATCACCGGGAAGGTAACGGAATAGCATAGGGGTGGCCGCCTAGCCTGCTCCTCAATGAATACCGTTGAGAAGTGAGAGATCACCATCTTCTTAATCATGTCACAGTCATATACCCATGCATCATCGTGTCCTTTTAGTGCTCCTATGAAGTTTCTCTTACGCCTTCCATTAGCACGCGAGTGGAAAAACCGAGTGTTTCTATCCCCATCCACCATCCACTCACTTCTTGCCTTCTGGGCCCATATCAGTGATTCTTGTAAGAAGACCTCCTCCAACTGCTGCCAGAGCAATTTCTGCAGTTCTTCCAATTCCATGGTTAACCTGAACCGATCCTCTGTTCGTGTAATCCCATTTAATCTACTCAGAAGCTTTCTCTTCCTTGCATTAGTATGGCCGAATACCTGCCCATTCCATTTTCCACAGGCGGTAGTAAATTGATCAACGTTCTCTGTCCAGGATAAGTCGTTTTTCCAATGTTCGGACACGAAAGGTGAGAACCGTTCATCCAATACCCATGCCGCTAGAAATCTAAACGGTCGTTTGCCCCGTTGCTTCCACCTAAACCCATCCAATTGCAGGAGAAGAGGCCGATGATCACTTTTATACCAGTTAAGATGCTTCACCACTGCATTAGGGAAGGTTTCCTGCCAAGAAGTAGATCCCAGGATGCTGTCCAACCTACTTGCGGCCTCAGTGCGTCTCCATGTAAAAGGAGGACCTATAAAACCTAGGTCATTAAAGGTAGCATCCTCCACAAATCGACAGAATTCTATGTCCGGACCCCTCGAATGCCCCCATGAGAAATGTTCATCAGTAGCAAGGGCCGCATTAAGATCCCCACCTAGACACCATAGCACATGAACAGAGAGGCTTAACTGCATTAGATCCCGCCAAAGAGTCCAACGTTGTACAACATTTGGACTCCCATAAACAAGGGTCATTTCCCAAACCTGTAATAAGTGATTTGTAATGCGGACGTGTACATATTGATTAGTTGAGGCCATAACATCCACCTGTTTAAATTTATCAGACCAGAGGCACCATATACCACCTTTAAATCCATTGGCATCAACAATTTTAAAATTATAGAAACCCATCAACGCTGCAATACGCTATGCTTTTAAACCACCATATCGAGTTTCAAACAATGCTACAAAGTCAATGTCAAACGACTGAACCAAGCCATGAATGAGAGAAGGAAACGAGCGGGCCCCAACTCCCCTTACATTCCAGAGAAGATAATTCATGGAGAACAGGTTTGTTGAGTGGGAAGTTCATTCCCTTGGCCATCTATGGTGCCCATAGGGGCATCCACAAAATTTACACACCTACCCACGTGCATGCTTGCCTCATCGTTCATGGGCCCCACTATGACAGAAGCAACCTTAGGCCGCTGATTGACGTGATACATTTTTGGCTCCTTGATCTCCATAGATAGATCAGGATTAAGCAATCCATGTTCTCCTTCGCATTCACAGTAGATCCATTCGGCTCCAAACTGGGCGGCCCACACTGATCCCCTGTTTCCATAGTTATATCTAACTCCATTCCCTTATCCTTCACCAACGGCCCAATCGGCTGCTTCGGCCCACAGTGTGACTCTACCCCATTTGGCTCCAAAGAACCCCACTTCCCTTTTCCATGAGCTTGCGTCTTGAGGCCCACTTTGTTCTCCTTCCCTTTTGTTTTAATTCTAGATCCAGCTTTCCTCTTGGACCCCACTTGGATCCATTCCTGATTCACTATTTTATTCTGAATATTCTCCCCAAATTTACGTGATTCACCCTCCACCTCACGTGCTATCATAACTTCCTGATCCTTCTCCGAACTCACTGGAACCTGAGATTCTTGGGACCCATTAACTCCACCATTCGCCTTTTCTTCCTTCTTCTTCGCCATCTCTAATTTCGAGGCCTTCAAATCAGTCTTAATTATGGTCTTCCCAAGATCGCGCTTCACCAACATTTGAGGGCCGTAATCCACGCGTTGGCGGTTACCATTCAAATCGCCCGTCATAGCTTCTTCCGTCCTAGACGTCGCCGGCGCCGCCGAAGCCACCGAGGGCCCCTCATCCGCACTGCACACAATGTCTTGAGGTGAAGCTTTACCCGTACATTGTTCCATCCGGTGTCCATATCTCCCACAAGTTAAGCACACTAGATGAAGACCTTCGTACTCAAACCGTCGTTCTTCCCCAAAGTGACAAAACCCTGGTAGCAATGGCTTCTATAGATCCACTTCGACACACATCCGGGAAAAACCTCCTTTTCTAAGAATGCGTCGTCCGATCTATCTTTAGTGTTTTGCCAATCATATTCCCTATCCGCCTAATAGATTCGACGTTATACAACTCGTGAGGGAGGTAGGGTATCCGAACCCACACTGCTACTCGATTCTAGTTGTCTACTTTCTAAGGATTGAAGTTCGGCCGCCATCTTTGAACCAGCATGTAATGATTAGCAATCATCCACGGCCCCTCCTGTAGGGCATAGTCCCTATCCTCCATTGAATAAAACGAAACTAAAAAGTACCCATTGTTTAGAGGGGTAACTCTCATTGGACCCTTTGATGCCCACATCCTCTCCATCCTCATTCGCATAAACCCAACGTTCACCGTTTTTCCAAGAAGGTTGACAATAAGGGAATTCATGAATGGCTTACACCATGCCTCATACTCATCGACACTGACTTGAAGCTTCGGCAGTTTCCCAGTCCTATGCCATATATCCACTACCTCCTCATCCTGCTCCACCCCTTCCTCCACATCCTCTGGTTCCTTCATACTCTGTTTTTCGTTGGACTTCGCAAAATATTCCTTCCATCCAGACAAGACCTTTGTAGCCGAGAAGTGAGGTTCCAGGAGGCTCGATTCACCAAGGCATAGGAGCTTATCCTTGTATGATAGATGAGCATCCCTGGAAGCCAAAAACGCCGTCCCCACACCCCCTTGCTGCTTTGTTGTCTCCGTAGAGCCACTTCGGAAGGTCACAAACTGGCTAGGGCCCTTGAACCCACGAGCCTCGCCCCCCCTCGCTCCCTTTAGACTTCTTCGAACTTCCTTCCCATCACCCACCGTGCCCCCTGCCGTCGCCCACGGTCCTCCCATCGCCCACGTTCCAATCTCTCTACTTTCCTTTACAAAAATCAAAAAGCAACTCCACCCAACGGAAACCAAAAAAAAAAAAACAAAAAACAAAAACAAAAAAGCAACCCAATTGGACTCCAAGGTTTGTTTTGACTATTTGCACAAATTTCTCCTCCATCCCCCCAAAAAAAAAAAAAAAAAAAAAAAAAAAAACCAAAAAATTCTCACCCGAATCTAAAATAATGTCAAATTAAATTGGAAGGAATTGATTTAATATTTTTCCAAAATATATAATGTTAATGTTAAAACTCAAAGGAAAAATCATTCTTGAGGTACAGGTAATATCTTTCAACTTTTAATCTAATACATGAGTTTTCTTTTTTAAAAAAAATTGACAGAAAATTATCACTTGAATTTGAAAATCTTGTTAACAACAACAATAATAAGATTACATAAATAATAAAACAATTGACAACTTATTTTATTGGGAAATCACTTATGTGAGATTTTGAAATTCAAGTGGTATTTTCTTAGGATTTTTTTTTCCTTCTTGTTAAATTTTTAATTTTACTCCTTCAACATTGTTAGTCTCTATAACTTTTCTTTTTTTGGTAAAACTCTATAACTTTGTTTTATTAGCATTGATAGTCTTTGTACAAAAGCTAATTATGCTAAAGGAATTAATAAGGAAATAAAAACACACAAGTATTTCAAGAATGATTTTCCCAAACTTAAATAAATAAATTAATATATTTAATAAAGAAAAAAAAAAGAAAAACAAGGAACAAAATTACTTTTCTAGTCCTACTTATATGTAAAATAAAAGAATTTTATGTTATATGTGTGAATCACTTCATTAAATTTTTCATATGAATATATAATTTTACCCCTTATTTATTTATTCTGTTAACTTTTTTATTTATGAGGGAAAATTAAAAATTTGTTGAATTTAAAGGCCAAATTAATGAAATTTAAAATTTTCTTTAGTATGCATGAAATATGCTGAAAATCACTCGTAGGAGGTGAGTCAGCTTTGTATATCTCACATAGGCATGAAAATATGTCAAACCAGGTTTTGACTAAACAGAACTAATGTAACATCTTATATTTGTAGGGCTTAGAAAGTTATTGTAATTTTAAATTCAATATTCAGAAAAAAAAAATAGTTATGATTTATGCAAGATCCTATATATTAACATTTTATTTTACACATTAAAAAATGAAAATAAATATCAAATAAAATATATCATTGGAATAAATGTTATATATATATAGGGTTACCGTTTGTCATGTTACTTAACATAGGTTTTGTCAAGTCACCCCAAAACCACGTCGTTTTAGAAGTTAAGGGAATTAATGAATGATGTTTTGGTATTTTTTATTTATTTATTTATTATATTACTAAAACACCCTTTATTAATTCCCCTAACTCCCAAAACGACATCTTTTTTTTTGTCAAACGTAATTATATTAATACTCAAATTAAAAGATACATCAAAACATAACAATTACAACTGAAATAAAATAAACCAAAACAATTACAACTGAAATAAATAAGCCAGAACAAGAACAACAAGAATACAAACACATAAACCAGTACAAAACAAATAAAAGAGAAACTAAAAACCAATATCACTGAAGAGGTAGGAATAAAAGTAGCCTCAGAGACTGCACCGACTTCCTAAACATCCAAGGTTAGAAGTGACAAGAAAGAAGATGTTGGTTGCAAAACTCACCCTACAGGACACACCTTCTTATAAGGATAAGCTACAAATAGATCAGCTACACAAATACCCCGATATGGGGCAAGAATCAGAGAAAACTCAACCTCAAAAAGAAAACAAATGAAGTCCTTAAGAATACTTCTTTCCTCCAATCAAGTAAATCTGGCAAACACCTACCAAACAAACTAAGGCTAACACTAGTGATTTGGATTCGCTACCATCGAACAAACCTAATGGTCCTCTCATAGATAAAGCCCATAGCACAATCAACCATCTATAAAACCCTTCCCCCAAAATCGCAAATCCAAAACCACATCAACAGAGGAACATAGCTCCAGAAAATAGAAAACACCGCCATTGACAACCACATCAACAAAAGCAACACATAAAACAATAATAATAAAAACAAAAGAAGAGAAGAAGTGAACAAAGAAGAAGAAGAAGAAGAAGAAGTGAACAAATTAAAACAATTAAAACTTATAAATTAAAACTTATAGAACAAATTAAAACAATTAAAACTTATAAATTAAAACTTATAGAACAAATTAAAACAATTAAAACTTATAGAGGCATGAATTTAAGAAGATTTTTGGATTTCCTAGGGTATGGATCGGTAACCTTTGAACTACCTTAGAATAACTCTGGAGTAGTTTTAGGTTATGTATATTAATATTTGTGAATATGTGTAATACTTGTAGACTCTTATTAAGCATGAATTTAAGAAGATTTTTGGATTTCCTAGGGTAACTTTAATTTAAGGTCCTAGATTAGTATTATATTGGATCGGTAACCTTTGAACTACCTTAGAATAACTCTGGAGTAGTTTCAAGTTATGTATATTAATATTTTTGAATATGTGTAATACTTGTAGACTCTTATTAAGAGTTTTGGAGTAACTCTTGTGTGATTATCTATAAGTTTGGAGTAGAAGTAACCATGGTTATTCTTTTATATATATATATATATATATATATATATATATATATATATATATAACTGTTTTGGGATTTATTGTGCCCATGGAGGGCTTGATTTGGAATTATGTATTTGACTAAAATTATATTGATGAGATGAGAAACTTTTCAAACATGCTTGTTGTATATTAGAACCTATGGTTATGTACTTTGAAAAAAATTTAAGCATGTTTATGTGTTATGATGAAAATATTATGTATTTTATTGTAATCGATTGTCATTGATGCATATGAGTGGTGGTACATTTGTAATGGGTTGGAGTAAGAAGGATATTTTATGATGAGATCTCTTATGATGTGTTATACCATTACTCGGTGTGCAGTGGATGGTACTTGTTAGAGTCCTTCTTCCATGTCTTCCTTTGGTCGAAATTGCATTGGAGATGTTGGACAAGTGACATCTCCTTAGTTGTGTTCTTTAAGGAGGGGAGTCATAGTTTAGACTTAAGCTTCATACTTTTGGCCGAGTATATCTTAAGAACTGGTGAGCTTGGGACAATCCAATTAATTGGATGAGTTTCTATTAGACTACGTATTAGCCTATAGACTCCAGTTAGCGGTATAAGGATGGACGGTGATATAAAGGGGCGGCATATTGCTTATTGCATACTGCATATTTGTAAAGTATATTATATGATATCTCTTGTGAAAGATGTTTGGAAAATGAAATGATGTTTCATAGCTTTAGAACCCTTATCAATAACTAGTTTGTGAAAGGTTTTATGTTGATAATATTAATAAATTATTATGAGTTGAACTTGATTTTTGAACTGTAACCAATGGTTACTAAGATCCTTGGATCTTATGGTTATTACATTTATTTTTCTCAGGAGATTAGTAGGGAAAAAGGGAAGGCACATAGGGAGTGAGTCTTGAAGACTCTTTTATACTTATAGAGCTCATGTTATGCCATTTGTATTGTCCATGATCCTAAGACTTTCGTATTTTATTAACTCTGAAATATTTTAGCAATTTATTTTGACACTGAAAATGTTTGGGAAATTAATTTGGCCTGTGTAAAAATGGCTTTTGGTTGATTGGCAATATTTTAAAATGCTATGGTTAAGTATTTTTGTTGTTGAAAATTGGGGTGTTACACCTAAGCCTGTAATAGAAGCAAAAAAACCTAGCGCCATTCACAATGCGAGACTTTTTTTTTTTTTTAATGTTCGGTAAAAACTTTCATAAAATTTGGTTATTGAAGTCTTTTAAACGCCTACTTATAATATAGGCTTTAAAAAACCTCATATTGTAAGTCTTAAAAGCAATAAGTAAACTTTGTGCACTTTAAAATTATAATATAAGATTTAAAAAAAATATTGTGTTATTTATATAATATAAATATAACTACATTTATTTAATGTATAAATAGGTCCAGTCTCAATAAAATAAGTTTGACCTATTTATACATTTAGGCATTTAAATAGGTTTTGGTTTGACTTTTTTAATAAACAGGCCAGACCAAGCCCTAAAGTCCTAAACAGATCAGATTAGACTACAGATCATCTGATAGAGACCTGACTTATTCTCACGGTAATCGATTGTGGTACTAAATGGTTACCACCAAATTGGGGGAGAAAGTTGAACAATTTGTGTGGTCAAAAGGAAAGTAGAACAGTAGGTGTGATCGAAATGCCAATCTTTTACTTTTCAATAACAAATGAAAAGTCAACATTTGGTGGTTACCTATCTCTCTCTCTCTCTCTTTATATTAGTGTATAGGCGCACTTTAGTTGTGGCTACGATTATTGGGAGGAGTTTCTGAAATCAACAGCTTCCAATTATTGAAAGGCATGAAGCTTCCCAAGTTCTGCTTCATTCAAGCTTCTCTCTTCTTCTTCTTGTTTATTGTGGGATCAGCTCAAAAATCACCCTCAGGCTTATTTGCAGAATACATAGGAGCTCAGTTTAAGAATGTCAAATTTTCTGATGTCCCTGTCAACCCAAATGTCCAGTTTCACTTCATTCTCTCCTTCGCTACTGACTATGATTCCTCTCCTTCTCCCACCAATGGAAAGTTCAACGTTTTCTGGGATTCTCAGAATCTTAGCCCCTCCAATGTTTCTTCCATCAAAACCCAACACTCTAATGTCAAGGTGTCAAGTTCTTCATATATTTGAATCCTTTTTCTGGTCTTCAATAATTTCATCAATATATACTAACATATCTCCCTTTAATTTCTTTTATCAAGTATCTTAAGAACATCCTATCTCGATTGTTGTACGGACATTTCATTCTTCTTTAACTGGTTTTGCGTAGGTAAATATATGAGAATTTTTTTTACTTGTTATCACTTATTTTTAAGTGATCCCAAATCCATGATGAATCAATCAAAACCCTTCATTCAACACACAAAAACCGAGCATGAGATTTTGTGCTTCATTTGTTATCGAATTAGATAGATCTCACTATCTCCACATAATTTGGACACTAATTGAGTGCTTGTTTAGATAAACTTATTCTTTGGGAAAGGAAGGGAAAGGAAAGGGATGGAAGGATAATGGAGGGGAAGGGAAATGGAGGATATTTGCTTTCCTTGTTTGGGAGTTAAAAAAATAGTAAGGAAGGAAGATGGAGGATTAATGAATTATTTTTACCATTTTGTCCTTTTCTTTAATAATTAATATAATTATTATACTTTACAAATAAATTTAAATTTAAATTTTCTAAAAAAAATATTTATGTAATTTTTATATTCAAAAAATTATTTATGTGGTGGTAGCGGTGGGGGTGGTGGTGGTGGCGGCGACGCGGTGGTGGTGGTGGCGGCGGCGGGTGGTGGTGGTGGCCGTGGTGGCGGTGGTGGCGGCGGTGGCGGTGGCGGTGGCGGTGGAGGTGGCGGTGGTGGGGTGGTGAACGAGTAACTGAATAAAAGAATTAATCTATTTTCCTCTTAAAACCCTCCATTTTGGGGACTTTATTTTTGTGAAGAAGGAGGGTTTTGGAGGATTTGTAAAAATCCTCCGATTCCCCTCCTATTTTTAAAACTTTATGCGAAACAGGGAGTGGAGGACTACCAAAACCCTTCATTCCCTTTCCTTTCCCTCCAAAAAAATAGGCTCGCAAACAAAAGAATTTTATATTGTTTGAGGTAAGTATGTATAAAGAATTTTAATTATTGAAGGGTAAAATCACTTATTTGAAGTGATTACATTGAACTGGTTTCTCTGCTCGTCCTTTGGACGAGTTGACTCTACACAATTCATATCTTATTCTTTTTTTTTTATTTTTGAATAAGAAATCATTTTTTTTAAAAATGTTAATTTAAAGCTTATCTTTATTTTAAATATATATATTTATTAAAATTATTTTTTATTAAAAATAAAAAATCAAAAAAAAAAAAAAACCTAGACGGTGTAAAACCCTCCATACAGGTGAGCTCTCCTTACTTGTCCAGGGAACCAGGGTGTGTGATTACATACCATGAATGAATCAATTGAAACCCATCATTCAACAAAAACAAAAACAGAGCATATAGAAACTTCTAATTTTGATGAATCAATCGAAACCCACCATTCATCCAAACAAATACTTCATATGCGTGAGATTTGTTTAGACTCACCATTTAGATAGAACCACTATCTCCGTACTATAGTGCTTGCTTGGATCTGTTTATTTTAAGTGATCGCATACCCATGATGAGTCAAACAAACCCATCATTCAACACAAACACACAATCAGAGCATGTGGAAACTCTTATACACATACTCATATAACTAACCTAGGATTGTAGACAGCTCTAATTAGAATGAAATTTGATTTGTTTCAGGTAGCCTTAAGTCTAGGAGGCGATAGTGTGCACGGCAAGCCAGTCAACTTCAGCCCATCTTCCATTGATTCATGGGTTTTAAGCGCAGTTTCATCACTCACAGACATAATCAAACAGTACAACCTCGACGGAATCGACATCGACTACGAACACTTCAACTCAGATCCAAACACCTTCGCTGAATGCATTGGTCGCTTAATCAAAACCCTTAAATCAAACGGCGTTATCAAGTTCGCTTCAATCGCTCCGTTCGACGATCCCCAAGTTCAGAGCCATTACTTGGCATTGTGGAAAAAGTATGGGAACCTCATAGATTACGTCAACTTTCAATTCTATGCGTACGCAAAAGGCACGACGGTGTCTCAGTTCATTGATTACTTTAATAGACAGAGTAAGAATTATGAAGGAGGGAAGGTTTTGGTGAGTTTTATAAGTGATGGAAGTAAAGGGTTAAGTCCAGAAGGTGGATTCTTCACAGCTTGTCAACAGCTAAAGAATGAAAACAAGCTTTATGGTATTTTTGTTTATTCGGCTGATGATTCTAAGGCTAATGGTTTTCGCTATGAGAAACAAGCACAAGCTCTCTTAGCTTCTCCCAATTAATTAAGGCTTTAGTTTATGACTTTGTGTTGTGGTGTCTCTATTTATGTCTATCGTTATTTCCATGTATGTTTTTTGTGTTTAATAAGAGGAGTATTCAGTATTGTGACTCAGCCTTTCAATTTTTTTTTTTTTAAATCGTTATTACTCTTTTCTCCCTTTTTTTTAAAAAAAAAATTAATTATTTGATATCTAGTGTTTCATATCAATTTTAAATATTATTATATCAAATTGAATTAAGTTTCTTCAACAAATATATGATTTAGTGTAAAATGCATTGTGTACCTTTTTGTTTTACCTATATTACACAAACATCCCTTTCATTTTTTTTAAAAAAAACGTATATAGATCTCCTTGAAATTAAAATTTATGTTATAAAAACCTCCTTTACATATTTGATATTTCATTTACATTCATCTAATTGTTAGTTGATAGTTAAGTTTGATTATTAGACTTTTTTTAAAACCAAAATACCCATTTTTCAATAAATTAATAAACACTTATATTTGTCAAAAAAAAATTTTTTATATAAAAAAATTATAATACATGTTTGTTCAAAATTTTCAATATATTACAAAATTTATTAATTTTTATTATATTATAAAATTTTAAATTCATTATCATATTTATTGAAAAATTATTTATTTAGTATTCTTTTAAATAACTAAAAACATATTTCTTTTTGCCATGACACCATGATTGAAAATATGTTCAAAATGCACATTTTTATTCTTCATATGTTATTGATAAGTTGCTTCCATTTGATCAAATCATTGTTTGTACTTCTTTTTTTTCATTTTAAATAATCATTTGAATTCAAAAAAAAAATCATTTGAAGCATTAGAATGGGTAATTTTTATTTTATTTTTCTTAAAAAAACTCATTAAAACGTGGAGCCGATTACACATCGGTAGAACAATAATTGGGAGGGTCAAAGGCCCACAATTGTATTTGGAAAGTCCTGTCTACGAGTTAGATGGTTTAGCCCAGTGCCTCTAGGCCCAAAATAGGATCTGATTGAGATATCAAAATTGCACAAGGACAAAAGCGTAAATACATATAATAAAGACAGAGTAACGGTCACTTTCCCAACCTCTCTACTTTCCCTTACAAAAATCAAAAAGCAACTCCACCCAACGGAAACAAAAACCAACACAGAACAAAGCTGACACCAATAGCCTTTTCAGAAACTAACACACTAATCATTCACTCATTCATTGATGGCTGTACACGGAGAAGAAGAAAAAGAAGAAGAACAGAGTCTGATTCCGGGAAGAACAGTGAAAGTGATTGAGTATTTGGAGCCATTAATGTCGATAGAGCTTCTAGGCAAGTTCCCAGATAACTCAGCTTATGACTTCGATTACTCTCAGAGCTCAATCTGGTCTCCTTTGATGTCTCGACCTTTCACTCCCATGGATTTGGACTCCTTCACTCCCTTCAGGAATCTCTCTTTCGATAACAACAATGAGACTGATTTGCAATTAAGTGCTCATAATAAAAGCAGTGCCAAGAAGAAAGTGGGATCAAAGCTAAGGAAGAAGTTCTCCACCGCAGCGTTTAATCTCAATCTCGATGCGCTTAAGAGAAAGAAGATGAAGATGAACAAGAACAAGAACAAGATTGTGCCTTCTGATTTGTCTCCAACACCTCCAAGGATGAAGACTAGTTGTAATCCCATCGTTATGAAGGTATCATTAAATTCTTAACTCTGTTTTATGTTCCAGTTCTAGTTAGAGTTATTGATTGATGAAATGTAAAGAAAATTTGTGGTCTGGTTGATTTAGTTGTTGCAGTGGTTGTTCTTAATTATACATGGATGAGAAGAGAAGAGAATTAAGGAAGATGACTAGAGTGTTTTAAAAAATATATATCATATTAACTAACTCAACTAATTTCCTTAATTTAATCAAATTAGGTAAATGTGTCTTATATTGCACTACAAATTTTGTCCTTTATTTAAGACCAGATGTAATAACATTTAGGATATAAATTGTTGATACTGTTCAGGGATGGGCAAGAGTGTTGAAAGCTGCGTCGAAACAGTTCAAGAGGAGGAAGATGAAGAAAGATCCAATGGCTCATGTGATGCTGCCTAAGTATTTCTGATATACAAACGTTTTAGTTTCATTGTGTATGAATGTTGTATGGTATTGAATATTAATGTTAATTTTTTAGTATTAACTAAGTCTTACTATTGTTTCACACATCTCATTGGCTATCAACAATAGTTGAAGCTCTGTACCAATTAATTCCACCTTCTGATTATTATCTGCAAATAAAACTAAACAATTCAGTTTAGCAGTGGCATTTTCCTCCTTAAAGATAAAATCTCAAGTTATAAATACTCTCAGGGGTATCATATGCTATGGTGTCTCTCCCTTGAAGCAATTTATTTGGTCCAAGAAGGGACAGGTTTCAAAAAAAAATAAAAAATAAAAAAAAGGCTAAAAGCCTAAATAAAAGGAATTATACAATGAAGGGAAATTAATTCCAAACACTCTTGATCAACAAAACCTCAAAAAGCTCGGACAAGAATATAAAATAGCAGAGTCAGAGATACCGAATTTAACCAAGGCATCCACAATTTTGTTAAAATCCCTCGATATAGATTCAACCAACCAACAGACTCCCCGACTGCCAATCATCATCAAGAATTCGCTTAATCACACACTTAGCATCGGATTCCAAAATAATCCTCTTCAAACCCAAATCCCAAGCCAAACATAGCCCTTCAAGCACCACCCACTCCTTTGCCATATCAGTAGGGGTGTTCATGGGCAAGGCGAGACCCTTGCCGACGCTGCTCGCCCGAAAGATCACTGGCTAAAAAAATGTTGGCGATAAAAATGTGGCCCGAGTTACCGCCTTACCCGATAGAAGCCCTAACATATTTGGGCGGGGCAATAATGGGCAAGGCGGCGGCCCTTCCATGCCCTAGTAGGATACCCCGTCGCTGCCCACCACACCCTATGTGAAAAAAAAAAAAACTTAAATAACCGAAAAATTAAATAACATCCATAATTCTATACTTTTGAAAATTTCAATATAAATCTACAAATTAAGGGCTTTTCACCAAAATAAGGTTCAAAAAAAAAATTTACTGCAGTTAAAGCGAGATTGAAAACATTTTACCAAAGTAATGCGATTAAGCGGCGCGTACGGATTCACGGAATTAATGGCACAAAAGAGGTTCACGCCATCGACACATACTAACAAAATTTATGTCGGGGCGTGAAAAACATCCACGCCACTAGGTGGCGTGGATAAATGGGAATCAAAAAATTAAATTAAATTAAATATTAAATATAAAAAATTAATATTAATATAATAATAAATGATAAAAAAAGTGGAATAATTTAAAAAGCTCTACTTCATTTAATTTGAAGTCAAAAAAAGAAAATTTAGATTTGAAATAACTCATTAAAACGCCCTTAAAGATTACGCTAAATTTGGTTATAATAACGATCTCAATACGGGGATCAATATAAATTAAGTCACTACAAATTAAGTCTTAAAATTAAAAATGACAACTATATGTCTTAACAAAACATCAAAAAATAGTCCATAATCCATTAATTACAAATTTGCTTTAATCTCGATAAATAATTTTTTTTGCATCAAAATTAAAAAGACAACTATATGTCTTAAAAAACATCAAAAAATAGTCTATAATCCATTAAATACAAGGCATCAAAAAATATAAATTAAAGCCTTGTAGACATCCAAAATTCCTAGAGGTTGCATCAAGGCCCCAAAATGTCAAAAGGATGAAGCATATGGAATCACCTACAAGAAAACAAAAAAGAAGGCATATTATTACATGATTTAGGAAGAAAATAAAACAATAATTACATTACAAAATAAGAAGTAATATATATGTTCAGGTGTGTATATATCAAATGATCAACCACAAAGAATTTGTGTTCAAGAATATATGCGTTCAGGTGTGTGTGTGTGTGTGTGTGTTTTGATACAAGTAGGTTATATAATTTATAACAAATATATAATATTATTTTATTAAAAAAATAAAAACAAAAATAATATGTACCCCGCCCGATGCCCAAATTCTGGGCGAGCCCTGGGGCTAAAAGGTGTTCAAGAATATATGCGTTCGAGTGTGTGTGTGTGTGTTTTGATACAAATAGGTTATAAAATTTATAACAAATATATAATACTATTTTATAAGAAAATAAAAAATTATATAATATATACCGCCTGCAATACCCGCTCGATGCCCAAATGCCCCCCGTTCAAAAAAATGCCCCGGCCGTTGAGCCCATTTTATTTCTTTGGGCGGCTTTTCCTTGGGCTGGGCAGAGCGATTTTTCAGTGGGCACGAGCTGGCGTGCAAGGCCGTAGGCATCATGAACAGCTCTACATATCAAATAAACAGACCCCAATTTCCTTCATAAACCCCACAACCCACTTTCCATTCCAATCACGGATCACACCCCCACAACCAGCATTCATAGAGTGAACATAGCCCCATCTACATTAAGTTTAAACCAGTCATAAGGCAGTTTAATCCAACCCCTAATAACCCCACCACATACCAGATCAATCGGTATCTCATGTTCAGGGCCAAGTGCCAACAGAAAAATTATGCCAAGTCCTAGAGATTGCACTAGCCGGGTTGGACGGCCTAGAGAAGGAATTGTCAAAGATAACACGGTTCCTCCAGTTCCAAAGATGCCAAATAGAAACCCTAAACAGTATGCTCCATCTTCTTCCCCACTTCGAGATAAACTTGGAAGATAAATTCATGCATAACCAGTCATCGAGATTATAGGAAAAAAAGGAAGAACCTAACCTGGATTAAGCAAACCAGACCACAAGGACTTCGCATAGGGGCAATCTCTAAGGATGTGAAGAATATTTTCAATACCATTGGTGCACAAGCCACACTGAGCTTAAACCTGAGACCAAGTACTCCTCCACAGATTAGTGGGGAGTTTATTTAAAGCAACCTTCCACATAAACACTTGAATCCTCTCCACTCCCTCCAGTATTCCCAAATTTCGTACCGTCAACATCACCAGCCTCCACAACCTCCAGAATGTCAAACCTAGAGCCCCTGATTTGCTGAGAGGAGTTACCTGCAGGTTTCCCTTTCCCCCCTCGATTAAGGCGTTTAGGTTTTTGAACAATCCTCCATACACCTGTATCACCTTGCTTACCATCGCTATTAGGAGTCACTCCATCTGAATCTTCCATTCTGCAATCTCCGGTCAACGGCTCATCACCAGCGGTTTTAACCCCAGTTTTAGCCCCTGTTTTGCATGAATCAGCTTTATGGCCATAAAACCCACAATTAGTGCATAGCCAATGAAGACCTTCATACTCAACATAGTAATCTTCACCATCTAAAGAAAAGCCCGACATCAATTGCTCCTCTAGATTAACCAGAACACAGATTCTTGTATAGTGCCCCCTTAACTGACATGAAGTATTAAAATCTATCTTAATAGTGTCACCAATCGGATTTCCTATCCAGGTTAAGGCCTTTGAGTCATAATTCTCGAAGAAGACCTTGGGCATTCTAACCCACACAGCCACCTTATCAATCTTGGCTCTCCATGGATTAAACTTAGGTTCCCATGGGCGAACAGTCAGATAATGGTCAAAGACCATCCAGGGGCCCCCGGTTAACGCATTAGCAGAATCATCCTTATTGGTAAATTTAACAACAAAAAAACCATTCTCTATATTTATCAAACTGATAACCCCCTTCTTAGCCCACATAGATTGCAATATAGACAGAAGAAGTTTATAACCTATATCCCTCCCTAAGAGCTTAACAATAACAGCTTTGTTCCAAGCCTTATAAAGGCGTTTTTTCATCTTTTCAGAGAAGAAGAAAGTTGGGAAATTTCGACCGGGGTCCTCTATGATATTACATAAAGGCTCATTGTCATCAGTTTCCGACTCACTCTGAGAAATAGGATCATCGAACAAAGCATGCTCACCAGACGGGTCTTCGTGATTCTTACCGTTGGAATTTATTCCTTGTAACTTTTCAGCAAACGATTGAGCAGGAGTCCCATAATGTTTCCCCTGCTGACCTAGCAACGGCCAATCCTCAGTATTAACTAAACTCGCACCATTTTCGATCTTCCTAAAGCTACGTTGCAGCAAATCGTCCTCTTCAGCAGAAGAAGCAACCAGCGTCGAGACTTTTTTCGCCACCACGAGAGCCATTTTTACTCCGTTGCGTTACCCGGGAAATGAGAATTGTTCCGGAAAAAATTGATTTTGCTGTTTTTTCCGAGGATTGTAGATCTGAATCCTGGTGTTTCAATTTTAATGCATGTGAAAGATTATCTATTTTGAAGCCCAAGCCCTTTTTTTTTTTTTTGGGTTTGGGTCTATAGTTCAATAAAACAAGATTTTTTTTCTCCAAATTATTATCTTCTATAGAAAAAAATTTATAGACACCTTTATTCATCACCAAATTATCTAACCATAATATCACATATGTATGAATTGACAATAAGATTGTCTAATCATAATATCACATATGTATGAATTTACAATAATAATTTATAAAGAATATAAATTTTTACACTCTGGCAGAAAAAAAGAATATGAATTTTACAGCCTCATGAGTATTAAATCATAGGAAGAATGAAAAAAAAAAAAAAAAAAATAAAATTGTAAAATATCAAATCAAATATTTTCTATAAAATAAGTTGTAAATTGCTTAAAAATCACATCGTGTTTTTTTTTATCAATTATTGATAATAAACTTTATTTGAGATTTTGCAACTTCAAACTTCTTTTTTGTCATTTTCCCTAAATCATATGCCTATGCTAATAAAATTATAAAAAACTGTGTATAAAGTATTCCTCCGGTGAAAAAAGAGAGTATATAACGTATTCCTTTTGACAATTTCATCTACAAGTAGTTGAGAAAAAGAAAAATTAATTATATTGATTAGAAAATTCAGAAAAATTATTATTAGTTTCTATTGTTAAAGCAATTTTATGCAACTAAATTTATAAATATAAATATTGTGATTATTGTTATTTTATAGTTATAACTTTTTTGTCTTATAATTTAATAATGTAAGAAATACCATCTCTGAATTTTTATTGAACTATAAGTTGAGGTAGTCAACGAAATATTACGTTAAGAGTATCGGATACAGAAATATTTTGAAGGGAGTAAAAATATCAATGAACAATTGAAATGAAAAAAAAAATGAAAAATTTAAAACTTCAACAAATAAACTAAAACAAGATTATACTACTTTTACAAATTTTAAATTCTTTATTAATATTTTTTTCCCCTTTCAATTAACTCTATTCAAAATATTTTTGTACCAACTCCCAATGTAATACTTCGTTTGGAAAATTTACACACTATTAATTATTGATCCCGAGTTATTGAGGTATTTATTCGTTTTTTCGCGAAGTCCGTAGTTGAGAATTGTTGAGACTTCTCCACTGAAGAACAGAGCGCGCTTTGATTCTCTCCTATAGCTCGAGTTTGGGCTAGCGAATCATTGAGGTTCTTGTCCTTAGCCACACAGGCAAATGGTAAGTTCCTTTCAATCTTGCTTTCATGTTGTTGCTGAGAGAAATTGGATCTTGCCCACAATTATGTTCTATTTGATTTTCAGATCTCAGTGTTGAAATTGGTGTTTAATCTTGTTGCTATGTCCCCCCACTTTCACTTCTGCATGCTGGTCTTCTCCTCTTCTGGTGATGAGTAGAAACCCTTTGACTAACTTGATAATTTTTAGTTTTATGCCTTGCGGAAGTCATTTCTTCTGGTTCTGATTTTAGCATCCGAATGAAATCAATGTTCTTTGTGTTACCGAACATTTTCACGATAATTTATTTCCCTTCCAAATACATATGCGTTACAATCGCGATCTGCTCATTGGATCCCGCTAGTTTCGAGATCTGAGTGCCCGGGTGGATTTGGTACATCGACCCTTCAAATTATTTCAATGCTTTTCAACTTCCGTATGTCTAGATTTTTAATGGAGAGAGGGTTTGCATCTCCAAAGGAATAGAAATGGTGAAGAATCAGGTATACCCTGATGCTAAGCTTCGTCTCCTTTGTTATTGACTAGTGAATTGGGCGACATGTCATTAGATCAGTGGTTTCCCCTTTTACACCTCTTTCATGATCTAATCACTAATAGCTTAACGCAATGTTTAGATCAAGAGGAAATAGAAAAAACTACATATGCCTGGTGAAGCAATGAACCTCATATGTCCAACAATTTTTTTTGTTCTTCCTCAACCTTTCTGTGGTGCTTTTGAGATATGGAGTAATACAGTGGGCAAATCAGATAATCCATACAACCTTAGGCATTCTCAAAATTTTTCCAACAGCTTGATCTAAAGTTTCCCCTGAATTACGTTTAATATGGATTCAGATTTTCTCTAGAGCTTCGTGGTTGGCCCCCTTTCCTTTTTGATATTTATTACTAACCCTTCCTTTATTAGGGAGCTTGGCTGATTATTGCATGCAGGTTTTGCCACAAAACCTTATTATGTCTAAGATTTGGATCCCCTCATTTTTTTCATAAAAAATTGACTTTATCAGTTTCAAGGAGAAATAGAGACAATATGTGTGTGTACCCAGTTGACTGGTGGACTCCACTTACATGAAGACTTTCAATGTGTGTGAATACTGCACTGTTATTTCTTTCTCTCTGCCAAATTGATTTCATTAATTGATGTCAATAGGGAGTCTTGTTTGTTCTCATCATATTAAAATGCATGAGTTTATGATAATAGGATAGGAAGTCTTCCCCTATAACGAGGATAATCTGATACTTGGGCTCAGAACACTTAAGCTTTTAGGTAGACTCGTTTGATTATTAACTTGTAATATTTATTATGGAGATGACAGAATGGGGCAGTATTATTTTATGCCAGCAACTCTGCATCATGTTATTCAATTAACATTCTGATTTGTTTCCAATATAATCATACTTTGTTTCTTGGGTACTTGTAGATTCACTTTGTGCTGCTTATTAGCCGTCAAGGGAAGGTGAGACTTACAAAATGGTATTCACCATACACACAAAAAGAAAGAACAAAGGTAATTCCAGAGGTTGTGTTTTCTGTTTCATTTTCCAAACATTGCTAGCCTCCTCACATTTTAGCTTTAATTGATCTTGCATAAGTAATGATGTCATCTTAGTATCACTCCATGTTGAATTCATTGTATTTCTTCATGATCCGTCTCTGGCTATAAAATCTGTTTTGGAAAGGTTATCCGTGAGCTCAGTGGAGTGATTCTTGCTCGTGCTCCCAAGCTTTGCAATTTTGTAGATTGGAGAGGATATAAAGTTGTTTATAAAAGGTATTTTAACAAGAAACCATGGCCTTTCATCATATTTACTACTCCTTTGAAAACCTCTGTTCTGGTTATCTTGATGATGATTAATTGATTATATAATGGATGTCCTGTGCACTATGCAGATATGCTAGCCTATACTTTTGCATGTGTATTGACCAGGATGACAACGAATTAGAAGTACTTGAAATAATTCATCATTATGTTGAGATCCTTGATCGATATTTTGGCAGTGTGAGTTCTTTTTTAAGCTTTCACTTTATAGGGGCATTGAGTGGATAACTGAAATATTTCCCATTCTTTTTGGAAAGGATCTAAGAATATTGTATGCCTTCCATATTTTAATATTAAATATAATTTTATTACTTCACCTTTTGCAGGTATGTGAGTTGGACTTAATATTCAATTTCCACAAGGTTTGTGCACTTATCATCTGTTAGTTTGTTACTTTTATTGATGATTCTTTCAAGATAAATCAACTCTAAATGTTAGTTTAGTATATTTATTTTTTAGGTTAAATTAATGTTGTCCCTTAAGATTGCCTCGTGCTCAATTGGTTTTCTAGTTTCTAATTGGTACCATATGTATTCTGAAACTTGGGTTTTGTCTACCTAGTTAATAGACAAATAAATAAATTCAAGGGGCCAAAACACTATTCCTTTGATTGATAAGTAAGGTCCTGTCTGATTTGTTTGGTTTGTTTATCATGGAAGGCCTACTACATACTCGACGAACTTCTAATTGCTGGTGAGCTCCAAGAGTCCAGCAAAAAAACAGTTGCACGGTTGATAGCTGCACAGGTATGAGATATAACTAACAGTCTTTGTAGAATTATTTGGAGAGCTTTTTCTTTCTGTAAACCTCTAAGAACTCATCATTTAATGGTTTGGTTTTCAGGATGCATTGGTGGAGACTGCAAAGGAGGAAGCCAGTTCATTGAGCAACATAATTGCACAGGCCACCAAGTGATGGATTTCAATGACTCAATTTCTTGCTAAAACGATAGGGTCCAATGTCAGATCTTGCTGTTTTGAGTTGAATTTTAAATATCTTTATCTGGGTTCCCTCTTCTCTTCTGGTTGGCCTCCAATTTCTATTATGTATATGCTGCTGAGATTTCTATTGCTGATGGCCCAATTGGCTCCGGAACATTCAGAGTTTGGATATTGGTTTTAAATGGAATTTGTTTAACTTACGTTTGAGACAGATTAATTGTCGATCTTCTGCTATTTCTTTTCCTTATGAATAGATTTTCATTTTTCGCTTCACATCCTTATGAGAGGGAAGATCTGTCATTTATCAGAATTGAAATCTGCAACATTCTCAAGTTCTGTTTTACCCACCGTGCAATGATTTTTATTTTAAATGTAAGAGAAATTGAGAATATTTTATTTTATTGAAAAAATCACTATGGGCTCTAATTTAGGGTTGTCCAAAAAACCCGAGGCCTGGTTGGTCCGGTCCGACTTGACCCGGTCTAGGGTTGTCCAAAATTGGTCCGAGATAATTTGACCGGACTGAACCAAACTGTTCGGGTTGGATTGGACTTCGGTCTAGGGACTTAGACCCCCTAAACCTGGTCCTGGCCGATCCGGCGTCTTTTTTTTTTTTGGTAAATCACCACTACATCAATCACTCACCTGAGCCCTGACATCCTAACGCGCTTTTTAATTTATAGGTTCACTTTGTTACTTTTTATTATTTTTGAAAGTCAGGTGAAACCGAGTCGATCCAGTAATCAGTGTCCAGGCCCAGCTGGCCGGCTGATTTACTCAAACCTCAGCCGATTTTTCTAGCCTGAGGTCATATCGGCCGACTCAGGTTGACCTCCAACCCGGGCCTGGCCGGTCTTTGACATCCTAGCCTCTATGAAGGCGATTCAGTTTGACTTCTCATCATCAATCATTGAAGTCTGATCATCCAAAATTAATTTAATTTCGATGGTTAAGATTTAATTTGTTTTACATTTATATTTTTATAATAAAATTATTTTAATGTGTACAAAATTTGAAATAAAGACAATATCTTTTCTATCATTTTTTTCAAATAATTTTTTCCCTTCATTTAAAAGCAATTAGTTAAAAATTTTAGATTTAGACCGTCGGAATTATATTTGGATGGTGCAAATCTCATGGTAGTGATGAGGTTTGTGATGAGCACCGAAAAATTCTGTGTTCACTAAGAAGTTTCATGAAAATAACACAAACAAAGTCTATTGTTATTGTGAATAACACAAGTGTTATTTCATTAAAACTTGCTACTACATGTTGCTTATTTGTAGGATTTTTTAATAAATTATATACTTCTCTAATTTTTAATATAAGATATATTTAAGAAGTTGATCTTAGTTCTAAATATAATATAAAATTTTATATTTATTAATATTTTTCTAATTTACCCTTATTAATACTCTATTAATAATAATCAAGGAAAATAAAGAATGAGAAAAGTAAAGAGGATGATTAGGATTTTTAAAAATATATATTATATTAACTAACTTAACTTACATCATTATCTAATCAAATTAATAAATATTTCTTATATTAAGGACATGAGTTACAAGCTTGTTTGAGATCACTTTTAGGAATTCCAAAAGTTCTTATTTTATTACAAATTGGAATAACTTTAGTACAAATTGTAATCATGTAATCTTGTTTAAATAAATTCAAATCTTCAAAAATAAACTTTTCAATTGTTAACACCGAGATCGTTAACCGCTTATCCTTTTAACGTAAATTGTTACTTTAAATTGATAGATGACACGTGGCATCTTACGTAGTGTCATACGTAAATTGCTAATTTTATAAAACCTTCTGAATTTTAACTCGTTACATAGAACCCTGAACTTTTATCAGTTGCAAATAACTCCTTAACACTCATTATCATAAAATTTTGATTTATAATATTAAACTCATTATTATTACTTTTATCATTTTAATAAATTTATTAATATTTTACTATGATGCAAAAACTAGAAGAATAAAAATTTAAAAAAAGTCATCAAATTTGGATAACATTTATTTATTTATTTAGGATAATTGAGCATTGATAGTATAAAAATGTCATCATTTATGCATTATAGTTTAAATATTAAACATTATAGTTTAAATATTACAGTTGTTAGAGGATAGCTCTTGCCCTCTTTAATTCTTTCTTTGTAATTCATATGTTTGCTTGAATAGGAAGTTCAATGTTTATTTTTATATTTTTTTAAATATTATTTTTCAATTTTTTGCCATAAAAAGCTATTTTAATTGATAAATAATAGTACAAATCTTAATACATTTATTAAAACGATAAAAGAAAGATACGAGGTTCAATATTTTAAATTAAAATTTTAAAGGAGTTAAATTAAAATTTTGAAATGTCAAAGTTATTTATAACTTAGTTAAGGAGTTACTAAATACTTTTTTTGGTCCTTATTATAACGCATAAACTAATAAGTTTATTTGGTTTTTATAAGATACTCATTGCTTTCCAATGAAAGATTAATTATTTGTTTTCATATATGTCCCTAATTAATAGGGGTAGTAGGGTGAGAATAATAATTAATATATTATTAGAGTTTAATGCCATTAGTAGGGGTGATAATATTGAAAATTACTTAAATTGTTGGGTCACAATAGGACAACTTTATTAATTTTAACTATTTTTATTAGTTTATTAGTGTGAGAATTATTAATTGATGCCTTATAAATTATAATAATGACCAGAGAGTGCCAACGTTGATGAAACTAGTAATTTACCTTAGATGTTGTGTGAAATATGTAAGTCCGATATGACAATTTTCTTCAAAAAGATAACAATTCCCTTTAAAAAGATAACGGTTGTTACTTAACGCAAGCGCAACGCGGCAAGCAACTTAACGGCGCGTTCGAAAGAGCGGGAAAAGCCCCTCAGCATCAGCAACTGGTGGGCATAGCAGAAAGAACTCAAGAAGAAATTCTAGAGTTGGAAGCAAGAGATGGCGCCAATCGTTCAGAGCTCCCAGCCATGGGTGGAGAAATAGTGAGAATTTCTTCTTCCTCCTCATTATATAATCAATATTCTGCTTTATTTTGCTTATATTTCTCTCTACAAATGACCCCAGTCGGCCAAAGCAAGTAAAAGATGTAGCCCACCAGGATGAAGTGGTTCGAGTACTCACAAACACCCTCGAAACCGGAAGTGTAATTACTAATTTCCCTTTTTTTCGCATTTCTCTGAGCCTATTTTGCTTGCATCAAAGTTCCTTTTTTAAATTCTTACTACCCGATGTAATTACTTCAATACTGTATATTACAGTGCCCACACATGCTCTTCTGTGGTCCACCCGGCACTGGAAAGACCACGACTGCACTTGCGATCGCCCATCAGCTCTTCGGGTATTTTTTGTATGATTAACGCGAAAGGCACATATTTTGGTGTGCATATGCATAAATAGAACATTCAAATTTTGTAGGTAAAACTTATCCATGGAATGCGTATATCAAATGGCAAAATTTCTCATTATAAAACAAATTAAGTCAGTTACTTCTAGTCATAAAGATCTGTGGACTATGGAGAAAGAAACATGCACATCAATGACATCATGCACAACAGCTTATTGCAATAAATTACCTGAAATACTCATGTTTGAAAAATTGGTAAGAATGAGATAGATTCGTGAGTTTAGAGGAGCATTGTGATCACTCAATTGTTAAAATATTGATTTTTATTTATTTATTTTATTTTACTTGGTAGTCATGAGTAACTAGTATGCTGTCGCTGTCTCCATAACCCAACCTTGTAAGCTGACATGCACCAGTGGGTTCTAGCATCTTTAATTCATTGATCAGCTTTGCTGTAATCTTGACGATTGGCAACCGTTTTGTCTTGCAGACCTGAGCTTTACAAGTCTAGGGTGCTGGAACTGAACGCAAGTGATGATCGTGGGATTAATGTTGTGCGGACAAAGATTAAGGATTTCGCTGCTGTGGCTGTTAGTACCAATCAGCGCCAGAGGTATGTTATATTGTAATATCTAATCCTCTTTTGTGATTGATTTTCTTTATCTGTTTTGTCCATATATTTTTTCTGCTTTTCTCTCATTATTTTGGTGTTATCAAATTCATTGTTTATCCATGCCCGCCATATAAGATTATTGTTCTAGATGAGGCAGATTCAATGACCGAAGATGCTCAGGCATGCTTGTTTACATTCAGTATTTCTAACTTTGGTTGTTGTGAAGTTCCATGATCTCTCACCTCTTATATTCTTTTGTACAGAATGCTTTGCGTCGTACAATGGAAACTCACTCTAAGGTTACAAGGTTCTTTTTTATATGCAATTACATTAGCAGGTATCTTATCTGTCATATTATAACTTACAAATTACTATCCTTAGCCTTTGTACTGTCACGTTTTAAAAAAAGCTACATAGGACTAGCTACTTGTTTCTTCTCCATTGTTTTTTATACCCTTTTGGATGCCATGATAAACCTGATTCCTATCAGTTCTCCCGTATATTCATTGTTTCAACAGCTAAAAGATTTTATCATTCTAGACCCTGTCCCAAAGGACGTTGTCTGATACTTACTGCTATTTTAATTGCTGACAACTTTTTCAAGTTTGCAAATTACATTGAGGATTATTCTTGTGGTAACAACTAACAACCATACAGATAATTCCCTTGAATATTTTTAGAGTTCCTTGAATAGTCCTCAGAAAATGATGAAGCTACGGAGTTCACTTAAATATTATTTTATCCTTCTATTCATCTCAGTGTTTTGATCAAGGAGAGATGCGCCTTGGGTTTTGAAAGGACCTGAGAAGACACAAACAACACAAGCAAAAGGGAAAGAAGCTTTTTAAGGTTGCAGAGCTGACATTTATGTTTTCCAACTATTTTTGGGTAGGCGTAGGGATACATAGGTGTTCTTTAGGGTGGCTTTTTGGGTACTGTGAAAGGTGCTTTTTGACTATATTAGCTGTTGAGAGGATTGGGGGAGGGGGGCATTATTTTTGTATGAGAGTTGTGTAAGGAGAGGGAATCAGGTTCTGCATCAAACCTGAGTCTTTCTTGGCTGATAAGGAGCAGTTTGCTTCTATCAGATTGTAGGAGAGGGGGAACAAGTCTGTTAGCCCAGATTTGCTTCTGTTCTTGGCTGTGAGAGCTAGACTCTTGACAGATTGTTGTTTTCAGTGGTGTTTCTGTTCTGTGCCTTAATTAAATTATGAATTTTTGTTGGATTATAGAACCACCACTTGCTTCAAGGTGTGCAAAATTCAGGTTTAAGCCGCTGTCAGAAGAAATCATGAGCAGTCGGATACTGTATATTTGTAGAGAAGAAGGGCTTAATCTTGATTCTGAGGTCGGAAGCCTAGAGATTAGAGCTTGTATAGTAATATTGTCGTTTACAATATTATATATATATACTGTGTCTGTGTCTATGGTGCTTTTATAGGCATATTTAATGCGTTTTTACCTCCATAGGCTCTTTCAACCCTTGGTTCCATTTCTCAAGGAGATCTCCGTAGGGCTATTACATACTTACAGGTGAGATACATTCTTTGATATTATATTTTTGCGCTTAAAAAATGTGGGTTATAGTACTTCTGATCTCGTTATTTCACACGATGGTCCTGTAATTTTAGTGGGTCAGTAACTTTGTGAACTGTGCTGGAACAACTTACGAATGTTAGTGTGTGTGTGTATATGGGTATGATCCCAACCTATTCTGCTTAATACCACCAAACAACCTTGTGAATTCCTTTAAACCGATGGTGCTGCGCTCTAGAAAACAGGAAATATCTACCAAATTAAAGTGTTTTTGGCAGTTTTCCAAGTTTGTTTGATAGTTGGTCTGCTATGGTTGCTTTCACCTTATGTGTAAAGCTAGTCTATGAGAAAAAATTCTGATTCTCTTTTGCACCATAGTTGGTTTAAAACTTAGTGGTACTGCCAAGAGGTGTTGCTTTATTAATTGTTTATGTTCCCTTCATTGAGAACACTTTATGATCTCGTTTTGTTTTTTTTATTGAAGCAGTCTTTCATAATGAAAAGGGATGAAGTTTATTTTTTGATTATTTATGCCATAGATTTCAAATTGATCTTTTCTGTTTTTGGTGGCTTAATCTCTTCTCTGACAGCAGCAATGACCATGTTTTAGTGCATAGTATCAAGCATCTACACATAGTTACTTTTGCCGTTTGTCATTTGAACTAACATATTGACATTACAGTCAGCTGCCCGCTTATTTGGATCTTCAATTTCTTCAAAGGACCTGATTTCTGTCTCTGGGGTAGGTCATGGTACTAAGTTTCCTTTGTCTTGTCAAGTTCTGAGAAAAGTTAAAACATGTTATGCATTAAAAATTTGTTGGAGTCATGATTGGCATAATATTAGTAAAAACTGGTTATTTTGTAATCTAAAAAGGTTGAAGGGTTTGAATTGCCATTCTCTCTCTCACTCACACAATAATTGCCCCATACTCACTCTCAAACTGGTTTAAAAATGTTTGTTGTGCGTCTTGATATAGAAGTTAACTTCTTATTGCTATTTTGTGTTTAAGGATGATAATTATTGTTCGAAGTGGCTTCCTATAAGAATTCTTCTATTCTCGCCATGAAACCAATTTATTGGCAATTTTTAGAATGAGAAACTGATCGATAATTCAGTCATGCATTTACGTCAGACACCGTTTGTGATTTAGTTGTTTTCATTGGGGACACTGTTATTAAAATTCTTTATTCATTTTCACCCTGTCATTTCCTGACTTCCCAAAATCTCTCAATGTATCAGGTCATTCCAACAGGGGTTGTGCAAGCAGTTCTTGCAACATGCAAAAGTGGTAATTTTGATTTAGCAAACAAGGAAGCCAATGATTTCATTGCAGAAGGATATCCGGTCTCGCAGTTCCTAACCCAGGTTTGTTTTTGCCAGTTTGTGGAATCCTTTTTGCCAATAATTGCAGAATCAGTTCTTTTAACGAAGGATCCATTGACTCTCTTTTTTTAAAAAATAAAAAAATCCAGTTATTTGAGGCCATTGTCGAGGCAGATGATATATCAGATGAACAGAAGGCTAGAATATCCAAGAAATTGGGTGAAGCAGATAAGGTACTTTGTGATCCCTTTATTTGTCAGAGGTTTTGGCCATCATGTTTTGTACTTGAAAACTGTAGTTTAGCTTGCTCCTGGATTTGCTCAAGGCCTGGGGGGCACATGTCTAATCTATTGCTTGTGGATTTGCAGTGCCTTGTCGATGGTGCTGATGAATATTTGCAGCTTCTTGATGTGGCCAGCAATACAATTCGAGCTTGTAGTAACATGCCAGAGGGATTTTCTTTCGAGGGATAACATAGGCATGTAAAATTAAGCAAATGCAGCTGGTCTGCTGTATAATTAATGGTAGCTAGATCAGAGTCCTGGTTTTGCAGAAACTTACCATACATGTGACTGTCATCTGTATCTATTATTACTTGCTTCCAAATAGCATCAAAGTTTTCTATCAAGAGTAATTTTAATACTCACCATTAAAGACGCATTCTAGGAAAATTATTACATATTTGTTATAAATAATAATTAATTTAACTATTTTTTAATTTTCATAAATTAATTATTTAACTCTTATATCAAATACGTGATATGTTTATGCATAATCATAATGATACTTTTAGTATTTTTTTTTCCTGATGCATCATCAGGGTGGTATTGTATTGTATGGTTGGGTTTTGGCTCTTTTTTTTTTTTACTAATTTTTTTTTTAATTTTGTCATATTTAGATTGGTAAATTTTTTTTTAAAAAAATTAACGAGGAAGCATGTTTTGATCATTTTATGGAAAAAAAAAAGAGAGGAAGCATGTTTTAGTTGTCAACTTCTAATTACTTTATCACATAGGTGGGGACTCAAAATGGTCCATCCACAGCCCAGCTACATCAAATCTGTAATTATAAGGTGTTTGGAATAGCATCATTTATTGATGGGCTCTAAGTTGTGATGTGCAGACACAAACATTTTAATAATATATATATATTTTGAAGAAATTCTCTGCAACTTACAGAAGTGGCCTAGTTGGTTATAAGCCTACTCTCTACACACTTTAGAGGTCCCGAGTTCGAACCCTACTCTCTCTCTCTCTCTTTTTTTTTTTCGATTTCACTGTTCTCTTTTTCTTGCTCGAAGATTTCATTGTTCTCAGTTGTCAACCCTCAACCCTCCAAAACTTTTTTCTCAAAAAAAAAAAAAAAAAAAAAAAAAAACTTCACCGTCGCCCTCCAAAAGTGCCCGTCACCGTTCGCTGCTTCCCTCAACCCTCGCTCGCCCCTTCCAGATCCATAGCTTCCCTTGCTCTGTCATCTGCCACTCCTCTTCAATTATATATTCGACTCTCCTTTCCTCTTCTCATTCTACTCTATTCGTTGCTCTTTTTCCCTCGGCTTTCTGGTCTCGCTTTTCGATTCTATTCCCGTCGCATTCCTCCAGCACTCCCATTTCGCTTCCAGGTTCGTTTTCATTCCCCTCCTCTTTATTCTGCTCAGTTCAACTCTTTTTCTTGCAACGACAGGGTAAGTAATTTGTTTTTGCTTTTGTGTAATCAGTGTTTAAATGTATTTTTTCTGTTCATTTTTTTGCCTTTTTTTTATTTTAAGAATGAGTGATCGTCACGGGGATTAAAATATCTACGTTCTACAGTAATCATTTTGAGCCATGCCATTCCAATAACTGCATTTTTTTGGTAGGGTCATACAGAAGAAGTGTCTTTTGATAAAATTATTGAAGTGCCGCTATTGATTGCAATATTGCATATCTGGAAGACTGACATACAAGAGTATGGAAATATTGTAAATAATTACAGTTGTGGTATGCTTTTCAAACAAGGAGAGCGTTGTTGGTTTTTTTTTTTTTGGGGGGGGGTAGATGCTCGTGGTGTAAACTAGCTTTGGATAAGTTTTGTTATAAACAGATGTTTGTTGAAAATTCGTTGTCATATTGTGTTTCAAGGTTACAGATTTTCTGTGAAGTATTCCTTCCCCATGAATATTATTCCTTATTTACGAAGCTGAGTCTTTAGATTTGGTTCTTTGTATTTTGTAATTGCAGTATCAGTTGCTTCTTTTAAATTCTGTTGCTTACGTTTATTTTGGCTCTGGTCATTTATGCTATTTAGTTTCAATATTGTTATTCATCTGTGTTTTGTTGTGACTATAGGGCTGACCCTGTTTATCCAAAGATATCTTGAAGAGTCTTGCAAACCAAAGTGCGTGAAACCATTACTTGAATATCAGGCATGCATTTTGAAAATTTTCTTGACGAAGTTTAGGATTAAAAGCCATATCATTTCATTGGTTAATCAGCTTTTGTCTCAAAGACATGAACTCAAATACTCAAATTATCACATTTTTACTTTATATCTAATATTGATTAGAGTTGATTTGTCAATGTATATACATTCTCATATAGCTTGGTAGGGTGCATCTAAAAAATATATAATTGTCAATGTTTACATTAATTATGCACCACAAACATAAAGTCTTGGCTCTGCCAAAAATCCATGGGGTAAATGTTTTTAGTTAAAAAAACGAATGTTTCTTTATCACCTAGGTGGGGTAACATGTTTTTAGATAAAAAAATTGGGAATATAATAATTTTAATATAAATAAAAAAAAAACTTAAATAAAATCGTAAGGTTATAATTGTAAACTTCTGCGTTATTTGGTTCGAGGTTTATGAGGGGTGGGGTTAACTTGTTTTGTTTAATATTTTAAATCAAAATTTTAAAAATGTTGATTGAAATTATAAAATATTAGGGGTTATTATAACTGATTAAAGTTTAGAAATTGTCAACTAGCCAAGATTTAGGGTTTTATGAAACTGATAATTTACGTAACATAACATTGTTAATCTTCTCCATTAAAAAAATAAAATTCAGTTAAGGATGGGGTTAATAATATTATAATAATAATAATAAAAAATATCATGGAGTTAAAAAATTTTATAGCTCAAAGATGGTTTTTTTTTTTTTTTTTTTTTTTTTAACCTTAAAAAATAATAATCAAACCCTACCCGTTAACCCTTAACCGTCATTCAGGTCCGCTGTTTCTCTAGTCTCTACGCTCGTCGCTCGCCTTCATCTCTCGCTCTCCTCTCTACGGCCGGCGGCCGGCCACTCTCCTCTCCCTCTCAACTCCGTCACCGTATCTCCGGTCTCTCTCTCATCTCATCACTCGTGGGTCGTGGTCGACTGGTCGGGGCTAGCTCACGTCTCCGCCTGCAATCTCTCAGACTCTCACTCTGTTGGGCTATTACTCACCGGCCTCCGCAGGTATGTTTTAAGTTTTGATGCTCTCCCCTTTCTTTTTCGGCCAAAGAGAATGAATAAACAGAAGAAGAAAGAGTTTAGTCGCATAGGCTTTTATATTCTGTTGTTCTCTCTGCCATGGCTAAAGTGCTTCTTAATAATAATTAGTTTTGACTGTGTTTCATTGTCTTTCTCTTCCCTTTAGCTCTGTGAACTTTTGGCAATGGAGAAGCTCTGTATTGTTCTCATATAGAAAAATGAAATATCTGATCGAGAGGTTTGGAAATAGCTTCGGTTTTACTTTACTCCTGCAAATTTTCCAAAGTGAGAGAGCAAAGATTTTCACTTGTGCTTCATCTCACGAGAATTAAGTCAAAAAAACAAGATAAAGGGTGGGTTTTGACGAAGTTTTTGTGCAACCTCTGTCACCAATCTGCCCTTATTATCTTTATTTATATCTTATATACTTATATTGAGAAAATCAATCAATCATCAGCATCAATCGACAATCAATATCAATATATGATCAATCTGAATCAAGGGTTACTGTTCATCTGAACAGTAACAGCTTCACCCGCCTCTATGATATTTTGTATGTTAGTTCTGAAAGGAGCCAACTTAAAATATATCTCATATAAAATTTAAAGGTAGTTGTAATGTTTTTTTTTTCCATAAAAAATTTGGGGACATGTGTTATTACTTTTGAACCTTCGCGCCACCGTCTTGTTCATTTTGGCGCTAGGGTTGTCATATGCAGTTTGCCTTCATTCCATGACACTCACTGTTCAATGCAGCTGCTTAACAAAGGAGTTCAGGCCACTCTGCCTTTGGAGTTTGGACCGTTATTTCACTCTATCAGACGTTGCACTAGAGTTAGGTCTTTTGGGTAACTTGTGTGATTAAAAGATATTGACAGTGTTGTGAGATACGGCGTGAATATTTCGTTCCTTGGACACAATGAAGGTCAAGGTTATATCACGTTCTGCTGATGAGTTCACTCGAGAACGCAGTAATGATCTTCAGGTAAGGCATGCTCTGCTTCTATTGTTTTTTTGGTTTCTTCTGAATCGCCTAGTTGCTTCATTTCTTCCTTCCTATGTCTGAATTTGTGTTCTGTTCATTGGAATTGGAAAAGAGGGTATTCCACAATTATGACCCGAGTATTCGTAGTCAGGAGAAGGCGGTAGAGTATGTGCGCGCTCTTAATGCGGCTAAGTTGGACAAGGTAAAACTGATTTTCTTAGCTTAAGAAATTTGTTTTTTTCTTTTGAAGTTTCTAATTTGGAAAATTTAGATTTTTGCAAGACCGTTTATAGGAGCAATGGATGGGCATATTGATGCTGTTTCGTGTATGGCGAAGAACCCTAATCATTTGAAAGGTCTTTTCTCAGGTTCAATGGATGGAGGTACTTTTCTCTTGTTTTGATACTCTATTCGTTATTTAGTTATATTGGCATGACTTAATGTATGTGCTCATATTTTAGGAATATTTCATGCTGCACAAATTCTGCATGGTTCAGGGTGATAGTTAGCTTCAGCATAGAGTGGATAGGATAGATAAGTTGTGCAAATAACGAATCAAATATTACTGTTCAGCTCCTACTTAAGGAATGAGATACGTAGTGAGAGAATAGGACATTGTTTTTCCGAATTGACTAATATCTCTATATTTTTCTTCACTTGGACATAAAATAATTGGGATGTGGGACACCCATGTTTGTTGTTTGAAACTTGAATTTGTTCAACTGAATAAAATTATTAGTTTGTGCCTCTTTAAAGTTTAGAGAATCCAATTTCAATATCAGAAATATATCCAGTTATGAAATATACCCAACTAAAACCCACTCATACCTTGCATGACTTCCCCCTGACTTCAAGCTAGTTTATTTTTGTTTTGTTTTGTTCTAAATTTATAGCAATTATTTTTGTAGGAAATGTCTCCTATATCAAGTTACCTGTCCTGCCTTGAGTTCTGAATTATAACTTCACACTTACATTATTTTCATTATATGCTGAATTTTTGACTTTGCTATGTATTTGTTATCAGTCTGTCTCCTATTTTATGACTCTGTTTTACTGCTTTATCAATTTAGGCTTAATATGTTGGATTGCCTAAGTGTTAGTCAGCTTGTAACATTGATTGCTGTGTTTGCAGATGTTCGGCTGTGGGATATATCTTCAAGGTAAAGAATTTTGTTTAGCTTGATTTTAAAAATATTACTTATCTATTATGGTCATGCAGTCAAACATTATATAATATGAATGTTTGTCATGTTTTTGATCGTGGACATGTGGTATCCTTTATGTAAGATATTTTCTCTTGGAGAGTTTTAGACACAAGATCCTTACTTTTATGCCGCAACTCTTTTGGTGAATGTCTCTGTTTTTGGTGTCCCTATGTAAGTAGAATTTATTTCTTGTTTTTGGAAATATAAAGGCGAACAGTTTGTCAATTTCCTGGTCATCAAGGTGCTGTACGAGGCCTAGCAGTATCGACAGATGGACAAATTCTTGTATCATGTGGAACTGATTGCTCGTAAGGATCACTTTTTACCCCATTAAGGATTCTCTTTCCCTGTCATCAAGCTTTCTTATCATTGGGTTTTGGGCTTTAGTAGCTAATTTTTATGATCAAAACTGGTCTTTCTTGGTTCAGTGTTAGACTTTGGAATGTTCCTGTTGCTGCACCTATGGAATTAGGTGGCTCAACTAAGAATTCTGCTGAGGTAGTGCATTCTCATGTGTTATTAATCATTAGTTTTGTGCTAGATATGATTTTTTCAAAACATATTCTTGCTGACAATTTTTAATCCACTATTGCAGCCCATTAGTGTTTATGTTTGGAAGAATGCATTTTGGTAAGTATTGGAGTGAATTATAACATATATCACTAAGATATTAGAGCCAGTGCTTCTTCTAAGGCTCTTATTTTTAATTTAGGGGTGTTGATCATGAGTGGGGTGGTGAGCGGTTTGCTACTGTTGGTGCTCAAGTAGATATATGGAACCACAACAGGTTTTGATTTCAGTTTCTGATTGGTGTACTTTCCTTAAGCTGTGTCTGAATTAATTATTTAATTGTTTTCTGATGATGTTCTTCCCTTGTACAGGTCTCAACCAATACAGAGTTTCGAATGGGGGTCAGATTCAGTAATATCTGTCCGGTTTAATCCTGGAGAACCAGATCTCTTGGCAACATCAGCTAGGTATGCTGATATTTATGTGGACTAATCCATTTGCTACAGAGTGAAATGACCAAAAGTTATGGAGAAAAATATGCCAAACATCTCATTTCAAAAGTGGAATATGATTAAGGATTTGGTTTCCTTCATTTAGCATTTAACATGAGTTGCTCATTCAAATTTCAAATCATTTCTTTAAACTCCTTAACAAATGCAGTTAGAAAAATGACGATCAGAATAATTTACTTGTGTTCCCGGGTTAATTTTTTTGATCTACTTTCTTTCTGTAGTGACCGGAGCATAACACTATATGATTTGCGTCAGTCTTCCCCTGTCAGGAAAATCATAATGATGGTAATGATCACAATTTTTTACATTGCATTGGAACACAAGTTTAGTCCTTAATATCCATGTTTCTGGAAATTAACTACACAAATCTAAGTATACTTGTGTTCCAGTTTCTACATGGCAAGCGTTTTTGTATGGTTAAGTTCTTTTTTGTAAAGCATGTATTTCGCATTTATTTCATCATGGATTTGATTCTCAGCTAGATGATACTTTTCATTTTTGTGTGTGTGTGTTGGTGCCTTTTGTGCTTTTTGAATATATTTGTACTCAGCTACACTGACTCGTGCTTCATTCTACAGACGAAAACTAATTCTTTATCCTGGAACCCAAGGGAGCCATTAAACTTCACTGCTGTAAGTTCATCTGCTGCTTAGACATACTCATTTTTTATAGGCATCTTATACGATACATGTACTGTACTTTACATCGCTTGTAACTTAATTTAATATTTTTATTAGTATTATTTTTTCTTTGAAATATTCCAAACTAATTTTAAACTTACTCAAAAGTCAATTGCTTGTTATTAATATTTCTATATCACTTGTAAAATGTTTGTTGAAAATTCATCTTTTTTATGTTGTTCATTTTGCATGTGCTAATTTATTGAAGATATACATAAATATACGTGTATACCTCCTGTACATGTATCTTGAAATTTTAAAATTTGTTGTATTAGACATATTGTATTGCACCTGATAAGCATACTCATGTTTGTGCATATTTAGTTGTTGGGATATTTGGTTTTGTTTTCTAATGTTTTCTGATCTTCAATTTCTTTTGATATCCAGGCAAATGAAGATGGCAATTGCTATAGCTATGACGCTAGGAAACTTGATGAAGCCAAATGTGTTCACAAAGATCATGTTTCTGCTGTGTGAGATGAATGCTCTTCTAATATGTTTATCGTTATTTATTCGGATCAACTGCATTAATTCTGATATCAATATTTATTTCGTTTTCCAGCATGGATATTGACTACTCACCAACTGGACGGGAATTTGTCACTGGATCATATGATAGAACAGTTATTTCCTTTGGATCTGCTTTAACGGTTTAACCTATTAATCTGTTCTTTGCAAATTTCCGTTTTGCTTACTGGCATTTTCTGGTTATAGGTAAGAATTTTCCAGTATAATGGTGGCCACAGCAGGGAGATTTATCATACTAAGAGAATGCAAAGGTTCACTTGGTTTTTATATCTTGCACTAATAGGGTTCCCTTTTGTTTGTTTATTTACATGACAATGAAACACTTGAACTGATAGATTTCTTTGTTGTGCAGGGTATTCTGTGTCAAATTCAGCTGTGATGCAAGTTACGTGATTTCCGGGAGTGACGACACGAATCTCAGGCTTTGGAAGGCTAAGGCATCAGAACAACTTGGAGTTGTAAGATGTCTTCCTTAACCTCAAATCTTTCATTACGTATTTTTAAGTCAAATTATCAATTATTAATGCATTTTGTCCTTCATTGAGTATATAGGCATTTCCTTGGAGCTAATATACTGGAATATCATGCTTATTTAAAATATTTTATATGATGATTTGTAGAAAAACTGATTTCATTTATTGTGACTACTATGCTACAGATTCTCCCAAGGGAACGGAAGAAGCATGATTATCATGAAGCCCTAAAGAATCGCTACAAGTACCTCCCTGAGGTGAAACGTATTGTGAGGTAAGATATGATCAAATCAAACAACCATTTAGTGAACTGTATTGTTGAGTAACAATCATGTCATGCATTATGTTATTTTGAACCGTTCTTATTTTTTTTTTTTTTTTGGGCTCAATAGGCATCGGCACCTGCCAAAACCGATATTCAAAGCGACAAGCCTCATGCGCGTTATGGCTGACAGTAGGAAAAGAAAAGACGAGAGAAGAAAGGCTCACAGTGCCCCAGGTAGCATCAAAACAAAGCCATTGCGGACAAGAAGAATCATCAAAGAAGTTGAGTAAGATATACGTGAGCTTGTATCTTCCTGGAAATAGAGCTGAGATATATGAACTCACAAGAATTGGAGAAGATGTTCTATTAGCATGCTGTGTCGGGACGCCCAATGTCGGTATATATATATATATTTCGTGTGCTCTCAGCAGATGATGTCTGGGGTAAATGGAATGATGGCTTCAGATTAGTGAATCCTGAGTTATATGCAGATTAGTGAATCTAGTGCGTGATAATGTTGTCACGTTACTTTATTGCACCTGCCAGAAAACATTTTGGTCTGTTATTTGTAAAATCTGATGATACGAGTTTGAACTAAAATTACTCGAGTATGTGACGAGGAGTCACAACAAAGGAATAACTCATACTTAAGTCATGCACCTAATTGCACTATCATTTTTGGTTCATGGCCTGCAACATGTATAATTATGGGTTTTGGTAATTTAAATGGTATTTTTCTGCTGTTTCCTCATTTTTTTAACATGCTATTATGTTTGCAGAATGAAACCTTCAGGCCACTACACAACTGAATTCCATTTAAGACCAACATATTGCTAAATTTTAATTCAAATTAACCAGAAAACATCCTAACTAACTGCAAATATCTATAACCAGAAAGTATCGTAACAAATCAAGAATCTAGCTAGTCTTAACAGACGCGAACTCTGCTTTTTTTTAACACATAACGGACGCTTTTCTCCTACCGTGTCCAAAAAGAAAAAAAACTTCAAAACCAGAAAAGTCGACGTGTGATTGCGTCTACACACTAACAGTCTTCTTTCTTGTGCAGTGTGGATCAACCGAAACACTAAGAAAGAATGTTAGTAGATAAAGCTTGCTATGTTATCTGTGTTTCAAGGATCCTTATATAGTTCCCCAATGACAACATCCTTATAAGTATTTTGTGGACGCAAACTTGGTATGATTCTTCAAGGGATATATGCTTATGACATTTAGATTTCTCATATCGTAGTACTCCCTCTAGTTTATAAGAGCTCAATAATTGAATTACTCTTTTTAAGAAAACGTTTAAAATTAGTTAAAAATAATATATGATGTATAACATATCATATGATTAAGTAATTTATTTACCTTCCTTAATCTCTTCAAAAAAAAAAAGTCAACCCGGTCTTATAATTAAGACCGGAGGTAGTACATCTGAAATAAACTTTTCTTCCATTTTCGCCTCTCTCCCAACATTCGTTTGCACATCAGATATACCCTCCCCAACGATTTTAGTTAGCTCCATACAAGAGATTTTATTTTATTGACCAAAAAAAAAAAAATCAAAACTTTACTGCACCCTTGAGTCATCATCATCCGGTACACTTTCTTCCCCACCCCACCTTGTGGCCTAACCACCCAAAGAAAACCTGTCCGGCCAAAACACATGTTTTCATGCATATATTGCTATATATGAATAATACATGCATGGACACAACCTTGGTCCCATATGGGGACACTTGCATATATATATATATATATATATATATATATATATATATATATATATATATATATATATATATATATATATATATATATACACACACACGTTCACGGCTAGCTTGTTTTTCGAATGTGAGGAGAGATACGCTGGTGAGAGAAACCAGACGCCAATAAATACAACAATACTATGCTCTCACTTTATTTTAGCACTATAAATTTTATCCTATATTTAGGATCGGAAGGAGTACTATTTTCTCTGATTAACTTTAAAGAGCCTTTGATTGATTTTTGAAAACGCCCTCGTCCGGGCTAAGTTAAAATTAACCGCCCTCAAGACGGATTGATTTAAGGCGTCGCCTCCAATCGGGCTAAGTTAAAATTAACCGCCCTCGGAACAGATTGATTTTTGAAGCAAAATGCCCTCGATCCGGGCTAAGTTAAAATTAACCGCCTCTCAAGAACGGATTGATTTTTGAGCGAAACGCCCTCAATCCGGGCTAAGTTAAACATAACCGCCTCAAGAACGGATTGATTTTTTGAGTGAAACGCCTCCAATCCCGGGCTAAAGTTAAAATTAACCGCCCTCGAAACCCAGGATTGATTTAAGGGCGATACGCCTCAATCCGGGCTAAGTTAAAATTAACCGACTCGGGAACGAATTGATTTTTTTGAGACGAAACGCCCTCCAATCCGGGCTAAGTTAAAATTAACCGCCCTCGAAACAGATTGATTTTTGGAGCAAAAGCGCCCTCCCGTCCGGCTAAGTTAGAATTAACCGCCCTCAAGAACGGATTGATTTTTGAGCAAAAACGCCCTCCAATCCGGGCTAAGTTAAAATTAACCACCCTCGACGGATTGATTTTTGGAGCGAAACGCCCTCCAATCCGGGCTAAGTTAAATTAACCGCCCTCAAGAATGGATTGATTTTTGGGGCAAAATGCCCTCCAATCCGGGCTAAGTTAGAATTAACCGCCCTTGATTTTTTGGCAAGAACGGATTGATTTTTGTTTAGGCGAAATGCCCTCCAATCCGGGCTAAGTTAGAATTAACCGCCCTCGAACGGATTGATTTTTTGGGGCAAAATGCCCTCCAATCCGGGCTAAGTTAGAATTAAAAGGAGTACTATTTTCTCTGATTAACTTTACATTTTCGACTATTCTTAGGCTTCGGGAGTTTTCCTTGCGTCCAAGCTAGCGCCTTTAAATCGTCAATCTTGCTGCATCTTTCTTCTCCACGGTATTATCATTTACCCTATACTTGCTTGCTTTTTGATTCCACTAGGCTCGCACCATAAATGCGGTTTTCTGCGAATGCTTTTTCGGGTTGTTGCTCTTCATTTCTATTGCGCTTTTGGGTTTTATAGATCTTAGCTATATCCTCCGTATGTTTCAAAACCAAAGATTCATTAAATCAGATATTCCGCCCAGGCAACGATAGTGACCCTTACTTGCCAGTTTTGAACCCCAGAAGGTTTCCTTCTGGAGTTGTCTTCGACGGAGGAAAAGTAATGTCGACCCCGAGTTCCCCATTGTTCCTCGCTTTGCTTTCCGATGTAACCCAGAGCCTAAAACCCAGGACAACAAACTCGGGTCCCCTTTGCGATGGTGTTGCCGCCGGAGTATTGAACTGCTCGAAGGCGGGATCGAGAGCGATCAAATGCCGACACAACCTAGTGTCATATGCCTTTTCTTTTATTCTTAGGTATTCATGGCCTTATCACACCAATCCGGCCGGTCTCGGGTGATGAATCCGGTGCGCATCGTCTCAAGTTTCACCCGGCTTGACTCCGTCGATCTTTTACAACTAGGAGTTGGGGACGGGGCGGGATATACCATCCGTTTGCCGTTAAAACGTGAATCGTGCTAAAGAGGGCATCATGGGAGAAGAAGGACTAACGAAAAAGTGTTCGACATAACCCGAGCTCCTGCTTTCATGCATGACGCGCGGGGGCTATCCGATGCCGCCAAACAAAGGGTGGCCGTAATGGGCCCCGGAGGTTATAGGGCCGTCTCCTTCTGCTGCCGGCCGTACGCCCGTCCCTCAAGGTAAAATTCCGGCCTTGAAGCAAAATGCCGAAGAAGAATTACCAAGGAGGACTCGAGTTTCGCCTTGTACGGTTTGATTACAACAGGATTTCCGATCCTTACGAGCTAAATCGGATGAACAGGAGAGGAGATTAGAAGGCTGCCGGACGCGGGGTTGGCGGCCTCCCGGCTTAGCCAAGCGATTTGAGGCCGGTTTTGGACAAGATATCGGCCGCAGCTTGAAGCTTTGGGCTAACGATGTTACCTATGGATAAGGCGCATGCCGATGTTGACCACTATAAGGCTCTTCTTGAGGCGAAAGAGGGTGAACTGGCGAGGCCAAATCGAACTTACGAGAGATGCGGCCGTGGGTTGTTTTAATAATCTTTGTAATTCGCGTTCTCAATCCGGCATTGCTCTCAACATGTCGGGTGGATCTCTGTCTTATGTCGACGAAGGGAAAATGCCAACGAAGGTGACGGGAAGGAGAGCAAGCCCCACCCCCGCCTGCTTGAGCTTTAACGGGGTCTTTAGTGCGTTTTCTCTTTCTTTGCAGGTCTTGGCTCGAGTCTTTGTAAATGTGACCATATGAGTTTTATTTATATGAATTTTCTTTGAGCGGGATACCTTTGCGCCTTGTTTCCAATTATGTTTTATTGTAACCGAGTTTCAATACCCTCAGCTCTTGCACGTTCTAACTGGAACATTGTCTTTGGAACCGGGCTTAGAGTGCCCCATGCTGTAATTGGAACATGATTTTTGGAATCGGGCTAGAGTGCCTCTGATTCCTACATGTTTTAGCACGTGCTCGGCTTTGTCATAGTACAATCAACATTGTTGAAAATGGGTATCCCGACCCGAAATTCATTTAAAAGCTATACACTATTTCCGTAAAGGACTCGCGGGAAACATGCTAAGTAGGTCTTGAGTTTATCGGCATTCCATGTCCGCTTTATTTAATTCCTTTGCCCAAATCTTCCATTTTTGTATGGGCCTTTTCACGGTGAGTTTACCCCGGCGTTCTTGTTGCCTATGTCGGCACGGCGAAGGACGAGATCTCCTTTGGCAAAGTTCGGGGTATAACCTTTTTGTTATATCGGTTGGCGATGAGTTGTTTTGTAGCCAATTCTTGACAATGCGCCTTGATGCTCGTCCGGCCGATCCGGTTTTAATACATTGGTTATTTTCCTCTTTGTCGTGTAAAGCCCGATTCTTCGCCAAGATGGTTCACCGATCTCGGCGGGATCATTGCCTCGCACCCATATGTTAACACGTCTCGCGGGTTGATTGAATGGTGGTGCGGTGCCCACGAGGGAAGTTTGAAACTCCTTGATTCGATTCCATCAAGCCCCAGATGACCTTGTTGGCCGGTCGGCTGTCCATTAGGCGATGTTCTGCGAGGCAAAATGGTGTTGAATGCGGAGGTCGGACATCATTTCGTGGAAACCCTTATCGATGGCATTTGGCGGGTATTCGAACCGTGATATGATGTTTCGATTGAGAAACTTTTGTACCCGCGCCGAAGTAATTGTTGCCAATGGCTCGGCTTCTATCCGCGGTAAAATAATCCACCGCCACAATGAGCCGGCGCAATTGTCCGGGATCTCTTAAACGGGCCCGGCGAGATCCATACCCCGTTTATAGACGGCCATGGAGCCGACATACTCGTTAACTCGGATGGGGGGTATGAATGATGTTTGCATGCTTCGGCAACTATTACATCGATGTTCCTTGGAATCTCGGCCATAGTGGGCCACGCAGTGATGAGTATGACTACCCTTTTCACCCTAATCCGTATATTCATCATAGATCGCCATCCTCGCACTATACAGATCTGCAAGTAAGCTGCGTCCAACCAGTTAAAGAGGAGGAAGATGAAGAAAGATCCAGCTGCTCATGTGGTGCTGCCTAAGTATTTCTGATTTAATTCAAGTTTTAGTTTCACTACTGTGTATGAATGGATATGCATGGCATTGAATATGCTTTAAATATTTTTCTCTTTAAATTAAATAGGCCAGGGTGTGAGCGCTAAGGCCCAAGGCGAAACGACCAGAAAACAGGAGTAGTCATGATGAAGATTATAAATAATTTTATAAATTAAAAAATTATATTAGTTTTAGTGAGAAATTAGTTTTTTATACTCTTGTTAAAACTAAGATATTCATTTTATATAAAATATCACTTAAAGCTTCTTTTAGGTAGACATATTTTTTCTTTTTATGTGCTTATGATTATTATTATAAAATTTTATAATATAATAATTAATAAGAAATATTATGAATTTTAAATTTCAAGAAAATTAGCAAAGGGAGATTATTTTTCATTTTTTAAATATTTTTTTAAAAGTAAGATATTCATTTTATAGAAAATACTATCTTCCGTCTTAATATAAGAGCTAGTTTTTTTTTATTAGAGTAGGATTTGATTCTAAGATATTTTATAATATAATAATTAATAAGAGACCATTGAATTTTCTTGGCAGAGATTAAACAATCTAAATAAATTAATAAATCATTATATATGTTTCAGAAATTTTTTTTTTTTTTTTTTAAAAAAATGATAAATATAAACATTTTAATGTAATTTATTTAGTTTTATTAATCTCTTCAAAAACCATCTAATTCTTATGTTGAGGAATGGGGGGAGTATTAGTGAAGATAAAATTGTAACACCCCAGATTGTGGGACAAAGAGTTTTGGAATAAGATGGAGATAAATAGACTGCTAAACCAGTAAGAGTCAATAGTCTTAAGCTTATTTTGAGAAAAAAAGGTTAAACAAAAATATTTTTGGATCTTGAAAATTTTGGGAAAATGTATGAAATATTATTTTGAGGATTTACAACTATTATTAGGGGTTTAATTATGAAAGATTGGCTTAAATAGTCTTAAAGCCATTATTTGGAATTTAGGACTTACTTTCCCTGAAAATTCAAGGAAAATAGTTAGAGGATAAGTTGTGGTCTAGAAATTTTAGAATCAATAATTTATGGCTTAGGGAAGTTTATTGAGGAATAAAAATCCTTATATGGGATTAAGGATTTATTTTGGGAATTTATTTGTTAATCTAATGCCCAAATAAATAAGGAGTAAAAATGGTACTTTTGTTACCCCAAACTTGTGAATGAGTTTAGGCAAAGTCAAATCCCAATTTGATGAATCAAAGACTCATATACTTCAGTATCCTTCTTATAGCCACGTGCCCAAATTCTTGTGAACAACCCTTCACTCAATTTTGCTTATTCATTCTCATCTGTTCTTATCCACTGTGGGGCGAGCCCAATTCTTTTAATCACAATTTGGACAGCAGCGCACATGCACTTGTTCAACTCATTAAATCATCATTTCATTCAGCCCATATATTAAACAAAACTCATTTGGCCCATATTCATTATACTTATTGACCTTTATTCAATTACAAACACTCTAACCAACGTGAGTTGGTATAGATGGTAAGGGATCCGAGGATTAGCCATGGGTCGTGGGTTGATCCTCTGTTGTCACGACTCGCTTTGGTAGGCGATCTCGTAAGTCCCGAGTAAGTCTTCATGGCCGGGCCGTCTTTCTGCGGCAGTGAGGCCGATGTCAAACCCTCCAAAACCTTTATATATCAAAAAAATTACAAACACTCTACTCCCTCCATAATTACTTCTCCGCACATAAGAAAAGCCGTGGCGAAAGCATTCAAGTAAACTTGTTCAAGTGTTTAACGGACAACTCAGCGTTCATGCACAACCCATGCTCCACCGTTTCTTCCTTGAACTTATCAGCGCACATATAACCATTCGGAAAGAATCATAGGTCTTCATTTTTATCATCTCATTTACTCATTTCTTTCGGCCATTCACCTAATGCGAAACACGGAATAAGAGTGATAAAGAAAGCTGAGCGAGAGAGAGAGAGAGCTGAGAGCTGAGAGCTGAGAGCGAGAGACCATAGCCAAAGAAGAAGAGAGCTTGTTTTCTGACATGCAACCATAGGTTCCAGTCAAGGTGAGTCTCCCAAATCTCTTTTCATCTTCAGTCTTTGATTTCTAGTTTTGGGGTTGGGAAAAGAGGATTAATCTCAGTTTTAAAAGGAAACCACCATGTACATTAAGCTAAGCTCTTATGAAAAGAAATTGGTATTGCATGTGTGTATTTGGTTTCGCCTTGGATAATAATCGAACCTTAGCCTTTGTTTTGCTAAGTATGTGTCTCTTTCTTTAATGGAAAAAAAAAGAGGAAGTGCAAATGGTTGTTACATAAGTGCTGCTTAGTTTGCTTAATGTTGAAACCAAGATAACCGTAAGTGCTAGTTGGTGGTTGCATGCATTTGGTTGCCTTGTTTTGTTGAGGACAGAAGCTGTTTTAAGGTTTATAGATGATGAACTTGTAACTCAAGGAACTAAGGAATGATTGAGAGTGGTAAAATGATGGTTTTAAGGATAAGTATAAAGCAAGGAATTTTCAGAACCTAGAGAGGTGTTGAGCATGTGTTTGGGTGTCAAGGGGTTCCTAAAAGAGGATTGAATCAGTGTTTAGAGGTTGACTTCAAAAGAAATGAGATTTAGAAATATAGATAATTGAGTGATGGATGTGATTGTAGGATGTTTTGGTACTTAAGGATTTTAAAAATCAGAAGGTAAATTCCATTAGAGATTCCATTAAAGGTTGATATATGAATTTGAAAATTTATAGGAATTGGCAATTGCCGAGCTCAAGAGAAAAGCAAACAAAAAGGGATTTTGGTAAATGTATAGTTTCGGAAAGAGCAACGGTGAGTGAATAACGTCCCCTAATTTTTATAAATGATATTTTTATTGTTGAAATTTTATGTTAATTTTCATATTTAAAAATTATGATTTTTTGAAGAATATTTGTTGATAGTATGTGAGAAAAGAATGGTGATTTTATTCGTTATTATGTATTTTCTTTCAAATTGTTTCAAAGCATAATTCATGATTATGTAGCTAAATGGAAATGAGACTTTTGAGGTATTTTTCATAAATTTTATATTGAAATGATCTTGGATTTTGGAAAGTTTATAAGCTAGAATTTATTATTTGAAATGAAATGTTTTTACGTAAGTTCTTGATGTTTTAAAAGGATTTTATCGGCAGATTGAATTTGAAGTAAAGTTTTAAAATATTGTTTGTGAAACTTCATGCTAGGGGATTAGATTATAAAGTATGAGATAGACCTGTTATTATCTTGAAGGAAGAATTTTTATTACTTTGATAAATTGACCCCAAGCATGCTTGAAAATGTTTTGGAGAGAACTGAATACAGAACGCTGGTTACTAACAGCAGTACTGTTAGTTCTTGGTGCACCATGATTAACCTCGAACTCGCTTGTTATTCATGAGATTTGTTCTCATGCTTGTTTCATGGACTGTGTGTCCATGCTTGTTTCATGGCCTTGAGTCATGCTTGGTTAGTTACCCTTATGGATTGTGTGTCCATGCTTGTTCTCATGGCTTCGAGCCATGCTTGGTTAGTTACCCTCGTGGACTGTGTGGCCAAGCTTGTCATTCGTTCTGTAAGAAGTTCTGAGGAAATATGAGGTTTGAGAATTATGTTTTAAATTGATTATATTAAATCAAGGTTTTACTACACATTTGAAATTATTTGACTAACGATATTTTACATAAAGTTCTATTTTATTTATGATTTACTGTTTTAAACCGGTTTTGTCAAACAAAATAATTTATTATGTATTTCAAGGTAATTGATTGATGATCCAATATATATATATTTATATATATATTATATTTTGATTTTAATCATGATCGCATGTATAAAGATTGAAATTTATTGCTATATTGTTGTTATTCAAAGTTACATACGTTCAAATTATTTACTCTTGTATTTTATTAAAATTATAAGAATGAGACTTTATTTACTAGAAAATTTTGTTTTGGTTCGAGACAATATTGCTTGATAATGGATCTCTTGTTGAGTGGTGAAGGGTCTCCTTAATGATTTAAAGTTCGCCACTCATTTTGAGGCGCTACTAGTTGATGTAATCATAGCCGTAAACTTTTGTATTAATATTTAAAATTAGATGCTTTGTGTATTTATAGGTATGATCTATGTATTTTGGAACACATGTTTATAAGTTTAAGGATTAAGGAATGAGAGTATACTCATATTCCTTGCCGGTCACCCCATGAGGTTTCGCGGCGTGACAAAAATGGACGGATACCAAATTAAAAATTGAAGGAACATGAGAACAAGAGAAAATAATTCTTAACTTTACAATATCAATAAACTATATCAATATCTACATATTAAATCATAACGAGAGGAAAATGTGGGACCATCAAGGTTCTAAAACTCGACTGTCATTGAATCGATAGGGGTACTAGGTCAAGGGTCAAAGTCGTGACCGATATTAATTAAAATAGATTAAAATATTTATATTTTAATAATAAAAAATACTTTATAATTAAAATGTGAGGATGTGATGTGATCATATGTAATATTATATTAATAGTTTTTTTTAAAAAAAGAGATCTTGAAGATCTCTCTCATTGAACACGCTATGCCTATACCCCGAGATGTGTCGAATTGATATAATAACATGGGAGTATGAGCAAAAACAATAAGTGGTATGGTTTGTAGAGTCTCTCACCTTCAACTCTCTCTCTCATGGGCGGTCATATTTCACTATATTAATCTCTCTCTCTCTTCTCTTTATTTCATAGTCTTCTCTCCTCCTGTCCTCCCTCAAATTGTCGGCAATGGATTCTTGGACCTCCATCGTCTCGCGTCCCTCATTTAGGCAATCTCCATCTTCCGTCTTTCAACTAAAGAAGCTTCGACGTTCGACCTTCAACCTTCGACGAACTCACATCGCGATCTTCGTCTTTCATCCAAATAAGCTTCGACCTTCGACGATCCCGGATCGCGATCTCTAGCGACCACCGCCGACACTCTCCCCTCCTTCTCGTTCTCTTTCTCATTCAATGATTTTTTTCTTTTCAAAAAACCGATTTGTTTTACTCTGTCTCGGCCAACTCGGCCAGTTTAGGCCGAGTTGACCAAGTTGACTCCAGGTCAACTCGGGGACCCAGGTTTTACATCTAACTTGGATTGGTTTTCCGGTCCGAACCGCCTGATCCGGTCCTGGTTTCATAACCTTGGGGTCCATAGAGATAATGGGGAGGTATGTGAAATTCACATAAATATTATATTTATAATATATGTGACCTTTTTATATAAAATGAATGGGATAAGATATTGTTACTATCAATTAGTGTTACTACCAGTTTATTTCACCGTTATATTAGAATCTTAATAGGAGAGAGAAATGATAGAAGTGGATGAGATTCTGATCTAACGATTTAGTAACATTGATAGTAACAATATCCTATCCCAAAATGAATATCTTGCGTTTAACAATATAAAAAACTAATTTTTCCATTGAAAAAATATGTATTTTAATTTATAAAATTATATATATATTTTTTATCATGATTACTTAAAACGCTGGCTTTTCAGTCTTTTCCTCCTTTATCCTTAGCGCTCGCGCTCTTGCCAATTTGATTCAAAGAGAAAAACATAAAAACGCTATCGTTTTTGTGGTAGCGAAGTAGAGCCGCATAGAAAAGTAGCATAACCCCTTTTGACCTCTTCTTTTGCCTATATCTTCTTCTTCCTCAAGTAGGATGGTGTGGTGTGTTTTTTCTTGACATAATAACAAGGTACTACCTCAAGTCTTAGTATTAAACCTAGTTGATTTTTTTGAGAGATTAAGGATGGTAAATAAGTTAGTTAATCATTATATATATATATGTTGTGTATCATTTAATATATATTAGTTTATATATGTCGAGGAAACAGTCACGGCTTTCGACGGTTTTCCCTCTCTTGTGTTGTCAATGTCGCGGGATAGTGCATGGCAGCCAATGGTTTTTCCCTCTCTCGCTATTGTCAATGTCGCGGGTTCCGATGGTTTTCCCACTCTCGCTTGTCAATGTCGCGACTTCCTTGGTGATGATGAAGGTGGAAGTTTTCGCCAGCAACGAAGAAAGTCATAGGCAAGAGGATTAGAGAGTCAAAGATGAGATCAGTGAGAAATGAGGAAAAAGATAAGGAACCTAATGAGAATTTTGTAGGAGAGTTCATTTGTGTCGATTATAACACTGCCTTCGGCGACCGTGGAAAGTTTGCACGCCTTGCAGTATGTTTAGACCTCACTAATCCACTAATCTCTAAGATTATGGTGGACGGTGAACTCATCTTCATTGAGTATGAAGGACTTCCTTCTATCTACTTTAGTTGTGGTCGCTTTGGCCACCTTTAGGAACTTTGTTAGGAAAAAAATGGTAGCCTCTTTCGGTGAAGCCTTGGATGCTCCAGGCCCTCTTGCTTCAGAAATACGATTACCAACCACTACCATGCAGTCGCGTGAAATGGCCAGTTTTGGTGAGTGGATGCAGGTGCAACGTAGGCCTCGCCGTATGTATGACAGAGGGGGGAAAATGGTGTATCGCATGAAAGCAGCAAGGTGACCACTACCTCAAGGTGCAATGCTCTAAATGATGTGGGAATTATGGAATCAAAAGGCCTAACAGTTTTTACCCATGGCGAAGAAAATTCCCTGCCAAAATCGGATATTAACTTCCAAAGGAGGAAAGGGAAAGAGACAAAAGGATTTCCCAAGATTGATCCCAACAGCAGACAAAAGTTGCAACATCCCCAGGCGCCCAACCACAATTGTGTTTTCAATTCGCCTCACTATACTACTCAGTCTGCCTCCACGTCTCTAGATGAGACTTACCATTCTACCTTCCTCATCAATTACCCTAGACTACCTCATCGTCACCAATATTACCTAACCAAGTTAGGTGGGTTGGATCATCAGCCCAACCATGGGAATGACCCCCAATCCATCAGCAGGGGCCTTAAACTTGCCTCGGGGGCCTCTATTCACAAATTAGGGACAAGGCCCAATTTAGACACTTCTAGGCCCTCTGTCCACGTTATGAAGCAAATTGCCAGGGAAATTCATGGTGATCCAAAGCCTCAGGCTCAACGACTTTGGTAGAGGGAGTCTCTTTTACTCCTAACCCCTCAAATTAATTAATTATTTTTATGTTTATAATAATTTGGAATTGCCATGGAGCTTTTGATATGAGAAATTTCCTTCAATTTTCAAATCCTTTGTAGCTAACTATAAGCCTGATATCTTTGTGTTAGTAGAGCGAAGAATCTCTGGCATCACAGCTGATAAGGTCATTAAAAAGCTTGGTTATCAATATTCCCATCGGATCAAGGCAACTGGATTTTCTGGTGGCATTTGGATTTTATAGACCTCTAATGTCTTAATAAACATCTTGGAGAACAGTGTCCACTTTGTCCATATGGAGGTTGCCTGGAGTGATCAAACCTCAAAATTTATCTTCACTGCCGTCTATGGGAGTCCTCAGTACCAGTATCGTAAATACCTTTGGTCTGACCTTAATTATCTGGCAACAAATCTCTCCTCCCCATGGCTCTTAGCAGGAGATTTTAATGCTATCCTTAACCAGGAAGAAAGGAGAGAGGGCCCTGTTAGGAGAGGCCACGGCTGTGGCCTTTTTAATCATTTTATCCACAGTAATGGTCTTCTGGATATGGGCTCAAATGGCCCAAAATTCACCTGGAGGAGGGGTACTTTGTTCATGTTCCTGGACCGTGTCGTATACTACTCTCAATGGGTTCAATTATTCCCTACTTATGAAATTGATCATTTACCCAAGATCATTTCGGATCATAGGCCTATATTAATCAAGCTAGGATCTTCCTCCCTTACAAGCCTAAGACAAAGGCCCTTTCGCTTCTTAGCCCATTGGCTCTCTCACCAGGAATTTTTGCCCTTGGTCCGGCACATCTGGGAGCAAGGGGGAGACATTCTGAACTGCCTTGACATCTTCTCAGCTAAAGCAAGGAGTTGGGATTCAGCATCCTTTGCTGCAATTGGGAAATGTAAAAGGCGTCTCCTGAGTCAAATCAGGGGCATTCAGGTGAAGCTTGAAGATCTGGCTCGAGATCCTAGCTACTCTCTTTCTGAACTAGAATCATCTCTGAAAGTCGAATTCGAAGGAGTTTGTTTCCAAGAAAAACTCCTTTGGCTCCAAAAGTTATCCTCTGAGTAGCTATACTTAGGGGATCATACCAAACACTTCTTCTCGGAGTTATATTCTTTGCCCAACTCACGCCCTTTCCCTCTCGATTCATGGAGCATTCCCTGGACTTTCTAGCCTCCAATTGCTAGCTCTTGATAAATCAGTCACCCTGGATAAGGTCAAGAAATCCCTTTTTGAAATGAAGCCTTTAAAACCCCCTGATGCTGATAGAATTCACGACCTGTTCTATCAATCTCAGTAGGAATTTGTTGGTCCGAGTGTTTTAGCATTCGTACAAAGCGTATGGTCAGGTACCCCTCTTCCACTGTCCCTTAATCATACTCTTATAGCCTTGATTCCAAAAGTCAACCATCCCTGTCTTATCAGTGATTTTCGCCCGATAAGCCTCTGCTCTGTGTTATACAAAATCCTTTCCAAAACTATTGCCAACCGTCTTAGATTGATACTCCTTGACCTTATCATCCCATTTTAAACCAGTTTTATCTGTGGCATAAATATTACTGATAACATTACAATAGCCTAGGAAGTTATTCATTCCATGAGGGGTAAATAGGGAAAGACAGGTTGGATGACTATTAAGTTCGATCTGGAAAAAGCCTTTGATTGCCTTCGTTGGGATTTCATTGAAGATACTTTATATGACTCTGGTCTCCCGCACTATCTGGTCCGCCTAATTATGACTTGTATATCTTCCACTTCCATGGCAGTTTTGTGGAATGACAATCCAACCATCTCCTTCAAGCCTGAGCATGGAGTTCGACAAGGCGATCCCCTCTCCTTGTATATTTTTGTGCTTTGTATGGAATGATTATCCGAGCTCATCCAGCCGTAGTTCATACCGGGAGAATGGAAGACTATTAAACTTGGCCAATAAGGTGTCCATCTATCCCACCTTTTCTTCGCCGATGATCTAGTACTCTTTGGTCATGCATCCCTCCAACAAGTGGACTTGATCAACAACATCATGCAAGAATTTTGTCTCTCATCGGGCCACAATTTTAGCCAGTCAAAGACCAAGATTTACTTCTCCAAAAATATAGAGCCTTCCGTTTGTAAGGCCATCTGTGATAAATTAGGCTATCAGAAAATGCTTTCCCTGGGAAAATACTTGGGTGTCCCACTTCTAATGGGCTATGTGTCATCCACCACCTTTGAGTACATAATTGATAGAGTTCAATTAAAACTAGCGGGGTGGAAGAGCCATTGTTTATCCCTAGCAAGACGAAGTACCCTTGCTAAGTCGGTCTTAGCATCGATACCAATGTACACTATGTAAATCATCACCTTGCCTTCTCCTTGTTTATCGAGGATTAACAAGATTATCCGGAAATTCATTTGGGGCCATACTAGTAATCACAAGGGAATTAGTTTGGTTAACTGGAAGGACCTCTGTCAACCAACTAAGCATGGAGGTTCTGGTCTGCCGAATCTCGAATCCCAAATGATAAGTATATATTTTATAATTAAATAGGTGTATATTTTAAGATATAATTAGTTGGATTTATTAATATTATATACCTATTTAATTATCTTTCATATACTTTACTATCATTATAGGATAAAAAGATATTTCGATATAAAATCTACTTATTTCCTATTATATTTTGCAGAAATATTAGCGATTTAGAAAGAAGTAGAAAAAGCAATTAAGAGGATATGCAATCAGCCAAACTTGGTGGTCCCACGCAAGAAAAATAGAAACAAAATCAATTGTGTGATTTGGTGGAGGAGATTACATGATATAAGATATCTTTTTAATAAGAAAAGGAGAATCAGTGACCCACGGCCTAAGTTATATTTAGGTTATATATATGAAGCAAAAAAGATGCAAGGAAAAAAAAGGAAGAAGCAGAGGAGTAGAGGCTGAGAGTTTCGGTTCTCTTCATCATCTCCACGGAAGGACAGAAGGACCGTGGAGGCGATGGAGAACATAGTCGGCAGCTTCGTCTTCTTCGTCCGTGGCTCACCATAAACTAAATTAGAGGGAGCGCTTTTGTTCTTAATTTCAATATTCTGTTCCTATTCCCTTTCCCTTTGATTTTCAGTATGGTTTTGAACCTTGTGTTGCTTCGATGGATTTTAATCTAGCCATGTATGGCTAATTTCTTTGCAACCTAGAGGAGCTATGAATTTGTTTGTGGATTATATTTTGTTTTCATTGTTTAGTTAATTTTGGTTACTTAATCTTGTTTAGCTCTTTCTATTTAGTGACTGGCCATCATTGAATATGAATCTGAGAATTAGGATTTACCTTGACGAAGGGAATTTTAATTTGCGATTAGGATAGACATATACCTAATGGTCCCAGATAATTGTTGAAGAGTGTGTTCGATTTTTGTTGCCTCTTGAGTAACTATGTTAGACATAACAAATTATACTCAAGAGAGGGTTGTAAGTGGACCGACAGTGCACTTATAGCCATTTATACTCGAGATTAACAAAATTGATATTAAGGTTAATTAAATTAGTGAAATCAATGTTTATGAAGCTAATGAGGGATTAGTGACTATGGTTGCTCATTTGATTATTGTGGTAGTTTTCTTATTTTTATTTTAGTTTTAATTTCTTTTCTCTTAATTAAATTCAATTTGGTTTGCTCAACTTAAAGGAAAATGTAAAATTAATGCTTAACTGAAGTTTTGGTACTAAAGTCATCGTGGGAACAATATCTTACTTACTCTTTTATTACTTGATACGGCCCGTATACTTGCGGAGTTATAGGCTATAAAGTTTTGCCCTATCACCAAAATAAAGCATTTGTGATGAAGCTTATCTACAAAATTCATTCTCAGTCGGACGCACTTTGGGTTCGAGTATTGAGACATAAATATGCAGTTTCGGACTCAGGGGAAGTCACACAGAGAGCTCGGATGTCTTACTTATGGAAAGGTCTATTAAAGTTATGGGAGGATACTTCCTTCCATATCAAATGGCATCCGGAGATGGACGTCAAACTTGCTTCGGAATGATTACTGGGTGGGGGATTTAGGCCCACTAAAAATCTCTCCTTCTCCCCATTCCTGCTCGGAATCTATCAAAAGAAATTGTTGAATTTGTGAGGGAGGATGGCTCTTGGAACTGGAAACTATTCCAACACCTCCTACCCCCTACTGTGCTTAAGGACATTTCCTCTATTAGAATTCACACAGCTCCTCATGATAGATCCTGCTATTGGAATTTAACAACGCGGGGTAGGGGCGGAGCTTGGGACAAAAATTCGGGGGCCAAATGTATACTCATTAACTAATTAAATTTTTTAAGATTATATAACATTTTTAAAATATTCAGATTTATAATAAAATTATTTTAACAATTCTAATGTATAAGATAACATGTCTGTTTCTAGTATAGATGTCATATTAATTACAAAATAAGAAGATATCATGAAATTCCGAAGATTGCTTGTTATATAATATATCAAAATATTAAAAGTTAACAACGTAATTTATAATACAAAATTAATAAAACACTATACTAAATGAAATAATTAAAAATTACTTTCACTTAAAGTAATGCTCTTTGTTCTTTTAATGACTTGAAATCATTAATAATTGAATCAGTAGTGAAAGTGTCACTTATTTCTTTTTCAATATAAATTACTATATTATTTGCGGTAAAATCATCTCTCATCTTGTTACGCAACCTTATCTTAATTATTTTCATTGCTAAAAACGAGCGTTTACGTGGTAACTCATGAAATTGGAAGAGTTAATAAGAGGCGAATCAATCAATCAATCAAGTAATACACCTTAGATTTCTTTGTTTTCATCAGAGCACAATATAATTCAGGTAGAGTTAATAGATTGTTCAAGTCTGGATGACTAGAAGCATCAATAACAAAATGTTGAAGTTGAGGCTTCAAAATTATCTTCTCTCAAAGAGATAGTATTTTGCAATAAGAGTGCAAATATTATCAATGTTGAAAGCTTTACAAGCATCCTTAGGAATCAAATGAGAGCTAAGTGTCAAAAGCTCCAAAATTTTAAGTTGTCAACGTCGGGGGGGAGAACGGAAAAAAAAAAAAAAGAGGGAAAAATGTATTAAAAAAATTGGGGGGGGGAAATTAAATTTTACATTATATATATTTTTTTAAAAAAATTGTGAACAATTTTTTTTTTTTTTGCATGGCCCCCCTATGTCATAATGAAGCTCCGTGGGGGACATTCACCACCAAATCGGCTTACAAAGCTCTAGAAGTCTTGAACTGGAATGATCCCAACCCAATATGGCCAATGGTGTGGAAACTTCCTATGGCACAGCGTGTTCGGACTTTCACATGGTTACTCCTCAAAAGGAAACTGTTAACCAATGAGGAGCACTCTAGAAGGGGCCTCACAACAGACACGTCTTGCTCTCTCTGCCAGTACGATTCTGAGAGCCTTGATCATGTTCTTAAAGGATGCCCCATGGCCTTATCTGTTTGGAAAAAATCCTTCCTGCTGATCTCTGCGCTGATTTTTTCAGTCTGCCCATTCACAATTGGATTCAACTAGTCATCCATTCTGCTTCTCTTCCCACCTCTTGGAAGATTGGTATTTGCATCACATGTTGGATGCTATGGAATGTTCGAAACCGGAGAATTTTTGCCAATGAGCGATTTACTACATAAGGGATTGTAGCCCATGTTAAATCTCTTACTTTACATCCTCAGCACTGTTTTGCTAAGTTTTCTTCTCTGTTATAGTTTTTTCTTGTTTTAGCTTTTCAATAGTCCAGTTGTACATCCTCTGATTTTCTTTAATGAAATCCTCTTCATTCAAAAATAAACCATTGATGTGTTGGAAAGTGAGTCCATTCATTAATTCACCCTTATTTTAAAGAATTAATTCAAGGATATCACATTCATGATTCCATTTATAGTAATTAATGGTACTACTAAAGACAAAATACACCCTAGTTTTGTCGTCTGTGCTCATTACATTTATTTTATGCTCCTTGCCTCCTAAAAAAACAAATCAGATCTGACTGAAAAAAAATATAAACTTTTAAAAAGAAACCATCTGAAAGCCTCTCTTTCTTCCACCCTAGATTTATTCGCACAACTCGCCGGCCCTCTCACCATCATGGAACACGACAATGACAGCTCCTCCGTTTTCAATCAGATCTGATTTTTTTTTTTAGTTTATAATTTTTTCAATCAGATCTGATTTGTTTAATTTAAAATTTTATATTTTTTTCAATTAGATCCTTTATATAAGACTTAGTTGACTTTTTTTTTTTTGGAGAGGTTGAGAAAGCTAAATAAATTAGTTAATCATAATATATGTTATGTTTCATTTGATTATATATCAGTTTATAATTCATAAATTAGTTTGGTATAAAAAATATAAACATAAATGCTCTAAAGTAATTTATTTAGTTTTTTAATTTTTTCAAAAAAAATTCAACTAAGTCTTATATTAAAGACCAAAAGTAGTATCAACTTTATACTTTTATTCCATTCTCTTTCCAGCTTAAAACAATTGGCATGTGTGTTTGTATTTTATATCCATGTTGGATGAGTGCGTAACCCTTGAGAAAATATAGGGCCAGCCAATTGGAGGATTCGAAGAAGATAGGACAATCTTAGAATCCTATCCCTTAAAAAATTATTGGTAGGTGTATTAAGCAACAAATAATAACAAAATTCTGTTTACTAATTTATTAATTTTTTAATTTACCTAAAATAGTTTAAAAAATTCTTATATTAAAGAGAAGAGATAATAATTTCTTAGTGTACATCAAGTAATTATATTATATAATTATGAGATTAATGTAGAATCATAGAATTTGAACAATGACTGAGTAATACTATGAACATAAAACCTTCAGGTGCACAAGACTTGTTCTTAGCAAATCGATTACATCATAAAAGCTAGTAAAAGCCAAATAGATCTCAAAGGGCCACCAATTTGCAATAAATTAATTGACCATGATTGTCACTAGGACATTTCTGTGTCTATATTATATGTAAAGAAATGTTAGGGAAGCCATAATTGAGATATGACCAGGATATGGTAAGGTTTTAAATTTGAATTTTAAAAAACCTAACACACAACTTGCAAACGTCTCAACTCTCAACATAAAGTTAAAAAACAAAATGAATTTCACATTGCAACCAACTGGTCTTAATATTGAGAAAGAGATGAATTCTTTGTCTTCTACACAAGATGAACTGATTGCTATGTTAAACTCTTTGAATGAATATAGGCAACATAAAAGGAGCATAAATGATTGTTGTATTCCATATGTTGATTCTTCTCAATATATTTGCATGTCTCTTGCTATTGTGGAAGAAGTCATTTATATGTGAATTGTCCATATAGTCCAACTAGTCATTGTGCAAGAGATGATTTTGCTAGGAATCAAACTCATTCTGATTATTCATTTTGTCCTAGTGAAAGTTTTGAGTAAAAATTATTTAGGGATCCACATGTCTATTGTTCTAATGAAAATACCCTTCTTTTTCCTCTTATCCACATATTGAAGAACACACCATAGAGTACAAGGAAAAATCTAATTTAGAAAGATTATTTGAGGAGTATGTGGAAACATCAAAGAGATTTAGTAGAGAGCAAAAGGAATTTGCCACTAGAGTTGAGTCAAGGGTCCAAAATATTGGGGTATATGCAAGTCAAATTGCTTCAACCCTTGAGACTATGAGGCAAGATAATTCTTTAAGCTTGATAACCATTTATTCTGCTGATAATGATTGTTGTGAGAAAGTTGAAGGTGTGGAATTGCATGAGATTATGGATAATGTAGAAAGTGATTGTGAGCTTGAAATTGATTTAGATGAGAATAGTGGATGTTTAGAAGAGGTTTCGGTTGTGGAGCCTAATGTTTGTAATTTTGATGATCAATTTGATGTAGATACCCAAGAGTTGTTCAAAACTCTCCTATTGAATTGTTGACTCTTACTGATGAAAGTCAAATGGATTTTGTGAGATGCTTTAAATTTTTGGAAGCTCATAAATCTATTTGCAAGGATGTGCATGTTGTGCTTTATTTAAATTCAGTGAATGCTTGTAATCCACGATTGTCTATGATTGAGGAAGTACAAGTAATTAACTGGAATGATCAATTTTTGTGTGTGACATCTTGTTGCTTGAAAAGGAATGAAGACAAGGTAAGTGAGATGTTTGATAGTTATGATTAGTGGTTTGTTTTGAGAAGTCTAGCTGAAGACTGTAAATTTAGCGCTTCTTGGGAGGCAACCCAATGATTTTGCTCACATCTTTTATTATTATTATTATTATCATCATTATAATTATTATTATTGTTATTTTCTTTCTTTCTTTCATTGCTATTCAGGTTTACAGTTGATCACCTCTCTTGTTGCTACAAAGTCTTGCTTGTGCACTCTTTCCTCCCTCAAAATTTGAAATATCATGGATGGTACCAGATGAAGCACTCCACATCGAGTTAGAGACATAAACCGGGGAGTATTAGTTCCTTTTTCTCTTTTTATTTTTGCAACATTGAGGATGATGTTTGATTTAAGTGTGGGGGAGGGATATGATTTCTTTGGTTTTGCTTGTCCTTATTCAATTGAAAAGAATTTTTGTTGTTGAAATTTTTGCGTTGTTTAGAATTGACCTTAACTTTGAGCCTTCCTCATCTTAGAAGAATATTATCAAGTCAAAAATTATTATTATTTTTTTAAAAAAAGAATGTTTCAACTAAGTCTCTAAGCCTTTAATTTTTTTAGCAATCTTGAGATGGACTATGAGAATAGGGATTAGTTTGTAATATGATCAACAGATTATTCGTTTATGAATATTTTGCTACGGGATTTGTTTAGAAAATTAGATGATGATCTTTGCTAGCTAAGTAAACCTTTTGTTTAGGGAAATGACTCGGGTAAAAAAAAAAAAAGGAAAAAAAGAAGAAACAACTCCAATGACTTCTCTATAACTTACTTAGTAACCGGGGCATTTCATCACCAATGTTGGCACTCGCATCAAACGGTATAGTCAAAGAGGGTTATGAGTAGGCATAAAAGTCTCTTGAGGTGCTGTTGTTGGAGTAATCGAGTAACAAGTCTTTGTATCACCCATGTGCGGTCACGTCAAAACGGGACCTACAACGGCTCAAGAAAAAAAACAAAAAAAAAAAAGAAAAAAAGAGAGTTATTTACTACCCGAGGATCCTTACTAAATTAAATGAAAAGCTCGGTTTAGTGGGGAATTTGAATTTTTCTCGGAGAAATTGAGTAGCGTAATATTCTTTTACTAATCATATGGTTGAACTTATTGATTGCCGATCTTTTGATCACAAGACATTAAAAGATTGTTACAATTGTTTAATGCTATGGACTTTGTGACCCATTCTTATAAGACATTAACTTGAATAAGACTTGATAACATGATCTAAGTGTGGTGGTAAACCTTGCTCTCTGTTTAGGAATTTCATTAGTAATGCTCTTTTTGGATAATGAATTCTCTTTCTTTTGCTTGAGGACAAGCAAATGTTTAAGTGTGGGGAGTTTGATAAGTATTTATTTTATAATTAAATAAGTATATATTATGAGATATATTGGATTAAATTTATTAATATTTTATACTTATTTAATTATATTTTATATTTTTCTATTATTTAATCAATTATAGGATAAAAGGAGATTTTGATATAAAATATACTCATATCCTATTTTTATTTTGCAGGAAATATCATGTGATCTAGTAGGAAAGGAAATAATTCATTAAACAATATATATATATATGTATGTGTGTGTATATATATATTATTGCAAGATATAATTATTGCGAGATATAATAAATAAATATAGATCACATTTCCAAAGAATCCGAGCGGCAAATTTGAAGACAGGAGGCAAAGGCAGCATGAATTAAGTAGCATACATATATATTAGTCCCTTCGATCCTAATTATAGAAACACTTTTGTAATACAAATCACACTAAAAAAGTGTTTCTATAATTAGAATCGAATGTAGTATATTGCAAGATAGATTAAAAAGAAGACATTATCCTGGATTAGAAAAGATTGAGACGCGAACCCCACATGAAGCAATAGAGTTGTTTCGGGCTGTTTAGTTATTGAAGGGATATTATTGTGATAATATATCTAAAAAAAAGAAGAATCAGAGATTATGGTCCATACACGCACAACCCAAGTGATATATGCAGCAACAAGAGCAGTGAACAGACGGACAAACCTGGACAGAGCGCGTTGAACAGATCTGGACCGCAACCACAAAAGAGGAACGAAGAAGCAGAGGAGTAGCGGCTGAGTAAGGGAGGTGTTTCGGTTCTCTTCATCATTTCCATGGAAGGACGAGAGATCATGGAGAGCGACGGAGAACACGGTCGGCGGCGGGGATGGAGCTTGAGATAAATATTGGGGGGGAATATATACTCATTAACTAATTAAAAAGAAAAAAATATTTGGAGGGGGTCAAATGTATAACTTTGTGGGACAAATGTATAAATTTTTGAGCCAAATGTATAAAAAAATCTAAATTTTATTAAATTTTTGGGACAATTTTTTTTTTTTGGGCCTTGTATAAATATTTGGGGGACCAAATGTATACTCATTAACTAATTAAAAAGGAAAAAAATATTTGGGGGCCAAATGTATAACTTTGTGGGACAAATGTATTAAAAATAATAATAATCTAATTTTCATTAAATTTTTGGGACAACTTTTTTTTTTTTTTTTTTTTTTTGGATGAGAAGTTCCGTCCCCGGTCGATGACTTCGTCTTCTTCGTCCGTGGCTCACTTTCAACCGAATTAGAGGGAGCACTTTTGTTCTTAATTTCAATACTCTATTCATATTCCCCTTCCCTTTGATTTTCAGTATGGTTTTGAACCTTGTGTTGTTTTAATGGATTTTATTATAGCCATGTGTGGCTAATTTCTTTTTAACCTAGAGGAGCTATGAATTTATTTGTGGATTAGATTTTATTTTCATTGTTTAGTTATAATTAATATTATTTTTGGTTATTTGATCTTGTTTAGATTTATCTATTTAGTGATTGGCCATCATTGAATATGAATTTGAGCATTAGGATTTACCTTAGCGAAGAAAATTTTAATTAGGCTTTAAGATTAAGTAATATGAGATTAGATTACGATTTAATTTGCGATTAGATAGACATATATCTAATAGCCCCATATAATTGTCGAAGAGTGTGTTCAAGTTTCATTGCCTCTTAAGTAATTATGTTAGACATAACAAAATACATTTAAGAGAGAGTTATAAGTGGACCGACATGTACTTACTGTAATACCCGCATATTTATTTATCTGAAATATTACATTTTGGTAAATAAATTAGGCTATTTCTGATAAGTGAAATTATTGTTGCAAGACTTGTGTTATTATAGTCTATTTTTCTAGGATGAGTTTTGTGGGAAATTAGAGAATTTAAGGGCCAAAGTGCCAAATGACCAAAATACCCCTGGTATGCAAAATGACTTAGGAAAATTATGAAAAATCCTAAAAGACAATGAAATAATTATTTGAGTTAGGAGAGTATATTATCTCTAATTGTGATAATTTGATAAATTATGAGCTTGGAGAAATTGAATAAGAATGCTAAAAAAGTATTGTAATGACCATAATACCCTCTCAAATTCTAGAATAATGCGAAAAACATGGAAACACCAATGTCGGTACTAAAATTATCAGGTAATGAGGCATTCTAATTAAGAAAATTATCGACTAGTGATAATAGAGTAGTTAAGTAATTTACGGCTAATTACTTAAGCATAAGTAAAGGAAATTCATAAGTAATTTTGTAAAACCCTAAAATTAGTGGTTTTTGGCTTAAAATTAGTAAGAACATATTTAGTAATTAATTGGAGAATTTTGTGAAAAATAAGTGAGTTTAGGTATTTTTAAGCCTAAATGCAAGAATGGACCAATTAGGTGATTTTGTGGAATTTTTTTTTGAAAAATTGGAATAAATAAATAAAATAAATAATTAAATATAAAATAAAAATAATAAGGTGCCATCCGAAAATTTGAAAGAAGAAGGAGAGAGAAACAAAATTTAAGGTTATGGTAAAAAATTGTATTATTATATTAATATAATTGAATATAGTGAATAGTAATGTAATAAATAGGGAACGGATCCTATCTAGAGAACCAGGAATAGGAATTCCAAAGTCAAGGTAAAATATTTATCGGTGAGTTTTTACCTTCAAGTGACCTCTTCCTAAGTTAATTCCGGAGTGGTAGCGCATTTACCTAATAAGACGAAATAGGGAAAAATACGGATAGTCACATTTTGGATTTGAAGAAAATAAATTATAACTCAACATCCGGAGATGAGTTTATGATTATATGGACATATTTGGAATCAGTGAATTTTTGTCCAGAGGTTGATGATTCCGAAAACGATTTTCGTAACCGGACGCACCGGACACGTTTTTCGAGAAAACTTCAACTGGATCATTGGAAACCACGTAAGGGACTGGAATCTAAGTTAAATTAGATATTATTGATGAGGAAGAGAAGATCTTGAGTTATGAATTCGGAATTTAGAGACTACGCGAAACGGACACCGATCGGGGAAATTCTATCGGGCCAGGGCATAAAGTAAGCTTAAGTCACCATTCTTGGACCAATGGTTTGATGCCACATCACCCCCCTATATGTCGACCAATAAGCCCATGGACAAGGATTTACCACCATTTCAACTTTGATTTTACATGGTGATAAGTTAAGGAAAAATTACAAAACTTGGAAAGTGAAAATTACCAAAGTAGCCCAATTTTTGCCTATATAAAGGCATGAACTCTTCATTCATTCTTCACACCTCCTCTTCTCTCTACCTTGGCCGAAACTTAGAGTGAGAAGCTCTGCAAAAGTTTTTCCCTAGCTCCGAGTAAGTTCTTCTGTCCTTAGCTTTTAGTTTCCGTAGTTCTTTCGGTAGTTATAGTAGAACTGTTGTTTTGATCTAGAAAGTTTCAGAATATATTCCTATACTTGTTTTTAAGCCTCATTGCATTGAAAGATGCCTGACGAGGTAAAAACCTAGTAGGGATAATTTTGAAATGGAATAAGGTCAAAGTAACGAAGTTACGCGAAATTCCGCCGATAGGTCCAACTAGGGGCAAAATGGTAATTTGTACCTAAAATGCCCGTTATAATGCTAAATACTGATAAATACGATATAAATCCTTATAGGATATCCGCTTGTCATACCGCTATTTTTTTTAACATCGGCTCATTTGTCAAATTGCCGTTTTTCGTAAAACGTCCGAAAGGACCCTCAACGAAGGTACGTTCGCGACGTCTTTGTAACAACGACTCTTATGATTGTGTTATGCTTGTATATGCTTGTCTTTGTGTTCTGTACGGAGACTGTCTCATTATTTTAATGATATACACGGGTTATGGTTTTGATAACACCGATCAAAGTTTTCCTAGCGCTGAGGACACGACTGTACATCGTGGCACGGGTAGAATGTGCAGACCGGGATAACAAACAGGCTGCAGGGGGGGCTGTGTGTTGTTATTGCCTTGTATACATCATTATGTTTTTCCTACATCTGTTATGGGCTTTTGTAGTGATTTTTCTGAAAATGTCATGAATACCTGTCATATATATATTGCTTGCATAAGCATGAGGTTAACCGTTACCTGAGGTCCAATGGGCATTGGACCTCAATCTGCATAAATAGACAGGAAAGAGTCATGAACCAGAGGAGACACTAGGGGATGGAGCCGTAGATAGACGCCAGTAGACGGAGTTGTGAGAAGGCACTTAGGTCAAATAAACTGGGAAGAAAGTCAACCGAACTGCCATATAGCATGAATCTAATAAGGTTACTTCATATCATTTGGTGCTTAAAACGAAAGGGTCGTCTTGTGGATCGCCAATCGGTCACCCTAGCACGATGAGGCTCCCACTAGACCTACCCGGCCCGGCCAAATGGAATGATTTAACGAGTTAGGTTCTATGCCCCAAGTCTACTCAAGGCTTGGATGAAGAGGTATAGTTACATTGTAATTATAAAGTTTTGTATTATTTTGTATCACATGTATTATTCCTTCGGAAATCTTATAATATATATCGGTATACGTCGAGGCATCATCATATGTCCGAGTATTTCATTTCGATTACTCGGTGTTATTCTCGTTGTTCAAATTTTTAGTACATGCTCTCCGTTTCCGCAAAACGCTAAGTTGTAGCACCTCAAACTCGATGAATTTTATAAAACCACGTGTCACCGCACGATTTTTTCTACGAAACTTGGGGTGTTACACTTACGACTATTTATACTTGAGATTAACAAAATTGATATCAAGGCTAATTAAATTAGTGAAAACAAGGTTTATGAAGCTAATAAGGGATTAGTGACTCTGGGTTGCTCGTTCGATTATTGTTGTAGTTTGTTTATTTTAATTTTAGTTTTAATTTCTTTTCTCTTAATTAAATTCAATTTGTTTTTCTCAACTTAAATGAAAGTGAAAATTAGTGCTTAACTCAAGTTTGTGATATTAAGTTCTCGTGAGAATGATACTTTTGTTATCACTTTATTACTTAATACTTATTTGTATACTTGCGGAGTTATAGACTATAAAGTTTTGTCCTATCAGTAATACACTTAAATATAAATTTTTTCAGTATGTTTTTCTTAAATTAATTGTAGGACTAGGAAACTTATAACATTTATATAATTTTTGATATTTTGTGTAACTTAAAAAATATGATTTTGGTGAAAGATTATTACACACAAAATGTTGTTGTGATGGAACAATGAAGAGAAAGCAGGATCATATGGAGTCCACATAAGATGCTTAGACCTTATATGCTTATTACATGCTTATACCTCAAATTGAAGTATAAGCATGTAATTTTTTTTATATATTGTATTTATTTATATTTAAATTATGTGATGTTTTCGTAATGATTTTTGCACCCGATTTCAAATTAATCAATTTCCGAGTCTTGCATTTAGAAATATTTGTTTGTAACACCGCATCATGGAAACTAATTAATTTGAGATACTGGATACAAAAAAATTTCAGAAAACAACACATAATTTAAACATAAATAAATACAATATATAAAAAAGAATTTAAAAAATAAAAAAAATTACATCCTTATACCTCAAAAGCATGTAATAACCACATAAGGTCTAAGCACCTTATGTGGACTCCATGTTATGGTTGTAGAATGTAGAGGAAGCTAAGGAAGAAGGGAATAATAATGCTTTGCCAGAAGCACATGTACTTTATGCAGCTTTTTAAATGAACCATGCATGTGTTGAAAAGTGAGTCCATTCATTAATTCCCCTTCCCCGAATCCACATTATATGCTTATAAGCATGTAATGTTTAGGTGCTTATACCTCTTATAAGAGGTATAAGCATATTTTTTTAATTTTTTTTAATTTTTTTATATATTGTATTTATTTAAATTTAAATTATATGCATTTTTCTGATATTTTTTTTGCACTAGTTTTCAAATTAATTAATTTTCATAATACCGGTGTTACGTATAGATGTAGAACTGAAAATTAATTAATTTGAGAAAACGAAAGTGCAAAAAAAATATCAGAAAAATGCATATAATTTAAATTTAAATAAATACAATATATAAAAAAATTAAAAAAAATTAAAAAAAATATGTTTATACCTCTTATAAGAGGTATAAGCACCTAAACATTACATGCTTATAAGCATGTAATGTGAACCCTTAATTCCCCTCGATTACTTTCTGCAGCTCTTTCTTAGAAGCAAATACTCTGCCCATCAGTCGTCAGTCCTCATTACATTTATTTTTTTGCTTCTTGCCTCCTAAAAAAAATAAATCAGATCTTACTGAAAAAAAAATATAAATTCTTAAAAAGAAACCACTTGAAAAAAGTCTCTCTTTATTCCACCCTAGATTTCTTCGCACAACTCGCTGGCCGTCTCACCGTCATTGAACACGACAATGACACCTCCTCCGTTTTCAATCAGATCTGATTTTTTTTTTTTTAAATTTCTTAGTTTATAATCTTTTCAAGCAGATCTCAATTGTTTAATTTAAAATTTTATATTTTTTTTGAGTTATCTGCAATAATACCGTACACGATGGTGAAATAATTGGAAAACCATATACTTTGCTCAAATCACTAGTAGCTACTCCTCTTATCCTTTATATAAGATTTGGTTGACTTTTTTGGGAGAGGTTAAGAAAGCTAAATAAATAAATTAATCATAATATATGTTATGTTTCATTTGATTAGATATCAGTTTATAAGTTAGATAAATTAGTTTGGTATAAAAAAGATAAACATAAATATTCTAAAGTAATTTATTTAGTTTTCTTAACTTCTTTAAAAAAATCAATCATTCTTATATTAAATACCAAAAGTAGTATCAGTTTTATACTTTTATTCCATTCCCTTTCCAGCTTAAAACAATTGGTATGTGTGTTTGTATTTTATATCCATGTTGGATGAGTGCTTAACCCTTGAGGAAATCTAGGGTCAGCCAATTGGAGGATTCGAAGAAGATAGGACAATCTTAGAATCCGATCCCTTTAAAAATTAATTGGTAGGTGTATTAAGCAACAAATAATAACAAAATTTTGTTTACTAATTTACTAATTTTTTAATGGGGTTTAAACTTCTTATGTTGCATGAGAAGAAGAAGATTCCTATCCACACATGAAATGGTGGGACCCACATATATATATATATATATATATATATAATATAATTATATATATATGTGGGTCCCACCATTTCATGTGTTGTGACATGAGAATACACTTCTCCTACAACATGAGAAGTGTTTTTCCCTTTTTTAATATACCTAAAATAGTTTAAAAAATTCTTATATTAAAGAGAAGAGATAATAATTTCTTAGTGTACATCAAGTAATTAATTATGAGATTAATGTAGAATCATAGAACTTGAACAATGACTGAGTAATACTATGAACATAAAACCTTCAGGTGCACAAGACTGGTTCTTGGTCTTAGCAAATCGATTACATACATAAAAGCTAGTAAAAGCCAAATAGATCTCAAAGGGCCATGATTTGACAGTCAGAATTTTGAGGGAAGTTTGTTCCTGATAAAACCCCATTTAGTCTTCCTGTTGGTGATTTTTGTTTTTTCTTGTGTTAAGGCTAAGTTCTTAGGACTTGTATGATTGGAGGTGTAGGAGTATTATCCAATTTGCTATTAGTCTTTTGTCTTCTAAGGTTGGGTTCTCTGTTCCTTTTCCCCGAGAGAGGCAAACGTCTTTGCGGGTATCCTTGCGGTACGATCTTTATAAAGGGGTGTGCTTGCTTTGGGTGGGTTTAACCAAGACCCGCTTTGTTATCTCTTCTAACTCTGGAGGCTCATAAAACTTTTGTTGGTGTTGATATTCCTTTGCATACCAGTTCTTCTTCGTATGGTGGCTTGTCTGTTTTTTTTTTCTTTCCCTATTATGCTTTATATAGTTGTAGGTTCTTTCCGTTGTATCTGTTTGTTGTCATCTGTTGTAATTGTTTTGCTCGTGTTGTATTTGTTTGTCCCTGTTTTATCTATTTTTGTTTTTTCAGGCTTTTGTTTCCTTAAGTCTTCTGTTTGTAACCCGTCCTGGCTTTGATGTGTTATGAATAGAACTTCCTTTGACAAAAAAAAATAATCTCAAAGGGCCATCAATTTGCAATAAATTAATTGACCATGATTGTCACCACCAATTTGCAATAGAATAATCAATTCGCAATAAATTAATTGACCATGATTGTCACCAGGCCATTTCTGTGTCTTTATTATAAGTACAGAAATGTCAGGGAAGCCATAATTGAGATATGACCAAGATATGGTAAGGTTTTAAATTTGAATTTTAAAAAACCTAACACACGACTTGCAAACATCTCAACATATTTAACAAATGAAGTTACGCTGGCAAATTTTGGAGCTTATGCCCATGTCCTTATTGATTTTGTAAATTTGAAACACGCCGCAACCAAATCTCATTTCGTTTTGTTTATTACGAAAATCAAACCAAATGCCGCTGTCTTGCTCATTTTCAAAAACTTTAAAAGACACCCACTAATTGCCACACATTTTTATGTCAAACTATATGGACTTTGACTTCAATAGCATGGTATGTAAGTTTTAGGCTTTCATCTTACATCAAGTCCGCTCTTTGTAAATCTGTATTTTTTATTTTCTTGTACATATTTTCTTTTCATTATTTATGTACGTTATGTTTTCTGTTGTTTCAATGAAGGTATTCAAAACAAGACTAAGGTTATATTACTTTAATTTCACTTGACTAATTTAAGGTAACTGTCCCTGCAGATCGGAACGTGTTGTAGTGTCTAACATCTTCCCCACACTCAAACAAACTCTCAAACCCATATCTAGTTACGCAGCTCGATCACCTGTTATTTTCTTTTTGTTTCAAAATAGTTTTCCAAAGTTATCTTTTATAATTTTCGGTGGCTACTCTTATAATTAATTGGTTTTTTGAAATTGCTGTTGAGAGCTCGTTTGTTTTCCTTTTCTTTTCTTGCCATCCGCATCGTGCTCGGCTCTCTGACGGGATATATTAGATACAAAGTGGGTAGTGGGTACCTGTTATTTATATTATTTTTTTGTAGAATTAATATATATATATATATATATATATATATATATATATATATATATATATATATATATATATATATATGAATAGACATTAGATTCAAATATTTGATATGGATTATGTATAGAAAAGTAATTTTTTTTTAAATTATTTAAACTTCAAATTTATAGGTAAAACACTTAAATATAAATGTTTTAGTATGTTTTTGTTAAATTAATTTTAGAATTAAGAAACATATAACAATTATATAATTTTTGATATTTTGTGTAACTTAAAAAATATGAAGGTTGCAGTGACCACAACCCGAATAATAAAGTCTGCAACACTTGCAATAGCAGCAACACCAACGTAACCACACCCGCATCTTAAAAGGAGAAAATTTGCTAAAGGATAAAATGTAAAAGGAGGAGGGAAATTTAAAAAAAAAAAAAAAAAAAAAAAAAAACCTAGGCAAAAGGATCACCTTACTATAGCACAGCAGACTACATTATGTAACAGTCACTCAGATCAGACAAAATTCTGACACTATACCACTGATATCATAACATGAGGTTAGAAAAGGACACATGATATATGCCTAAAAACCACTAAGAGCATATATAATTCTATGGGAGAGGATGAGAATTATTCAGAATTAATATTCCAATGCTGATAAGCTAGGTTTAGGGTTTAGCAAGTTGCAATTGAAATTTTCCGTTTGGTCATTTTGTTGGCAAATTTGATTTCTTAGAAAAATGACTGATGGTGGCACATGTGGTTTTCCAAAAACACTATAACTCATTCTATTGCTCCAAGATACTCAATAGACTGATGATGCCCCAAACAAAGAATGATGCTCCCAAGGTATGTAGGTTTTAGGCTTTCATCTTACATTAAGTCCGCCCTTTGTAAATATGTATTTTTTTATTTTCTTGTACATACTTTCCTTTTATTATTTTTGTTACTTTTTCTCTTACCATTTTCTGGTGTTTCAATAATGGTATTCGATCAAAACAAGACTAAGGTTATATTACGTTAATTTCACTTGACTAGTTTAGGGTAACTGTCCCTGCAGATTGGTGTTGTAGTGCCTGACACTTTCCCCACACTCAAACAAGCTCTCGAGTCCATAGCTAGTTATGCAGTCCACCTGTTCTTTTCTTTTTGTTTCAAAATGGTTTTTACAACAATTTTATTTTCACGATTATCATCTCGTATTTAGTTCAAGGTTCGTGACTACTTCTCACAATACATGTGTTCCTCTGAAACATGAGCTTGAGATCTGTAGGAATCTAACGGGCCTTACACCAATATACCAATACCAGCTCTATGTTGGTTTTTTTTTTTTTTTTTTTTAAATAAAAATAAAAATAAAAATAATAGTAAATGGTACTACGAATGAAAAAACACATCCCACTACTGTCTTATGTCCTCATTAAATCATCATTTTTAAAAAGAGCTTAAATCTGGACCATTCAAAATTAGATTTGATTAACTTCCTCTATCAAGCACTTTACTTAGTAGGGAAACTAGTTGTAATCTTAAAACCACGCTGGATAAAGGTGAAAGATCACCCAACTTCTGTTCGTATATATATGGACTGGGAGTTGTTGAACTTGTTTGTAGGAGAGATTATCATCAGGAAACTTGAGTAAATCTTGAGTAATGTGCGGTCTTGGACTGGACTGTATTTACCATCTTTGAAATGCATTCCAAGAAAATCAACTTTTGTAATACCAATGTCACTTTCTTTGGAGGAGAGCACGTAGTTTGCGGAAATTAAGTTAAAATAATCATGATTTATTTGTGTGAATATATCTCCTTTGGTTTTTTTGGCCAGATGTGCATATATCTCCTAACATACATTATTATATTAAGCGGGCATATATATATATATATATATATATATATATATATATATTATATATTTATAGCCATAATCGTATTCCTTCGTCCCAGGCAAGTGAAGGTTATTGGCATATCATTAATTGTTGCCATGGCAAGCTTTTTCCGAGTTATCTCTACGAGCAATATACACTTAGCGTCTCAAAACAGCGATTCAACTCGGAAGATCGAGTTAGGTCCAGGGGATCTTCAACACCTCCGATTGGATCTCATTCAACTAGGATTTGTTTACCACAACCACCCCTATGCAAACAGAGACACAGTGATCCAACACCTGAATGCCTCTATTTCTTCCACCCTAGATTACTTCCCACAACTCGCCGGCCGTTTCACCGTCATTGAACACGATGACGACGGCACCTCCTCCGTTTTCATTCACTGCAACAACTCCGGTGCACTATTTATCCACGCCATAGCTGAAGGCTTGACCATCTCAGACATCCTTCGACCCGATTATCTTCCTCTCATTGTCAGGTCCTTTTATCCGCTTACCGACGCTAAAAACTACGAAGGCACGTACAAGCCACTGCTTGCTGTGCAAGTCACGGAGCTCGTAGATGGCATGTTCATAGGTGTCACCATCAACCATGCTCTTGGGGACGGCAAGTCGGCTGTGCATTTCGTAACTTGCTGGTCTGAAATCGCACGCGGTGTGGGCTTGTTGTCCAAGCCTCCCATGCTCGAACGTTGGTTTCTCAGTGGTACTGAGCGCCCTATACGCATTCGTTTCCCGAAGGACAATGAGAAGGAGAAGGAAAGGCTCAAATCACCGCTTCCGCCGCTGGAGAGGGTGTTTCATTTCTCAAAGGAAAAAATAGCAGAACTGAAAGCAAAAGCTAACGCAACGTTAAGTTCGAATAATAAAATATCTTCTATGCAAGCACTTATGGCACATCTTTGGAGGGCTATAGTTCGGAACCAAGGTATTGACCCAAAAGAAGAAGTCAACTTCAAGTTGGTGGTAGATATTAGGCCGAGGTTGAATCCACCGTTGCCTCCTCATTATTTTGGAATCGCACTTGATGATGGTACCGTGAGGATGACCGCAGGGGAACTGCTACACCAAGAGGGATTTGGTAAGGCTGCTTCGGAGATGAACAAGGTGGTTGCTTCATTTACAGAAGAGACGATAGTGAGCCACTTTAAGTCTTGGTTGGAAGACCGTAGGCTACTTACAATAAGGGAGATGTATGGTGATGCTGTGTATATGAGTGGTTCGCCCACATTTAATTTTTATGGGGTTGACTTGGGATGGGGGAAGCCGGTTGCAGTCCGGTGCGGCCCCGCCAACAAATCGAATGGGACAATCACTTGGTTTGCAGGACCAGAGAAAGGTGACGTTTACGCAGAAGTTAACCTTCCTTACGAGATAATGGAGGCCTTGGGAAGAGACTCTGAGTTTATGGATGCTGTCATGCCTGCGGTAGGGTTTTTTATAGTTAAAAAAACGACAAGTGTTAGATCAAGTTTGTAGGCGTTTAAATATATTCTGTTTCAATAAGGCAAGTATTAAAGATGCTCTTGATATTGCTGATGAGATCGCTTCTTCTACTAGTCATGTGCTTCATGGTGGTGGTCGTCGTCGTGGTGGCTCGCGTTGTCCTGGTAGTTTTACAAGTCCTCGCTGTGTTCATGAAGTTGATTCCGAGCCGTGTTTGAATATATTTTGTTTCAATAAGGCAATTATTATGCACCGTGTTTGTACGATTGCTTTAATCAAATGGAATTGGAATTTAGTCATGCGTCCGTCTCTAATCTTTTCAAGTTCCATCATTAATTTGCAGTAAAATAAATAGGTTTCATCAGAAGGCCAGGATTGTGTTTTGTTGCAATTATTAATGTATTAGAGACAGTTTTTCATATAATTGGTATCAGGTTTTCCAATTAACACGTAACAACTAACAAGTGCATGTTATGGTTAACTAATAATAATATATAGGAAAAGTTTATAATATAATTTGAAATTTATACAGTTATCTGCAATAATATCCATGTTGGATGAACCTGCGTTGATTCCTCATATAGCTGCAACAGTTAGCAGACTGTCAATTCTAATTAGTTATGAGGAAGTGTGATATAATTTTTAACCAATATACGATTTTATTATTATTATTTTTTTAAGGAAAAGATGAAAATACCCTTATCTTTGAAAAAACAGGGGAAAAGCCTTCTCTCCTAAAAACCACCATTACCACCACTGGAGAACAGTCCTCGGCCATCAAAAAAATCAGTCATCTGCCACAAAAGAAATATCACCGGCCACCACAATCGACCTACCCATCACATAATGGCCGTCAGAACTACCCATGACAAATCCAAATCTTTGTTTTTGTTAGGACTAATGTATAATTAGCATTCTATTAGCATTGTATTATGATTAGCATTTATAGATACTGTGTAGATTCTGTATAAGTGTCCTATAGCTGATCAGTCACCACGTGTAAGGTCCATATTATTCTGTAACCGTCTGTGTATGGGCTCTGCTCCAAATATTCACTATATATTCAATCTTTAGGTCTGAAGCTCATTACGCTTTCAGCCTATTCAAATCTCTGGTCCTTGAATTCTTTCTTGGTATCAGAGCTCTTCTCATTCTTTAGGCTTCATTTTAATCATGTCTCAGTCGTCGCTCTCTTCCGATGAGGTTCCGCCATCGTCGATTGCCAAGAGCTACTCCCTGTTTCACTTCTCGAGTTAGACCTTAGCCATCAAACTCGATAGGTCAAACTTTCTTGTCTGGGAGTCTGTCGTTCCCCCTCTAATCGAAGGGAACAGACTTCAAGCTCATATCAATGGCTCTGGTATTGTCCCACCTAAAAGCTCACCGTCACCTCTCGGCTCCTCGTCCCTCAAAACAAACCTTGACTATGAGGAATGGTATGCGGTGGACTGAATGTTGGTTGGGTGGCTCGCAATACCGATCGGTGTTAATCGACTTATTAAGGACAATTCAGTTTCCATAGTCTTTACTAATGATGGCTGTCTTGTGAAGGAAAAGGGCACAGGTCAAGTTCTACTGAAGGGCACGGCAAGGCAGGGTCTGTATCCCATGACTGAAATCACGTCCCCTATCACCATCAACATGGCTTCTGCAGTCAAGAAGGACGATGATCTACTTCTACAGTGGCACCGTAGATTAAGACATCCCAGTCAAAAAGTTTTGAACAAAATTATGCAAGAATGTAATGTTGATTTTAGATTAAATGAAACCTTTGTGTGTTCTGCTTGCCAATATGGAAAATAAAAAAGATTACCCTTTCCTGTGTCTCATTCTCATGCCTTTGCACCTCTGGAACTTATTCACTCTGACCTATGGGGACCATCCCCTGTTCAATCAATACATGGACACCAGTATTATATTCATTTTGTTGATGATTTCAGCTGTTATAGTTGGCTGTATCCCCTTAAACATAAGGGAGAAGTTGTACATGCTTTTAATCATTTTCGTCGATATGCTGAAAATCAATTTAATCCCACCATAAAAACCTTCCATTGTGATAATGGAATTAAGTTCAAACCATTTATACCAATAGCCACTGAAGCAGGTATTTCCATCTGCTTTACATGTCCATACACTTCGGCTCAAAATGGGAGAGCAGAGCGCAAGCACCGTTACATAGTAGAAATGGGTCTAACGTTGTTGGCTCAAGCACATTTACCACTGAAATACTGAACAGAGGCTTTTCAAACTGCAGTTTACACAATTAATCGACTTCCCTCACCAGTGGTTGGGAACAAGTCACCTCTGTTTTGCTTATATCAAACAAACCCAATTATCACAAAGATGATTTTCGGTTGTGCACGTTACCCATATTTGAGGCCCTACAATGCACACAAGCTTCAGTTTCACAGTGCTCAATATGTCTATCTCGGTCCATCAACTCAACAAAAGGGATTCAAATGTCTTAGTAACACTGGTCGAATATACACCTCACGACATGTTATTTTTTTTATTGTTCTGTTTCCCTTGTATTTCAGGTTTTCTTCACAAAGAGCCTACTGTGTCTTCACCAGGCCATAATGATATTTCATTTTTAATTGATACACCAGAGGGTGTATTGTCTTCGATGATGGATCCATCTTCTCAAACCAAAGAAAGTCATGACGTCTCGGGGCCACTGGTGTTTTCAAATCCATCCATGTCTCCCGATGGCAACATTGGTCCAAACTTGCCTTCTAATGTTATTTCAGATCAGGCCCAAACCGAGGCCCAAGACACACTTAAAGCCACCTCTACTTCTCCATCGGCTTCCTCACTTCTTTCAGAATCAACAATCCTAATTCGACACTCCATGATCACTAGGGCAAAGGCTGGAATCTCTAAGCCTCGATATCCGTTTGTCGGACTCCTTCATACTGAGACGCCGGCGACTATAACTCAGGCACGTGTTCCTCGTACAGCAGCTGAAGCTATTTCACTACCACACTGGAAACGCATCATGGAAGAGGAATACGATGCTCTCCTTCGAAATCAGACATGGCAGCTAGTTCCACCTCATCAATCACATAAAGTAGTCTATTGCCGGTGGATTCTCAAGACAAAGTTTCGAGCCAATGGGTCGATTCTTAAACACAAAGCTCGTCTAGTGGCAAAAGGTTTTCAACAAGCACCGGGAGTTGATTACTTCGAAACATACAGTCTGGTTGTTAAACCTACTACTGTAAGAACCATTCTTACTCTGGTTGCTACTTTTCACTGGGAAATTAGGCAAATTGATGTTAACAATGCATTTCTTAACGGCTTCCTTCAAGAAGATGTCTATATGCGTCAGCCGTTTGGATTATGTGATTCTCGAAAGTCTTCTTATGTGTGTAAACTCAAAAAGCTATCTATGGCCTAAAACAGCACCTCGAGCCTGGTTTGATCGTCTTAGAAGGATTTTGATTCACTGGGGTTTTCAAAACTCCAAGAGTGACATTTCACTCTTCTTCTTTAAATCTCGCTCCGTACGTGTGATTGTGCTAGTTTATGTCGATGATATAATTATCACAGGGAATAATTCCAATTATATCCGAAACTTCATCTCTCAGCTTAATGCTCAATTTTCGTTGAAGGATATGGGGCCCCTGTATTATTTCCTTGGTATTGAAACTTTTAGAGATAGCACTGGTATCTATCTCAACCAGGGGAAGTACATTATGGATTTACTTCATAGATTCAATATGGCTGACTGTGCACTTGTTCCTACACCCATGGTCACTGGCCGTCAATTTTCTGTTAATGAGGGTACTCCTTTGTCAGATCCCTTTATATATAGACAAGCAATAGGGTCCCTCCAATACTTGACCATAACACGCCCGGATATAGCCTATTCAGTCAACAAGTTGAGTCAATTCCTTTCTTGTCCCACTAGATATTCACTTCCAAGGAGTAAAGCGCATTTTCAGATACCTTAAGGGTACTTATTCATATGCTCTACACATCAAACCTGTTCGAAACCTTCAACTAGTTGCCTACACCGATGCTGATTAGGCCACAGACCTTGATGACAGAAGGTCCATGGCTGGTTTCTATATCTATATAGGTGGTACACTTATATCTTGGGCCTCTAAAAAGCAAAAGGTGGTTTCTCGGGCAAGCTCTGAATCTGAGTACAGAGCACTGGCTAATGGTTTTGCTGAACTAAAGTGGTTACACACTCTATTAACTGAAATAGGGCTACATCTAAAACAGCCCTCAACCATTTGGTGTGATAACTTAAGTGCACAAGCTCTCGCTTCCAATCCTGTACATCATGCCCGAAGTAAGCATATAGACATAGATGTGCATTTCATTAGAGATCAGGTTCTGGTTGGTGAGGTCAAGGTCTCTTATGTTCCTTCTCAGCAACAAATAGCAGATTGCTTGACAAAAGCCTTGACTCACACACAGTCCTCTTATCTACGTGACAAACTCGGATTGTATCCCACACCCTCTCGTTTGAGGGGGAATGTTAGAACTAATGTATAATTAGTATCCAATTATCATTGTATTATGATTAGCATCTGTAGATATTGTGTAGATTTTGTATGAGTGCTCTATAGCTGACTAGTCACCACTTGTAAGGTCCATATTATTCTATAATCATCGTATGCGGGCTCGCCCCTAATATTCACTATATATTAAATCTTTAGGTTTGAAGCTCATTACGCTTTCAGCCTATTCAAATTTCTGGTCCTTGAATTCTTTCTATTTTTTTTTCTTCATATCCTTGGCCTTCCATACTTCTCCTTTCAAAGATCCTATCCTTGACGAAGTCAATGACGACGATGGGTGTCGGAGATGGTGACGTTGAAGGAGTATGTGAGTTCAGCTGGAGGCCATGAAGATCTGGACGGAGAGCTCGTCGGCAAAGAACGATGGATATAGAAACCGCGAAGACTGAAGGATGCGTGCTCGACCGGAGCCCATGAAGATCTGGAAGGACGACGAACTTCGGAGATCGAGGCCGTCACCGGTGTTCACTTGCTCACAAGAACCTCTTGAAGGTCAAAAGGGTCGATCTCCAATTCCACGGGAAGTGGAAGAAGTAGGTTCCCAAGGGGTCAAGGAAGTGGGTTCTAATGATGTTTAGCCGATTTCCCAAGGCGGTGCATAGTGGAATAAGCCTAGCTAGTGTACGGAAATAAGCCTAGCTAGAGGAAAAAATAAGTTAATTTCGACCATTTGGGATAACTTTCGGGTCATATATATGCGCTTATTTATAAAAAAGTCACTTACTATTGAAGTCACTTTTTCCAGCTTCTGGCATGACTTTTTTTCAGCTTCTGAATAAAAACGTTAGAGATAAGTGATTCAATAAGCAATGTACTATTAAATATAAATTTATATATATATTCTAATTTATCCATTAGAATATATTTAATTAAGTATTTTATATTTTTTTAAAATTTTTAATAAGAATTTAGTTGTTTTATCAAATTTAAATTTTATCTTCAATTATTACAATATATCATGGTTATGAAACCCAGATTGAACCGACCGGTTTGGACTAGAAACCAGTGAACCGTCCGCAAAACCGGTTCGCTATGGCATAGAAACCGGAGTTACCCCCTGAACCGGAGCTGACATGGCTAACCCGGAGAGAATCAGCGTGACCACCGAGCTAACCAAGTCATTTTTTTCCCTTATAAAGTCGCCTGAAACTCGCCATTGATTTGAGAAAAGAGTGAAACATAGAAGGAGAAAAGGGGGGGGGGGAGATCTGAAGAGTCCAAGATCTAACAGTGAGAAAAAAAACACTCACTAGTGATATTGGCAATGAAGATGGTGAAGGTGCGAGCATCAGTGTCGGCAAATCATCTCCACCTTCTCCATTTGCTACGCTATGAAGCTCTATTTTACATATCTGAAGATTGCGCATGACTTCACATACATCGATGATATTTGCGGAAGGGTGTGTAGGGGTGTTGGACACAGCGGAAGGAGCACTGGAAGTGGGTTGTTACAAATAACCGGTCTAAAAAGTTAAAAAAAAAATAACCGGTCTAAAAGATGAATCTTTCCTTTTATCGTGCCGAAAATTGAATTTCGCTCTCTAAACCTCTCTTCCTTTAATGATAACTCTCATTTCACAGCTTCAGTCTCTTCTAAGGACAACTTCGGGAGAAGGATGCAGGGCTACTGCGAAAAAGGGGGAAAAAACTAAAAACTGGAGTAATTAAATTCAAAAGAAGGACTGAATTACTGAAATGAGGAAAACAATAAATCTATACAGATATCCCTACATTTTATTTTTTTGGTAAAAAATATCCCTACGTTTATTAGTTGTAGCTTTTATAAGCTCAGTTGAAAAAACTGAAAAAAGTAATTACAAATTACAATTTTTTCTTTGTTACGTAGTACTACAAAGGACAACTATGATGTTTTAACAACATTTATAAATTCTTAGACCTTAAGCACGTCTCTTTATAATATAGTTGTCTTCGTATGACGAGAGATAGCCAAACTTTTTTTTTTTTTTAAAAAATTGTGATAGAAGAGAGGGCCAAACTTAATTATACACATGTGCGTAAATCAGGGGATAAAGATCACGGAGCATCTTTTGGCGGTGATAGCGTTGTCGGGAGATCGAGACCGTACTATCAAGGAGGGACATTTCTCGTTCTCTCTCTCTCTCTCTCTCTCTTGATGTTAAAGCGGGGCATCAACCCATTCCTCTTATTATATCAGAATGTAACGTGGGTAAGAGATACCCATACTGTCACAATACAAACAACCAGCAATAGCACCTGGCGGTGAATCAAAACAGACAAAAGCTTCCTTCTGCACAAAGCTTAAATTGGCTAGGGAATCAGCACAGCTATTCCACTCTCTATACACATGGACACAAGCTACACTAGTAAACATCTTTAAAAAACAGTGAATTTCAGACAGCAATGATGAGTCAACATCAGAAAGCCTCTCATCTTGCAGCTTGGACAACAACTGGACCACAGCTTTTGAATCACATTCCACTATGATCTGGTCAAGGTTGCACTTCTTTGCTACCTATAAACCAATCAGCACACCCCACATTTCAGCTTTGATGGCCGAGCAAGCTCCCAATTTCCTTGCAAAACCTGATATCCATTCCCCATTACATCCCCTCAGCAAACCACCGCACCCAGCAAATCTTCCATCCCCTTTCGATGCACCATCGACGTTCAATTTGACCCAACTTGAACTTGGTGCTACCCATTTTACATTTACTTCCTCATGTACACCCTTTATCCTCCCAAAAACATGGCAGGCTCGCTTCATCTCCCCGGACATACCACAAAACAGCTCCCTCTGTTCTCGGGTGCAACATAGTCATCTACAAATAGGTGTTTATTACGCCAATTCCACAAGCACCAATATGCAAAGCCAAATTTCGATTCCAATCCCTGTCACGCCTAGCCAAGTTCCACTCAAACCAAGCCTTTCCCCGCAACTAGTCAAAATCGGGTGATGTAGTCCCCATATAATTCTTCCCACGACTATAAGCATACCCACGGTCTCTCAACACATGCATTACACTCTCGTTACTACCTCCACATCTCGAAACAACGGGGTTTCCTCCCAAAATCCGACACCTTTTTTCCCCTGTAAACAACCTGTCATGCAAAGCTAACCACATGAAGACTTGTACTCTTCTTGGCCCTCTCCACTTCCATATTTTGTTCCAAATCCCTTCATTAACATCATGTTCCTCTCTCAAACAATGATACATCTCAGCCATCGTGTATTTATTGTGGATTTTTACACCCCATCTGATGCTATCAACACCATTAGCCTCTTTTGGAGGAATAACAGCCATGATACGTCTCTTTCCTTCATCATTGACCCACTCCCCCAGCTTCACCATATCCCATTCACCCACCTCATTGACCATGTCCTTCACTCGTACATCCTCCCCATTAATCAGCGGCTGCCTTAAGCAATTCTCAGCTAAAATCCCACCACTTTCCAGCCATCTGTCATACCAGAATCTAGCTCTATCCCCATTTCCGACTTCCCAATAGCTATTCAACAACGCCTTTGGCCATAATCTGCACAATTTCTTCCATATTTCAGAGTCTGAATTGACCATTTTTCACTCAGTGAGGAGACTCTTAGCCCTTCCATACTTACCAGTCAGCATCGAGGAAACCAAACTATCAGGTTTGGAGATGATATTCCATGCTATTTTGCCAAGCATTGCATCATTCATGGTATCTAGCTTTCTTACTCCTAGACCCCCATTCTTCTTTTGTTTACAAATTGTATACCAACTAATCGGATGTATCTTCCTTTTTCCTACATCACCGTTCTAAATGAAATCCCACTGGATTCTTTCCATTTGATCCGTTACCCTTGCGGTAAGCAAGAATGTTGCATGCAATACACTGCCATTTGATTAGTCATTGAATTAACCAAAGTTAGCCTTCCAGCTAAGGAGAGTGTCTGTTTTTTCCAGCTGCTCAATCTCCCCTGCATCTTGTCAATAATATGCTGGAATTTCCTCTTGTTACTCCTGCCCCCTACCAGTTGTGCACCCAAATACCTACCCAGGTCCTCCATCCTCTTGAACCCTGAGTATGTACACACTGTGTTCTGCATATTCCTACCAACATTGTTTGAAAAGTAAATGCTGGTTTTCTGGGAGTTAATTTTCTGTCCAAAAAGATCACCAAACTTTTCCAAAATACTCATGACTGAGCATATGTTCTCTAGGTTAGCTTCACAAATTAGAAGGAGATCGTCCGCAAACAGCAAATGCGAAATCTCGGTCCTATTTCTGCCTAGCTAAATCGGCTTCCACCCCTTATTGCTAACACAATCCATGATTAAATGGGGTATCTTCTCCATCCCAAGCACAAATAGATATGGGGAGAGGGGTCCTCTTGCCTTAACCCCCCGAGGGAGTAAATACCTCTCTCTTACCACCATTCCACATGAGAGCCATATTAACCGATGTGACACACTCCATTATCACCTCCTCAATTGCTCATCTATACCAATTTCTTCTAGCACTTTGCCAATTTCTAAATATATTTTTATTACCATGAAACCTTTTTTCCCTTGCGCTTTGACATAGAGTGCACTACCTCCTTTGCTATTATTATGTTGTCATGTATGCTTCTATTTGGGATGAAGCTCGTTTGGTAAGGTGAAACCAGTTTATTCATCAAAGGTTTTAGCCTATTGACAATCACTTTGGTTAGGCCTTTGTATAGGACATTACATAAGGCTATTGGGCAAACCGACTAACCACCTCGGAACATCTACTTTTGGAATAAGTACCACAAGTATGTCATTAATTTCCCCTATCCTCTTAGGATCTTTCCAGATCTCCTTTATAAATTTTATTACCGAAGAACCCACTGTCTTCCAATTATGTTGGTAAAAAACAGCAGGGTAACCATCATTCCCCGGAGCCTTAAAACCTCCCATTTGAAAGAAGGCTCTTCTAATCTCCTCTCCACTAATCTCCTTGCTTAAACTTTTTAGGTTCTCAACAGCAACCACCCCCCAACTTTGGTTTGTTTTGAGCCATTGTCTTTCTATATTCTCTTCCCCGAACAGATTATCATAAAAAATCTGAAACATATTCGCTATACCTTCTTCCTCTTCAACCCACAGCCCATCATTGTTCTTCAGCATCTTTATTTTATTTCTTCGTCTTCGAATGAGCGTTTTGGTATGGTAGTACCTTGTATTGCAATCACCCTCCTCCATCCATTGCCCCCTAGATTTTTGAAACCAGAGCACCTCCTCTTGTCTAAGAATCTGTAATAATTCTGTTTCCAAATCCTTCTCCAAAGTAAAGAGAAAAGGATTGTCCCTTCTACTATTTGCTCTTTGGATCCCATTTAATCTATTCAAAATCCGCCTCTTTCTACTCTCGATTCTGCCAAAAACGTCTTTATTCCATCTAATTAGATTATGCTGCAAGTATGAGAGTTTACAGTTTACATCCTCCTCACCCTTCCAGTTCTCCTTAATTAATTCTTCATATTCCTCATGCAGCTGCCAGGCTACCTCATATCTGAATGGTTTGACACCACAACTCATGCCTTCTGCTTTTAAACACACAACAAGCGGGTGATGGTCGGAACACACTCTTGGTACAACTTTAATGACAACATTAGGAAAATGTGCTTGCCACTCTACATTGCATAAGCACCTATCCAAACGTTTGTACATTCTCTCTAGTCCTTCCCATTTAGGCCCTCTCCAAGTGTAAAAAGGCCCATTTGCTTCCGCATCAATCAAATTACATTCTTGTATCCAACTATTAAACTTTCTACACCTTGTTTCATTCACTCTTCCACCCCTTTTTTGCTCCAAAGGTGTCTTAATTTCATTAAATCCCCCCCAACAGCCACGGTTCAGAAATCTCATGAGCAAGGTCTCACAACAGATCCCAAGTCCTGAGTTTCCTTTTTTTCATTTGGACTAGCATAAACAGCTGTGAAAAACATCTTTTTTCCATTCAGGCAAAGCTTGCAATGTATGAATTGTTCTTCTAAAGCCAACACATCCACAACTAAATCATCTAGGTTCCAAAGGATCTAGATTCCACCAGAAAACCCCTCAGCCTCTCTTCTCACAGCATGTTTAAATCCCCAATTTTTTTTTATAATTCTACTGGCTGGGACCCCACTGATCCTAGGTTCCAGAATTACAACCACATCCAGTTTATACCTACGCTTCATATCTCTAAGCACAAAGAAAAAACCTTTGCTTGTGCGCCTCTACTATTCCATACAAGAATATCCATCATAATAAATGTATTGATAGAAAAAGCCAGAGACCAATTACCTAGCATCTGCAAGCACAGTTGCCAGACGCCCATCATCCATGATCATCCCACCGGATTCTGTCGGGTCCTCATCAGCTCCCAACATCAGTAGGTCCCCTTTACACGAATCCCCCACGTTCTTCAATGTATTGCAGTCATCTCCCGGGTTTAGATTTTCTTTCCCAAACAGATTAACCTTGTGCCCACTATGTCTTTCCAAACCACTTTCCACCCCCTGATTATTGCTCTTCTTCAGCTCCGTCAATACTCCTTTTATAATGCCCCACCCTTCCTTACCATTGTTCAGCACCACATCATTCTTCTCCTGTCTCAATCTTTCTTTTTTACCCTCACTTAGCATTGATCCCAAACCACTTGCCTTCCTCATCTCAGGACCTCTGTTTGCCTCTTTCATTTTATCGTTTGAACCCTTTTTCCTGTATTGACTATGCTGTTCCTCCCTTTGCGCCTTCTATATAGGAACACTTTGATCGGTTTTAGCTTTGAACATTGATGACTCCTCCCCCCGTTCCTCCCTTTGGAGCCACTCTGGAAATTTTGCGCTGGGAGGTTGCTCTTCCTCGGCCTTCTAACCCTCTGCACCGTTTTCCATAAGTCCTTTTCAACTACACTATCAACTTCCCTCCTCGGATTCTCCACCGTAACCTCCATATCCATCCTCACCTCTGATTTCTTCCTGTGAAACTCAGAACAACCTTCTTTATTGTGCCCAAACCATTCACACTTATTACATAACATTCCCGCACTCTCATACACAATGCTAAGCGCTTGGCCTTCTACCTTGAACTCAAGGATCAACGGTTTGGTTAAGTCCAGTTCTACACATCCTCGCAAATCTTCCTCTAGCTCTTTCCGCCGTATGTATGTCTAGTCTTATTGCTTTGCCTACTGTATTTCCCAAATTCAAGAGAAATTTCTTATCGAATAGGGGAGCAGGCAAGTCAGGAAAGCGCACCCATGCCACAACAAACTCTATCTTCTCATTCTTTGGGAAAAAATCCGGTCTCCAGCGAGACACATTCAAATAAGTGTCCATTATAACCCACGGGCCCCCAGTCAGTGCCTCCATGTAGTCCTCTTTGTTCTGGAAGTTGACCAAGTAGAAGTCATTCTCCAGATCAAATACATCGATCTTCCCCTTCCTTTCCCAAATTTGACGTAATTTCTTTACCATGAAACCGTAAGCTGGCTGCCTACCTAGCAACTTCACAACCGAGTCCCGTGGGAAAGGCCTCATCGACGCTCCTCTCCTTCTCCTCAAACAAGAACGAAGGGCAGAGAGGATTTGATAGATCAACCGTTATTCCATCACTCGGATTTAAGACCTTCGCAAAATCCGTGTCTGCTCCATAATCCTCAATTTCCTCCTCCTCCTCATTTTTAGACCATTCCCACCAGCATACACTCGGATTCACGTTATTGAGAAGCAATTCCCTATACGACATCGGAGGTTGAGTCTTTCCATCCGATTTCATCCAGCCTTCCTCGCGAGACTTCACAGCTTCTTCTCCGCAAAAATCCCCCGCCACATAACTTACTTACGCTTTCTCCGACTTCCTTCCCGGTCTTCCTCCATCATTTCCTCACCTTCCCCCTCGCAAAGAGATCGGAGGGGGACACTCATTTCTCCGTCACGGTGGGTGGCGGAGCCCTCTTCTCTCAAATCGAACCCTAGCGAGCAATACTAGTCTCTTAGCTTAGGGATTTCTTCTCTTTTGTTATATATTCGTTTTCTCTTTTAATTATTGCACTGTCTCGTGACTGTGGGGCCCATAAACATGTGAATTATGTAATGTGCCCTATACTTGATGCTAACCAGTCACCCGCTCCGGGTCAAATTTCCACGTTGTGATGACCGATGGGAAATTTTGAAGGGCTGGGGAAAATCCCTCTCTTGTGAATGACTTTTTTAATACTAAATATTAGAATTCATATTTTTATGTTGTTAATTTTGCATGTGTTAATTTATTGAAGATATACATAATTATACATGTATACCTCCTGTACATATGTATCTTGAAATTTTAAAATTTGTTGTATTAGACATATTGTATTGCACCTGATAAACATACTCATGTTTGTGCATCTTTAGTTGTTGGGATATTTAGTTATGTTTTCTGATCTTCAATGATCTTTTGATATCCAGGCAAATGAAGATGGTAATTGCTATAGGTATGACGCTAGGAAACTTGATGAAGCCAAATGTGTTCACAAAGATCATGTTTTTGCTGTGTGAGATGAATGCTCTTCTAATATGTTTATCGTTATTTATTTGGATCAACTGCATTTAATTCTGATATCAATATTTATTTCATTTTACAGCATGGATATTGACTACTCACCAACTGGCCGGGAATTTGTCACTGGATCATATGATAGAACAGTTAGTTCCTTTGGATCTGCTTTCACGGTCTAACCTATTAATCTGTTCTTTACAAATTTCCGTTTTGCTTACTGGCATTTTCTTGTTATAGGTAAGAATTTTCCAGTATAATGGTGGCCACAGCAGGGAGATTTATCATACTAAGAGAATGCAAAGGTTCACTTGGTTTATATCTTGCACTAATAGGGTTCCCTTTTGTTTGTTTATTTACATGACAATGAAACACTTGAACTGATAGATTTCTTTGTTGTGCAGGGTATTCTGTGTCAAATTCAGTTGTGATGCAAGTTACGTGATTTCCGGGAGTGACGACACGAATCTCAGGCTTTGGAAGGCTAGGGCATCAGAACAACTTGGAGTTGTAAGATGTCTTCCTTACCCTCAAATCTTTCATTACGGATTTTTAAGTCAAATTATCAATTATTAATGCATTTTGTCCTTCATTGAGTATATAGGCATTTCCTTGGAGCTAATATACTGGAATATCGTGTGCTTATTTAAAATATTTTATATGATGATTTGTTGAAAAACTGATTTCATTTATTGTGACTACTATGCTACAGGTTTTCCCAAGGGAACGGAAGAAGCATGATTATCATGAAGCCCTAAAGAATCGCTACAAGTACCTCCCTGAGGTGAAACGTATTGTGAGGTAAGATATGATCAAATCAAACAACCATTTAGTGAACTGTATTGTTGAGTAACAATCATGTCATGCATTATGTTATTTTGAACCGTTCTTATTTTTTTTTTTTTTTTTGGGCTCAATAGGCATCGGCACCTGCCAAAACCGATATTCAAAGCGACAAGCCTCATGCGCATTATGGCTGACACTAGGAAAGAAAAGACGAGAGAAGAAAGGCTCACAGTGCCCCAGGTAGCATCAAAACAAAGCCATTGCGGACAAGAAGAATCATCAAAGAAGTTGAGTAAGATATACGTGAGCTTGTATCTTCCTGGAAATAGAGCTGAGATATATGAACTCACAAGAATTGGAGAAGATGTTCTATTAGCATGCTGTGTCGGGACGCCCAATGTCGGTATATATATATTTCGTGTGCTCTCAGCAGATGATGTCTGGGGTAAATGGAATGATGGCTTCAGATTAGTGAATCCTGAGTTATATGCAGATTAGTGAATCTAGTGCGTGATAATGTTGTCACGTTACTTTATTGCACCTGCCAGAAAAAAATTTGGTCTGTTATTTGTAAAATCTGATGATACGAGTTTGAACTAAAATTACTCGAGTATGTGACGAGGAGTCACAAACAAAGGAATAACTCATACTTAAGTCATGCACCTAATTGCACTATCATCTTTGGTTCATGGCCTGCAACATGTATAATTATGGGTTTTGGTCATTTAAATGGTATTTTTCTGCCGTTTCCTCATTTTTTTAACATGCTATTATGTGTGCAGAATGATACCTTGAGGACAATACACAACTGAATTTCATTTAATACTAACAAATTGCTAAATTTTAATTCAAATTAACCAGAAAACATCCTAACTAACTACAAATATCTATAACCAGAAAATATCGTAACAAATCAAGAACCTAGTCTTAACAGACGCGAACTCTGCATTTTTTTAACACATAACGGCCTCTTTTCTCCTACCGTGCCCAAAGAAAAAAAAAAAAAAAAAAAACCCTTCAAAACCAGAAAAGTCGACATGTGATTGCGTCCCAACACTAACAATCTTCTTTCTTGTGCAGTGTGGATCAACCGAAACACTAAAAAAGAATCTTAGTAAATAAAGCTAAGCTTGCTATGTTATCTGTGTTTCAAGGATCCTTATATATGCTTATGACAACATCCTTATAAGAATTTTGTGGACGCAAACTTGGTATGATTCTTCAAGGGATATATGCTTATGACATTCAGATTTCTCATATCGTAGTACTCCCTCTAGTTTATAAGAGCTTAATAATCGAATTACTCTTTTTAAGAAAATGTTTAAAATTAGTTAAAAATAATATAGGATACACAACATATCATATGATTAAGTACCTTATTTAGCTTCCTTAATCTCTCCAAAAAAAGTCAACCCGGTCTTATAATTAAGACCGGAGGTAGTACATCCGAAATAAACTTTTCTTCCATTTTCGCCTCTCTCCCAACATTCGTTTGCACATCGATATAGGGAAAATTACGTGCATGTCCCAAGGAAGAAAATTTATCACAATAAAGTCCCTTAAAATCATGAAAGGGACTTCTGTGTAATTATTTGTGAATGTAAAATTACCATTTTGGACTTCTATGTAATTATTTTCATTTGTCAAGTCCAGAAGCTATTTACAACAACAAATGCTATATTTATAACAGACAAATGTAATTAACCCGGCTTGGCGGATTCACAAACTCTCGCCACGTGTTGCCCCCAATCCGGGGTATCATGTAAGCATACCGGCATTCAAACAGGCTTGACTGTCCAATGATGTTGACAACTGTTCGCTTGCCCGTGTTGTGGCGTGTAACCGCCACTTCCCACGTAGTGCCCACTCCTGGCGTCTTTGGTTTTCGTGTGCATTTAATGCCCACGTCATTTCGTATCAACCATCATTGCACTTTTTAGGGTTTTAAACCTAATTCTCAGCGTATATTGACTTTGCTACCCCTAGCTCTTCAAATTTGCAACGTCTATATATTCCCGCTTTCTTCTTCTTCATATTGCTTTACGCTCAAAAGTTTCTTTGCATTCTCAGAAAAAACTTCTCATTTCCACAAAGCTCTTTCCTTGCAGAGCTCTCTTAACCCACACTTTTCAATAAACTTTCTTCATGAAAATTGTTCTACGTATTTTTCTCTTTCTAATAAGGGTAATATAGTATTGATTATTGAAAATTTTGGGATTTGAATATTGGCAAAGTTTTCGGTTTGATAATAGATGACTTGTATATATGAAGAGCATGATTAATAAATAATTTTAATTGGTTTAGATTTGTTAGTTTATTATTGTGGGAATTTAAATTTATTTTCTATTTAAAAGAATTTAGGATTTATGTCATATATGATATTTTTACGAATTAAAGCATTTAGTTGGATTACTAGAGGTATTATTAAATGTTTAATTTGTTAGTTTTACTAAATCTTGAACTATATGAAATTATGAATTGGGATTTGAGATTTTAAATTAGAGTTGATATGATTTTGAGTATGTGGAGGTTTGGAGATTGTTTAATAAATTGGGTTATACTTAAAAAAAGTTAATATTAGGTTGAAAAATTGAAGATATAGTGATATCTTGATAATTATAATTAGTGAGAAATAATTTATGAAGGAAAGAATTGAGATTGTAATGATAATTTGAGGAATAGATAAATTCTCACTTCTTCTAAGAAAATTTAAAATGAAACAATTATAGTTTAATAAATTAATTATTATTATATTAGTTGGTATTGTCGTTAATTCTATTAACGTGTAATTATATATTTATATTTAATAAAATAATTTCGAAGGAGTTTGTTTCCAAGAAAAACTCCTTTGGCTCCAAAAGTTATCCTCTGAGTAGCTATACTTAGGGGATCATACCAAACACTTCTTCTCGGAGTTATATTCTTTGCCCAACTCACTGCCCTTTCCCCTCTCGATTCATGGAGCATTCCCTGGACTTTCTAGCCTCCAATTGCTAGCTCTTGATAAATCAGTCACCCTGGATAAGGTCAAGAAATCCCTTTTTGAAATGAAGCCTTTAAAACCCCCGATGCGATAGAATTCACGACTGTTCTATCAATCTCGGTAGGAATTTGTTGGTCCGAGTGTTTTAGCATTCGTACAAAGCGTATGGTCAGGTACCCCTCTTCCACTGTCCCTTAATCATACTCTTATAGCCTTGATTCCAAAAGTCAACCATCCCTGTCTTATCAGTGATTTTCGCCCGATAAGCCTCTGCTCTGTGTTATACAAAATCCTTTCCAAAACTATTGCCAACCGTCTTAGATTGATACTCCTTGACCTTATCATCCCATTTTAAACCAGTTTTATCTGTGGCATAAATATTACTGATAACATTACAATAGCCTAGGAAGTTATTCATTCCATGAGGGGTAAATAGGGAAAGACAGGTTGGATGACTATTAAGTTCGATCTGGAAAAAGCCTTTGATTGCCTTCGTTGGGATTTCATTGAAGATACTTTATATGACTCTGGTCTCCCGCACTATCTGGTCCGCCTAATTATGACTTGTATATCTTCCACTTCCATGGCAGTTTTGTGGAATGACAATCCAACCATCTCCTTCAAGCCCGAGCATGGAGTTCGACAAGGCGATCCCCTCTCCTTGTATATTTTTGTGCTCGTATGGAATGATTATCGAGCTCATCCAGCGTAGTTCATACTGGAGAATGGAAGACTATTAAACTTGGCCAATAAGGTGTCCATCTATCCCACCTTTTCTTCGCCGATGATCTAGTACTCTTTGGTCATGCATCCCTCCAACAAGTGGACTTGATCAACAACATCATGCAAGAATTTTGTCTCTCATCGGGCCACAATTTTAGCCACAAAAGACCAAGATTTACTTCTCCAAAAATATAGAGCCTTCCGTTTGTAAGGCCATCTGTGATAAATTAGGCTATCAGAAAATGCTTTCCCTGGGAAAATACTTGGGTGTCCCACTTCTAATGGGCTATGTGTCATCCACCACCTTTGAGTACATAATTGATAGAGTTCAATTAAAACTAGCAGGGTGGAAGAGCCATTGTTTATCCCTAGCAAGACGAAGTACCCTTGCTAAGTCGGTCTTAGCATCGATACCAATGTACACTATGTAAATCATCACCTTGCCTTCTCCTTGTTTATCGAGGATTAACAAGATTATCCGGAAATTCATTTGGGGCCATACTAGTAATCACAAGGGAATTAGTTTGGTTAACTGGAAGGACCTCTGTCAACCAACTAAGCATGGAGGTTACGGTCCATTAATCTCGAATCCCAAATGATAAGTATATATTTTATAATTAAATAGGTGTATATTTTAAGATATAATTAGTTGGATTTATTAATATTATATACCTATTTAATTATCTTTCATATACTTTACTATCATTATAGGATAAAAAGATATTTCGATATAAAATCTACTTATTTCCTATTATATTTTGCAGGAAATATTAGCTGATTTAGAAAGAAGTAGAAAAAGCAATTAAGAGGATATGCAATCAGCCAAACTTGGTGGTCCCACGCAAGAAAAATAGAAACAAAATCAATTGTGTGATTTGGTGGAGGAGATTACATGATATAAGATATCTTTTTAATAAGAAAAGGAGAATCAAAGTGACCCACGGCCTAAGTTATATTTAGGTTATATATATGAAGCAAAAAAGATGCAAGGAAAAAAAGGAAGAAGCGGAGAGGAGTAGAGGTCGAGAGTTTCGGTTCTCTTCATCATCTCCACGGAAGGACGGACAAGGACCGTGGAGGCGATGGAGAACACAGTCGGCAGCTTCGTCTTCTTCGTCCGTGGCTCACCATAAACTAAATTAGAGGGAGCGCTTTTGTTCTTAATTTCAATATTCTTTCCTATTCCCTTTCCCTTTGATTTTCGGTATGGTTTTGAACCTTGTGTTGCTTCGATGGATTTTAATCTAGCCATGTATGGCTAATTTCTTTGCAACCTAGAGGAGCTATGAATTTGTTTGTGGATTATATTTTGTTTTCATTGTTTAGTTAATTTTGGTTACTTAATCTTGTTTAGCTCTTTCTATTTAGTGACCGGCCATCATTGAATATGAATCGAGAATTAGGATTTACCTTGACGAAGGAATTTTAATTTGCGATTAGGATAGACATATACCTAATGGTCCCAGATAATTGTTGAAGAGTGTGTTCGATTTTTGTTGCCTCTTGAGTAACTATGTTAGACATAACAAGTTATACTCAAGAGAGGGTTGTAAGTGGACCGACAGGCACTTATAGCCATTTATACTCGAGATTAACAAAATTGATATTAAGGTTAATTAAATTAGTGAAATCAATGTTTATGAAGCTAATGAGGGATTAGTGACTATGGTTGCTCATTTGATTATTGTGGTAGTTTTCTTATTTTTATTTTAGTTTTAATTTCTTTTCTCTTAATTAAATTCAATTTGGTTTGCTCAACTTAAAGGAAAATGTAAAATTAATGCTTAATCAAGTTTTGGTACTAAAGTCATCGTGGGAACAATATCTTACTTACTCTTTTATTACTTGATACGGCCCGTATACTTGCGGAGTTATAGGCTATAAAGTTTTGCCCTATCACCAAAATAAAGCATTTGTGATGAAGCTTATCTACAAAATTCATTCTCGATCGGACGCACTTTGGGTTCGAGTATTGAGACATAAATATGCAGTTTCGGACTCAGGGGAAGTCACACAGAGAGCTCAGATGTCTTACTTATGGAAAGGTCTATTAAAGTTATGGGAGGATACTTCCTTCCATATCAAATGGCATCCGGGAGATGGACGTCAAACTTGCTTCTGGAATGATTACTGGGTGGGGGATTTGGGCCCACTAAAAATCTCTCCTTCTCCCCATTCCTGCTCGGAATCTATCAAAAGAAATTGTTGAATTTGTGAGGGAGGATGGCTCTTGGAACTGGAAACTATTCCAACACCTCCTACCCCCCTGCTTAAGGACATTTCCTCTATTAGAATTCACACGACTCCTCATGATAGATCCTGCTATTGGAATTTAACAACGCGGGGGTAGGGGCGGAGCTTGGGACAAAAATTCGGGGGCCAAATGTATACTCATTAACTAATTAAATTTTTTAAGATTATATAACATTTTTAAAATATTCAGATTTATAATAAAATTATTTTAACAATTCTAATGTATAAGATAACATGTCTGTTTCTAGTATAGATGTCATATTAATTACAAAATAAGAAGATATCATGAAATTCCAGAAGATTGCTTGTTATATAATATATCAAAATATTAAAAGTTAACAACGTAATTTATAATACAAAATTAATAAAACACTATACTAAATGAAATAATTAAAAATTACTTTCACTTAAAGTAATGCTCTTTGTTCTTTTAATGACTTGAAATCATTAATAATTGAATCGGTAGTGAAAGTGTCACTTATTTCTTTTTCAATATAAATTACTATATTATTTGCGGTAAAATCATCTCTCATCTTGTTACGCAACCTTATCTTAATTATTTTCATTGCTAAAAACGAGCATTCTGTGGTAACTGTTGAAATTGGAAGAGTTAATAAGAGGTGAATCAATCAATCAATCAAGTAATACACCTTAGATTTCTTTGTTTTCATCAGAGCACAATATAATTCGTGTAGAGTTAATAGATTGTTCAAGTCTCGGATGACTAGAAGCATCAATAACAAAATGTTGAAGTTGAGGCTTCAAAATTATCTTCTCTCGAGCGGGATAGTATTTTGCAATAAGAGTGCAAATATTATCAATGTTGAAAGCTTTACAAGCATCCTTAGGAATCAAATGAGAGCTAAGTGTCAAAAGCTCCAAAATTTTAAGTTGTCAACGTCAAGGGGAGGGAACGGAAAAAAAAAAAACAAGAGGGAAAAATGTATTAAAAAAATTGGGGGGGGGGGGGAAATTAAATTTTACATTATATATATTTTTTTAAAAAAATTGTGAACAATTTTTTTTTTTTTGGGCATGGCCCCCTATGTCATAATGAAGCTCCGTGGGGGACATTCACCACCAAATCGGCTTACAAAGCTCTAGAAGTCTTGAACTGGAATGATCCCAACCCAATATGGCCAATGGTGTGGAAACTTCCTATCCACAGCGTGTTCGGACTTTCACATGGTTACTCCTCAAAAGGAAACTGTTAACCAATGAGGAGCACTCTAGAAGGGGCCTCACAACAGACACGTCTTGCTCTCTCTGCCAGTACGATTCTGAGAGCCTTGATCATGTTCTTAAAGGATGCCCCATGGCCTTATCTGTTTGGAAAAAATCCTTCCTGCTGATCTCTGCGCTGATTTTTTCAGTCTGCCCATTCACAATTGGATTCAACTAGTCATCCATTCTGCTTCTCTTCCCACCTCTTGGAAGATTGGTATTTGCATCACATGTTGGATGCTATGGAATGTTCGAAACCGGAGAATTTTTGCCAATGAGCGATTTACTACATAAGGGATTGTAGCCCATGTTAAATCTCTTACTTTACATCCTCAGCACTGTTTTGCTAAGTTTTCTTCTCTGTTATAGTTTTTTCTTGTTTTAGCTTTTCAATAGTCCAGTTGTACATCCTCTGATTTTCTTTAATGAAATCCTCTTCATTCAAAAATAAACCATTGATGTGTTGGAAAGTGAGTCCATTCATTAATTCACCCTTATTTTAAAGAATTAATTCAAGGATATCACATTCATGATTCCATTTATAGTAATTAATGGTACTACTAAAGACAAAATACACCCTAGTTTTGTCGTCTGTGCTCATTACATTTATTTTATGCTCCTTGCCTCCTAAAAAAACAAATCAGATCTGACTGAAAAAAAATATAAACTTTTAAAAAGAAACCATCTAAAAAGCCTCTCTTTCTTCCACCCTAGATTTATTCGCACAACTCGCCGGCCCTCTCACCATCATGGAACACGACAATGACAGCTCCTCCGTTTTCAATCAGATCTGATTTTTTTTTTTAGTTTATAATTTTTTCAATCAGATCTGATTTGTTTAATTTAATTTTTTTTTTTCAATTAGATCCTTTATATAAGACTTGGTTGACTTTTTTTTGGAGAGGTTAAGAAAGCTAAATAAATTAGTTAATCATAATATATGTTATGTTTCATTTGATTATATATCAGTTTATAAGTCAGATAAATTAGTTTGGTATAAAAAATATAAACATAAATGCTCTAAAGTAATTTATTTAGTTTTCTTAATTTTTTCAAAAAAGTCAACTAAGTCTTATATTAAAGACCAAAGTAGTATCAACTTTATACTTTTATTCCATTCTCTTTCCAGCTTAAAACAATTGGCATGTGTGTTTGTATTTTATATCCATGTTGGATGAGTGCGTAACCCTTGAGAAAATATAGGGCCAGCCAATTGGAGGATTCGAAGAAGATAGGACAATCTTAGAATCCTATCCCTTAAAAAATTATTGGTAGGTGTATTAAGCAACAAATAATAACAAAATTCTGTTTACTAATTTATTAATTTTTTAATTTACCTAAAATAGTTTAAAAAATTCTTATATTAAAGAGAAGAGATAATAATTTCTTAGTGTACATCAAGTAATTATATTATATAATTATGAGATTAATGTAGAATCATAGAATTTGAACAATGACTGAGTAATACTATGAACATAAAACCTTCAGGTGCACAAGACTTGTTCTTAGCAAATCGATTACATCATAAAAGCTAGTAAAAGCCAAATAGATCTCAAAGGGCCACCAATTTGCAATAAATTAATTGACCATGATTGTCACTAGGACATTTCTGTGTCTATATTATAAGTAAAGAAATGTTAGGGAAGCCATAATTGAGATATGACCAGGATGTGGTAAGGTTTTAAATTTGAATTTTAAAAAACCTAACACACAACTTGCAAACGTCTCAACTCTCAACATAAAGTTAAAAAACAAAATGAATTTCACATTGCAACCAACTGGTCTTAATATTGAGAAAGAGATGAATTCTTTGTCTTCTACACAAGATGAACTGATTGCTATGTTAAACTCTTTGAATGAATATAGGCAACATAAAAGGAGCATAAATGATTGTTGTATTCCATATGTTGATTCTTCTCAATATATTTGCATGTCTCTTGCTATTGTGGAAGAAGTCATTTATATGTGAATTGTCCATATAGTCCAACTAGTCATTGTGCAAGAGATGATTTTGCTAGGAATCAAACTCATTCTGATTATTCATTTTGTCCTAGTGAAAGTTTTGAGTAAAAATTATTTAGGGATCCACATGTCTATTGTTCTAATGAAAATACCCTTCTTTTTTCCTCTTATCCACATATTGAAGAACACACCATAGAGTACAAGGAAAAATCTAATTTAGAAAGATTATTTGAGGAGTATGTGGAAACATCAAAGAGATTTAGTAGAGAGCAAAAGGAATTTGCCACTAGAGTTGAGTCAAGGGTCCAAAATATTGGGGTATATGCAAGTCAAATTGCTTCAACCCTTGAGACTATGAGGCAAGATAATTCTTTAAGCTTGATAACCATTTATTCTCGATAATGATTGTTGTGAGAAAGTTGAAGGTGTGGAATTGCATGAGATTATGGATAATGTAGAAAGTGATTGTGAGCTTGAAATTGATTTAGATGAGAATAGTGGATGTTTAGAAGAGGTTTCGGTTGTGGAGCCTAATGTTTGTAATTTTGATGATCAATTTGATGTAGATACCCAAGAGTTGTTCAAAACTCTCCTATTGAATTGTTGACTCTTCGATGAAAGTCAAATGGATTTTGTGAGATGCTTTAAATTTTTGGAAGCTCATAAATCTATTTGCAAGGATGTGCATGTTGTGCTTTATTTAAATTCGGTGAATGCTTGTAATCCACGATTGTCTATGATTGAGGAAGTACAAGTAATTAACTCGAATGATCAATTTTTGTGTGTGACATCTTGTTGCTTGAAAAGGAATGAAGACAAGGTAAGTGAGATGTTTGATACTTATGATTAGTGGTTTGTTTTGAGAAGTCTAGCTGAAGACTGTAAATTTAGCGCTTCTTGGGAGGCAACCCAATAATTTTGCTCACATCTTTTATTATTATTATTATTGTTATTTTCTTTCTTTCTTTCATTGCTATTCAGGTTTACAGTTGATCACCTCTCTTGTTGCTACAAAGTCTTGCTTGTGCACTCTTTCCTCCCTCAAAATTTGAAATATCATGGATGGTACCAGATGAAGCACTCCACATCAGAGTTAGAGACATAAACCAGGGGAGTATTAGTTCCTTTTTCTCTTTTTATTTTTGCAACATTGAGGATGATGTTTGATTTAAGTGTGGGGGAGGGATATGATTTCTTTGGTTTTGCTTGTCCTTATTCAATTGAAAAGAATTTTTGTTGTTGAAATTTTTGCGTTGTTTAGAATTGACCTTAACTTTGAGCCTTCCTCATCTTAGAAGAATATTATCAAGTCAAAAATTATTATTATTTTTTTAAAAAAAGAATGTTTCAACTAAGTCTCTAAGCCTTTAATTTTTTTAGCAATCTTGAGATGGACTATGAGAATAGGGATTAGTTTGTAATATGATCAACAGATTATTCGTTTATGAATATTTTGCTACAGGATTTGTTTAGAAAATTAGATGATGATCTTTGCTAGCTAAGTAAACCTTTTGTTTAGGGAAATGACTCAGGTAAAAAAAAAAGGAAAAAAAGAAGAAACAACTCCAATGACTTCTCTATAACTTACTTAGTAACCGGGGGCATTTCATCACCAATGTTGGCACTCGCATCAAACGGTATAGTCAAAGAGGGTTATGAGTAGGCATAAAAGTCTCTTGAGGTGCCTGTTGGAGTAACTGAGTAACCGGTGCTGTATCACCCATGTGCAGGGTCACGTCAAAACGGGACCTACAACGGCTCAAGAAAAAAAACAAATACAAAAAAAAGAAAAAAAAGAGAGTTATTTACTACCTGAGGATCCTTACTAAATTAAATGAAAAGCTCGGTTTAGTGGGGGAATTTGAATTTTTCTGGAGAAATTGAGTAGCGTAATATTCTTTTACTAATCATATGGTTGAACTTATTGATTGCCGATCTTTTGATCACAAGACATTAAAAGATTGTTACAATTGTTTAATGCTATGGACTTTGTGACCCATTCTTATAAGACATTAACTTGAATAAGACTTGATAACATGATCTAAGTGTGGTGGTAAACTGCTCTCTGTTTAGGAATTTCATTAGTAATGCTCTTTTTGGATAATGAATTCTCTTTCTTTTGCTTGAGGACAAGCAAATGTTTAAGTGTGGGGGAGTTTGATAAGTATTTATTTTATAATTAAATAAGTATATATTATGAGATATATTGGATTAAATTTATTAATATTTTATACTTATTTAATTATATTTTATATTTTTCTATTATTTAATCAATTATAGGATAAAAGGAGATTTTGATATAAAATATACTCATATCCTATTTTTATTTTGCAGGAAATATCATGTGATCTAGTAGGAAAGGAAATAATTCATTAAACAATATATATATATATGTATGTGTGTATATATATATATTATTGCAAGATATAATTATTGCGAGATATAATAAATAAATATAGATCACATTTCCAAAGAATCCGAGCGGCAAATTTGAAGACAGGAGGCAAAGGCAGCATGAATTAAGTAGCATACATATATATTACTCCCTTCGATCCTAATTATAGAAACACTTTTGTAGTACAAATCACACTAAAAAAGTGTTTCTATAATTAGAATCGAAGGTAGTTTCGGGCTGTTTAGTTATTGAAGGGATATTATTGTGATAATATATCTAAAAAAAAGAAGAATCAGAGATTATGGTCCATACACGCACAACCCAAGTGATATATGCAGCAACAAGAGCAGTGAACAGACGGACAAACCTGGACAGAGCGCGTTGAACAGATCTGGACCGCAACCACAAAAGAGGAACGAAGAAGCAGAGGAGTAGCGGCTGAGTAAGGGAGGTGTTTCGGTTCTCTTCATCATTTCCATGGAAGGACGAGAGGACTGTGGAGGCGACGGAGAACACAGTCGGCAGCAGGGATGGAGCTTGAGATAAATATTGGGGGGGGAATATATACTCATTAACTAATTAAAAAGAAAAAAATATTTGGAGGGGGTCAAATGTATAACTTTGTGGGACAAATGTATAAATTTTTGAGCCAAATGTATAAAAAAATCTAAATTTTATTAAATTTTTGGGACAATTTTTTTTTTTTGGGCCTTGTATAAATATTTGGGGGACCAAATGTATACTCATTAACTAATTAAAAAGGAAAAAAATATTTGGGGGCCAAATGTATAACTTTGTGGGACAAATGTATTAAAAATAATAATAATCTAATTTTCATTAAATTTTTGGGACAACTTTTTTTTTTTTTGGATGAGAAGTTCCGTCCACAGGTCGACGACTTCGTCTTCTTCGTCCGTGGCTCATTTGTCAACCGAATTAGAGGGAGCACTTTTGTTCTTAATTTCAATACTCTATTCATATTCCCCTTCCCTTTGATTTTCAGTATGGTTTTGAACCTTGTGTTGTTTTAATGGATTTTATTATAGCCATGTGTGGCTAATTTCTTTTTAACCTAGAGGAGCTATGAATTTATTTGTGGATTAGATTTTATTTTCATTGTTTAGTTATAATTAATATTATTTTTGGTTATTTGATCTTGTTTAGATTTATCTATTTAGTGATTGGCCATCATTGAATATGAATTTGAGCATTAGGATTTACCTTAGCGAAGAAAATTTTAATTAGGCTTTAAGATTAAGTAATATGAGATTAGATTACGATTTAATTTGCGATTAGATAGACATATATCTAATAGCCCCATATAATTGTCGAAGAGTGTGTTCAAGTTTCATTGCCTCTTAAGTAATTATGTTAGACATAACAAAATACATTTAAGAGAGAGTTATAAGTGGACCGACAGGTACTTACTGTAATACCCGCATATTTATTTATCTGAAATATTACATTTTGGTAAATAAATTAGGCTATTTCTGATAAGTGAAATTATTGTTGCAAGACTTGTGTTATTATAGTCTATTTTTCTAGGATGAGTTCTGTGGGAAATTAGAGAATTTAAGGGCCAAAGTGCCAAATGACCAAAATACCCCTGGTATGCAAAATGACTTAGGAAAATTATGAAAAATCCTAAAAGACAATGAAATAATTATTTGAGTTAGGAGAGTATATTATCTCTAATTGTGATAATTTGATAAATTATGAGCTTGGAGAAATTGAATAAGAATGCTAAAAAAGTATTGTAATGACCATAATACCCTCTCAAATTCTAGAATAATGCAGAAAACATGGAAACACCAATGTCAGTACTAAAATTATCAGGTAATGAGGCATTCTAATTAAGAAAATTATCGACTAGTGATAATAGAGTAGTTAAGTAATTTCTGGCTAATTACTTAAGCATAAGTAAAGGAAATTCATAAGTAATTTTGTAAAACCCTAAAATTAGTGGTTTTTGGCTTAAAATTAGTAAGAACATATTTAGTAATTAATTGGAGAATTTTGTGAAAAATAAGTGAGTTTAGGTATTTTTAAGCCTAAATGCAAGAATGGACCAATTAGGTGATTTTGTGGAATTTTTTTTTGGAAAAATTGGAATAAATAAATAAAATAAATAATTAAATATAAAATAAAAATAATAAGGTGCCATCCGAAAATTTGAAAGAAGAAGGAGAGAGAAACAAAATTTAAGGTTATGGTAAAAAATTGTATTATTATATTAATATAATTGAATATAGTGAATAGTAATGTAATAAATAGGGAACGGATCCTATCTAGAGAACCAGGAATAGGAATTCCAAAGTCAAGGTAAAATATTTATCAGGTGAGTTTTTACCTTCAAGTGACCTCTTCCTAAGTTAATTCCGAGGTGGTAGCGCATTTACCTAATAAGACGAAATAGGGAAAAATACGATAGTCACATTTTGGATTTGAAGAAAATAAATTATAACTCAACATCCGGAGATGAGTTTATGATTATATGGACATATTTGGAATCGGTGAATTTTTGTCCGAGGTTGATGATTCCGAAAACGATTTTCGTAACCGGACGCACCGGGACACGTTTTTCGAGAAAACTTCAACCGACTGTTGAAACCCTGTAAGGGACTGAAATCTAAGTTAAATTAGATATTATTGATGAGGAAGAGAAGATCTTCAGAGTTATGAATTCAGAATTTAGAGACTACGCGAAACGGACACCGATCGGGGAAATTCTATCGGACCGGGCATAAAGTAAGCTTAAGTCACCATTCTTGGACCAATGGTTTGATGCCACATCACCCCCCTATATGTCGACCAATAAGCCCATGGACAAGGATTTACCACCATTTCAACTTTGATTTTACATGGTGATAAGTTAAGGAAAAATTACAAAACTTGGAAAGTGAAAATTACCAAAGTAGCCCAATTTTTGCCTATATAAAGGCATGAACTCTTCATTCATTCTTCACACCTCCTCTTCTCTCTACCTTGGCCGAAACTTAGAGTGAGAAGCTCTGCAAAAGTTTTTCCCTAGCTCCGAGTAAGTTCTTCGTCCTTAGCTTTTAGTTTCCGTAGTTCTTTCGGTAGTTATAGTAGAAACTGTTGTTTTGATCTAGAAAGTTTCGTAATATATTCCTATACTTGTTTTTAAGCCTCATTGCATTGAAAGATGCCCGACGAGGTAAAAACCTAGTAGGGATAATTTTGAAATGGAATAAGGTCAAAGTAACGAAGTTACGCGAAATTCCGCCGATAGGTCCAACTAGGGGCAAAATGGTAATTTGTACCTAAAATGCCCGTTATAATGCTAAATACTGATAAATACGATATAAATCCTTATAGGATATCCGCTGTCATACCGCTATTTTTTTTATCGTTGGGCATTGTCAAATTGCCGTTTTTCGTAAAACGTCCGAAAGGACCCTCAACGAAGGTACGTTCGCGACGTCTTTGTAACACCGACTCTTATGATTGTGTTATGCTTGTATATGCTTGTTGTGTTCTGTACGGGACTCTGTCTCATTATTTTAATGATATACACGGGTTATGGTTTTGATAACACCGATCAAAGTTTTCCTAGCGCTGAGGACACGACTGTACATCGTGGCACGGGTAGAATGTGCAGACCGGGATAACAAACAGGCTGCAGGGGGGCTGTGTGTTGTTATTGCCTTGTATACATCATTATGTTTTTCCTACATCTGTTATGGGCTTTTGTAGTGATTTTTCTGAAAATGTCATGAATACCTGTCATATATATATTGCTTGCATAAGCATGAGGTTAACTGTTACCTGAGGTCCAATGGGCATTGGACCTCAATCTGCATAAATAGACAGGAAAGAGTCATGAACCAGAGGAGACACTAGGGGATGGAGCCGTAGATAGACGCCAGTAGACGGAGTTGTGAGAAGGCACCGGTCAAATAAACTGCGGGAAGAAAGTCAACCGAACCTGCCATATAGCATGAATCTAATAAGGTTACTTCATATCATTTGGTGCTTAAAACAGAAAGGGTCGTCTTGTGGATCAGCCAATCAGTCACCCTAGCACGATGAGGCTCCCACTAGACCTACCGGCTACCGCCAAATGGAATGATTTAACGAGTTAGGTTCTATGCCCCAAGTCTACTCAAGGCTTGGATGAAGAGGGTATAGTTACATTGTAATTATAAAGTTTTGTATTCTTTGTATCACATGTATTATTCCTTCGGAAATCTTATAATATATATCGGTATACGTCGAGACATCATCATATGTCTCGAGTATTTCATTTCAATTACTCGGTGTTATTCTCGTTGTTCAAATTTTTAGTACATGCTCTCCGTTTCCGCAAAACGCTAAGTTGTAGCACCTCAAACTCTGATGAATTTTATAAAACCACGTGTCACCGGCACGATTTTTGCTACGAAACTTGGGGTGTTACACTTACAGCTATTTATACTTGAGATTAACAAAATTGATATCAAGGCTAATTAAATTAGTGAAAACAAGGTTTATGAAGCTAATAAGGGATTAGTGACTCTGGGTTGCTCGTTCGATTATTGTTGTAGTTTGTTTATTTTAATTTTAGTTTTAATTTCTTTTCTCTTAATTAAATTCAATTTGTTTTTCTCAACTTAAATGAAAGTGAAAATTAGTGCTTAACTGAAGTTTGTGATATTAAGTTCTCGTGAGAATGATACTTTTGTTATCACTTTATTACTTAATACGGCTGTATACTTGCGGAGTTATAGACTATAAAGTTTTGTCCTATCAGTAATACACTTAAATATAAATTTTTTCAGTATGTTTTTCTTAAATTAATTGTAGGACTAGGAAACTTATAACATTTATATAATTTTTGATATTTTGTGTAACTTAAAAAATATGATTTTGGTGAAAGATTATTACACACACAAATGTTGTTGTGATGGAACAATGAAGAGAAAGCAGGATCATATGGAGTCCACATAAGATGCTTAGACCTTATATGCTTATTACATGCTTATACCTCAAATTGAAGTATAAGCATGTAATTTTTTTTATATATTGTATTTATTTATATTTAAATTATGTGATGTTTTCTGTAATGATTTTTGCACCCAGTATTTCAAATTAATCAATTTCCAGTCTTGCATTTAGAAATATTTGTTTGTAACACCAGTATCATGGAAACTAATTAATTTGAGATACTGGATACAAAAAAATTTCAGAAAACAACACATAATTTAAACATAAATAAATACAATATATAAAAAAGAATTTAAAAAATAAAAAAAAAATTACATCCTTATACCTCAAAAGCATGTAATAACCACATAAGGTCTAAGCACCTTATGTGGACTCCATGTTATGGTTGTAGAATGTAGAGGAAGCTAAGGAAGAAGGGAATAATAATGCTTTGCCAGAAGCACATGTACTTTATGCAGCTTTTTAAATGAACCATGCATGTGTTGAAAAGTGAGTCCATTCATTAATTCCCCTTCCCCGAATCCACATTATATGCTTATAAGCATGTAATGTTTAGGTGCATACCTCTTATAAGAGGTATAAGCATATTTTTTTTTAATTTTTTTTAATTTTTTTATATATTGTATTTATTTAAATTTAAATTATATGCATTTTTCCCCAGTTTCTCAAATTAATTAATTTTCATAATACTTTTTTATGTTATTAGATGTAGAACTGAAAATTAATTAATTTGAGAAACTGAGTGCAAAAAAAATATCAGAAAAATGCATATAATTTAAATTTAAATAAATACAATATATAAAAAAATTAAAAAAAATTAAAAAAAAATATGTTTATACCTCTTATAAGAGGTATAAGCACCTAAACATTACATGCTTATAAGCATGTAATGTGAACCCTTAATTCCCCCTCGATTACTTTCTGCAGCTCTTTCTTAGAAGCAAATACTCTGCCCATCAGTCGTCAGTCCTCATTACATTTATTTTTTTGCTTCTTGCCTCCTAAAAAAAATAAATCAGATCTTACTGAAAAAAAAATATAAATTCTTAAAAAGAAACCACTTGAAAAAAGTCTCTCTTTATTCCACCCTAGATTTCTTCGCACAACTCGCTGGCCGTCTCACCGTCATTGAACACGAAAATGACACCTCCTCCGTTTTCAATCAGATCTGATTTTTTTTTTTTTAAATTTCTTAGTTTATAATCTTTTCAAGCAGATCTCAATTGTTTAATTTAAAATTTTATATTTTTTTTTGAGTTATCTGCAATAATACCGTACACGATGGTGAAATAATTGGAAAACCATATACTTTGCTCAAATCACTAGTAGCTACTCCTCTTATCCTTTATATAAGATTTGGTTGACTTTTTTGGGAGAGGTTAAGAAAGCTAAATAAATAAATTAATCATAATATATGTTATGTTTCATTTGATTAGATATCAGTTTATAAGTTAGATAAATTAGTTTGGTATAAAAAAGATAAACATAAATATTCTAAAGTAATTTATTTAGTTTTCTTAACTTCTTTAAAAAAATCAATCATTCTTATATTAAATACCAAAAGTAGTATCAGTTTTATACTTTTATTCCATTCCCTTTCCAGCTTAAAACAATTGGTATGTGTGTTTGTATTTTATATCCATGTTGGATGAGTGCTTAACCCTTGAGGAAATCTAGGGTCAGCCAATTGGAGGATTCGAAGAAGATAGGACAATCTTAGAATCCGATCCCTTTAAAAATTAATTGGTAGGTGTATTAAGCAACAAATAATAACAAAATTTTGTTTACTAATTTACTAATTTTTTAATGGGGTTTAAACTTCTTATGTTGCATGAGAAGAAGAAGATTCCTAATCACACGTGAAATGGTGGGACCCACATATATATATATATATATATATATATATATATATATATATATATATATATATATATAATTATATATATATGTGGGTCCCACCATTTCATGTGTTGTGACATTTAGAATACACTTCTCCTACAACATGAGAAGTGTTTTTCCCTTTTTTAATATACCTAAAATAGTTTAAAAAATTCTTATATTAAAGAGAAGAGATAATAATTTCTTAGTGTACATCAAGTAATTAATTATGAGATTAATGTAGAATCATAGAACTTGAACAATGACTGAGTAATACTATGAACATAAAACCTTCAGGTGCACAAGACTGGTTCTTGGTCTTAGCAAATCGATTACATACATAAAAGCTAGTAAAAGCCAAATAGATCTCAAAGGGCCATGATTTGACAGTCAGAATTTTGAGGGAAGTTTGTTCCCGGATAAAACCCCATTTAGTCTTCCTGTTGGTGATTTTTGTTTTTTCTTGTGTTAAGGCTAAGTTACCGGACTTGTATGATTGGAGGTGTAGGAGTATTATCCAATTTGCTATTAGTCTTTTGTCTTCTAAGGTTGGGTTCTCTGTTCCTTTTCCCCGAGAGGGGGCAAACGTGCTGCGGGTATCCTTGCAGCTGATGCTTATAAAGGGGTGTGCCCTGTTGGGTGGGTTTCGCAACCAGCACCCGCTTTGTTATCTCTTCTAACTCTGGAGGCTCATAAAACTTTTGTTGGTGTTGATATTCCTTTGCATACCAGTTCTTCTTCGTATGGTGGCTTGTCTGTTTTTTTTTTCTTTCCCTATTATGCTTTATATAGTTGTAGGTTCTTTCCGTTGTATCTGTTTGTTGTCTGTTGTAATTGTTTTGCTCGTGTTGTATTTGTTTGTCCCTGTTTTATCTATTTTTGTTTTTTCAGGCTTTTGTTTCCTTAAGTCTTCTGTTTGTAACCCGTCCTGGCTTTGATGTGTTATGAATAGAACTTCCTTTGACCAAAAAAAAAAGATCTCAAAGGGCCATCAATTTGCAATAAATTAATTGACCATGATTGTCACCACCAATTTGCAATAGAATAATCAATTCGCAATAAATTAATTGACCATGATTGTCACCAGGCCATTTCTGTGTCTTTATTATAAGTACAGAAATGTCAGGGAAGCCATAATTGAGATATGACCAAGATATGGTAAGGTTTTAAATTTGAATTTTAAAAAACCTAACACACGACTTGCAAACATCTCAACATATTTAACAAATGAAGTTACGCTGGCAAATTTTGGAGCTTATGCCCATGTCCTTATTGATTTTGTAAATTTGAAACACGCCGCAACCAAATCTCATTTCGTTTTGTTTATTACGAAAATCAAACCAAATGCCGCTGTCTTGCTCATTTTCAAAAACTTTAAAAGACACCCACTAATTGCCACACATTTTTATGTCAAACTATATGGACTTTGACTTCAATAGCATGGTATGTAAGTTTTAGGCTTTCATCTTACATCAAGTCCGCTCTTTGTAAATCTGTATTTTTTATTTTCTTGTACATATTTTCTTTTCATTATTTATGTACGTTATGTTTTCTGTTGTTTCAATGAAGGTATTCAAAACAAGACTAAGGTTATATTACTTTAATTTCACTTGACTAATTTAAGGTAACTGTCCCTGCAGATCGGAACGTGTTGTAGTGTCTAACATCTTCCCCACACTCAAACAAACTCTCAAACCCATATCTAGTTACGCAGCTCGATCACCTGTTATTTTCTTTTTGTTTCAAAATAGTTTTCCAAAGTTATCTTTTATAATTTTCGGTGGCTACTCTTATAATTAATTGGTTTTTTGAAATTGCTGTTGAGAGCTCGTTTGTTTTCCTTTTCTTTTCTTGCCATCCGCATCGTGCTCGGCTCTCTGACGGGATATATTAGATACAAAGTGGGTAGTGGGTACCTGTTATTTATATTATTTTTTTGTAGAATTAATATATATATATATATATATATATATGAATAGACATTAGATTCAAATATTTGATATGGATTATGTATAGAAAAGTAATTTTTTTAAAATTATTTAAACTTCAAATTTATAGGTAAAACACTTAAATATAAATGTTTTAGTATGTTTTTGTTAAATTAATTTTAGAATTAAGAAACATATAACAATTATATAATTTTTGATATTTTGTGTAACTTAAAAAATATGAAGGTTGCAGTGACCACAACCCGAATAATAAAGTCTGCAACACTTGCAATAGCAGCAACACCAACGTAACCACACCCGCATCTTAAAAGGAGAAAATTTGCTAAAGGATAAAATGTAAAAGGAGGAGGGAAATTTAAAAAAAAAAAAAAAAAAAAAAAACCTAGGCAAAAGGATCACCTTACTATAGCACAGCAGACTACATTATGTAACAGTCACTCAGATCAGACAAAATTCTGACACTATACCACTGATATCATAACATGAGGTTAGAAAAGGACACATGATATATGCCTAAAAACCACTAAGAGCATATATAATTCTATGGGAGAGGATGAGAATTATTCAGAATTAATATTCCAATGCTGATAAGCTAGGTTTAGGGTTTAGCAAGTTGCAATTGAAATTTTCCGTTTGGTCATTTTGTTGGCAAATTTGATTTCTTAGAAAAATGACTGATGGTGGCACATGTGGTTTTCCAAAAACACTATAACTCATTCTATTGCTCCAAGATACTCAATAGACTGATGATGCCCCAAACAAAGAATGATGCTCCCAAGGTATGTAGGTTTTAGGCTTTCATCTTACATTAAGTCCGCCCTTTGTAAATATGTATTTTTTTATTTTCTTGTACATACTTTCCTTTTATTATTTTTGTTACTTTTTCTCTTACCATTTTCTGGTGTTTCAATAATGGTATTCGATCAAAACAAGACTAAGGTTATATTACGTTAATTTCACTTGACTAGTTTAGGGTAACTGTCCCTGCAGATTGGTGTTGTAGTGCCTGACACTTTCCCCACACTCAAACAAGCTCTCGAGTCCATAGCTAGTTATGCAGTCCACCTGTTCTTTTCTTTTTGTTTCAAAATGGTTTTTACAACAATTTTATTTTCACGATTATCATCTCGTATTTAGTTCAAGGTTAGTGACTACTTCTCACAATACATGTGTTCCTCTGAAACATGAGCTTGAGATCTGTAGGAATCTAACGGGCCTTACACCAATATACCAATACCAGCTCTATGTTGGTTTTTTTTTTTTTTTTTAAATAAAAATAAAAATAAAAATAATAGTAAATGGTACTACGAATGAAAAAACACATCCCACTACTGTCTTATGTCCTCATTAAATCATCATTTTTAAAAAGAGCTTAAATCTGGACCATTCAAAATTAGATTTGATTAACTTCCTCTATCAAGCACTTTACTTAGTAGGGAAACTAGTTGTAATCTTAAAACCACGCTGGATAAAGGTGAAAGATCACCCAACTTCTGTTCGTATATATATGGACTGGGAGTTGTTGAACTTGTTTGTAGGAGAGATTATCATCAGGAAACTTGAGTAAATCTTGAGTAATGTGCGGTCTTGGACTGGACTGTATTTACCATCTTTGAAATGCATTCCAAGAAAATCAACTTTTGTAATACCAATGTCACTTTCTTTGGAGGAGAGCACGTAGTTTGCGGAAATTAAGTTAAAATAATCATGATTTATTTGTGTGAATATATCTCCTTTGGTTTTTTTGGCCAGATGTGCATATATCTCCTAACATACATTATTATATTAAGCGGGCATATATATATATATATATATATATATATATATATATATTTATATATTATAGCCATAATCGTATTCCTTCGTCCCAGGCAAGTGAAGGTTATTGGCATATCATTAATTGTTGCCATGGCAAGCTTTTTCCGAGTTATCTCTACGAGCAATATACACTTAGCGTCTCAAAACAGCGATTCAACTCGGAAGATCGAGTTAGGTCCAGGGGATCTTCAACACCTCCGATTGGATCTCATTCAACTAGGATTTGTTTACCACAACCACCCCTATGCAAACAGAGACACAGTGATCCAACACCTGAATGCCTCTATTTCTTCCACCCTAGATTACTTCCCACAACTCGCCGGCCGTTTCACCGTCATTGAACACGATGACGACGGCACCTCCTCCGTTTTCATTCACTGCAACAACTCCGGTGCACTATTTATCCACGCCATAGCTGAAGGCTTGACCATCTCAGACATCCTTCGACCCGATTATCTTCCTCTCATTGTCAGGTCCTTTTATCCGCTTACCGACGCTAAAAACTACGAAGGCACGTACAAGCCACTGCTTGCTGTGCAAGTCACGGAGCTCGTAGATGGCATGTTCATAGGTGTCACCATCAACCATGCTCTTGGGGACGGCAAGTCGGCTGTGCATTTCGTAACTTGCTGGTCTGAAATCGCACGCGGTGTGGGCTTGTTGTCCAAGCCTCCCATGCTCGAACGTTGGTTTCTCAGTGGTACTGAGCGCCCTATACGCATTCGTTTCCCGAAGGACAATGAGAAGGAGAAGGAAAGGCTCAAATCACCGCTTCCGCCGCTGGAGAGGGTGTTTCATTTCTCAAAGGAAAAAATAGCAGAACTGAAAGCAAAAGCTAACGCAACGTTAAGTTCGAATAATAAAATATCTTCTATGCAAGCACTTATGGCACATCTTTGGAGGGCTATAGTTCGGAACCAAGGTATTGACCCAAAAGAAGAAGTCAACTTCAAGTTGGTGGTAGATATTAGGCCGAGGTTGAATCCACCGTTGCCTCCTCATTATTTTGGAATCGCACTTGATGATGGTACCGTGAGGATGACCGCAGGGGAACTGCTACACCAAGAGGGATTTGGTAAGGCTGCTTCGGAGATGAACAAGGTGGTTGCTTCATTTACAGAAGAGACGATAGTGAGCCACTTTAAGTCTTGGTTGGAAGACCGTAGGCTACTTACAATAAGGGAGATGTATGGTGATGCTGTGTATATGAGTGGTTCGCCCACATTTAATTTTTATGGGGTTGACTTGGGATGGGGGAAGCCGGTTGCAGTCCGGTGCGGCCCCGCCAACAAATCGAATGGGACAATCACTTGGTTTGCAGGACCAGAGAAAGGTGACGTTTACGCAGAAGTTAACCTTCCTTACGAGATAATGGAGGCCTTGGGAAGAGACTCTGAGTTTATGGATGCTGTCATGCCTGCGGTAGGGTTTTTTATAGTTAAAAAAACGACAAGTGTTAGATCAAGTTTGTAGGCGTTTAAATATATTCTGTTTCAATAAGGCAAGTATTAAAGATGCTCTTGATATTGCTGATGAGATCGCTTCTTCTACTAGTCATGTGCTTCATGGTGGTGGTCGTCGTCGTGGTGGCTCGCGTTGTCCTGGTAGTTTTACAAGTCCTCGCTGTGTTCATGAAGTTGATTCCGAGCCGTGTTTGAATATATTTTGTTTCAATAAGGCAATTATTATGCACCGTGTTTGTACGATTGCTTTAATCAAATGGAATTGGAATTTAGTCATGCGTCCGTCTCTAATCTTTTCAAGTTCCATCATTAATTTGCAGTAAAATAAATAGGTTTCATCAGAAGGCCAGGATTGTGTTTTGTTGCAATTATTAATGTATTAGAGACAGTTTTTCATATAATTGGTATCAGGTTTTCCAATTAACACGTAACAACTAACAAGTGCATGTTATGGTTAACTAATAATAAAATATAGGAAAAGTTTATAATTTAATTTGAAATTTATACAGTTATCTGCAATAATATCCATGTTGGATGAACTGCGTTGATTCCTCATATAGCTGCAACAGTTAGCGGATCAATTCTAATTAGTTATGAGGAAGTGTGATATAATTTTTAACCAATATACGATTTTATTATTATTATTTTTTTAAGGAAAAGATGAAAATACCCTTATCTTTGAAAAAACAGGGGAAAAGCCTTCTCTCCTAAAAACCACCATTACCACCACCGGAGAACAAATCCTCGGCCATCAAAAAAATCAGTCATCTCGCACAAAAGAAATATCACCGGCCACCACAATCGACCTACCCATCACATAATGGCCGTCAGAACTACCCATGACAAATCCAAATCTTTGTTTTTGTTAGGACTAATGTATAATTAGCATTCTATTAGCATTGTATTATGATTAGCATTTATAGATACTTGTGTAGATTCGTATAAGTGTCCTATAGCGATCGGTCACCACGTGTAAGGTCCATATTATTCTCAGAACCGTCTCGTGTATGGGCTCGCTCCAAATATTCACTATATATTCAATCTTTAGGTCTCGAAGCTCATTACGCTTTCGGCTATTCAAATCTCTGGTCCTTGAATTCTTTCTTGGTATCGAGCTCTTCTCATTCTTTAGGCTTCATTTTAATCATGTCTCAGTCGTCGCTCTCTTCCGATGAGGTTCCGCCATCGTCGATTGCCAAGAGCTACTCCCTGTTTCACTTCTCGAGTTAGACCTTAGCCATCAAACTCGATAGGTCAAACTTTCTTGTCTGGGAGTCTGTCGTTCCCCCTCTAATCGAAGGGAACAGACTTCAAGCTCATATCAATGGCTCTGGTATTGTCCCACCGGAAAAGCTCACCGTCACTGTCTCTGGCTCCTCGTCCCTCAAAACAAACCTTGACTATGAGGAATGGTATGCGGTGGACCGAATGTTGGTTGGGTGGCTCTGCAATACCAGTCAGTGTTAATCGACTTATTAAGGACAATTCAGTTTCCATAGTCTTTACTAATGATGGCTGTCTTGTGAAGGAAAAGGGCACAGGTCAAGTTCTCCTGAAGGGCACGGCAAGGCAGGGTCTGTATCCCATGACTGAAATCACGTCCCCTATCACCATCAACATGGCTTCGCGATCAAGAAGGACGATGATCTACTTCTACAAAGGGCACCGTAGATTAAGACATCCCAGTCAAAAAGTTTTGAACAAAATTATGCAAGAATGTAATGTTGATTTTAGATTAAATGAAACCTTTGTGTGTTCTGCTTGCCAATATGGAAAATAAAAAAGATTACCCTTTCCTGTGTCTCATTCTCATGCCTTTGCACCTCTGGAACTTATTCACTCTGACCTATGGGGACCATCCCCTGTTCAATCAATACATGGACACCAGTATTATATTCATTTTGTTGATGATTTCAAACAAGTTATAGTTAGGTGTATCCCCTTAAACATAAGGGAGAAGTTGTACATGCTTTTAATCATTTTCGTCGATATGCTAAAAATCAATTTAATCCCACCATAAAAACCTTCCATTGTGATAATGGAATTAAGTTCAAACCATTTATACCAATAGCTAGTGAAGCAGGCTTGTCATCCACTATAAATGTCCATATACTTCGGCTCAAAATGAAAGAGCAGAGCGCAAACACCGTCACATAGTAGAGATGGGTCTAGCCTTGTTGGCTCAAGCACAGTTACCATTGAAATACTGGATAGAGGCCTTTCAAACTGCACTTTACACAATTAATCGACTCCCTTCACCAGTGATTGGGAATAAGTCACCCCTGTTTTGCTTATATCAAACAGAACCCAATTATCACAGCATGAAGATTTTCGGTTGTGCCTGTTACCCATATTTGAGGCCCTACAATGCACACAAGCTTCAGTTTCACAGTGCTCAATATGTCTATCTCGGTCCATCAACTCAACAAAAGGGATTCAAATGTCTTAGTAACACTGGTCGAATATACACCTCACGACATGTTATTTTTTTTATTGTTCTTTTCCTTGTATTTCGTGTTTTCTTCACAAAGAGCCTACTGTGTCTTCACCAGGCCATAATGATATTTCATTTTTAATTGATACACCAGAGGGTGTATTGTCTTCGATGATGGATCCATCTTCTCAAACCAGTGAAAGTCATGACGTCTCAGGGCCACCTGGTGTTTTCAGTCCATCCATGTCTCCTGATGGCAACATTGGTCCAAACTTGCCTTCTAATGTTATTTCAGATCAGGCCCAAACCGAGGCCCAAGACACACTTAAAGCCACCTCTACTTCTCCATCGGCTTCCTCACTTCTTTCAGAATCAACAATCCTAATTCGACACTCCATGATCACTAGGGCAAAGGCTGGAATCTCTAAGCCTCGATATCCGTTTGTCGGACTCCTTCATACTGAGACGCCGGCGACTATAACTCAGGCACGTGTTCCTCGTACGCGGTGAAGCTCTTTCTCTACCTCACTGGAAACGCGCCATGGAAGAGGAATATAGTGCTCTCCTCCGCAATCAGACATGGAAGCTAGTTCCACCTCATAAATCACAGAAGGTCGTCGATTGTAGGTGGGTTTTCAAGACAAAGTTTCGAGCTGATGGGTCGATCCTTAAACACAAAGCTCGTCTTGTGGCAAAAGGATTTCAACAAGCGATGGATGTTGATTACTTTGAAACCTTCAGTCCAGTTGTTAAACCCACTACTGTAAGGACCATTCTCACTCTAGCGGTTACTTTTCACTAGGAAATTAGGCAAATCGATGTTAACAACGTGTTTCTTAATGGCTTCCTTCAAGAAGATGTCTATATGCGTCAGCCGTTTGGATTATGTGATTCTCGAAAGTCTTCTTATGTGTGTAAACTGTCAAAAGCTATCTATGGCCTAAAACAGGCACCTCGAGCCTGGTTTGATCGTCTTAGAAGGATTTTGATTCACTGGGGTTTTCAAAACTCCAAGAGTGACATTTCACTCTTCTTCTTTAAATCTCGCTCTGTCTGTGTGATTGTGCTAGTTTATGTCGATGATATAATTATCACAGGGAATAATTCCAATTATATCCGAAACTTCATCTCTCAGCTTAATGCTCAATTTTCGTTGAAGGATATGGGGCCCCTGTATTATTTCCTTGGTATTGAAACTTTTAGAGATAGCACCGGTATCTATCTCAACCAGGGGAAGTACATTATGGATTTACTTCATAGATTCAATATGGCCGACGTGCACTTGTTCCTACACCCATGGTCACCGTCGTCAATTTTCTCGTTAATGAGGGTACTCCTTTGTCAGATCCCTTTATATATAGACAAGCAATAGGGTCCCTCCAATACTTGACCATAACACGCCCGGATATAGCCTATTCAGTCAACAAGTTGAGTCAATTCCTTTCTTGTCCCACAGATATTCACTTCCAAGGAGTAAAGCGCATTTTCAGATACCTTAAGGGTACTTATTCATATGCTCTACACATCAAACCTGTTTGAACCCTTCAACTTGTTGCCTACACCGATGCTGAGTGGGCCACAGACCTTGATGACATAAGGTCCGTGGCTGGTTTTTGTGTCTATTTAGGTGGTACACTTATATCTTGGGCCTCTAAAAAGCAAAAGGTGGTTTCTCGGGCAAGCTCTGAATATGAGTACAAAGCACTGGCTGATGGTTCAGTTGAACTAAAGTGGTTACATACTCTATTATGTGAAATAGGGTTGCATCTGAAACGGCCACCAACCATTTGGTGTGATAACTTAAGTGCACAAGCCCTTGCTTCCAATCCTGTACATCATGCCTGAAGTAAGCACATTGACATTGATGTGCATTTCATTAGAGATCAGGTTCTGGCCGGTGAAGTTAAGGTCTCTTATGTTCTTTCTCAGTAACAAATAGCAGATTGCTTGACAAAGGCCTTGACTCACACACAATTTTCTTATCTACGTGACAAACTCGGATTGTGTCCCACACCCTCTCGTTTGAGGGGGAATGTTAGAACTAATGTATAATTAGCATTCTATTATCATTGTATTATGATTAGCATTTATAGATACTGTGTATATTCTGTATAAGTGTCCTATAGCTGACTAGTCACCACTTGTAAGGTCCATATTATTCTATAATCATCTGTGTACGGGCTCTGCCCCTAATATTCACTATATATTAAATCTTTAGGTTTGAAGCTCATTACGCTTTCAGCCTATTCAAATTTCTGGTCCTTGAATTCTTTCTATTTTTTTTTCTTCATATCCTTGGCCTTCCATACTTCTCCTTTCAAAGATCCTATCCTTGACGAAGTCAATGGGATGGGTGTCGGAGATGGTGACGTGGAAGGAGTATGTGAGTTCAGCTGGAGGCCATGAAGATCTGGACGGAGAGCTCGTCGGCAAAGAACGATGGATATAGAAACCGCGAAGACTGAAGGATGCGTGCTCGACTGGAGCCCATGAAGATCTGGAAGGACGACGAACTTCGGAGATCGAGGCCGTCACTGGTGTTCACTGCTCACAGCAACCTCTTGAAGGTCAAAAGGGTCAGATCTCCAATTCCACGGGAAGTGGAAGAAGTAGGTTCCCAAGGGGTCAAGGAAGTGGGTTCTAATGATGTTTAGCTGATTTCCCAAGGCAGTGCATAGTGGAATAAGCCTAGCTAGTGTACAGGGAAATAAGCCTAGCTAGAGGAAAAAATAAGTTAATTTCGACCATTTGGGATAACTTTCGGGTCATATATATGCGCTTATTTATAAAAAAGTCACTTACTATTGAAGTCACTTTTTCCACTTTCCGCATGACTTTTTTTTTAGCTTCCGAATAAAAACGTTAGAGATAAGTGATTCAATAAGCAATGTACTATTAAATATAAATTTATATATATATTCTAATTTATCCATTAGAATATATTTAATTAAGTATTTTATATTTTTTTAAAATTTTTAATAAGAATTTAGTTGTTTTATCAAATTTAAATTTAAATTTTATCTTCAATTATTACAATATATCATGGTTATGAAACCCAAATTGAACCGACCGGTTTGGACTAGAAACCAGTGAACCGTCCGCAAAACCGGTTCGCTATGGCATAGAAACCGGAGTTACCCCTTGAACCGGAGCTGACATGGCTAACCCGGAGAGAATCAGCGTGACCACCGAGCTAACCAAGTCATTTTTTTCCCTTATAAAGTCGCCCGAAACTCGCCATTGATTTGAGAAAAGAGTGAAACATAGAAGGAGAAAAGGGGGAGATCTCGAAGAGTCCAAGATCTAACAAGAGAAAAAAACACTCACTAGTGATATTGGCAATGAAGATGGTGAAGGTGCGAGCATCGGTGTCGGCAAATCATCTCCACCTTCTCCATTTGCTACGCTATGAAGCTCTATTTTACATATCTGAAGATTGCGCATGACTTCACATACATCGATGATATTTGCGGAAGGGTGTGTAGGGGTGTTGGACACAGCGGAAGGAGCACTGGAAGTGGGTTGTTACAAATAACCGGTCTAAAAGTTAAAAAAATAACCGGTCTAAAAGATGAATCTTTCCTTTTATCGTGCCGAAAATTGAATTTCGCTCTCTAAACCTCTCTTCCTTTAATGATAACTCTCATTTCACAAACTTCGCCTCTTCTAAGGACAACTTCGGGAGAAGGATGCGGGGCTACTTTGCGAAAAAGGGAGAAAAAATAAAAACTGGAGTAATTAAATTCAAAAGAAGGACTGAATTACGAAATGAGGAAAACAATAAATCTATACGAGATATCCCTACATTTTATTTTTTTGGTAAAAAATATCCCTACGTTTATTAGTTGTAGCTTTTATAAGCTCAGTTGAAAAAACTGAAAAAAGTAATTACAAATTACAATTTTTTCTTTGTTACGTAGTACTACAAAGGGACAACTATGATGTTTTAACAACATTTATAAATTCTTAGACCTTAAGCACGTCTCTTTATAATATAGTTGTCTTCGTATGACGAGAGATAGCCAAACTTTTTTTTTTAAAAAAAATTGTGATAGAAGAGAGGGCCAAACTTAATTATACACATGTGCGTAAATCAGGGGATAAAGATCACGGAGCATCTTTTGGCGGTGATAGCGTTGTCAGGAGATCAGAGACCGTACTATCAAGGAGGGACATTTCTCGTTCTCTCTCTCTCTCTCTCTCTCTCTCTCTCTCTCTCTTGATGTTAAAGCGGGGCATCAACCCATTCCTCTTATTATATCAGAATGTAACGTGGGTAAGAGATACCCATACTGTCACAATACAAACAACCAAAGAATAGCACTGGCGGTGAATCAAAACAGAGACAAAAGCTTCCTTCGCACAAAGCTTAAATTGGCTAGGGAATCAAAGACTATTCCACTCTCTATACACATGGACACAAGCTACACTAGTGCATCTTTAAAAAACAGTGAATTTCAGACAGCAATGATGAGTCAACATCAGAAAGCCTCTCATCTTGCAGCTTGGACAACAACTGGACCACAGCTTTTGAATCACATTCCACTATGATCTGGTCAAGGTTGCACTTCTTTGCTACCTATAAACCAATCAGCACACCCCACATTTCAGCTTTGATGGCCGAGCAAGCTCCCAATTTCCTTGCAAAACCTGATATCCATTCCCCATTACATCCCCTCAAAGAAACCACCGCACCCAGCAAATCTTCCATCCCCTTTCGATGCACCATCGACGTTCAATTTGACCCAACTTGAACTTGGTGCTACCCATTTTACATTTACTTCCTCATGTACACCCTTTATCCTCCCAAAAACATGGCAGGCTCGCTTCATCTCCTGGACATACCACAAAACAGCTCCCCTCTGTTCTCAGGTGCAACATAGTCATCTACAAATAGGTGTTTATTACGCCAATTCCACAAGCACCAATATGCAAAGCCAAATTTCAGATTCCAATCCCTGTCACGCCTAGCCAAGTTCCACTCAAACCAAGCCTTTCCCTGCAACTAGTCAAAATCAGGTGGGATGTAGTCCCCATATAATTCTTCCCACAGACTATAAGCATACCCACAGTCTCTCAACACATGCATTACACTCTCGTTACTACCTCCACATCTGAAACAACAGGGGTTTCCTCCCAAAATCCGACACCTTTTTTCCCCTGTAAACAACCTGTCATGCAAAGCTAACCACATGAAGACTTGTACTCTTCTTGGCCCTCTCCACTTCCATATTTTGTTCCAAATCCCTTCATTAACATCATGTTCCTCTCTCAAACAATGATACATCTCACCATCGTGTATTTATTGTGGATTTTTACACCCCATCCGATGCTATCAACACCATTAGCCTCTTTTGGAGGAATAACAGCCATGATACGTCTCTTTCCTTCATCATTGACCCACTCCCCCAAACTTCACCATATCCCATTCACCCACCTCATTGACCATGTCCTTCACTCGTACATCCTCCCCATTAATCGTCACGCTTTAAGCAATTCTCGCTAAAATCCCACCACTTTCCAAACCATCTCGTGATACCGTAATCTAGCTCTATCCCCATTTCCGACTTCCCAATAGCTATTCAACAACGCCTTTGGCCATAATCGCACAATTTCTTCCATATTTCGTAGTCCGAATTGACCATTTTTCACTCGGTGAGGAGACTCTTAGCCCTTCCATACTTACCCGATCGGATCGAGGAAACCAAACTATCAGGTTTGGAGATGATATTCCATGCTATTTTGCCAAGCATTGCATCATTCATGGTATCTAGCTTTCTTACTCCTAGACCCCCATTCTTCTTTTGTTTACAAATTGTATACCAACTAATCGGATGTATCTTCCTTTTTCCTACATCACCGTTCTAAATGAAATCCCACTGGATTCTTTCCATTTGATCCGTTACCCCTTGCGGTAAGCAAGAATGTTGCATGCAATACACTGCCATTTGATTAGTCATTGAATTAACCAAAGTTAGCCTTCCAGCTAAGGAGAGTGTCTGTTTTTTCCAGCTGCTCAATCTCCCCTGCATCTTGTCAATAATATGCTTTGGAATTTCCTCTTGTTACTCCCGCCCCTACCGTTGTGCACCCAAATACCTACCCAGGTCCTCCATCCTCTTGAACCCCGAGTATGTACACACCGTGTGTCGCATATTCCTACCAACATTGTTTGAAAAGTAAATGCTTTGGTTTTCTCGGGAGTTAATTTTCTCATCCAAAAAGATCACCAAACTTTTCCAAAATACTCATGACCGAGCATATGTTCTCTAGGTTAGCTTCACAAATTAGAAGGAGATCGTCCGCAAACAAAGAAATGCGAAATCTCGGTCCTATTTCTGCCTAGCTAAATCGGCTTCCACCCCTTATTGCTAACACAATCCATGATTAAATGGGGTATCTTCTCCATCCCAAGCACAAATAGATATGGGGAGAGGGGGTCCTCTTGCCTTAACCCCCTTGAGGGAGTAAATACCTCTCTCTTACCACCATTCCACATGAGAGCCATATTAACCGATGTGACACACTCCATTATCACCCTCCTCAATTGCTCATCTATACCAATTTCTTCTAGCACTTTGCCAATTTCTAAATATATTTTTATTACCATGAAACCTTTTTTCCCTTGCAGCTTTGACATAGAGTGCACTACCTCCTTTGCTATTATTATGTTGTCATGTATGCTTCTATTTGGGATGAAGCTCGTTTGGTAAGGTGAAACCAGTTTATTCATCAAAGGTTTTAGCCTATTGACAATCACTTTGGTTAGGCCTTTGTATAGGACATTACATAAGGCTATTGGGCGAAACTGACTAACCACCTCGGGAACATCTACTTTTGGAATAAGTACCACAAGTATGTCATTAATTTCCCCTATCCTCTTAGGATCTTTCCAGATCTCCTTTATAAATTTTATTACCGAAGAACCCACTGTCTTCCAATTATGTTGGTAAAAAACAAATAGGGTAACCATCATTCCCCGGAGCCTTAAAACCTCCCATTTGAAAGAAGGCTCTTCTAATCTCCTCTCCACTAATCTCCTTGCTTAAACTTTTTAGGTTCTCAACAGCAACCACCCCCCAACTTTGGTTTGTTTTGAGCCATTGTCTTTCTATATTCTCTTCCCCGAACAGATTATCATAAAAAATCTGAAACATATTCGCTATACCTTCTTCCTCTTCAACCCACAGCCCATCATTGTTCTTCAAAGATCTTTATTTTATTTCTTCGTCTTCGAATGAGCGTTTTGGTATGATAATACCTCGTATTACGATCGCCCTCCGCCATCCATTGCCCCCTGGATTTTTGAAACCAGAGAACTTCCTCTTGTCTAAGTATCTGTAACAGTTCCATTTCCAAGTCCTTTTCCAAGTGAAAGAGAAAGAGATTGTCCCTTCTATTATTAGCCCTCTGAATCCCATTTAATCTATTCAAAATCCGCCTCTTTCTACTTTCAATTTTGCCAAATACGTCTTTATTCCATCTAATTAGATTATCTTTGCAAGTATGAGAGTTTACGCTTACATCCTCCTCACCCTTCCAGATTCTCCTTAATTAATTCTTCATATTCCTCATGCAGCTGCCAGTGCTACCTCATATCTGAATGGTTTGACACCACAACTCATGCCTTCTGCTTTTAAACACACAACAAGCGGGTGATGGTCGGAACATACTCTTGGTACAACTTTAATGACAACATTAGGAAAATGTGCTTGCCACTCTACATTGCATAAGCACCTATCCAAACGTTTGTACATTCTCTCTAGTCCTTCCCATTTAGGCCCTCTCCAAGTGTAAAAAGGCCCATTTGCTTCCAGATCAATCAAATTACATTCTTGTATCCAACTATTAAACTTTCTACACCTTGTTTCATTCACTCTTCCACCCCTTTTTTGCTCCAAAGGTGTCTTAATTTCATTAAATCCCCCCAACACCACGGTTCGAAATCTCATGAGCAAGGTCTCACAACAGATCCCAAGTCCCGAGTTTCCTTTTTTTCATTTGGACTAGCATAAACAGTGTGAAAACATCTTTTTCCATTCAGCAAAGCTTGCAATGTATGAATTGTTCTTCTAAAGCCAACACATCCACAACTAAATCATCTAGGTTCCAAAGGATCTAGATTCCACCGAAAAACCCCTCAGCCTCTCTTCTCACGGCATGTTTAAATCCCCAATTTTTTTTATAATTCTACTGGCTGGGACCCCACTGATCCTAGGTTCCAGAATTACAACCACATCCAGTTTATACCTACGCTTCATATCTCTAAGCACAGCAGCAAAACCTTTGCTTGCTGCGCCTCTACTATTCCATACAAGAATATCCATCATAATAAATGTATTGATAGAAAAAGCCAGAGACCAATTACCTAGCATCTGCAAGCACAGTTGCCGCGACGCCCATCATCCATGATCATCCCACCGGATTCGTCGCTCTACGTCCTCATCGCTCCCAACATCGGTAGGTCCCCTTTACACGAATCCCCCACGTTCTTCAATGTATTGCGAGTCATCTCCGGGTTTAGATTTTCTTTCCCAAACAGATTAACCTTGTGCCCACTATGTCTTTCCAAACCACTTTCCACCCCCGATTATTGCTCTTCTTCGTCCGTCAATACTCCTTTTATAATGCCCCACCCTTCCTTACCATTGTTCAGCACCACATCATTCTTCTCCTGTCTCAATCTTTCTTTTTTACCCTCACTTAGCATTGATCCCAAACCACTTGCCTTCCTCATCTCAGGACCTCTGTTTGCCTCTTTCATTTTATCGTTTGAACCCTTTTTCCTGTATTGACTATGCTGTTCCTCCCTTTGCGCCTTCTATATAGGAACACTTTGATCAGTTTTAGCCTGAACATTGACAGCTCCCTGTTCCTCCCTTTGGAGCCACTCTGGAAATTTTGCGCTGGGAGGTTGCTCTTCCTCGGCCTTCTAACCCTCTGCACCGTTTTCCATAAGTCCTTTTCAACTACACTATCAACTTCCCTCCTCGGATTCTCCACCGTAACCTCCATATCCATCCTCACCTCTGATTTCTTCCTGTGAAACTCAGAACAACCTTCTTTATTGTGCCCAAACCATTCACACTTATTACATAACATTCCCAGACTCTCATACACAATGCTAAGCGCTTGGCCTTCTACCTTGAACTCAAGGATCAACGGTTTGGTTAAGTCCAGTTCTACACACATCCTCGCAAATCTTCCTCTAGCTCTTTCCGCCGTATGTATGTCTAGTCTTATTGCTTTGCCTACTGTATTTCCCAAATTCAAGAGAAATTTCTTATCGAATAGGGGAGCAGGCAAGTCAGGAAAGCGCACCCATGCCACAACAAACTCCATCTTCTCATTCTTTGGGAAAAAATCCGGTCTCCGGCGAGACACATTCAAATAAGTGTCCATTATAACCCACGGGCCCCCGCCGGTGCCTCCATGTAGTCCTCTTTGTTCGGAAGTTGACCAAGTAGAAGTCATTCTCCAGATCAAATACATCGATCTTCCCCTTCCTTTCCCAAATTTGACGTAATTTCTTTACCATGAAACCGTAAGCTGGCTGCCTACCTAGCAACTTCACAACCAGAGTCCTGTGGAAAGGCCTCATCAGACGCTCCCTCTCCTTCTCCTCAAACAAGAACGAAGGGCAGAGAGGATTTGATAGATCAACCGTTATTCCATCACTCGGATTTAAGACCTTCGCAAAATCCGTGTCTGCTCCATAATCCTCAATTTCCTCCTCCTCCTCATTTTTAGACCATTCCCACCAAAGATACACTCGGATTCACGTTATTGAGAAGCAATTCCCTATACGACATCGGAGGTTGAGTCTTTCCATCCGATTTCATCCAGCCTTCCTCGCGAGACTTCACAGCTTCGTCTCCAGTAAAATCCCCCGCCACATAACTTACTTACGCTTTCTCCGACTTCCTTCCCGGTCTTCCTCCATCATTTCCTCACCTTCCCCCCCTCGCAAAGAGAGATCGGAGGGGACACTCATTTCTCCGTCACAGTGGGTGGCGGAGCCCTCTTCTCTCAAATCGAACCCTAGCAGAGCAATACTAGTCTCTTAGCTTAGGGATTTCTTCTCTTTTGTTATATATTCGTTTTCTCTCTTTAATTATTGCACTGTCTCTGTGACTGTGGGGCCCATAAACATGTGAATTATGTAATGTGCCCTATACTTGATGCTAACCAGTCACCCGCTCCGGGTCAAATTTCCACGTTGTGATGACCGATGGGAAATTTTGAAGGGCTGGGGAAAATCCCTCTCTTGTGAATGACTTGTTTTAATACTAAATATTAGAATTCATATTTTTATGTTGTTAATTTTGCATGTGTTAATTTATTGAAGATATACATAATTATACATGTATACCTCCTGTACATATGTATCTTGAAATTTTAAAATTTGTTGTATTAGACATATTGTATTGCACCTGATAAACATACTCATGTTTGTGCATCTTTAGTTGTTGGGATATTTAGTTATGTTTTCTGATCTTCAATGATCTTTTGATATCCAGGCAAATGAAGATGGTAATTGCTATAGGTATGACGCTAGGAAACTTGATGAAGCCAAATGTGTTCACAAAGATCATGTTTTTGCTGTGTGAGATGAATGCTCTTCTAATATGTTTATCGTTATTTATTTGGATCAACTGCATTTAATTCTGATATCAATATTTATTTCATTTTACAGCATGGATATTGACTACTCACCAACTGGCCGGGAATTTGTCACTGGATCATATGATAGAACAGTTAGTTCCTTTGGATCTGCTTTCACGGTCTAACCTATTAATCTGTTCTTTACAAATTTCCGTTTTGCTTACTGGCATTTTCTTGTTATAGGTAAGAATTTTCCAGTATAATGGTGGCCACAGCAGGGAGATTAATCATACTAAGAGAATGCAAAGGTTCACTTGGTTTATATCTTGCACTAATAGGGTTCCCTTTTGTTTGTTTATTTACATGACAATGAAACACTTGAACTGATAGATTTCTTTGTTGTGCAGGGTATTCTGTGTCAAATTCAGTTGTGATGCAAGTTACGTGATTTCCGGGAGTGACGACACGAATCTCAGGCTTTGGAAGGCTAGGGCATCAGAACAACTTGGAGTTGTAAGATGTCTTCCTTACCCTCAAATCTTTCATTACGGATTTTTAAGTCAAATTATCAATTATTAATGCATTTTGTCCTTCATTGAGTATATAGGCATTTCCTTGGAGCTAATATACTGGAATATCGTGTGCTTATTTAAAATATTTTATATGATGATTTGTTGAAAAACTGATTTCATTTATTGTGACTACTATGCTACAGGTTTTCCCAAGGGAACGGAAGAAGCATGATTATCATGAAGCCTTAAAGAATCGCTACAAGTACCTCCCTGAAGTGAAACGTATTGTGAGGTAAGATATGATCAAATCAAACAACCGTTTAGTGAACTGTATTGTTGAGTAACAATCATGTCATGCATTATGTTATTTTGAACCGTTCTTATTTCTTTTGTTTTTGGCTCAATAGGCATCGGCACCTGCCAAAACCGATATTCAAAGCGACAAGCCTCATGCGCGTTATGGCTGACACTAGGAAAGAAAAGACGAGAGAAGAAAGGCTCACAGTGCCCCAGGTAGCATCAAAACAAAGCCATTGCGGACAAGAAGAATCATCAAAGAAGTTGAGTAAGATATACGTGAGCTTGTATCTTCCTGGAAATAGAGCTGAGATATATGAACTCACAAGAATTGGAGAAGATGTTCTATTAGCATGCTGTGTCGGGACGCCCAATGTCGGTATATATATATTTCGTGTGCTCTCAGCAGATGATGTCTGGGGTAAATGGAATGATGGCTTCAGATTAGTGAATCCTGAGTTATATGCAGATTAGTGAATCTAGTGCGTGATAATGTTGTCACGTTACTTTATTGCACCTGCCAGAAAAAAATTTGGTCTGTTATTTGTAAAATCTGATGATACGAGTTTGAACTAAAATTACTCGAGTATGTGACGAGGAGTCACAAACAAAGGAATAACTCATACTTAAGTCATGCACCTAATTGCACTATCATCTTTGGTTCATGGCCTGCAACATGTATAATTATGGGTTTTGGTCATTTAAATGGTATTTTTCTGCCGTTTCCTCATTTTTTTAACATGCTATTATGTGTGCAGAATGATACCTTGAGGACAATACACAACTGAATTTCATTTAATACTAACAAATTGCTAAATTTTAATTCAAATTAACCAGAAAACATCCTAACTAACTACAAATATCTATAACCAGAAAATATCGTAACAAATCAAGAACCTAGTCTTAACAGACGCGAACTCTGCATTTTTTTAACACATAACGGCCTCTTTTCTCCTACCGTGCCCAAAGAAAAAAAAAAAAAAAAACCCTTCAAAACCAGAAAAGTCGACACGTGATTGCGTCCCAACACTAACAATCTTCTTTCTTGTGCAGTGTGGATCAACCGAAACACTAAAAAAGAATCTTAGTAAATAAAGCTAAGCTTGCTATGTTATCTGTGTTTCAAGGATCCTTATATATGCTTATGACAACATCCTTATAAGAATTTTGTGGACGCAAACTTGGTATGATTCTTCAAGGGATATATGCTTATGACATTCAGATTTCTCATATCGTAGTACTCCCTCTAGTTTATAAGAGCTTAATAATCGAATTACTCTTTTTAAGAAAATGTTTAAAATTAGTTAAAAATAATATAGGATACACAACATATCATATGATTAAGTAATTTATTTAGCTTCCTTAATCTCTCCAAAAAAAAAGTCAACCCGGTCTTATAATTAAGACCGGAGGTAGTACATCTGAAATAAACTTTTCTTCCATTTTCGCCTCTCTCCCAACATTCGTTTGCACATCAGATATAGGGAAAATTACGTGCATGTCCCAAGGAAGAAAATTTATCACAATAAAGTCCCTTAAAATCATGAAAGGGACTTCTGTGTAATTATTTGTGAATGTAAAATTACCATTTTGGACTTCTATGTAATTATTTTCATTTGTCAAGTCCGGAAGCTATTTACAACAACAAATGCTATATTTATAACAGAGACAAATGTAATTAACCCGGCTTGGCGGATTCACAAACTCTCGCCACGTGTTGCCCCCAATCCGGGGTATCATGTAAGCATACCGGCATTCAAACAGGCTTGACTGTCCAATGATGTTGACAACTGTTCGCTTGCCCGTGTTGTGGCGTGTAACCGCCACTTCCCACGTAGTGCCCACTCCCAGCGTCTTTGGTTTTCGTGTGCATTTAATGCCCACGTCATTTCGTATCAACCATCATTGCACTTTTTAGGGTTTTAAACCTAATTCTCAGCGTATATTGACTTTGCTACCCCTAGCTCTTCAAATTTGCAACGTCTATATATTCCCGCTTTCTTCTTCTTCATATTGCTTTACGCTCAAAAGTTTCTTTGCATTCTCGTAAAAAAACTTCTCATTTCCACAAAGCTCTTTCCTTGCGAGCTCTCTTAACCCACACTTTTCAATAAACTTTCTTCATGAAAATTGTTCTACGTATTTTTCTCTTTCTAATAAGGGTAATATAGTATTGATTATTGAAAATTTTGGGATTTGAATATTGGCAAAGTTTTCAGTTTTGATAATAGATGACTGTATATATGAAGAGCATGATTAATAAATAATTTTAATTGGTTTAGATTTGTTAGTTTATTATTGTGGGAATTTAAATTTATTTTCTATTTGAAAGAATTTAGGATTTATGTCATATATGATATTTTTACGAATTAAAGCATTTAGTTGGATTACTAGAGGTATTATTAAATGTTTAATTTGTTAGTTTTACTAAATCTTGAACTATATGAAATTATGAATTGGGATTTGAGATTTTAAATTAGAGTTGATATGATTTTGAGTATGTGGAGGTTTGGAGATTGTTTAATAAATTGGGTTATACTTAAAAAAGTTAATATTAGGTTGAAAAATTGAAGATATAGTGATATCTTGATAATTATAATTAGTGAGAAATAATTTATGAAGGAAAGAATTGAGATTGTAATGATAATTTGAGGAATAGATAAATTCTCACTTCTTCTAAGAAAATTTAAAATGAAACAATTATAGTTTAATAAATTAATTATTATTATATTAGTTGGTATTGTCGTTAATTCTATTAACGTGTAATTATATATTTATTTTTAGAATGAACTTAATATCTCTCAAGTTTATGTCTTGTATCAGGAACTTGAGGTAACCACTTTTCACTTGTTATATATGGTAATATGTTGTTTGTGAGTATTTTGTGAAATGATTTTGAGAATGAAAATATATGGATATTGATTATGAAATGGTTATTGAGACAAAAAATTATTATATTATATGTCTTGGATAATGCACTTTTGTTATAATTTCTTGAATTGAAATAATGTTTTTATCTTAATGATTATTAAAACGATGCATTATTTTTATAAATCTTGTTTGGAATTTGTATATACATGACAAGATTATGACTGTTTATATGAATGGATGTGGAGTGGTGATGAATGTGGAGTTGAGATGAGAGTTATTATGTATATATACCACGTGGTATGCCACTACTCGGTGCACATTGAATGACTTTGACATTTTCAGGGCCTTTGGTATCACCCTTTTCCTTTGGTTGGGTTAAGGGTCAGCCCTTGGAATAGTAACACCTTTCTATATTCGAAAAAAAAAGGAATCCATGGTCCGATATGAGTTTTATAGCCTTTGGCTGGGCTATACCTCATTATTGAAGAGCTTGGTGCAGTCTTGTCATAGAGACTAAACCTATTACGTTATAGTCCATGGGTTCTGTCAGCGGAATAAGGGTGGGGATTGAAAAGGATTGTCAGGATATCGATCTGTTGCTTGTCATGTTATATATGTGATTCATGATATGAAATTTGATTTAGTAATTGAGATAAAGGAATTGTGATTTAATAAATTTGTAATTATATATATAGTATTTTGTTATATAAAATGTTCCACTTGGCACCTCACGAGCATATATTAGCATTTATAATGAGCTGGATTGATGGTTATAAATGTTTTTCAGGTGATAGTTTTCCCGTGGGTCAATCAGGGAAGACTTCGGAAGTTTAAAATACTTTTGCTAACAGTAGTGCTTCTACTTTTTTGGTACATGTTAAATTATTGTATATTGCCACATTAGGAATCACTTGGCATACTTTAGAAATTGAAAAAGGCACAACTGAAATAATATTTCAGGTTCTGACTAGTATTAAAAAGATACTTCAGGATACTGAACAATATTAAAAAAAATATTTTATGATCATGAAAAATTATTTTAAGATCCTGAAAAAAAATATTTTGAAGTATATTTTTAGTGGTACATGAAGGTGGAATATCACCTAGAGGGGGTGAATAGGTGGTTATGAAATTCTTTCGCTAATTGCTCCGAACACCTAAAACAGAGATAGAGAGAAGAGTGATGAACACAAGAGATTATACTTGGTTCTGGTCCAACTCTTGACCTACGTCCGTCCCCTTTAAACACTGGGATTTCACTATCTCAAACCTTGATTACACACTCGTAACTCTCGAGTAATCCTTTCACTAGGACTTACTCCTCTTTACAAGTTGCAACCAAATAACCGTGGACACAATTACACACTCGTAAACGAAGGATGATCCTTTCACTCTCGGACTCACTCCCCTTACAAGTTGTAATTGATACACCCACACTCAAGATACCTCTACCTTGAGATTTGAACGAATTGTAATACAAATGATAAGACTCTCTCACGAGTAGATAAATGATAAACACCGAAGCTCGCAGAATATCTAAAGATATATACAGACTATAAATGGATTGCTTTGAATGCTTTGTCTCGTGTATATGTCTGTTTTCTTGAAGAATTCAAACCTTCGAGTATTTATACTACTTGAAGATTGAGGACCGTTGAAGGATTTGTCTGTTGAAGTTACCGTTGTGAGCATTCGACCGTTGGGAGGATTTGAATTTGTCTGTTGAAGAGTTTGTATTTGCCCGTTGGGAATGTTTCGAAGTATCCGCGTATGACCATAGTTGAATGTATAGTCGTCTGTAGTTTCTGCTTGCCCACTATCGAATGTTTGCTTAGTTGCAATTCTTTTCATGTGCTCTCGGATGGGCAATGACTTAAATAATGATTTGAAGCTTTTCCTAAGTTATGGGTCATCTCGCATCTTGTCGGCTCGTTGCACGACATTCTTAGTGTGCCACTTGTCGAATTTGAGCCTTAGTTAAATATCTGCAAATCACTCAAAAATGATGATTGGTAACATTATAGGTAATAATGAATGATATTCAAGAAGATATAGTTAAGTAATCAATTTATAAGAAGTCAAGTTGCAGCTGGTTTATATTTGCTGATATATACTCGAGTATCCAGACTTATATACTCGAGTATCCTCTTGCTGAGACACAAGACGGATGCTTCATTCTGATCAATACTCGAGTAGCCAATCTCCAATACTCGAGTATCCATATTGTTCAGATATACCAGGGGCTTTCCAAATGTTCATACTCAAGTATTCAACCCTCAATACTTGAGTAGCACCTGCTCTATGAAAATGCTTCGATCCATGAATTGATTCTTCAATGTTTAACTCAAATTAATAATCTGCAACTCACTCAAGAATATGATTAGTAATAACATAAATAAGATTGAGTGATGTAGAAGAAGATATAATTGAATAATCAGTGCATTCACAAGATGTTGCAGAAATTCCTGATAGATACTCAAGTACGCTTTCAATACTTTCGAATACTTTCGGATACTTGAGTATTCCCTTGCCGCATCATTTCATAGAAACCGATATCTCGTCAATACTTGGTGCTGAACTTGAATACTCAAGTATTCCATCAATCAATCTTCCCGCAATTGATAATACTTGAGTATTGCCTTGTGAATACTCGGGTATAAACCATTTCATGAAATCCATTGAGTCTCTCGCCTTGACAAGATTACTCGAGTATTGTTTCCAGGATACTTGAGTATTGGTCTCCTTCCTTTGCCAGCAATATGAAGAGCCCGATATTACTCGAGTATGTAAGTGGCATTCTCGAGTATGCTTGACTAGCAACTTCAGCAATGCCTCGACTTGGTATTACTCGAGTATGTATCATCTCCTACTTGAGTATTCATATTTGAATGTCAAATTGCCAACTTCCATATACCATGTTCTTGTCCAGATTTTCAAGAAGCAACCATATTGACAGGAAAAGAGACAATTTCCAGTGAGGGTAATGTCTTCTGTATAGCTTCAAATTTGACAAACCACCTCATCTCAGAAAGCTCATTAAGTCTTCTTCCCAGTGTAATAAGAATCAACTCCAAACTAGTTGTATTTCGTCCATTAACATCAGATGAATGGAGGTTATTCTTATCCAGCGTTTCTGCAGCATCCAGAACAGACTGTAACTTTAAAAACATCATAACTCCTTACATTGATCTTATTTTTCTGTGTTCTTGATGTTTTTGGAAAGGTATTTGAGTCTAGTTTCTAATGGCACCGATTTCAGCTCAATCCGATTTGTCGTTTGTGAGATATACCCAAATTACCGAAGGTCGGTCTGGACTATGACGGTGATGTTTGTTCCAACTTAGCAAAATCATAGCTCTCTCATAGGAACTCCTTTGGCCTTGATATTTTGGAAACACTACGTGTTGAATGTCTAGTTTCATATGCCACTGGTTTCATGTCAATCCGATTCCTGGTTTGGGAGATATCATCGAATTACCAGAGGTCGCCAGAAACAGAGTTGAGCAGAGCAGCTGGAAATCACGACACTACTCGGGAATTGAAGTTCTCTACTCAAGTATTGGTCCAATACTCGAGTATTTAAGTGACATACTCGAGTATATATCAGTTTTCTGCCTGAATATGATCTGATTGAGTATCATACTTGAGTATTGATGCTTGGTATTCGAGAATTGCTTCATGAATGCATATGTAGCCTATTTGAGCTCCACCAATTCATTACCATACTTGAGTATTAAGTTGATATACTCAAGTATTGCTTCAGGAATCCATCTGTAGCTCATTTGAACTCTGCCAATTCATCTTCCTTGATCATAGAGACTTTCATAATGATATTCTCCTTTCTTCAATTTCCTCTCTTGATCAATCTTCATTGTATAAACTTCATATCTACATTAATATATAAGAATTAATCAAAGTAGAAGATAAATGTAGTATTCAAGCTTTTTGCTCTAGATAATGGCATCTATATAAGACATCATCAAAACTAATCAGAACTAACATTCTCCCCCTTTTTGATGATGGCAAATACCTTAAGAAAAATATGGATGAATATGAAAATACATTAGATGCAACATATTTTTCTTGCCATTTCTCTCCCCTTATTTGTCATTAGCAAAAAGTTGAAGCAAAGAAGAGATACTTGGAGAGGTAAATATGAAGCCAAGAAACTGATTTTCTCTCCCGAATTGAAAATGTTTTCATTCTAAATATGAAGCAATTTGAAATGTTTTTATGAAAACAAATTGAAACAAGTTGAAGAGGTTTTCAAGAATAAAGCAACTTGATACTATCACAAAATTTAAAGAGATAAGGTTCAGAAATGAAAATGTGTTTGAAAACAATCTAGAGAGGTTTGTCAAAACATCTTTCACAATTAAAGCATATAGATACCAAACATGTGCAAAATTTTTCTGAATATAAAAAGATAGAGATTAGAAGTGCTCATGTTGGTTTTGCAAATCGATGTGAAGTCCATTTGCTAGCTTTCTTGTTGAAAGAAGTCCTCTGTAGTGTCCTCAATAAGAAGATCATGAATATCCTATGCGAATAGAGCGAGAGTACTGGCTTCTTGAATGTTTGTTCCAAGAGATGTTTTCTTTGTAGTATACTAAGGAAAGTCTTAGCATATCTCAAAATCTCCTGCTATAAATTGAAAACTTTCTTTGCAAAAGAAAGTTGTTAGTGCAACCAAATATCAAAATATCCCTTTCTATATGATTTTTCAAATTATGATAATGAAAGGAAAATATGATATTAACTCATCATCAAAACTAATAGCAGATAATGAATGCAGATGAATCTTTTTCAAAGTCTTGAATTAAGATAAGGATCAGAAACAAAAAAATTGTTTGGGCATTTAAAGAACCTGACGACAATTATTTGAAGATAAAGCACAAGGGAAGAATCATTGGTAAAGCGTTGCCCTTAAAACAATGGTACAAAGAATTCCTTATTAAATGATGCTCGCACGTAATGAATATTGTAAAGGATTAAAGCCGAGCTGAATGCACCAAATGAAACACATCAAAATAGATAATACTCGAACTCAATTCTGCATACTCAAGTATTATGTACATACTCGAGTATCCCATATTCCATACTCGAGTATTAGACAACCCGAGAGCAATTATCATTCTGTGTTTTACCATACTTGAGTATTACCTGCCTTCATACTCGGGTATTGTCTGATATGTGGGGATCAGTGTCTGTGATGAAGTCCAATGCTCGAGTATACAGAAACCCTATACTCGAGTATATATCAGAAGCAGTAAATGACAGTTCCCTTATCTGATCAATACTTGAGTAGTAACCAAGTTATACTCAAGTATTATTTCTTAATCAAGATGTGATGGTTGTCTCGCTTGCTCAATACTCGGGTATTCCAAATCAGACTCAAGTATTAATCAGAAACACTTAAACATATATATTAGTTCTCCAATACTCGAGTATACATGAGAGTATTGCTCAAAACTTGATTCAAAATCTCAAATGCTTTTCTAATCTTGTTATCATCAAAACCTTGACAACTAACATTTTCAAATTTTGAATGTTCTTTCAAACCGAGATGATGCATTATGAAATCAAAATTCTGATGAATGAAAGATTCATTTTTGAAACATATTTGAAATCAATGCTTATTCTAAAAGCATGGTGGAAGTCAATCGGTTAAATGAATATATCAGAATGCTTCAGGTTCAGAGAATATGTCAATCATTGCAATTAACATGTTGAAGTATTTTCTCAAAAGCAAAAGTTATGCGGGTAGAGCATTATTGAAACATGCTTTGCACCACGAATATATAGGCACAATGACTTTGCTATGAGTCGAGATGATCTTGCCTTTTAGAATTGAATTTATGAATGATCAAGGCAAGTATTTCGATGTAGTTACTCAAAAGAATGGATAAAGACAATGTTGATGTATTTGAGTAATGTAATGACTACTAGGATTCATGGATAATGTAGCACATACTCATTAGCCTAAATGACTAGAGTTTCAAAACATCATCCTAGTAAGTTATTCCATATAATGGTTAATGCACTAACATTCAATGCACTAATGAACATTTATAAAGCTTGGAATAACATAGCCAACTAAGAATTTATGCTTATAGTATAACAGATTCAAAAATTGAAATCTTTTCTTAAAGATAGACTTGAAACTCATATATGATTAACTCGTTAGACATGAGGTCCAACTAGTTAGGCAATGAAACTAAAGAGTTCAAGCAAAACATTGAATTCCAAAGATCAATATGTGAAAGATAAGGAAAGCTCAACTGAAAACTTAACTGGAGAAATTTGAAGCATATCCAACATTCAACAATTTACAATATTAACTTCCAGTTTTGAAACATCATTTAAATGCATTCAAAGTATGGATTTTTTTTCAAAACATATGTATGCATTTTCACAAAACAGTGTGAATTGAAATCCAAATAAATTTTAGAATCATACATTTCAAAAACATAAACTCTGAAAGTTATGCACAACTTCATTTACGGTTCATTTAGCAATCGAAAAACGTTTTTGAAATCCATAAATGATTGATTGCTAATGGAATGCAATGATGGACAAGTATTCATTACCCAAAAATGAATATATAATCTCGCATGGGGTAAGAATTGGATATCACCGTAATTCCTCTTATCCTTATTGAAGCTTGCTTGGTTGTGATGGATTGAGGTAAATAACTTCTTTTCCGTATTTCACCATCAAATCAACCATTGCTTCTTTTGCATACTTGAGACCCGTACTGGGTTCCATACACATACTCGAGTATCACTTACCTCATACTCGAGTATTGCTCTAATAAGTGAAGATCAGTATTGGTGAAGAAGTCACATACTCGAGTATTCACCATCCAATACTCGAGTATCTATCAGAGGTGCTTCTGCGATGGTTCAGCTATTTGGTTAATACTCGAGTAACTACATACCCATACTCGAGTATTGTTCTGATATGTGTAGTTTGCTGTCAGCGAGAGATCACATACTCGAGTATTCATTGACCAATACTCGAGTACCTATCAGAAGCATTCTGCAGAGTTGAACTAACAGGCCAATACTCGAGTATATACATTCTCATACTCGAGTATCTCTTCTGAAACAGTAGGCGGTAGCTGATCTTTTTCTCTCAATACTCGAGTATACCTTACCACTACTCAAGTATTGATCCCCAAACACTTAAGCATAGATATTAAACCAACTATACTCAAGTAGGTTAGCCTTTTTACTTGAGTATGATTCCAATGTATGCAGTTCACAGAGGGAATTATCAATTCATTGTACATGCATAAAGAGTTAGATTTTTTTTTTTTTTTTTTTTTTTATCATTGCAATTCCTTTATGAATAAATCATCAAATGGATTTTCAAGAGATAAGAAGGAAATCAATTTCAAAATCGTTTTCAATGTTTATTCATAATATCCAAAGTATAAAACCTCAATATAATGATAATAGCGTAGGAGGTTTTACCATCGTGTACCTTATACCTTATGCAATTGGAGGATTGACTTTGCTTACCCACTGTCTCTTCCTATCACATTGATTCTTCCTTTGTCTTTCTATGGGTGTCTGCAAAGTTCTAAATAATATAGACTTTAAGTGTCTTCTACTTGACACTTGAGAGGATCTCCTTTTCTTGTTTTCCTCAAGATAGTTGAATGGTATTCTCGGTAGTTTGTTCTTGAGGTGGAACATACTCCTCTTGCTTGTGTCCATTGCTTCTTTTGATTTGAGGATAAGGTTGTAGCAATGGCTTCACCACAAGTTCTTCTAACGGTGTAAATCTCATTTTCGATTCATGAGAAACTCTTGGACTCTTATTCTTCTTTATACGTCTAGGTCCATGTTTTTCGAATCAATCTCGCACACATAAAGCACTAGATGGACATCTTGGTACCCATTTATACTTGGGTCCTTCCGGGTTAGTTTGAGCCTTAGGGAAACCATAAATTCCCTTTGGTAGCCATTGAGAATTACCAACGGGTTTATCCCTTCTTTCTTTCTTATGAAAACAGGATGATGTGCTATGTCCCTTTTGGTTACAATAATTACAATGAGCAAAGGGATTCAAGAGTGGACATGTTTCTCAAAATAGTTTAAGTAGGATTTTCCACCACTTTTCTTTTTCCCTTTCCTTTTGTCAAAAATAGGATTGTAACCTATGCCCGATCGATCATTTGTAAATCTTTGAGCTTTCAAGATTACATTGAGCATTTCACTACCCTTAGTGAACTTCTCAAGTGTTTTCGTAAGATAAACATTTTTCGTTTCAAGATCATGGCATGTTTTGCAAATGACGTTTTCGCAAGATGGAGAAATATCTTTAACTTGTTTTTCAAGCAATTTGATTTTCTTCTTTGAGATAATAAATTCTTTCACAATTTTACTAAATTCAGAATGTAATTCATTATACTCGTAAAGCGTTCATCATAGGTAGGTTCAGAATCACATACCTCATCATCGTTTTCACATTGTTCTTCTTCATCAGCAATTAAGCACATGTTCGCAACTTCTTCTTCCTCACTTGCTTTATCTGAAGAGTTATCTCTACTTATAGTAGACACGTATGCCATTTCCAAAGCTTTCCACATCTCCTTGGCAGTAGATAGATTGCAGATGCGGAAATACTCCTTTTGACTAAGAGCACTCGAGCATCGAATTGCTTCATCCGTTAAGAGTTATTTTCCTTCTCGTCATCTTCGTTGAACTCATTTTCAGCCTTCGGAACATTAATTCTGCCTTTCTTCTCGTGTGGGAACATAATCCCCATTCTCTATTACTTGCCGAGACCATACTCCGTGGCTAATACAAACACTCGAACTTTGCTTTCCGTAATGAATAGTGTTCACCATTGAAGCCAGTGGTCGGTTGATTGAGGCACCGTCGTAATATTCCTTCCATGATCTATCTCGGGATGTTAAGCCCAACCGAGAACCCGCGCTCGATACCAAATGAAGGTGGAATATCACCTAGAGGGGGTGAATAGGTGGTTATGAAATTCTTTCGCTAATTGCTCCGTAACACCTAAAACAGAGATAGAGAGAAGAGTGATGAACACAAGAGATTATACCGGTTCGGTCCAACTCTTGACCTACGTCCAAATCCCGAAACACTGGGATTTCACTATCTCAAACCTTGATTACACACTCGTAACTCCTCGAGTAATCCTTTCACTAGGACTTACTCCTCTTTACAAGTTGCAACCAAATAACCGTGGACACAATTACACACTCGTAAACGAAGGATGATCCTTTCACTCTCGGACTCACTCCCCTTACAAGTTGTAATTGATACACCCACACTCAAGATACCTCTACCTTGAGATTTGAACGAATTGTAATACAAATGATAAGACTCTCTCACGAGTAGATAAATGATAAACACCGAAGCTCGCAATATCTAAAGATATATACGGACTATAAATGGATTGCTTTGAATGCTTTGTCTGTGTATATGTCTGTTTCGCCGCTGAAGAATTCAAACCTTCGAGTATTTATACTACTTGAAGATTGAGGACCGTTGAAGGATTTGTCTGTTGAAGTTACCGTTGTGAGCATTCGACCGTTGGGAGGATTTGAATTTGTCTGTTGAAGAGTTTGTATTTGCCCGTTGGGAATGTTTCAAGTATCCGCGTATGACCATAGTTGAATGTATAGTCGTCTCGTAGTTTCGCTTGCCCACTATCGAATGTTTGCTTAGTTGCAATTCTTTTCATGTGCTCTCGGATGGGCAATGACTTAAATAATGATTTGAAGCTTTTCCGGTTATGGGTCATCTCGCATCTTGTCGGCTCACAGCACGACATTCTTAGTGTGCCGGCTTGTCGAATTTGAGCCTTAGTTAAATATCCGCAAATCACTCAAAAATGATGATTGGTAACATTATAGGTAATAATGAATGATATTCAAGAAGATATAGTTAAGTAATCAATTTATAAGAAGTCAAGTTGCAAATGGTTTATATTTGCTGATATATACTCGAGTATCCAGACTTATATACTCGAGTATCCTCTTGCTGAGACACAAGACGGATGCTTCATTCTGATCAATACTCGAGTAGCCAATCTCCAATACTCGAGTATCCATATTGTTCAGATATACCAGGGGCTTTCCAAATGTTCATACTCAAGTATTCAACCCTCAATACTTGAGTAGCACCTGTTCTATGAAAATGCTTCTGATCCATGAATTGATTCTTCAATGTTTAACTCAAATTAATAATCTGCAACTCACTCAAGAATATGATTAGTAATAACATAAATAAGATTGAGTGATGTAGAAGAAGATATAATTGAATAATCGCATTCACAAGATGTTGCGTAAATTCCGATAGATACTCAAGTACGCTTTCAATACTTTCGGAATACTTTCTCGATACTTGAGTATTCCCTTGCTGCATCATTTCATAGAAACTGATATCTCGTCAATACTTGGGTGCTGAACTTGAATACTCAAGTATTCCATCAATCAATCTTCCTGCAATTGATAATACTTGAGTATTGCCTTGTGAATACTCGGGTATAAACCATTTCATGAAATCCATTGAGTCTCCCGCCTGACAAGACTCGAGTATTGTTTCCAGGATACTCGAGTATTGGTCTCCTTCCTTTGCCGAATATGAAGAGCCCGATATTACTCGAGTATGTAAGTGGCATTCTCGAGTATGCTTGACTAGCAACTTCAGCAATGCCTCTGACTTGGTATTACTCGAGTATGTATCATCTCCTACTTGAGTATTCATATTTGAATGTCAAATTGCCAACTTCCATATACCATGTTCTTGTCCAGATTTTCAAGAAGCAACCATATTGACAGAAAAGAGACAATTTCCAAAGGAGGGTAATGTCTTCCGTATAGCTTCAAATTTGACAAACCACCTCATCTCAGAAAGCTCATTAAGTCTTCTTCCCAGTGTAATAAGAATCAACTCCAAACTAGTTGTATTTCGTCCATTAACATCAGATGAATGGAGGTTGTTCTTATCCAGCGTTTCTGCAGCATCCAGAACAGACTGTAACTTTAAAAACATCATAACTCCTTACATTGATCTTATTTTTCTGTGTTCTTGATGTTTTTGGAAAGGTATTTGAGTCTAGTTTCTAATGGCACCGATTTCAGCTCAATCCGATTTGTCGTTTGTGAGATATACCCAAATTACCGAAGGTCGGTCTGGACTATGACGGTGATGTTTGTTCCAACTTAGAAAAATCATAGCTCTCTCATAGGAACTCCTTTGGCCTTGATATTTTGGAAACACTACGTGTTGAATGTCTAGTTTCATATGCCACTGGTTTCATGTCAATCCGATTCCTGGTTTGGGAGATATCATCGAATTACCAGAGGTCGCTGAAACAGAGTTGAGCAGAGCAGCTGGAAATCACGACACTACTCGGGAATTGAAGTTCTCTACTCAAGTATTGGTCCAATACTCGAGTATTTAAGTGACATACTCGAGTATATATCAGTTTTCTGCCTGAATATGATCTGATTGAGTATCATACTCGAGTATTGATGCTTGGTATTCGAGAATTGCTTCATGAATGCATATGTAGCCTATTTGAGCTCCACCAATTCATTACCATACTTGAGTATTAAGTTGATATACTCAAGTATTGCTTCAGAATCCATCTCGTAGCTCATTTGAACTCGCCAATTCATCTTCCTTGATCATAGAGACTTTCATAATGATATTCTCCTTTCTTCAATTTCCTCTCTTGATCAATCTTCATTGTATAAACTTCATATCTACATTAATATATAAGAATTAATCAAAGTAGAAGATAAATGTAGTATTCAAGCTTTTTGCTCTAGATAATGGCATCTATATAAGACATCATCAAAACTAATCAGAACTAACAGTACAGCACCCTGAATTTTTTTTTCAAGATCCTAAAATAATTTTTCAAGATTATAAAGTATTTTTCAAGACTGTTCGTAAGATCTTTTTAGTATCGATCGATAGACTCAAAAATATTTTATTAAAACAAAAACAAAAGGACACAACTACCCTCCTTTACGCTAAAATAGCGCTTAAATATCCATGATTATGCCCCTCATGCCTCATGACACATGTTAAGAAAAATATAAAAAAAATAAAAACAGAGAGGTAGTGTATCTATAAACAATTCTTTAGTAGCTATAGAGTCATCATCCCAACTAAGTTGTAAAGATGGAGAATTTCTGAGGTGGTTTTATTGTGCATCATTAGAAACATGAATGTCATCCTTGAAGTAATTCTTTAGGAACCTGTTTTGGTGTTTTGCCTTTCTCATCTAAATCGTCTAGAGCTATGCAAGGCACATGTGAGCAGACCTGTCTTTAGTCGTCTTCTGCTCCCGTTCGATACCCCTCATGTCTAATGCCTCATGACACATGTTTATAGATATTTATACTACCATTCTATGTTTTTTTTTTTCAAAAAATATTTTTGTTCTTTGAAAACGATCCATTATAATAATTGAATAACAATTATGATTTACAAGATGGTTTTTACTACAATTTTAGTTTTATGATTATCCCAATAATTGAATAACAATTATGATCCAGATGGTTTTTACAATAATTTTATTTTTATGATTATCATGCCATATTCGGTTTAGGGTTCGTGACTTTTTCTCTTAACACATGAAGGGCATCTTATTTATCCTTTGAAAACGATCCATCACAATATTGAATAACAATTATGATCCACAAGATGATTTTTACAATAATTTTATTTTTATGATTATCCCAATAGATCCACAAGATATACAAAGATTATTTGTTGTTTCACGCACATAAAAATTAGTTATTTAATTTATTAAAAAAAAATTGGGCAGTGTATGATGTGTTTATTCAAATTTTAAACACAAAATTATTAGGCTGCAGTACTTCTGATTTTTCATAAACTAAATTTATAATTTCATTGTAGGTATCACAACCTTTCTTACCTCCAGGTCCCACGACCACCACCATTTTGTTGTATTAGGTTCAATATCCACCACCTATTTTTTTACTATACGTCTCACACGCTTATTCTTAAATGCAGGCCCCACATTCCCTTAATGACATAAAAATAACAAATTAATTACATTTTAATTTTTTTGAAAAAAAAAGGTTTGAGTACCGACAATAATTACAAGTATATTAGATAAGATGAGATAAGATTTTAGATACATGCATGGTCGAAGAGCACAAGGTGGAGTCTTGAAGTGGGCCCATGTTGAGGGGTTACACTTAGTATTAGTAGGGGTGATATGGGAAAATATGACAAAAATTGCTTAAAATTATTTTATAAAAAAAAGTATAATTAAGGTGTATATAACATTAATGAGTTGCAAACATTATTTACTTTATAAAATATATAAGTGTATTATTAAATTATTATTGAGAAAGTATAGATAGAGGTATTATAGGAAAAAATTGACAAAAGTTAAAACTTGCTCTTACAATTATGACCAAAATCAACTCCAAAATGTGTTTTTATAATTAGGACCGAAGATAGTAGTAGTGTTTGTCCTCATTAAATCATCATTAAAAAAAAAAAAAAAACCTTAAATCTAGACTATCCAAAATCACATCTGATCAACTTTCTCAGTCAAATACTTTGTTTAGTAGGGAAACTAGTTCTGATTTTAAAACCATGCTGGATTGCATTTCCCTGTCTATCCAAAAGACAGGTAGTGGCGCTTAACCTCCCTGAACTGTCTAGACTATATCTAAACGGTCTAGATCATTTTTTTTTTTACTTTTTGATTTTTTGAAAAAAATTATTTTAATAGTTAGAGAATCTAAAATAAAGATAATCTCTTAATTAATATTTTTTTAAGAAATATTTATTTCATTTAAAAATCAAAAGATAAAAAATATTAAATTAAGATCGTTTAAATTTGAAATAGACGGTACAGGGTGCCCCCTGCCTATCCAAAAAACGCGGTCCGCTAATAATGCATGAAAAGTAAATTCTAACAATGCTACGCACACGCTACGCTCATTTTAATATAATTTCTTCTCACTTTAATGATTGTTGTATGGATTGCGCCTCGTATATTTCCCAACACACCTTCTATTAAGCAGGCTTATATATATAGCCACCATCCTAATACGTCCCAAGCAAGTGGAGTTATAGCATTATTGGCATATCATTAATTGTTGCCATGGCAAGCTTTTTCCGAGTTATCTCTACGAGCTATATACACTTAGCGTCTCAAAACAGCGATTCAACTCGGAAGATCGAGTTAGGTCCATGGGATCTTCAAGTCCTCCGATTGGATCTCATCCAAATAGGCTTTCTATACCACAAACACCCCCATGCAAATAGAGAAACAGTGATCCAACACCTGAAAGCCTCTATTTCTTCCACCCTAGATTACTTCCCACAACTCGCCGGCCGTCTCACCGTCATTGAACACGATGACGACGGCACCTCCTCCGTTTTCACTCACTGCAACAACTCCGGTGCACTATTTATCCACGCCATAGCTGAAGGCCTGACCATCTCAGACATCCTTCGACCCGATTACCTTCCTCCCATTGTCAGGTCCTTTTATCCGCTTACCGACGCTAAAAACTACGAATGCACGTACAAGCCACTACTTGGTGTGCAAGTCACGGAGCTCGTAGATGGTATGTTCATAGGTGTCTCCATGAACCAAGCCATTGCGGACGGCAAGTCGATTATACATTTCGTAACTTGCTGGTCTGAAATCGCACGTGGTGTGGGCTTATTGTCCAAGCCTCCCACGCTCGAAAGTTGGTTTCCTGGTGGTACTGAGCGCCCTATGCGCATTCGTTTCCCGAAGGACAATGAGAAGGAGAAGGAAAGGCTCAAATCACCGCTTCCGCCGCCGCCAGAAAGGGTGTTTCATTTCTCAAAGGAAAAAATAGCAGAACTGAAAGCAAAAGCTAACGCAACGTTAGGTTCGAATAATAAAATATCTTCTCTGCAAGCACTTTCGGCACATATTTGGAGGGCTATAGTTCGGAACCAAGGTTTTGACCCAAAAGAAGAGGTCACCTTCAAGGTGGTGGTAGATACTAGGCCGAGGTTGAATCCACCGTTGCCTCCTCATTATTTTGGACACGCACTTGCTGATGCTACCGTGAGGATGAACGCAGGGGAACTTCTGCACAGAGAGGGACTTGGTAAGGCTGCTTCGAAGATGAACGAGGAGGTTGATTCTTTTACAGAAGAGACGATATTGAGCCACTTGAAGTCTTGGTTGGAAGACCGTAGGCTACTTACAATAAGTGAGATGTATGGTAATGCTGTGGAGGTGGGTGGTTCGCCCAGGTTTAATGTGTATGCGGTTGACTTGGGATGGGGGAAGCCGGTAATGGTCCGGGCCGGCCCCGGTGACAAATCGAATGGGTCAGTCACTGTGTTTGGAGGACCAGAGAAAGGTGACATTTATGCGGAAATTAACCTTCCTTACGAGATCATGGAGGCCCTGGGAAGAGACTCTGAGTTTATGGATGCTGTCATGCCTACTGTATGGTTTTCTTTAGTTAAAAAAATGACAAGTGTTAGATCAAGTTTGTAGGTGTTTGAATATATTCTGTTTCAATAAGGCAAGTATTGAAGAAGCTCTTGACTTGCTGATGAGATCGCTTCTTCTACTGGTCATGTGCGTCATGCATGGAGGTGGTGTTCGTCGTCGTGGCTCCCGTTGTCCTGGTTGTTTTACAAGTCCTCGCTGTGCTCTTGAAGTTGATTCTGAGCTGTGTTTGAATATATTTTGTTTCAACAAGGCAATTATAATGCACCGTGTTTGTACGTTTGCTTTAATCTAATGGAATAAGAATTTAGTCATGCGTCCGTCTCTAATCTTTTCAAATGTTGCCATTGTTCCATCATTAATTTGCAGTAAAATAAATAGATTTCATCAGAAAGGATTGTGTTTTGTTTCAATTAATGTATTAGAGACAGTTTTTCATATAATTGGTATCAGGTTGTCCAATTAACACTTAACAACTAACAAGTGCATGTTTTGGTTAACTAATAATAATATATAGGAAAAGTTTTTAATTTAATTTGAAATTTATACAGTTATCTGCAATAATATCCATGTTGGATGAACCTGCATTGATTCCTCATATAGCTGCAACAGTTAACTAACAAGTGCATGTTATGGTATTTAAATGGAATTTTCCCAATTCCACGAAAAGTGGAAGAAGACAAGAAGTGGGTTCCCAGGGGCCAAGGAAGTGGGTTTCTAGTGATGTTTAGCCGGTTTCGCATGGCAGTGCATAGTGGAATAAGCCTAGCTAGTGTACAGGGAAATAAGCCTAGCTAGTGGAAAAAATAAGTTAATTTCGACCATTTGGGATAGCTTTGGGGTCATATGGGCTTATTATAAAAAAATCACTTATGATAAAAGTCACTTTTTTCAGTTCTTGGTGTGACTTTTTTTTTTTTTTTTTTTAGAATAAAAATGTTAGAGATAGGTAATCCAATAAGCAATGTATTATTAAATATACATATATATATATATTCTAATTTATCCATTAGAATATATTTAATTAAGTACTTTAGATTTTTTTTTTAAATTTTTAATAAGAATTTAATTGTTTTATCAAATTTAAATTTAAAATTTTATCTTCAATTATTACAATATATCATGGTTATGGAATCCAGACTGAACTGACCGGTTTGGACTAGAAACCAGTGAACTGTCCGCAAAACCGGTTCACTATGGTATAGGAAACCGGAGTCAACCCCTGAACCGGAGCTAACCTAGCCGACCTAGGGTGACCCGGAGAGAATCGGCGTGACCCGCCATGCTAACCAAGTCATTTTTTTTTCTTATAAAGTCGCCTGAAACTCGCCATTGATCTGAGAAAAGAGTGAGACATAGAATTAGAAGAGGGGGGGGGGGAGGAGAGATCTGAAGAGTCACCAAGATCTGACAGTGAGAAAAGAGCACTCACCAGTGATATTGGCAAGGAAGATGGCGAGGGTGCGAGCGTCGGCGTCGGCAAATCATCTCCACCTTCTCCATTTGCTACGCTATGAAGCTCTATTCTGGCAGATTGTGCATGACTTCACATACATCAATGATATTTGTGGAAGGGTGCGTGGGGTTGGACACGGCGGAAGGAGCACTGGAAGTGGGTTGTTACAAATAACCGGTCTAAAAAGTTTTTTTTTTTTAATAAAAAAATCTCTATTACTTTTAAGACCCGTTTTTATAAATAATCGGTCTAAAAGATGAATCTTTCCTTTTATCACGTCAAAAATTAAATTTTGCTTTCTCAACCTCTCTTCTTTTAGCGACAACTCTCATTTCACGGCTTTAGTTTCTTTTAAGGACAACTTCGGGAGAAGGATGCAGGACTACTGCGAAAAAGTAAAAAAAAAAAAAAACTAAAAACTGGAGTAATTAAATTCAAAAGAAGGACTGAATTCCCTCGCTGAATGTTTGTCCTTCCCAATGTAGGACGGTGCTTATGAACAATTGTATGGGATTCAATCCCCTTTTAGTTTATTCTAATATATAAGGCTGATGCCTCCCTTTTATAAAAAAGAAGAAGAACTGAATTACTGAAATGAAGAAAAACATGTCACAAAAAAATGAGGAAAACAATAAATCTATACAGATATCCCTACGTTTTTTTTTTGGTAAAAAATATCCCTACGTTTATTAGTTGTAGATTTTATAAGCTCAGTTGAAAAAACTGAAAAAAGTAATTACAAATTATGAAAAGTTTATAAAACCTGAAATTAGGCATACACATATTTTAAATTTTTCTTGGGAAAATCATTTTCAAGGACCTTTTTTGGAGAAAAAACTTAAAAAGGCCCTCAGAATTCTTAAATCCCAGGGGATTTTCAGAATCTATGTGAGTTATTAACGAGGCTGATATAGTTGTTAACGGGGTACTGATATAGTTGTTAATGAGGCTGATTTAGTTGTTAGAAAATTGTTGTTAATGTGGCTGATTTAGTTGTTAATGACTTACCCGTTAACAACTATATCAACCCCGTTAACAACTCACGCAAGATTATGAAAATCTCAGAAAAAGCCTAAAATCTTTTTTAGGTTTTCAGAATTCTGAGGGCCTTTTTTGGGATTTTTTTCTCCAAAAAGGGCTATGAAAATGATTTTCCCATTTTTCTTTGTTACATAGTACTACAAAGGGACAACTATGATGTTTTAAGGGTAAAGGAGCAAAAATACATATGTGCTTTATCCCCGGGAGTGCCTAGCACCATATGCTTTTTTTGGAGCAAAAATACACATGTGGTTATGTTTTAAGAGCAAAAAAATCGTTTGACCGTTAAGTTTGACTTTTTTGCTGACGATGACATGCCACGTCCACGTCACATCCACGTAGAACTGTTTGGTCCAGCTGAATGCCACGTGGACATGCCACGTCATCGTTCAGTCAGCAAAAAAGTTAAACTTAACGGTCAAACGGTATTTTTGCTCCTAAAACGTAATCACATGTGTATTTTTGCTTAAAAAAAAACATATGATGTTTGGCACTCCCGGAAGTAAAGCATATATGTATTTTTTGCTCCTTCACCCATGTTTTAACAACATTTATACACATGTACGTAAATCAGGGGATAAAGATCACGGAGCATCTTTTGGCGGTGATAGCGTTGTCAGGAGGTCGGAGACCGTACTATCAAGGAGGGACATTTTGCGTTTTTCTCTCTTTAATTATTGCACCGTCTCTGTGACTGTGGGGCCCATAAACATGTTAATTATGCAACGTGCCCTATAATCGACGCTAACCACTAACCAGTCACCCGCTCCGGGTCAAATTTCCACGTTGTGATGACCGATGGGAAATTTTGAAGGGCTGGGGAAAATCCCTCTCTTGTGAACGACTTGTTTCAATACTAAATATTAGAATTCATCTTTTTATGTTGTTAATTTTGCATGTGTTAATTTATTGAAGATATACATAATTATACATGTATACCTCCTGTACATGTATCTTGAAATTTTAAAATTTGTTGTATTAGACATATTGAATTGCACCTGATAAACGTACTCATGTTTGTGCCTATTTAGTTGTTGGGATATTTAGTTATGTTTTCTGATCTTCAATTCCTTTTGATATCCAGGCAATTGAAGATGGGTAATTGCTATAGCTATGACGGTAGGAAAGTGTTCACAAAGATCATGTTTCTGCTGTGTGAGATGAATGCTCTTCTAATATGTTTATGGTTATTTATTTGGATCAACTGCATTTGATTTTGATATTAATATTTATTTCATTTTTCAGCATGGATATTGACTACTCACCAACTGGCCGGGAATTTGTCACTGGATCATATGATAGAACAGTTAGTTCCTTTGGATCTGCTTTATCATACTAAGAGAATGCAAAGGTTCACTTGGTTTTTATATCTTGCACTAATAGAGTTCCCTTTTGTTTGTTTATTTACATGACAATGAAACACTTGAACTGATAGATTTCTTTGTTGTGCAGGGTATTCTGTGTCAACTTCAGTTGTGATGCAAGTTACGTGATTTCCGGGAGTGACGACACGAATCTCAGGCTTTGGAAGGCTAGAGCATCAGAACAACTTGGAGTTGTAAGATGTCTTCCTTACCCTCAAATCTTTCATTACGGATTTTTAAGTCAAATTATCAATTATTAATGCATTTTGTCCTTCATTGAGTATATAGGCATTTCCTTGGAGCTAATATACTGGAATATCGTGTGCTTATTTAAAATATTTTATATGATGATTTGTTGAAAAACTGATTTCATTTATTGTGACTACTATGCTACAGGTTTTCCCAAGGGAACGGAAGAAGCATGATTATCATGAAGCCTTAAAGAATCGCTACAAGTACCTCCCTGAAGTGAAACGTATTGTGAGGTAAGATATGATCAAATCAAACAACCGTTTAGTGAACTGTATTGTTGAGTAACAATCATGTCATGCATTATGTTATTTTGAACCGTTCTTATTTCTTTTGTTTTGTTTTTTTTTTGGCTCAATAGGCATCGGCACCTTCCAAAACCGATATTCAAAGCGACAAGCCTCATGCGCGTTATGGCTGACACTAGGAAAAGAAAAGACGAGAGAAGAAAGGCTCACAGTGCCCCAGGTAGCATCAAAACAAAGCCATTGCGGACAAGAAGAATCATCAAAGAAGTTGAGTAAGATATACGTGAGCTTGTATCTTCCTGGAAATAGAGCTGAGATATATGAACTCACAAGAATTGGAGAAGATGTTCTATTAGCATGCTGTATCGGGACGCCCAATGTCGGTATATATATATTTTGTGCTCTCAGCAGATGATGTCTGGGGGTAAATGGAATGATGGCTTCAGATTAGTGAATCCTGAGTTATATGCAGATTAGTGAATCTAGTGCGTGATAATGTTGTCACGTTACTTAATTGCACCTGCCAGAAAAAAACTTTGGTCTGTTATTTGTAAAATCTGATGATACGAGTTTGAACTAAAATTACTCGAGTATGTGACGAGGAGTCACAACAAAGGAATAACTCATACTTAAGTCATGCACCTAATTGCACTATCATTTTTTGTTCATGGCCTGCAACATGTATAATTATGGGTTTTGGTAATTTAAATGGTATTTTTCTGCCGTTTCCTCTTTTTTTTTTTAACATGCTATTATGTTTGCAGAATGAAACCTTCAGGCCACTACACAACTGAATTTCATTTAAGACCAACATATTGCTAAATTTTAATTCAAATTAACCAGAAAACATCCTAACTAACTGCAAATATCTATAACCAGAAAATATCGTAACAAATCAAGAATCTAGCTAGTCTTAACAGACGCGAACTCTGCTTTTTTTTAACACATAACGGACGCTTTTCTCCTACCGTGCCCAAAAAGAAAAAAAACTTCAAAACCAGAAAAGTCGACGTGTGATTGCGTCTAAACACTAACAATCTTCTTTCTTGTGCAGTGTGGATCAACCGAAACACTAAGAAAGAATGTTAGTAGATAAAGCTTGCTATGTTATCTGTGTTTCAAGGATCCTTGTATAGTTCCCCAATGACAACATCCTTATAAGTATTTTGTGGACGCAAACTTGGTATGATTCATCAAGGGATATATGCTTATGACATTTAGATAACTCATATCGTAGTACTTCCTCTAGTTTATAAGAGCTCAATAATTGAATTACTCTTTTTAAGAAAACGTTTAAAATTAGTTAAAAATAATATATGATGTATAACATATCATATGATTAAGTAATTTATTTACCTTCCTTAATCTCTTCAAAAAAAAAGTCAAACCGGTCTTATAATTAAGACCGGAGGTAGTACATCTGAAATAAACTTTTCTTCCATTTTCGCCTCTCTCCCAACATTCGTTTACACATCAGATATACCCTCCCCAACGATTTTAGTTAGCTCCATACAAGAGATTTTATTTTATTGACAAAAAAAAAAAAAAAAAAACAAAACTTTACTGCACCCTTGAGTCATCATCATCCGGTACACTTTCTTCCCCCCCCCCCCCCACCCTAACCACCCAAAGAAAACCTGTCCGGCCAAAACACATGTTTTCATGCATATATTGCTATATATGAATAATACATGCATGGACACAACATTGGTCCCATATGGGGACACTTGCATATATATATATATATATATACACGTTCACGGCTAGCTTGTTTTTCGAATGTGAGGAGAGAGACGCTGGTGAGAGAAACTGGACGCCAATAAATACAACAATACTATGCTCTCACTTTATTTTAACACTATAAATTTTATCCTATATTTAGGATTGGAAGGAGTACTATTTTCTCTGATTAACTTTAAAGAGCCTTTACGCAGTGATGAGTATGACTACCCTTTTCACCCTAATCCGTATATTCATCATAGATCGCTATCCTCGCACTATACAGATCTACAAGTAAGCTGCGTCCAACCAGTTAAAGAGGAGGAAGATGAAGAAAGATCCAGCGGCTCATGTGGTGCTGCCAAAGTATTTCTGATTTAATTCAAGTTTTAGTTTCACTACTGTGTATGAATGGATATGCATGGCATTGAATATGCTTTAAATACTTTTCTCTTTGAATTAAATAGGCCAGGGTGTGAGCGCTAAGGCCCAAGGCGAAACGACCAGAAAACAGGAGTAGTCATGATGAAGATTATAAATAATTTTATAAATTAAAAAAGGGTTAAGGTGCATTTTTACCAATGAACTATTGGTCGGGAGCGTCCAACATAATTAACTATTAAGTGAACCAAAAATACCAATTTTTTTTTACTCGGGAGCGTTAAGATAACGATTAGACAAAAGTTAACGTCAGATTATCTAAGGTGCGATTGGCCAACGAACTTTTACTCCCGGGGCTTTTTCGGACAAAATTCTAAATTTTACTAAATTTAATAAGTTTTTTCTCAATTGTTATTATTTAAAACTACTTGTATTATCTATGGACAAAAATGACTTATTCTTCAATTTTTTCAAAATTATAATTTTCTAAAATAAACAAAATTTTTAATTAAAAATATAATTATATGATTTAAATAAAAAGCAAAGTGTTTTATAGTTTATTATATATGTTAAACAAAAAAATATATGATTTATTTTTATTTTAGAAGAAATTTATGTAATTTAAAAAATTCATTTAATGTTAATCAAATTTTCGTAGGTCAAGTTGCTCCTTAACCCATTAAAATTGCTCTTTAACCTATTATTAAATCGTCCTTCATCAAGCCTCTTAAGTTTTCTTTTTTCTTTTTTTTTTTTTATCAACAAGTCACAAATAATCAATAGATCATTTAATTAACAAATATATCATCAAGTTGCGGATTTATATTATTAACTATCAATATTGATATCCATTAAAAATAAATCATATGTATATATATATATATATTGTTTAACATATAAATTAAACTATAAAACACCTTGAGTTTTATTTAAATCATATAATTAAATTTTTTAATTAAAAATTTTGTTTATTTTAGCAAATTATAATTTTGAAAAAAATTGAAGAATAAGTCATTTTTGTCCATAGATAATACAAGTAGTTTTAAGTAATGACAATTGAGAAAAAACTTATTAAATTTAGTAAAATTTAGAATTTTGTGCCGGGCGCTCCTGGAGTAAAAGTTCGTTGGCCAATCTGCACCTTAGATAACGGACGTTAACTTTTGTCTAACGGCGTTGTCTTTGGACGCTCTCCGAGTAAAACTTTTTTGGTATTTTTGATCCACTTAATAGTTAATTGTGTTGACGCTCCTGGACCAATAATTCATTAGTAAAAATGCACCTTAACCCATTAAAAAATTATATTAGTTTTAGTGAGAAATTAGTTTTTTATACTCTTGTTAAAACTAAGATATTCATTTTATATAAAATATCACTTAAAGCTTCTTTTAGGTAGACTTATTTTTTCTTTTTATGTGCTTATGATTATTATTATAAAATTTTATAATATAATAATTAATAAGAAATATTATGAATTTTAAATTTCAAGAAAATTAGCAAAGGTAGATTATTTTTCATTTTTTAAAAGTAAGATATTCATTTTATAGAAAATACTATCTTCCGTCTTAATATAAGAGCTAGTTTTTTTTTTTTTTATTAGAGTAGGATTTGATTCTAAGATATTTTATAATATAATAATTAATAAGAGACCATTGAATTTTCTTCGCAGAGATTAAACAATCTAAATAAATTAATAAATCATTATATATGTTTCAGAATTTTTTTTTAAAAAAATGATAAATATAAACATTTTAATGTAATTTATTTAGTTTTATTAATCTCTTCAAAAACCATCTAATTCTTATGTTGAGGAATGGGGGGAGTATTAGTGAAGATAAAATTGTAACACCCCAGATTGTGGGACAAAGAGTTTAGGAATAAGATGGAGATAAATAGACTGCTAAACCAGTAAGAGTCAATAGTCTTAAGCTTATTTTGAGAAAAAAAAGTTGAACAAAAATATTTTTGGACCTTGAAAATTTAGGGAAAATGTATGAAATATTATTTTGAGGATCTACAACTATTATTAGGGGTTTAATTATGAAAGATTGGCTTAAATAGTCTTAAAGCCATTATTTGGAATTTAGGACTTACTTTCCTGAAAATTCAAGGAAAATAGTTAGAGGATAAGTTGTGGTCTAGAAATTTTAGAATCAATAATTTATGGCTTAGGGAAGTTTATTGAGGAATAAAAATCCTTATATGGGATTAAGGATTTATTTTGGGAATTTATTTGTTAATCTAATGCCCAAATAAATAAGGAGTAAAAATGGTACTTTTGTTACCCCAAACTTGTGAATGAGTTTTAGGCAAAGTCAAATCCCAATTTGATGAATCAAAGACTCATATACTTCAGTATCCTTCTTATAGCCACGTGCCCAAATTCTTGTGAACAACCCTTCACTCAATTTTGCTTATTTATTCTCATCTGTTCTTATCCACTGTGGGGCGAGCCCAATTCTTTTAATCACAATTCGGACAGCAGCGCACATGCACTTGTTCAACTCATTAAATCATCATTTCATTCAGCCCATATATTAAACAAAACTCATTTGGCCCATATTCATTATACTTATTGACCTTTATTCAATTACAAACACTCTAACCAATGTGAGTTGGTATAGATGGTAAGGGATCCAGGATTAGGCCCTTGGATCGTGGGTTCGATCCCCTCTGTCGTCGCTGGGACTCCTTTGGTAGGCGATCTCGTAAGTCCCAGATAAGTCTTCATAGGCCCGGCCCTTCTCTTGCAGCGCAGTGACCATGTCAAACCCCTCCAAAACCTTTATATATCAAAAAAAAATTACAAACACTCTACTCCCTCCATAATTACTTCTCCGCACATAAGAAAAGCCGTGGCGAAAGCATTCAAGTAAACTTGTTCAAGTGTTTAACGGACAGCTCTGCGTTCATGCACAACCCATACTCCACCGTTTCTTCTTTGAACTTATCAGCGCACATATAACCATTCGGAAAGAATCATAGGTCTTCATTTTTATCATCTCATTCACTCATTTCTTTCGGCCATTCACCTAAAGCGAAACACGGAATAAGAGTGATAAAGAAAGCTGAGTGAGAGAGAGAGAGAGAGCTGAGAACTGAGAGCTGAGAGCGAGAGACCATAGCCAAAGAAGAAGAGAGCTTGTTTTCTGACATGCAACCATAGGTTCCAGTCAAGGTGAGTCTCCCAAATCTCTTTTCATCTTCAGTCTTTGATTTCTAGTTTTGGGGTTGGGAAAAGAGGATTAATCTCAGTTTTAAAAGGAAACCACCATGTACATTAAGCTAAGCTCTTATGAAAAGAAATTGGTATTGCATGTGTGTATTTGGTTTCGCCTTGGATAATAATCGAACCTTAGCCTTTGTTTTGCTAAGTATGTGTCTCTTTCTTTAATGGAAAAAAAGAGAGGAAGTGCAAATGGTTGTTACATAAGTGCTGCTTAGTTTGCTTAATGTTGAAACCAAGATAACCGTAAGTGCTAGTTGGTGGTTGCATGCATTTGGTTGCCTTGTTTTGTTGAGGACAGAAGCTGTTTTAAGGTTTATAGATGATGAACTTGTAACTCAAGGAACTAAGGAATGATTGAGAGTGGTAAAATGATGATTTTAAGGATAAGTATAAAGCTGGGAATTTTCAGAACCTAGAGAGGTGTTGAGCATGTGTTTGGGTGTCAAGGAGTTCCTAAAAGAGGATTGAATCAGTGTTTTGAGGTTGACTTCAAAAGAAATGAGATTTAGAAATATAGATAATTGAGTGATGGATGTGATTGTAGGATGTTTTGGTACTTAAGGATTTTAAAAATCAGAAGGTAAATTCCATTAGAGATTCCATTAAAGGTTGATATATGAATTTGAAAATTTATAGGAATTGGCAATTGCCAGAGCTCAAGAGAAAAGCAAACAAAAAGGGATTTTGGTAAATGTATAGTTTCGGAAAGAGCAACAGGTGAGTGAATAACGTCCCTAATTTTTATAAATGATATTTTTATTGTTGAAATTTTATGTTAATTTTCATATTTAAAAATTATGATTTTTTGAAGGAATATTTGTTGATAGTATGTGAGAAAAGAATGGTGATTTTATTCGTTATTATGTATTTTCTTTCAAATTGTTTCAAAGCATAATTCATGATTATGTAGCTAAATGGAAATGAGACTTTTGAGGTATTTTTCATAAATTTTATATTGAAATGATCTTGGATTTTGGAAAGTTTATAAGCTAGAATTTATTATTTGAAATGAAATGTTTTTACGTAAGTTCTTGATGTTTTAAAAGGATTTTATCGGCAGATTGAATTTGAAGTAAAGTTTTAAAATATTGTTTGTGAAACTTCATGCTAGGGGATTAGATTATAAAGTATGAGATAGACTGTTATTATCTTGAAGGAAGAATTTTTATTACTTTGATAAATTGACCCCAAGCATGCTTGAAAATGTTTTGGAGAGAACGAATACGAGCAGTTACTAACAAGAGATCGTTAGTTCTTGGTGCACCATGATTAACCTCGAACTCGCTTGTTATTCATGAGATTTGTTCTCATGCTTGTTTCATGGACCGTGTGTCCATGCTTGTTTCATGGCCTTGAGTCATGCTTGGTTAGTTACCCTTATGGATTTGTGTGTCCATGCTTGTTCTCATGGCTTCGAGCCATGCTTGGTTAGTTACCCTCGTGGACTGTGTGGCCAAGCTTGTCATTCGTTCTGTAAGAAGTTCTGAGGAAATATGAGGTTTGAGAATTATGTTTTAAATTGATTATATTAAATCAAGGTTTTACTACACATTTGAAATTATTTGACTAACGATATTTTACATAAAGTTCTATTTTATTTATGATTTACTGTTTTAAACCGGTTTTGTCAAACAAAATAATTTATTATGTATTTCAAGGTAATTGATTGATGATCCAATATATATATATATATATAGTTTTGATTTTAATCATGATCGCATGTATAAAGATTGAAATTTATTGCTATATCGTTGTTATTCAAACTTACATACGTTCAAATTATTTACTCTTGTATTTTATTAAAATTATAAGAATGAGACTTTATTTACCAGAAAATTTTGTTTTGGTTCAGACAATATTGCTGATAATGGATCTCTTGTTGAGTGGTGAAGGGTCTCCTTAATGATTTAAAGTTCGCCGACTCATTTTGAGGCGCTACTAGTTGATGTAATCATAGCCGTAAACTTTTGTATTAATATTTAAAATTAGATGCTTTGTGTATTTATAGGTATGATCTATGTATTTTGGAACACATGTTTATAAGTTTAAGGATTAAGGAATGAGAGTATACTCATATTCCTTGCTTGTCACCCCATGAGGTTTCGTGGCGTGACAAAAATGGACGGATACCAAATTAAAAATTGAAGGAACATGAGAACAAGAGAAAATAATTCTTAACTTTACAATATCAATAAACTATATCAATATCTACATATTAAATCATAACAGAGGAAAATGTGGGACCATCAAGGTTCTAAAACTCGGACTGGTCACTGAATCGATAGGGGTACTAGGTCAAGGGTCAGTGGGTCGACCGATATTAATTAAAATAGATTAAAATATTTATATTTTAATAATAAAAAATACTTTATAATTAAAATGTGAGGATGTGATGTGATCATATGTAATATTATATTAATAGTTTTTTTAAAAAAAGAGATCTTGAAGATCTCTCTCATTGAACACGCTATGCCTATACCCTGAGATGTGTCAGAATTGATATAATAACATGGGAGTATGAGCAAAAACAATAAGTGGTATGGTTTGTAGAGTCTCTCACCTTCAACTCTCTCTCTCATGGGCGGTCATATTTCACTATATTAATCTCTCTCTCTCTCTTCTTCATTTCATAGTCTTCTCTCCTCCAGTCCTCCCTCAAACTGTCGGCAATGGATTCTTGGACCTCCATCGTCTCACGTCCCTCATTTAGGCAATCTCCATCTTCCGTCTTTCAACTAAAGAAGCTTCGACAGTTCGACCTTCAACCTTCGACGAACTCACATCGCGATCTTCGTCTTTCATCCAAATAAGCTTCGACCTTCGACAATCCCAGATCGCGATCTCTAGCAGCCACCGCCGACACTCTCCCCTCCTTCTCGTTCTCTTTCTCATTCAATGATTTTTTTTCTTTTCAAAAAACCGATTTGTTTTACTCTGTCTCGGCCAACTCGGCCAGTTTAGGCCGAGTTGACCAAGTTGACTCCAGGTCAACTCGGGGACCCAGGTTTTACATCTAACTTGGATTGGTTTTCCGGTCCGAACCGCCTGATCCGGTCCTGGTTTCATAACCTTGGGGTCCATAGAGATAATGGGGAGGTATGTGAAATTCACATAAATATTATATTTATAATATATGTGACCTTTTTATATAAAATGAATGGGATAAGATATTGTTACTATCAATTAGTGTTACTACCAATTTTTTTCACCGTTATATCAGAATCTTAATAGGAGAGAGAAATGATAGAGGTGGATGAGATTCTGATCTAACGATTTAGTAACATTGATAGTAACAATATCCTATCCCAAAATGAATATCTTGCGTTTAACAATATAAAAAACTAATTTTTCCATTGAAAATATATATATATATTTTATCATGATTACTTAAAAAACGCCGGCTTTTCGGTCTTTTCCTCCTTTATCCTTAGCGCTCGCGCTCTTGCCAATTTGATTCAAAGAGAAAAACATAAAAACGCTATCGTTTTTGTGGCAGCGAAGCAGAGCCGCATGGAAAAGAAGCATAACCCCTTTTGACCTCTTCTTCTGCCTATATCTTCTTCTTTCCTCAAGTAGGATGGTGTGGTGTGTTTTTTTCTTGACATAATAACAAGGTACTACCTCCGGTCTTAGTATTAAACCTAGTTGATTTTTTTGAGAGATTAAGGATGGTAAATAAGTTAGTTAATCATTATATATATATATATATATATATGTTGTGTATCATTTAATATATATTAGTTTATATATGTCAAGGAAACAGTCACGGCTTTCGACGGTTTTCCCTCTCTTGTGCTGTCAATGTCGCGGGATAGTGCGTGGCAGCCAACGGTTTTTCCCTCTCTCACTGTTGTCAATGTCGCGGGTTCCGACGGTTTTCCCTCTCTTGTGCTGTCAATGTCGCGGGATAGTGTGTGGCAGCCAACGTTTTTTTCCCTCTCTCGCTGTTGTCAATGTCGCGGGTTCTGACGGTTTTCCCACTCTCGCCGCTGTCAATGTCGTGACTTCCTTGGTGATGATGAAGGTGTAAGTTTTCGCCAGCAACGAAGAAAGTCATAGGCAAGAGGATTAGAGAGTCAAAGATGAGATCAGTGAGAAATGAGGAAAAAGATAAGGAACCTAATGAGAATTTTGTAGGAGAGTTCATTTGTGTCGATTACAACACTGCCTTCAGCGACCGTGGAAAGTTTGCACGCCTTGCAGTATGTTTAGACCTCACTAAGCCACTAATCTCTAAGATTATGGTGGACGATGAACTCATCTTCGTTGAGTATGAAGGACTGCCTTCTATCTGCTTTAGTTGTGGTCACTTTGGCCACCTTTAGGAACTTTGTTCGGAAAAAATGGTAGCCTCTTCCGGTGAAGCCTTGGATGCTCCAGACCCTCTTGCTTCGGAAATACGATTACCAACCACTACTATGCAGTCGCGTGAAATGGCCAGTTTTGGTGAGTGGATGCAGGTGCAACGTAGGCCTCGCCGTATGTATGACAGAGGGGGGAAAATGGTGTATCGCATGAAAGCAGCAAGGTGACCACTACCTCAAGGTGCAACGCTCTAAATGATGTGGGAATTATGGAATCAGAAGGCCTAACGGTTTTTACCCATGGTGAAGAAAATTCCAAGCCAAAATCGGATATTAACTTCCAAAGGAGGAAAGGGAAAGAGACAAAAGGATCTCCCATGATTGATCCCAACAGCAGACAAAAGTTGCAACATCCCCAGGCGCCCAACTACAATTGTGTTTTCAATTCACCTCACTATGCTACTCAGTCTGCCTCCACGTCTCTAGATGAGACCTACCATTCTACCTTCCTCATCAATGACCCTAGACTACCTCATCGTCACCAAGATTACCTAACCAAGTTAGGTGGGTTGGATCATCAGACCAACCATGGGAATGACCCCCAATCCATCAGCAGGGGCCTTAAACTTGCCTCAAGGGTCTCTATTCACAAATTAGGGGCGAGGCCCAATTTAGACACTTCTGGGCCCTCTGTCCACGTTATGAAACAAATTGCCAGGGAAATTCATGGTGATCCAAAGCCTCAGGCTCAACGACTTTGGTAGAGGGAGTCTCTTTTACTCCTAACCCCTCAAATTAATTAATTATTTTTATGTTTATAATAATTTGGAATTGCCATGGAGCTTCTGATAGGAGAAATTTCCTTCAATTTTCAAATCCTTTGTAGCTAACTATAAGCCTGATATCTTTGTGTTAGTATAGCCAAGAATCTCTGGCATCACAGCTGATAAGGTCATTAAAAAGCTTGGTTATCAATATTCCCATCAGATCAAGGCAACTGGATTTTCTGGTGGCATTTGGATTTTTTAGACCTCTAATGTCTTAATAAACATCTTGGAGAATAGTGTCCACTTTGTCCATATGGAGGTTGCCTAGAGTGATCAAACCTCAAAATTTCTCTTCACTGCCGTCTATGGGAGTCCTCAATACCAGTATTGTAAATACCTTTGGTTTGACTTTAATTATCTGGCAACAAATCTCTCCTCCCCATGGCTCTTAGCAGGAGATTTTAATGCTATCCTTAACCAGGAAGAAAGGAGAGAGGGCCCTGTTAGGAGAGGCCACGGCTGTGGCCTTTTTAATCATTTTATCCACAGTAATGGTCTTCTGGATATGGGCTCAAATGGCCAGAAATTCACCTGGAGGAGGGGTACCTTGTTCATGTTCCTGGACCGTGTCGTATGCTACTCTCAATGGGTTCAATTATTCCCTACTTATGAAATTGATCATTTACCCAAGATCCTTTTGGATCATAGGCCTATATTAATCAAGCTAGGATCTTCCTCCCTTACAAGCCTAAGACAAAGGCCCTTTCGCTTCTTAGCCCATTGGCTCTCTCACCAGGAATTTTTGCCCTTGGTTCGGCACATCTGGGAGCAAGGGGGAGACATTCTAAACTGCCTCGACATCTTCTCAGCTGAAGCAAGGAGTTGGGATTCAACATCCTTTGGTGCAATTGGGAAATGCAAAAGGCGTCTTCTGAGTCAAATCAGGGGCATTCAAGTGAAGCTTGAAGATCTGGCTTGGGATCCTAGCGACTCTCTTTCTGAACTGGAATCATCTCTGAAAGTCAAATTCGAAGGAGTTTGTTTCCAAGAAGAACTCCTTTGGCTCCAAAAGTTCTCCTATGAGTGGCTATGCTTAGGGGATCGCAACACCCATTATTACCATATGAAGGCCCAGATGCGCCGGAAGAAAAACATGATTTCTCAGCTTAAAAATAGTGATGGCGTCTAGCTTGTCGAAGAAGAGATTTTGGCTGATCATACCAAACACTTCTTCTCGGAGTTATATTCTTTGCCCAACTCACTGCCCTTTCCCCTCTCGATTCATGGAGCATTCCCTGGACTTTCTAGCCTCCAATTGCTAGCTCTTGATAAATCGGTCACCCTAGATGAGGTCAAGAAATCCCTTTTTGAAATGAAGCCTTTAAAACCCCCTGATGCTGATAGAATTCACGACTGTTCTATCAATCTCGAGGGAATTTGTTGGTCCGAGTGTTTTAGCATTCGTACAAAGCGTATGGTCGTACCCTCTTCCACCGTCCCTTAATCATACTCTTATAGCCTTGATTCCAAAAGTCAACCATCCCTGTCTTATCGCCGATTTTCGCCCGATAAGCCTCTGCTCTGTGTTATAAAAAATCCTTTCCAAAACTATTGCCAACCGTCTTAGATTGATACTCCTTGACCTTATCATCCCGTTTCAAACCAGTTTTATCTGTGGCATAAATATTACTGATAACATTACAATAGCCCAGGAAGTTATTCATTCCATGAGGGGTAAATAGGGAAAGATAGGTTGGATGGCTATTAAGTTTGATCTGGAAAAAGCCTTTGATCGCCTTCGTTGGGATTTCATTGAAGATACCTTATATGACTCTGGTCTCCCGTACTATCTGGTCCGCCTAATTATGACTTGTATATCTTCCACTTCCATGGCAGTTTTGTGGAATGACAATCCAACCATCTCCTTCAAGCCTGAGCATGGAGTTCGACAAGGCGATCCCCTCTCCTTGTATATTTTTGTGCTATGTATGGAATGATTATCTGAGCTCATCCAGGCCAGAGTTCATACTGGAGAATGGAAGACTATTAAACTTGGCCAATAAGGTGTCCATCTATCCCACCTTTTCTTCGCCGATGATCTAGTACTCTTTGGTCATGCATCCCTCCAACAAGTGGACTTGATCAACAACATCATGCAAGAATTTTGTCTCTCATCGGGCCACAATTTTAGCCAGTTAAAGACCAAGATTTACTTCTCCAAAAATATAGAGCCTTCGGTTTGTAAGGCCATCTGTGATAAATTAGGCTATCAGAAAATGCTTTCCCTGGGCAAATACTTGGGTGTCCCACTTCTAATGGGCTGTGTGTCATCCACCACCTTTGACTACATAACTGATAGAGTTCAATTAAAACTAGCAGGGTGGAAGAGCCATTGTTTATCCCTAGCAAGACGAATTACCCTTGCTAAGTCGGTCTTAGCATCGATACCAATGTACACTATGCAAATCATCACCTTGCCTTCTCCTTGTTTATCGAGGATTAACAAGATTATCCAGAAATTTATTTGGGGCCATACTAGTAATCACAAGGGAATTAGTTTGGTTAACTGGAAGGACCTCTGTCAACCAACTAAGCATGGAGGTTCTGGTCTGCCGAATCTCAAATCCCAAATGATAAGTATATATTTTATAATTAAATATGTGTATATTTTAAGATATAATTAGTTGGATTTATTAATATTATATACCTATTTAATTATCTTTCATATACTTTACTATCATTATAGGATAAAAAGATATTTCGATATAAAATCTACTTATTTCCTATTATATTTTGCGAAATATTAGGCGATTTAGAAAGAAGTAGAAAAAGCAATTAAGAGGATATGCAATCAGCCAAACTTGGTGGTCCCACGCAAGAAAAATAGAAACAAAATCAATTGTGTGATTTGGTGGAGGAGATTACAAGATATAAGATATCTTTTTAATAAAAAAAAAGGAGAATCAGTGACCCACGGTCTAAGTTATATTTAGGTTATATATATGAAGCAAAAAAGACGCAAGGAAAAAAAAGGAAGAAGCAGAGGAGTAGAGGCTGAGAGTTTCGGTTCTCTTCATCATCTCCATGGAAGGACAGAAGGACCGTGGAGGCGACGGAGAACATAGTCGGCAGCTTCGTCTTCTTCGTCCGTGGCTCACCATCAACTAAATTAGAGGGAGTGCTTTTGTTCTTAATTTCAATATTCTGTTCCTATTCCCTTTCCCTTTGATTTTCAGTATGGTTTTGAACCTTGTGTTGCTTCGATGGATTTTAATCTAGCCATGTATGGCTAATTTCTTTGCAACCTAGAGGAGCTATGAATTTATTTGTGGATTATATTTTGTTTTCATTGTTTAGTTAATTTTGATATTAATTTTGGTTACTTAATCTTGTTTAGCTCTTTCTATTTAGTGACTGGCCATCATTGAATATGAATATGAGAATTAGGATTTACCTTGACGAAGGGAATTTTAATTTGCGATTAGGATAGACATATACCTAATGGTCCCATATAATTGTTAAAGAGTGTGTTCGATTTTTGTTGCCTCTTGAGTAACTATGTTAGACATAACAAGTTATACTCAAGAGAGGGTTGTAAGTGGACCGACAGGCACTTATAGCCATTTATACTCGAGATTAACAAAATTGATATTAAGGTTAATTAAATTAGTGAAATCAATGTTTATGAAGCTAATAAGGGATTAGTGACTATGGTTGCTCATTTGATTATTGTGGTAGTTTTCTTGTTTTTATTTTAGTTTTAATTTCTTTTCTCTTAATTAAATTCAATTTGGTTTGCTCAACTTCAAGGAAAATGTAAAATTAATGCTTAACTAAGTTTTGGTACTAAAGTCATCGTGAGAACAATATCTTACTTACTCTTTTATTACTTGATACGGCCCGTATACTTGCGGAGTTATAGGCTATAAAGTTTTGCCCTATCACCAAAATAAAGCGTTTGTGATGAAGCTTATCTACAAAATTCATTCTCAGTCGGACGGCCTTTGGATTCGAGTATTGAGACAAAAATATGCAATTTCGGACTCAGGGGAAGTCACACAGAGAGCTCGGATGTCTTACTTATGGAAAGGTCTATTAAAGTTATGGGAGGATACTTCCTTCCATATCAAATGGCATCCGGGAGATGGACGTCAAACTTGCTTCTGGAATGATTACTGGGTGGGGGATTTAGGCCTACTAAAAATCTCTCCTTCTCCCCATTCCTGCTCGGGATCTGTCAAAAGAAATTGTTGAATTTGTGAGGGAGGATGGCTCTTGGAACTGGCAACTATTCCAACACCTCCTACCCCCTACTGTGCTTAAGGACATTTCCTCTATTAGAATTCACACAGACTCCTCATGCTAGATCCCGCTATTGGAATTTAACAACGCGGGCGGGCGGAGCTTGGGACAAAAATTTGGGGGGGGGGCCAAATGTATACCGATTAACTAATTAAAATTTTTAAGATTATATAACATTTTTAAAATATTCAGATTTATAATAAAATTATTTTAACAATTCTAATGTATAAGATAACATATTTGTCTCTAGTATAGATGTCATATCAATTGCAAAATGAGAAGATATCATGAAATTCCAGAAGATTGCCTGTTATATAATATATCAAAATATTAAAAGTTAACAATGTAATTTATAATACAAAATTAATAAGACACTATACTAAATGAAATAATTAAAAATTACTTTCACTTAAAGTAATGCTCTTTGTTCTTTTAATGACTTGAAATCATTAATAATTGAATCGATAGTGAAAGTGTCGGTTATTTCTTTTTTAATATAAATTACTATATTATTTGCAGTAAAATCATCTTTCATCTTGTTACGCAACCTTATCAAATGAGAGCTAAGTGTCAAAAGCTCCAAAATTTTAAGTTGTCAACGTCTTGAACTGGAATGATCCCAACCCAATATGGCCAATGGTGTGGAAACTTCCTATGGCACAGCGTGTTCGGACTTTCACATGGTTACTCCTCAAAAGGAAACTGTTAACCAATGAGGAGCACTCTAGAAGGGGCCTCACAACAGACACGTCTTGCTCTCTCTGCCAGTACGATTCTGAGAGCCTTGATCATGTTCTTAAAGGATGCCCCATGGCCTTATCTGTTTGGGAAAAAATCCTTCCTGCTGATCTCTGCGCTGATTTTTTCAGTCTGCCCATTCACAATTGGATTCAACTAGTCATCCATTCTGCATCTCTTCCCACCTCTTGGAAGATTGGTATTTGCATCACATGTTGGATGCTCTGGAATGTTCGAAACCGGAGAATTTTTTCCAATGAGCGATTTACTACATAAGGGATTGTAGCCCATGTTAAATCTCTTACTTTACACCCTCAGCACTGTTTTGCTAAGTTTTCTTCTCTGTTATAGGTTTTTCTTCTTTTAGCTTTTCAATAGTCCAGTTGTACATCCTCTGATTTTCTTTAATGAAATCCTCTTCATTCAAAAATGAACCATGCATGTGTTGGAAAGTGAGTCCATTCATTAATTCCCCCTTATTTTAAAGAATTAATTCAAGGATATCACATTCATGATTCCATTTATAGTAATGAATGGTACTACTAAAGACAAAATACACCCTAGTTTTGTCGTCTGTGCTCATTAAATTTATTTTATGCTCCTTGCCTCCTAAAAAAACAAATCAGATCTAACTAAAAAAATATAAACTTTTTAAAAGAAACCATCTGAAAGCCTCTCTTTCTTCCACCCTAGATTTATTCGCACAACTCGCCGGCCGTCTCACCATCATGGAACACGACAATGACAGCTCCTCCGTTTTCAATCAGATGTGATTTTTTTTTTTTTTTTTAAGTTTATAATTTTTTCAATCAGATCTGATTTGTTTAATTTAAAATTTTATATTTTTTTCAATTAGATCCTTTATATAAGACGTGGTTGACTTTTTTTTAGAGAGGTTGAGAAAGCTAAATAAATTAGTTAATAATAATATATGTTATGTTTCATTTGATTATATATCAGTTTATAATTCAAATAAATTTGTTTGGTATAAAAAGATAAACATAAATACTCTAAAGTAATTTATTTAGTTTTTTTTTAATTTTTTCAAAAAGTCAACTGAGTCTTATATTAAAGACCAAAAGTAGTATCAGTTTTATACTTTTATTCCATTCCCTTTCCAGCTTAAAACAATTGGTATGTGTGTTTGTATTTTATATCCATGTTGGATGAGTGCTTAACCCTTAAAAAAATATAGGGCCAGCCAATTGGAGGATGAAGAAGATAGGACAATCTTAGAATCCGATCCCTTCAAAAATTAATTGGTAGGTGTATTAAGCAACAAATAATAACAAAATTTTGTTTACTAATTTTTAAATTTACCTAAAATAGTTTAAAAAATTCTTATATTAAAGAGAAGAGATAATAATTTCTTAGTGTACATCAAGTAATTATATTATATAATTATGAGATTAATGTAGAATCATAGAATTTGAACAATGACTGAGTAATACTATGAACATAAAACCTTCAGGTGCACAAGACTTGTTCTTGGTCTTAGCAAATCGATTACATACATAAAAGCTAGTAAAAGCCAAATAGATCTCAAAGGGCCAGAATAATCAATTCGCAATAAATTAATTGACCGTGATTGTCAGCAGGCCATTTCTATATTATCAGTAAAGAAATGTTAGGGAAGCCATAATTGAGATATGACCAGGATATGGTAAGGTTTTAAATTTGAATTTTAAAAAACCTAACAATCAGTAACTTTTGTTAGGCCCTTTGAGATGTTTGCAAGTTGTGTGCTCAAAGGGCCACCAATTTGCAATAGAATAATCAATTTGCAATAAATTAATTGACCATGATTGTCACCAGGCTATTTCTATATTATAAGTAAAGAAATGTTAGGGAAGCCATAATTGAGATATGACCAAGATATGGCAAGGTTTTAAATTTGAATTTTAAAAAACCTAACACACAACTTGCAAACATCAAACATAAATTTAAAAAACAAAAAGGATTTCACATGGTAACCAACTAGTCTTAATATTGAGAAAGAGATGAATTCTTTGTCTTCTACACAAGATGAACTTATTGCTATGTCAAACTCTTTGAATGAATATGGAAATAGCTTGAAGCATTTTCTCCTCACATGGAATAGCTTGCCCGAGCATGGAAATCATCATGCTCGAGCACATACTCGAGCAAAGGGAAAAGCCGCCTGCAAACCTTTGGACTACTTCTCAATTTCGCTCGCTCGAAGCTTGCCCGAGCAAGAAGAAAGTCTTGCTCGAGCAACGTTGTCTGAAAGCCATTCTTCTAGTACTTTGAAGAGCTTGCCCAAGCATGAATATCATCATGCTCGAGCATCATTGGCGAGCAAGAAAAACCATGCTCAAGCATCGACGAAAGAAGACATTTTAAACTACACTAAAAAAGCTTGCTCGAGCAAGCCAATGGTGTTGCCCGAGCATAGTAGTCCCTGTTTTTGAAAACATCGTCTGTGTAATTCTTCTGATCTTAACATTGATCTTATTACTCGTGATTATCACTTATTGAGATTACCAAATGCTTTTAACTAGTGTATTGATGAGTTTCGATAATATAATCACAAATTACCAAAGATTTGGATAAAGCAACTTCGATCGACAAAGCATTAAATGCAGATTGCCTAAACCGAGCTAAATTGTTCGATCGAAGTAAAGCCACTCGATATTCTCTTTGCACATTAAATGCTATTAGACAACGGATATACAAAAGGAATGTAAGAGAATGTTTCCCCCAACAAATTCCATCTGTGACATTCAAACGGACGAAACTGAGGCGAAGTGATTCATCTGTCTAATGGCTACCTTAATGAGTCACAACGGCAGATTATCAAATCTTCTCCAACGGTCATTAATGGCATCAACTATAAATAGGAGGAGCATTGAATTCGGACAACCACCGAAACGCTGAGCAATTAATTTGATTCCATATTCATTCGCTGTTTCAACCCAAGTTTCATTAAATTCGAGTGTTCTTCGGTGTTCATTTTATCTCGCTCGTGAGGAGTCTTTAAACACTTATTTATTTCATTCGTGAGTTATACTTAAGGTTGAGGAACCTTAAGTGAGGTGTATTAATTACAACTTGTAAGGGAGAGGAGTGACCATCCTTCGTTTACAGAGTGTGTAATTATTTGAAAGAGTAGTGGAATCCTAGGTGTTCTGGGGACTGGACGTAGGTTAGTGATTTGAGACCGAACTAGTATAAATTGTCTTGTGTTCATTTTCTCTTCTCTATCTCATTCGTGTATTTCTGTATCATCGCGTGTGTTTCAAAAAGAGTTTTTGAAATCACCTATTCACCCCCCTCTAGGTGATATTCCACCTTCAATAGATTCAACATTTTATAATTCATGGGGGAGGTCAGGAATACGAACCCAGACCGCGACTCGCTTCTGATTATCGGCCTTCCAGGGATTAAAATTTGGCCTCCATCGTTGAAACAGCACATAGTGATCTGCAATCATCCACGGTCCCTCATGCAAGGCAAAATCCCTGTCCTCCGTTGAAGAGAAAGATACAAGGAAGTACCCATTATTCAAAGGGGTCACTCTCAGTGATCCTTTTGATGCCCACATACGCTCCATCCTAAGCCTCATAAAACCAACGTTAACAGATTTCCTAAGGAGCTTGACAATGAGTGAGTTCTTGTAGGGCTTACACCAAGCCTCGTACTCCTCGGCACTACCCTGAAGCTTCGGAAGCTTCCCAGTTCGGTGCCACGCATCCACTACTTCCTCTTCTTGCTCAACTCCTTCATCCGCGTCATTCACCTCCTCCATGCTCTGTTTCTCGTTCGACTTTGCAAAATACTCTTTCCAGCCCGTCAAAGCTTTTGCGGCTGAGAAACGGGGTTCTAAGAGACCAGATTCGCCAAGACAGAGAAGCTTGTCCTTATATGACAGACGAGCCTCTATGAATTTCGAAGCCGCCTTCCCCACATCACCATTCATCTGCGATGTCCCAGAGGACCCACTCCTGAATGTAACGAATTGATTGGGACCCTTATACCCACGAACATCAGCGTCCTTGCTCCCTATAGGATTCTTCCCAATTCCACCGCCATCTTTCAAGGCCCTGCCACCATCCCCCTCAGTCCTCCCGTCGCCCTCAGTTCTCCCGTCGCCCACCGGTTGCCCTTCGCTCATAATTTTCTTTACGGTTATCTCGATAGATAAACTGTAATCTGCATTAGATATTAATGTTTGTGTGTTTAATATGTTTGCATGTCTCTTGCTTATTGTGGAGGAAGTCATTTATATGTGAATTGTCCATATAGTTCAACTAGTCATTGTGCGAGAGATGATTTTGCTAGGAATCAAACTCATTTTGATTATTCATTTTGGCCTAGTGAAAGTTTTGAGAAATTTTTTTTTAGGGATCCACATGTCTATTGTTCTCATGAAAATACCCCTCTTTTTTCCTCTTATCCACATATTGAAGAACACACCATAGAGTGAAAGGAAAAATCTAATTTAGAAAGATTATTTGAGGAGTATGTGGAAACATCAAAGATATTTAGTAGAGAGCAAAATAAATTTGCCATTAGAGTTGAGTCAAGGGTCCAAAATATTGGGGTACTTGCAAGTCGAATTGCTTCAACCCTTGAGACTATAAGGCAAGATAATTCCTTAAGCTTGATAACCACTTATTTTGCTGATAATGATCGTTGTGAGAAAGTTGAAGGTGTGGAATTGCATGAGATTATAGATAATGTAGAAAGTGATTGTGAGGTTGAAATTGATTTAGATGAGAATATTGGAGCCTAAGGTTTGTAATTTTGATGATCAATTTGATGTAGATCCCAAGAGTTGTTGTTCAAAACTCTCCTATTGAATTGTTGACTTACTGATGAGAGTCAAATGGATTTTGTGGGATGCTCTAAATTTTTTGGAAGCTTATAAATCTATTTGCAAGGATGTGCATGTTGTGCTTTATTTAAATTCAGTGAATGCTTGTAATCCATGATTGTCTATGATTGAGGAAGTACAAGTAATTAACTGGAATAATCAATTTTTGTGTGTGACATCTTGTTGCTTGAAAAGGAATGAAGACAAGGTAAGTGAGGTGTTTGATACTTATGATCAATGGTTTGTTTTGAGAAGTCTAGCTAAAGACTGTAAATTTAGCGCTTCTTGGGAGGCAACCCAATGATTTTGCTCGCATCTTTTATTATTATTATTATTATTATTATTATTATTTTCTTTCTTTCTTTCTTTCATTGTTATTCAGGTTTGAAGTTGATCACCTCTCTTGTTGCTACAAAGTCTTGATTGTGCACTCTTTCCTCCCTCAAAATTTGAAATATCATGGATGATACCAGATGAAGCACTCCACATTAGAGTTAGAGACCTAAACCAAGGAAGTACTAGTTCCTTTTTCTCTTTATATTTTTGCAACATTGAGGATGATGTTTGATTTAAGTGTGGGGGAGGGGTATGATTTCTTTGGTTTTTCTTGTCCTTAATCAATTGAAAAGAATCTTTGTTGTTGAAATTTTTGCGTTGTTTAGAATTGACCTTAACTTTGAGCCTTCCCCATCTTAGAAGAATACTATCAAGTCAATTTTTTTTTTTTTTAAAAAAAAAAGAATGTTTCAACTAAGTCTCTAAGCCTTGAATTTTTTTAGCAATCTTGAGATGGACTATGAGAATAGGGATTAGTTTGTAATATGATCAACAAATTATTAGTTTATGAATATTTTGCTACAAGATTTCTTTAGAAAATTAGATAATGATCTTTGCTAGCTAAGTAAACCTTTTGTTTAGGGAAATGGCTCAGGTAAAAAAGAAAGAAAAAGGAAAAAAAAGAAGAAACAACTCCAATGACTTCTCTAGAACTTACTTAGTAACCGGGGGCATTTCATCACCAATGTTGGCACTTGCGTCAAACGGTATAGTCAATGAGGGTTATGAGTAGGGCTAAAAGCCTCTTGAGGTGCCTATTGGAGTAACTGAGTAACTGGTGCTGTATCACCCATATGCAGGGTCACGTCAAAAGGGGACCTACAACGGCTCAAGAAAAAAAAAAGAAAAAGAAAAAGAAAAAGAGAGAGTTATTTACTACCTGAGGATCCTTATTAAATTAAATGAAAAGTTTGGTTTAGTGGGGGAATTTGAATTTTTCTAGAGAAATTGAGTAGCGTAATATTCTTTTACTAATCTTATGGTTGAACTTATAGCTTGCCGATCTTTTGATCATGAGACATTAAAAGATTGTTACAATTGTTTAATGCTATTGACTTAGTGACCCATTCTTATAAGACATTAACTTGAATAAAACTTGATAACATGATCTAAGTGTGGTGGTAAACTGCTCTCTGTTTAGGAATTTCATTAGTAATGTTCTTTTTGGATAATGAATTCTCTTTCTTTTGCTTGAGGACAAGCAAATGTTTAAGTGCGAGGAGTTTGATAAGTATTTATTTTATAATTATATAAGTATATATTATGAGATATATTGGATTAAATTTATTAATATTTTATACTTATTTAATTATCTTTTATATTTTCTATTATTTAATTAATTATAGGATAAAAGGAGATTTTGATATAAAATATACTCATATCCTATTTTTATTTTGTAGGAAATATCATGTGATCTAGTAGGAAAGGAAATAATTCATTAAACAATATATATATATATATATATATATATATATATATATATATATATATATATATATTATTGCAAGATATAATATATAAATATAGATCACATTTCCAAGAATCCAAGCGGCAAATTTGAAGACAGGAGGCAAAGGCAGCATGAATTAAAGAACATACATACATATTACGTAGTATATTGCAAGATAGATTAAAAAGAAGACATTATCCTGGATTAGAAAAGATTGAGACGTGGACCCCACATGAAGTAATAGAGTTGTTTCGGGCTGTTTAGTTATTGAAGGGATATTATTGTGATAATATATCTAAAAAAAATAAGAATCGGAGATCACGGTCCATACACGCATAGCCCAAGCGATATATGCAGGAACAAGAGCAGTGAACAGACGGACAGACTGGGACAGAGCGCGTTGAACAGATCCGGACCGCAACCAAAAAAGAGGAACGAAGAAGCAGAGGAGTAGCGGCTGAGCAAGAGAGGCGTTTCGGTTCTCTTCATCATCTCTACGGAAGGACGAGAGGACTATGGAGGTGACGGAGAACACATCGGCAGCAGGGACGGAGCTTGAGATAATTTTATTTTTTTTTGGATATATACTCATTAACTAATTAAAAAGAAAAAAATATTTGAAGAGGGCCAAATGTATAACTTTGTGATAAATGTATAAATTTTTGAGCCAAATGTATAAAAAAAATCTAATTTTTATTAAATTTTGGGGACGATTTTTTTTTTTGGGGGCCTTATATAAATATTTGGGGGACCAAATGTATACTCATTAACTAATTAAAAATGAAAAAATATTTGATGGCCAAATGTATAACTTTGTGGGACAAATGTATAAATTTTTGGACCAAATGTGTATGTCTATATATATATATATATATTATAAAAAAAAATCTAATTTTCATTAAATTTTTGGGACAACTTTTTTTTTTGGGGGGGGGAGTATATGAGAAGTTTCGTCCCTGGTTGGCAGCTTCATCTTCTTCGTCTGTAGCTCACTGTCAACTGAATTAGAGGGAGCACTTTTGTTCTTAATTTCAATACTCTATTCCTATTCCCCTTCCCTTTGATTTTCAGTATGGTTTTGAACTTATGTGTTGTTTTAATGGATTTTATTATAGCCATGTGTGGCTAATTTATTTTCAACCTAGAGGAGCTATGAATTTATTTGTGGATTAGATTTTATTTTCATTGTTTAGGTTTAATTAATATTAATTTTGGTTCTTTAATCTTGTTTAGATTTATCTATTTAGTGATTGGCCATAATTGAATATGAATTTGAGCATTATGATTTACCTTGGCGAAGGAAATTTTAATTATGCTCTAAGATTAAGTAATATGGGATTAGATTATGATTTAATTTGCGATTAGATAGGCATATATCTAATAACTCCATATAATTGTTGAAGAGTGTGTTCGAGTTTTATTATTTCTTAAGTAATTATGTTAGACATAACAAAGTACACTTAAGAGAGGGTTATAAGTGGACCAACAGACACTTACAACTATTTATACTCGAGATTAACAAAATTGATATCAAGGCTAATTAAATTAGTGAAAACAAGGTTTATGAAGCTAATAAGGCATTAGTGACTTTAGGTTGCTCGTTCGATTATTGTGGTAGTTTGTTTATTTTAATTTTAGTTTTAATTTCTTTTCTCTTAATTAAATTCAATTTTTTTTCTCAACTTAAATGAAAGTGTAAAATTAGTGTTTAACTGAAGTTTGTGATATTAAGTCCTCATGGGAACGATAATTTTCTTATCACTTTGTTACTTGATACGGCCTGTATACTTACGGAGTTATAGGCTATAAAGTTTTGTCCTATCAGTAATACACTTAAATATAATTTTTTTCAGTATGTTTTTCTTAAATTAATTGTAGGACTAGGAAACTTATAACAATTATATAATTTTTGATATTTTGTGTAACTTAAAAAATATGACAGTTGTAGTGACCACAACCCACATTATAACGTCTGCAACACTTGCAATAGAAACAAACCCTCCGTAACCGCACCCGCATTTTGAAAAGACCTTTTTCACTACTAAGCAAAGTGTACAAGAAGTGCTAATAAGATCTGTACAGTTCAAATCTGATTTGTAATCACCTTGGTCATCCCAATCATGCATGTAGATTTTGGACGCCGAAAATTCACCATTGGTCCGGATGATTTTGGTGAAAGATTATTACACACACAAATGTTGTTGTGATGGAACAAGGAAGAGAAAGCAGAATGGTATGGTTGTAGAAAGTAGAGGAAGCTAAGGAAGAAGGGAATAATAATGCTTTGCCAGAAGCACATGTATGTGCTTCTCGCATGTGCTTTCTGCAGATCTTTAATTGTAGAACCAGCTCTTTCTCGATCACTTTCTGTAGCTCTTTCTTATAGTAATGAATGGTAAAGACAAAATACACCCCAGTTTTGTCGTCAGTCCTCATTACATTTATTTTTTTGCTTCTTGCCTCCTAAAAAATACAAATCAGATCTGATCTGACTGAGAAAAAATATAAACTTTTAAAAAGAAACCATCTGAAAGCCTCTCTTTATTCCACCCTGGATTTATTCGCACAACTCACCGGCCCTCTCACCATCATGGAACACGCGCGACAATGACAGCTCCTCCGTTTTCAATCAGGTCTGATTTGTTTAATTTAAAATTTTATATTTTTTTCAATTAGATCCTAAGATTTGGTTGACTTTTTTTTTTTAGGAGAGGTTAAGAAAGCTAAATAAATTAGTTAATCATAATATATGTTATGTTTCATTTGATTATATATCAGTTTATAAGTCGGATAAATTAGTTTGGTATAAAAAAGATAGAAATATAAATACTCTAAAGTAATTTATTTAGTTTTTTTTTTAACTTTTTCAAAAAAGTCAACTAGGTCTTATATTAAAGACCAAAGGTAGTATCAACTTTATACTTTTATTTCATTCCCTTTCCAGCTTAAAACAATTGGAATGTGTGTTTGCATTTTATATCCATGTTGGATGAGAGCTTAACCCTTGAGGAAATCTAGGGCCAGCCAATTGGAGGATTCGAAGAAGATAGGGCAATCTTAGAATCCGATCCCTTCAAAAATTAATTGGTAGGTGTATTAAACAACAAATAATAACAAAATTTTGTTTACTAATTTTTTAATTTACCTAAAATAGTTTAAAAAATTCTTATATTAAAGAGAAGAGATAATAATTTCTTAGTGTACATCAAGTAATTATATTATATAATTATGAGATTAATGTAGAATCATAGAATTTGAAAAATGACTGAGTAATACTATGAACATAAAACCTTCAGGTGCACAAGACTGGTTCTTGGTCTTAGCAAATCGATTACATACATAAAAGCTAGTAAAAGCCAAATAGATCTCAAAGGGCCATCAATTTGCAATAAATTAATTGACCATGATTGTCACCACCAATTTGCAATAGAATAATCAATTCGCAATAAATTAATTGACCATGATTGTCACCAGCAATTTGCAATAGAATAATCAATTTGCAATAAATTAATTGACCATGCCATTTCTGTGTCTGTATTATAAGTACAGAAATGTTAGGGAAGCCATAATTGAGATATGATCAGGATATGGTAAGGTTTTAAATTTGAATTTTAAAAAACCTAACACACAACTTGCAAACATCTCAACATATTTAACAAATGACGTTACGCTGGCAAATTTTGGAGCTTATGCCCATTTCCTTATTGATTTTGTAAATTTGAAACACGCCGCAACCAAATCTCATTTCGTTTTGTTTATTACGAAAATCAAACCAATTGCCGCTGTCTTGCTCATTTTCAAAAACTTTAAAACACACCCACTAATTGCCACACATTTTTTTTTTGGTTAATAAGGGACTGATCAAGTATGATCAGTGGATATTACAAACGAGACGAGCTCGTGCGATACCTACAACATCCTCTCGAAAAGATTCATAGATCCCATCTCATGGGTTCCGTAACATTCATAGATCTCATCCGTTGATTCATGGATTACAAAGTGGATCCACCTTCGACTTGCTGAATGCCCCAAGTTCTTCCCGGAGCACCACTATCGCATCCTTAGATATATGCGTACCTAAGGGTTTCCTACGGACTTTCATACTCTTCCTTGTAGAATTTTGGAGTCTGATGCCATGTGGAGGTTTACTGCGAAGCCACCCGATGAGGTGCTTGATTCTCCTTTCCCTTCGTCGGCCTTCAAACCCGGTGGTACGGATAGTACTTGATTGGGGCTATTCGCGCTTGCTAGGTCCACCCACATCCATCAAGGAATCCGGCCGCTGTAACCTAACCATCGTATGCTTAGAGCTATCCAAAGTCGATGTTACCACAGTGGGTATAAGGGCCGAGCTCTTAGCAAGCAAGTCCTTGGGAAGATCACCTTTCAACAAGGGTCTCACATAGTTCTTAGGAGAGGGCCCAATCATACAATCCATATCGCCAGCCTCCTTTGGGTTGGAAGGGGCCTCGGTGGGCTTGAGGGGACTTCCTTCGACTCCTTCTTGCTATATTCCTGGACTGGGCGGGCCTTTCCACTCTTTAATTTATGTGGGCTTCGTTCACGCGGCCCACTACTCCTACATGTATCCTTTCCCACAGTTCCTGTCTCCTGATTATTTAAGGAATACCTATGATTTCGTGCCTGTTGACCAATTCTAGTCACATCCCCATCCAGTCGCTCCTCATGCGCCACGGTTTACGCTATATCCTCGCATTCAAACAATACATTATAGCGAGATCCCCGTTTAAAATCCAATCCCGCTAATTTCGCTACCTTCCCCGATTCCCGTTTGTGTCCTTTTCGGGATACCGTACCGCATCCACGAACCATACGGAGAGGGTGGCTCCTCCATCATAGTGCCGCCGTTAGCCACCGGGCTATTTTGGACGTCGTCGACTTGGATGGGTGCATGAGGACTCCCTTGGTTCCCAAACCTCTGTCCTATTGCCCCGCATCCAAACCCCTTACATTGCTCCTTCGTATGTCCAAACTTTCCGCACCTAAAGCATATAGTCGGCAGCCCCTCATACTCAACTCGATATGCCTTGCCATCAACTTTAATACAGGTATCGGCGGCCGCAATAGGTCGATGAGTACAAAGAATCCTAGCATACTTTCCTCTTCCCTTCGATTCCGTCATGTAGTCAATTTTGACCACCTCCCCTAGCAAAGATACCAATCGCCCTTAGAGTGCTTTTATGGTAGTACCGGAAGGAAAGTCCCGGAATTCGTAACCACGTAACCACCTTAGACACCACGTATGACATAGGGTCGAAGTCCGAGTCCATGGTTGCACGGTGAGATAGGCTCCAAAGATCATCCAAGGACCCCCATTAAGGCCTTAGTATAGTCTTCCGTCTTCTCAAAGGTAGCGAAGTAGAAGTTCCCTTCCATGGCGACTAAGTGGTAGGAACCCTTTGGGTCGCCACGGTCCGGGTTCTCGTTAGAAGGTCCCGATAAGAAATAAACCGACCAAGCGGCTTGATGATTAAAGTGCGTTCCATGCCTCGGATCAATATATCACGTACTTCCTTGGTGATGTCTATGGAGGGGATGCCTTTCTCCCTACAGATCTGAAAGTCATCATCGGTGATAACAACCTCCCCCCAAATTTATTGGCTTTCCCTTCACTATCCAGATTCAAAAGTTTGTTCCGATATGAGATACCATGCACAGATCCCTTTTCCGCCATTACCACATCCTCTTCAACAGAGCTTCCAAAATTTCCCGCTGCTCCTCCTCTCCCGACGTATGCGAACCTTCTTCGTTGATCGGAGACATTCCTCCGCAAGCGGCGGGGGAAAGTCTTTCTCGCTCTCTTTTTCACTCTCTGTCATCCGATTATTCTTAAGAATCTAGAGAGAAGGCAGAGCTTCTCTCTATTCAACCTAATTGCCACACATTTTTATGTCAAACTATATGGACTCTGACTTCAATAGCATGGTATGTAAGTTTTAGGCTTTCATCTTACATCAAGTCCGCTCTTTGTAAATCTGTATTTTTTATTTTCTTGTACATATTTTATTTTCATTATTTATGTACTTTATGTTTCCTCTTTCCATTTTCTGTTGTTTCAAAACAAGACTATGGTTATATTACATTAATTTCACTTGACTAATTTAGGGTAACTGTCCCTGCAGATCGGTACGTGTTGTAGCGTCTAACATCTTCCCCACACTCAAAAAAACTCTCAAACCCATATCTAGTTACGCAGCTCACCTGGTCTTTTCTTTTTGTTTCAAAATAGTTTTCCAAAGTTATCTTTTATAATTTTCGGTGGCTACTCTTATAATTAATTGGTTTTTTGAAATTGCTGTTGAGAGCTCATTTGTTTTCCTTTTCTATTCTTGCCATCTGCATCGTGCTCGACTCTCTGACGGGATATATTAGATACAAAGTGGGTAGTAGCTACCTATTATTTATATTATTTTTTGTAGAATTAATATATTTGAATAGACATTAGATTCAAATATTTAATATGGATTATATATAGAAAAGTAATTTCGTTAATTATTTAAACTTCAGATTGTATAGGTGAAACACTTAAATATAAATGGTTTAGTATGTTTTTGTTAAATTAATTTTAGAACTAAGAAACGTATAACAATTATATAATTTTTGATATTTTGTGTGACTTAAAAAATATTAAGTTTGCACTGACCACAACCCGAATAATAAAGTCTGCAACACTTGCAATAGCAGCAACACCAACGTAACCACACCCGCATCTTAAATGGACCAGCTTCCCTACTAAGTAAAGTGCTTACCAGGGAGAGTTAATTAGATCTGGACGGTCGAGATCTGATTTTTTTTATTTTTTTTTATTTTTGAAAAAGGAGGACTAATCAAAGCAGATCAGTCAATACAAGAGCACAATCTTGTGCGAATAACACCAGCAGCATCCTCATGAAGAGCAGTCATCAAACCGTCTGGGGGATCCTCCAGCATATGCAATCCTATATTCAGCGTCAAAGCGTGTGTTGCCAGAAAATCCGCACAGCAGTTCCCCTTTCTATAGACATGGGTAATATTTACCCTCCAATCTTGCCGCATAAGCTGATGGATACGTCGAACCAGACCCATATTTGCATTTACCATCCCATCCGAATCTCTTACGAGAGTTAGTGCAACTAGGCAATCAATCTGCACCATGACATCCCTGTAACCCTGCGCCCAAGCGAGCTCCAATCCATCAGCTAGCGCCCATAATTCCGCCTGGAGAGATGTACAAATACCAATATTCCTGCAACAGCCTCCCAACAATTTACCCTCATTATCTCGTAGGACACAGCCTGCTCCTGCTGCCATAGGGTCTCGTTTCAATGCACCATCACAGTTGAGGGCAACCATACCTGGTTGAGGTCATACCACGAGATCCCCTTAGAAACCCGCCTTGCCCTAGGACTGTCGAGATCTGATTTGACAATCCATATTTGTTTTTTTTTTAAGTTTATATTTTTTCAATCAGATCTGATTTATTTTTTAAAAAAATTGTAATTTCCTTGATCGTCCCAATCATGTAATTGCCTTGATCTGATTTAGCAAGGAATATGCTTCTCGCATGCGCTTTCTGCGGCTCATGTTTCTAATTATAAACAATAAACAATAAAGAATGGTGGGAGAAGCATCGCTCTCCTCAGATCAAGGTTTATCTAGTGATATAATTAACGAGCCTACTTATGTTGTTTTATTATTATTTGAATATTTTTCTAAACATGGGCCATGAGGCATGAGGGGCATCTTATTTAACAATTATCATTAAGCTGGCAAATTTTGGACCAGATTTTATAGTTGCACATACCAGATACTTTAACCTTATTTATTGTATTTCTCTTTAAATTTATTTAAATGCACAGATTACTAAATATGCTACTGATATGACTTTTTGTCTCCTACTACATTATGAGTTAAAATATAATAATCTTAAGAAAATGAATAAACATAAATTTTTAATGGACACATGATATATGCCTAAAACCCACTAAGCATATATAATTCTGTGGGAGAGGATGAGAATTATTCAGAATTAATATTCTAATGCTGATAAGGTTTAGGGTTTAGCAAGTTAATTGCAATTAAAATTTTCCATTTGGTCATTTTGTTGGCAAATTTGATTTCTTAGAAAAATGACTGATGGTGGCACATGTGGTTTTCCAAAAACACTATAACTCATTCTATTGCTCTAAGATACTCAATAGACTGATGATGCTCCAAGGTATGTAGGTTTTAGGCTTTCATCTTACATCAAGTCCGCCCTTTGTAAATATGTATTTTTTTTAAAAAAAAAAAAATCTTGTACATATTTTCCTTTTATTATTTTTGTTACGTTTTCTCTTTCCATTTTCTCGTGTTTCAATAAGGGTATTCGATCAAAACAAGACTAAGGTTATATTACGTTAATTTCACTCGACTAGTTTAGGGTAACTGTCCCTGCAGATTGGTGTTGTAGTGCCTGACACTTTCCCCACACTCAAACAAGCTCTTGAATCCATATCTAGTTATGCAGTCCACCTGTTCTTTTCTTTTTCTTTTTTTCAAAATGGTTTTTACAACAATTTTATTTTGACGATTATCATCTCGTATTCAATTTAGGGTTCGTGACTGCTCTTTACAATACTACATGTGTTCCTCTTAAACATGAGCTCGAGATCCGTAAGAATCTAACGGGGCCTTACACCAATATGTCAACTCTATGTTGGTTTTTTTTTTTTTTTTAAAAAAAAAAAATTTATATAATAATAAATGGTACTACGAAAGAAAAAAGCACATCCCACTACTGTCTTCTGTCTTCATTAAATCACCATTTTTTTTAAAAAAACTTAAATCTGGACCATTAAAAATTAGATTTGATTAACTTCCTCTGTCAAGCACTTTGCTTAGTAGGGAAACTAGTAATGATCTTAAAACCATGCTGGATAAAGGTGAAAGATCACCCAACTTCCGTTCCTATATATGGATTGGATATGTAGTTTGCGGGAATTAAGTTAAAATAATCATGATTTATTTGTGTGAATATATCTCCTTTTTTTTTTTTGCCAGATGTGCATATATCTCCTAACATACATTATTATATTAAGCGGGCTTATATATATATAGCCATAATCGTATTCCTTCGTCCCAAGCAAGTGAAGGTATTATTGGCATATCATTAATTGTTGCCATGGAAAGCTTTTTCCGAGTTATCTCTACGAGCTATATACACTTAGCGTCTCAAAACAGCGATTCAACTCGGAAGATCGAGTTAGGTCCATGGGATCTTCAAGTCCTCCGATTGGATCTCATCCAAATAGGCTTTCTATACCACAAACACCCCCATGCAAATAGAGAAACAGTGATCCAACACCTGAAAGCCTCTATTTCTTCCACCCTAGATTACTTCCCACAACTCGCCGGCCGTCTCACCGTCATTGAACACGATGACGACGGCACCTCCTCCGTTTTCACTCACTGCAACAACTCCGGTGCACTATTTATCCACGCCATAGCTGAAGGCCTGACCATCTCAGACATCCTTCGACCCGATTACCTTCCTCCCATTGTCAGGTCCTTTTATCCGCTTACCGACGCTAAAAACTACGAATGCACGTACAAGCCACTACTTGGTGTGCAAGTCACGGAGCTCGTAGATGGTATGTTCATAGGTGTCTCCATGAACCAAGCCATTGCGGACGGCAAGTCGATTATACATTTCGTAACTTGCTGGTCTGAAATCGCACGTGGTGTGGGCTTATTGTCCAAGCCTCCCACGCTCGAAAGTTGGTTTCCTGGTGGTACTGAGCGCCCTATGCGCATTCGTTTCCCGAAGGACAATGAGAAGGAGAAGGAAAGGCTCAAATCACCGCTTCCGCGGCCGCCAGAGAGGGTGTTTCATTTCTCAAAGGAAAAAATAGCAGAACTGAAAGCAAAAGCTAACGCAACGTTAGGTTCGAATAATAAAATATCTTCTCTGCAAGCACTTTCGGCACATATTTGGAGGGCTATAGTTCGGAAACAAGGTATTGACCCAAAAGAAGAGGTCACCTTCAAGGTGGTGGTAGATACTAGGCCGAGGTTGAATCCACCGTTGCCTCCTCATTATTTTGGACACGCACTTGCTGATGCTACCGTGAGGATGACCGCAGGGGAACTGCTGCACAGAGAGGGACTTGGTAAGGCTGCTTCGAAGATGAACGAGGAGGTTGATTCTTTTACAGAAGAGACGATATTGAGCCACTTGAAGTCTTGGTTGGAAGACCGTAGGCTACTTACAATAAGTGAGATGTATGGTAATGCTGTGGAGGTGGGTGGTTCGCCCAGGTTTAATGTGTATGCGGTTGACTTGGGATGGGGGAAGCCGGTGATGGTCCGGGCCGGCCCCGGTGACAAATCGAATGGGTCAGTCACTGTGTTTGGAGGACCAGAGAAAGGTGACATTTATGCAGAAATTAACCTTCCTTACGAGATCATGGAGGCCCTGGGAAGAGACTCTGAGTTTATGGATGCTGTCATGCCTACGGTATGGTTTTCTTTAGTTAAAAAAATGACAAGTGTTAGATCAAGTTTGTAGGTGTTTGAATATATTCTGTTTCAATAAGGCAAGTATTGAAGAAGCTCTTGACATTGCTGATGAGATCACTTCTTCAACTGGTCATGTGCGTCATGCATGGAGGTGGTGTTCGTCGTCGTGGCTCCCGTTGTCCAGGTTGTTTTACAAGTCCTCGCTGTGTTCATGAAGTTGATTCCGAGCTGTGTTTGAATATATTTTGTTTCAACAAGGCAATTATAATGCACCGTGTTTGTACGTTTGCTTTTATCAAATGGAATAAGAATTTAGTCATGCGTCCGTCTCTAATCTTTTCAAATGTTACCATAGTTCCATCATTAATTTGCAGTAAAATAAATAGGTTTCATCAGAAAGGATTGTGTTTTGTTTCAATTAATGTATTAGAGACAGTTTTTCATATAATTGGTATCAGGTTTTCCAATTAACACGTAACAACTAACAAGTGCATGTTATGGTTAACTAATAATAATATATAGGAAAAGTTTTTAATTTAATTTGAAATTTATACAGTTATCTGCAATAATATCCATGTTGGATGAACCTGCATTGATTCCTCATATAGCTGGAACAGTTAACAGACTGTCAATTCTAAATAGTTATGAGGAAGTGTGATATAATTTTTAACCAATATACGTATTTTTTATATGAAAAAGACGAAAATACCCTTATCTTTGAAAAAAAGGGAAAAGCCTTCTCTCCTGAAAACCACCATTACCACCACTGGAGAACAGTCCTCGGCCATATAAAAATCAGTCATCGGCCACAAAAGAAACATCACCGGCCACCACAATCGACCTACCCATCACATAATAGCCATCGAACTACCCATGACAAATCCAAATCTTTGATTTTTTTTTTCATATCCATGGCCTTCCATACTTCTCCTTTCAAAGATCCTACCCCTGACGAAGTCAATGATGACGATGGGTGTCGGAGATGGCGACGTTGAAGGAGTACGTGAGTTCAGCTGGAGGCCATGAAGATCTGGACGGAGAGCTCGTCAGCAAAGAACGATGGATATAGAAGCCGCGAAGACTGAAGGATGCGTGTTCGACTGTAGCACATGAAGATCTGGAAGGAAAGCTCAGGGCGAAAGATGGAGATCAGCGGCGACGGACTTCTGAGATCGAGGCCGTCATTGGTGCTCACTGCTCACAGAAACCTCTCGAAGGGCAAAAGGGTCAGATCTCCAATTCCATGGGATGTGGAAGAAGTGGGTCCCGAGGGGCCAAGCAATGGCAGAACTAGAAAATTATTTTAGCCTGGCCAAAAAAAAAAATTGAATTATTTACTAAATAATATCGTATAAAATTTAAAATACAAATAAATAATAACCGATAATTTAAATAAAAAGAAACAAAATTTTATGATATTTAGAAGGAGACTCATTACAATGTGCATCACTTTCAGAAAATATTTTCTTAGAAATATCATTTTTTTTTGAAGTTATTTTCTTCTTAAAGAACACATCTATGCTTTTCTATTTATCCTTACTCATCTTTTTCAACCTACAACAAATTTGGTGAACCAGAATATATATTGATGTTAGTGTTAATTAGTATCTTTTGTCCAGTGGCGGAGCCAGGATTCTAGGTTTTTGGGTGCAAAATTAGTGGCGAGATTCGGGGGTTTGGGGGCAGCGCCCCTGAATTTTTTTTTAAAGGAAAGTTTTAAATGCTTACAAAACTCTCACCTGATCATCAACAAGGATCCCCCTGAGCGGTAAAAACTTGATGTTTCCTATTGCACCATCCACTACTAGAAATTTCAGATTTTGCTACGGAAAAAATCCGTAGCAAAAACCCAAAAATCCGTAGCAAAACGTTTTTGCTACGGATTTTGTCCGTAGCAAAATATGGCGTCGCAATTGCGACGGATTTGAAAAATCCGTCGCAATGGCGACGGATTTGCTACGGATTGTAAAATCCGTAGCAAATTGCTACGGATTATCAAATCCGTCGCAATTGCTATGGATTATATAATCCGTAGCAAATTTGCTACGGATTTTTTCCGTAGCAATTTACTACGGAAACAATCCGTAGCACATTTGAAATTTTGCTACGGATTTAAAATCCGTAGCAAATTTCAAAAATTCAGAAATTTACTACTGATTTTTTTTTCCGTAGCAAATTCCAGAATTTGCTACGGATTTATTTTCCGTAGCAAATTTTTGAATTATTTTACGGTAGCAAATTTTTATTTTTTTATTTTTATTTTTTAAAAATTTTAATAGAAAAATTGAATACAAATAGTAAAATAATGTACCATGAATATATTAATGATAAAAAAGAGTTTACATAGTGAAAACACAATATATATATATAATCCGTAGCAACAAACAAATACAAAAAAGTAGGCTAAACAACAAAGATTGTGATCATCATCATCACCAAAGATGGTCATCATCACCAGAGTCGGCCGGACCAAACCTCCGTCTTTCGAAGGACATCATTTGAAGCCGTATCTCCTTCATCATCTCCGCCTTCATCATCTCCGCCGATTCATCTCCCGTCTCATCATCTCCCGTTCTCGCTGCAACGCCCGCTTCATCTTTTGTTCCATAAGCATCTGCCTCATCATCTCCATTTCCCGAGTCGCCCGCGGCTCATCATCTCTCGTTCTGGGTCATCCGTGTTGCTTGCTCCTCCACCAACGACTTCATCCTCTTCACTCATCTACAAAATTGATTAGTACATTTATTATTTGTACTTCATTTGAATGGACAAGAGAATGAAAATTATCAATATCAAATGTATTATGTTTACCTAAAGGAACCCCTGCGGTGCCGGATGAGAGAGCGCTTTGATTGCTTCATCGGGTCCGGCGACTCACCGTATCCAAAGACCCTCCCTTTCTTGTCAAATCCGCCGAGCCTCAAAGAAGAGACTCTCGTTATCGGATATAGAGGATGAGGGGTCGATCTCACGCCGCGAGGCTCTCTCCCCGCGACAGCCTCTCAAAGTTTTCCTACAAGCAAACAAATACATAACAAATAAGAAAATAACGTGCATAAAACAAGTAATAAAGGCAATAAATGTCTCACCGCTATTTGTTTCGCCTTTGGGTTAATCCATTGCCTCTCACTCCCTTCGACTATCGGGAATGGGTCCGCCGAAAGGTAACCCACTCAACCGATCCAAAGGAGCTTCCCCGCACTCTTCCCGCAAACGCAAATGATGACCTTAATTAATTACTTCAAAGTACAAAATATTCAATACGTAAATAGAAAATAACGTGTACTTACAACTTTGCATCGATGCTCGGTAATGGATATGGAGCCCCCAAAGATATGACGGTCCCGCCATTTTGGCCCTATTTTCCTTATTTTTCGCACTTATGGCCTTAAACTTTTCATTGTTTTCCCAAGTGCCAAATAATTCATCTTTAGTGTCCCGTGGAAGCCAATCTGTCTTGCCTCTCGACCTTCTCAATGAATAGAGCTTTCGACGTACCCGGCCAGACGCCGCCCTTGTGGTTAAAAGCTTTTTTCGATTTTCATGATGCTCGAGCAATGTCATATGCTTTTCCTAAAAATCAATAACGAACAATTAGTACTCCAAATTTTAAAAGTACTTAATTAACACGCATAAAACAAATAACTTACCAAGAACTCTGTGAACCACATATCTCGTTGCTCCGTAGGAATCTCTGTCCACGCGGTCCAAGCTTGAGTGTAGTTACGGAATATTTGGGTCGACATGAAAGTCGCCACCGGATTATCGTGCACAAATCTGAAAACGAGAGATTATCATGCAAATATTAGCATACAAACCAATCTCAAAAGAGAATTGTAACATTACGGTGTACTTCGCATGACTTACTCGTTGCCTTTAGTGCGATCCAAAGAAACCCCGTCTCGGGATCTCTTGAGCCCCGATAGGTGTATCGGAGGAACTACCGCTTCCCGACGTGGCTCGAGGCGACGAAGTGTGCTAAGGAATTACATAACATTTAATCAAATTTATTGTATAACTTGTTAAACATAGATTGAAATAAAAAATTTAAATAAAAAATTTATTCTACTAATTTTTATAAAACATACAAATGTGATTATTCTTCAATGTCACACCTTCCTAATCCTCGTTGACATTAATTAATTAATTGTCTTATCCCTAAATTTTATTTCCAAACACTTCACTTTTCTAGTTTCAACATCATCCTATTTAAATATTTATGTATCAATATCATCTAATACAAAATCTTAATTTTATCACACCAAAATCGAATTGGAATTTCTAAATTCCTAAAAAGTGCTAGATAAAAATACTTTACATAACAAAATTCTATACGTTTCTTAACCGTGTTACAAATCTGAAAAAATTACTTTTAAAATTTATCTTATTTCAAAAAAAAAAAAAAAGATTTAAACTCGTGTACTCGATAATCTTCGACTAACATACATATTTTTAATATTCCAAATTAATCAAACATAACATAAATATCAAATTGTGATTAAAAAAAATATACTTCAAGCTAACCCGTAAAATCGAAATGCTAAGATTTGTTTGATAATTTCCCTTCAAGATCTTAGTGCTAGGATATGTTTGTAACCCGCAAAAAAATGAAAATTAAAAAAAAACTGCAAAAAGGGAAAAAAAAATACAAAACAAAAAAACTTACATACCAAAAAAATCGACGAGATGGAGAGGAGAGCTCGGTGAGGGAGGGGGGAGGAGGGGGGGACGGACAAAGGGGGAGGGGGCCGGAGAGGGAGGGGGAGGGGGACGGGACGGGACGTGGGGGGGGGGGGGGGGCGGAGAGGAGGGGGGAGGGGGTCGGGACGGGGGAGGGGCGGAGGGGGTCGGGTGTGGGGGGAGGGAGAGGCGCAGATGAGGGAGGAAGGAGGGAGAGTCGCCGGGAGGGGAGGGTCGCCGGAGTTGGGGAGGGGGCCGGAGGTTCCGAAATCGCGAATGGGGCGAATGTTGCGCTTTAAGCTGCAACATTCGCGACGGATCCCGGATCCGTCGCAATTAAACGACGGATTCCGGATCCGTCGCATAGATTTGCGACGAATCCAGATCCGTCGCAGTCAAAAAAAGGCGGCCTTTTTGGCCGCCTTTTTGCGACGGATCCGGATCCGTCGCAACCCCCAAAAAAAGGTGGAATTTTTCGCCGCCTTTTTGCGACGGATCCAAGATCCGTCGCAACCCCCAAAAAAGGCGGCCTTTTTGGCCGCTTTTTTTGCGACGGATCCGGGATCCGTCGCAACCCCAAAAAAGGCGGCCTTTTTCGCTCCTTTTTTGCGACGGATCCAAGATCCGTCGCAACCCCCCAAAAAAGGCGGCCTTTTTGGCCGCTTTTTTTGACGGATCTAGGATCCGTCGCAACCCCCCAAAAAAGGCGGCCTTTTTCGCCCCTTTTTTGCGACGGACCGTCGATCCGTCGCAAAATTTGCGACGGATAGTTGATCCGTCGCAGAATTTGGGAAATGGCGGCCATTTTTGGCCGCCCATTGCGACGGATCTATTGATCCGTCGCAATACCTGTCGCTATAGCGACGGAATTATACTTCCGTCGCAATTCCGTCGCTATAGCGACGGAATTATACTTCCGTCGCAATTCCGTCGCTATTGCTACGGAAGTAAACTTCCGTCGCAATATCCTTCGCTATTGCTACGGAATTTTTCCGTAGCAAATTCCGTCGCTATTTCTTCTTTTTCTAGTAGTGATCCATGACAATGCAATTCTCGAATGTAACAAGTGAACAACTCTACTATTAGTCAAACAACACACATGAAATACAAATTAAACAAGTCACCAAAACATCCAGGGATAAAAGGTCAAAGTTATAAAGGAGAAGGTCATGAATTTGAATTAGGCACATCAGACTCATAAACTGAAGCCTATAGTCACAGAACTAAGGATGTTACTCTGAAAAACATATCTGAGATTTTTCATTCTATTGACAACGATATTAAAACCCAAGAACAAAAATTATATTGGTTTCTGATACATATGAATTATGTTTACATTCAATAAAAAAAATATATATACGAAATATTGCAAAGTGAAATCACAACCTAGGCAGTGAAAGTAATAGATAACAACTTTGATACTTCCCATCTTTAAAGGGAGTGATCAAACTCACATTAGTTGAGCCAAAAAATGCTATGAGAGTAATATAGAGATGATTCAATCATTTAGTAATATAAAGATGAACATCAGAATTTATTCACTAATTTTCAATTGTAGAGAACTTTTCCTTGTTAGGGTAAACATACAAGTCTATTAAACTTGACATTAGAGGAAGCATGGAAATCTTCACACAAGGCAACACAAACAGGACAAGACATAGAAAAATAATCAAGTATTTCCCATGGCCGATGTAATCTACTCTTAGGGCAGAGTCAAGCAAAATCTACTCTCGATGATCTAAGAGCAAAAATCAGAAAACAAGCTTTAATTGATTTCAAGAGTGAGAGAGGAAAGATGCAAAATCTACTCACCATCAGCTTATTGCTCAACAAATTAAGCATGACCAGCCCTCAAATCTTGCCAAACAACCCAGGAATGAGCCTTAGCTGCCGGACTCAACGGCAGAAGACAGAGCTGAACGACAGAGCAGGGGAAGCTGTCTTAGCTTGCTGTACGACGGGGAAGAAGACGAGATTAGGGTTGAGACTTGAGAGAACAATGAAAGGGAAAAAGACGAGACTAGGGGAAAAAATGACAGAGCAGGGGAAGCTGTCGTAGCTTGCTATGCGACGGGGAAGAAGACGAGATTAGGGCGACGGGGAAGAAGAATGACAGGGAAGGCGACGGGGAAGAAGAATGAAAGGGAAGAAAGACGCGAGATTAGGGATTTAGGGGAAAAAAAGGGGAGAGAACAATGAAAATAAAAGGGAAGGCGACGGGGAAGAAGAATGAAAGGGAAGAAAGACGAGATTAGGGATTTAGGGGAAAAAGGGGGAGAGAACAATGAAAATGAAATGAAAAAAAGGGAGGGAGGAGGAGAGCAAGGATCGAACCATGGACCTCTAGTTATTAAGTGTAAGAGGTATAACCAAACCAACCAACCACACCATCTGCATAAGTTGATATGAGATCCCTTAAAAATATATATATAATCAAAATTTTTGTGGGTGCACTTGCCCCCACTTGCCCCAACGTGGCTTCGCCACTGCTTTTGTCTAAACTCATAAATCCAAACCGATTAAAATTAGTCATTAATCATCCTCTACATATATAGTCATCTATTGTCAAAACTTAAGGCTCTCCTAAAATCATAACCCGAAAATTTTCTCTAATCAACATAATATTACTCTCATTAGAAAGAGAAAAATACGTAGAATAACTTTCATAAAATGAGTGAGGTGAAAAGAAGTGATTTTGAGTACCTATTTAGTCCTTAAAATGAAGATGAACAACGCCAAATATAAGATGATACTAACCTTTTCAGTGTGTATCTCAAACAAGAATTTTACTTTCCTCTCACAACCTAATGAGTAATGAACCAAACATTGTCCTAATAAAAAAAAGAGTATAATTATAGAAAAAATAAGATATTAGCTGCGACCAAATTAGTGGCAAAATAAAATATTATATAATGCATACATATAAATACATAAGATAAGAGAAAGCGAGCTGGGGCCAAGGCCCGAGCTGGCCATCACATAGTTCCATCATTGTATTCTTATGACATTCAAATTTTTCATATCATAGTACTCCCTCCAGTCTTATTTATAAAAGCTCAATAATTGAATAAGGAGGTTAAAATTAGTTAAAACTAATAATTACATTTGAAAAAAACTTTCCTCCCATCACCGCCTCTCTAGTGACCATCATTCGCACATCAATAACACCTGTCCGTCATCGACACATGTTTTCATGCATATATGGCTATATATAAATAATACATGCAGGAACACGTACGACATGGGTCCCATTTGGGGACACGTGGATATATATGCGCATATAGTTATATTTCACCAAACATTACGTTCACGGCTAGCTTGTTTCTCGGATATGTGTGGTGTACGTAAAAGTGTACTACCTTCTCTTTTTTTTTTTTTTCAAATTCTCTGATTATCATTATAATCATATTTATAAGTTTATTTTGACCAAATCTCATGTACCAAAGAGAGGTAGTTGACACAATAATTATGTAGGTAAATTTTTAACTTTTCTCTCATTTATGATTAGTTATTTTTCAATCTTTTCTCTCTATCTTTATAAGTATAATTAATATGAGTAAAATTGTCATAATCTCATTTATTACATAAAACTGGATTTATAAATAGGACTTGTTACGGACTTGACTCACGGCCCAATCCGGGAGGGCCCAACAGAGAGGTAGCCAATATCTTAGATTCCCCTTCAATCGAGGAACGATTTATCATATCTATAATCAAGGGATATGATAGATTAAGCAGTTAAGATACCTGGAATACCCTATATATATACAGGGATCAAGCCTTCAGGTGCACACGTTCTAACTCAAGCCTACTTACTTTTTGTATCACAACACATCCCCACTGAACACATACCCCCTCCCCCTTGGGCGAAAGGCCTTGTGTGCAGTGATCATCCGCTTACCAAGATATCTGTCTCATAGATATTCCGGCCTAGCAACTTCGATCCGAGATCGAAGTACCAGCCCACAGGACTGGATATAAGTGTTCTACACTGGAACATTGGTGCCGACCGTGGGGACGTTAAATTTTGATCCCCGTGACCAACAATGGCTAACACCAGAAGCAGCAGTCGGAACCCTCGCTGAGGAAATCCATCACAAGCCGAGACGAGTCCACAACAACAGACTCAAGGGCTTCCGCGGTCAGAGGACATCCCAGACGTTGATGCCACAAAGGAAGGGAATGATGTGTCAGACACGGCCTCATCCCCTCCAAAAGGGGAAAAATCCAAGGACACGCCAAACCCAGACCTCCTCCTCTTACAGAAGACTCAGGAGTCAATTTTGAGACGAATTGAGAATATAGAGAAGCGAAACAACCTCCAGCGTCAAGAAGACCTCAGAGTAATGCAACAGATCATGAAGGACCACTTCAAACAAACCGAGGCGTCGCCTCAGAAGCAGGACCGAGGAGAGAAAAAAAGGAGGAAAGGAAAAATGGCCCGAAAACATGGCAGCCCCCCGCCAGTCAAACAATCGAGATATGTCTGATGCCCAGCGGGAACGACCACTCCGGAAACGGACCCTGAACCTGATAAGCCCCGGGACTATATCTCGGCTCGGAAGAAACGTTTCCTGAAAAGGACCTCGGATGATGAAGACCGAGATAGAGAAGGCGCTCCGACCAAAGGGCTCCCCGGGGAGTATCGCGTAAAGTACATAGCGGGCACAACAATGAATTCCTTTCTCGGAAGAAATCGAGAATGCCCCATACCCAAAGAAATTTGAATTGACATCCTTGCCAAAGTATGACGGCACCCAGGATCCACGATCGCACCTCGATGCCTTCGAACTACTTATGTTTGTACGAAAAATCAAAGGTTCGGTCGTTAGTCGGCTCTTCGTGGCCACATTGATCGGACCTGCTCAGATTTGGCTCTATACTTTGCCAATCAGATCCATATATGATTTTGAAGATCTCGGGCGAAAGTTCGAGTTGAATTTCGTGACTAGCAGGAAGCAGCCCAAATCTCAGTTCACCCTGAGTAAGATAAAGCAACGATGAGGGGAGACACTGCAAAAGTACTTAGATAGATTTAAGGAGGTCGCCCTGCAAGTACGGTCCCTCCCAGAAAGTGTTCACGTACATTGCCTCGTTGATGGCTTGGATCCCTCATCCAGGTTAGCAAATTCAATCTTCAAAAACCGGGTATACACCCTCACCGAGTTCAACACTCGAGCGAAGCAGTATTTAGAAGTGGAGCAGATGGAGATAGCCAACGCCTTGGGAGATGACAAACGAAGGAATACACCCCCTCGGCATAAAAATCAGCCGGGTAGTCGTAGAGAAGACCCACCTAATCGAACCGGATAGCCGGCCTAAAGGTGAAAGATCGAAAAGAAGCCGAGATACGACCGTACGCTCCCCTCAATGTTTCGCGATCCCAGCTATGGAAAGAAGTAGCATCCACCGAGATGAAGAGAGTCGATAGACCTCGGCCCACTAGATTCCGATCCAACACGGACTAGACAAAATTCTGCGATTTTCATGACGGACCGGGACACACTACAGATCAATGTTATGAACTCAGAGATGCCATCGAGAAATTTATCCGAGAAGGCAAATTACGCCAGTACCTGATAAAGACACAAGGGCGGAAAAACAACAAGAGGAAACAAGGTGACCGGAGTCCGAGTCCGACCCCACTAAGTCGAAAGATCGGCGCCGGCTACTGATGACGAGGAATTCCCGGAAATAGACATGGAGCATAGGTGCAACGTAATCAGTGGAGGCATGGGCGGAGGTGGAGATACGGCAAGCCAAAGAAGGAGATACTTGAGGGAAGTCCTTTCGGTAAGAGACACCCCCAGGTTCAAAGATGATATCGACCGACCAACACCACCACCACTACAATTCACTAGAGACGACCTAAAGGACGTTGTACCGGGGCATCAAGATGGATTAGTTATCACCGGAATCCTGGTGAACTGTCTTGTAAAGAGGATTTTCGTCGATGCAAGGAGCTCGGCTGACATAATCATGTGGGACGCCTTCAAAATGATGAGTTTGGATGAAGAGGACTTGATACCATGCAAAACAACACTTGTTGGGTTTAACGGAGAGCAGTCTTCGCCAAAGGGGTACATCGACCTAAGGATGACCTTAGGAACAAAAGAAGCGTTTAAAGCCGAGAGGGTAAGGTTCATCGTGGCCGACTTCCCATCCCCGTACAATAAGATATTAGGCCGACCGACCATCCACAGCTAGGACATGATCGTATCTACCAAGCTTCAAAAATTGAAGATGATCAGTTCTAAAAACAAGGTAATCACTGTAACTGGAGACCAGAAAGAATCCCGACAATGTTACTACGAGACTATGCAGGAAAAAGATAATGAGAAGGCATCTTCATCCCGAGTGCACAGAGATGAAGAGACCTCGGACGAGAGAAAAAGAACTCAGCAAGGCCGACCCATCAGTGTTGTCGAGTTGGATATAAGAGATGAAGAGCCCGAAAATCCAAGACCCGAGCCAGAGGGCGAATTAGAAGAATTAATCCTGGGAGAAGACCCAACGCAGGTAACGAAGATAGGAGGAGCGATGACTCCGGAACTCAAAGAAAGGCTAAGCAAGTTCCTAAAAGCGAACCGAGACTTGTTTGCATAGAGAGCTTCGGAGGTACCCGGGATAGATCCCGGCTTTTTCTCGCACGGAGTTAGCTATCAAGCCGGGATTCTCCCCGGTATCGCGAGAAGAAGCGAAACCAGGGGGCCGACAGCGTAAAGCCTTAGAGAAGCATGTGAAGGAGCTGTTAGAGGCTGGATTTATTCGGGAAATACAATACACAACATGGTTATCTAACGTGGTTATGGTGATGAAACCTAACGGTAAGTGGAGGGTATGCCTGATTATACCGGTTTAAACAGAGCTGTCCCAAAGACTCATACCCGATGCCCGGCATCGACCAACTGGTCGATAACTCATCCGGATTTAAACTACTATCCTTCATGGATGCCTACTCCGGATATAATCAGATAGTGATGCATCCAGAGGATCAGGAAAAGACGGCCTTCATAACCGAGAAGGCCAATTATTGCTATAATGTAATGCCTTTCAAATTGAAGAATGCCGAAGCTACCTACCAGCAGATGATGAACAAAGTCTTCGAGGACCAACTCGGTCGAAACGTGGAGGTATACATTGATGATATGATTGTCAAGACGAAGGTGCCGGGAGACCATATCCAAGACTTAGAACAGACGTTCGACAAGCTGAGAAAACATCTGATATGTTTGAATCCTGCAAAGTGTGCCTTCGGAGTCCCGGCGGGGAAGTTCCTCGGGTTCATGCTGACAAACCGAGGAATCGAAGCAAACTCGGATAAGTGCAGGGCCGTGCTAGACATGAAAGCACCAATAAATAATAAGGAAGTACAACAATTAACTGGGAGATTAGCGGCGTTGACAAGGTTCTTGCCGAGGTCGGCCGAGAACGCCTTACCTTTCTTTAAGTTACTAAAGAAGGAAGCAAGGGGGGGTTGGAACTAGAAATGTGAGTCAGCATTTGGAAAAGTCAAGCAATGTTTGGCGACCCCACCGGTCCTATCCAAGCCCGACCCGGGAGAGACGGTCTTCCTGTACTTATCAGTCGGAGAAGAAGCTCTAAGCGCCGCATTGGTTCGTGAAACCGAGACCGGTCAAGTACCGATATATTTTGTAAGCAAGGCGTTGCAGAGCTCGGAACTCAGATAGAAAAGGTAGCATTTGCTTTATTGATGGCAGCAAGACGCCTGCGCCCATATTTCCAAGGGCACAAGGTCGTGGTACGGACCAGTCAGCCAATCCGACAGGTACTACACAAACCAGATTTGGCTGGACGGATGACGAGCTGGGCGATAGAATTATCATAATTTGATATTGCTTATGAGGCCCAACATACGATCAAATCACAAGCACTGGCAGACTTCATAAGGGAACTTACCCCGATCCAAGACGAGGAAGTTGTCGGCCGTCAAGAATGGAAGGTGTATGTGGACGGCTCGTCAAATGCTAAGGGAAGCGGAGCCGGAATAATAGTTGAGAATCCAGAGGGAGTCACTGTCGAACACTCACTCTACCTCAATTTCCCGACCTCCAATAATTAGGCAGAATACGAGGCAGTATTGGCCGGCCTCCAACAGGCGAAGGAGCACGGGGCACAAAGAGTCAAAGTCTTAACTGATTCTCAACTGGTGGCGTCGCAGATAGAGGGCACATACCAAGCAAAGGGCCCGTTACTGGAAAAATACCTGAATAAAGCCAGGGACATGATCACCGAGTTTGAAGAAGTAACAGTCACTCACATCCCTCAAGAGGAGAATGCAAGGGCGGACATATTATCTAAACTGGCCAGCACGAAAGGTCCAGGAAACTACCGAACCGTGGTACAACAAAATCTAGACGAACCGAGTTGCATCATGACCATATCTTCGGCCACAGATTGGCGAAAACCAATCGAGGATTACTTAGAAAGAGGAATCATACCCGTCGACACGACGGGTTCTAGAAAGTTGATTCGGCAGGCCGCCATGTACACTATGGTGGATGATCAGTTGTATCGAAAAGGGTTACATTCTCCCATGATGCGGTGTTTGAATACAACCGAGGCACGATACGTCCTGGCCGAGATACACGAAGGCATTAACGGTCAGCATATGGGGGAAAATCTCTAGCACGGAAAGCTCTTCGCGCTGGTTAATTCTAGCCGACCATGGTGGCCGACTTGATAGAAACAATGAGAAGGTGTGTTGGCTGTCAGAAGCATGCCAAAATTATTTGGCGCTCGCCAACAGAATTGCAAGGCATCACGGCCCCTTGGCCTTTCTATAAATGGGGGATGGATCTCCTTGGACCTTTCAAAACAGCTCCTGGACAGCTAAGGTTTCTCATTGTCGCAGTCGACTATTTTACAAAGTGGATTGAAGCCGAGCCAATATCAACTATCACCTCGGCCCGCATACAAAGGTTCTTTCGGCACAGCATTGTCTCTCGATTCGGAATCCCGGCCGAAATAGTCACCGATAACGGAACGCAGTTTATCGACAAAGGTTGCAAGCCATGATATCAGACCTCGACGTCAATCACCACTTTGCTTCAGTCGAACACCCACAGTCGAATGGACAGGCCGAGGCCGCCAATAAAGTTATTGTTGACGGATTAAGGAAATGTATGGAGGACACCGAATCTTCCTGGGTCGAACAACTCTATAGTGTGTTGTGGGGCTACAGGACCAGCGTACAAACCTCCACTTAGGAAACTCCGTTCTGCTTAATGATAATTGAATATTTTATACACTTCTTTTTATCTCTTGATTAATAATTTAGGACTTTTTAGTTAATAAATAATGGCTTTTATACTTATTTGGGCTTTGGGCCTTTGATTATATTTTAGCCATTTTTATTAATAAAATTCCAGTTTTACATTGCTTCACTAATCTTACCATAACTCTTGAACCAGACATCGGATTTGCCTCATTTTTGTTTCATATTTCAGATGATTCAGAGATCTACAATTGTTATGAAGACATGAAGGGAAAATTCGGACAAGAAGACGGTCGATTTTGAAGCCAAAGTCAGATGTTTTATTTGGGCTCGAATTTGTGACTAAAGCCCATTCTATTATTTTCTGCTTTGGGCCTGGATTATTGATTGGAGCCCCATTTCGTTTTTCATCTTAGGTTAAGTAAGGCAGCAGCCACAAACAGATTCATTCACGTTTTTATTCTGTTTTGTGGATCAAAATAGAGTTTTTCAGATTCTCTGAAATGTTCTTCGTGTTCTTCGCGTTCTTCGTCCGTTCTTCGATTTTCCCGCCATGTTCGGCTAAACCTTCGTGGTTAACCCAACGTTGAGGATTCCATGATTCATCCGGAGAACTCGTACTTAATCGGTAACTTTACTCGTTTCTCGTTTTCATCTTATCGGATCCGATTTCTCGAAATAGTTCGAATATTAGATTTAATATTCGGTTTGGTTCATCCCAAGGACCGAGTTCGAACTAGGTTAGAGTGTTGCTTTGTGCGATTGCACAAGGAGACGCCACTTGTTCGGACAGATTCTAGACGATCGTCTAGTTGAGGGATTTCTCGACGAACGCAGATTTCGGTTCGTCGAGCCAAACGCGAGTTCGTTTATATTTTGTTCAATGAAGGAAGTTTCGGAATCTAAACGCGTTGGGTTGATCGTTTTAATCTATTTCAATCTCGTTTTTATCTGTTTCTGCATATTTCAGATCTGTTTCATTTTGATTTCGTTTTAATCTGTTTCAAATCAAAAACCCCCAATTTTATTGTTGTTCTGTTTTGCTGTTGCTGATTTAAACCCACTGCAAATTCCTTGAGAGAAACGACCCAGGTTACATTATACTGCAAATCCTTTCTAATCTGGTTATTTTGTGAGATGACGGCAAATCTCTGTCAAAATATGGCGCCGCCGCGGGGAATTTGCATCGGTTTTGTTAAGCAACGGTAGTTTTTGGTGGTTCGGGTGGCTGACGAGAAAATATTTTTTTGACCCGGATCACTCAAACCAGGTCTTATTCACAAGGAATTGGGCATTTTAAACAAGAGTCACTCTCCTTGGGAGTGAGGTCTGCCCTATTTTCCCCAAATTCCAACGTTTGGACCTCGTTTTCACTGTTTTAAGTTTCTATTTTGTGATTTCTACTAGGTCAATTTTTCTGGAGTATCTCCGAATGAGCTGAAATTTTTACAGGCGATAGAAAATGGCAAAAAACCTTGGGCACACGAGAAATCTTTGGTATGCTCAGATTTCCCAAATTCCATCATTTAGACCACTTTTTCATTTTTTTGAAGTTTTTTTATTTCATTTTTGTGTTCCCCAATGGTCTAGGAGTTTCCCTGTCCAAGTCCCATAAATTTTAAAAATCTTTTGATGCTGTTTTGGACTTGTTTTGGTCAAATTCCAACTTATGTTTTTGTGTTTTTGTGTCATCTTAGTGTTTTCTCCTTTCTACCACTTTTAGTGGCATTTTCGTAATTCTGATTTTCTGCAAATTCTGCCTTGTGTTTCGTTTATGCTTTTGCATGAGTACTAGGAGTACTATTGATCCGAAGACTTGTTGCCACTTGATCCCGAAATTGAAAGAACAATTCTCACCGCTAGAGGAATTGTTAGGCTTAGTCGTGGGATTGATACGACATTGAACTTGAGTCCGAGTCCGATTGTGTCCATTCCGTTGATCTTGACTCGATAGTACTTCGCTAGTCTTGTTGTTTTCACTGATTCTAGTAGCAATTTTGCTAACTCGGACATCATGGCGAAGAGCAAGTAGCTCGTCCCACTTTGAAAGAATTAGCTACCCCGATGTGGGTAATCGAATTTGTGTATTCAATATCCCGAACTTCTTTGCTAACTTTGAATTAAAATCTGGTCTTATCCATTTGTTGCCCAAGTTTCATGGTCTTGCGGGTGAATGTCCTCCACGTACATCTCAAGGAGTTCCATGTGGTATGCGGACGATGAAACCTCAAGCAATTGATGAGGACCACATTAAGCGAGAGCTTTTCCATTTTCCCTAGATGGCGTGGCTAAGGATTGGCTATACAATTTGCAACCCACATCTGTTGGGAGTTGGAATGATATGCAGAAGTTATTCCTAGTGAGGTTCTTTCCTTCCTCAAAAGCCATTGCTATTCAGAAGGAGATCACTAGTGTTAAACAAATCAATGGGGAGACCATGTATGAGTATTGGGAGAGATTCAACCGCTTGTGTGCAAGCTGTCCACACCACCAGATTTCAGACCAACTCCTGATTACATATTTCTATTCCGGTTTGTTACCGATGAATAAAAGTTTCGTGGATGCGTCCAGTGGTGGGGCCTTAGATAGCAAGACACCCGAAGATGCCCGAGAGCCGATATCTACTATGGTCGCTAATTCTCGGCAATTTGGCACTAGGGCCAATGGTACCCCGTTTACCATATTCAAACACCTCCGATCCGACGATTCTCGAGAGATTGGAGAATAGACTTGATTATCCGACTTCCCTTGTGAGGCGGTTGGCGTGACCCGCATAGTACAATCTTCTCCTCCTCGATTGGGTACTCATGTGGGTTTTGTTCTGACCCTTATCATTCTACGATTCTTGCCCTACTTTGCATGATCCCGCTTTGTCAAGACCCGCCGGTAGCTGCGCAGCGGGTGTTTTTCCGGAAAGCCACAATACCAGCGAGAATAATGCTTATTCTAACACTTACAATCCGGATGGAGAAATCACCCCAATTTTCGTTGGAATCGAATCGAATCGAACCGTAGTAACCAATATCGCGGCGACTCGGGAATTACCGGCAAAGACAAGACATGCCCCAAAATTTCCAACAACACTCTGCACCTCATTTGCCGCCACCACCTCCTCGACCAGCCATATGTGCACCTCCACGGCGCGCACAACAAATGAAAGCTAGTACCGATGCGATGGTTCTTCACTAGAGGATATGATGAAGCAATTTGTCACGACCAATATGCGCTTTCAACGAAAAACCGACACTTCCATTCGAGACTTTGCAAACACAAATTGGGCGGTTGGCAACATCATTGAACCAGCTTCAACCTCGGGATCCAACACTCTTCCTTCACAAACAATTCCTAATCCTAAAGGGAATGTGAGTGCTATCTCCCTTCGATCCGGCAAGCAATTGGAGGAACCTAAACCACTGTAGATGTGACTTCCACATCAAAGAGAGTCATAAAATGTGAAGATTGACTCTAAAAATAAAAAGCCAATCCAAAGCAAGGTGAAGAGGAAGACATTCCCATTCCTCTTCCTTTCCCTCGAGAGCGCTTAAAACCAAGAAGTTGGCGAGAAAAAGCACAAGAGAAGGATATACTTGAGACGTTCGGAAGAGTAGAGATCAACATTCCTCTCTTAGATGCAATCAAACAAATTCCAAAATATGCCAAGTTTCGAAAGAGTTGTGTACCAACAAGAGGCGATCGAAGGGAAATGAACGAGTGAGTTTGAACCGAATGTATCGGACTCATCCAAATTACCATGCCTCGCAAGTGCAAAGATCCAGGGACGTTTTCTATCCCTTGCCTTATTGGTAATTATAAATTTGATGATTGCATGCTAGATTTAGGTGCTTCTATAAATGTCATGCCCGCATCTATTTATAGATCTCTTGGTCTTGGTCCTTGCGTCCAACTGGTGTTATTGTTCAACTAGCTAATAGGAGTAATGCCCATCCTTCGGTTTAGTTGAAGATGTATTAGTCAAAGTTAATGAATTGATATTCCCCGCTGATTTTTACATCTTAGATATGCGGGATGAGTCTTCTAGTAGTAGGTCACCAATCATTCTAGGGAGGCCTTTCATGAAAACAGCTAGGACGAAGATAGATGTGTATTCGGTACTCTTTCCATGGAGTTTGGTGATATTTCGTAAATTTTAATATCTTTGATGCCATGAGACATCCTAGGGAAGAGCATTCTATTTTCTCGTATTGATGTGATTGATGATCTTGTGGATGATGTTCTTGCCGATTGGTGTGCTGATTATCCTGATTTTTCATCTGAGAGTGATTCTGCCATTTGTGCATGTGTTGATAATGAATGGTGCTCTGTTTGTACTCATTTGGTTAATGCTGCATTATTTGGTGATTCTGACTTGCTGGGTATTGATTCTGCATTACTTGTGAATTCTGATATTGATTCTGAGTTTGAGCTTCATCCCGATCCCGATGTGCATCCTAATTTTGATTTTGATGAACTTAACTCGATTTTGATGAGCTGAATTCGATGTTAACATTGAGCCGTGTAGACATAGTTCTTCTCGCTTCTTTAAATGTGGTTTCGTGCATTTCCGATGTGATGACATCGAGTTGTTGCAACAACCACCCAAGCCTCTCCCATCTACCGAGCAACCACCCAAACTTGAGTTGAAATCACTTCCGCATCACTTGAAATATGCATTTCGGAGGTGGATGAACAGTTTGCCGATCATTGTGGCAAATAACCTTATGCCCGATCAAGAAGAGAAGCTGCTAAGCTTATTGAGGGCGAACAAGAAAGCCATTGGGTGGACATTAGCCGACATAGTTGGCATCGCCCTTCCATGTGCATGCATCGAATTACGTTGGAAGAGGACTCTAAGCCGGTGAGGCAACCCCGAGACGCCTTAATCCCCTTATCCCGGATGTGGTGAAGAAGGAGGTCACTAAGCTTCGTAAGCCGGGTATCATCTATCCCATTTCGATAGCCGGTGGGTTAGCCCGGTCCGGTGTGGTTCCCAAGAAGTCCGGTGTCACCGTGGTGGCCAATCGGAAGAATGAGCTCATTCCTACTCGAGTTCGAATAGTTGGAGAGTTTGCATTGACTATAGGAGACTCAACCAAGCCACTCGCAAGGATCATTACCCTTTACCTTTCATTGATCGGATGTTAGAGCGATTGGCCGGCAAGTCTCATTACGCTTCTGGATGGCTACTCCGGATACTTCCAGATCCATATTGCTCCCGAGGATCGGAGAAGACGACCTTCACATGCCCCTTTGGAACATATGCCTACCGAAGGATGCCTTTTGGCCTCGCAACGCACCCGGCACCTTTCGGCGTTGTATGGTAAGTATTTTCTCGAGTTTCTAGGGGATTGCATGGAGGTCTTTATGGATGATTTCACTTTGTATATGGGTCGATTTTGATGCATGCTTAGCTAATCTATCTAGAGTTTTGCATATGTGCATTGAGTCTAATCTTGTCTTTGAATTATGAAAAGTGTCACTTTATGGTTGAGTCGGTATAGTCTTGGGATACATAGTGTCTAGGAAAGGGATTGAGGTAGACCCCGCTAAGATAGATGTGATTCTTTGCTTTGCCTTACCCCGCATCCGCGGGAAGTTCGTTCTTTTCTTGGTCATGCGAGTTTCTATCGGCGTTTCATTAGGGATTTCGGTAAGACCGCCCGACCCTTGTCCAACCTTCGCATAAGGACACCGACTTTGTATTTGATGATGCTTGCAAGGCGGCCTTCGATCATTTGAAGCGTTGCACGACTACAACCCCAGCCGATCCACCCCGATTGGTGCATCCCCTTTGAGTGATGTGTGATGCTTCCAACTATGCGGTTGGTGCTATCTTGGCACAACGGGTCGATAGGGCATCTCATGTGATTGCATATGCCTCCAAGACTTTGGATCCCGCCCGATCTAATTATACCACTACGAGAAGGAGTTGTTGGCTATTGTATTTGCTTTTGATAAGTTTAGGTCATATCTCTAGCTAGTAGAGTAATTGTTTTCTCCGACCATGCTTTGCTCCGAAATTTCTTTTGAAAAAGGCGGATGCTAAGCCACGACTCATCCGGTGGATGCTATTGCTCCAAGAGTTTGATGTTGAGATTCGAGATGTGCGGAGCACAAAATTGGGTAGCTGACCACTTGAGTCGTATCACCCATTCTTCCTCTCACCCCTCTTCTATTCGGGATGATTTTCCCGATGAGCGCCTTCGGCTACAAGGTAAGCTTCCATGGTATCTTTGATCCGGTTAACTACTTGGTAGGGTGTTTTGCACGAAGATTCTACTAGGGCCCAAACCTTCAAATTAAAGAGTGAGTCTAAATACTATGTTTGGGATGACCCTTATCTCGTGGAAATTTTGTAGTGACCAAGTAGTTCGGAGATGTGTGCGATCATGAGTTTCACTCTATATTGCATTTTGCTCATGCTTCGCTGTGGTGGTCACTTTGGACCCCAAAGAACTGCTAGGAAAGTGTTAGATTGTGGATTGTTTTGGCCTTCCTTGTTTCATGATTCCCATATGTTTTGTAAGTCATGTGATAACTGTCAGAGAACAGGGGAGTATTTCTCGTAGGCATGAGATGCCCCAAAACCCTATTTTGTTTTGTGAGATCTTTGATGTTTGGGGTATTGATTTTATGGGTCCATTTCCTGCTTCATATGGTTATACTTACATCCTGCTAGCTGTTGATTATGTCTCGAAATGGGTTGAGGCGAAAGCCACTCGGACTAATGATTCTTCGTGGTGGTGGATTTTGTTAGGTCTAACATTTTCTCGGGTTTGGCATTCCTAGAGCTATTATCGGTGACCGGGGTTCCCATTTTTGCAACCGAAGCATGGGTGCCTTGTTACGCAAGTATGGAGTGCTTCACAAGGTCTCCACAAAGATACCATCCTCGGACCAATGGTCAAGCCGAAGTCTCAAATAGAGAGATTAAGCAAATCCTTCAGAAGACTGTTAACTCTACCTGGAAAGATTGGAGTAAGCGATTAGAGGATGCTTTGTGGGCATATCGCACCGCCTACAAGACTCCGATTGGGATGTCTCCTTATCGGATTGTCTTTGGTAAGGCATGTCATCTTCCGGTTGAGTTGGAACATCAAGCCTATTGGGCCATTAAGCGATGTAACATGGATTTGGCTAAGTCGGCATGGAACGGAAGGCTGCAGTTGCAAGAGTTGGATGAACTTAGATTGGATGCCTATGAGAGTTCGCGTTTGTACAAGGAAAAGACTAAGGCATTCCATGATAAGCATATTCGAGGAAAGAATTTTACGTGGGCCGGAAAGTTCTTCCGTTTAACTCCGTCTGAAGTTTATGCACTCGGTAAGCTTCGATCTAAATGGGATGGCCCTTTTGAGATCACTAACATATTTCCATTTGGTCTTTGTTGAGCTATGTGATCCACCCATAGGGAGAACCTTTAAGGTCAATGGGCATCGCCTCAAGCAATTCCATGAGGGATCCCAAAGAATGTACTGAGGAAGCAGAGATTATCCTCATTGATGCCGCTTATCCTCCTTAAACCCTTGGGGAGTATTCTTCTTTCCTCTCCCTCTTTCTCTTTTATTTGTTTTCATATTTGCAATTTCCTTTTCGAAAATAAATACAGTCTATCTTTCTCTTTTAATGGATCATTCTGTTTGGTCTGTGATTCTTGACTCTTCGATTACATATCTTGGTAGTTGATTTGATGTTGTTGATTGCCTAAGTTGGTACTTGACCTTGTGAGGTTTTGGGCCTGCTTGAATGGAATTCATCTTTTCCCATTCTTTCTTTCATGTGTGCATCTGCTCCTGATTTGTGTTCTCTAGAACTTGCTCCTTTTCTTGTTGAAACTACATTTTTCACTTACATGCATAAATATGATAGAAGCTTGTTTTCTTTCTTTTATTTTCCCCACTTTGGCCAAATAGCTTTCCCTTGCATTATGTTTCCTTTGCTAGCCCATTTGTGCCTTTTGGACTCATTCTTTTCTAAGCCACATTACAAGCCTAAGCGTAAAACCATTTTATTCCGCACCTTGGAGATTTATTGAGCATTGGTTTCACCTTGGTTTTGTGTTTAAGTGTGGGGGTTGCTCGGGAGTGCAACAGTTTCAGTGTGGGGGAGGAGATGTTTGGTTTTGTCATTGTGATTTTGTATATAGTTTAAAAAAAAAAGCATAAAAAGAAAAGAAAGAAAGAAAGAAAAACAAAAGAAAGAAAGAAAAGAAAAGCAGAAGAAGAAAAAAAAAAGAGTACAATAAAAGTTTTTATATTTAGAGAATTGGGTTAATCAATGCTCTTTGTAATTTCTTGGGTGCTTAGCCTCTCATTCCATACTATTACCTACCTTCACCCTAACCCCATTACAACCTTTAATAATAAGCTCTCTTGATTTGTGCATGCATGTGTTATTAGTAGTGGAGACGTAGAAATTGAGCAAGCTTATGGTAGAACAATTTTCTTGAGTAGAATTTGAGCTATACACTTATTTACCTTAAACACTTGAGAGATTGATTGATTGAGCGCATCATTTGAGAGACCATCATTTGTGATTAGCATCATTGATTGAGATTACCAGGAATTGTAATTTGAGATGAAGGGATTTTGGGTCTTGATTGATTGGTTCTAATGAAACTCTGTGTCCCTTGTTCAATTTCTGCATTGTTAGCAATTTGTAGAAAAGAAGAGTTTCTCCTTTACGTCTTTTTCTTTGAATTTTGCTCAGGAGAGCAAAAAGATAAGTGTGGGGGAATTTGATAATTGAATATTTTATACACTTCTTTTTATCTCTTGATTAATAATTTAGGACTTTTTAGTTAATAAATAATGGCTTTTATACTTATTTGGGCTTTGGGCCTTTGATTATATTTTAGCCATTTTTATTAATAAAATTCCAGTTTTACATTGCTTCACTAATCTTACCATAACTCTTGAACCAGACATCGGATTTGCCTCATTTTTGTTTCATATTTCAGATGATTCAGAGATCTACAATTGTTATGAAGACATGAAGGGAAAATTCGGACAAGAAGACGGTCGATTTTGAAGCCAAAGTCAGATGTTTTATTTGGGCTCGAATTTGTGACTAAAGCCCATTCTCGTATTATTTTCCTCGCTTTTGGGCCTGGATTATTGATTGGAGCCCCATTTCGTTTTTCATCTTAGGTTAAGTAAGGCAGCAGCCACAAACAGATTCATTCACGTTTTTATTCTGTTTTGTGGATCAAAATAGAGTTTTTCGATTCTCGAAATGTTCTTCGTGTTCTTCGTGTTCTTCGCGTTCTTCGTCTCATTCTTCGATTTTCCCAGCCATGTTCGGCTAAACCTTCGTGGTTAACCCAACGTTGAGGATTCCATGATTCATCCGAGAAACTCGTACTTAATCGGTAACTTTACTCGTTTGTTTTCATCTTATCGGATCCGATTTAAAATAGTTCGAATATTAGATTTAATATTCGGTTTGGTTCATCCCAAGGACTGAGTTCGAACTAGGTTAGAGTGTTGTTGTGCGATTGCACGGAGACGCATGTTCGGACAGATTCTAGACGATCGTCTAGTTGAGGGATTTCTCGACGACGCAGAGATTTCGGTTCGTCGAGCCAAACGCGAGTTCGTTTATATTTTGTTCAATGAAGGAAGTTTCGGAATCTAAACGTTGGGTTGATCGTTTTAATCTATTTCAATCTCGTTTTTATCATTTACGCATATTTCAGATCTGTTTCAGGTTGATTTCGTTTTAATCTGTTTCAAATCAAAAACCCCCAATTTTATTGTTGTTCGTTTTTTATTGCTTGATTTAAACCCACTTTGCAAATTCCTTGAGAGAAACGACCCGAGTTACATTATACTGCAAATCCTTTCTAATCTGGTTATTTTGTGAGATGACGGCAAATCTCTGTCACTTAACATATGGATATGAGGCAATGATCCCGGTCGAGATAGGCCAGCCCTCATGGTGGAAGATGAAAGTTTGCAGAGAAGGTGAAGACTCGAACAGTGACGCATTGAGGACGGAATTAGACCTGATCGACGAGGCAAGAATCCTGGCGCATTGCCGAGACCTAACCGCCAAGCAACTCATCGCAGCGAAGTACAACCGAAAGGTGAGACTGCGTTCCTTCAACAGGGGAAACCTAGTGCTCCGACGGCGGATATCGGGAACAAGAACGCCAAGGATGGCAAGCTAGCCGTGAACTGGGAAGGACCTTACCGCATAAAGGAAAAACTGGAAAAGGGATCGTACATACTGGAAACCTTGGGCAGGAATCCGGTCAAAAGGACTTGGAATGCCGACAAGCTGAAAATCTATTACAGTTAGACCTCGGTCCGACCATCGTAATGTGATGGACGGGCGCATCTAAGTTCATTTATTTCGTCGTTTTGATATTTTCAATTTCGGTTTTTTTATTTTGACTAATACTCGAAGCAAAGTTTCTTTCAAGTCAATTATTTAATAAAAGGCTCTCCAGTGGAGACACCAATTATGCATTACGGATTGGTCAAAAAGTTACACCGAGGTATCCAAACCCGGTCGAACGAGAAACCTAAATTAAGGGATTACACTCGGGCAATTACGCCCCGGTCGCGAAAGGGTTACAACACCATTTCTATTAAAAGTAGATGCATATACTAATACTCCTACATAAGGAGGCGAATTGTCATTCAGGTTCCGATCAGGCCGACATGTGTAAACGTGCGCTCTTACACCACGCTTGTGCATATGACATTTTGCCCTTATTCTGGCAAATATCCTGGACAGCAAAATCCGGATCTCGGTAGCTCGGGTATACTCCCCTACCCCTATGCCCTAAGTCAACCTATCGGAAGAATACAATTAGTAGATACTGCGCACATGAGACCCTGGCCCGGTCATAAAAAGCTATAACTTAAATAAAAGTTGGCAAAATAACTATTGATTGGTTGAAATCAATGTTTATAAATAGTAGCAGAAGTACAAGGTAAGTACAAAGTAAATCCGGTACGAGACACCGGTAGGACAAAATAAAAATCAACAGCGCTAGCTCGGAGGGACGGTGTCTTCTGAAGGGATCACCTCGGTAATAAGAATAGATTTGGAGGTTCCTTCTATGCTACCGTCATGGGACCCCACGATGAGAGCCTCTTCTCTACCCTGTTCTTCCTCTTTCCCGCCTTGGTCCTCCTTAAGTGAGCCGGATTCGTCCTCTGGTGAAGAGGGAGGGGGATAAAGGACTCCATCTTTCACATATGCCTGATGGTCGTACCCGTTGGTATTGAGCTCGGTCCCCGGATTAAGATGGCGAATCTGAGCAAGAGCCATCTTAAAACAATCGGCGGCGGCCTCATTCAGGATGTCCTCACACTCCAGACGGGCTTTCTTCTCCTCGGCAAGGGCAACACGGGTCTGTTCGAGCTCCGAGCATAGATCCGCCCACTGAGTTTGAAGGGCTTTAAGGGCATATATGCCCTTCGAATGAGCCTCTTTGAGAGCGGCAAAGTCCAAGGAAGTCTTCTCGAAAGCTTCTTTGGTAAGAAGAAACTCCTCGGTTGCCTTCCTAGCGCTCGCCCGTGCAATCTCAAGTTCCTCCTCGACCCTTTTGGTGGACTGAGCGGCCTCGTCCTTCTCCCTCCTCAGCTGGCGAGCCTCAGCGAATTGCTTGACATACTTCCCTTTCAGATACAGAAACGCTTGGGCCAATCCAATACCCTGACAGAGACGCGCTTGGACATCATGAACCAGCCCCTCGTCAATGTCAGCAAGAGGTAAGGCATTAATAAATTGGCGAGGCGGTAAGAAGGCAAGTTTGAGCTCCTCGGTCTGAGGCCCTTTTTCCCATGCCAGACCTCGGTTGATCTTCTGGACGGGAGGATGAACTGGAGGACCCCGTGGAGGAGAGAGGGTTGCCTCAGAAACTTCTTTATCTTTGGCCGAAGGGGCGGCGGAGTGGGCGGCAGGATCAGCTCTAGGGGACGGAGACGTCCGAACTGGGGCTGAGGCCTTTGCTTTCTTAGCTGCGGCGGCTTGGGTGGCCTCTCAGGACTACCCTTTCCGAGTCTCCAAGGAAGGACGCTTTCGGGAACTTTTCTTCACGGGAGCACCGGGGGCAGGAGCTACGACCGTCAAATATCTAGGCAATTCCGCCATCGGTTGCGCTGCAAAAACAAGATTGGCAAGTTAGTACCGGGGTACAAAAACTGTTCAGTAAAGAGTAAAGATAGAACCACGAGAGTCATACAAATTACATATCCCGGTTTAGAGCCGGGATCAGTGATAAAGAAAGCGGCGCTCCTGGCACCATACGTGTTCACATATGACACCAGGCGGTCGATAGATAAGACCTCCTCGGCAGGAAGGTCGTCGGTTTCCACTTGATTTGAGGCAGAGGTCAACTTATGATGATCATAGGTCCAATAAAGGGAGAACTTCCACTCCACATTATTTGCCTCGGGTCCTTGCAAAAGCCGGGCTGTTGGCCGGGTTTTTCTACAACTTTAAAGTAGCTATTTTTGAAGTGTTTGAAGGAATCGGAAAAGGCAGTGAGAAGTTTTCTATCTGGGTCACCCCGAAGAGAGGTGAGCCCCTTCAATTTCTCTGGTTCCTTACCTGGTTCCTTACCGAAGCGGGGAGTAAAAGGATAGAAGAAGAAAAAGAATAAGCTGGCGGTACAAGGAATAGGAACCAAAAAAGACCGACATAGCTGCTCGAAGGCGACTATATAGGCCCATCCGTTGGGGTGAAGTTGTGAGGGGGCTAGGTGAAGGTGGTTCAAACAGGCCATCTGGAACTCGGTAAACGGGAAGCGAATACCAAGCCGGGTCATATAGGCTTTATAAAAGAAAAAGAAGTTAGTAAGGCCTTCTACCCTCGAAAGGCAGATAGGCTCATCCTCACTAGGGGGCTTAAGTGACAACCTTCCAAGGCCCCCAGATTCATTTTTCGGAGGTCGTTAACAGTCATGAGAGAAGGGGTCGCCAATACGTCACACGTCACCCAGGGATACTGGACGACCAGATCTTGAGGATGAGAGCAGGAGGCCGACCTCCCGGCCTCTGACGGGGCATTACTCGGTGAAGACGACGACTCCATTTACCTATAAACACAAATAAAAAATACTAAGGTCAGCAAGTGTGGAAGTACCTGACACAAGTGAGATGGTTGATCGAGAAGAAGAAAAAGGTGGATTCGTAGGAAGACGACCCTCAGAGCTCGAGGTGGGATTAGGGGCTGATCTATGACGACATGAGCCCAAGATGGCGTCGGCCCTAGAATCTTCGCCATTGGCGAGGTAATAGGAGCTTGACTCTAAACAGTCCCAGCAAGGGCCGAGATATCCTTCCGGCGGGATCGGACCTAGGGCGAACGGGAGGTTCATAGAGATTGATGGGTGGTACGCACGACTTCGGCCTCATGCCGACTCTCGGGGAGAGCTCTAACAACGGCACCCCTGATCGAAGAGCGAGCGGGGGGGAGGGCGAGACACTCTAATGGTCCTCCCACCCGAGCTACGCCTAGAGTGGAGGCTAGCCTTTGCTCCTCGAATAGAGGAGTACCAAGCAGCCAGTGACTCATTCGAGGATAACGAGCACGAAGTGCTTCCTCCTCTTAGAGGGTTAGATCTCGACTCGATGAAGAAGTTTGATTAATTCTACTCATGATCACCAAAAGGTGCAACCTAAAGAGCCAGAAAAATGTGAATAAGGAACATGGCGGAAACTACCCCATGACCATAGGCACACGACTACGAGTAGAAAATAAAGCTAACAATTAGGAAACTACCCAGAAACCCCAGACGAAAAACAAGCAGGATAGCCCTCATCAAAGCCAAAATCACGACACGAAGCGAAAAGGAGAACGCGAAAATCCGGTAAACAAGTGAAATACGAAAGGAAAAGATGGAAACGGAAAAAGATATAAAAGGCTTACCAAATAGAAGAGAGAATACGAAAGGAAAATCGCCGAAGCGAGAGAACTTGTTTCTTCGTAGAGAAAAAGAAGTCGAGAAAAACCGAGAAAATGGGAAGAAGAAGGTGAAGTAGAAAGAAGGAAAATGAGACTTACAAATGGCGAAATGGAGGGAAATACAAAAGGGCACTGGGAAATTAAGGGCAAGAGAGACAATTCACCGGTAAAACAGAGGGATGTATACCGGGAAGTACGCGCATTAAATGCGCATGAAAATCGGAGGCGGCCAGGGACGACGGTTGCAGAGCCTCTCCAATCCACGGAGGACAAGTGTCAGGAGGCAATGATGGCGAAGTCGGAAGGGTTCTAGGCCTCGAAACCAAGCGATCCATCTGGCGCCATCTCAGATCTATGAAGTCGTCGGCAGGAATGCAGACCTTTGAGATACGACCTCGGGTCCAGGAATCGGGTAACGACCTCGGGTCCCGGAGTCGGACAGGAAGCTTGGCAGTGCACCTCGGCCTGGGCGCAAGGGATAGACCGACCCGTGGGGTAGGATACACCCCGGCAGATCAAAACCTTAAGCTACCGGGCTGGGGGCAACTGTTATCGACCTGACTCACGGCCCAATCCGGGAGGGTCCAACAGAGAGGTAGCCAATATCTTAGATTCCCCTACAATCGAGGAATGATCTATCATATCTATAGTCAAGGGATATGAAAGATTAAGCAGTTAAGATACCTGGAATATCCTCTCTATATATATATACAGGGATCAAGCCTTCAGGTGCACACGTTCTAACTCAAGCCTACTTACTTTCTGTATCACAACACATCCCCACTGAACACATACCCCCTCCCCCTTGGGCGAAAGGCCTTGTGTGCAGTGATCATCCGCTTACCGGGATATCTGTCTCATAGATATTCCGGCCTAGCAACTTCGATTCGAGATCGAAGTACCAGCCCACAGGACTGGATATAAGTGTTCTACACCGGAACATGACCAATTTTTTGTGTCAAACTGAACTTATAAATAAAACCAGAGTAATATCTAACCTATACACAGTTATGAGTATAACGAGCCTTTTCCCCTTAATCCGTATTTTCATCATCGATCGCCATCCGTTGACATTTAATAATGGAAGTAATAGGGAGGAGTGTTTTAATCATTTAAAAATAATGAATGGGGCCCACTAACTCAAAAAGTAGCCAACGTTTGAACAAATAACGGAGGGGGAATTTTTGCCTCTTAAGCCTTGTAATTATTCCCTTTCACTCTTTTACTCTCCTCCCACAAAAACGACTGCGCTTTAATTTTTTTTTCTTTTTTGATATAATAGATGGCAAAACGCCACAAACTAGGAAATTACATACAAGAGGGAACAAATCTCAAACACTCTTAATCTATCTAAGTCCTAAGGAACAAAGGACAATCACGACAAAAATCAGACCTAATTATAATGCACCGTGTTTGTACGTTTGCTTTTATCAAATGGAATAAGAATTTAGTCATGCATCCGTCTCTAATCTTTTCAAATGTTGCCATAGTACCATAATTAATTTGCAGTAAAATAAATAGGTTTCATCATAAAGGATTGTGTTTTGTTTCAATTAATGTTTTAGAGACAGTTTTTCATATAATTGGTATCAGGTTTTCCAATTAACACGTAACAACAAACAAGTACATGTTATGGTTAACTAATAATAATATATACGAAATTTTTTTAATTTAATTTGAAATTTATACAGTTATCTGCAATAATATCCATGTTGGATGAACCTGCATTGATTCCTCATATAGCTGCAACAATTAACAGACTATCAATTCTAAATAGTTATGAGGAAGTGTTATATAATTTTTAACCAATATCCGTATTCTTTTAAGAAAAAGACGAAAATACCCTTATCTTAAAAAAAAAAAAAAAGGAAAAGCCTTCTCTCCTGAAAACCACCATTACCACCACTGGAGAACAGTCCTCGGCCATCAAAAAAATCAGTCATCGGCCACAAAAGAAACATCACCGGCCACCACAATCGACCTACCCATCACATAATAGCCTCGAACTACCCATGACAAATCCAAATCTTTGTTTTTTTTCATATCCATGGCCTTCCATACTTCTCCTTTCAAAGATCCTATCCTCGTCGTCTTCAGTTTTCTTCTCTTGGGTTACTCCGACGAGGGTTACTGCCAGCGGCGGCAACGTTAACAATTTTACGACTCGTGATTGATTTCCTCCCAAACATTAAATGCATTTTATTTTTATTTTTACCCCATTTAATTACATGTATTCATCATCGTATCTTTTATCTACTCATTTTCTCTCCTCTCTTTTCTCTCTCATTCTCTCTCCTATCATCTTCATAAATAATAAATAAAGGTATACCTCGAAAAGTTATATTTCTTATACGTTTATCATTTCTTAACTAATTTTAACTACTATTTAATCTAAGAGATTTAGTTAGTTATATATAATAATAAAAAAACTAGCGGGAGGGGGAGTAATTTTGTTGTGTACTATAAACTGATTCATGGCGATTCAGTTTATCCGATGTGGGGTTGAAGGCAAGCAATCGATATCACAGTAAGTCCTCGATCTGAACTTAACAAAAATTATTCAAATTATTTGAAAATATAATAGAATTATAAGATTACAATAAGTTTTGAACAGTGATTGGTATAAAATGCTTTAATTACAATTTTGATATTTTAAATTTAAGACATTAAATTAGTATTTTTTTACCTGATTTAAATTAGTATTACTTTTTGGTTTATGTTTTATAATTGATGCTATATACCGGTTTACGTATGTCGTAAGCAAATACTTCTATTAAAATTGTATAAAATACATTCCATGTTCAAATTAGACAACTTTTTATTATTTTTTACTAAATAATTTGGGGGTTTTAGTCTTTAATATAAGGAAAATTATGTCTTGGTTTAAAACTGAATGTGAGTACACATAATTATACTTTATTACTCTAAAAAGTTTGAGCCAATCAATATGAATATTAGAATAGAATATCTGTTATAAAAAAAAACAATAAAAGTATGCCTGATTTTAATGGAAATATGAAATATTTAGTGCAAAACAAATATAAACAAATAGTGTGATTGTACAGAAACGAAGTTTAATTTATAATCTATTTTCTAGCTAAATTTCTGTAAAACTCGGGGTACTCATGCATTAAATAATTAAATCATGTAGTGATTAATTAGTAACATATATATAATGTTATAGCACCGCATAATTTCACTTTCAACTTAGGTACGTAACTGTTTCAAAATCAAGGGTTAAATAGTAAAAATACACGTTTTTGAAAAAGTCTGCCCAACACTAAATGTTTTATAAGAGTAAAAATAATTATAAACTTTTAAAATAGATTCGAAAATAAACAATGACCTTTAGTTGACAGTTTGTTTAAATTTTTCTAGGGTTAAGATTTCAAAATACACCCGAGATTTTTTTAAGAGCATGTCCAACATAAATGATTTTTTTGAGGGACAAGAGTAACTATAAACTTCTAAAATAAGTGAGAACATATATATTGACTTTGTTTAAATTATTTTTTGATTGAATATGGTTTGAAGGCAGCTTCAAGTGAAGGGCAGTGGTGGGAAACCAATTTACACTACAAAGCGCTGAGGATGAGAGATAGAGTATTGCAAAGTTAATGTAAAACAAAATTTTGAAATTGAATTTATAAAAATGATAAGATTGCTTTTTAACTTTGGATATTGGAATATAGAAAGTGTGTTTTGGGGTCCAAAGAAATGGAAAAAGGACAACAACTACTGATCAAAGCCTGAAACATCTTTTCTACGTACTGTCACTCCCAACTTGCAAATCTCTCTCAACATTTGCTCATCGCACTGCAAATCTGTTCTTCTCACTCTTGAAAATACATAAGCCAACACTGAAACTGCAAACTCATCACAGGTATAAAGCAATTTCCCACTTGGCTTATTCTTTGAGATGTTGATGTTTCTTTTTCTGTATTTCTTACCATTGTTCTATTTGGTTTTCCAAACATCAGCATCTATCTATGATATCTCTCAGTTCTCAAAAGTATGAGTAGCTTGTTGGTTGCTAATAACTGCTGCTATCACTGGCAGACTGCATTTTTTCTTCTCTTTCTCATTTGCATCGATTTGCTAGGGAAAAAAAGGAATCATAAAAGACTAATTTTGTTAATCCAATATCTGAGCATAATTGGGACCAAAAATCCCTGATACCAGAGCAAGAAAGCTGAACTAAAAAATTGATCTTTCTTATTTTAATATGGATATATAGGAAAATATCATTCTTTGCATCTTGATGAAATCTTCATGAAAGATTTAGTACGTAAGATGCTTCAATTCTTCAAAATGAAATTTTGAGTTACTCATTTGATGATGATGATCAATTGCTCTGCTTTCAGGTTGCTATTAATATCAAATGGCAGAGGTGGGAGTGTCGGTAGCGGCAAAACTTGCTGAATATTTGGTGGATCCAACTTTTCGGCAGCTGCAGTATTTGTTCTGTGTGGGCAAAATCACAAGAAATGTTGAGATCAGAAAGGAGGAGCTAATACTCAAGCAAGGGAGGGTGCAGGAACGTGTTCAAGAAGCCATCAACAGGACTGAGAGGATTGATGATGGGGTTAACAAGTGGAAGAGTGATGTCAAGAACCTCACAGCAGAAGTGGAGAATTTGGAGGAAGTACTAAAGGTCAATAATGGTTGCCTTCGAGGGTGGCTTCCTACTTGGAGGAGATATTGTCTTTGCAAAAAGTTGGCCAAGACAACTAAGAGGATGATTGATCTAAATACAAAGAGTGATTGCTTCAATCCATTTTCACATCCTGTCATTATTCCAGATATAGAGTGTTACACTTCTCAAAACTTTAAGCTCTTCAACGTTACGCAAATGGCTTTTGATCAGCTATGGGAGGCACTAAAAGATGATGGCAGCTTCATGATTGGGTTGTGGGGTATGGGAGGGTCAGGGAAAACCACCTTGGTAAAAGAAGTGGGAAAGAAAGCCAAAGAGTCACAGCTCTTTGATCGAGTAGTGCTCACTACAATTTCTCAAAGCCCAGATATAACAAAAATTCAAAATGAAATTGCTGACACATTGGGGATCAAATTGGAGGAAGAAACTGAAATAGGAAGGGCAAAAAGAATAGCACTACGATTAGAAAATAAAGAACAAATCTTGATAATATTGGATGATATATGGGCTAAGCTAAATCTTGAGGGTATAGGTATTCCCTTTGGAGGAAATCATCAAAGAAGTTGTAAAGTTGTCCTGACCACTCGTCGTCTAGATGTATGTACTTTGACGGAATGCCAAAAAATGATTCAACTTAAATTGTTAAAAAAAGAGGAAGCGTGGACTTTGTTTCAAACTCATGCTAATGTCGGTGATGCTGCTAAAGAAGATGTGGCACGAGCAATTGCTATGGAATGTAAGGGCCTACCCATTGCGATTGTAGTTGTGGGAACTTGCTTAAAAGGAAAAGGAATCGATGAGATGAAAGAAATGTTGTCTAGGCTAAGGAATGCAGAGCCAATCAATGTGGATAAAGGTGTGAGAGATGCTTTTGCTTGTCTTTCATTGAGCTATGATTATTTGGCAACTGCCGAAGTCAAGAAGTTGTTTTTAATGTGTGCTATGTTTCCTGAAGATTATAATATTGATGTTGAAGATCTTTTCAGATATGGAATGGGGTTAGGCCTATATAGACGTGTAAACTCATTTGGAATCACAAGGAGCAAAGTTAGAACTGTCGTAAATCATCTCGTTGCCTCCTCATTGTTGATGTGTTCTCCCATGTCCAATATGGGAAGACAAGAATATGTCAAAATGCATGATGTGGTTCGTGATTTTGCTTTGTGGAAAGCATCTAAAGAGCATTCGACCATTATGGTAAATTGTACAGAAGAGTTAGACAAATTGATTGGTGATGAAGCAGTAAACGATTGCTATGCTTTTTCTTCATGGTATAACAATAATAGGTTACTTCAATTTCTTTCTCAATTCCACGCTCCAAAGCTTGAGTTTCTCTTGTTACGCTCAAGAGAACTCTTGGACATATCATATGCAACATTTGAAGGCACTAAAGGACTCAAGGCTTTGATTATTATGTGCACAGAGCTGTGGTTTAAGATTGAATTACGACCTCAATCAATCCAACACTTGTCTAATCTTCGAACTTTGCGGTTGCAGAATTGGAATTTATGTGATATCTCTTTTGTGGAAAGCCTTACAAGACTTGAAATTCTTGACTTGCAAGGTAGTGAATTTGCAAGAGTGCCAGATGGAATTGAAGAATTAAGCAAGTTGAAGTTGTTAGATTTGTCAAAATGTAGAATAGATGAATGTTGTTATAAAGTCATAGGAAGGTGTTCACAGTTGGAAGAGTTGTATGTTTCCATACAATGTTCACACTTAAAATATGAAAATTGCTATGGATACCTTGTAGGCCTTACTGCTTTGATCAAATTGAGAAGATATAAGTTAGAAATTGGGGTGCATAGCAGACGCTTGGTATTTGATACTGAAGGGACAAGATGTTTATGCTTGAGTCAGTTAAATACTTCTATGTTAGGTGCAATAATCAAGGATCTTGCACAAAGAGCAACTGTAATTGGATTTTATGAGTTCAAGGGAGGAAGCAATAGTTTCATGGCTAATATTGTCCAAGCTATAGGAAGCATGAATGAGTTAACTAAACTCTGTCTTCAAAAGTGTTCAAAGATTGAATGTATTACTGACAAAATAACTCCTCATGAAGATGCGATTCTCCACAGATTGGATGAGTTAGTGCAACTAGATATGGATAATCTTAAACTCCTACATCGTGGACCTTCTTCTTTTAGCTTATTCCAAAAGCTGGAAAGACTAAGCATATTCAATTGCCCTCAATTGCTCAACATATTCCCTGCTAACTGCAACTTAGGCAATCTTAAGTTTCTTTGCATTTCCACTTGTCCGATGTTGACATCTCTTTTCCCAGTCTCTGCTACTTGCACTCTATTATCCTTAGAGGAGCTCGAAATAAAACATTGCGATAAATTGAAGCATGTATTAGATGGAGAGGTTGGTGGTGATACATGGGAGAATTCGAGATTTCCAAAATTGAAAATTTTATCTGTTGTTGGTTGCCACAAATTAAAATCTGTATGCACAACCTTTTTATCCATAAGGCTTGTACAATTGCAGCATCTATCCATAATATATCTCCTCAGATGAAATTTGTGTTTGTGGGAGAACATCTAATGCATGATCAAGATGAGATTCAGATAGTGCTTCCTCTTTTGGAATATCTCCAACTAGAACATCTTCCAAGTCTTGTCAGAATTTGCTCAGAGAGGGACCGTCCATGCTGCCCATCTATAAAGACAATTGAATGGAGAGATTGCCCAAATATGGTACATATTTGTTCTCCCATACTTTAATTTGATTGGCAAAAAAATGTTAAACCTTTTATAGAAAAAAATATCTTTGTTCACGTGATAAGATTTTTTTAGATTAAATTTTTTTAGCATAATCCAAAAAGCAAATAGTGTTCAGATGAATATACATACTGAGAGATGATACACGCAATTAAATTCATTCAAATTTGTTTATTTAAAATAAGCTATGAGAATCGAATATCTTAAGTCATACATGCTGATTAAAATATCTGGTTTACAAGTGCAAGGATAATATAACAAGTAATATTTTATTATTATGTATTTTGGTCGTTCAATTTTTGAGGAAGACTTCTTGGTTAACAATTTATATAAATATTTAGTTTTTGATAGAGTACCATGATAGATATCGTACGATCTGTGTAGCTGATCTCACCTAGTGGAGTGACATTTGTTGTTGTTGTTGTTGTATGTTGGTCATTTAGTTTATTTATCATTTCTATAGCCCACAATGAATATGAACTCTTATAGCCCCTTAGCCTAATTTTTCCTTGACTTCAATATGAACTCCATTTATGCGTATGGCTTATCTTTATTTGTTTAATTTACCAAAAAATTGATAAACTAAGTCTATGCAAGAATAATACATGTGGAAATAGAATTTCAATTAACCATGATTTATTGTCTTTTAGGAAATATATTAACGGTTTTCATCTTCTTTTCTTTCCTTTTTCTTTCACAAAGGAATCGCCGGGACCTAACGGCCATCAATTGAGGAATGAAGAAAACAAGTCATTGACAGCTATAAAAAGGATTAGACTTAATAATTGTGGAGTGGAATCCATTTTCCACTATCAGATTGGACTTGAAGAACATATTCCAACATTTCAATGCCTTAAAGAATTAACTTTGGAAAAATGTGCGAGATTGAAATTTGTGTTTTCCGATCATATATGTCAAAATCTTCCAGAGTTAACTTCTGTAACCATATCTTGCTGCGAGGAGTTGGAGGCAATTTTTTTAGGGAATGAAGAGACTCAAAAGAATCTCCCCATCGCTGAATCTTTCCTATTGAAATTGAAGAGTTTGGAAATCTCTAATTGCAAGAAGCTGAAATTCGTTTTATCTTTTATGATCAGTGCTGCTACTTCAATGCTTCCACAACTAAGCACTCTAAACATCTCAGATTGTTCTGAAATGGAAGAAGTTTTCAAGTGCTCAAATATTGAACATCATGACATTGACAGTGATAGGGAGATTAAGTTGCCAAACATGGAATCAATGGAACTTAATAACTTGCCAAGATCTGTTGATGTCTGCCAAAGTTATAAGTTCCACACAAGGGAGGTTAGAAGAGTTAAGATTCATAACTGCCCAAAACTTATGCTATTTAAGAGTGCAACTATTTATTGGTCTAAAGGGGTAACTAATATTCTTCATATGTGTTTCTCCATGCTACAAATCTTGTCTTTGTTTTATTTTGCAATATTAATTAAATTCATGCGAGATGAATATTTTATGCTTCCATTTTTTGTTTTAATGATTTGCTTATTTTGGATAATGAATTTCGGTCTAATACATTCATTCCTTTCACATGCAATTGCACAAGATATCTACATACAAAATACGGTGAAAACTAATCATTCTACATTTCATACAATATTCCTTTCTACTTCTTTGTATGTATCAATTTGGAATGCACTATTTTACATGGAACAAACCAAACGAACTATCGTTTAGTTTATCAACTTGTGACTATTTTGGTACTGCCAGTACAAATAGTATATAAATTTTTCTTATACTAATGTTGTCTGATAGTCAATCATAGTTCAAACTTCAGACCATAGAAGTTGAAGAGCAAAAGGATTTCATCTATGCAATGCATTATATACAATTCTAGTTTTAACATCTTGTGTTCCTGCGTACAGATTAAATCGTGTTAATCTGTATTGCTTCTATAAATCAAATGCCAAATATAGTGAAACATGAAGCATTTGGTATAACAAAAAAAGGTACAGATGTTAAATGTATGATCACTATCTCAAGTCTCATCTAGTATATAAATATTTTGGTTAATTTGATCTCTGTCTTTTCATGATCTTTCTAAGGAACTTGTAATATTTCAATTCCCCATATTCCACTTCTCTGATATTTGCAGGGACTTGTAAGGGAGTATGTGCTGAAATACAGCCAATTAAATGACAATGAGGCTCTCAATCTTCCGTTTTCTGTTCTAATTGCTGGAGAGCTTGACATTCAAAGTCCTAGAGCTAAACACCACCTGCGAATCATTGGTGATGATGAGTCAGAAGAAACCAACTACTTAGGAATGTTGAGATTAGAACAAGAAATGCTAGGAGGTCTTGTTCCCACTCAAGTTATGAGCTTCCAATATCTCGATTCCTTAGAAGTAACTCACTGTAAAAAGTTGAAGTTTTTATTCTCAATGAGCACTATTGTCCAAAACAGCCTTCCCAAGTTGACTTTCCTAATCTTATCTGATTGTGAGGAATTGGAGGTTATTTTTGGACATAGTGGTGAAGATGATGCCAACTACGGTGACACAATTGTGCTTTCAAGCTTGAGAAAGATAGAGCTAGCAAATTTGCCAAATTTCAAGAGTGTTTGTCAATTAGGGTTGCAGATTCAGGTGGAGCTGAGACACGTCAGCATATGCAACTGCCCCAAATTTGTTGATTCAAGTTTGGGATCGGCTCTTCAACAATTGGGAACATTATCGGTATGATTGAAGAATTTATAGTATCATTTTGGAGTCTCTAAAATTAGATGGAATAATATGTGGATTAGAATCATATATATATATATATCATTTTGCTAGCTGCAACTCTCTAAATTAAATAGGGAACTTATAAATTACACAGAGATGCAAGGACACAAAGAAGAAAAACTATACTTGATGTATGTACACAATTAGATTTTCTTTCAATTTCGGATCACAACAGATGAAATTAAAATATGAAATAATTGTATGTGTAGTCAACTAAATCTATTACAAATTGATTTTTTGGCATGTAATCTTACAAATTGATCCCTAAGCATTTGTATATAAGTAAAAGGTTTGCTCAATTGGTATGTTTACAATGTATCTATTTCTTTTTTCTTTTTAAATATAAGTTTTTTTTTTAAAAAAAAAAATATTTGACCACTAATAATTGGATTGATGTGAATAAATTTGTCTTTTTTAATTGAAATTGTGGTTGCCACAGGTTTCAACAGAATATTCAAAAGTTGAAACTTCATCGAATGCAAATGAAGAAAAAGGGATGATGTTGATCTCAAGAGCAGAGCACTTGCGGTTGGAGGATTCAATGAACCTCATATCTGTATGGGAGGGTTCCACTTTCATCAAGTTCCAAAATCTTGCGGAGTTATTTGTGATTAAATGTAGAAGATTGAAGTGTATATTCCCAAACACTGTGATGAGAAGCCTACCATGTTTGTGGTATCTACAAATTGAAGAATGTGAAGAGTTGGAGGAAATAATGTCATCAGAAGAAGAGCATAATCACTTTCCAAATAATTCATTGTGCTTCCCACAAGTTCGCACTCTTACAGTGAAGAGATGTAGGAAGTTGAAATGGCTCTTCCCCTCTCTGCTCTCTATTCTAGTGCTTCCAGATTTGGCAGCTCTGTTTATTAAGGAGTGCTCTCAACTAAAGGGACTTTGTAATAGCGAAGTTGAAATCCATGAGGAAGGCTTCTACAATAACTCACTTCCAAAGCTGACATCTCTTACAGTTTTAGATTGCCCCTTCTTCTCAGAAACCGCGCTTGCTGCTCTTCAAAGGTATACGCACATTTATGCTATCGAAACCCACCCATTTTTTACTACATATAGATCCTTCTATTTATTTATTTTAAATTTTGGAGAAAGTTATAGTAAAGGGCCAAATTCACAAATTAATTATTCAGTAGGCCCTCAAATTTACCACTCATACTAGGCAAGTTTGCTACAGTCGATCGAATTACAAATATTTACCGTCCACATGACACAAATTTATAATTAAAAAAATATTTAACACTATTGCTCAAATAACACAAACTTATAGATGGAACAATGAGTGATAGTCACAAGGCGCAATTCTCTCTAACCATATTTTCTTCTTGATAAATTGATTTTGATATTGTCATTTTTCACATATTTCTACAGTTAGCAGCGACAAAACTCTCAGACTCTACTACCACAACATCTACAAATACAACTACTACTTCTACGACATGGACTATAAGGAAATGAATGCGATGATGCTGCTTCTCTTATGATGATGGTTTCGTGCATTAAGTTTGAAGGAGTTGCAATATGTGACAATTGGCCTACAATATTTATAACTTTAAATATTGTTGATTCATTTGTATCATTTTTATTTAAATATTTTGGTTTTATTTCTCTACATTACGACATACATAAAAAATAATACTTTCTATAATTTCTATTAACACGTGCTGATATATGAATCATCATTCATTCATTTCCAGTGCAATATTAATTTATTTAATTTAAGACTATTTCTATTTGAAACAAATATAAATAGCATTTTTTTTTTTGGCCAGCTATAACATGATGTTCCAAAAGTATGTAATAATTTTCCACTTAGTACAGGTCACAGTGACCAATAATTAATTGAATAATCACATAGTGAAAATTAGCACTATCTTTGAGAAAAAAAAAAATTGCACTATCAAAAGTTGGCCACCAACACAAAGAAATTTAATTTAATAATATTTTTTAATTTTTTGTTTTATAGTAAAAAAAATTCTGAGTTTTTCCTCTGACATGTAGAATAGCTGGAAATTTTTTGACAAAGAAAAAAATCATTTTGACAACAATATTTTCATGGGGAAATTCTAACAAGAAAAACTATTTTAACAATATGAAAGGGAGAATCCCATATAAAGATGGTTGAAATAGGAAAATCTTATATAAAATTTGGTAAACTCAACAAATCTTAAATTAGGTCAATGACCCAATTTAGAATATTTGTTGGTTATTTTCCAATAATACCCCGATCCATGGTCCCAAAAAAAGAGGAAAAGAAAAGCAAGAATTTGGATGTCTATTGGACTCGTTACCATCGTTCTCTCTCGTGCGCCATGTGGAGCAATGCCATAAATGGGTGTTTTTTTCTGACGATTTTGTAAGTTAGGTATGAATTTATGCCTTTAGCAAAGAAATATGGAAATAGAGGCATGGGCGGATCCAGGAAATTTATGGAAGGGGGCACAATTTGCGGGGAATTCGGGGTTCGGGGCGGTCCCCCGATTTTTTTTTTTTATTTAAAAGAAAAGCTTTAAATACATTAAAAAACAAAAGAATATAAAGGGAAAAACAAGGTTAAGATCGTTAGTTAGAAATAGCAAAAGTGTTGTTAAAAATATAGCAAGGTTGACTAAATAAATTCAAGCACATATATTTTAATAACAAAAGTATATTACAATAAAAATAATTATAATATCATCCATCTAAGCCTTATTTTTTGGAATTCTATCGTAATTGTCTTATTATCAACGCTTTATCAAATACATCTTTTTCAATATAAGGCATTAAACAAATGGCAAAAGTTTGATTCAGAAAAGTTGGCTGCAAAAGGATTCTCTAGTATTTGGATTTAACCCTAAATTTAATTTATTTAATTTTTTTATTTTTATTTTTTATAAAAAAAAAAAAAAAAAAAAAAAAAAAAAAAAAAAAAAAAAAAAAAAAAAAAAAAAAAAAAACCACATCGTTTTAAGGGGGGCACTTGCCCCCAAGTCATACACCTGCATCCGCCACTGAAGAGGGGTGGGTCTTGATTGGGGGTGAGACTGAGAGGGGATCAGATTACAATATAATGGAAAGAGAACGAAGGAAGGGCGATGACTTGTGTATCCTCCGACTTGCAGGACTCCAATTGTTGCCCCATCTGCTTGGGACCCATGCTTCAGGAATCCTACCTCGACAAATGCTTTCATAGGCTCCTCCCTCTCCTTCTCTCTTTGATTTCTTGGAAGATTGAAATATGAAATTATTGTTAGACTTCAATTTGATCAAATAGAAAGCGTTGCTGATAGGAATTGTTTTACGAGATGCGGTGCCCATTTATTCTGGAAAGCATGGCCCTGCTTCTGAAAGCCCGAAGTTTGGAATTGTTCTAATTCACAATAGCTGTGTGATTTCTGCTTCAATTGGATTTCATGCTGGTGAGCTGGTCTAAGGTGTTTGCTGGCAAGCACCATTCTCCACCTTCTTTTGTAAAATGTCTCCTTTACATAAGGTAATGGACATAGCAAAGCGGGACATCTCTTATAAATTTTTTCGATTGAAAGAACATTTTAGCTTATAGTTAATGTTTGAAATGCTAGTAGAAATTTTTTCGATAATTTATGGATTTGACGGAAGTTATTTTCAACGGCAATATGTGAATGAGGATTCTGGGGATAGGTCTGTTAGTCGATTTCTAATTGTTTTTTAATAACTAAGGGATATAGAGGTAATTTGGCCCAAATTTTAAATCCTTAATTGTGTCACATAACCTAATTTATAATTTGTTAAGTTTAGTAACCCAAATTAGAATTTAAGTATTTCAATCGTCTTTACATAGAATTTTCCCAATATGAAAAGCTATTTTGACAACGAGATTTTTTTGATATTGAAATTCCGTAATTAATATAAAAAAAGTCTCTAGAGACTTTTTTGATAGGGGATTTGAGATTGTGACGTTTTTGATATTTTTTCTTTTCTATGGGACCTCATTGATAGTTTCCCTTTAATTTATAATATTTTGTTTCCTCAATTTCTGTGAAAATAAGGATATTCATGCACTAATTAATTAATTAATTGATGGAGTGGACTGATTCATTAGTAGTAACTTATTACCTTGTTCTCAGACTGCACGCATTGTTTCACTTTCTTTTTTTGCCAGCATTGTTTCACTTTAAACTCAGTTGCTTGCCGTTTGAAAATCAAAATTTTAATTATAAATAGTCAAATTTAGTGTATAAGCTAATACTGAAATCTTAAACATTTATGGTGATTTTATTACATTTTTTGTGGGGGTGTAAATTTGAGTCAAATGTAGGTCAATAAAAAATTAAATCTTATTGCCTTCGGTCTTATTTATAATAGTCCGATAACCAAATTACGTGGTTTAAGAAGGCAGTTAAAATTAGTTATGATTAATAAATATGTCTTGAAATAAACTCTTTTTTTTAAAAAAAAAATATGAGGGGCAAATAAGAGAAAAAATAGAGTAAACATAAGTATTATTATCCCTTTAATTAAGGCAATATATATAATTCATGAGAGGCACAAATAAAAAAACAAACTCATTAAATGGTGAGACAACTTTTGTTGGGCTCTTATAAGAAAAACCAAGCCAATTCAAATCTTAGGCTTTTATAAAAAGGATAGGATGAAGTAGATATGAGAGAGAATATAAGCATCCAATTTCCCACAAAAATATCTAACTTAATTATGACATTGACATGGACTAAAATATAAGTTTTTTGGTTGATTAAAACATTCTTGAAAAATGAAAACAACTATAAATAAAAATACAATGAAGTTGAGATATCAATGTGTATAAATCAATGGGCAAACTTGTCCCATTCATTCAGCTCTGGCCTTTTAGGGTGTGCGTTTACAACCATTCTCGTTCTTCAAAGATCAAGTTTTCGAGATGAAATAGTTTTTTTGATTAAATGCCTTGGAAGAGTTCTAAGAATCGAATTACGTTTGTTAACTCATTTTATTTCTACTCCGAGAATCAGAATCACGTTTGTTAACACATTTTATTTTCATTCTGAGAATCAGAATTACGTTTATTAACACATTTTATTTTTATTCCGAGAATTAGAACTACCTAATACAAAACAAATCTATTTCTTTACTTTTTGTTTACAGATTTCATCAATTGTATAAAATAATAAATTTTAACCAAAATGCCAATATTTCATATTTTTTTAAAAATATAATTTTTTATTGTGTAATTTTTTTTTAAATTTCTCATTTCCTTGACCATTTCATTTTTTAATACCATATTATTACCTTAATATTAATTATACAAATGAATAAATAAATAAATATACATAAATCACATGACTCAACTAAATTTTCATGATATCACAATAATTTAAAGCAAAAATAATTGATGTTGTATTGAACAAAAAAATATGACAAGTCTCCAATGTATTTCGAATATGTCTCTTAATCTGTCAACATCATATTAGGGGCAACTGATTGTCTCTAGCTAATTGGTTTGCAATATTTTTCTTAATAATGTTTATTTCAGTCACTTGATCTGAGGGGCCTTCATCATCTATAGCTGCAGATGTATGGGTTGATGCTGCCATATTGGGATTTACATAATGTGCTAGATTTTTGTCTGCTACCTATATTAAGATAAATCATAATGTCATCCAAAGAAAAGAAAAAGAAGGAATTTTAACCTCAGCACTGATCCCTTCCTTTGACAACATCTCAGCAGCTTAAACATCAAGTAAAACAATTTACTTAGATGACCCATTCATTGGAATGATAGTTTCAATTTTTCTTTAATGCAAAAACCATGTAACATGGATGCATAACATTTTTCCCCTTTATCATTCAGAAGTGAAATAAGTCCATATCTTATTTCCATAACTCTCAGCATATATGAACACAACCATAACAGACAATACATTATTCCTTTCTATTTGACATTAAATTATCCTTCAATCTTATAACTCTTCAACTTCTATGAAGAATTTCTATAAACTAAACACACATACAGAAGATGGTGAAACACTTTGGCTCCATGAATCAGAGCTTTGTTATCAAAATCATAGAGATAAAGAGTTGATAGCTGAGAACACATTAACGTATGATACTTTCAAGTTGCAATGCAAAACGATAAGTAATTGACATTTATCAACAAATGATTACCTGAACTGTTCCCATAAATTTTTTGGTAGAAAGTTCAATAAAGTATATTTTCTGTTTGATATGCAATTGTCACAGTAGATATCACGTGCTGATTCTTCATCGTTGATGTAAACGTAACGCTTCATTGTTGAATTAGGAGCATCTGTACTTGTACAGATGTCCTCTTCACCTAACTTGCAGCAGTCAACGAGAACTATTTCCACAAAGATTTCATATATTCAGATTCTGCAACTGCAACCAATCAAGGGAAAAAAATCATATTTATGTGCTCAAAATGTGACAACAATGATGATGACGATGATGTTGTGATGACAAGGATGATAATAAATGTTAAATAAAACTGGGAACATTAACAAGAAGCATAAGATTCCAAGAGAACAGTGACATCTACAAATGTGAGCCACTTTGACATAATAAGTACAATGATTTTTTTTTAATACGTGCCTAGAATCTAGATGCTATCTGTTCTGTTCTGAAAACAGATGTGGCTAGCCCTAATGGACTAGCCTGTTTGATGTTGGTTGACTTGGAGCGGACTTGACCTAGGCGCGATGCCTAGGGCCTACGTACCCTATAGAGGGATCAAAGTCCACGTAGTTCGAGGACACACCTTGGCGTTTAGCCGAAGGGTTAGTGTGTATGCTCCATTAATTGTGTTCTCTGCACCTTAGGGTTGACCTCTGTATTTATAGAGTGTACCTCAGATGGGATAGTATGGGCGTAATCCACTGCCCTAGTATCATAACGGTCGAATCTATCTTTGGATAAGATAGATCTCCCTTGATTATAGATAAGATAGGATTTCCCTTTATTATAGGCATATCCTTATATGTGATATATTCACTGTTGGGCCGTACTGCTATTGGGCCTAATTTAGATCCGTAACAGTTGCCCCCCAGCCCGGTAGTTCGAGCTTTCGAGCTGCCGGGATGTATTTTGTTCCCAAGCAGGTTATCCGGGGTAGGCTGTTGTGAACCTTACCCTCTCGTATGTCTACCGCGCCTTGTCGGGTTGGGTCATTCTGGCCCTGGCGACTGAAGTCATTTACTCACAGATCCAAGGTAATGTCTCAAGGATCCGAGGTAGTAGTCTGATGCTCAAAGATCCGAGGTAGTATCTCGAAGATCTGAGGGCTTGTCTCGAACTTTCATGTGTGCATGTTCACTTAGTTTTTCACCTTCTAGAACTTGTTTCAACTCTTGTTCGAAACAGTGTTTGCATTAGTGTTATGAAAATGAAAGAGTCATTCAATTCTAAACCATTTTCACCCAAACACAAACCTACATTCATCTACCCTTTGTTTACCCATTACTATATTATATGCATGTCATTACTTATAGTGTTCATAGTATTCTAAAAATTAAAAGTGAATTGCCAATAAAAAGTTGAACAATGTATATATTGAAATGCCATATATATTTGAGCCAAAAACAAAACAAAAAACAAAAAAAGAGAAAAAGAGAAAAAGAAAAGAAAAAAAAATGAAGAAGGCATTTGTTCATGATTTGCAAAAGAATTGGCAAAAGTTTGTAAAGTTATTTAGATGCTATGAACTTGGTCACTAATTTTGACTTGCATATCGACTATTCATTTTCCAATTAGTCCATTCCATTTAGCCTTCATCCATCATTACAAGCCTTTTAAGTCCTCTTGATTCATTTCATTAATTGCTATTAGTAGTGGAGATGTTAGAGTTGTTACAAGCTTATGGTATGTAAGGTATTGATTAAGTGAGCTAGAGTGAAATTATTCCAATAAGGTGAGATGAGTGAAACACTAATAATACCTTGAGAGTCCTCTTATGCTTCATTCTAATATTTTGAGTTTTGTAGCAAGCTAATTTCTTTACATCACTTGATTATCACTGGTGTTGGCATGAGGAATTTGATTAATTAATTCATTGCTTTCTAATTATGAAATTGCTCATTCTTCAAGTGCATCAGTGATTTAGACTTAGAATTTTGTGCTCAATTGCCTTTGTTCAGGAGTACAAAGGTCTAAGTGTGGGGGAATTGATTGAACCATATTTTTATATGATTTTTTATCATTAAATTGGGATTCCTAATGCATCTTATCATAATTATTGAGCTTAAAATGCTTTTCTTATGATAAATTTGGATTAAGAGCGAATACATTAAATTAGGATTAAAAAGGGCAAAATTGTCAAATAAATTGTAATTACTCTTAATCATTGATTTTTCTGAGAATATTTGATGTTAGATTAATTACTTTGATTGTAGATGCTTGAAAAGATTAAATCAAAATTGAAAGGGTAAAGGTACAATTTTACACATAAGGTTTGCTCAAGAACGTCCCAAAGACCACAACGTTTTTCGAACAAAAGTACACACGATGTTACGTTTTGGGAGCGCCCAGCACCACGGCCGTTAGTTGACCGTTAGTCAACGTTAACTTTGGATGAAAGTGAACAGTAACGCGGGGAAATTACACTTTTGCCCTTAGTTTTAGGTGAAATTACCCTTTTGCCCCTTAGTTTTAAATATTATTAAAAAAAATCAAAAAAAATAGAAAAAATCAGAAAAAAAAAAAAAAAAAATTAGGAAAAAATTCAAATAATTAGGAAAAATTCAAATAATTAGGAAAAAAATTCAAATAATTAGGGAAAAATTAAAATACCCGCTCCAGTGGGCCCCACCAGTTCTTAGTCATACTTCACACATCGATTAGATTTATCTCTCGTAGGGAGAATTGATAAGAAGATTATCTTAATTAATTAATATATTTTTTTCAATAAACAAACTTTACCCTAGTGCATCTTCAACAACCGCACCGGCTCGTGTATATATAACTCCTCCTCCACCAGTTGGTTATCCGCCGCCGCCGGGTGGCCGCGACGGGCGACGATTGCCGGTTGTGGGGCCCACTGACGAAGGTATTTTTAATTTTTTCCCTAATTATTTGAATTTTTTCTAATTTTCTATTTTTTAAAATTTTTTCTAATTATTTAAATTTTGTCCTAATTTTATCAAAAAAATTTCTAATTTTTTAAATTATTTCCTAAGTTTTTTAATTTTTTTTCTAATTATTTAAATTTTTTTCCTTATTTTTTTTCGAATTTTTTAATTTTTTCTGAATTTTTTAATTTTTTCTGATTTTTTTTTAAATTTTTCGAATTTTATTTATTTTTTTGGGTAAAGGTAATAAATAAAATTCGAAAAATTTATAAAAAAAATCAAAAAATTCCGAAAAAATTTAAAAATTTTAAAAAAAAGGAAATAATTGAAATAATTATAATTTTTAAAAAAAATTAAGACAAAATTAAAATAATTAGAAAAAATTTTAAAAATTGAAAAATTAGAAAAAAATTCAAATAATTAGGAAAAAAATTAAAAATACCTTCGTCAAAGTGGGAAAAACAATATTAATTAATTAAGATAATCTTCTTGTCAATTCTCCCTACGAGAGATAAATCTAATCGATGTGTGAAGTCCGACTAAGAACTGGTGGGGCCCACTAGGAGGGGGTATTTTAATTTTTCCCTAATTATTTGAATTTTTTTCCTAATTATTTAAATTTTTCCTAATTTTTTGAATTTTTTCCTAATTTTTTGAATTTTTTTCTAATTATTTTAATTTTTTTTTTGAATTATTTGAATTTTTCCTAATTTTTTTTTCTGATTTTTCCTATTTTTTTCGATTTTTTTAATAATATTTAAAACTTAGGGGCAAAAGGGTAATTTCACCTAAAACTAAGGGCAAAAGTGTAATTTCCCCGCGTTACTGTTCACTTCCATCCAAAGTTAACGTTGACTAACGGTCAACTAACGGCCGTGGTGCTGGGCGCTCCCAAAACGTAACGTCGTGTGTACTTTTGTTCCCGAAAAAACGTTGTGGTGCTGGACGCTTCTTGAGGCAAACCTTATGTGTAAAATTGTACCTTTACCCAAATTGAAAATGAAAGTTTGAACTCAAGTTTTAAAAGTTTCAGTTTGGTCCCTACTCCAGAGCTTTTTAAATTTTCACTTAGGTCCCTGTGGTTAAGCTGTGCGTTTTGACCAATGGAGATTAGGTTTGAAACTTTGAATTACTCATTGTATTGTGTAGGACCCGAGAATGAGCTGAGGGAATGACCCGACATATTAATTCACAGATTGATTGCGCCGCGAACATCATCGTTTTGAACATTGACGCCTTCACATCGTCTTGGAGCTTGGACTTCTACTCTGGATAATTGTCGCCGGCGACAACCAACCTCAACCATAGTCGCCGGCGACCTCAATCCTCCCTCAACCACCGCATTCCTCACCGTTAGACACGGACCCGACATGGAATAGACGCGGTGAGGGAGAATTAAGACAGAGTTTTCGGCCGCGACATGGGGACTTGAACGGATCATCGTCTTCAAGCATCTTCGAACTTGAGATTTAGAACGAAGCAAAGCTTGGACCAAAACTCTCCACCTTCGACTTTCCTTCACCCATCACCTCCATTCACCCTCAACACCACCGTCGACGTTGATTCCACCCTCACCACCGTCGGAATCACCTTCACCACCAAAGCTTCTCACGACAAAGCCTTCCCTCTCTCTCTCTTATTCACCCTTCACTCAATTCCATTATTTCACCTTCCAAATGAGTTAAATTTCATGGTTGGTCAGTTTTGGAGACACTGAGCTTTTGGTATTTCAAGACAATGGGAGGCTGATTTCTTTTTGGTTGATGGAGATTAATGCTTGAGCTCAAGGCACTTCATAGGGGAGTTTTTCTATCATTTTATTAGTCTAGATTTATATATTTAGGTTGCCTAGTTTTAGGAATTATTGTGTATAAATTCTGGAACTGAGATTAATGTTTATTGTCTCTGTTAATTTGATAATTGTAGTTGAGATTGAATTTTGTAGTGTGAAAATTATGTGTGTTTTAATTTCTTGTGGTTGCAATGAGATTATATTAATTAGCGTGTTATTGTCTAGTTAATGTGGTTGATTTGTGCCCTTTGAGGGACTGTTATGTACTCAATTTCAAGAAGACTCATATTACATTATTCCAATTTTAATTGCACATCAAGTGGTTTCTAACAATTTCTCAAGAGGTAGTGGTTAGCTATGTTTGTAGAAGCTACTATTAACTGATAATATTGGACTTAAGTGTTATCTTGAGGTTGATCTTAAGACTTGATGAATTTTAACTCCCATAATCTTTTATGAGCAAGGATAGTAATTTCTTCATTACCAAGAACATTCATAATTCATATTTTCACTTTAGTACCATTCCATTTTATTTAAAATACCAAAAACAATAGTTTAGCTAGCATTTAATTAAATTGCATTTTTATTTTACTTTATTAATTTGAAAACCCAAAACCAATTTTTCCCTTGTTTTAATTGCATTTGCATAGCATTTAGATTACTTAGGATTCAATAAAAAGCTCCTCGAGAGAGAGAACGATCCTAGGTTTGCCTATACGCAATCCTTGGTTTATTTTTTATTGTGGACCTCAAGGCTAAAGATAGAAAAATCCATTCAATCAAGGATGCTGTGGTTGTTTGCAAAGCTGGTTGGGGTGAAGCAAGTTTCATGGATGAGAGTAAATCGGCCTCCAAGACTCGCCGGAGTTGGTTACCGGACATGGAGACACTGGTAGTTGGTAAGCCCGACCATCGAGAATTGCTGTGTCAGGAATTACTTCGACCCAACAAGGAACCCGTTGACCCTTCGGCGCTGGATACAAGTATGGGGCATTCGGCGGATTGCGACGTGTCAGGAGGGAAGGCTGCGACTAATGATCTGAGGGCATTTATTGTTGATGATGTCACACCTTCACGTGAAATGCCCGTTAGTTATCCTGAGTTGCTGAAAGTCTCGGATTGTAATGAGGTTGCACTAGGCATTGCAGAGTTTGGGTCTGAGGCTATCCATGTTGGGCCTGTTGCGAAATTGGCCCAAGTCGAGGGTTCTAGTGACGTGGTGGAGGGGAGCCCAGCTTCCTATGCTAATGGTTTGGGCTATCATATTGAGTTTCCTAGTGAACCAGAGATTAATTAGAAGAGCTTGGTTCCCTTCAATGGACTATCCCCCATTTCTGCAATATCTAAATCTTTTAAATGCTGCCATCTCAAACGCCACTTGGACGAGAAAGAGGGCCCAGCTGATTCAAAAAAGCATAGGAAGCTTTTATTTGATGATCATGTGTTAGCTCAACCCGAATGTTCTCCAGTCAAACAGAAGCAGCGTGGTTGTAGGAAAAATTTTAGAGCTTTAAAATCCATGATTCAAACTCAGAATGCAGTGTCACAAGATGTTTCCAGGGGAGGTGAATTAATTAGGGAGGAGATTGATTTCCCTGAAGAGTGGCTCTCTGGTATTAATGGGGCTAATTCGCAACAACTCTCTTCTTCTGCTGACAACGACGGTGGTTGGATGGGACCAACCACCGGTGCGCCATGAATATTTTAGCCTAGAACTGTCAAGGTCTTGGGGTTGCCTTGACAGCCAGGAATCTGAAGCAAGAATGCTTCCGGAAAAAACCTCATATGATGTTCTTGATGGAGACAAAGCAAAAGTCTAGATACGTGAGAAAACTGAGAAGACGATGTGGTTTTAATGAGGAGTGGCTGGTGGATCCGGTGGGACTGAGTGGAGGCCTTGCACTTTGGTGGGCTGACACAATTAAGGTAAATATCCTATTCTCATCCTCCAATATTTTGCATACACGTATTGATTCTGGTGATCTGGATACTCCTACTTATATTACTTTTATATACGGTTCTGCTGATGAGGGGATGACATCCCTGTACTGGCAGGAGATTAGAAGGATAGGTAGTCATATTGATGATTCTTGGTTGTGTCTGGGGGATTTTAATGATATTCTCTCTGAATCTGAGAAGAGTGGTGGGAGGGATAGGGCTTGGAGGAAGATTTTGAATTTAAAATGTTTCTTAGTTGATTGTGACTTGGATGATTTGGGCTTTAATGGGTACCAGTTCACTTGGTGCAATAATAGAGACAAACCGGAAACTATTAGGGAACGTATTGATTGTGCCGTGGGTAATCCTTTGCTCAGAGAGAAATTCCCTAATATTCAGGTTTTTCATATTGACCCTCAAGGTTCGGACCACCATCTGCTATTTATCCAGTGTATACCTGATTATAGATGAAGGAAGCGGGCCTTTCACTTTGAAGCTGCTTGGTCTACCCATGTTAACTTTCTGCAGGTTGTTAAGGATAGCTGGCGGTCGGTGTGTGGGGAGACTTCTTCTGCATTTGATGTTTTCATTGGTCAGCTTGGAAGGTGCAAGGAGAATCTGGTAAAATGGAGTAAGAAGGAGTTTCCTAATAATGCTAGAAAGATTGAAGATCTGCAAGGCTAGCTAGCATCTTTATCCTTAGGGTGTCGAAATGCTGACACTACTCGTTCTATTACTGATGTCAAAATAGCATTGGATCGGTTATATTCTTTAGAGGATCCTGAAGCCTACAATAAATAGGTCAAGCCTTGCACCGGCTGCCTAGCAAACACAGTTTCTCAGAGGTCTAGCCTCGACTCCTTGCCAGTAAGTCAAGACCACAGATCTAGCCCTTAGATTCCTCTAACCGACTAGTAATTAATATACTAATATGCAAATCGAATCTTTAATTAAAACTTGCAACTAGGTTCATATACGCTTAAGGATTCATCCTTGTTCACCATCGAAAATTAGTTCATGATCGACGAAGGAAACATAAAACGCTAATAACAGAATGACCCATGCTCTAACTATTAAAGGTAAATGAAAAGTAGAAAGCTCGACGCGCTCTGACGGCGTGGATGAAGCCCTGTCACGTTACTGCTCCACATCTTCTTCCCTCCGTCTTGCTGCGAGGAAGGATGCTGGGTTATCCTGGAATTCTCGTGTTAGTGAAACCTTTCACTCTTCTCTAGCGTCGGCGGAATGTGTATTCTCGTGTTGGCTCTTCTCCGACTTTTTTTTTGTGTTGACTTGCTGATTCCTTTTTATATTCAGACTTCCGTGTGATGCAAGTTAGGCTAGCCGGGCTTTCCAAATCTGTTGTGATCTATCATATCTTCTGTTTGTAGATTGATTCTGCTGATACTGCGGGATTATTCAAATCTTTCCTTTTTTGATCCTCCGTATCTTCTAGTAGATCTGCAATCCACCTGTTGGCCTCGACCTTTTATTTCCAATCCTGAAATCAGCTAGATAAACAGGTTAGAAAATATGTCGCATAGCATCGCGTCCTTTACTTTGCTATAGCTTCCTTATGCCTTTAGTTGCAATTCGAGCTGCTATTGGACTGCTATAACATAGTATCAGCTCTGCTGTGCGTTTCTTCTAGAGACAATGTAACTTGCTCTTCCTTAGCACATGTTTTTCGGATGTATTTGGTTTCCATCCCTCAGTTCCTTAAATCATGAATACCTACCTTTTTGCTTGAGTTATTTTCAATTTACGCTCTTATTCGTGATACAATTTAGTCATGAAATATAGTGAAAAACATGGCATAATCTGTACGTATCAGGCCTCATAATGCAATGGATTCTTTGGGCCTTATTGAAGCTCACTAGATGATGGTCCAAGTACCTGCAGGGAGCCCTATTGCTAATAATGAAATGGTCTTACATAAGGACCATAAAAAATCCATTTATTTTAAAAAAAAGCAAAGGGCAACATACCCACAATTTAGTCCATGGAAGTTTGGATGATTTGGTTCATCAAGGAAACGAAGCTCTACCTGCAAATCCTACTGTTCTTAAGGAGCAATTTCATGATTCACCTATAGAGCAAAATCAACTTATGTCCCAATTCAACAATCCGAGACCACATTATCATTGGGATCCCAATGAAGATGTTGCTCTAGATTTCATGGAAGCCAATGGATCTTTTGTGGCCGAAACTCAATTTAAGCAGCAACATGAAGAAGATGCTAAATGCCCTAGGTAAGTATTTTTATCCCTTTCTTGTTTATATCATTTTTAATGATTATAGCCTCTTAGAATTGTAGGGGAGCCGGTAGCCAGACTTTCCCATTAGTTATTAAAGATATTGTCAATAAATACTGCATTAATATTCTTTTTTTAGCCCCGTATTAGTGGTGATAGAGCTGATAAAGTCTGTCGTATACTTGGATTTAGCCATTGGATCCGGATGGAATCTAGTGGTTTCTCTGGAGGTATCTGGCTTCAGTGGAATAATGACGCTTATGATATTACCTATCTTACCTCTACTACCCAATTGCTTCATTATCAAGTGAAAGAGCATGATAGTAACATTATGAGCATTATGACTATAGTTTATGGTGAAACTAACTCAGTTGGTAGAGCCTCATTATGGAACTCTCTTCGGTCGCTTGCTACTAATACTAACCTTGGTTAGTTTTAGGTGATTTTAATGCTTATTTGTCCCCAAAAGACAAACTTGGAGGAGCTGACCCCCCTTGGGCCTCAATGCAACACTTTAGAGATTGCATTGATGACACTGATCTCATTGAAGCCATGACTCAGGGTGCAAATTCACTTGGGAACGCCAGGGTTTGAATGAGCGATTGGATTGGGTCTTTACCAACTTCAATTGGCTTAACTCCTTTCCCAACTCATCTGTCCGCCATGAGCTTAAATTCAAATATGATTGTAGAATTGTGGTGGTAAACTCTAATCTTTCATCCCAGAGGAAAAATTTCCAGAAATCCTTTTCTTACCAAATCGCTTGGTCTTTAGAAAATGATTTCAAGGACATCACCAAAGAAGCATGGCACGACAAAAGCTGAATTCAAGGTTTGTAAGACTTTCAAAATTCTGCTCAGGATTGGAATGATAATTGGGTGGGTAATTTCTCTAAGAAGAAAAAAGAGTTGATTCGATGCCTGGAGGGAAATGATAGATGCAGAAAAATGAATTTGCAGACCGGTCTCTTTAGGTTGGAGAAAAAATTATGGGAAGAATATCTTAAAGTGACTACCCAAGAAGAAATCACATGGTTCCAAAAATCCAGATGTAAATGGCTTCAGGGGGAGACAGAAATACAAGATTTTTCCATGCCTCTACCATGATTAAAAGAAAGAAGCATAGAATTGGAGCCATTCAGAACGACGAGGGGGAGTGGATTGACGAGCATGATACAGTGAAAATAATGGCTTATGACTTCTTTTTAAATCTTTATTCTCGTGATGTTTCTGTGAAGGACCCTGAAGAGTGGTGCTTAAATTTCCCTAACATCGATACTCGTGAGTTGCACATGCTGTCGAGAAAATTTACCAATCTTCAGATAAAAAATGCAACTTTTGCTATGGGCGCTTTTAAAGCTCTGGGTCCTGATGGTCTTCAAGCTCACTTTTTTCAGACCCAGTGGAATGTCGTGGGCGCCAAAATATGTGATTTTGTTGAGGAATGCTTCAATAACCCCTCCAGTATGGCCAGTATTAATAAGTCTAAGGTTGTTCTTATCCCTAAGGTTGACAATCCTTCTACGCTGAGGGATTTTCGTCCTATTTCCTTGTGTAATGTGAGCTTCAAAATCATTACAAAGGTCTTGGCGAATAGGTTTAGAGAAGTAATGACCCATCTTATAAGTCCTGAGCAATGCAACTTTATTGCAAATAGATCCAGTTGTGACAATATCCTAATTGCCCAGGAGATCATTCACTCTATGAGAATAAAGGGTCGAAAGAAAGGATTTGTTTCCATTAAAATTGATATGGAAAAAGCTTTTGAAAGACTTGATTGGGGATTCATCAAGAATACTCACATTCGCCTGAAGTTGAAAGACAGCCTCATTGATCTCATTATGGCTTGTATCTCTACAACTTCTATGTCTATTCTCTGGAATTGTGATGAAAGCCCAAGTTTTACCCCTTCTAGAGGAGTTAGGCAAGGTGACCCTCTGAGCCTGTATATATTTATCATTTGTATGGAACGTCTGGGCCATCTTATTAAAGCTGAATGTGACGCCTGACGCTGGAAACAGATCTCTTTCAAAAGAGGAAGCCCCCATATCTTCCATCTTTTCTTTGCTGATGATCTCATTCTTTTTACTGAAGCCTCCCCTAATCAAATGGCTGAAGTTCAAAAATTGAGGCAAAGCTTTTGTGAAGTCTTGAGTCACAGAATCAACTTAGATAAATCTTGAATGTTTTGCTCCAGAAATATAAACTTCAATAGAGCTTTTGAGCTAAGCCAGCTACGGGATAGGAATCACTTCAGATCTTGGGAAGTACTTGGGGGTGCCGATTATTCATAACAGAGTAACGAAAGCTACTTATCACCCCATTGTACAAAAAGCTTGGAGAAAACTACCGATGTGGAAAAGCAAGTTTTTGACTACTACTGGTCGCTCGGTGCTGATTAAATCTGTGTTACCCTCCCTTCCCAGCTACTGCATGCAGTCAACTCTCCTTCCTATTTGTACTATCAATGAATTAGATAAGATCTCAAGGAAATTCCCTTGGTCCCAAGAGGAAGATGTGAAAAAAATCATCTCATTGCTTGGGATAAAACCACTCAAGCTAAGAAGCAAGGGGGCCTTGGTTTCAAAAATCTTCGCTGCCAGAATAAGGCCTTTATTATTAAACACTGTTGGAGCCTCCTGACGAATAAACAAGCTCTTGTCCAATGACTTTGGTCTAAATATAATTGTGGCAACCTATCTGTGCCTTCTGTCTCTAGAAAGAGAAACTCATCCTCTGCATGGAAAGTGATCGTTGAAGTTTGGGATAAGTTTCTTACAGGAGTTGGGAAAAAGGTTAACAATGGTGTGGGAACCAAGTTCTGGCATGATCTTTGGCTTCCTCTTGACCGACCTCTCATAGCCTTTGTTCTGAACCCGTCCTTTGTAAATGAAGATGAGATGGTGAAAGATTATCTTTTGACGAATGGTAGATGGGACACTAGCAGGTGGCATGGCATTCTACCTCCTTCAATCATTAATACTATCTCTAAAATGCACCCCCTCTAATAGTTTCCCCGACTGTTTCACTTGGAGAGCTGCAAAAAGATGGTTGTTTCTCAGTCAAATATGCTTAACTCTACTTGTTTGATCAAGGAGGAGCGAATGTGAAGAGCTTCTAGGCCCTGATGTGGAAATGACATCTTCCTGAGAAAGTTAAATTTTTCATGTGGCAAGTTGGTCATGAAAGACTTGTCACTAACGCCCTCAGAGCCAGAAGAGGTCTTGCAAACGAGAGCCTTTGCCCTTTCCCTTGTAATAGAGAGGAAAGTGTGATTCATATAATCAGGGATTGTGAGAGAGCAAAAAACTTGTGGAAACAAATTTTACAGCCTAACTATCTTTCTCAGTTTTTTGCAGGTAATTTGCAGGTTTGGCTCAATTGGAACACTAATCATAACCTTGGAAAATGAAGATTTCAGAACTTCTCTTGGCCAAGAGTCTTTAGTTTGGGGTGCTGGATCCTTTGGACTACCAGATCCAAATTCTTGTTCTAAGGAGAAAGCACAGATACCAGGAAGATGTTGCACTTGTGCAATTGGATTCTAATGGAAAATACAGCTAATCAAACCCTAACTCACCAAATTTTCCAACTTGACAGGTTTGAAGAAAAGACTTGGACCCCTCCTCCTACAAATGTGGTTCGCATCGATGTGGACGGATCAATATGTCATCAACACCAAGCAGCATGCAGAGGAGTGATTAGGAATTCTCAAGGCCATTGGTTGATGGGGTTTCATAAGTTCCTTAGAACCCATACTGTTATCGAAGCAGAACTATATGCTATCATGACAGGATTAATTATGGGTCACCAGATGGGTCTTCAAAGAATCATCCTATATTCTGACTCTCTTGACTCCGTCAACATCCTTATGAGAGACTGCTATGTTGATCATCCGCTTAGAAACATCATTGGAGAGATTCGTGACCTTCTTTTCTAGGAATGGAACGTGGAGATCCGCTATACTCCAAGAGACAATATTTATTGTGCCGACTATATGGCCAAACAAGGCCATGACGTTCTTGATACTGCCGATGTAGTTCTGATCCCCACAATTCTAAGAGGATGCCTTCATATGGATTTGAAGGACCAACTGGCCTGTAACTACTAGTTTATTTCTAGTTTGATGTATTTGGGATTAGACTTTCATGGTCTACTTCCTATTCCACACTTTTCAAGCTTCAACTTGCATGTATTTCTCAACAAAAAAAAGATCATGGAGCATCTTTTGGCGGTGATAGCGTTGTTAAGAGGTCGGAGACCGTACTATCAAGGAGGGACATTTTTCGTTTTCTCTCTTCACGTGGGTTCCACGTTTTCTTTTTAATTTCTTTTTGTTTGACTTTTGACCCGCTCTAGATTACATGATATCTCCTAAAAAATAAGAATATGATATGAGTAGATTTTATATCAAAATATCTTTTTATCCTATAATTAATTAAAGAATAGAAAAAAAAAAGAAAAACATATAAAAGATAATTAAATAGGTGCAAAATATTAATAAATCATATATTTGGTTTGGTTTCTGTAAATTTGAGGAATCCATTTTGTGTGATTGAAATAATTTAATCGTGGGAGGATAATTTTGAGATGACACCTCCTAAAGTGATGAACACAACCCTTAGGCTTTATGCCTTTGATATATTATGTGATGTGAACCGATAGTATCCATTCTTCTCAAAGTGGTGTCTGGCAGGGTTTCCCGGGACACTAGTAGCAACTTTGGGAAGATGTGTGCACACTAGGAAGTGATGTTTTATGGCCAATTTGATTATTTGTGGCTGGCAGGTTTCTCAGGTCATTGGGTAGACTGGCAGGGTTTCCCGGGTCTACCATGGTTCTTTTTCCACTAATTAAACTTCATAAAGAATAACGAAACTGATATTCTCTTTAATTATATATATATATATATATATATATATATATATATATATATGAATGATATTATTATTATTATGTTAATATTTTATTTTCACTATATTATCCTTGTTTTATTAGGATTACCAACTTTGCTGATTTTTTGTGTGTGTTCATGGGCTGCGATGATCCTTCGGGGAGAAAATTTTCAATGAAACAGGTTTCCAAAGATTGAGGCTAGCAATGAGAAGTGAGGAAGAACATTCAATTAATTCTAGCTAGTTTTATTTTATTTTATTTTTTTATGCTCTGAATAAAACATGTTTATTCAAGTTTTGGATTTATGTTATTGTAATAAGTTAGCCTTGTAATTGTCCCAAGTATAAGTGCGGTGATAACACTTCCCAAATTTGGTTATTTCAAAATTTAGTAATTATTCATAAAATTTATTGAAATTCTAAGTTATTATATTTGTTAGAAATTTGGGGTGTTACAAAATAAGTTGGTTCATCATGATATATATATATATATATATATGTCATGTACTATTTGATATATATTACTCTTTCCGATCTTAATTATAAGACATATTTAACTTAGGTTAGAGAGATTAAAGATAATAGTTAAATTAATTTTTTTTTTTTTCTAAAATGCCCCTTAAATAAATTCAATTCCCAGCCACCGCCAACTAAACAAGCCAACAATAATTTTATACTAGTTTTCTACTTTTCCTTTTGCAATTCCATATAAAGGTGACGCATGGAGCACGAAGATCGCCACGTTGGATTGGGGGCTAAATATAAAGTGCAATGATAAAATTTCTCAAAAAGCATAAGAAAAAATATTAAATTTTTAAATTTTATATTACTTTTTCAACTTAAAAAATAATATTTAAATTGATAGCTATTTAAAAAGTATCACTCACTTTACAAAATATAGGCGTATTGTTAAATTATTATTACGTTTAATTATTATTGAGGAAGTATTAATAAAGATATCTTGAGAAGAAATTGGAAAAGGCACAACTGAAATGATATTTCAGGGTATTGATGAGTACTAAAAAGATACATTAAGATATTGAACGGTATTGAAAAATACTTTATGATCTTGAAAAATTATTTTAGGATCCCGAAAAAATATTTTGAAGTATATTTTTAGTAGTACAACAATACCCTGAAATATTTTTTTAAGATCCTAAAAAAATTTTGTAAGATAATAAAGTATTTTTCAGTACCGTTCAGAAGTATTTTTTTAGTACTAGTCAATACCTTTTTTTTTTTTGCCAAAAAAAAGGCACAATTACCCTCCTTTATGCTAAAATTGCGCCGTATATCCATAATTATGCGCCTAATGACACGTTTAGAAAAATATTTTATTTTATTTTTTGAAAAAAGAGAGGTAGTATATCTATAAACAATTCTTTAGTAGCTATAGAGTCATCATCCCAATTAAGTTGTAAAGATGGAGAATTTCTAAGGCGGTTTTATTGTGCATAATTAGAAACATGAATGTCATCCTTGAAGTAATTCTCTAGGAACCTGTTTTGTCTATCTTCATCCGAATCGTCTAGATTTGATTTTTTTTTTAAATGGTGATTTTTATTTTTATTTTTTTTGAAAAAATATTAATTAAGAAATTATTTTTATTTTAGATTTTCTACCCATTAAAATAATTTATTTTTAAATAGAAAGTAAAAATAAAATAAAATTTAGACTATCTAGATCTTATTTCAGATAAGATAGGCAAATGGTGATTAGGCACTGAAACTGAATCCAATTCATTCAATTATTGTGATGGATCGTTTTGAAAGAACAAATAAGATGCCCTCGTGCCTCACGCCTCATGACTCGTGTTTAGAAAAATATTATTTTAAAAAAAACATAGAGTGGTAGTATATATATCTACAAAACATATTTCATGAGGCATTAGACATGGGAATTGGATTCCCTGCCTATCTGGGAGAGGCAAGGAGAGCTCCTCCCTCCTGGGCCATCCAGATGCAATCTGGACGGTCCAGATCTTATTTTGTTTACTTTCTATTTTTTTTTAAAAAAATTATTTTAATGGATACAGAATCTAAAATAAATATAATCTCTCAATTAACATTTTTTAAAAAAATAAAAGTAGCAGTTAAAAAAAAATATGGACCGTCCAGATCGCATCCGACAAATTTCGAGATGCGCCAAGCTCTTGGTGCCTATCCAAAAGATAGGCACTGAAACCGGTTCCTAACAACTATGATCCATAAGATGGTTCTTACAATAATATTTTATTTTTATGATTATCATCTTGTATTCAGTTCGAGGTTTGTAATTGCCCCTTCCAACATAGCTGTCTCATTTGGGACTTGAATTCGAGATCCGTACGGATTTAGCAGAGCCTTACATCAATATACCAACTCTATGTTGGTTTTTTTATATAATAATAAATGGTACTACGAAAGACACAACACACCCCACTACTGGATAAAGGTGAAAGATCACCCAAACACTTAAACTAATGATGATTTATTTGTGTGCATATATCTCCTTCCGTTCCTACATGGACTGTGATTTATAAGTTAAACACACCCTACATGAACTTCCAGATGTGCATATATCTCCTAACATACATTATTATATTAAGCGGGCTTAACCCAATATAAAATTTGTAACGAATTAATATGAAACATGTGCTACATGAGTGAGAGTGATATGAAAAGGATACTTGTTGACAATGCCAATAATGCATGAAAAGTAAATTCTAACAATGCTACGCACACGCTACGCTCATTTTAATATAATTTCTTCTCACTTTAATGATTGTTGTATGGATTGCGCCTCGTATATTTCCCAACACACCTTCTATTAAGCAGGCTTATATATATAGCCACCATCCTAATACGTCCCAAGCAAGTGGAGTTATAGCATTATTGGCATATCATTAATTGTTGCCATGGCAAGCTTTTTCCGAGTTATCTCTACGAGCTATATACACTTAGCGTCTCAAAACAGCGATTCAACTCGGAAGATCGAGTTAGGTCCATGGGATCTTCAAGTCCTCCGATTGGATCTCATCCAAATAGGCTTTCTATACCACAAACACCCCCATGCAAATAGAGAAACAGTGATCCAACACCTGAAAGCCTCTATTTCTTCCACCCTAGATTACTTCCCACAACTCGCCGGCCGTCTCACCGTCATTGAACACGATGACGACGGCACCTCCTCCGTTTTCACTCACTGCAACAACTCCGGTGCACTATTTATCCACGCCATAGCTGAAGGCCTGACCATCTCAGACATCCTTCGACCCGATTACCTTCCTCCCATTGTCAGGTCCTTTTATCCGCTTACCGACGCTAAAAACTACGAATGCACGTACAAGCCACTACTTGGTGTGCAAGTCACGGAGCTCGTAGATGGTATGTTCATAGGTGTCTCCATGAACAAAGCCATTGCGGACGGCAAGTCGATTATACATTTCGTAACTTGCTGGTCTGAAATCGCACGTGGTGTGGGCTTATTCTCCAAGCCTCCCACGCTCGAAAGTTGGTTTCCTGGTGGTACTGAGCGCCCTATGCGCATTCGTTTCCCGAAGGACAATGAGAAGGAGAAGGAAAGGCTCAAATCACCGCTTCCGCGGCCGCCAGAGAGGGTGTTTCATTTCTCAAAGGAAAAAATAGCAGAACTGAAAGCAAAAGCTAACGCAACGTTAGGTTCGAATAATAAAATATCTTCTCTGCAAGCACTTTCGGCACATATTTGGAGGGCTATAGTTCGGAACCAAGGTATTGACCCAAAAGAAGAGGTCACCTTCAAGGTGGTGGTAGATACTAGGCCGAGGTTGAATCCACCGTTGCCTCCTCATTATTTTGGACACGCACTTGCTGATGCTACCGTGAGGATGACCGCAGGGGAACTGCTGCACAGAGAGGGACTTGGTAAGGCTGCTTCGAAGATGAACGAGGAGGTTGATTCTTTTACAGAAGAGACGATATTGAGCCACTTGAAGTCTTGGTTGGAAGACCGTAGGCTACTTACAATAAGTGAGATGTATGGTAATGCTGTGGAGGTGGGTGGTTCGCCCAGGTTTAATGTGTATGCGGTTGACTTGGGATGGGGAAGCCGGTGATGGTCCGGGCCGGCCCCGGTGACAAATCGAATGGGTCAGTCACTGTGTTTGGAGGACCAGAGAAAGGTGACATTTATGCGGAAATTAACCTTCCTTACGAGATCATGGAGGCCCTGGGAAGAGACTCTGAGTTTATGGATGCTGTCATGCCTACGGTATGGTCTTCTATAGTTAAAAAAATGACAAGTGTTAGATCAAGTTTGTAGGTGTTTGAATATATTCTGTTTCAATAAGGCAAGTATTGAAGAAGCTCTTGACATTGCTGATGAGATCACTTCTTCTACTGGTCATGTGCGTCATGCATGGAGGTGGTGTTCGTCGTCGTGGCTCCCGTTGTCCTGGTTGTTTTACAAGTCCTCGCTGTGTTCATGAAGTTGATTCCGAGCTGTGTTTGAATATATTTTGTTTCAACAAGCCAATTATAATGCACCGTGTTTGTACGTTTGCTTTAATCGAATGGAATAAGAATTTAGTCATGCGTCCGTCTCTAATCTTTTCAAATGTTACCATAGTTCCATCATTAATTTGCAGTAAAATAAATAGGTTTCATATAATTGGTATCAGGTTTTCCAATTAACACGTAACAACTAACAAGTGCATGTTATGGTTAACTAATAATAATATATAGGAAAAGTTTTTAATTTAATTTGAAATTTATACAGTTATCTGCAATAATATCCATGTTGGATGAACCTGCATTGATTCCTCATATAGCTGCAACAGTTAACAGAGTGTCAATTCTAAATAGTTATGAGGAAGTGTGCTATAATTTTTAACCAATATACGTATTTTTTTTTATGAAAAAGACGAAAATACCCTTATCTTTGAAAAAAAGGGAAAAGCCTTCTCTCTTGAAAACCACCATTACCACCACTGGAGAACAGTCCTCGGCCATAAAAAAAAGGAACCACTTACCCTGCTTGTCCTTGGGACGAGCAGGGTAAGCTCGACCTCTTTTGGCCGTCCAGATCTGATCTGGACGGTCGGGATTGATTTTTTTTTTTAAATTTCTTAATTATTTTTTTTGTATATGAAAAAATTATTTTTTGAACAAATATTAGTTGAGAGATTATCTTTATTTTTGATTCTTTACCTATTAAAATTTTTTTTCATAAAAAATAATTTTTTTAAAAAAATCGATCCCGGTCGTCCCGGATCGATCATACAACCAGGAGAGGTCGAGCTTACCCTGCTCGTCCCAAGGACGAGCAGGGTAAGTGGTTCCTCACAAAAATCAGTCAGCGGCCACAAAAGAAACATCACCGGCCACCACAATCGACCTACCCATCACATAACAGCCATCGAACTACCCATGACAAATCCAAATCTTTGTTTTTTTTTTTCATATCCATGGCCTTCCATACTTCTCCTTTCAAAGATCCTATCCTTGACGAAGTCAATGACGACGATGGGTGTCGGAGATGGCGACGTTGAAGGAGTACGTGAGTTCAGCTGGAGGCCATGAAGATCTGGATGGAGAGCTCGTCGGCAAAGAACGATGGATATAGAAGCCGCGAAGACTGAAGGATGCGTGTTCAACTGGAGCCCATGAAGATCTGGAAGGAAAGCTCAGGGCGAGAGATAGAGATCAGCGGCGACGGACTTTGGAGATTGAGGCCGTCACCGGTGCTCACTGCTCACAGCAACCTCTCCAAGCTAAGGGCAAAAGGGTCAGATCTCCAATTCCACGAGAAGTGGAAGAAGACAAGAAGTGGGTTCCCAAGGGGCCAAGGAAGTGGGTTTCTAGTGATGTTTAGCCAGTTTCGCATGGCAGTGCAGAGTGGACTAAGCCTAGCTAGTGTACAGGGAAATAAGCCTAGCTAGTGGAAAAAATAAGTTAATTTCGACCATTTGGGATAGCTTTTGGGTCATATGGGCTTATTATAAAAAAGTCACTCACGATAAAAGTCACTTTTTTCAGCTTTTGGCGTGACTTTTTTTTAGCTTCTGAATAAAAATGTTAGAGATAGGTGATCCAATAAGCAATATATTATTAAATGTACATTTATATATATTCCAATTTATCCATTAGAATATATTTAATTAAGTACTATAGATTTTTTTAATTTTTAATAAGAATTTAATTGTTTTATCAAATTTAAATTTTAAATTCTATCTTCAATTATTACAATATATCATGGTTATGAAAACCGGACTGAACCGACCGGTTTGGACTAGAAACCAGTGAACCGTCCGCAAAACCGGTTCGCTATGGCATAGAAACCGGAGTCACCCCCTGAATCGGAGCTGACCTGGCCGACCTAGGGTGACCCGGAGAGAATCGGTGTGACCCGCTGAGCTAACCAAGTCATTTTTTTCCTTATAAAGTCACTTGAAACTCGTTATTGATATGAGAAAAGAGTCAGACATAAAAGGAGAAGGGGGGGAGATCTGAAGAGTCACCAAGATCTGACAGTGAGAAAAGAGCACTCACCGGTGATATTGGCAAGGAAGATGGTGAGGGTGCGAGCGTCAGCGTCGGCAAATCATCTCCACATTCTCCATTTACTACGCTATGAAGCTCTATTTTCCATATCTGAAGACTGCGCATGACTTCACATACATCGATGATATTTGAGGAAGGGTGCGTGGGGGTGTTGGACACAGCGGAAGGAGCACTGGAAGTGGGTTGTTACAAATAACCGGTCTAAAAAGTTAAAAAAAAAAGTCTATTACTTTTAAGACCCGTTATTATAAATAACTGGTCTAAAAGATGAATCTTCCCTTTTATCGCGCCAAAAATTGAATTTTGCTCTCTGAATCTCTCTTCCTTTAACGATAACTCTCATTTCGCAGCTTTAGTTTCTTCTAAGGACAACTTCGGGAGAAGGATGCAGGGCCACTGCGAAAAAGGAAAAAAAAAAAAAAAACTAAAAGTGGAGTAATTAAATTCAAAAGAAGGACTGAATTACTGAAATGAGGAAAAACATGTCACGAAAAAATGAGGAAAACAATAAATCTATACAGATATCCCTACATTTTTTTTTGGTAAAAAATATCCCTACGTTTATTAGTTGTAGATTTTATAAGCTTAGTTGAAAAAACTGAAAAAAGTAATTACAAATTATGAAAAGTTTATAAAAGCTGAAATTAGGCCTACACATATTTTAATTTTTTCTTTGTTACGTAGTACTACAAAGGGACAACTATGATGTTTTAACAACATTTATAAATTCTTAGACCTTAAGCACGTCTCTTTATAACAGTTTTCTTGGTATGACGAGAGAGGGCCAATTTTTTTTTTTTTGGGAGTGATAAAAGAGAGGGCCAAACTTAATTATACACATGTGCGTAAATCAGGGGATAAAGATCACGGAGCAAAAATTGAGTTAGGTGTACACTAAAAATGTCGAACTCAGCTAAAGCTCTCCCCTTAGCGGACTCTAGACAACGCAAACTTCCACCGAACCGGCCACCTGCTGAGGGGCAAGATGACCAGAAAAAGAAGAAGAAATTGGAAGAAACTCCCCAAGCCATTATGGATGACATTATGTTAGAAAAGGAAGCAGGAAAATCAACAGAGCAAGCCAAGAATTCTGAAAGCAATGAAATGAAAGACAAGAATGAAGAAAACACTCCAAAGTTCCCATCCTATCGTGCTTCTCTATTGGATTTAACGGAGTAGCCCACAGCAATCACATAATGGAGGAAGAAGATCTATTCACTGATGATAAAGAAATCTACTGGAAAATTCCTGAGGCATCAGAAGAGATGAAACAGCTCATGGAAATGTACCCAGTGGCGCCTTGCACAGAAGAAGAGTATAACGAATGGTGCAAACCATGGAATTATGCTCTGATTCTCACAGTGCTCAGCAAGAAATTTAATCTCTATGTCTTAAAAGATCTACTGATTAACTTCTGAGGGTTCTCAAACTTTGAACTCATTAACATACCAAATAACTATTTTGTTGTTAGGTTTCAAGATCAAGAACTATGGAGGTCTCATTACAGGAAAGTATTATATGAAGGTCCCTGGGTGATCAAGCAACACTGTGTTATAGTTCAATGCTGGACACCATATTTTAACCCTTACCAGAACCCACTTGGCAGAGCTGCAACTTGGATTCGCATCCTAGATGTGCCAATGCATTGTTACAATAAACATTGTATCTCTCGGCTGGGGGATCAAATTGGACGCATGCTCAAAGTTGATATGAATACTCTCCATGACTGTCAAGCTTCAACACCAACAATCCAAAGAGGTAAATTTGTGAGAATTTGTGTGAAGTTGAACCTTCAGAAAAAGCTAGTCCCAAAAGTGATTGCAGCAGGGTCAATTTTCAACGTTGAATATGAAGGGCTTACCCTTATTTGCTTCACTTGTGGGCGTTTCCGACATAGACACAATAATTTTCCTTTCAAATGCTCTTTATTAGACCCCTAGAATGAAGCATACCCACCGAATCAACCACCGCAACAGCCCTTAAACCGCCAGTCGGTAAACACGCCGGCGACAAGCTCTAATGAGGCCTTTAGTCCTTAGATGTTGGTTAACCGGAGGGCAAACCGAGCCCGTCTACTGCAACGGTCAGATTCCAGAAACGATCCGCGTCAAGCCTCGAGTGCAGTGATGACTTCTCATTTTTAATATATTTGAGATATATTTTGATATATTTGAGAAGTCATTATTACTAATTTAAAGAGATTTTATTAAGATTTTAATAGATATCAATTTGGATGCATTATTTGAGGGATTTCAATTTAAAATAAAGATTGTTGAGTTTAGGAAATAAATAATAATAAGAGGAAGTTTTCTTTTAAAAAACAAGAAAAAGAAAAAGAAAAGAAGAAATAAAAATTTAGTTTTATTATTATTATTATTATTATCTTTTTCATAATAGAAGAAGCTACAGGAGGTGATTCGGCAATTGAGATTGAATTGCAATTGAATGGATGGGGCCCACATTGAATTGAATAAAAGAAAGGAAGACCTAATCGAGTAAGTAAGAACAAAGGCGGCTGGACTTTTTTTGAAAAAGCATCATCGTAATTATTCGGACTGGAGACGCAGAGTGAAGAACAGAGCATTAGCGCGCGGGGTCATCCTTCTCCACTTTGTTCACTCTTCTTCCTCGCCGGCGACACCTTCACCTTCACCGTCGCCGGCGAGCATCATCCAGAAACAGTGCCACGGACTGAAAGAGAAAACAGAGGACGCTGGGCATGATTTAATCAGTGCTTCAATTGTATCATCCTCTTCCCTGTTATTTTCTTTATGCCTTTGATTTTCCTTGTGGCTCTGAATCTGAATTTTTATTGTTGTTGCTGTGATCTGGATTAAAGCCATGTTTGGCTAATTTTCCTTTGCAACCTTGAACTTATAGGTGGATTAAACTTTAATTTCATTATTTAGTTATAATTAATATTAATTTTGGTTACCTAATCTTGTTTGGCTTTTATCTATTTAGTGTCGATCATCACTGAATATGAATTTGAGAATTAAGTTACCTTGACGCACGAAGGGGATTTTAATTAGACTCGAGATTAAGTAATATGAGATTAGATTACGATTTAATTTGCGATTAGGATAGACGTATACCTAATAGCGCATATAATTGTGGAAGAGTGTGTTCGAGTTTTATTGCTTCTCGAGTAATTATGTTAGGCATAACAAATTATACTTTCGAGAGGGTTATAAGTGGGCCGACAGACACTTATAGTTATTTATACTTGAGATTAACAAAATTGATATTAAAAATTAATTAAATTAGTGAAAATAAGGTTTATGAAAAACTAATAAGGGATTAATGACTACGAGTTCTTTCATTTTAATATTTGTGGTAGTTTTGTTATTTTGATTTTATTTTAGTTTTCTCTTAATTAAATTTAATTTGGGTTCTTCAACTTAATCGAAATTGTAAAATTAATCTTAATCAAGTTGTGGTCATAAAGTCGCCGTGGAAACGATACTTTTCTTATCACTTTATTACTTTGGTTGGCCGTATATCTTTGAAGTTATAGGCTTAAAGTTTTGCCCTATCATCTGGAGCTAAGATGACGAAAGCACCTTCTTTCGGCCAAAAATCACGTTTTGCGCGATTGAAGATTTGGAGGCTGAAGATCATCTGACACCCGATAATTACTCTACTAGACGTGCCGAAAGTCGAGCGGCGGACACAACCTTGGTGAGGCAAGATGAATGAAGAAAAGACAGAAATCCCTTGGTTAAATCGATGGCTCAGGAAAAGAGAAAGGAAACAGCTGGCAAGCCTCAGAGTCAAAGCCTTGGACCAAGTCATAAGCCAAAAACCCAATGTAGGCCAAAAGACACAAAAACCGCGTCTTCTCCTAGTGGGCCGAATGCATCTACCTGTGGAACTGAGCCTAATGCTTCGCTGGAGGCTCCTTCTTTGGAGGCCAAAGTAATACCCCCCTCAAGTGGGCTGAACAGGTTGAGTGGTGGCGTTGGGCCTCATAATGCAATGGATTCTTTGGGCCTAATTGAAGCTCACTAGATGTTGGTCCAAGTACCTGCAGGGAGCCCTATTGCTAATAATGAAATGGTCTTACATAAGGACCATAACAAATCCATTTTTTTTTTGAAAAAAAAAAAAAAAAAGCAAAGGGCAACACACCCACAATTTAGTGCATGGAAGTTTGGATGATTTGGTTCATCAAGGAAACGAAGCTCTACCTGCAAATCCTACTGTTCTTAAGGAGCAATTTCATGATTCACCTATAGAGCAAAATCAACTTATGTCCCAATTCAACAATCCGAGACCACCTTATCATTGGGATCCCAATGAAGATGTTGCTCCAGATTTCATGGAAGCCAATGGATATTTTGTGGCCGAAACTCAATTTGAGTAGCAACATGAAGAAGAGGCTGAATGCCCCAGGTAAGTATTTTTATCCCTATCTTGTTTATATCATTTTTAATGATTATAGCCTCTTGGAATTGTAGGGGAGCCGGTAGCCGGACTTTCCCATTAATTATTAAAGATATTGTCAACAAATATTGTATTAATATTCTCTTTTTTTTGGAGCCCCGTATTAGTGGTGATAGAGCTGATAAAGTTTGTTGTATACTTAGGTTTAGCCATTGGATCTGAATGGAATCTAGTGGTTTCTCTGGAGGTATCTGGCTTCAGTGGAATAATGACGCTTATGATATTACCTATCTTACCTTCACCACCCAATTGCTTCATTATCAAGTGAAAGAGGATGATAGTAACATTATGAGCATTATGACTATAGTTTATGGTGAAAGTAACTCAGTTGGTAGAGCCTCATTATGGAACTCTCTTCGGTCGCTTGCTACTAATACTAACCTTCTTGGTTAGTTTTGGGTGATTTTAATGCTTATTTGTCCCCAAATGACAAACTTGGAGGAGTTGACCCCCTTGGGCCTCAATGCAACACTTTAGAGATTGCATTGATGACACTGATCTCATTGAAGCCAGGATTCAGGGTGCAAATTCACTTGGGAACGCCAGGGTTTGAAAGAGCGATTGGATTGGGTCTTTACCAACTTCAATTGGCTTAACTCCTTTCCCAACTCATCTGTCCGCCATGAGCTTAAATTCAAATCTGATCATAGAATTGTAGTGGTAAACTCTAATCTTTCATCCCAGAGGAAAAATTTCCAGAAATCCTTTTCTTACCAAATCGCTTGGTCTTTAGAAAATGATTTCAAGGACATCACCAAAGAAGCATGGCACGACAAAAGCTGGATTCAAGGTTTGCAAGACTTTCAAAATTCTGCTCGGGATTGGAATGATAACCGGGTGGGTAATTTCTCTAAGAAGAAAAAAGAGTTGATTCGACGCCTGGAGGGAACTGATAGATGCAGAAAAATGAATTTGCAGACCGGTCTCTTTAGGTTGGAGAAAAAATTATGGGAAGAATATCATAAAGTGGCTACCCAAGAAGAAATCACATGGTTCCAAAAATCCAGATGTAAATGGCTTCAGGGGGAGACAAAAATACAAGGTTTTTCCATGCCTCTACCATGATTAAAAGAAAGAAGCATAAAATTGGAGCCATTCAGAACGACGAGGGGGAGTGGATTGATGAGCATGATACAGCGAAAATGATGGCTTATGACTTCTTTTTAAATCTTTATTCTCGTGATGTTTCTGTGAAGGACCCTGAAGAGTAGTGCTCAAATTTCCCTAACATCGATACTCGTGATTTGCACATGCTGTCGAGAAAAGTTACCAATCTTGAGATAAAAAATGCAACTTTTGCTATGGGCGCTTTTAAAGCTCTGGGTCCTGATGGTCTTCAAGCTCACTTTTTTCAGACCCGTGATGACTTCCTATTTTTAATAGATTTGAGACATATTTTGATATATTTGGGAAGTCATCAATACTAAATTAAAGAGATTTTATTAAGATTTTAAGAGAAATCAATGTGGATGCATCGTTTATGGGATTTCAATTTAAAATAAAGGTTTTTGAGTTTAGGAAATAAATAATAATAATTATAAGTTTTTTTTTTTAATTTTTTTTTTTATTATTAAATAGTTTCCTTTTCTTTTTCATAATAAGGCGTAAAGATGCACAGGGAGCACAAGATTCATTGGATTCATTGCTTTGCAAGGATTGAAAATTGGGCCCCACCAATTAAACCTAATGGACATGAAATGGGAATTAAAGACACGGAATTGCAGAATTGAATTGAAAGATGGGACCCACAAATTGAATCAAATTGGAAGACCTAAATATATTGGAGAAAAAGAGCAGAGGCGGGGATTCACGATTTTATTAATCGCCTAGGATGAGAGACGTACAGTGAAAAAAAGGAGAAGAGAGGAACAGCGCCGTTCAACGCCCACACTTTCCACCTTCTCCTTCCTATCTCGCCGGCGGCTTCCTCTTCCACCACAGGCCGCCAGCGAGCATCATCCTCGGTGGCGTCACGATCGAACGAGGGCACAGAGACGAGTTTGAGCCGCTGCTGTTTGGTCGGAGGAGTGAACGAAGAGAGAGCATCGTTGTGCTTCAATCACTGCTTCATTTGTATCTTCCTCTTCCTGTGATCTTCCTGTGACTCTGAATCTGGATTTAAATTTCTGTGCTCTGTGATGGTTTTTGTTAAAGCCATGTTTGGCTAATTTCTTTTTGCAACCTAAAGGAACTTTGAACTTATAGGTGTGGATTGAACTTTGTTTTTATTAATTAGTTATAATTATTATTAATTTTGGTTATTTAATCTTGTTTAGATTTATCTATTAGTGACTGGCCATCATTGAATATGAATTTGAGAATTAGGATTTACCTTGACGAAGGGAATTTTAATTAGGCTCTGAGATTAAATAATATGGGATTAGATTATGATTTAATTTGCGATTAGGATAGACATATACCTAATGGCCCCATATAATTATTGAGGAGTGTGTTCGAGATTTATTGCCTCTTGTCTAATTATGTTAGACATAACTAATTATACTCAAGAGAGGGTTGTAAGTGGACCGACAAGCACTTATAACTACTTATACTCGAGATTAACAAAATTGATATTAAGGCTAATTAAATTAGTGAAAACAAGGTTTATGAAGGTAATAAGGGATTAGTGACTCTGGGTTGCTTATTTAATATTTGTGGTAGTTTACTTATTTTGATTTAATTTTCTTTTCCTTTAATTAAATTCAATTTGGTTTGCTCAACTTAATCGAAAGTGTAAAATTAATGCTTAACTGAAGTTTGTGACACCAAGTCCTCGTGGGAACGATACTTTTCTTATCACTTTATTACTTGGTACGGCCCGTGCACTTGCGGAGTTTATAGGCTATAAAGTTTTGCCCTATCAACCCAGTAGAATGTCGTGGGCGTCAAAATATCCGATTTTGTCAATGAATGCTTCAATAACCCCTCCAGTATGGCCAGTATTAATAAGTCTAAGGTTGTTATTATCCCTAAGGTTGACAATCCTTCTACGCTGAGGCATTTTCGTCCTATTTCCTTGTGTAATGTGAGCTTCAAAATCATTATAAAGGTCTTGGCGAATAGGTTTAGAGAAGTAATGACCCATCTTATAAGTCCTGAGCAATGCAACTTTATTGCAAACAGATCTAGTTGTGACAATATCCTAATTGCCCAGGAGATCATTCACTCTATGAGAATAAAGGGTCGAAAGAAAGGATTTGTTCCATTAAAATTGATATGGAAAAAGCTTTTGACAGACTTGATTGGGGATTCATCAAGAATACTCTCATTCGCCTGAAGTTGAAAGACAGCCTCATTGATCTCATTATAGCTTGTATCTCTACAAATTCTATGTCTATTCTCTGGAATTGTGATGAAAGCCCAAGTTTTACCCCTTCTAGAGGAGTCAAGCAAGGTGACCCTCTGAGCCTGTATATATTTATCATTTGTATGGAACGTCTGAGCCATCTTATTAAAGTTGAATGTGACGCCCGACGCTGGAAACAGTTCTCTTTCAAAAGAGGAGGCCCCCATATCTCCCATCTTTTCTTTGCTGATGATCTCATTCTTTTTACTGAAGCCTCCCCTAATCAAATGGCTGAAGTTCAAAAAATTATGCAAAGCTTGTGTGAAGTCTCGAGTCACAGAATCAACTTAGATATATCTTGAATGTTTTGCTCCAGAAATATAAACTTCAATAGAGCTCTTGAGCTAAGCCAGCTGTGGGATAAGAATCACTTCAGATCTTGGGAAGTACTTGGGGGTGCCGATTATTCATAACAGAGTAATGAAAGCTACTTATCACCCCATTGTACAAAAAGCTCGGAAAAAACTACCAATGTGGAAAAGCAAGTTTTTGACTACTACTGGTCGCTCGGTGCTGATTAAATCTGCGTTACCCTCCCTTCCCAGCTACTGCATGCAGTCAACTCTCCTTCCTATTTGTACTATCAATGGATTAGATAAGATCTTAAGGAAATTCCTTTGGTCCCAAGAGGAAGATGTGAAAAAAATGTATCTCATTGCTTGGGATAAAACCACTCAAGCTAAGAAGCAAGGGGGCCTTGGTTTCAAAAATCTTCGCTGCCAAAATAAGGCCTTTATTATGAAACACTATTGGAGCCTCCTAACTAATAAACAAGCTCTATGGGTCCAATGCCTTTGGTTTAAATATAATTGTGGCAACCTATCTGTGCCTTCTATCTCTAGAAAGAGAAACTCATCCTCTGCATGGAAAGTGATTGTCGAAGTTTGGGATAAGTTTCTTACAGGAGTTGGGAAAAAGGTTAACAATGGTGCGGGAACCAAGTTCTGGCATGATCTTTGGCTTCCTCTTGACCGACCTCTCATAGCCTTTGTTCCGAACCCGTCCTTTGTAAATGAAGATGAGATGGTGAAAGATTATCTTTTGACGAATGGTAGATGGGACACTAGCAGGTGGCAGGGCATTCTACCTCCTTCAATCATTAATACTATCTCCAAAATGCACCCCCTCTAATAGTTTCCTTAACTGTTTCACTTGGAGAGCTGCGAAAGATGGCTGTTTCTCAGTTAAATATGCTTAACTCTACTTGTCTGATCGAGGAGGAGCAAATGTGAACAGCTTCTGGGCCCTAATGTGGAAATGACATCTTCTTGAGAAAGTTAAATTTTTCATGTGGCAAGTTGGTCATGAAAGACTTGTCACTAACTCCCTCAGAGCCAGAAGAGGTCTTGCAAACAAGAGCCTTTGCCCTTACCCTTGTAATAGAGAGGAAAGTGTGATTCATATGATCAGGGACTGCGAGAGAGCAAAAAACTTGTGGAAACAAATTTTAAAGCCTAACTATCTTTCTCAGTTTTTTGCAGGTAATTTGCAGGTTTGGCTTAATTGGAACACTAATCATAACCCTAGAAAAGGAAGATTTCAGAACTTCTCTTGGCCAAGATTCTTTAGTTTGGGGTGCTAGATCCTTTGGACTACCAGATGCAAATTCTTGTTCCAAGGAGAAAGCACAGATACCAGGAAGATGTTGCACTTGTGCAATTACCTTCTAATGGAAAATACAGCTAATCAAACCCTAACTCACCAAATTTTCCAACTTGACAGGTTTGAAGAAAAGACTTGGATCCCTCCTCCTACAAATTTGGTTCGCATCTATGTGGACGGATCAATGCGTCATCAACACCAAGCAGCATGCAGAGGAGTGATTAGGAATTCTCATGGCCATTGGTTGATGGGGTTTCATAAGTTCCTTGGAACCCATACTGTTATCGAAGCAGAACTATATGCTATCATGACAGGATTAATTATGGGTCACCAGATGGGTCTTCAAAGAATCATCCTATATTCTGACTCTCTTGACGCCGTCAACATCCTTATGAGAGACTGCTACGCTGATCATCTTCTTAGAAACATCATTGGAGAGATTCATGACCTTCTTTTCTAGGAATGGAACGTGGAGATCCACTATACTTCAAGAGACAACATTTCTTGTGTCGACTATATGGCCAAACAAGGCCATGATGTTCCTGATACTACTGATGTGGTTCTGATCCCCACAATTCTAAGAGGATGCCTTCATATGGCTTTGAAGGACTAACTGGCCTGTAACTATTAGTTTATTTCTAGTTTGATGTATTTGGGATTAGACTTTCATGGTCTACTTCCTATTCCACACTTTTCAAGCTTCAACTTGCCTGTATTTCTCAAAAAAAAAAAAAATCACGGAGCATCTTTTGGCGGTGATAGCATTGTTAAGAGGTCGGAGACCGTACTATCAGGAGGACATTTTTCGTTTTCTCTTTCACGTGGGTTCCACATTTTCTTTTTAATTTCTTTTTGTTTGACTTTTGACCCGCTCTAGATTACATGATATCTCCTAAAAAATAAGAATATGATGAGTAGATTTTATATCAAAATATCTTTTTATCCTATAATTAATTAAAGAATAGAAAAAAAAAAGAAAAACATATAAAAGATAATTAAATAGGTGCAAAGTATTAATAAATCATATATTTGGTTTGGTTTTTGTAAATTTGAGGAATCCATTTTGTGTGTGATTGAAATAATTTAATCGTGGGAGGATAATTTTGGGATGGTACCTCCTAAAGTGATGAACACAACCCTTAGGCTTTATGCCTCTGATATATTATGTGATGTGAGCCGATATTATCCATTCTTCCCACAGTGGTGTCTGGCAGGGTTTTCCAGGACACTAGTAGCAACTTAGGGAAGATATGTGCATACTAAAAAGTGATGTTTTATGACTAATTTGATTATTTGTGGCTGGCAGGTTTCTCAAGTCACAGGGTAGACTGGCAGGGTTTCTCGAGTCTACCATGATTCTCTTCCCACTAATTAAACTTCATAAAGAATAACGAAACTGATATTCTCTTTAATTATATATATATATATATATATATATATATATATATATATATATATATATAAATGATATTATTATTATTACGTTAATATTTTATTTTCACTATATTATCCTTGTTTTATTAGGATTACCAACTTTGCTGATTTTGTGTGTGTTCATGGGCTGCGATGATCCTTCGGGGAGCAGATTTTCAATGAAACAGGTTCCAAAGATTGGGGCTAGCAGTGAGGAAGAACATTCAATTAATTCTAGCTAGTTTTATTTTATTTTATTTTTTTATGCTCTGAATAAATAAAAAATTATTTAAGTTTTGGATTTATGTCATTGTATTAAGTTAGCCTTGCAATTGTCCCAAAGATAAGTGCAGTGATAACACTTCCCAAAATTGGTTATTTCAAAATTTAGTAATTATTCATAAAATTTATTGAAATTCTAAGTTATTATATTTGTTAGAAATTTGGGGTGTTACAAAATAAGTTAGTTAATCATGATATATATATATATATGTGTGTGTGTCATGTATTTTTTGATATATATTACTCTTTCCGATCTTAATTATAAGACATATTTAACTTAGGTTAGAGAGATTATAGATAATAGTTAAATTAATTTATTATTATCATTATTTTTCTAAAATGCCCCTTAAATAAATTCAATTCCCAGCCACCGCCAACTAAACAAGCCAACAACAATTTTATACTAGTTTTCTACTTTTTCTTTTGCAATTCCATATAAAGGTGACGCATGGAGCACTAAGATCGCCACGTCAGATTGGGGGCTAAATATAAAGTGCAATGATAAATTTTTTCTCAAAAAGCATAAGAAAAAATATTAAATTATTAAATTTTATATTACTTTTTCAACTTAAAAAATAATATTTAAATTGATAGCTATTTAAAAAGTATCACTCACTTTACAAAATATAGGCGTATTGTTAAATTATTATTACGTTTAATTATTATTGAGGAAGTATCAATAAAAATATCTTGGGAAGAAATTGAAAAAGGCACAACTGAAATGATATTTCAGGATATTGACGAGTACTAAAAAGATACTTTAAGATATTGAACAATATTGAAAAATACTTTATGATCTTGAAAAATTATTTCAGGATCCTGAAAAAATATTTTGAAGTATATTTTTAGTGGTACAACAACACCCTGAAATATTTTTTTTAAGATCCTAAAATAATATTTTAAGATCATAAAGTATTTTTCAGTACCGTTTAGAAGTATCTTTTTAGTCATACTCAATACCTAAAAATACTTTTTTTACAAACAAAAAAGGCACAATCACCCTCCTTTATGCTAAAATTGCGCCGTATATCCATAATTATGCCCCTCATGCCTCATGACACGTTTAGAACTTTTTTTTTTTTAAAAAAAAAAAAATTTGAAAAAAGAGAGGTAGTATATCTATAAACAATTCTTTAGTAGCTATAGAGTCATCATCCCAATTAAGTTGTAAAGATGGAGAATTTCTAAGGCGGTTTTATTGTGCATAATTAGAAACATGAATGTCATCCTTGAAGTAATTCTCTAGGAACCTGTTTTGTCTATCTCATCCGAATCGTCTAGATTTGATTTTTTTTTTTTTAAATGGTGATTTTTATTTTTATTTTTTTTGAAAAAATATTAATTAAGAAATTATTTTTATTTTAGATTTTCTACCCATTAAAATAATTTTTTTTAAAATAGAAAGTAAAAATAAAATAAAATTTAGACTATCTAGATCTTATTTCAGATAAGATAGGCAAATGGTGATTAGGCACTGAAACTGAATCCAATTCATTCAATTATTGTGATGGATCGTTTTGAAAGAACAAATAAGATGCCCTCGTGCCTCACGCCTCATGACTCGTGTTTAGAAAAATATTATTTTAAAAAAAAACATAGAGTGGTAGTATATATATCTACAAAACATATTTCATGAGGCATTAGACATGGGAATTGGATTCCCTGCCTATCTGGGAGAGGCAAGGAGAGCTCCTCCCTCCCGGGCCATCTGGATGCGATCCGGACGGTCCATCTTATTTTGTTTACTTTCTTTTTTTTTTTTTTTAAAAAAAAAATTATTTTAATGGGTACGATTTAATCTAAAATAAATATAATATCTCAATTAACATTTTTTTAAAAAATGATTTTTTTATTAAAAAAGTAGCCGTTAAAAAAATGGACCAAATCAGATCGCATCCTGACAACAGGATGTAGATGCGTCAAGCTCTTGGTGCCTATCAAAAAGATAGGCACTGAAACCGGTTCCTAACAACTATGATCCATAAGATGGTTCTTACAATAATATTTTATTTTTATGATTATCATCTTGTATTCAGTTCGAGGTTTGTAATTGCCCCTTCCAACATAGCTGTCTCATTTGGGACTTGAATTCGAGATCCGTACGGATTTAGCAGAGCCTTACATCAATATACCAACTCTATGTTGGTTTTTTTATATAATAATAAATGGTACTACGAAAGACACAACACACCCCACTACTGTCTTCTGTCCTCATTAAATCATCATTAAAAAAAAAAAAAAACTTAAATCTAGACTATCCAGAATCAGATGTGATTAACTTTCTCGGCCAAACACTTAATTTGTTTAGTAGGGAAACTAGTTCTGATGTCAAAACCATGCTGGATAAAGGTGAAAGATCACCCAAACACTTGAACTAATCATGATTTATTTTTGTGCATATATCTCCTTCCGTTCCTACATGGACTGTGATTTATAAGTTAAACACACCCTACATGAACTTCCAGATATGCATATAACTCCTAACATACATTATTATATTAAGCGGGCTTAACCCAATATAAAATTTGTAACGAATTAATATGAAACATGTGCTACATGAGTGAGAGTGATATGAAAAGGATACTTGTTGACAATGCCAATAATGCATGAAAAGTAAATTCTAACAATGCTACGCACACGCTACGCTCATTTTTAATATACTTTCTTCTCACTATAATGATTGTAACGTTGTATTGATTGCGCTTCATACATTTCCTAACACACCTTATTAAGCAGGCTTATATATATAGCCATCATCCTAATACTTCCCAAGCAAGTGGAGGTATAGCATTATTGGCATATCATTAATTGTTGCCATGGCAAGCTCGATCCGAGTTATCTCTACGAGCAATATACACTTAGCGTCTCAAAACAGCGATTCAACTCGGAAGATCGAGTTAGGTCCATGGGATCTTCAAGTCCTCCTATTGGATCTCATCCAAGTTGGCTTTGTTTATCACAACCACCCCCATGCAAATAGAGACACAGTGATCCAACACCTGAAAGCCTCTATTTCTTCCACCCTAGATTACTTCCCACAACTCGCGGGCCGTCTTGCCGTCATTGAACACGATGACGACGGCACCTCCTCCGTTTTCATTCACTGCAACAACTCCGGTGCACTATTTATACATGCCATAGCAGAAGGCTTGACCATCTCAGACATCCTTCGACCCGATTACCTTCCTCCCATTGTCAGGTCCTTTTATACGCTTACCGACGCAAAGAGCTACGAATGCACGCACAAGCCATTACTAGCTGTGAAAGTCACGGAGCTCGTAGATGGCATGTTCATAGGTGTCACCATCAACCATGCTCTTGGGGACGGCAAGTCGATTATGCATTTCTTAACTTGCTGGTCTGAAATCGCACGCGGTGTGGGCTTGTTGTCCAAGCCTCCCACGCTCCAGCGTTGGTTTCCCGGTGGTACTGAGCGCCCCATGCGCATTCGTTTCCCGAAGGACAATGAGGAGGAGAAGGAAAGGCTCAAATCACCGCTTCCGCCGCCGCCAGAGAGGGTGTTTCATTTCTCAAAGGAAAAAATAGCAGAACTGAAAGCAAAAGCTAACGCAACGTTAGGTTCGAATAATAAAATATCTTCTCCGCAAGCACTTATGGCACATCTTTGGAGGGCTATAGTTCGGAACCAAGGTATTGACCCAAAAGAAGAGGTCAGTTTCAAGTTGGTGGTAGATATTAGGCCGAGGTTGAATCCACCGTTGCCTCCTCATTATTTTGGAAACGCACTCGATGATGGTACCGTGAGGATGACCGCAGGGGAACTGCTACACCAAGAGGGACTTGGTAAGGCTGCTTCGGAGATGAACAAGGTGGTTGCTTCATTTACAGAAGACACGATAGTGAGCCACTTGAAGTCTTGGTTGGAAGACCGTAGGCTACTTACAATAAGTGAGATGTTTGGTGATGCTGTGGATATGGGTGGTTCGCCCACGTTTAATGTGTATGGGGTTGACTTGGGATGGGGGAAGCCGGTGGCGGTCCGGAGCGGCCCCAGCGAAAAATCAAATGGGACAATTACTGTGTTTGCAGGACCAGAGAAAGGTGACGTTTATGCGGAAGTTAACCTTCCTTACGAGATCATGGAGGCCCTGGGAAGAGACTCTGAGTTTATGGATGCTGTCATGCCTGCGGTAGGGTTTTTTATAGTTAAAAAAATGAGAAGTGCTAGATCATATTTGTAGGTATTTGAATATATTCCGTTTCAATATGGCAAGTATTGAAGAAGATCTTGATATTGCTGATGGGATCGCTTCTTCTACTGGTCCTGTGCGTCATGGTGGTGGTGGTCGTCCTCGTTGCTCTCGTTGTCCTGGTAGTTTTACAAGTCCTCGCTGTGTTCATGAAGTTGATTCCGAGCTGTGTTTGAATATATTTTATCTCAACATATTTAACAATTAACGTTGAACTGGCAAATTTTGGAGCTTATGCGCTCATGTCCTTTATTGCACCAAATGGAATTCAATGAATGAGAGATTGGTCTGGCAGCATTACAAATTTTGAGGCCCCTTCACGAATTAGAAGCTTCTAGGGATGAAATGAGGCATGATAGCACATTGCAGCCAAAATATACAACGAGAAGGATGAACAACTTAGGTGAGTTGTCTATTGAATTGGGTCTGATATTGCACCGTAAATATACATTTTTGAGAGAAACACATTCTAGTCATTACCGCAGCAATAAAAGGCCGTGAGAGTTTGTCAAAAGCTTTTGAAAAATCCACCTTTAATGCTGCCAATTTCCTTCTACTTTGGCCTGCAGAACGGACTTGCGTCAATAGATCTGCAGCCAATATAATTTTGTCTTATACACTTACAAGCCAAAGTAGATATGTCAAAGGGCCACAAATTTGCAATAGAATAATCAATTTGCAATAAATTAATTGACCATGTTTGTCGCAAGGTCATTTCTGTATCTATACTATAAGAAAAGAAATGTGAGGAAAGCCATAATTGAGATGATGATCAGGATATATATGGTTAGGTTTTTAATTTGAATTTTGAAAAACCTAACACACAGCTTGCAAATAACTCAACATATTTAACAATATAATTGACGTGTTAAGCGGGCAAATTTTGGAGCTTATGCTCATGTCCTTATTCATTTTGTAAATTTAAAACACGCCAACCAAATCTCAGTTCGTTTTGTTAACGAAAATCAAACCAAATCTAAGTTCGTTTTGTTAACGAAAATCAAACCAACTTCCGCTGTCTTGCTCCTTTCAAAAAAATAAAATAAAATAAAAGACACCCACTAATTGCCACACATTTTTATGTCGAACTACATGGACTATGATTCCTATCGCTCAATACGTAGGATCTTTGTAAATATCTATTTATTTTCTTGTACTTATTTTTCTTTTCATTCTTTCTGTTATGTTTTCTGTTCCCATTTTCTCATGTTTCAACAATGGTATTCAAAATAAGACTAAGGTTATATTACATTAATTTCGCTTGACTAGTTTAGGGTAACTGTCCCTGCGGACAGGTATTGTGAAATGCCTAACACCTTCCCCATGCAGCAATAAAAGGCCAAGAGAGTTTGTCAAAAACTTTTGAAAAATCCACCTTTAATGTAGTTTTACAAGTCCTCGCTGTGTTTGAATATATTTTGTTTCTATAAGGCAATTGTAATGCACCGTGTAAGTACGTTTGCTTTAATAAAATGAAATAAGAATTTAGTCATGCGTCCGTCTCTAATCTTTTCAAATGTTACCATAGTTCCATCATTAATTTGCAGTAAAATAAATATGTCTAATAAAAAAGGAGTGTGTTTTGTTTCAATTAATGTATTAGACTTAGAGACAGTTTTTCATATCATTGTTATCAGATTTTCCAATTAACACGAATAGATAGACTTAGCCCAACTAATTCTGTTGTATCTATTAGGTTCATTTGAACTGAACTAGTTGAATACGGTTCTCTATGTACTCCAAGTTATTATACGCTGGACAATATATATACACAGGCATAGCACAGCCTCTGCACTGTGAATTCCCTTTATTCATTATTTTGTCTATTTCCTCTGCGTTTTCTGCTCTTTCTACATGGCATCAGAGCCAATTATTTCTTAAAAGGCATCAGAACAACCCTTGTGTAATGAGAGTAGTAACTCACAGGGGCCACATGGATCAATTTTTTTTTTTTTTTTTTTTTTTTTTTTTTTTTTTTTTTTTTTGTTAAGAACACATGGATCAATTTTGGGCTATGCGTTAGATGAGCTTGATTTGGGTAAAGAGACTTTGGAGTCTAGAATGGAGAATAGTGGGCTGCTGGATGGTCTTATTTGCAACAAGCCCAAGGATCCTCCTTTCCAAGTGCTGGAACGTGCTACAATCCATGCATGTGAGAAATCAAATACATGGGTTGTCCATTCTCCATGCCAATCCGCTATCCCATCATTTTTTAATGAAGTTGACCCAAGTTTTCATGGCAATTCTCAGCCCTATATGGTGGCTTTTCCTGCTGACGTTGAGGGGAAAAATAAGGAAGGGAATGTTCCTCCTCAGATCGTGGGCCCATCTTTGATTGAATTGGACACTAGAGAATCACACTTGGTTAATTCATCTAATTCAGAGGTAGGTGGTCATACTTCCTCTCTTTTTTCTCAACCTTATAGTGTCGATTTCCCAAGTGATGATGAGCCCAAAGTAAATGCTATTATCCCCTTTAATGGTTTGTCTCCTATGTCGGTTGTTTCTGCTGGTTTAAAAGGGATTAAAATTAAAAGACAATATGATGATGATCTTGCGCCGGAAAAACCAAGTAAATGTAGGAAGTTGGACTTTAATGGTGCAGGGGACTTGAATAACGCTAAATCAGTTCTGGTTAGTGAAAAGAAGGAGCGTAGGATAAACTTTAAGTCAGTAAAAAAATTTCTTCGACAATCTGGGAATGTGGCGAGATTGAATGCGTCTGTTAGTAGCTCTTCTCCGGGTGAGATAGATTTTCCAGAAAGTTGGTTGTTGGCTGAATGCAAGACTGAGATGGACTTGGAGTCTTCTGATCCGAGTACCGCCGGTGGTTGGATGGGACCAACCACCGGTTCGCCATGAATCTATTAGCTTGGAACTGTCAGGGTTTGGGGGTTGCCTTGACAATCAGAAACCTGAAGGAAGAATGTTTCCGGAAAAAACCCCACTTGGTCTTCTTAATGGAGACTAAGCAAAAAGCAAGGGTTGTGAGGAAGGTGAGACGAAGGTGCGGTTTTAATGAGGAATGGATTGTTAATCCTGTGGGAATAAGTGGTGGTCTGGCTTTATGGTGGTCGGATGAGATTACGGTTAATATTCTATCCTCGTCCTCTAACATTATTCATACCAATATTATGTCTGAGGCCCTTGAGACCCCATCTTATATCACCTTCATTTACGGCCCTACTGACGAAGATGAGAGAATGTTGTGTTGGCAAGAAGTTCGTAGAATTGGTAACAATATCAGGGCTCCTTGGATGTGTCTTGGGGATTTCAATGACATATTATCTCAGGATGAGAAGCGTGGTGGCCGTCCTAGAGCTTGGAGGAAGATTCTAAATTTCAAGTGTTTCGTGGCTGATTGCGAACTAGAAGATTTAGGTTACAATGGATCTCTGTTTACCTGGTGCAATAATCGTGATTACCCGGATACAATTCATGAGCGTATTGATAGAGCTTTGGGTAATTTGCAGCTGAGGGTGCAGTTCCCGTGTCTCCAGGTTTTTAATGTTGACCCGGCCGGATCTGACCATCACCTTTTGTTCATCCGGTGTCAGTATGAGAACAGCCAGCAAAGGCGGGCCTTTCGTTTTGAATCTGATTGGGCATCTCATGAGAATTTTCTTGAGGTTATTAAGGGGAGTTGGCGGAATCATAGTGATCAGGATCACTCGGTTCTAGAAAATTTTGTGAGCAATCTGAAGAGGTGTACGCAAAGGTTAATTGTTTGGAGTAAGAAGGAGTTTCCTAATAGTGGCAAAATTATTGAGTCACTGAAAAACCATCTAGCTGAACTGACTCAAGAAGTTCGAACTCCTGATATTTCTAGAAGGATGGTGGAGGCAAAATGTGATTTGGATAGATTGCTGGAGCGGGAAGAGCAATATTGGTGGCAGCGATCTCGGATTAATTGGTTAGGAGCTGGTGACAAGAACTCACGTTTCTTTCACATCTCTACTATCAAGAGGAGGCAGCAGAACAGAATCTCGTGTATTCGAAATGATGAGGGCAATTGGATGTATGAGAAGGAGGCTATCTCTGCTAATATCGCTAGCTTTTTTCAGGAGCTATTTACCACTGCGGGTGAAAGACCAATGGATACAGTCTTGGGTTTCATTGAGCCTACTATCTCATCTGATATGAATTGTAGTCTCTTGTTACCAATTTCTACAGAGGAAATTAAAGCAGCAGCCTTTAGTCTTGGGAGCACAAAAGCACCTGGACCTGATGGTTTTTCGGGTAAATTTTATCATTCCTCTTGGTCTGAAATTGGTGAGTCTATTTGTATTTTGGTTAAAGATTTTTTTGCAGTTCATTTGGTGATTAATGATTTAAATTCAACTAACATCACTCTCATTCCTAAAATGCAAAAGCCTGAACATGTTTCTCATTTCCGCCCTATTGGTTTGCGTAATTTCTCTTATAAGATTATTTCTAAAATCATGGCCAATAGAATGCGGCCTTTGCTTGATACCTGTATTTCACAGAACCAGAGTGCCTTTGTTCCAGGTCGGTGTATTCATGATAATATTATTATAGCCAATGAGGTATATCATTACCTTCGTCGTAAGAAAACTACGGGTAAGCATGAATTCGCTCTTAAAATGGATATGAGCAAAGCATATGATAGAGTAGAGTGGAATTTTCTGGAAAATGTGTTGTTAAGATTTGGTTTCTGTACAGAGTGGGTGTCCCTTTTAATGAAATGTGTTTGCTCTGTTAGTTTGAATATTTGCTTATCAGGTGAAAAAGTGAGTTCCTTTACTCCGAGCCGGGGCATTCGCCAGGGAGATCCCCTCTCTCCATATCTTTTCATCATTATTGCCGAAGTTCTCTCCATTATGATCAGACAGAGCCAGATGGATTATTTTATTAAAGGCATCAAGTTGAGCCAAAGTTGCCCCAAACTTACTCATAGTTTCTTTGCTGACGATGCTCTTCTGTACATGTGTGCTTCTCAACGCAACTGCAACCATCTAGCTGACATCTTGAGAATGTATTGTACTGCCTCTGGTCAAGTCATCAATCTTGATAAATCGAGTATCATGTTCTCTGCTAATACCCCTGATGATGTTAAAAATATGGTGGGAGGAATTTTGGGTATTCCAGTGACAGAGGACCCGGGCAGATACCTGGGTATCCCGAGTATATGGGGAAAGACAAAGCATCAGGCGCTAGCTTATATTCGGGAACGCATTGCTAATAAAATCCAAGGATGGGGACATTCTCTTCTTTCCTTTGCTGGGCGAGATGTAATGATTAAAGCGGTTCTTCAGGCTATCCCTATCTATCCTATGAACATTTTCAAGTTTCCGGTCAAGACCTGCAGAGAGATCAGCAGCCTAATTGCTAATTTTTGGTGGAGCGGTACTGTTTCTGGTGGTACTACACATTGGAAAGCCTGGGGGTCCTTAACTACAGCGAAAAGTACTGGTGGAATGGGCTTTCGAGATCTTGCTGTCATGAATGATGCTCTTTTGGCTAAAACTGCATGGAGATTGCTAACGAGACCCGATGACCTGTGGGCTAGGGTTTTGAAGAGTGTGTATTTTCCCAAAGGTGACTTCATGAAGGCTAGTAAAGGTCATAAAGCATCATGGTGCTGGTCTGGCATTCTGGATGGTAGAGAGTTTCTCAAGCGAGATCTGTGTTGGGATGTTGGAGATGGTGCTGCTATCAGAATATGGGATGATAAATGGGTCCCACATGTTGATTTCCCGAAGAAGCCCGATAATCTTCATCCTGTTATAGCAAAGGGCAGAGTCTATGATCTCATTGTCAATGGAAAGTGGGATCTCACCCTCATTGACCAATATGTATCATCGAAGTCAAGAATGCCATATATGAGATTAACATCCCATCTAATGGTTTGGCGGATAAGTTAGTGTGGACTAGTGCGAAGAACGGTGTGTATTCTGTGAAAGGTGGGTATCATAATTGTAAAGAGAATATGCTTTCTGAGGTCAACAAGGCAGGGTCCTCAATAGTTATCGCCTCTTCTTGCTGGAAGTCGATTTGGAAGATCCAGGTTATCCCGAGAGTACAACAATTCGTCTGGCGAATCCTAAATAATGCTATTGCTACCAACGGGGCCCTTTATCGACGAAAGAGATCACAAAGTAACCTTTGCCCAATTTGTATTGATGCTATGGAGACGGCGGAGCACTTGTTTTTTCAGTGTCCTTGGACTAGGTGTATCTGGTTCGGGTGTTCTCTTGGTGTAAAGCTTGATGTTGCTAGTATTTCAAACTTCAATGCTTGGTGGATTCAACTTTCAGGTATGTCTTTCTTAAGTGAGCAAAACCTCTCGTTGATTTGTTGGATCTTATGGTTTATTTGGAAACAAAGGAATAATTTGGTTTTTAATCATAAAGATCCTAATCCCATTGATGTCATTGAATGTGCGAGGAAAAACAATTTTGACTTCTGGGTGAATTGCGATAGAAAGCACAGAAATCCAGAGGTCCAAAGGGTTTTTTCTACTCAGCTACCTTTCTGGTCCCCTCCTTCTGCGGGCAAGCTCAAATATAACTGTGATGGGGCCTTTTCGGCTAATAAGACTAGCGCTGCTATCAGAGTCATCTGTAGGGATCATTTTGGTGATTTCAAATGGGGTTTTGTGGACAAAGTGAAATCCATCTCTGCATTTATGACTGAAGCTTTAGCTCTGAAGAGAGCTTTGATGCTCGCTGTTGATCTCGGTCATGATAATGTTGTTTTCGAAACCGACTGTCTTTCTCTTCTTAAATGTGTTGTCGCTAAATCTCCGGATATGATTGATTGGAGGAGTAGGAGCATTGTTTTCGATATTATTCATCTGATGGCGACCAAGGTTGGGTTCTCTCTGTCCTTTACCCCAAGGGGGGGTAATCGTGCCGCTGATCTTATTACAGCTGATGCTTATAAAGGGGTGTGCCCGATTGGGTGGGTCTCACAACCAACACCTTCTTTGTTGTCACTTCTAACCTTGGACTGCCAGAAGGCGGATGCCGTTCATCATGATGCCCCTCTCCCCAATCACTCAGAGAAGGGTGATTGTTGGTAGTTTGTTTTATTTGTGTTTATTTCTGTTTGTTTGTAATTCATAGACTTGTCTGTTCTTTTGATGTTGTTTTCCTCTTGTATTTTTCTTCTTCTGATGTTGGTTTGTAATCATTTTGGAGTATTAATATAAGTATCCTTTGTCCAAAAAAAAGAGCCAATTATTTCTTCTTCTCCGCCCTCGAACTCAACCTCATGAACTTCTGGATCCGTTGGGTCCTACACCATTTAACGCAAAGATATTGTTATGTTTTCGCATCTCGTATCAGTCAAGCTCGAGGAGCTTGACTATCTCCTCTAGAAGTAGCAGATCTCGATGGCCATTAGAGGTCATGATCTGCAATAGTTCATCGATGGAACTGTTTTCCCACCGACTCAGTATATCACCACACAGGAGATGACAGCAATGGATTTATGGTTAATCCTGTAATGACTCAAGAAAATAAATAAAATAATTAATTAAATTATATGAATATAAACTAATTATATACTTACTATTTATTGTAGCATGGATTCAAGACAAAGCTTATAGTTTTATGGTATTAGAAATGGTCAAAGGTCCCTCAGATTCTGAATTTGAATTCTCATTAAGGCAAGGCAAGGTGTGATTTTTATTTTTGCTTCAGCTTTAACTAAAATTACCAAAATACCCTTATTTGTATTTAAAAAAAGAAAAGAAAAGAGGACAGCAGTTTTTTTTAAAACGCACGAACAACATCGTCAAAACGGAGTGAGGGCAGAAGCTTCATGAAAAACTCCTGCTCCTTCATTCGTCTCTAACCTTCTGCCCTTCCTCGCCGCCGCCGGTCTGTTCAGCGTCGTCCATCAGTTCGATCATCGGTATCTCGGTTCCTCACCCAAATCGCTGAAACATTTTTTTTCTCTTCTCTGATTTTTGTTCAGTGTCGATTCCTCTTCCGTTAATTGTGTGTGCACGTTCAATCTGTGATGGCTCATGCCCAAAACCATTCGCTGAATCCTCTTTATCTTTTGTTGTTTTGAGTCGATGCTATGGATCTGGTACGTGGGTGTGCTCGAAAGTCTCTTATTTCCTCTGTTCTTCAAATTGCTGCTATATATATATTGTCGTTGCTGCATTTACGTGTGAATGGGTTAATAGCTTAATTTCTAAGTGCTGCTTATATGTTACCTCTTCTAATGTGAGGTTTAAAGCAAGGGATTGAAGCCCTTCATTTTTCTGTGTGCGCTAGTCGTTCCAAAAAGAAATAGAAAGAGTGAAGTTTGGGGGTTTTTTCATAGCTTAAGCATTAAGGAATGTGATATTGCAAAAGGTATTTTATGCTATACTTGTTAGATGTTTCAAGAGGGATATAACGAATTTGTGGAATCTATTTTAATGTCTGAAGGTCACATGATTGCTAATTTATATAGCATGATGTTTGTTTGTGACTAACTCTTAGAATGCATATAAAATGTTTGATAAAATGATAGAAGAAATTTTGTGGCAATGGGGTTAGAAAGTTATAGAAAAGAATGCGTGTGTTATGGGTTTTAATTTTAATGCATGATAGGTGTTTGATAAAATGTTTGAGAGGGGAATAAAACTGAAAATGAGAATCAAGATACTTCTAAAAAGTATTTATAGCCCAAATTATGGAATTATTCTAATTGTGAGATAAGAAGCATGTGTTTGGATGTTTGCTTGATTCTTCAACATAAATTTTGTGATGAGATCGAGTTTTGAAGTCTCGCAACTTCATGATAATAATGGAGATATGCATAAAGTGTTTGCTGAAATGTCTGAGTAATGCTTTTATGTTAAGTATGATAGTTATGGGATATATAGCCACAATTTAAGTGTAAGAAAAATGGTTTTTTTTTATTATTATTTAAATGAATGTTGTAAGTTTTTAGAGTTTGAGTTAAAGAAAATGACAATGTCAGTGGTATTATTTTGGATATTAGGGGATTAAAGAGTTTACATCTATGTGAAAGCGGTACGCTAGGGGTATGTCATATATTTTAGAGCGTAACAGGTGAGTGAATAACGCTTATTTTAATTTTTATAAATGATATTTTAGTTTACTATAATTTTATCAAATTATCAACTTATTTAAGTACTAATTTCCTCAAGACAGTTTTGTTGAAATTATATCAATTGTTTATTGTTTTTTTTATGTTTAAATGAAATGATGGTTTTGTTCAAGGTTACTAGTTTTATAACCTTTTTTCGTTTATGAAATTTTTATGCAAAGAATTGATAAGAAAATTTCGAGATATTCTTTGTAAACTTTTATATTGAGATGGTCTTGTATTTAAAATGCCTTTATGCGAGTTACTGTTATATGAAAAGACTTTTGTATGATGGGATTGGAAGAATATGTTTTGAGATTTTGTAAACTTTCATGTTGGGGCATTTTATTATGTTGTATTCGATCCGAGTTAGCTTGGTATTGAAAGAATAAATTTTTATTGTTTTGATAAATTGGCCCCAAGCATGCTTGAAAACATTTTTGAGAGAACTGAATACAGAACGCTGGTTACTAACAACAGTACTGTTAGTCCTTGGTGCACCATGGTTAACCTCAAGCTTGCTTGATATTCTTGGGATTTATTCTCATGCTTGTTATTCATGGGTCTTGTACCTGCGCTTGTTTCGTAGCTTCGTGCTACGCTTGTTTTGTGGCTTCGACCCGCTTGGTTACTTACCCTCATGGACTTTGTCTCCATCCTTGTTTTTGTGGCCTTGATGCTGCGCTTGGTTATTTTTCCTCGTGGACTGTGTGTCTATGCTTGTTATTCTGTTCTGTTGAGGTCCTATGGAAATATGAGGTTTGAGAATTATGGTTTAAATCGATTATGTTAAATCGATTTTTTTTACTATGTACTTTTATTTCCTTGGATAACTATATTTTATGTGGTTTCACTTATGTTTATGATTGTTTACTATAAAAAAATATAAAAATTGATTGTCATATTGTTATGATTTACAATTAAATTTGTTTAAATTATTTTCGTTAGTATTTCATTAAATTTTGTTAGAAATCGGCGGCAATTATGGCATATCGTACATCAATTATGGCATATCCCTTTAATTATAGGATTCTTATTTACTTTATTCTTAGTGCTTTGCACTATCCTTACTTTATTCCTCCACTAATTCCTCCACTATCCGCTCCACTCATTGCTGAATGTTCACTCTCCTTTTGGAGACTATATATACCTTAGCTATATACTCATATCATACATCAATAAGAGTGAATTCTTCCTCTATTTCTCATCATGGTATCGAGCAAACAGAGGCGTAAATTCAGAATCAGCCCCACTAATTCCAGATTCGTAAACAGTCCGTAACAATGGAATTCTCAGCCAGCATCAATTCCGCATTCCAATCAATCCTTTTTCCGGCAAAATCCGAACATGGATTTCTCTCAAATCCTCCTCGCTTGGCTCAATTCCCGAAAATGCATGCAATGGAATGATTCCCCAAGCTTTTATGTCCGGTACAAATTCTGAAACTCCAAACTCTTCATCTTCGTAACCACCAAACCAAACAAGTACCACCGAAACCACGAGATACCACCAGATTTCTCGGAAAATCCAGTACCACCCGAATCACGAAATGGTACCGCATTTCTCGAAAATCACAAGATGATCATTAACCATAAGTTTAATGGTAAAAACTATCTCCAAAGTGGTCACAAAGCGTGTTTGAGGTATATTCGTGGTAAGAGAAAGGAGAAATACATTAATGGGGCGGCCCCTCAACCAAACCGATGCTCCCAATTTCGACACATGGTTTGTTGAAAACAACCAAGTCATGACTTGGTTGTGCAACTCGATGACTTTAGAGATCGCGAAGGATACCTACTTGCTCACACAAAGAAAAGAAATATGGGATCTTTGCTCGAAGAACCTACTCCTCACTTGAAAACACCGCTGCCTTGATTCACCCGGCGACAACTCCGGATCTAAGACAAGGTAACATGTCTCAGAATCGAATATTATAATACTTTGCTTTGAAATTGTGGCAACAAAGAAGATTTATTTGAGGTTCATCCCCGGAAAAACCTCGAAGATGCACAACTATACAAAAAGATCGTGGAAGAAGGACGGATACATGACTTCCTCCTAGGCCTAAATGACACTTTCGAAGAGATAAGGGCGAATTATGGGGTCAAGCCACTTCCTCAACTCTTTGATGTTGTTAATTTTGTGCAATTTGAGGAAAGTAGGAAACTCTTGAATCGACATAACCCAATTGAAAGCTCAAGACTCGCACCCGGGATCACACGGGGAACGAAGGCCTATCAAATGGTGCAACTATTGCAAGAAGAAAGGCCATAATAAAGAAGAATGCTGGAAACTCCATGGAAAACCTTCCAATGGAAAATCAAACTTCCAAAGTCACCGACTAATGCTGAATCTAAGGTTGAGAATGATGGTTGCCCAGTCATGAAGAATTACAGGTGCTTCGCAGATACTCGACAAAGCGTGCATAAGTCAAACTCTATTCCCGCGTAAATTTGGTTCAATCGGTAATTCTATTGTAGCTCTCAATGCGTGATGACTAGTACCTGGATTATTGACTCGGAGCTACGGATCATATGACCGGTAACAAAACATTATTCAACAACCTAAAATTCTGTCATGAACACCTCAAAGTCAAAGTAGCTAACGGTATATTCACAAGGGTAGAGGGTATTGGCACGGTCCACATTATCTAATCAATTAACCATACAAAATGTCCTTTTTGTACCCGAACTCACGTGTAACTTTGATATCTCGTGAGCAAGTTGACTAGAGGTCAAATATGCCGAGTGATCTTTGATGATGGTTTATGTGTTTTTCGGATTTAAAATCGGGCGGACGATTGGGACTTCTAGAGAATGGGATGGATTATTCTACCTTGAAGGCTTGAATTTGAAGAATAAACTTGCACGACAAAGAAGGCGGGCACTTGTTAGCTCGAATTCTCAAAACAATGATGTACTTTTGTGGCACCGGTCGGGCCACCCTAGTTTTGATTATATGAAGCATGTGTTTCCTAGTCTATTCAATAAAAAATCTACCCCTTTTCATTGTGAAACTTGCCAATTTGCAAAACAAACTCGTTCTTCATATCCCAAACAACCCTATACCCCTTCCTCACCATTCACACTAATTCATAGTGATATTTGGGGCCCGGCCAGAATAACTACCCTCTCCAATACTAGATGGTTCGTTACTTTCATTGATGATCACACCAGAACAACATGGGTTTATTTGATGAAAGATAAATCGGAAGTAGCCAAAGTATTTCAAACCTTCTATACCTTTCTGCAAACCCAATTCAACACTTCCATTAAGGTATTACGAAGTGATAATGCAAAGGAATACATGAGTACCGCCTTCAAAGAATTTCTTGATCAACACGGAATTCATCACCAAACTTCATGTCCTTACACCCCCCAACAAAACGGAGTGGCGAGCGAAAAATCGTCACCGTTGGAAGTAAGCCGAGCCTTGCTAATGGAGCGAAATGTCCCTACAATCTTCCGGGATGATGCCATCAAAACAAAGCGGCTTATCTCATTAACCGTATGCCATCCAAAGTTCTCAATTATGACACCCCAATTCAAAAACTCCTTGGATTCTTTCCAAATTGCCCTCTAATCAATTCTTTACCTTCTAAGGTATTTGGTTGTGTTGTCTTTGTGCACAAAAAGGATGGCAACAAATTTGGTGCTCGAGCCGACAAATGTATCTTTCTTGGCTACTCCACTACTCAAAAAGGGTACAAATGCTACTTGTCCTTCTTCTAAGAAACTTATTGTCTCCCGCGATACCGTATTCTTGGAAGAAGAAGCATATTATCCTAAATTACCCATTCGGGGGAGTATTCTAACGTTGAATGGCTAAACCGGACACATCCAATCCCAAAAGCTCACCCGACTTATCATCACCATCACAAAATTTCTAGCCTTATACCCACACTTGAATCACTTGCTCCCACAAACCAACCAATTCCACCTCAACTTGCACATAATGAACTGGAAACACATGTTGAGATCAATTCGTGGATAGATCTTTGAACCACGACAAGAGGTAGAGTCCAGATCACAAGTTCAAGATGAACCGCATAACCGGTAGAACTATCTCTCCCATTCAAAGGAACGACCATGAATCCAATCCAGGAATAAATCCTGAAGAGTTAGGATGGCCGATAGCTCTGCGAAAAGGGGTAAGATCGTGTACTCAACATCCAATTCAACACTTTGTCTCATATGGTAATCTATCTGCAAAAATGCAAAGTTTTGTTGTAAACAGTGCACAGATAACAATTCCAAACTCTTTTCAACAAGCTATGGCTGACCCAAATTGGAAGCAAGCTGCAAAAGAAGAGCTACGAGCACTCAAAGACAATAGAACATGGGAGATTACAACTCTTCCTAAAGGAAAGAAAACAAGTGGGATGCGAGATGGATTTTCACCCCAAAATTCAATCCAGATGGTAGTATCAACAAATACAAGGCAAGACTTGTTGCAAAAGGCTATACCCGAGACATATGGAATTGACTATCGGGAGACATTCGCTCCAAAAGTCAAGTTCAATACCATCCAAGTATTATTATCAATTGCAGCAAACTTGGATTGGCCATTACACCAACTAGATGTGAAGAATGCATTTCTGAATGGAAACCTAGAGGAAGAAGTATACATGGAAGTTCCGGAAGAGTCTTAGCTCTCAACAACTCGTGTGTAAACTCGAAAAGTCATTGTATGGTCTCAAGCAATCTCCCGGGGCATGGTTTGGTAGATTCACCAAAGCAAAGTGAAAAAGCTTGGGTATACTCGGGGACAAGCAGATGACACATTATTCATCAAACGTGTTAATGGCAAAGTCACCATATTGATTGTCTATGTTGATGACATAGTCATTACAGGAAATGATGAAGAATCTATAGCTCAACTAAAACAGGACTTATCCACTGAATTTCAGGTGAAAGACCTTGGACAAATAAGGTACTTCTTAGGCATGGAAGTGGCAAGAACCAAGAACGGTATCAATGTATCTCAGAGAAAGTATACATTAGACCTATTACATGAGACAGGAATGTTGGGTGCCCAACCAGAGGGGACACCTATGGAGGAGGGATGCCATTTGGAGATCAAGCCACAAGGTGTTCCAACCGATTCGAGAAGATACGTAAGACTAGTGGGAAAATTGATATATTTAACCCACACACGTCCCGATATTAGTTATGCGGTTGGAATAGTAAGTCGGTTTATGCATCAACCACAAGAAGAACACATGCAAGCCGTACACAAATTTTGAGCTATCTCGAAGCTTAATCCTGGAAGAGGAATATTCTTTAAGAAAAGTACTACCGTAAACATCGAAATCTACACTGATGCAGACCATGCAAGGGATAGAGAAACTAGGAAGTCAACCTCGTGGTACGTACATATGTGTGGGGAAATCAAGGTTACATGGAGAAGTAAGAAATGATAAATCGTGTCAACAAGTAGTGCGAAGCGGCCATGTAACCGAGAGCCTGTTGAGAAAGGAGTATGTGAAGGAATCTGGGTTATGAGATTGTCAAGGAGTTGGGGATTCAACATGATGGACCAATGCAACTTTGGTGTGACAACAAGGCCGGATTGAAATGGTCAAGAACCCGGTATATCATGATAGAACTAAACATGTTGAGATGACGTGCACTTCATTAAAGAAAAGATTGAAGTGCATTATGACTTTATCTCACATAAGATCTGCAGGACCGGATTGCGATATCTTCACTAAGCCACTAGGCGTAACGAAGTTTGAAGGATTTCGAGGCAAGCCGGGAATGATTGACATATATTCTCCACTTGAGGGGAGTGTTAGAAATCGACAGCAATTATGGCATATCGGACATCAATTATGGCATATCCCTTTAATTATAGGATTCTTATTTACTTTATTCTTAGTGCTTTGCACTATCCTTACTTTATTCCTCCACTAATTCCTCCACTATCTCGCTCCACTCATTGCTTTGAATGTTCACTCTCCTTTTGGAGACTATATATACCTTAGCTATGTACTCATATCATACATCAATAAGAGTGAATTCTTCCTCTATTTCTCATCAAATTTCATAAATGAGACGTTATTCACCGGCAAATTTTTGGCCTCAGATGGCATTGCTGTCTTTGCACCTCCAGTTGAACAATGAAGATTGACATTGCTGACAAAGCTTGTAGATATATTTTGGAACAACGACTAGTGAATGAAAAGTTAAGTTTTCATTTACATATTAACATCTGTAGCTTAGATGCTCCATGTAGTTTATAGGTAGGATCCCTATCTTTCATTGTAAATTGGAATATATGTACATGTATATGCTATATTGGAGCATAGCTCCGAATATTATTTTGAGTATTATTTAATGTCTGTATATAAGATTAAGGCTTAAAGAATGTAAGTTCACTTATATTCCGTTCCAGTCACCTCTTAGTTTTCAGGGCATGACATCCTACTTTTCTTGAAGCGTCAAGATCACCTCCTGATGTCGTGGATGACATGCTCTATGTCCGAAGGTGTCCTCACTCGTGTCGTCAGGTATGATTCATCTCTGCAGATTTGGGAGAAGCTACCTCTCAGACGAAGGCAAAACTTCGCCAACTCAAAACTCTTCTTAAGTCGATCAAATTGCAGAATTTGTCTGTAAATGACTATTTGTTGAAATTTAAAGGCACTGTTGATGCACTTGCTGCTATTGGTCATCCGATCTTTGAATCGGATTATGTTGATCAAATTTTGGAAGGATTGCCTAAGGCCTATGATCCTTTCATCACGTCTGTAACCTCCCGAAAGGAGCCGTATTCTGTTGATGAGATTGAAGCTCTGCTTCTTTCTCGGGAAATAATTCGGCTTGAGCGACATCATCGGGTGCTTGAAATCACAGCCAATATTGTTTACGCTCGTGGTTTTTGCCGTGGTGCCTCTCGTGGCCAACATGGCGGTTGTCATGGTAGATGGAATCGCCCTAATGGAAATTCTTCTGGTATGTATCATTCTTCCTCTTCTGATTCATCTAATCGATGTGCTAGTACTTGACAGATTTGTAAGAAGACTGGCCATGAAGCTCGATCCTGTTGGTATCGTTAAGATGATGATTTCCAACTTACTCCTATTTCAGACAACATTGGTTGTAGTAAATGTCAGAGTGCCAACCTTGTTTCCACTGAATTTGTTATGGCTCCCAATTGGTACTTAGATTCTGGTGCTTCAAGTCATGTGACTCATGATGATCGAAACATCTCTGACAAGTCAGGTAGAGTTAAACATAGCTCCATTTTTGTTGGTAATGGCTTTGATATATCAGTTAGTTGTTCTGGAAATTCCTCTATTCCTGTTTCTCCTACCTCTACTCTTCGTTTAACTGATGTCCTCCATGTTCCATCTATATCTAAGAATTTGTTGAGTATCTACCGCCTGTGTCTTGATAATAATATTCTGATTGCCTTCTTTTCTAATGTTTATGTTATCAAGGATCTACAAACCCGTAAAGAACTTTTTTGTGGCTCCACCAAAACTGGTCTCTATCCTCTTCAACAAATTCTTCATCAGCTTCGGTCTCTTCCACACGTCAAGTCATCTCCAGCTGCTTTTAACACAACATCAAGTCCTCCACAGTTTTCTTCCTCAGAGTATGTATTACAAGTTCATTGTAATAGTTGTTCTTTTGTTAATTCCTTAGCTGTTTCCTCTTTTAGGATTTGGCACAACAGGCTAGGCCATCCATTTTCTTCTGTTGTTTCTCAAATAATGAAATTGTGTAATATTTCCAATAATAAGAATTCCTCTTTTGATTTTTGCACTTCTTGTTGTCTTGCCAAATCTCATAAACAACCTTTCTCTCATTCCCTTACCCGATATACAAAGCCATTACAACTAATTCATACTGATAATTGGGGGCCTACACCATATACATATCTTGATGGTTATAAATACTATATACATTTTACTGATGCTTTCACTCAATATGTGTGGTTTTATCCGCTTCGTGCTAAGTCTGAGGCCTACTCTACTCTTCTGCAATTTAAGGCTATGGTTGAGTTGCAATTTGATGCCTCTATACTTGTTGTTGAGTCTGATTCTTGCTTTGAATTTTTGAAAATTAGTAAATATTTACATGAGCATGGTATTCTTCATCGCCTTAGTTGTCCTTATACTCATGAGCAGAATGGTATAGCTAAGCGCAAACATCACTCCATTACTGAAGTTGGTCTCACTCTTCTTGCTAAAGTTGTTTTACCTTTTATACTTTGGCCAGAGGCTTTTCATACTGGTGTGTATATTATTAATCGACTGCCTTCTTAGGTCTTAGCTGGTGTTTCTACTTTTCAACCGTTATTTGGTCGTGTACCCAGTTTTCATCATTTACGTACTTTTGGTTGCTTATGTTTTCGTCATACACGTCCATATAATAAACATAAAATGGCATATTGTTCTGGTCAATGTATTTTTATTGGTTATAGTCCTATTCATAAAGGCTATAGGTGTTGGGATCTATGTGGTCGTTTTATATATCTCGTGATGTCATCTTTAATGAGAGTGAATTTCCATATACTTGCCTTGTTCAGGCCTCTTCTGCTTTGTTAGATTCCTCAGCTGCTGTTTTGCCCTCTGGAAATCCTCCCCACCACTTGGTACTTTCAGTACACTTCATGGGTCTGCTGGTCTAATGCTTCTCTTCTCCTTGTGCCTTTAGTGGTTTCAGATGGTGATTCAAAACCGGTCTAAAAATGATTTTCACCCAGTCTAAAGAACAATTTTTATTGTGGTGTGATACAAAAACTAAAGATACTAACAAAGTAAATTTAGAGGAGATAACGGTAGAAGTAGAGCAAAACTATAAGATTTAATAAAAAGAACAAAGATACAGGTACCCAATTAAAAATTAAAATAAATATAAGTACTCAGAAAATAGATTATATATTTAATCATAAATATGAAAAAAAAAAGTAAGAAAATAATGTTGATTAATATAATTATATTTTTGTTTTTATATTATTTGTGTAAAAGAATTAAGATGCATATATATAATTGTATAACAAACAAGACGTATGATGGGTATTGATAAGGGCAACTTCGGGAGAACGATGCGGAATAAGTTTCCCTATCCATTTTTGGGATGGGTAGGGAGCTCTTTCCATTTGGATCGTCCAAATGAGATATGAACGCTTTTTTTTTTTTTAATTTTTTTAAAATAATTATTTTAATGAGTAGAGGATATAAATGAAGATAATTTTTCAACTTACATATTTTTAAAAAATGATTTTTTTTTTCATTTAAAAATTGACAGTTAAAAAAAATTAAATCTGACTCTTCAAATCTAGAAGAGCTCTCCTTACGTATCCTAAGATAGGTAGGGAAACTGATTCCTGAAGGATGCAGGGCTACCACGAAAAAGGAAAAAACTAAAAACTGGAGTAATTAAATTCAAAAGAAGGACTGAATTACTGAATTTTGAGGAAAAACATGTCACATAAAATGAGGAAAACAATAAATCTACACAGATATCCCTACGTTTATTATTATTATTTTTTCTTAAAAAATATCCCTACGTTTATTAGTTTTAGATTTTATAAGCTCAATTGAAAAAACTAAAGAAAAAAAATTACAAATTATGAAAAATTTATAAAACCTGAAATTAGCTCTACACATATTTTATATTTTTCTTTGTTTACCTCCAGTTATAAATATAGGGCAAAGTTTATAACGCAATTTGCGTACAAATTTTATTCTATAATTAGGATAGGAGGGAGTACTACAAAGGGACAACTATGATGTCTTAACAACATTTATAAATTTTTAGACCTTAAGCACGTCTCTTGTTTCAATTAAGAATTTATTAAAAGTGTGAATCTAAATTTAATCTGTGATATTTCAGCTGTATTTAATTGAGATTTTGCCTAGATAATAATGATAATAATATTATACTTTTCAATTTTATCAACCCATGATTTGTGGAAAAGTTTGTTTATAGATGAAGATTTTAGAGAAAATATCAATAAGGTCCCAAGGAAAAGGAAAAAAAAAAAATTCTAACCCCAAATCCCATATCAAAAAAGTCCCAAAAGACTTTTTGATATTAATTATAGAATTCCAATATATATATAAAAAAATCTTGTTGTCAAAATGACTTTTTATATTGTTAAAATAGTTTTTTCCCGTTGTTAAAATTTCTCTATGAAAATATTGTTGTCAAAATGACTTTTTCTCACAAAAAAATTTCTAGGTTTCTAAAATTCTACACACCGAAGGAAAAACTCAAACAAATTTTGACAAAAGGAAAAGCCATTTTGACAACAATATTTTTATAGAAAATTTTAACAATAGGAAAAGTCATTTTAACAACATTTAAAAACCATTTTACAACGAGACATTTTTGATATTGGGATTCTATAATTAATATAAAAAAAGTCTCTAGAGATTTGAGGTTGAATCTTTTTTGATATTTTTTCTCTTCCTTAAGACTTCACTGATATTTTTTTTCTTTCTTGAGACTTCACCGATATTTTCCCAAGATTTTATGCTTTCAGACTGAAAACACATTCAAAATTTTATATTTTATGCTTTGATTGTCTACAACTCTGGGTACTTAATATAATATTGGACCATTAAGACTATTTTGAATTAAGTTTGAATCTCATCCTGTTACCGGTACCTAAATTCAAGTTCATATGCTTAAACAATTGTTAAATTTTTATAATTTTATACTCTATCCGGTCCTAATTATAGAAACACTTTTATAATACAAATTACATTATAAAAGTGTTCTTATAATTATAAGTTAGAACAGGAGCTAGTAACATAGTTTTCTTCGTTATAACGAGAGAGGACCAAACTTTTTTTTTTTTTTTTTTTTTTTTGATAAAAGAGATGGTCAAACTTAATTATACACATGCTCGTAAATCAGGGGATAAAGATCACGGAGCATCGTGTGGCGGTGATAACGTTGTTAGGAGGTCGCTGTCCGTACTATCAATGAAGGACATTTTTAGTTGTCTCTCTTAATTATTGCATGGTCTCTGAGATTGTGCGGCTCATAAATGTGTTTATTATTATTTTATAATATAATCAGTAATAAGAAAATATTATTAATTTTAAATTTCAAGAAAATTAGCAAAGTGAAATTATTTTTCATTTTTTAATAGATTCTTGTGTCGCCTATTCTCACCGGGCCTAATTACCATTCATGGGCTCGTGCGATGCGGAATGCGTTGTTGTCGAAGAATAAGCTAGGGTTCGTCAATCGTTCGATTCCACCGAAATCAACCGATTCATTGTTTCCTAGTTTGGGAACAAGTGCAACATGATGGTATTATCATGGTTAACCCGTTCGATTTCGTCGTCTCTTGCTCGTTTCATTTCAATTTGATTTCTGTTTCCAAACTTACTAAATCTCTGTCTTGTATTGTCTCCTTTCGAGACATTGCAATGCCACATCCGACTCCGGCCTTCAGGAGGATGATTGGTTTAATATCTACATCATGAATTGTGCGATATGGGTTCAGTTAGTAGTATTTCTACCACCTTTCCATACCTTTTGACCTTTGGCATTTTCGTTTAGGACATTTATCTCAACATGCTTTGTATTCACTTCATAGACAACATCCATTTATTCCTTATGATTCCTCTTTTACTTGTCATGATGTCCATTTTGCCAAGCAACGAAAGTTGCCTTTCCCCGTAAGCAATAGTACTTCAAATAAAATTTTTGGTTTAGTTCATATGGATATTTGGGGGTCCCTACCACTTACCCTCTATACATGGTCATAAATACTTTTTAACCATCGTTGATGATCATTCCCGTTATACATGGATATATTTGCTTAGGAACAAATCTGAGACTCGGTCTTATATCAAAACATTTGTGAACTTAGTTTCTACTCAATTTCATACATCTCAGTGCAAATCATTAGATCCGATAATGGCATTGAATTTCAAATGTCTGATTTTTTTGCTCAAAATGGCATTATTCATCAAACTTCTTGCATTGAAACTCCCGAACGTAATAGTCGAGTAGAACGAAAACATCACCACATTCTTAATGTTACTCGTGCTCTTTTATTTCAAGCCCATGTTCCCAAAGTATTTTGGTCTTATGCTCTTACTCATGCCGTATACCTCATCAATCGTTTACCTACACCAATTTTGGGAAATAAGAGTCCCTATGAATTATTGTTTGCTCAACCTCCCGATTTTACACACTTAAAGGTTTTTGGGTGCCTTTGCTTTGCTTCTACTCTTTCCCAAAACGAACTAAACTTGATAAAAGAGCGCATAAATGTGTTTTTCTTGGATACAAGACTCGGTACTAAGGGTTTTGTCACTTTAGATATCCATACTCTAATTCTTGTTTTCGTCATTTTTATGAGTCTTGTTTCCCTTTTGCAATTCAGATTCTATGCACAAGCTTTGATTCAATTCCTTTACCTCAAGCTCTTCCGCCACTTGATGTTTCGATTTTCCCTTGATTCTTGTCTTCTTCTTCGATGTTTCCCCTGTTTTCTCGGTTCTCTTGTTGGTTCCCCTTTGCGTTCCTTTGTTGCGTCGTTCTCTACTAGACCACATAACCCACCCAATTATTTGCATGATTATCATACTACTCTTCAATGTGCTTCAATACAGATTCTTTGGAGCGGGTATTTATCACCTCTTTCTAAAGTTCTTTCTTATCATCGTCTTTCTCCTTTATATCACCATTTTGTTTGTTCCATATCGACACTGATGATATTCCTAAGTCATATTCTAAAGCCATTAAACATGAGGGTTGGAGAAATGCTATTAATGCTGAACTTGATGCTTTGCAACTAAATCAAACTTGGGTGATAACCGATTTGCCTCCTAATAAGCGCCCGATTATTTTTCATTTGTTAAAAGTAAGATATTTATTTTATAGAAAATATTATCTTCCGTCTTAATATAAGATCTAGTTAGGGATTAGATTTGATTCTAAAATATTTTATAATATAATAATTAATAAGAGACAATCGAGTTTCTTCGAAAGATTAAGGAAGCTAAATAAATTAATCAATCATTGTATATGTTAAAGGAAAATTATTATTATTATTTTTAAAATGATAAATATTATTTAAAAAGTATGCCAGACTTTTAAGACCGTAGATTTACTAAATGTAATTTATTTAGTTTTATCAATCTCTTAAAAAAAGCCATCTAATTCTTATATTAAGGGATGAAGCGAGTATTAGTGAAGAGAAAATAGAAGAATATTGGATATATACCAAATTGAAAAATGAAGGAATAGGAGAACAAGAGAAAATAATTCTTAACTTTACTTTCTCAATAAACTATATCAATATCTACATATTAAATGATAATAGAGGAAAATGTGAGATAATAGGAGATACAATGAGATGAAGAGGAGGTATGATATTCACACAAGTATTATATTTATAATAATGTGATGTTTTATATAAAATGAATATCTTGCTTTTAACAGTATAAAAATTAAAAAAATTAATTTCCTTTGAGAAAATAATTTATAAAAATATTTATATTTTTCATATGATTACTTAAAACGCCGGCTTTTCAGTCTTTAAAGTAGGTGGTAATAAATGAATGGCACACTTTTGGAAATGCACTGGACGGTGGTACACGTGAGCGGACCCGTCATATATTTCCGAACACACCTTATATTAGGGAAAAACACTAAAATAAGATTTTTTTTTTTTAAATGTACCGGACTGACACTTTTAAAAATAATTATCGGATTAATGCAGTCAAACACGTTTTGATGTTGTCTTACGCCACTACCCAATGATGTCAGCCTTTTTGATGTTACTGGTGGCGTCTTGTCAGTCAACGTGTTTGACTACATTAGTTCAATAATTATTTTTAAAAGTGTTTCACTCCCGTACATTTTTTTAAAAATTCTTATTTTGTGTTTTTTCCCTTATATTAAGCATGCTTATATATATAGCCACCATCCTAATACGCCCCAAGCAAGTGGAGGTATATCATTAATTATTGCCATGGCAAGCTTTTTCCGAGTTATCTCTACGAGCTATATACACTTACCCTCTCAAAACAGCGATTCAACTCGGAAGATCGAGTTAGGTCCAGGGGATCTTCTACTCCTCCGATTGGATCTCATCCAAGGAGGCTTTGTTTACCACAACCACCCCCTTGCAATTAGAGACACAGTGATCCAACACCTGAAAGCCTCTATTTCCTCCACCCTAGATTACTTCCCACAACTAGCCGGCCGTCTCACCGTCATTGAACACGATGACGACGGCACCTCCTCCGTTTTCATTCACTGCAACAACTCCGGTGCAATATTTATCCACGCCATAGCTGAAGGCTTGACCATCTCAGACATCCTTCGACCCGATTATCTTCCTCCCATTGTCAGGTCCTTTTATCCGCTTACCGACGCTAAAAACTACGAATGCACGTACAAGCCACTGCTTGCTGTGCAAGTCACGGAGCTCGTAGATGGCATGTTCATAGGTGTCACCATCAACCATGCTCTTGGGGACGGCAAGTCGATTATGCATTTCTTAACTTGCTGGTCTGAAATCGCACGCGGTGTGGGCTTGTTGTCCAAGCCTCCCACGCTCGAACGTTGGTTTCCCGACTGTACTGAGCGCCCTATGCGCATTCGTTTCCCGAAGGACAATGAGAAGGAGAAGGAAAGGCTCAAATCACCGCTTCCGCCGCCGGAGAGGGTGTTTCATTTCTCAAAGGAAAAAATAGCAGAACTGAAAGCAAAAGCTAACGCAACGTCAAGTTCGAATAATAAAATATCTTCTATGCAAGCACTTATGGCACATCTTTGGAGGGCTATAGTTCGGAACCAAGGTATTGACCCAAAAGAAGAGGTCAACTTCAAGTTGGTGGTAGATATTAGGCCGAGGTTGAATCCACCGTTGCCTCCTCATTATTTTGGAAACGCACTTGATGATGGTACCGTGAGGATGACCGCAGGGGAACTGCTACACCAAGAGGGATTTGGTAAGGCTGCTTCGGAGATGAACAAGGTGGTTGCTTCATTTACGGAAGAGACGATAATGAGCCACTTGAAGTCTTGGTTGGAAGACCGTAGGCTACTTACAATAAGGGAGATGTATGGTAATGCTGTGGAAATAAGTGGTTCGCCAACGTTTAATGTGTATGGGGTTGACTTGGGATGGGGGAAGCCGGTGGCAGTCCGGAGCGGCCCCGCCAACAAATCGAATGGGACAATCACTTTGTTTGCAGGACCAGAGAAAGGTGACGTTTACGCGGAAGTTAACCTTCCTTACGAGATAATGGAGGCCCTGGGAAGAGACTCTGAGTTTATGGATGCTGTCATGCCTACGGTAGGGTTTTTTATAGTTAAAAAAATGACAAGTGTTAGATCAAGTTTGTAGGTGTTTAAATATATTCTGTTTCAATAAAGACAAGTATTGAAGATGCTCTTGATATTGCTGATGAGATTTCTTCTTCTACTGGTCATGTGCTTCATGGTGGTGGTGGTCGTCGTGGTGGCTTGCGTTGTCCTGGTAGTTTTATAAGTCGTCGCTGTGTTCATGAAGTTGATTCCGAGCCGTGTTTGAATATATTTTGTTTCAATACGTGTATGTACGTTTGCTTTAATCAAATGGAATAAGAATTTAGTCATGCGTCTGTCTCTAATCTTTTCAAATGTTACCATAGTTTCATCATTAATTTGCAGTAAAATAAACATGTTTAATCAGAAAGATTGTAAATCGTTTTGTTTTTGTTTTTTTTTTTACAAAAAAATTATTTTTTCAAAAAATGTATTAGACTTTATTTTAGAGAAAAAATAAAATCTGGACCGTCGGATCGATCCAGTTTCCGTAGAAACTGGGTCCAAAATAAACATGTTTAATCAGAAAGGATTGTACGTTTTGTTTCAATTAATGTATTAGACTTAGAGACAGTTTTTCATATCATTGTTATCAGGTTTTCCAATTAAAACGTAACAAGTGCATGATATGGTTAAGGAATAATAATATATAGGAAAAGTTTATAATTTAATTTGAAATTTATACAGTTGTCTGCAATAATTCCGTACACGTATGGTGACATTGGAAAACCTTTTTTTTTTTTAAAAAAAAAAAAAAATTTGGTGGCAAGTATGAAACCACTCTGAGATTCTCTCAAGGGTCGAAACAAGGACATCTCCTAAGGAAGTTTTTTAACATTTACAAAGTTTGCTCGAAACTGAGATTTCTTGTATAATTAGCGATTAGAGTTCCTTTTACTCAAGCCAACTTCCACTGATATTGGAAAACATTTACTTTGCTCAAACCAGCTATCAGTTTTTTTTTTTTTTAAAAAAAAAAAATTGTAAGAGAATTTGAGGATATTTTATTTTATTGAAAAAATCACTATGGGCCATATGAAGTGATTGAATTTCACTTCTCATTTAGATTCAGAACCCATGATTCTCTCTCTCCCCCTCTCACACTGTCTCTTTTTTTTTGCTCGAACACTCACACTGTCTCTTTCGGAATATAGAAAATAAGGAGAAGGAGGGTGTCACTGGGGACGAAAATATCAATTGAAGTTCCGAGGATGAAATTTAAGACATATATATAGATAGAGGAAGCTTGGTTTTACGGATGAGTCAATTATATAGGCAAGTCTGTACCAAAATAGTCTATTAATTTGCTACTCCTTACTTTCCATTTCGTCGGGTTTATTATCTCATTTTTAGTACAGATTTGTTCTCATATGACTTTTAAGAAGCTAAGTCTAGAGATAAATTAAATTTAAATAAAAGAAAGAAGGATAAAAAAAACATATAAGATAGAGAGTCTATGTTATGACAATTTTTTTCTTATTTATCTTTTTTGTTGTATCTCCTTTTTAATACAAATCTTTGCTGGCTTTTGAAGAAGTTAGTTACAGAATATAGTTAAATAAAAGAACGAGGAAAAACATATAAGATCTATGAAAAGTTGATAATTCTATCCGAAGAAAACACCTCCAAACTTTATTCTTTTAATATTTTTGGACTTATATTTTATATAGTTATATATATATTTTAAATATAAAGTTGTTCATTGAATTTTAAGTAGTGATTTATGATTATATATATATACACACACATATAATTTTGAACCTTAAGTAGTAGAAAGTAGAAACTTTATGTTTTGTGTCGTTTTTATGATTTACGTTTCTACCACCCCTTCTGTGTCTACGTAAAAACTCGATTTTGACAACATTATATACATACATTCACGGCTAGCTTGTTTCTCGGATATGTGTGGTGTACGTACAACTATCTCAATGAATGCAACAATACTGGGCTGTTTGGGTTGGCGGTAGGAGCGGTGGGCAAAAGCTATCTGACTTTTAAAAAAGCTTGGTAGGAAAAAAGTCAGGTTGTAAATGGTGATTTGTGTTTGGATTGCCAGTTTAGCTTTTGCAGAAGTGACTTTTTTCTTAACAGATGAGTGTTTGGATTGTTATTTGAAAAGTCAGTTAAGATGGAAAATGACTGAAAAGGGCATGAATCATATTGAATACTACTATACATATTAGTTGGATATATTAGGATAATAAAAATTGTAATTTCAATTTTAATTTGGAAAAAAGTTAAATGATTATTAAAAAAATTAAGAAACAATAAAGTCCTTAATTAAAAATATTTAATGGATAAAATTGTTTATAAAATAAAATGCATACAAATAATACATTAATTTCTCCTATTTCTATCACGAACAAGTTTTTCTCTGATTCTTTCACGAAGATGATTCATTTGTGGTGAAGATAATGTATTGGTATTTGATGAGGGGTCTTCATCAAGTGGATCATCATCATCTTCATCTTCACCGTCATCACCCAAATCTCTTTGGTCAGCTCGTTCAAATTCCACATCAGAATTCGAAAATCTTTGGATGAGATTGTGTATAGCCATTATTGCACAAACTATGTGGATTTGAGTTTGAAAGTCATAAGGGAGCATATTTCGCAATATATTAAACCTATTCTTCCAGACTCCAAACATCCTTTCTATAGTGCACCTCAAACTTGAATGATAATAATTGAAGTACTCGTTAGGATTTCGAAATCCCGGTTGTTGCCTGAATTGTGGAAGGTGATAACGTTCACGTCTATACGGATCAATATATCCAACTGGTGTTGGATAGCCAGCATCGACCAAGTAATATTTCCCTGATAAGTGAGGAAATTTTGTGGCACTTAGAAATTATAGGAAAAGTGCAATAAACACGAGGAAAAAAAATGTACTCATAGTGATGGTGTTGAAGATATACCTTGAGGTTGATGGGGAAAATTGAAATGTGGATTAGTGATAGCGCTGTTGAACACACGTGCATCATGTGCCGTTCCTTCCCAGCCTGCCAACACATAAGTAAAGCACATATCCCAATCACAGACCGCCATGATATTCTGTGTTGGATATCCCTTTCTCCCAACATATTTGTCGTGCTCAGATTCGCTCACCACACAATTGATGTGAGTTCCATCAATTGCTCCAATTGCTTTCTTGAAATATGGGAAGTAGCGGCGATCTCCTGATATGTTATGGTGACAATTGATAAACTCAGGATCAAGCGGTTTGACGTATTCAGTTGATAGACCAAGACAGGCCTGTAAAACCTTGTGGAATAACCTACTGATAGTTTCTCCTGAATGTTGAAACCGTTCCTGTATGATTCTATTTGTTAAACCATGGCCAACTGTATATAAGAACATTGCTACCATATCTTCTACTCTTGTGTACTTCGTGTGCTCTAACCCATGGTCTATCAATTTAGAGCATAAATGATAGAAGACATGTTTTTCAACTCGAAAATTTTCATGACATACTATGTCATGGCCTTGCAAAACCTCCTACACCCACATTGCTCCTGTTTGGTTACTAGTTCTACGTGGCTCTTTGTAAATATATGATGTCATATGTTGAGCCACCAAGGCAGCAATCTGTACGTTATTTCTTAGCTCTTCCTCCATAATAGAAACTTGTAAGGCCTTTTTTTGGGCACGAGACAAACGTCGTCCTTCCATGGAGAATAAGATCTGTGTCAAGGAAAAGACTTAACTGAATGAAAAACATACATAGATAGGTATAATAATAGGTGCATCATATAATAGTTGCATCAAACATACAAACATAAAGTTGAACATAAAATAACAAGCGTCAAACAACAATAATAAGCGTCACATAAATACGTGTGTCAGACAAAATACATAATACTGTTAGTTCTCATAGTTTTTTGATGTTTTGATGATAACAATTATAATGTAATTGATCTTTGATATACTATGAAAATTCGAAGTTTCAAATATCACCTTAAGTTAATTGATTATGTGCCTCTTTGATATACTTATGAATTGAAAAATGATTTCCTTTGATTACTGTTGGCTCCCAATGTTTGTTTTGATGATAACTAACCTCTTTCAATACTTATGATTGAAAACAAAATGTTTTACTTTGTGAAATTCACATCTACATTTTATCTGTCAGATTGGCTCTAGCCAATCTCTGCTGGCTCTAGCCAGTCTCCTATCTACAATTGTAAGAATGCAAGTTTTGGCTCTAGCCAATTTCTGTTGCCTCTAGCCAAGCCCTGAACTCTAGCCAAAGAGCATTGGCTTTAGCCAAGTTCTTGACCGTTATTTTCAAATGACGTTCTGACTCTAGCCTACTCTGTGTAACTAGAGTTTTGACCCAAACTCTAGCCAGATAACTTTGACTCTAGCCTAGAGCACTCCCATGAGATAAATTGACTCTAGCCAACACAATGTACCTTGAGTTTTGACCCTGACTCTAGCCTGAATATTCTGACTCTAGCCTAGCATGTTACATTTGAACTATTTGACTCTAGCCTACACAATATACCTTGAGTCTTGACCAAAACTCTAGCCATAATATTGAGACTCTAGCCTAGTGTGTTCCACCAAAGCAATTTGACTCTATCCAAGAGAACCTGACTCTAGCCAAAAGAACTTGACTCTAGCCAAACGAACTTGACTCTAGCCAAATTTATCAGTTTGAAAAAAACCAGATTTCTAAACCAGCTAAATCTCTGAGTATGGTTTACTTATTTTATATCTTCACTCATTATTGTTCCTAATCATGTTTAACAAGTTTGTTAATGAGTTTCAGAAGAGTTTTATGGGGATTAACGCTAATTTGAAATAAAGCAACAATGTGTCAGAAGCATTTAATGCAAAGCAGAGATATTCACCATTCTGGCAAATGACCTTCTGACAACAATAAACGGCTATTTCCTTGATACATTCTCACCTAATCTCAACGGACAATTTGAATAAAGAATGTCAACGGAGAATAACAGACGAATGTCATGTCAGAGGCATACGAAGGAAGAAACGAGCAATGTTCTTCAACGGAAATATTTATTCACTCAACGGCTAATTCAAAGAGTCTCAACGGATAACTTCAAGCTTCAACAACGGTCATAAATGCCACCAACTATAAATGTTAGAAGCATTCAAATCTACAACTGTGAGAGGGAAACGCTGTGCATTCAATTTGATATTATTGCAATCTTCCGTTTCATTAGTTTCATTTAATATCTTCGGATATTCTTGTACTTCGTGTTTATCATTTATCTACTCGGTGAGGAGTTAAACACTATTTGAATATTTGTTTATCGGTTGAATCTTAAGGTTGAGGAACCTTAAGAGAGGTGTATCAATCACAACTTGTAAGGGGGAGTGGAGTCTGTGAGGATCATCCTTTGTTTACAGAGTGTGTAATTGTGTTTGGGGTTATTTGGTTACAGCTTGTAAAGAGGAGTAAGTCCTAGTGAGAGGATTACTCGAGAGTTACAGAGTGTGTAATCAAGTTTCTAGATAGTGAAATCTCGAGTGTTTAAAGGACTGGACGTAGGTCAAGTTGGACCGAACCGTATAAATCCATTGTGTTAAATCTCTCTTACCCTTACTCGTTTATCCCTGTTCTGCACTATCCCAACAGAGCATTTTCACGAGAAAATTTTATATCCCCAATTCACCCCCTCTTGGTGATATTCCGTCTTTCAAATACAAATGCTGTAGCATAATCAATTCAGGTTTAGTTCGTCGGGGGTTCCTGCCATGATGGGGTGTTGTACGCATGGTGCTGCAACCACTCTACCAAGTCATCTTTGTCCCCTTGTAGTGCAACAAACACATCGCGACATCTGTCATGCATCATCATGTTATAACATCGTCGGTGAAAGTCACGGTCAGCTGCAACTTCAGGAATTTTTCGTAACTCACCTACAACGTAACTCATTGGAACATCATGGTTGACATTTTCAAGTTGTTGTGTTCTATCCTTAGTTGTGGTAGCTATCATACTAATAGAATCTGCTATTTGTTTCGAGGCAAACATTTTTTTTCCTTCTCCCTGCATTTGACCCTTGACCCCTCTTTCTCTTCCCGGATCCTGAACCACTAGGTGCACTAGGTTGTGTGCTTGTTGTCAAATTTAGGCCTTCTAAAGGGGCACTAACTCCAGTAGTTGCACATGGAAGCTCTTCCTCACTATCACCTGAGCCTTCTTCTAGGTCCATTGTGGGCGGTACACATCATCTTCGTCATCACGCGGTGTTGCGATGGTGAGAATTGTAAAGAACCCGATGCCATACCATCCTTGAAGACTATCTCTAATTCTCTGGCGAACTTTATGCCGTTGTACCTATACTTTGCATACATTGGATTCTCCTGCAAAAAAAAAAAACAAAAACCAAAATTTCTAAGTGTAATCTAAAATAATAAATAATAACAATATAAATACAAACTTAAGAGTTTTATACCTGAATTTTCCTATCCCACCACACATCTTCTCGCAATCACTTTATGGTTGACACCGTCATATGATATACCGAGTCTCTCTTGCAAATAGCTTGTCCCATACCCTCCATTCTTTCTTCAAGCTATCATACCTATTTTACGATTGTTTTTTTTCCAACGATTTTCCCGAGTTTTTGTTAAATCCATAAAAAATATTTATCCATCCAGTAGGTGTGAATGATCTGACTTGTCGTTCTTTTTTCAGAATTTGGTCAATACATTGTTGGAGGAAAATTCTTGTGCATATGTCATCCCAACATATTCTACTTTTGTCCGTGCTCATATTGCTATGTAAATAATTGGTAATTGCTATGTAAATAATTGGTAATTAACAAAAACATATACTTACTTTATAATAAAAATAGTGGAAAAGGCATACTTTGAATTTAAATGTAATAATAAATAATAGCAATATAATAAAAAATTAATATACTTGGATTTAATCTACTCCTTACTTTCCTTTTCGTTGGGTTTATTTGTTTCTTTAAACATATATATACTGAATTTAATTGTTTTTAATAAAAGATAAACTTCACGTAAAGACGTTACCTATAAATAATTACCGGGGCATTTGTTTCTTGGATTTTTATGACTCAAGTTGAATCTTAGATTGCGTTGGCCGAGACAAAATTGCATATAGACACAAAGCTCAAACTAATTAAATAAGAAAAACATGTGATTAAATTTAAAAACTGAACAAAACTCAAACTAATTAAATAAGAAAAACAGGTGATTAAATTTAAAAACTGAACAAAACTCAAACTAATCAAATAAGAAAATAAATTTAAAAACAGAACAAACCTAATCCTAAAATCGAAACCTTAATAGAAACAAAACTCAAACTAATTTGCATCATCTCGTAACTCAAATTAGAGCAATAACTTTGGACATAGGCATCTTTCGTAACTCACCTACAACTGTGGCTTGACAGAGCAATATCCTACTACAAAATGGATAAAGAACAAGAAATTAAAATTCAAGGAACAAGGTAGTTTATATATGTGTATGTAAAACAAAGACCCAAAGACATACCGATCTTTTTGAAAAGACGACCAAGGACAGCAGCATAAGAAACTTGGAACAAAAATAAATAAGGAAATACAAATCTAAGGCTTGTGTAGACAAAATGAACAGATATATTAATGTCTAAACAAAATGAAGACTAAACAAACTTGAAACTTTGCTACGATGTCTTAGGGCCCATACTCAACTCATCCTAAAGATGGACTCTTTGAAAATAAGTAAATAGGTGCTGAGACTAATGAAATTATTTCTAGTACCCTTGATTGACACTCAGTGTAATACAGCAACACATAGAGTAGGCACACAAAGGCAATAGAATAAATATTGACAGACATTAAGTTACTATAGAATTTATAGACACAAAGTATCAAGGTACGTGTTGGTGTAGCACATATATGGTAGACACAAAACAACATAACATAACAAACAAAACAACATAGAGCATAACATGAAGGCAAAAAGCTCATGAAATACCTCAGAAGAGCACACATTTAAAATTAAAACTACACAACAATAGATATTGCTATAGGATGAGTAATTACAACAAAAAGTGAAATAAATTGACATTATAACGTATACAATAAACAACAAACACAATAGAAAACTACAACACACAACATCTTTACAAGTAACACGTACGAACAAATGTAATAGCGAGTATGAATAATAATATTATCATGAAAGATAATTTGGAGTCATACACTAAAGGTACTTGTGAATATGAACATGAGTCAACATTCATTGTATTAGTCCTAAGCTCCTAGCAACCTAGCATGTTTTATGTCTCCTTAATAATTACAAGTTTTAGACTTTCTTTTATAATCATGCAGAAGGGGAAAAAACAAAAATATATGTACATCCTATTCATTCAGGACAACATTGATAGGTGGAGGGAGTCACTTTCATTGAATAAAACAGTGATAGGTGAATAGGTAATTAATGCCTATTTGTGGTAAGTAATAGCAATAGTTAGGCTGGTAAAGAAAGCATCAAAATAAAGATGAGTTATGACCTTGATACAAGAAGTTAGAATGCAACTAGAAAGAAAGTATAGTTCTAATCTCTTCACGGGAAACAAAATGGTCCTAGCTAGAGAGAAAAAGGAAAAGCAATCTTCAATAAGCTCGGGATCAGAGTAGAGCGAAAGCCGTCTACAAAAAAACCCAAAAGAAGGAAAACGTGTCAACAATCAAAAGCAGAAAGAAAAAATACAAAGAAGGATTCTTCAACGCGGTCCTTCCACCAAGCACACTACGACCATGTGCATTTGTTGAATTAGAAGAAAACTTGCATTTGTCTCTGCAATCGTGAATTTCAGCAGTGTTGTTGTAGATTTTAAATTTTGCACGATATGAAATAATTCGTACAACGATTTGCTTTATACGTGATATAATAATAAAAATAATAATATGCTTAAATTGAAATTAAAAACTAAAGTGTCCCAGGCATAAGGTTCTGACACATCATCCCTTGTGCTTTCATCCAAAATCCCAGTAAAATACACTAACCTATTCCTCTCGTTCTTTCTTTATCTTTTGTATAAATCACATCAACTTAGATGGTCACTATCATGAGTTGTTTACACCTCCCTTTTGCTTCAACTTAGATGCAATTAAACTAGAGTAAGAAACTCGTCTAATCATATCATCAAAATGGGGGAACAAATTCCACTTGAAACAGACGAACCAATGATAATAGAACAATGAAATTTCAGATTTAAAACATAAAGAAACAGTTTGACAGAGCCTTACACATTATTTATTGGTACTCCACTAGACATGTACAGATCAGTCGATTTCACAGGAAGCAAGAATCCAAGCAAAAATTAAAATCCCAAATGTATATTGGTACTCCACTACACAGAAACTCAAAATCAACTGAAATCAAACTCAAAATAAAATTCCAAAACTCATGATTCCAGAGCTAATACAGTTCTTGGGCACATTAGATGGAAGGAAATCACAAACCTGAAGAAGCTTTTTCAAGTGCTTGGGTTGATCGACTGATTTCGACGAGTGTAGAGCAACGGCTTCTTCCGCTAGCGAGAGATCGAAGACGATGAATTTAGCACAGGTGCAGTGGATGGATCACGAATCTTCTATTTGAAGATGAGAATGGATCTGCCATGACGTGACGAGCTCTGGGAGAATCTATGGGCTTGATTGGACGAGACGAGCACGCGAACCAGCTGGACGGCCGAGACGGAGAAATTCATTTGCTGGACAAAGGGTCACGAGGAAGCACGGGATGGGATGGGATGGATAATCTCTGATCAATTTCAAATTGTGATCTGGGCACGAGGAAGCACGGGATGGGATGGAGAATCTCTGATCAATTTCAGAAGGCACGCGATGTACAGGGAGATTCCAGGCTTTTCAGAAGGCATGCGAGAACAGGGCGATTCCAGGGCAATTTCGGGCGATTCCAGGGCAAAGGGTTCAGCTGAGGATGCTGTCCAGTGCGTCTGCATTAAAGCTTCAATTTGGGGCTTCAATTAAGCCCGATAGCGTTTTGTTTACAGTCATAAGCCCAACCAACGTACTGGGTATTCCAAACAAGACAATTGGGCTTTTTTTTTCTACTGGTTCAGTGGCTTAAAAGCCACTGAAATAATTTGTTCTAAAACGCCCAAAAAAAGACAGGCCAAACAGGCCCACTATTCTCTCACTTTACAAATATTAGGTAAGCGAGCCCAAACCTTTATCTTTTGTTTTTGAGAAAATCCATATGAGAGCCCATTTAACCAATAAAAAAGTCAAAAAAGTCCCGAGAAACTTTCACATCCTAGAAAAAGGCCTTAGGGCCCTTTTTAACATGTGAATGTTAAGTAAAATGACCAAAAAAACCCACACTAACACGTTGAAAAAGGAAGGAAACTGCAAATTGAAAATCAGTACATCTCTTTCCCTCAACTCGTCTTTGCTCTCTGCTCCTTGACTCTCTCTCTCTCTCTCGTCCCCAAATTAGGTTTTCGCTTGTGCCGAAAGGTGAAACTATCTGCCACCATCAACCCTCAACTCCGGCCTCCTCCCATCGTCGTCATAATTGTTGGTTGAAGCATCTGCTTCTCTCTTCTATCACTATGGGCATCTCCTTCTTCTACCTTCGTGCCGCTCTGCTAACAAGAAATAGGTAGTCACTTTCTCTTTCGTCCTCACACTGCTATTATTGGTCCCATATGTATATATTTGGAGGCATTTCTATCCCTTTGAACGAAGTCATATGCCAAAATCTATAGAAGAAAGAACTAATATAGAGAAATATAAAAGAACTCTATTTGTACAACAACAACTAATATAGGAGGAAGATGGCCTAATAGTGTACGCTCAACGGTCAATAGTCAACGCCAATCTATAGAAGACATTTAGAATGTTTCTTCTGTTTATCTTCCCCCTCCTAATATTTTTATCATAGATAGCTGTATGCTGGATTCATTTTTGTGAATAATCACTACTGTGTTGCAATTCTATTTCCTTATATCTTGAGAGAGTTTAAAGTATAGAGGGAGGACATAAGGACCTAACCTGCTAGATTTGGTTTGCTCGATCGTAGGAGAAGGTTAGTCTCTTGCTGAAAATTGGAAAAGGTTATTTTGGTTCTGCTCTTCTTGTGAGGCATAAGCACAAGAAGAAGAAGTGAGAAAGAATCCTACATTTCTTTTTTATTTTTTTCTGTTAAATTATCTACTTTAAACTAATATGATCACGCAACACCAATGCCATGATGCATTAATGAAAGTGCCGTTTTCTTTTTCTTTTCATACAGATATGTTTTGAAGAAGATCCGCCTGGCCCACTAAACTGAGAGATCTTGTAGATCTGCTCACCAGGAGGTTTGTACTAGATAATGATTTTAACTAGTGAATTAACTGAGCATCTTGAGTCATCTGTCGTGAAGAGACTTAGGGCTTAAAAATCAGTTTCACCAAACAGCAATTTGAAATTTTTATGTGAATATGCTTGTTAATATGATATAGGATGTCTTTTACATGCCATTTCTTTTCCTTTGTAGATGGAGCTAATCTATAAATTCAGAAATCCATTCATTGTGGAGTATAAGGATTCATAGGTAGAGAAGGTAATCACTTCATCCCCTTCTGTTAATTAATATAATGCCTTCTGCTTGAAGCTTACCTTAATAAGCTTGTAAGTTGTAATAGTCTTTGTAAAATAATTAAAGAAATTAAATTCTTGGTCTTATCTCATGCGACACTAACCTTGAGTATGTTGTTTGTTGTGTTCATTTGTCGTAGGACTGCTGAATTTGATGGTTGGTATTATTCTCTGTCTGCAGAAACTTTGCAAGTGGCTTGTTTAACTTCTTATGGCACTTGACTACTTACACATGCACCATATTCTTCATCAGGATGTCAAGGTTAGCTGCAGTCTTTGTAATTTTTGGCAGTAGTGATATTATTTTCTTCCTAATTCTTGAAAGCTATACACTAATTGGAAAAAAAATCATGAAACTGAGCAGTGTTCAAATATATTTTTGGCAAAAAATCAAGACATACGCCTTGGTAAGTTGTTCTGTTGTTTCTCAGCCTATAAGACTTTTTTTTGGGGAATAAAATGAACATTGTGATTTTACTTACAAGAACTCAATGTTGAAGCAGGTGATTTTAGGCTTGCCAAAATGTTGATTTTAGATGATCTTGCTTCTGATTGTAACGTTGGCATGAGTTGGCATAATTAATGATAAGAATGATTTCTCTTTTGTCTATTGACTTAGGTTGTGGGAACACCTAGCTACATGTACCCTGAGCTCCTTGCTGATATTCCTTATGGTTCTAAATCAGATATTTTCTCTTTGGGTAAGTATCTACTTAGCATGTGGTTATTTCTCTTTGGTAATTTCTTATCATGTTGTTAACTATGTATTAATGAACTCTAAAATCTACCATCCAGGATGTTGTGTATATGAAATGACAGCACATAAGCCTGATTTTATTTCTGAATCTATCATTTTGCCTTGATCTTTAATTGACATGAAGAAATCATAGTTTAAAAGTAGTTTATACATTGTAAGATAATTATAGAGTAGTGTATTCTAAAGGTGTGCAGCTTATAAATATTCATTTTTGTTGGGTGATTGAAATAATTGTTTAGAAGATGAGTATGTTTTTATATAAAACAATTGTTTAGAGGACTGATGTGAGTTAACTTCTTCTCTGCCTCTTTATTGTCCTTTTTCTTCTTTTTTGAAAATGTTCCCATTCCCAATTGTTTTGCTTCTTAAAATAGTGATTTTAGAAGCTATAGTATCTTTACGTGTTGTAGTGCTAATTCTAAAATGGACCATAAAACCTTTCTTCAAAGTGCCTTATATACAGGACAGTAGGGATAGTGGCATTATGTTTGAAGTCTACTAAGTGCCTTATAATCAATTCTGGTTCTAACACTCTTCTTCCATGTACCACTTCATTCAGTATGGTTAATTCTACTGATTTGTTGTCTCAACAGATTTGGTGTATTGTTGGTATTTTTTTTTTCTTTCTTTTTCCTCTGACTCTTCTTGTTCAGGATAAGTTTGTTTGGTGTGTGGAATTTCACAAAAAAAAAATGTTGTCACTATCATTTCAATGCAATTCTGATTTAATTTTAATCAAATTTTGGCAAAGTGAAACATTTGCTGCAAATGCACTGATGTGTTCAACTTTTTGCATTGCTAAAAATCTGATTGGAATTGTAAATTGGGAATTCTAACCTTGTTTTGCATTGGTGCATACCTCTCTTATTTGTTAATCTGAGCATAAACTATGATTTTGAATTGAGAAATATAAATTCCATTCTCATGAGATTGTGCGTGCATGATCATTAATTTCTAAACTTTGTGCATGAAATTGTGTTATGGTATGGAGGAGTCATGGATTTATTACTTTTCTATGTAGGGAGGCAACCTCAAGGAGGCCTTTCTTCCCCATCCCTGACGGTTTTCCCTAGCTGAAACCAAGGAGAGGAAAAGAAGGACAAGACTGAGCTTCTCCCAATCTTTCTCTTTAGCTACAATCACTACTAGAAAACTGCTGAATTGCGACGAAATTTGCGACAGAACATTTTCCATCGCAAATTTTAGGGTATTTGCAATGGAAGAATAAATTCCATCGCAATTGAGAGCATTTTGCAACGAAAACTCTACTTCCGTCGCAAAATTAGTACATTTTGCGACGGATTGATGTTTCCGTCGCAAACTGGCGGTTTTGACTACCAATTTGCGACGGAAAGACTTCATCCGTTGCAAATTGACCATAATTTGCAACGCAAACAAAGTTTTCGTCACAAAATGTTGGTGCCCACTGAGAAACTACGACAGAAACTCCGCTTTGCGACGGAACTTGGAGTTTCGTCGCAAAAAGGTGGCGTATGAGCCTCCTGTTTGTGACGGAACTCCTTTGTTCTGTCGCAAAATTTAAGAGTTTGTGATGGAACTTAGAGTTCTGTCGAAAACTCGAATTCAAAATACCTCCCTCCTTTCTCCTTCATTCGCGATTCTCCGACGTTTCTCTCCTCTCCATGCCTTCTCCATCGTCCGACCACCGCCGCAAGCCATTTGTCGTCGTCCGACCTCATCTTCCTCCTCTGTGAGCCGTACTTCGCCGTCCTTTCTCTTCTTTCTCCGCCGCAAGCCGTTCTTTAACGTGTAAGATTTATTTTTTGAGTTCTTAGATCTTTATGATACTGTTGTTGATATGATAAATTGTAGACATAGTTCTTGTGATTGCTTTGGCCTATGTTATTCGGATTCTAACATTACTGTTTATATCCACTTTAACAAAAGGAGCATGTTGCCATCAAACAATTTGTTCCCTTAGTACATCCTATAATTTGGGGTCGCCGTACCTAACTGTTCGTAGCGCGATAATTTAATCATGACACCTTTAGTTTCTTTCATATTGTATGAATTAAGATGTTATGATTTACTTTCAAAGTTGTTTTGGTATGGTGAACAAAATGGCTCTAGTTGTACAAGGGTTGTAATATTTAAATATAGCTTGCGTGCCATGCCTTTTTCTTTAAATATTCTCTATGTACATTCTCTTCTCATCTCACTCCCCCCTCGTATATTTAAAATCCCCAAACTAAAGTCCTATACATATTACATATGACGGTTGGTAATAATATATATACAGTTTACATCATTCATTTTTTGTATTTTTATATATTATATCCTTATTATTTTGTCAATTATAAATATTAATCTTATATTCGTAGTTTTATTTATTCTTATAGTCGGATATTATTCTTATAAGTGGCCTCTAAGTTGAAGAAAAACCACGCTTATACTTCATTAATTAAGAGAATGGAGAGTATATTTTTAAATATATGGTATTTATTAAGGGTTAAAATAGAAATGATAATAATTGTTATGATATTGTATTAATTAGTAATTATAAGAACACTTTTGTGAGGTAGTAGTATGTAAGAATCTAAAACAATATATAAGAATCAAATGTAGTTTATATAGTATTATCTATATTTGATTAAATTAGCATTAAAATAAATAATTATTTTCATATTTTTATATGTTGTGATTTGTAATTCTCATTTATATGTTTGGGTAGTGGATTCGTGATTGATCTATTTAAAACAATTGGCATTGCAAAATTAGTTTATTATACATTATTATATAAATAAAATACATATAAATCAGGCATTGAAATAATAATAATGGAAATATTTGTGCATATAATTCAATTAGAAGATTATAAATTAATGGAAAATATTGGTACCCCCTGCTACTTGGTTAATTAAGATTTGTGTTGAGGCTCGATTATATCATATTTTGCTCATTTGCCACAATTGCATTTTGTGTGGATTGTTCTCTTCTGCATCATTCGACCCTTGTTATTTTTTCCTGCAATCGGTTGCTGGAATTGAGGTAACAAACTACAACCCTGATGTAATTGTGTGTGTTTGCATTGTGATGAAATAATATTATATATGTTTTCCAAAAACTTTGTCATATGTCCCTATTTTCACATGTACTTTATCATTCATTTTTTGGCCCATCAACATGTATGTCCCAATCTTCTAGTGTACTATCCTCATTCTCTGGTTGCTTGCTGGGATCTGTTCTTTGTTCACTACATGTGTTTGTTTACCACTTTCTTGATAAGAGGGTAAAGGCGTTAGAACACGGTGAGGGAGCAAGGAGCAATGATTGATGAGATGTGGTCACTTCTCCAGTCCATGTTGAAGGACAAGAGTATATGGTTGCCTCCTGGTGGTGATGATGATAACCAGACTGCTGCTGTTTAGACTTTTTTTAAGTTCATTTTGGTCACAACATTGTAATTTGTAATATTTTTTTTTTGCTATGTAAACTCTTATGATTGTTACAATTTATTTTTATGATATACAAGTCTTTTTATTTTCTAATTTTTAATATTTTTTTATGTATTTTTTTTAAAAATAAATTGGAATTTGCAAAGGCAATGCTATTCCCTCGCAAATACCAGAATTTGCGAGGGAAAATGCGTCCCTTGCAAATTTCAGAATTTACGAGGAAAAATGCATTTTTCCGTCGCAAAAGTAGTTTGCGAGGCCAATTTTTGCGACGGACACTTTTCCACCGTAAATTCCATCACAAACCAATTTTGCGATGGAAAATGCTTGTTTTGAGACGGAAAAGTTCCGCCGCAAAACAAGGGTTTTTTGTTGTAGTGAATCCAAAGTGTTGTGTTTGATTGAGGACTACCACAAGCAGAAGAAGAGACATTAGGGGGGCATACTTGTTAGGACACATTGTAGTTGATCACAAATACGTATTTATCACAAATTTGTATTCATGAGAATGACATTCACTATTTGTTTTTTTGTAAATTGTCTACTGATGGTAACTTCACAATTTTTATTCAACGATAATAGCAAAATTTTGCTTATTTTTAAAATTTGTTCATGGAATGTGAACAGCAAAAGAATAGACAAGTTTGTTAAATTTTGTCTTATGTTTTGATCTTTGTTTATGGAATGAGAACAACAAAAGAATTGACAAGTAAATCAGGCATTTGTATCAGCAATATCAGTCATTTGTATCAGCGGGCGTTAACAACAATATTAGTCCCCACTAACAACAACAGGAGGCGTTAACAACAAGAACAGGGGCCACTAACAACAATAATAGGGGGCACTAACAACAATAACATGGGGTGTTAACAATAATAATAGGGGCACTAACAACAATAATAAGGGGTGTTGACAACAATAACAAGCACTAACAACAATAACAGGGGGCACTAACAACGATAACAGGGGCCACCAACAACAATAACAGGGGGCCCTAACAACAAAAGGGGACACTAACAACAATAAAGACAGTTGTCAGAGATGGTTTGATAAATTGATTTGACGAGTGAGGATTAAGCATGAGGATCAAGTCATGATCTTGTGGGGATTATGAAGGAGCATTGTGTTGACGTTAATTAGTGCAATCATTATGTGAGTAGGCCAAGAAGAATGAGGGATTTAATAGTATGTGTGCTGAGTGCATAATTAGAAGGTGCAATTATATACTCTAGAATGGGTTTAGGTGGAAGCTGGCTGTCCACCAATGAAGACGCCATTGTCCAGTTACTACCATGCATCAATCTAAAGAGTGGCCACGATTTGATTGATTTTTGAATAACCCTAGAAATCCCCCTTCCTCTATTATTCCACCTATTATTATTGCCCTCTCTAATAACAAGTCAATTCTTTTCAATGCCGGAAAACTAGAGCAAGAGAAGAGAGAGAATATTCCACGGGTTTAGTGATACAGAGGAAAGAGGAAAGTGATACTAGGGGTATCAACGTCATTTGACCACACATTCATATGTTTTCTGACATGTGAATAAAGTTCGGGCCATTTTTGGGTTTTTGTTGGTTAAATGGGCCATCATATGGATTTTCCCTTTGCTTTTTGGGCGGGCAGTTGAAGCTGAGTAGAAACTGACTGTCTGGTGACATTTAATAATGGGAGTCAGAGGGAGGAGTTTTTTAATCATTTAAAAATAAGAAATGGGACCCACTAACTCAAAATGTAGCTACTGTTTGAACAAATAACAGATGGGGCATTTTTGCCATCTTAAGCCTTGTAATTATTCCCTTTTCACCAGGATTAGCTTATCTCCTTTGCTGCCGCAAAAACGACTACGCTTAAATGTTAGACCTGGCTATCACCTAAGAGGGGGTGAATTGGGTGTCTGATAAAACTATGAGAACTTTGAAAATCTTTTTGCAATTTACTGAAAGCAGTTTGTATGACAATAATAATTTATAAAATGATAGTCAGTCATTCAAACAAATATGTTGGAAATATAAGAGTTTAGGGAACAAAATATGCAAACTATGATTTATCTTGGTTCAGCCCAATCCTTGACCTACGTTCAAACTCCAAGCTCCACTTGAGATTTTCAATCCACTATCCTCTTGTTTAATCCGGGCACAAGAGAAACCTTTACAATCTCACAAGTTTACCCAGGTACTTGTGAAGCTAAATCTCTCACTGAGATACTCTCCCTTACACACTGTAAGGATACAATCTGTTTCTCACTTAAGATCACCCAATCTTGAGTAACTCTCAGATAAAATAATTACAATAAATCTTCTCTCTTAGAAGTGAATATGATTAACACTGAAGTACATAATCGTTCATCTCACTCTCTACTGTAAACTATATGAATATTGAGAAACAAAGAGTGTATGAGTTATTGACATATCGACGGTGAAGTAATAACATCATTTCATTGGTTTCGTCGAATCATTCATCAATCGTCACACCTTTCGGTTTGAAGACTTCGCAATTTATAGGTTATTGTGTTTCGACCGTTGCGAGCATTCGACCATTGGGGATCAGTTGTAAGTAGCCGTTGAAGCTTTTGTTGCTTTTTGCCCGTTGAGCTCTAATCCAACTTTAATCATAAAATGCTTAACATTGACTTCATCAATGCTCCGTCTTGAGTGTTGTATTAATGGCCGTTGTAAAGATTCAAGCTTTTTGTTGGAATGTTCAAACTATCCGTTAGACTTAGAATCTTTCCTCTGTTTTCTGACATAGTATTTAATGCTTCTGACACAACGAACAACTTTTTGGCTAATCTCAAATTTTACAAGATTAATCCACTGCAAATCACTCATAAAGATGATTAGAGATAATATATATGAGATTTAAATATAGATACAAATGACAACTCAAATTAATCTTAATCACTCTTTCATGATTACTAATAGACGATGAACTATGCTTGAATAGATGATCTTGGTTGCTCGAGCAGACATGAGTAAAATGCCTTTACAGAAGTGAGGGTCACTCATGCTCGAACAGTATCGAGCTCATGTTCGAGCACCATGCATGGGTACTGAATTTCTATGCTCAAGAAGCATCGAATTCCTTACTGATATGAAGAGATTTTTGCTGATGCTCGAGCAGCATTTTGTCATGCTTGAGCAGGCTGCTTGAGTAGACCTGAAAACTTGCTCGAGCATTAGTCAAACAGAAAAGATATAATGAAAAGGAAACATGTATGCTCGAGCATTAAATTTGCCATGCTCGAGCCATGCTCGAGCAACCCTTAAACTTGCTCGAGAATACCTCAGACAGAGAGCACTTTAAGATAAAGATTGTGACTGCTTGAGCAACCTGATAGTTCTGCTCGAGCACCATGCTCGGGCAACATATAAACCTTTCTTGAGAATCATGCAAGCAGAGAGAAAGAATAATGCATCATCGATAATGCTTGAGAATACATTTACCTCTGCTCGGGCACCATGCTCGAGCGTTACTTACCTGCTGCTCAAGCAACAACTTGATAGAGAGTATTCTTCATTTTGCTCGACCATACTCGGGCACCAAAACTGCCTTGCTCGAGCAGGCTGCTCGAGCGTTACTTAACTGATGCTCGAGTAAGGCTTTGATGTGCTTGGGTACACTTATATTCTTGAAGCTTCTGATCATGCATGAACAAGCATAATTCTCTCTAATACAAAGCTCAAGTTCCATAATGTAGAGACTTTCAAGAAACACGAGTATTGGTAGCACAATAGCCAATTTCCAGTGAGTGTAACGTCTTTGATGAAAAACTGACTATCACCCAAGAGGGGGGTGAATTGGGTGTCGGATAAAACTTTTGAAACTTAGTAAATCTTTTCGCAACTTACTAAAGGAGATTTGAATGACAGTAATAATTTATAAACCGATAGACAGTCATTCAAAACATATATGCTGGAATGTAAGAGTTTAAGAAGAGAATATGCAAACAGAGATTTATACTGGTTGGGCCCAATCCTTGACCTACGTCCAGTCCCCAAGCAGCACTTGAGATTTTCCACTATCTCCTTGTTTAACCAGGCACAAGAGAAAGGCCTTTACAACCTCACAAGTTTAGCCAGGCACTTGTGCAGCCTTTACAATCTCTTTCCGAGATATCCTCTTACAATTACCGACTCTATACTCAGGATGATCCTTTCACACTAGGACTCACTCCCCCTTACAAGTTGTAATTGTACACTCATACTCAAAGGTTCCACAACCTTGAGATTTGATCACTAAACAGATAATCAAATAAGTGTTTAGACTCTCTCACAGATCAGATGAATAAAAATCACTGAAGTACAATACATCTCACTCTCTATGATAAACTATGTAAACATTTGAAGAACAGAGAGTAAATAAGATGAAGATCAAAGTATGAGCATTTTGAAGTTGTAGGCTTGTGTCTTGCTTGTTCTGTCTTGAATCTGACTTCTTTTATAGGTAGAGATCAATATATGACCGTTGGATGAAGAAATATAGCCGTTAGACTCAGATGGAAACTAGCCATTAGAACTTCATTTTTTGAACCAGCGACGAATACTCGAGTATTGAGGTTGTTTTGTAACTCCAGGTTCCTCTCTGTCTGATCAATACTCCAGTATTGAGATGGAAATTTGAGTATTGGAAGATGCTTTAACATTCGCTGCTCTCTGTCTGATGGAAACTCGAGTATTGAACTTACATACTCGAGTATTGCAACTTCTTGAACAAACCGTTGACTTTAGAGGATCATATCTCCCTGGTCTAAACTCCATTTTAGTTCATTAAACTCTTTATGGAAATATCTATGAGTCTACTTTCATATGACACAAATTTCAGCTCAATCGGATTTGTAATTTGTGAGTTACACTCAAAACATTGAAGCTTGGTTTGCTGTGTGGCGTGGATTTATCTGACAACTTCCACAATTCATAGATCTATCATATGAACTCCTTTGGGCTTTAATTTTATATAAATATGACGCATTGGGAGTCTAGTTTCATATGCCACCAATTTCACTTCAATCTGATTTCTAGTTTAGGAGATATAATCAAATTACTAGACGTCGCCCGTGCTGAACGTGAAACAGAGCTGATCATCGCTGCATACTCGAGTATTGACTTGGATACTCGAGTATTCCTAGTCCAGAGATGCTAGAGATGCTGAAGACACTACAATACTTGAGTATTGATGGACATACTCGAGTTTTGACTCCTAAACTTGAGTATTGAGTTCTTTACTCGAGTTTTCTCATCCTGAAGCTTATTTTTGCTGACTTTAATTTCTTAATTGAGCAATTTCAACTTCCATATGATCTTGGAGGCTTCTAGCATCAATATAAGAACTTGAATAATGATATATTCATTCTATTCAACAAGTTCTTCCTTTTTCCATCTCCCAACTTGATCATTCTTCATCATTTAATCTTCACATCTTTGATTCAATCTCTTTCTCTAATTCAGTACTTCTTTATTGATCTTTTTGTTGAACGTTCTCTGTCATTCAGCTTGGACTCATCATTCTTTGCAAGTTCTACCTTCTTCAAAATTTCCTCTTCTTCTGATTATTCCTAAAGTCCATTGATAACTTCTTGCTCCCTTGAAATTATGGTATTCCCATTATATTGTGTGCAAGAACTTCTTTCTTCAAACTACTTTCTTGATCATTTTTACATCTTCTTCAATATCCATAAAGCCGAGCCTATGCTGAACTTGTTCCAAAATTTAATGTGTCGACTTTCCGTATCAATACTATTCATGTATACTCCACTGTAGCTCAAATATGATGAAGTTTCATTCCAACTTCTGTTTGATCATAGAGATTTCCAGTGTCACATACAGTGCAAGTTTTTCTTTCTTTAGTCTCCTTTCTTGATCAATCTCCATTATTAAACTTTGCATCTACATTCAATATAAAAATTAGTCAAAGTATAATGTAAATGTAGTATGCAACCTTTTTGCTCTTAAGAATGACATCTATATAAGACATCATCAAAACTAATCATAACCAACATTTGATATGGTTCCAAATTTTCAGAAAGCTCTTTAAGTCTTCTTTCCAATACAAGAAGAATTAGCTCCAAACTCGTTGTATTTCGTCCGTTATCATCAGATGAATGAAGGTTATTCTTGACCAGCGTTTTTTGCAACATCTTGAACTGACCATCAACTTCAAAACATCATATATCCTTCAATTTATTGTTTTTTTGATTTTGATGTTTTTGGAAATATATGTGAGTCTAGTTTCAAATGGCACTGGTTTCAGCTCAATTGGATATGTAGATTGTGAGATACACCCAAAATACGAAGCTTGGTCTACTGTGTGGCATGAATTTCAGTTCCAACTTCCACAATTCATATCTAATTGATCTGAACTCCTTTGGGCTTGAAGTTTCTATCAAAATGACACATTAGGAGTCTAGTTTCATATGCCATTGGTTTCACCTCAATCCAATCTCTGGTTTTGGAGATATCATCGAATTACCATACCTCGCCCAAGTTGAACGTGAAATAAAGGTGAACAGAGTGCTGAAAAACGATGTTGCTCGAGCATCAGATTTTCTCTGCTTGAGCATGGCATTTTTGTGCTCGAGCATGACCCTGTTTATGCAAGAATAAGAGCTGGAACTGTAGTAATGTCCCGTAGCAAACTACTATTCATTCGAAAGCTTGAACTTGCTTATTTTAACTCCGAATTGAGCCGTTCCAACTTTTGTTTGATAATAGAGACTTAAATATTGATATTCTCATAATATTTAACAAGTTCTTCTTTCTTTAATCTCCATTCTTGATCATTCTTCACTATTTAAACTTGGATTAACCTATATTAAACAAAGTAGTTAGTCAATGTATATGATACAAACTTTTTGCTATGGATAATGACATCTATATGAGACATCATCAAAAAGGCAAGGGTGTGAGTGCTAAGGCCCAAGTAGGGAAAAGACCAGAAAACAGGCGTAAAGAGTCATTATATATATATATATATATGGGGAAATGATTTGTCCTGTCACTGGACATAACATTATATCCTGTGAACCGAATACGATGTCGTTTGGTTTAGTGAGGGAGCTCGTCAGACACTGTAGCGCACTCAAAACTTTTGTCTACTGATAGCACGCAAAACTCACTCTCTTCCTCTGCTAGATTCACTGACACAAGAATGAGCTCTTCTTTTTCCATGTGCCTCTACCCAGAACCCAGTTCTCCTTCCATCTACCTTCCTCCTCTGCTTGATTCGTCTCCTTACGCTGCCGCCACTAACGACCGTGACAGCTGCTCCTACGACGGTAGTAGCACAACTCCGAGGGAGCACGTGTCCTGTTTCTCATTAAACAACGTTGGTGTTCTTGCATTCCCGAGCCTGAGATACTGCACAAATTCAAGTAGTGATGGCGCGCCAAAATAAAAGAAAAAAAATGACAAAACCATGAATCAATAGATATATAATGAACTAAGGGTCCGGTCCAAGGAGGAGTACATAGGGAGTATTGAGGCGTTGAGCTCGAGAGGTATGGGAGAGGCTGTGTTGCTTCTGACGTGAGAAGCATTGCATGATCTGATTTCTTTCTAGCTATCTGTGTTTACGAAGACGCTGAAAACAAACACAACATTTCCCATGCAATGCTGGGCCATATACTGACTAGGAGGGGCGAATCCCTGATTCAACGGCCTTTTAAATATTGATGCATGAATCTCCAAGTGCCTTCCCCAACAAATAATAAAAAGCCTATGAAAATGGTCACCCTCTACATTCAAATTCAACGCCTTATCAATACCTACAGTTACCTTTTCCCATTTTTGTTTCCTTCATTCAATTTAAATTTAAATTTAGTAGTAACGAGAAAAAAAAACACACACCCCTTTTACCTTAACTAAGGTTACGATTTAGAGTATAATTTTTTTCAAAAAGTCATGATTGAGTTTAGAAGTGATTTCCCAGGTGCTTACAAAAGAAATAATTTCTTTTCTTCCCCTATCTGTACACTGAAAAAACATAATAATAAATTGATTTTTTTTCTAAACACCAAAAAGCTAAAATCTACTTCATCCAGTGGCCACATCCTGAGCGACCACGTCTAAGACCACCTTCACCATTTCCTTCTCGACCACCACCACCAAACACCGACGTTCTCCACCATCCACCCTTCAACGGAGAGCATTCCATCTTGTGTCGTAACTTCCAATCAAGCGCTTGACACCCACGCGAGCAATAGTTCACCTTCCCACAAACGGAGCATCAACTCATCCAATGTGCGTGCGCGAAACTCCCCGATTCAAGAATATATATATATATATGAAATTTAAGTAAATACATGCATATTTTACATTTTTCATATATGACTATGTGAGCATTTTCGATGAACTCTAACATTCCAATGAAAGTGAAGAAATGGAGATTCAAAATTCAATAATTATATAAAATATATGGATGGAAAAGAAGTGAAGCTTGTGGCATATCCCGCTTGAATGACACCTGCTCCTCCGACTTCACCCATCCGTTTATGTCACCACCATTGGAGCCACCATGAGCTAGAAAAGGCGGTTGAAGATTCTCCCGCGATCTCGGGCTCGGAACGCAGGAACACCAACGTTGTTTAATGAGAAACAGGATACGTGCTCCCTCGGAGTTGTGCTACTGCCGTCGTAGGAGCAGCTGTCACGATCGTTAGCGGCGGCGGCGTAAGGAGACGGATCAAGCGGAGGAAGAAGGTAGATGGAAGGAGAACTGGGTTCTGGGTAGAGGCTCATGGTAACAGAAGAGCTCATTCTTGTGTCAGTGAATCTAGCAGAGGAAGAGAGTGAGTTTTGCTTGCTATCAGTAGACAAAAGTTTTGAGTGTGCTACAGTATCTGACGAGCTCCCTCACTGGACCAAACGATGTCGTATTCGGCTCACAGGATATAATGTTATGTCCAGTGACAGGACAAATCATTTCCCCTATATATATATATATAAGAGATATATTGTTTTATTTATTAAATTTAATTATTAGGAACCAACTAAATGAAAATATGAACATATTTCTTCTCTTAACTATCGAGATTATAGGCTACATATTAGGAAATAACTATAAATATGGGATAAGATTATAGTGGTCATATAATCTTGAAGTTTTTATTCTAACGGTATGCAACACTAATTTTACACAAAATTAAATTAAATGGTGTCTCAAAATAAAAATAAAATAAAATAAATGGTGTCTAAGATATAACTACTATTTTTATTAAAATAGTCATAGTGTCAAAGCATTTAACGTCAATTCTTCAAAAATGGACGTTAAAAGTAAGGAAAAAATTACATGCCACCGCGTAAACATTTAAAATCTGTTTTTAAAAAACGTACGTTAAAAGTAAGGAAAAAATTACAACAATACCACCGTCTATGTTTTAACGTCTACATTTCTTAAAACATACGTTAATTGGGGGACATTAAATTCCTCTTTTGTTGTAGTGTCATAACCCCCCCAATATATATATATATATTGATAATCGTGACCCCGAAAAGAGATGAATAATTGGATCCTTTCGTAATATCATGATTCTGATCTCATCTTCTTTTTATTTGATACTGGTGCCCAAGCTAATTGTATTTTAGAAGGCTTAGTTCCTACCAAATATTTTGAAAAAACAACTGAGAGATATAGCTCTGTTGACACATCATCATTGAGTATCCATGTAACATCCCATTTGAAAACGCGGAATATTTTTTTTTTTAAACGTTTCCAAATATTTCAAGCAGAGTAATCAGAGTAGAGCATTGGAGCGAAAGAGTAACTGATTCATAACAAACATCAACCACAGTGTAACATTGTAATGATTACATTAATCCTAGAGTTTGAAATTGGATAACTGAAAACGATAAAGATAGATAAGTCTTTGGTTGTACGTCTACTGCTGCTTGCCTCGATCTTCGATCCGTATTCCTCCGGATCCTGATGCTATAGGCGAGATTCAATTCACCGCATTGAATCTCGGGTAACTAATTAATCTCAAACCCAAACAATACGGTATACGGATAACGATATTCTAGACAATACAACAAAGATATCACTACATAAGCATACGGCGGATGCATGATCATTATGCCGACAAAACATAAGCATTACGCGGTATGTAAAGCCCCACAATGTAAAACAACAATAATAGCTTGCACTATTCACCGGTGCCACGATACCACTCGTGTTCTCGGTGCTAGAAAAACATACGGCGTTATCATGACTATAACCCGTGTAAACTGTCGTATATCGGTCTACGAACGTATCTATGACATATATATGCATTTAAGCAGTACAAGATTAGTGTTACGGTGACGCGTCCGTACCTTCGTTGACGACGTTAGGTACTTCGGCGGAAAACGTACTTTTACGGAAAAACGTGAAATGTTCGACACGGCACGTCGGGGCGTAACGGCAGCAAATCGAGTTTCGATGCCCTATAGGAGTAATACCACTTTCATTAGTGATTTGACATCATAATCGGCATTTTAGGTAAAAATTACCATTTTGCCCTTCTACCCCTAATTTGGCGGAATTTCGCGTAACTTCGTTACTTTGACCGTATTCCATTTCAAAATTATCCCCACTATGTTTTTACCTCGTCAGGCATCTTTCAATGCAATGAGGCATAAAAACAAGCATAGGAACAAATTCTCGAAACTTCCTAGATCAAAACAACAAGTTCTACTATAAATACAGAAAGAACTACGGAAACTAAAAACTAAGGACAGAAGAACTTACTCGGAGCTAAGGCAGAATTTTTCCAGAGCTTCTCTCTCTAGAACCTCTCTCTAGGATTCAGATTTGGTGTGAAGAATGAGAGCAAGAGAGCTTGCTATTTATAGGGAAAAATAGGGACAAGGTGGGAATTTCCACAAAAGTCTTCGGATCGGATTCCGTAGTTGGATCGCATTTTGAGGACAAAACACTCTTGGCCATCCATGGTCAAGATCGAAATCTAAGAGCCCTAAAGTCAATGGATGAGTTGTCATCCATGATGGCTCTTGCTTTATGGCCTCCGGCCCGATAAAGCTACCCGACGGTGTTCGTTTCGCGATTTCGCGAAACTCAAAAATCCGGCGTATAACTTTGAAGGTCTTTTCATCCTCTTTCATATTATCTATTTGGATCCTCTTTTTGATCATATCCAGGTATTCTCCGGTGCGTCGGAAGATATTCGGACAAACGCGTCCGATTCGGAAATCGCTTAGATAGAACCAACTGACAATAATTCGAATCGTAAAACGTCCGGTGGTTGCCTAACTTAATCCCGTGTTTGAAAACACGAAATTGTTTCTATAGGTTCTCACTTTGCCTATCCTCGGCTCTACTCTATCGATCGCCTTCCGTCTTATTCTAATTAGGGTTTTCGGTTGCGGAATCAACGTCTGGTAAATTCTTTCTTCGTGTAAAATTTCACTTGTTCTTAATTTGATCGATCTGAAAAGACTTTTACCTCTCGTTTTACTGTAGAATTTATTTCTCACTTTTCCTTCCTCTCGCCTATAAGGTGACTCACCGCATTATATTATTACTTTATTCTAATTATCATTTTAATTATTTAAACAATTCTTTTTAATTAAAAATATTAAGAATTTCGACCCCTTAATTTTAAAATTCAGTTTTAATTATTTTTCCATAATTTTTTCCATTTTTTAAAAATATAATATTTTTTACCAAAAATTCGTTTTACCCCCCGCTTCGTTAAGGCTTAATCGGCCTAATTTCTTCGTTTAATGATCTTTTCAGGGATCAGGTTTCTTCATATATTTATCTTTACCAATTTTACAGTATATTGTTATCTTACAAACTTCTATACTTTGATATAGTCATTTTATATCCTATGTAAAATATTAAAAATGTTTACCCCATCGGGTTACTTTATGATTAAATGCTTTTTAAACTTTTCTTCAAGTTATTTCCTCCGAAATAATTTATTAAATTCTCATAATTTAGGGATATCACTTCCATATTTTTCTCATAATTTTTCATGATCTTTCGGTATTTATCATAATACTTTTAAACTATTTTTATCACCATTATATCATTTTTAGTCATTTTGTTCATCGATTTTCCGTAAAGTTTTCAACAATTTACTCTATAATTATAACAATTTTCTATAACAGTTTTATCTCATGAATTTACTTCATTAAACTATTCAATAATTTTCCCTTATCTCGAAATTCCATTTGCTAAAATCCGGGTATTACATTTGTCTCCCTTAAACAAAATTTCGCCCTCGAAATTTAATCTATACTCACTAGACTACGGGCCATAAACTCGGGTACTTCTCCTTCATGTCACTCTCGGTTTCCCCAAGTTGCCTCGTTTGATGACAAACCCTTCCGCACCACCTTCACTATCGGTATGGTTTTAGTCCTAAGCCGTTTCTCCCGGCGTTCGAGAATTTGCTCCGGCTCGACTACAAAGGTGTTATCATGCCGTACTTCAACATCATCGTACTCCATGACATGATCTCGCTCTAGAAGGTATTTCTTTAGCTGTGACACGTGAAAAACATCGTGGAGATTACTCGGGTTCGGGGTAACGCTAGTTGATACGCAATCGTCCTCGCTCGGCTAACACTTCAATTGGTCCAACGTAACGCGGACTAAGCTTCTTTCTCTTCGGTGTTCGCCGACACCGGTTCTTGGAGATAATTTCGGAAACACATGGTCTCCGACTTCAAACTTCAACGGTCTTCTCTCTTATCTCGCATAGCTCTTCCGTCTACGTGGCGGCAAGGAGTCTCTTCTTGATCGGAGCGATCTGCTCGGAGGTCTCTTTTAGCATATCCGGTCCAAGCAACGCACCCGAGGACGCATCATCCCGGCATAAAGGCGATTGGCACTTTCGCCCATACAAAGCCTCGAACGGGGCCATTTGTATGCTTGAATGATAACTATTGTTATACGCGAATTTCCGCTAGTGAGAGGTGTTCGTCCCAATTTCCTTTGAAATCCGGGGCACATGCTCGCAAAGATATCCTCCAACGTTTGTATCGTCTCTCGATTGACCGTCGGTTTGAGGGTGATAAGCCGAACTGAACTTCAGACTTGGTACCCATTCCTTCATGTAGTGCTTGCCAAAAGCGGGATTGAATCGAGTATCCCGATCGGAGATAATACTCTTAGGGACCCCGTGCGGTCTCACGATCTCTTTGATGTAGATTGCGGCCAATCGTTCGGAGAGTAGTGGATGCTAATGGGTATGAAATGTGCCGACTTGGTTAATCGGTCAACGATCACCCAAATGGTATCGTGATGCACGATCTTAGGTAGACCTACCACAAGATCCATGATCACATTCTCCCATTTCCACTCCGGCGGTTCTAGTCCTTGCGAGAAGACCAGGGGGTCGCCGGTGCTCAATTTTTACTTTCTGGCAAGTTAGACACCCAGCTACGTACTGAGTTACGTCTCTTTTCATTCCAGGCCACCAAACTTCGGCCTTCAAGTTCTGGTACATCTTGACCATTCCTGGATGCAGAGTGTACTTACTCTTATGAGCCTCATCCAAGTATCTTCCGCTTCAGTTCATCAACGGCGGTATGTAAATGCGCCCTTGTGTCGACCAATCCACTCGATGAAAGGTCGTGGTCTTGGGTTTCACCTTGAGAGATCTTCTCCCGCATGGAGATTGCCCAATCATCTTGTCTCGAGCTTCATCAACTTCATCTCTCGTCATACTCCCTTGACTCACAAGAAGATTTGCAAGGTAGGCGTCACACCGGTGTGTTGAAATCCATGCGATTCGGTTTGAAAGATTCGTGTCTACGAAATCTTCAAGTAATTTCTGCTCTTGTATCATCATGTATGACACTTGCACCTTCTTCCTCGCTAGAGCATCCGCACAACATTTGCTTTCCCTGGGTGATACTTGATCTCCAGGTTGTAGTCTTTCGAATTCCATCCAACGACGTTGCCTCATATTCAGTTCCCTTTGATCAAAGAGATACTTCGGGCTCTTGTGGTCGCAGATATAGTTCTACGGTCGTACCGTATCGTACGAGATAGTGCCTATATATCTTCAAAGCGAACACGATGGCGCAAGCTCCAAATCGTGTGTAGGATAGTTCGACTCGTGCGGCTTCGGTGACGAGAGGCATAAGCCACCACTCGCCCAATTGCATTAGGACACAACCCAATCCTTGCGCACTGGCATCACTGTAGACAACATATGTCTCATCAGGATCTGAGATTATCAATACTGGTGCTGTAGTCAACCTCTCCCTCAGTCTCTGAAAGCTCTCCTCACAGTCATCTCCCTATATGAAGGGTTGATTCTTCCTCGTAAGCTTTGTCAATGGTAGGGCAAGACGCGAGAAATCCCGTATAAATCTGCGATAATATCCCGCTAGACCTAGGAAACTACGTATCTCCGTCACTGTCTCTGGCCTCTTCCAAATTGGAACCGCTTCTACCTTGCACGGGTCAACGACAACTCCGCCGCTAGATATCACGGGCCCGAAATCTTACTTCCGTGCCAAAATTCGCATTTGCTCAACTTTGCATAGAGCTGCTTCTCTCTCAGTATGTTTAATACTAAGCGCAAATGTTCTTCATGCTCTTTTCTGCTTTTGGAATAGACGAGTATATCGTCAATGAACACCACCACAATCTGGTCTAGGTGTTGTCGGAAGATACGGTTCATGTAATCCATGAATACCGCAGGTGCATTTGTTAATCCGAAGGGCATCACAAGGAATTCGTAGTGCCCATATCTCGTTACGAAAGCCGTCTTGGAAATATCATCGTCTTTGACTCGTAATCGATGATATCCCGAACGCAAGTCAATCTTGGAAAAGACAAATGGAACCGAGATAACTGATCCAAAAGATCATCAATCCGGGAAGTGGATATTTGTTTTTTACACAGTCGCTTTATTTAGTTCACGATAATCGATGCGAGTCGAAAACTTCCATCTTTCTTTTCACGAACGAATCGGAGCTCCCGGGGTGATACACTGGTCGAATGAACCCTTCTTCGAAGTTCTTCCACTGTTTCTTCAACTCTTGCATTTCATTTGGAGCCATACGATACGGCGCCTTTGATATTGATCTTGTGCCGGCATCAATTCAATATTGAACTCCACCTCTCGGATAGGAGGTAACTCGGTGAGATCCTCCGGAAATACATCGGGAAAATCATTCACCACATGGATATCCTGGAGTGAAAGTTCGGCTTCGCTTTAAAAAAGAATACCATGTAGGCATGGCATCCCCGTTTCACGCATCGATCAACTTCGTAGCGGAGAGAAAGCTCGAGCTCACATCAACCTTGTCTCCTGAAATGATATCTTCTTCTTGCCACAATCGATCATTGCACCGTTGGCATTAGCCAATTCGGACCAAAAATGACGTCGATGCTTGGTGAAGAGGTAGACGGATGAGATCTACCTTTGACACTCGTCCGTCCACGTTAACGGTACGGTTCATACACGCGTCGGAAGCTAAAGACTTTACACCCAGGTGGTGTAGACACTACGGATCAAAAGGTAAACTACGGGCATGCATTCCTAAACGACTTGCACAATCATAAGATATAAACGAATGACTGCACCCGAATCATACAATGCTTGCAATTTATTCCCATTAAGATAGATGGTACCTTGGACCATTTCTACGGAGACTTGTCTAGCCTCGGTGTTTGTCAACGCAAAGATCCGGCCGGCGCTCACGAGGTCTCGCCTCGAAGCCTTCTCGGGAAATCCCACTAATGTGTCCAGGCTTCGGCACCAGAAACAGACTTGTTTCCCATCACGGTTGGCTCCACGGATGGTACTTCTTGCATTTTGGACACGTCGGGATCCCGGGTTTGGGATGATTCAATTGTCCGATTTGGTAGGGTCTCTTGTTCTCGCCTCGGTTATCGCTCCAAGGCGCCTTCCTCTTCTGAGGAGCCTCCGCAGTTAAACCCACTGCGGGTTGCCTTTGCTTTCCTTCTTGGCTTCGGGATTTGCGCGGTTCTTTCAAATTGCGCTCGATCAATCTGCCAGATTCCACGGCTTGGGCCATTCTCGGAAACCGTCTGCGATACTAGCCTCGCCCTTATTTCATATTTCAGTCCGGTCACTAATCGATTCGCCTTCCAGCTCTCATTTTTGTGGCTGTTCAGATATGATGAATAACGAGACAGGTTGGTAAAACGAGCGAAGTAGTCGTCGAATGATTCTTCATTTCCTTGCTGGATGTGAAGAAATTCTTCTTCCTTAATCACCTGTACCGAGGGAGGAAAATACTGTTCGTTGAACTGTTCTAGGAATGCCTCCCAAGTAACAGGGCCTTGAAGGGTTGTGGAAACACTCTTCCACCACCTGTGGGCATCGCCCTCTAGCTTGTAGATTGCCAGCTGAGCCTTCCTTTCCGGGCACTCAATGACTTCGAATATCTTCTCCGGACTCGAAAGCCAATCCTCGCCAATTCACTCTTTCCGGAAACCGGGTGGTTTAAGCTTGCGTAACCGGTTGACCCGGCTTTCCGTGGTTCTTTCTCTTCTTCCTTGTCGTGGAGGTGATCGGGATCGATCGATTCATTTTCTTCATCGTGATGTTCATCGTTGTCCTCCTCTTCATTATCATCTTCTCCATCGTCATTGTCATTGTCACTTTCCTCATCACGTTCTTCCTCGTGTTGTCGTGCTTCCAACCGTCTTTGGGCTTCTTCATCCCGTTGATGGTGCCTTGCCAAGAGTGCATCTATGAGAGCTCTCTCTCTTCAAGAGTTCTTCTCGGTTCTTGCACTTCATTTTGGTCTCGGGCTGATTTGGTATATTTTGTTCGGGTATTTCGTGCGGTTGAGGTTGTACGCCTCCGCGTCTACCACGACCTCGACCTCGGCCTCGGCCTTGGGTACACCTAAGCCTCTCATAATGGCCATGTCTTATTCTTTTTCCTTTATTTATTTAACAAATATGTAAATATTAGAAATGACACAATGATTTTTACATTGAAACATATATATTCACATATATTCATTTCATAACATTTTACATATTAGTCGGTCTAGTCCTAGTACAAGTCATATATTACAACAAGTTACAACCCCTCTTTATTCAAACATATTTTACAATCTCCCAGGGGTGCTTGGAGATACAAACTAAACTTTGGACTATACGCTCTGGAACTTTACTCTATCCGTCAGCCGCTCCTCTTGGTGATCGAGAATTCGCTCTGGTTTGACCACAAAGATCTTGTCATGTCGTACTTTGATATATAGTGTTTCCGTGTGGCACCCATATACCGCATCAACACTAGATATCAAAATGTCTCCATGGCGCCCATACACCATGGTAACACAAGATACCTTAAATGTTTCCATGGCGCCCATACACCATGACAACACAAGATACCTCCTACTTAATGACACGGTCGCGGTCATGTTGTAGTAACCAAGAGATATGCATCGGAAACTAAAATTTTCGCGGCAAGTAAGATAACTATTTATCAAACCATAGGAGAAAACGTTAGATTTAGGAAGACAATGATTAGTCTATCGCAGACTTTATCACACTAATACTACAAACGAACGGACACTCGTACTATTTCCCCTCGTTCGGGATTTCGTTGATTCGGTCTACTTAGAAACGGTACGGAATTTCGTATCGGAGTTCCTCTACATGAGTCAAATACTGCATGTATCTATCCTTGTTGGTCTCGGAGTTTCATCCGGCGTGGCCCGGCTCCACATATAAGCTCTGCGCTAGGGCGAGAATAGTCGTCCGGTACAAGCCGACGATTATCGGACTACCGAGTTATCGAGACGATATCGAGTTATAAGAATTATCGGGTCGATATCAAATATGAATATAGACGATGGATTTACTGATTCCGGGTTAGAATGATGCACCGACGAGAGGGTGGTACACGGTTGAAATGGTATACCGGTCAGTGACTCTGGTACACCGGCTTAGGGCTATCTCGGTACTCATTTTCAAAAATGTGCTCACAATTTAAAAGGCTTTTTGAACATAACTTCGTTATCTGAACAGAATGGCCAGATAAGTGTCTATCATGGGGATCTCACCAACTCTATGGCGACTGATTGGCCACACCCACATAGACTAGCCTTAACTGTCCTACCATACTATCCGTAATAACATAGTCATATCAATGCCGGGACTACGCTCGATACCATAAATGTAACATCCCATTTGAAAACGGCGGAATAATTTTTTTAAACGTTTCCAAATATTTCAAAACGAGTGTCGAGTAGAGCATTGGAGCGAAAGAAACGATTCATAACAAACATCAACCACGTGTAACATTGTAATGATTACATTAATCCTAGAGTTTGAAATTGGATAACCGAAAACGATAAAGATAGATAAGTCTTTGGTTGTACGTCTCTTTCGGCTGCCTCGATCTTCGATCCGTATTCCTCCGGATCGATGCTATAGCCGAGATTCAATTCACCGCATTGAATCTCGGGTAGCTAATCTCAAACCCAAACAATATAGTATACGGATAACGATATATTCTAGACAATACAACAAGATATCACTACATAAGCATACGGCGGATGCATGATCATTATGCCGACAAAACATAAGCATTACGCGGTATGTAAAGCCCCACAATGTAAAACAACAATAACACTTGCACTATTCACCGGTGCCACGATACCACTCGTGTTCTCGGCGCTAGAAAAACATACGGCGTTATCATGACTATAACCCGTGTAAAGCTCGTATATCGGTCTACGAACGTATCTATGACATATATATGCATTTAAGCAAGTACAAGATTAGTGTTACGGACGCGTCCGTACCTTCGTTGACGACGTTAGGTACTTACAGCGGAAAAACGTGAAATATTCGACGGCACGTCGGGCGGCGTAACGGCAGCAAATCGGAGTTTCGATGCCCTATAGGAGTAATACCACTTTCATTAGTGATTTGACATCATAACCGGCATTTTAGGTAAAAATTACCATTTTGCCCTTCTACCCCTAATTTGGCGGAATTTCGCGAACTTCGTTACTTTGACCGTATTCCATTTCAAAATTATCCCCACTATGTTTTTACCTCGTCGGGCATCTTTCAATGCAATGAGGCATAAAAACAAGCATAGGAACAAATTCTCGAAACTTCCTAGATCAAAACAACAGTTCTACTATAAATACCGAAAGAACTACGGAAACTAAAAACTAAGGACGGAAGAACTTACTCGGAGCTAAGGCGGAATTTTTCCGAGCTTCTCTCTAGAACCTCTCTCTAGGATTCAGATTTGGTGTGAAGAATGAGAGCAAGAGAGCTTGCTATTTATAGGGAAAAATAGGGACAAGGTGGGAATTTCCACAAAAGTCTTCGGATCGGATTCGTAGTTGGATCGCATTTTTGAGGACAAAACACTCTTGGCCATCCATGGTCAAGATCGAAATCTAAGAGCCCTAAAGTCAATGGATGAGTTGTCATCCATGATGGCTCTTTAGCTTTATGGCCTCGGCTAGATAAAAGCTACCGTCGGTGTTCGTTTCGCGCGATTTCGCAGAAACTCAAAAATCCGGGCGTATAACTTTGAAGGTCTTTTCATCCTCTTTCATATTATCTATTTGGATCCTCTTTTTGATCATATCCAGGTATTCTCCGGTGCGTCGGAAGATATTCGGACAAACGCGTCCTGGAAATACCGGAAATCGCTTAGATAGAACCAACTTCTCGACAATAATTCGCCGAATCGTAAAACGTCCGGTGGTTGCCTAACTTAATCCGTGTTTGAAAACACGAAATTGTTTCTATAGGTTCTCACTTTGCCTATCCGGCTCTACTCTATCTGATCGCGATTTTCCGTCTTATTCGGAATTAGGGTTTTCTGTTGCGGAATCAACGTCCTGGTAAATTCTTTCTTCGTGTAAAATTTCACTTGTTCTTAATTTGATCAGTCTGAAAAGACTTTTACCTCTATACAGTTTACTGTAGAATTTATTTACGACTTTTCCCTTCTGATCCCCTATAAGGCGACTCACCGCATTATATTATTACTTTATTCTAATTATCATTTTAATTATTTAAACAATTCTTTTTAATTAAAAATATTAAGAATTTCGACCCCTTAATTTTAAAATTCAGTTTTAATTATTTTTCCATAATTTTTTCCATTTTTAAAAATATAATATTTTTTACCAAAAATTCTCGTTTTACCCCCTTCGTTAAGGCTTAATCGCCTAATTTCTTCGTTTAATGATCTTTTCGGGATCGGGTTTCTTCATATATTTATCTTTACCAATTTTACAGTATATTGTTATCTTACAAACTTCTATCTTGATATAGTCATTTTATATCCTATGTAAAATATTAAAAATGTTTACCCCATCAGGTTACTTTATGATTCTGAAATGCTTTTTAAACTTTTCTTCAAGTTATTTCCTCTGAAATAATTTATTAAATTCTCATAATTTAGGGATATCACTTCCATATTTTTCTCATAATTTTTTATGATCTTTCAGTATTTATCATAATACTTTTAGACTATTTTTATCACCATTATATCATTTTTAGTCATTACGATTACACAAGACAAGCTTTCTAACGTTGTTGTTCAAAATGAAAGTTTAAGAATCAAAACTCCATTTATTCTCATGAAGAAAATGGGAGCACAGATTATTCTTTGAGCACCATTTGCACAACTTTTATTTCCTTACAAAACTGATCATGATGGAATTTCTATAGAACATTTTGGAAAAACCATTTTCTTCCCTTTTACTGAAAAACCCAGGACTCAAGGAGTTAAATTCTCTTTTTCTCAAACAAAACCAGATCAATTATCTCAAAGAAGAAGTTTCTTTCAAACGAATTGAACAACAACTCCAACAACCAATTGTTCAACAGAGGATCCAATCCTGTTTTGACCAGATTCATAAAACGGTTTGTGCAGAATTACCAAATGCCTTCTAGAATAGAAAACAACATTCGGTAGATCTTCCTTACGAACCAAACTTCTCTGAAAAACAAATCCCCACAAAAGCTCGACCTATCCAAATGACTCAAGAACTCCTTGAAACCTGCAAAAAGGAAATTCAAGACCTTCTTGAGAAAAAACTCATTCATCCGACTCATAGCCCATGGTCTTGTGCTGCCTTCTATGTCAATAAAAATGCTGAAATCGAACGAGGAACACCAAGGCTTGTTATCAACTACAAACCATTAAACGAAGCTTTGCAATGGATTCGTTATCCAATTCCAAACAAGGCTGATCTACTAAAACATTTGCATTCCAAAAATCTTTTCAAAATTTGATATGAAATTTGGGTTCGCGATTCAGATTTCAGAAAAAGATAGGTATAAAACTGCTTTTACTGTTCCATTTGGTCAGTATGAGTGGAATGTTATGCCTTTTGGTTTGAAAAATGCTCCTTTTGAGTTTCAAAGGATTATGAACGAGATCTTTAATGATCAAAGTCAATATATTATTGTCTATATTGATGATGTCTTAATCTTTTCAAATTCTCTAGAAGATCATTTTAAACATGTTTCAAAATTTATTCGAATTGCAGAAACAAATGGTTTAGTGGTTTCGAAACCAAAGATTAGTCTTTTCCAAACCAGAATCTGTTTCATCGGACATTGGATTTCTCAGGGAACCATAACTCCTATTGAACGAGCAATTTAGTTTGCAGATAAATTTCCTGATCAAATTCTTGATAAAACCCAACTTCAAAGATTTTTGGGATGTTTAAACTATGTTGCTGAGTTTATCCCTCAACTTAGCAATTTTGTTAAACCTCTTCATCAACGTCTTAATAAAAATCCTTCTCCTTGGACGGATGTCCATACTGAAGTTGTTAAGCAAATTAAATGACAGGTTAAGGAACTCCCGTGTCTTAACCTTCCAATTCCATCTGCCTTCAAAATAGTCCAAACAGAAGCTTCTGAATTAGGCTATGGAGGTATTCTTAAACAATGTTTTGATGAAAAAGAACAAATCATTTCTTTTACGTCTAAACACTGGAATCCTGCTCAGCAGAATTATTCTACGATCAAAAAAGAAATTTTCCTTGGCAATTGTTTTATGTGTTTCAAAATTTCAAGCTGATCTTTTAAATCAAAGGTTTTTAGTTCGCATTGATTGTAAATATGCAAAAGATGTTTTACAAAAAGATGTTAAAAACCTTGCATCAAAACAGATTTTTGCCCGTTGGCAAGCCATTTTGAGTGTTTTTTATTTTGACATTGAATTTATCAAAGGCACTTCCAATTTTCTTACCCGTGAGTTCTTACAGGGTAGTTCTTAGGATTGAGAGTCAACTAACCCATAAACCCTTTCCTTCTCTCCAGAAAATGCCAAGAAAGAAAAAACCAGGTGATATTCAAAAGATAAACAGCCCCTCCAAGTTGAGGAAGAAGATCAACAAGGCTTCTCTCAAGATGCCCAAAAACCAATATCCAGCCAAGAATTACAGGAGATTCTCAAACAAATACTTCAGCAACAAACTCCATTGCTGCCGTTACCCAGCCAATCAGTTCCCCAAACTCAGGGAACTAGACTGCAAACAAGATCTCAGACAAAACAGGGTCTTCTACCCCCAAACCAGAGTCATCTACTCCAAAAAATGAGTCTCAAACCCAAAGACTCACTTCCAATAAATCTGCCAAAAAAACCACTGAGTCCTATGCTAAGAAACCTCCAACCTAAACATGGGGGGAAGTATTAGCCAAAAAGGATAATAAAACCCAGGCACTCGAATATGATAGGGCACTTGCTTTGTCATTAGTTGCCCCTTCATCACATGTAATCAGTAAACAAGAATATGATTTGGCTAAAACTGAATATACCCTCCAATTAGCCCAGAAAAAACCTCCCCAGGCTACAAAACAGTTATTAGCTCTTCCAGTTATTAACCCAATGGAGACTCCCTATGTTGTAAAACAGTTATTAAGAATCATGATATCTTCAGTTCAGATCTTCTAATTAATACATCTCTACTTTTATAAGAATCATGATATATATATATATATATATATATATAATATATATATATATATATGTATGGGAAAAACACTTCTCATGTTGTAGGAGAAATGTTTTCTCATGTTATACACACATGAAATGGTGGGACCCACATATATATAATTATATATATATATGTGGGTCCCACCATTTCATGTGTGTGTAGGAATCTTTTTTTTCTCATGCAACATGAGAAGTTTAAAGCCCTATATATATATATATATATATATATATATATATATAATATAGTTAAGGGCTTCATCCATCCAGGCCCCCTCTCTTTGGATTTGGTTTCCATCCACTCCCCCTTTGGACGAGTGGATTTGGTTTCCTCCGTAGGGACAAGCTTTGAACCGTCAAGATCTTTTTTTTTTCTTTTTATATTTTTTACTTTTTATATTTTTTAAATGAAAAAATGTTAGTTGAAAGATTATCTACCCATTAATTTTTTAAAAAATAAGAAATAGAAAAAAAAAAAATCAGATCTAGACTGTTTATATCATATGAACCCTAAGCATGAAGCTGGAGGTATATCTGAAGGCCAACCAGAAGATCAATCTTGCAAACCCTTTGACCTTAATTTGTAGTGCTTTTATTTGCATATCGTTGCTGACAAGTTTATGGCCTTGCTGCTTGAGCCTGACGGTGATAGTGCAATTTGCTATATTCATCGAATCCCAGTATTACATGATTTGGAGCAAAAACATTAGATACTTTTAAGACCGGTTGTGTATTTAAAAGTCTTTAAAAGTGAGACTTTTAAGACCAGTTATTTTATCCAAGACTTTTAAGACCAGTTGTGTAAACGGATCCTAAAAGTCTTACATTTTAAACCTTGTACCTTAAAAAGCAGTCTAAAAAGCGATTTTTAAAATTTATTGAGAAACTGGTTTTAAAAGTATCAGACTTTTTAGACTAGCGCGCTGTATCGAAATCTGATCTAAAACCGGCCTAAAAAATGATTTTCACCTAGTCTGAAAAACGATTTTTATTGTGGTGTGATACAAAAACTAAAGATACTAACAAAGTAAATTTAGAGGAGATAACGGTAGAAGTAGAGCAAAACTATAAGATTTAATAAAGAGAACAAAGATGCAGGTACCCAATTAAAAATTAAAATAAATATAAGTACTTAGAAAATAGATTATATATTTAAACATAAATATGAAAAAAAGTAAGAAAATATTTTTGATTAGTATAATTATATTTTTGTTTTTTATATTATGCGTAAAAGAATCAAGATGCATATATATCCGACGAAATGTAAGGAAAAACATGTAACAAAAAAAAAAGAGGAAAACAATAAATCTACACAGGTTTTTGTTTTGTTTTATTATTATTATTATTTTGGGAAAAAATTATCCCTTCGTTTATTAGTTGTAGATTTTATAAGCTCAATTGAAAAAACTAAAAAAATTAATTACAAATTATGAAAAATTTATAAAACCTGAAATTAGCCCTATACACACACACACAGATATATATATATATATATATATATATATATATATATATATATTTTTTACCTCCTGTTCTAAATATATGACAAAGTTTGTAGTATAAATTTGCAATACAAACTTTATCCTATAATTAGGACAGGAGGAAGTACTACAAAGGGATAACTATGGCGTGTTAACAACTTTTATAAATTTTTAGACCTTAAGCACGTCTCTTGTTTTAATTAAGAATTTATTAAAAGTGTGAATCTAAATCTAATCTGTGATATTTCAGCTGTATTTAATTAAGATTTTGCCTAGATAATAATATTATTATTATTACTATTATTATACTTTTCAATTTTATCAACCCATGATTTGTGGAAAAGTTTGTTCATAGATGAAGATTTTAGAGAAAATATCAGTGGGTCTCAAGTAAGGACTTTTTTTATATTAATTACGGAATTCCAATATAAAAAAAAGTCTCATTGTCAAAATTATTTTTTATATTGTTAAAATAATTTTTCCTGTTGTTAAAATTTCTCTATGAAAATATTGTTATCAAAATGACTTTTTTGTTTTGTCAAAATAACTTTTCCCGTGGCAAAAGATTTTCCAGGTTTCTAAAATTCTACACGCAGGAGAAAAACTCAAAAAAATTTCGACAATGAGAAAAACCATTTTGATCACATAAAAAGTCATTTTGACAGCAATATTTTCATATAAAATTTTAACAATAGAAAAAGTCATTTTAACAACATGAAAAGTCATTTTGACAATAATATTTTCATAGACTTTTTTGATATTGAGATTCCATAATTAATATCAAAAAAGTTCTTAGGAAGTTTTTTGATAGGTGATTTGGGGTTAGAACTTTTTTGATATTTTTTCTCTTTCTTGAGACTTCACTGATATTTTCCCAAGATTTTATGCTTTCAGACTGAAAACACATCCAAAATTTTACATTTTATGCTTTGATCAGTATACTGGTGTCCACAACTCTGGGTACTTAATATAATATTGGACCATTAAGACTATTTTGAATTAAGTTTGAATCTCATCCTGTTACCAGTACCTAAATTCAAAGTTCATATGCTTACACAATTTTTAAATTTTTATAATTTTATAACAGTTTTCTTCTTATGACGAGAGAGGACCAAACTTTTTTATTTTTATTTTTGGGTGATAAAAGAGAGGGCCAAACTTAATTATACACATGCTCGTAAATCATGGGATAAAGATAACGGAGCATCGTGTGGTGGTGATGGCGTTGTTAGGAGGTCGCCGTCCGCGCTATCAAGGAAGGCCATTTTTTGGTGTCTCTCTTAATTATTGCTTGGTCTCTGAGATTATGCGGCTCATAAATGTGCTTATTATTATTTTATAATATAATAAGTAATAAGAAATATTATTAATTTTAAATTTCAAGAAAATTATCAAAGTGAAATTATTTTTCATTTTTTTTATATTTGTTAAAAGTAAGATATTTATTTTATAGAAAATATTATCTTCCCTCTTAATATAAGATTTAATTAGGGAGTTGGATTTGATTCTAAAATATTTTATAATATAATAATTAATAAGAGACAATTGAGTTTTTGAGGAAGATTATAGAAGTTAAATAAATTAATCAATCATTATATATATTAAAGAAAAATTAGTTTTTTTTTAAAAAAATAAATAATAAAATTTATATAAACATTTAAATGTAATTTATTTAGTTTAAGAAAATTATCATGATTACTTTAAACGCCGGCTTTTCGGTCTTTAAGTTGGTGGTAATTAATGAATGGCACACTTTTGAAAATGCACTGGACAATGGTACAAGTGAGCGGACCCGTCTTTAGTCCTTTTCTGCTCCCCCCGTCCTATGCGCCTCATGTCTAATGCCTCATGCCCTCATGACACATGTTTATAGATATATGTATACTACCACTCTATTGGAGACTTACACCAATATATCATCTATGATCTATCATAGATTATTAGTTTATCAAAAGGTAAGAATATTTTGTCAATCGTATACTTATTTTTAATATTCTGCTAGCATAAATGCTTTTTCTCAATGATAAAAGTATATGATTATTTTGTTACTGATCTAAAGTATTAAAACGATATATAATATTTTAAATTTTGGTTGGTATGATAAGAAATTAATTAATTTTTAATTTTTTATACTTCACCAACCTAACCCTTTTTAAAAACAATCCATCACAGTAATTGAATAACATACATTATTATATTAAGCGGCGGGCTAAACCCAATATAAAATTTGTCATGAATTCATATGAAAAATTGCTATATAAGAGAGACTAACATGAAAATGATACTTCACTACTACAAAAAGGGAATATTATTTCCCTAAAAGATATCCTTATTAAAAAAAAAAAAAAAGAACTAAAAAATGAACATACAATGGCATTTTTGTAATTATTTGCTTAAACTTTGAGTCTTAGATGTCCTAAATCATATTTTAGGACGCCTAAAATTTATTTAGGCATCCCAAAAACATTTCAAAATGCCTAAAATTAATTTTTGGCGTCCTAAAATATTTATGGGACGTCTAAAAATAATTATTTTACGCTTTTTGGCATCCTAAAAAGATTTTGGGACACCTATTGGGAATTTTTGGTGTCGTAAAAAGATTTTACGATGCCTAAAATTACTTATTTTGCCCGTTTTAAAAAAATTAGTGCCAAGAGATATTTTGCGAAATTTTTGGTGTCATGAAAATATTATAGGACGCCAAAAGTGAATTTTTGGCGTCCTATAATCTTTTCTGGATGCCAAAAATTTCGCAAAATATAGCTTATATCGATGACCTACTTTTCCTCATTACCCATGACTTGATTTATCTTGCCTATTACTCGTGACTGCTTTAAATTCTTTCCCTTCTCGTTTCATCGTCTCGGAACCCCAGCCACCTCCTATACCTTCAGTCGCCGGTCTCTTGCCTCGCCCTCTTCCCCGTCTGAACCTCTTTGTCTCATCCTTTATGCTCTCCACCTTCCCTCTTCTCCGTCTCATCCTCTCCCCCTCCATCTTTGACAGTTCAAAACCGTGTCGGCACCGCATCCTACTTCTGAGGACATCATCGCTCTTACATCTCATCCTCTCTAGCATCGCATACCAGTGGTCAAGGCTAAGGTTAGTCTTGCTACCCCTCTTTCGTTTTGGACAATTTCATATTTGGAAAATTTCAGTCCTTCTACAACTCTTTCATTTTGAAAAATTTCATATCTGCGAGGTTGTGTTAGCCCAAGTTGAAGGTTTAGATTTGTGAGGTTTTCAATCTATCTATCTCCTTGCTTTCATCGTTGTACCCGAAAATCTCATCCTGGATGAATTCACATTGTTGCTATGTTTTGTGTACATACCAGGATATGTACGAGTATACTATTGCACTGGTGTGAATTCGCACATTTGCTCTGTTTTGTACACCTTTACTTTTTTTATTTTGATTTGGTTTTATTCCATACAAAAGGGGATCTTTGTGGGTCTGAATGATTATATATAGACAGGACTTTTCCTTGTTTGGATTTCATGTGTTTTCTTCGAATCATTTTGTATAAATGGGTTGATTCCTGGCTTCTTACTGATAATTTGATTAGTGAGTATATTCACGGCCAAGCTACTTGCCACGGCCAACCCCTGAATTAGGTTTGGGAGGGGTTTTTTTTTAAAAAAAAAAAAAGAAAAAAATCATTACGACGTTCTAAACAGCTTTTAGGACGCCTTAAAAAGAATTATGGCGTCCTAAATTTATTTTAGAACGGCATATGTGTTATTTTTCTACTTCCCATAAATAAACGTCCCAAATAAAATGGACATAAAATAAGGTAAAAATAGGACGTTAAAACATTTTTTTTAGTAGTGCTTGTTCACAATGCTAATAATGCATGAAAAGTAAATTCTAATAATGCTACGCATTCGCTACGCTCATTTGAATATACTTTCTTCTCAATTGTTGTATTGATTGCGCCTCATATATTTCCCAACACACCTTAAATTAAGCAGGCTTATATATATAGTCATCATCCTAATACGTCCCAAGCAAGTGAAGGTATAGCATTATCGGCATAACATTAATTGTTGCCATGGCAAGCTCGATCCGAGTCATCTCTACGAGCAATATACACTTAGCGTCTCAAAACAGCGGTTCAACTCGGAAGATCGAGTTAGGTCCATGGGATCTTCAAGTCCTCCTATTGGATCTTATCCAGGTAGGCTTTCTTTACCACTACCCCAAAGCAAACAAAGACACAGTGATCCAACACCTGAAAGCCTCTCTTTCTTTCACCTTAGATTTCTTCCCACAACTTGCCGGTCGTCTTGCCGTCATTGAACACGACGACGGTACCTCCTCCGTTTTCATTCACTGCAACAACACCGGAGCACTATTTATCCATGCCCTAGCAGAAAATTTGACCATCTCAGACATCCTTCTACCCGTATACCTTCCTCCCCTTGTCAGGTCCTTTTTCCCGCTCACCGAGGCTAAAAATTACCAAGGCACTCATAAACCACTGCTTGCCGTGCAAGTCACGGAACTCGTAGATGGCTTTTTCATGGGCTTCACCGTCAACCATGCCCTCGCCGACGGCAAGTCGCTTTTTCATTTCCTCACTTGCTGGTCTGAAATCGCACGCTGTGGCGGTCTGTTGTCCAAGCCTCCCACGCTCGAACGTTGGTTTCTCAATGGCATTGAGCGCCCTATGCGCATTCGTTTTCCGAAGGAGGGTGATCATGAGAAGGAGAAGCTCAACTCACCACTTTTGCCAGAGAGGGTGTTTCATTTCTCAAAGGCAAAAATAGTGGAACTAAAAGCAAAAGCTAGCACAACGGTAGGTTCCGATCATAAAGTATCTTCTCTGCAAGCACTTATGGCACATCTTTGGAGGGCTATAATTCGGAACCAAGGTATTGACTCCAAAGAAGAAGTCAACTTCAAGTTGGTGGTAGATATTAGGCCGAGGATGAATCCGCCGTTGGGTCCTAATTATTTTGGAAATGCACTGGACGATGGTACCGTGAGCATGACCGCAGGGGAACTATTAGGCCAAGAGGGGCTTGGTAAGGCTGCTTTGGAGATGAACAAGGTGGTTGCATTGTATACAGAAGAGACTATCGTGAGCCACTTGAAGTCCTGGTTGGAAGACCGTAGGATACTTACGATCATTGAGATGTTTGGGGAAGCTGTGGATACGGGTGGTTCGCCCACGTTCAATGTGTTTGGAATTGACTTTGGATGGGGAAAGCCGGTGATGGTCCGGAGCGGCCCCGGCGACAAATCGCATGGGACAATCACTGTGTTTGCAGGACCAGAGGAAGGTGACATTTATGCGGAAGTTAACCTTCCTTACGAGATAATGGAGGCCATGTCAAAAGACTCTGAGTTTATTGATGCTGTCATGCCTGCAGTAGGATTTCTTACAGCAGGTGCTATTAAAAAAATGACAACTACTGTTAGATCAAGTTTGTAAATCATTTACCGCTCGGGTTTTTCAAACCAGTGTTGCAGGTGTGTGTTTCAATAAGGCAAGCTTTGCGCTGTCTATGTACGTTTGCTTTAATCAATTCTGTGTTGGGATCTCGCGTTTGGGGCCTGCACCACAGCAGCCAATAGTGGCTTTTTACCTTTTGCTGATGGTTAAAATGATGAGAAAGAGGTTTGAGAATACCGTTTGAGAAAACGCATCAATTTTAAACATATTTAATGAGTTAACTAAATTTAATTAAATTTCTTTAATACGTGAGAATTAGATAAATTAAACTGATAAAAAAAATCAAATAACGTAATAGCACAAATTGATTATTGTAAAAAGAAAAGCCTTGTTGTTAATTAAACTTAAGTATGAATTCAGGTCTCACCAATATGATGAGGACCTTGTTGCTATGTGATATGTAAGCACATCTGAAAATGCTTTTTTAGTTGGAAGATAACCAAATAATTGTTACAAATAAAACTAAATAATTCAGAATTTTGATTTGATTAAAGGTATACATCCTTTTGAGTTTTGGAGCGCTAAGGATTTTTATCTCTCCAATTGCTCTACAAAATTCAAACTTATATTTTCTTAGGGTAAGCTCGCTTACCAATTTAACCAACATCTCATTATATAATTTAAACTTTAAGCTTTACAATTTAAGATAGTATCCAATAAAATTGTCCGCAAAATTATAAGGTACCCAACCTTAAACGTACGGATCGTCAATCAAAACTCAATGTACAATAAATGCTTCGTCTCTACTAATTTTGAATCTCATTACTATATATTATTCCTTTCACTTATTTTTATTGTTTTACTTACCCCTTTTTCTCTTGGTGTATCTGCTTGCTCCTTTCACATTCAACACCTTCCTATTTAATTTCCAACCCCAATCCTTATCCACATCTAGCAAATTTGGATCTTGATTTTCAATAGACATCTAATCAAATTAGTACTTGCTTCTATTAGTTTGTTATTGTTTAAAGAGTTAAGGTGCAAATTGGCCAACGAACTATTACCCGATGAGCATCTAACACAAACATTTATTGAGGGTAATTATCAATCAACAATTAAAAAGTGAAAAAAAAAACACAAAAAGTGAAAAAAAAAAACACAATGCCGTTAAACTACCCTGTCACTGTCTTGGTGTCCCTGTCTTCTATTGACTGTTACAGTGTCGACGACGTCGGCGTCTCCAAAGCTTTCATTGTTGCTGGGTATTTCACTTACCCTCTCGAACTCATCAAGGTCCGTATGTAGCTTCAGGGCGAAAACCACACTACTACAAAAAACACAAAAAACGACCTAAATAAGACCCAATTAACGTCCCTTTTCAGAGGGACGTCTCGGCTGGGGGCGTTGTAATTGGATCCTTTGGTGTCCTGAATTTTTTTTAAGGCGTCTTGAGTAAAATACAGGACGCCTTAATAAAGGCGTCCTGAATTTTACTCAGGATGCCTTAATAAGGTGTCCTGAAAAAATCAAGACGCCTTTATTAAGGCCATGCAACAATTCAGGACGCCTTTTTTAAGGTGTCCTGAAGTTTACTCAGGACGCCTTATTAAGGCGTCCTGAGTAAACTTCAAGACGCATTAATAAGAATAGGCGTCCTGAATTAATAATCAGGACGCCTTTATATAATATATATATATATATATATATATATATTAAATATGCCTGATTAATATGTATAATGGCTAATTTGCTACAAAACATCAAAGTTTACATTCAGCCACTAGTTCAAGCCATACAAGCCTCTATATACAGTGCTCAAATTGAAAACTATACATCAGAAAGAGTTAATCAATACTGCTCATAATCAGTTAATCTTCCCTCCAAAAGATAGTACCCTGAAGCTCAAATAGCCACAATGATTTCTATAAATTGTCCTTCCAAAAGAGGTCTGGATCCTCAATCCCAAATCAAAAGAAAAACACATGAAAGCTTCAACTTCTCCCGTTTTGAATAGTTACCAGGACATTCCAGTATTGTGCAAAGATTCTAGGAGCAATGAATAAATAATGGAGAAGTTAATTACAGGCAACTTAATGATGGAAAAATGCCTTGTGAGAATAAACACTTAGACTAACAAATATTATCTCAATGATATCTCATGTAGCTCCATTAAAACAAGGGATAGAGAAAATGCTCAGATTTATGGACAAGATAATATTCACATTCGAAAGCAGTGATACCAAAAAATGCGAAGTAAACTTTATATATACCTATATGTGTTCAAGAAGATGTCTAGCCAACATGTCTCGAACTGTATCGATGTCATCCTGCGAGTACGGATCCACACTACCAAAAAACTGTAAATTGGAAAACAAGGTATAAGATAAACCAATGAAGTGAATGCAATAATTAACAACTCAAGTACAACAACACAAATATCATCATTTGAGGATCACGGAGTGATTACGTACATTGTGAAAACCTGTAATACGTCTGTTGGTAACGATGGATTGCATCCAATTGATAACGTAGTATCCGCACTCGAAGTTCCCTGGTTGTTGATGGCATTATAAATCAAAATCAAATTGTTAAAACGAATAAAGGCATATCGAAAGCTACTGTGTCAATGAAATAACCTGAATTGAAACTACTTACCTTCGGATAAAACCACTTCGGTCCACCCTGCTCTCGTGCTCTAGAAAGCTGTCTATACGTCTTGAGACCCCTATCATTAAAATGGAAATTAACATACATGAAAACAATTCATTTAAAAGAAGAATCGATGATTTATACAAAAATTTACTTACTCAGCAAACATGGTTTTGATATCCTCGTTTGGATTGCCACCTACGGAATCGAACCAATAACATGCGTTCTTGGCGGGACAAACAACACACAGGGTCCAATGACCACTACAACATATACGTATTAATATTAAATTAAGATAAGAAAGCAATTTATTCTTAAAAATCTTATATAGACAAAACAAAAATACACACCTTTCATGTATTGGCGCTAGATAACAAGACAATTCTCCGTCACCCATTGTTAAACCAACATAAAGTGCCCTTCTGGGTAACTTATTGCGAGTCGAAGTCGTGGATGCAGGACATAAGAATCCATACGAACCCGCTCGTTTTGTGTTGGCGCATATGTTGCGGTAGACACTATGATCGAAACTGTATATCTAAACATTCCATATGCATAAACTCTGTCAAATCTTTCTTGTCAATTGATATCGGATATGCCTTTTCTGCATCGACAATGCCCGGAGGCATCTGCAAGCCTATAAAGTTGATGTCCTTGCACAACTCTCGCAGCTGTGCTAAGTAGGGAAATATGCTCACAGCTTGTTCATGTTATGAAAACATAAAAAATAGATTATGAGTGGGTTAGCAATGAAAATCAATCGGGAACCTACTCATCATCAATCAGTAATGTATTTCCTACCATTGGAGGTTTCGTCCCCATCTGAATAAGATGATGCGGCCAAAGGATGAACGACATTATGGCCTTGCCTAAATCGGGAACCTCCTCATCATCAATCGGGATGGTTGTCTCTTCTTCCCCCTCTCGCACACTTTTCACAGTCACCCTACGTTGGTCTTGTGGAATTTTCTTATTGTTGTGTGTGGTTTGTTCTGGGTAAACAAGACCATCGACAACAATATGCCGGTGTGGGTCATCCAAATATAGAGTGCAAGGTAGACCTCCCTGTGGTGTGTGAGAAGGTTCGCCAATAAGTACATCTAGAGGGTGAGAAGGTTTGCCAATAGGTACAGATAGAGGGTGAAAACTTTCTTTTCCGCTTGGGGAAGGTCGGGGATTCGTGGGTTGTACATTCCATATTTGCCTTCTCTTGTACCATAGCTCTCATTTCACCCCGTAGTTGTTCCATAACCTCATCTACGAGGGATGCTCGAACTTTGGCTACAAGCCAAGGACTAGGGTTGTCATCGTCATGCGAACAACGTGAACGCCGTCCAAAATATTTTGCGACACTAACTCCCCTTGTCTCCCCTCGAACAGCATCAAGGTAATCCGGCTTCCCAATTGCCGTTGACAAATTGTCCATTCGTGTACTTGGCGTGAATGAACCTTGGCTGCTCTGCTGCTCAAGTGCATCCTGTATCATAAGATTTTTCATAAATAATATGAAACAACTGAGGATATTTAAAACTTCTAATTTAACTACTTACAATCTTTGAGGCAACCTCAGCAACATCTTTATTTATGTATTTGTCACCCTTTATTCTCACAGCTTTCCATTTTTTGTGATGAGGAGGATGATCAGGGGCATGGATAACAATGGAAAGATTGGATTGGGAAGCTTCCTTCATTCTCTCTAACTCTTCTTCCATCATCTTCCGTTCAAGCTTTTTATAGCCACCTCTAGACATGCAATGTGTAACACCCCTACGGTTGTAACAAACGTACTTATGGTTAATGTGATTAATATTCCAAATTGGAAATAAAAAAAATAGAATATATCAGGAAGAGTTGAAGAAAGCCCAAAGGGAGATACCCTGTTGACCAGCGGGACCCACGAGGACCGGTAGAAGGAGACCGGACTGGATAAAATGGAAAGACCAGAGGAAATGGGGAAGACGGATTTGGTAGGCCCAAAGTGGCTCCACCCAGATCCCTTAATGACTTGGAGAGCAAGAAAGAGAAAGGTAAACAAAAAGTCAACTGCAGGCCCCGCTGTATGGGCAAAAGGGAATATATCAGATAAAATAAGGAAGAAAGGAATAAAGACCAGAGGATTTGATTTATGGGGCCTAGGAGGAGCCATTTAGGCTTGGCAAAGGTCTAGAAGGCTTTGGGAAAAAGTTAGAGGAGTTAATGGATCTCGGGCCAAAATCGGTAATTTCCTTAAATTCCAGGCCAAAGTAGGTAATTTTCCCTAAAATGTGTAGAAAATATCCAAAACTCTTGAAGGAGTGAGGCACCATGTGTCAACACCCCAGAAGCCCCTGGAATCCTCTAGATTTACTTGGGAAGAAAGAAAAGAAAAATCAGTACAAAAGTCAAACCGCGGGTCCCACATCAGGAGAACAGGGACAAAATGGGAAAAATGAGGAAAAAGTTGATTTGGGCTGAATAGTGGGCCCAAATGGATCCATAAAGACCCTTTTGGGCTGGTGAAAATATGGGGAAAATTTGGTAATTATTAAAAAGTTCTGGGCCAAAATTGCAATTTCTGAAAGTTTCGGGCCAAACGTGTAATTTTCCCCAAAAACAGATAAGGACCAGCATTTTTATGGAGGAAGCTGCGCCACTTGGCAGCTGCTGGATGCCCCTGGAATTTTCTAGAATTTCTTGGGGAGAAAGTTAAATTTACAGATCCAAACTACTCCCTACCTTCCAGAATTTACACCAGTTAATTCCAAAACTTACTGGGCCACTTCCACCTTTATAAAAAGGTGTTTAACTCTTCATTTTCAACCCTAAAGAGGAGAAAATCCCAGAGGGCAGAGAGAGAGAGAGAGAGAGAGAGTTCAGCAGCCACCACAACCAAGGATCAAGGTCCCAAAGTCCCAAGAGTATCCATCGATTTGCCGATTTTGAGGTAACCCGAAAACTCCATCTCCTTGAGTTCTTGTTAAGTATTTTCGTGCACCTGTTTAGAGCTTGGTGATAGGGTCTGATTTTGGAGATTTTTATGGTTCCAAAGTGTTTAAAACATGATTTTGTGTAGGGTATAGTCATGGCATAAGTTTCCGAAGTTGAAAACACCGAAAACCCCTTAAACCAAGCTTAGTCTCAAATCTGGAAACTTCTGGCAGTTTGTCTTCAATCCGGTCTTAAAAATAGTAAAAGAAGTCTATTTAATCTGAAAATTTTATGGTAGAAATTAAACATCCTAAGGTCTACCTTGATATATAATTTTGTAAGATTTGGACTTTTCAGCTAGGAGATAAAAATTTCTATAGTTGGTACATAAGTATCATAGGCGAATCTGGGCAGAGGGTGTAAAAGTGACCCCACTCCAAAACATATGTACTTTTGTATTCTGGGTGTATTTTTCCTGGAAACTATACATCTTCATGGTTCAAAGTGCGTTGGTTTCATATGAAAATGATTTGTTTGGAAGTTTCTAAAAATTGTCAAAGAAGGGACAAAAACACTGAATTTCTAGAAAATTGTGGTTAAGCTCGGTTTTTGCACATAAGAAAAGGATATGAACCCAGATGGATTTTTTTAACTATTTTTCCTTTAAAATAGACATCCTAAGGTTTCCATTGGCACCAATTTTGTGTTAATACGATTTTCTTAGAATTTATTACAAATCAGCGAAGTTGAAACAGTGGTTCTGGAAAAATCTGGGATAGGCGAAATTAATAGAGATTAAAAAGTAGAGTTGATATCCATGATTAAAAGCGTGATATTTTGTTGTAACTAGGATGTTAGCTCGTGTGGACCGTATCAAGAGAAGTGTTTGCTAATTTCAAGGAGTGCCAGGTAGTAACTGTTGACTCGCATACTCTATGTTACTTTTGCATGTTGTGTTGATCATGATGTAGGAGATCGGGCTGTAGTACCTATTGGACTGCGTGTCCTTAGGGATTCGCTACAGTACCGAGGGCATGTATGATCGGGCTGTGGTGCCTATTGGGCTGCAGTACCGAGAATTGTTGGGGTAGGTAGGGCCTATATGACTATGTGTTTATAGGTTACTACCGAGGCCCCCGCGTAATACCCTAAAATTCCTATTTATCAAGTTAGAGGATACTTTTTGGTCTAGAAATTTTAGAACCAATATTTTATGACCTAGAGAGTTAATTATGGAAGAAAATTCTTATATGGAATTAAGGATTTTATTTTCCAATACTTATTTAATATTTGCAAATAAATATTAAATGGTAGTTTTTGGTGGATGGAATAGGTAAGTGGAATGGTAGTTTTTTGGTGGATGGAATAGGTAATTAGAATGGTAGTTTTTGGTAGATGGAAGAAGAGTGTTTGGTTTATAAGGAATGTTTGGTTAAGGAAGAAATATGGTTGGAATAGCCTTGAATTTCTTCTATAAATAGAAGGCTCTCTCTTCATATTCTTCACACCAAATCAGCCCCAAGAGGTGATTTCTAAAGAGTAGAGAGGAGTGAGAGCTAGAGGGAAGCAAGAAGGAGGAAGTTCTTCAAGGGTAAGTTCTCTAGTTCTTGAGTTCTAGTTTTAAATTCATAGATAGAAGTTGCTTTGATCTTAAATATGCTAGAGTAATTTTATTTTCATGTTTTTATGGTTAGAAATGGTTTTATTTCGAAAAAATGATGGAAAAGATTATATAGCAGAATTTTTGGAAGCTAATCATAAAGTAGCGAAGATCTGCGAAATTTTATCGGTTAGCAATTTTTGAAGTCGGGGTAAAAACGTCAGTATTTTATATTGAAGATGAAGTTATAAAATTCTGAGAAACTTCATGGTTAAAGTAGACATATATACCTTTTCAAATATACCAAGAGTGAATTAGTTCGAGTTACTGTGCTAAAAGATAAAAATGTCCACGGTTGGGCTACGTTTTCTGGAAATTTTCTGGGCAGATGATGAACACGTGAAAACTGGGAACGGTTCATAAAATCTGGGAAAGAACCAGTATTTTTCCACAAAATTAGACATCCTAAGGATTCCGGGGAATTTTACGGATCCTCGTTTCGAGTTTTCTAGTATTACTTATGAATTTTCAAAGTTAGAAGTAAATCTGGCCATAATGCTGAAAGTAACGTTTTTATTAAATAAAATGTAATGGCAAAATGGTAATAACAAATCCACCAAGGGTAGAAAGGTAAATTAACCTTTTGGATATTATTCTAAGCAATATGGTAATATGTTAGGATATCCGAGGATTCCGGAGTCGATTTGAAGGACGGACATATTACTATTCATAAATACCCGTATTTATGAATAGTACCGTATACATAAATAGTAAATTACTATTCACACGGAAGGAAGGTACGTTCGCGTACGTAACTTTAACTCGATATGACTTGTATGCATGTATGAGATGGAATGATTTCATAGAGTCATGGACAAGACTTGGTCTTGGGTCATGCACCGTGGTTAAGACTACGTCTTGAATCACATTTATATACATTCGGCGATGGGGCTATGTCTTGATAATGCGGTGAGATTGTTTTCCTAGCGAGGACATGAGTGTACATCGTGGCACGGGTGGTGCGCACTATACAACTATACATGGATTTGTATAGATAACTTTACCCTTACATCTACATGTGCTATGTATTGGTTAATGCTAAAATGTAATGAATATCTACATACATATACTGTTATACTTTTCATATGAGGTTAAGCGATTCAATTTGTTTTGAATCTTAGACTTGACTAAGTTCGGGAAAGGAACCAGGATTTATGAAGACATTGTGAATAGGAGCCATGAGAAGGAGCATTAATGGACGGAGCCGTGAGGAGGCACCGGTCAAAGGAAATGCGGGAAGAAAGTCAACGAAACCTGTTTGCTTTAATCTTTCCTAATTGTGATTTACATTGCAAGCACTGCATACATATTGTATTTGAGTCTAAGTCTACTCAAGGCTTGGTTGACTTTGTTGTTCAACTTTGAACTTTATAATATATCGGTATACGTCGACATCGGCATATGACTATTATCGTGAAGATACGGGCACCTGAAAACTCGATGAATATTTATAAAACCACGTGTCAAAGATTTATGCTACGAAATTTGAGGGTGTAGAAGGTATGGCTTGTCTTGACCGATCTGCGGGAAGAAGAAGAAATAGGTGATTTACATTGATGCCCTATTATCACTTTAGTATTTTGATACTTTTGGGATGACTGTATTATTATTGGTATTTATTTTTGGATAACTGTACCCTTAACCCTTCGAGGACTTTTACTTTCTGTTTATTTTACTTTTACCAATACAGTAGATTGTCCAAACCGGTTAAATGCTTTGTTGCACTCACTCTGATACATGTTAAATGGACCTAATAATGAAATAAAGGTAACTAAGTAAAGGAATCCCTCTAACCCGCCCCCCGAAAGGGCGAGGCCTGTAGGGGTGTAACACAATGCGGATACTTATTTTTCGCTTGCCTTTCTCTATTGGCTTGACTTTTTTTCCTGTGACACGAAAACAAATAAAACTAAGCCTACGATGTCAAGTAGATTCAAATAAAAGATAAGATATGAAAGAAATTTTACAAGAAATTCAGGATTTTAACGTGACGCCACAAACTCCCTCCAGTCTTCTGGAGAAATGAAATCATAGGTCATACATGGATCCTCGTTCCTCTTTAACCCTCGAATATACTTTTTAGTTGGCTTGTTCTTAAAATCTTTCCAACGGAGACGAACTTCGCCCATCCAATGCTTGTTCATCGCCGTATTGTTAGGGAGATCAAATGTTTGCTGCAAGGTAAAAGAGAAGATATGAAAGAAATCAAATAATAAGACTAAAGATACAAATGCAGATATATCGAAAGTGAGATACCAAAATTTGTGCCCAAATCAACTCATTCGTTTTATCAGGAACCATCTTCCAACTAGAGTATACAATACGAACTTTGTTTCGAGCCAGATAGCCTAAATAGCTAATTAAATTGTCTTCATCTCTACCAATCGGATTCATATTAGCATCGAACTCCACATGCTGCCTCTTTTTTTGACTGTCACGACGAGCAATTAGCGCACCCATCTTTGTGCTACCTCTACCCTTTCTCACAACGGGTTGATAAACCCTATCACCTGATGACTCGTTAGAGCTGGACATATTCCTGTTCATCAAAGACAAATCAATGTTAGATAGGTTATTAAATAATAAACAAATTATTAAAATGAACGAACATGTTAAACCACCAGAAAAATAACATAGTACTATTTCATAACTGAAAATCTCACTTTATATGGTTTCCCATATTCCTTCATAATGATCCTTTCTTACAACATATTCTTCATCATCTACCAATTCTAATTCACATGTTGTAGGTGGATTTGTTGTGAAAGGGAGTGTATCATCAAGGTTCAAGGATTCTTCACCATACTTTTGTTTTTTACTTTGAAGTACAATGGACATTTTTTTATTTGCAGGGACTGTAATATAAAACACTTGTTTCGCCTGGCTTGCTAAAATGAATGGCTCTTCTCTATGACCAAGTCTTTGAAGATCAACTGAGACAAATCCAAATTTAGGATCTATTACAACAGCATTATTGCTAACCCACTTACATTTCAATAAAGCAACTTTAAACTTGCTGTAGCTCATCTCCCATATTTCTTCAATAACTCCATAATAGGCCATTCATGCTAACACCGGGTTTTTGTCTTTTGAACTCTAAAAGTGCATGGATTCAGCTTCAACCATCACCCCATTATTTTGCACAGAACTTCTGTCATCTTGGTCTTTTGTGTAGAAAGAATATTTGTTTATATCATAACTGCTCCAAGTGATGACCTGAAAAGAAGGCCCCCAAGCTAACAACTTGATTGTATCCGACACACTAGTCTCGTGCAATACCGTCTCCTGGAACCACTTTATGAATGTCTTCTTTTGCTCATTAGCTATATGCATGTCATTCTTCCTTGGATTCATATCCTTCAAACTCTTTATGTGTTTATCAATGTATGGTTGAACTTCTTCCATATTATTCAAGATGTACAAGTGTTCTTGCAACATGGCTTCACGAGGCATATTCTTCAGTTTGATGGCTCGAGTTCCTTCACTTATCCCCTCGTCATGCTGAGATTGTATCGTCGCCCCTGATAGATAATCTTTGCAGAACTCCATAGCCTCTTCAACTACATATCTCTCAACTATTGAGGCTTCCTACGATAAGGATTTTTAGAATACCCTTTTAAGATCTTCATGTATCACTTGAAAGGGTACATCCACCTTAGGTAAACCGGACCGCAGAGCCTTACCTCCTTACCAAGTGCACTATCAAGTGCATCGTGATATCAAAAAAGCGGGAGGAAAATGCATCTCTAGTTGGGACAAAATAATATAACCCTCATTTTCCAATTCATCCAACTTTTCAATGTCAATGACTTTGTTACAGATAGCATTAAAGAAAATACTCTGAACTTCATCTTTCATAATGCCTCTAATAGCTATTGGTAATAGTTGTTGCATCAACACATGATAATCATGGGACTTCATTCCCACTAACTTCAAATCGTCCATTGAAACACACCTTCTCAAATTAGAAGAATATCATTGTGGCACCTTAATGTCATATAGACACCCACACAAAATTTTCTCCTTCGCTTTTGATAGTGTATGAGTTGTTGGCTCCATGTATGCCCTCTTACCATCTTCCATTACTCGTGGATGTAACCGTTCTCTTATTCCCATATCAACCAGGTCTAGTCTCGCACTAATTCCATCCTTAGTCTTCCCTGGTATGTGCAAAAGAGTACTGACAAGGCTATCGCAAACGTTTTTCTCCACATGCATCACATCAAGACTGTGTCTCACATCAAGACTACGCCAATATGGAAGATTAAAGAAAATTGATTTCTTCTTCCATATATTTTTCTCACTCGCAATCCTTTGCTGCTTACCTAATATGACATTGATATGTTTCACCCGACTATAAACTTCCTCTCCGGTTAATGCCTTTGGAGCCGTTCTATGCTCCGGTAAGCCGTTAAAACGCTTTCTTAACTTACGATATGGGTGGAACCGTTGAAGAAACCTCATGTGACCGAGGTAGCCCATTTTTTTTGTGCTTTAGTTGATGGAATTTTGTGTCTACTTCACATATTGGGCATGCTTTATGCCCCTTGACAATGTACCCTAACAATTTTCCGTATGTAGGAAAGTAGTTTATCATGGTAAAAATCATTGCACGCAACTTGAAGGACTCCTTCTTATATGCATCAAACACATCTACGCCTTCCTCCCATAACTTCTTCAAATCCTCAACCAAAGGCGCCAAGTACACATCGATATTGTTCCCAGTTTGTTTTGGTCCGTAAATCATCATAGAAAGCATCACATACTTGCGTTTCATACATAGCCGGGAGGTAAGTTGTATATTATAAGGAGAACCGGCCATGCACTATGGGTGCTTGCTAAGAGTTCGATACGGATTGAAGCCATATGTACAAAGCCCCGTAGAAGGTTTCTTGGCTCACCGCCAAATTGAGGGAACATTTCGTCTATTTTCTTCCATTGCGGAGAGTCGGCCGGTGCCAAAGATATTTTCCATCGGATATTCTCTCATCGAATGCCATCTCAACTTCTTCACTGTTGCTTCACTAGTAAACAGACGCTTAAACCGTGGAATTATTGGAAGATACCACAATGCCTTCAAAGGTTGCCTTTTTGTTGTCTACTCTCCAGAAATACTACCTTTCTTCACTTTGTATCGTGAAGTTTTACACTTCGGACAATTACTGAGGCCTTCATACTCGTTTCTGTACAATATGCAGTCATTAGGGCAACTATGTATCTTTTTATACTCCATACCCATCGTAGACAAGATTTTCTTGGCCTCATACATACGATTTGGAAGTACATTATCATCTAGCAACATATCACACAACAATTCAAGCAGCGACGTGAAACTGCTATCGGTCCACCCACAAGTTGCCTTTAAGTTGACCAAATGTAAGGAACCAGTCAACCGTGTATACTTAGTACACCCAGGGAACAAAGGTGTCTTTGCATCACTCCGCACGCTATCATATTCACCCGATTGTGCAAAAGATTCTACCTCAATATCATGAATCATTTTCTCCATTCCATCATCATCTACCTCAACTTCATTTTTGTGGGATGCACCGGTACTTACTTCCTCACCATGCCATATCCACGTTGTGTATTGAAGGTGTATTCCATCACAAAGTAGGTGATCCCTTATATCAGCAATATCCCTTCCACTCCCATTTAAACAATTAACACATGGACAATAATACATCCCATTTTTTGTAGCCACATTCATTCTAGCAAATTCAATAAACTCTTCCACCCCATTCTCATATTCTTCACTAGTTCTCAAAGCATTCATCCAACTATGACCTATTTTATTGCCACCTAAGACATTTCCAACAATACTTAGGTTTATAACAATTTCAAGAACGACATGTTTTTTCTCAATCTTTTTTTAAAAAAATTGGCAGCATTTCCCCTTACAAGTAAGACATTCCAAAATTTCAACAACCAACAATTTCAGCTTAATTGAACAAAACTTACTAACTAAGGCAATTCAGAACAATATTAGCTATTAAATCCAACAATTTCATCAACAAAGAAGTATATGCCCGATGAGAATTTTCAATAAAAAAAAAAGTAAATGCCCGATGAGATTTTCCAATAAAAAAAAGTAAGCATATGTTTAAATCGGATCACCAATGTTATACATTTTGAGAAGGACTCCCCAGTTGGGATTTGGAACACATCAAATAGAGACTGGACTATATTTGGATTCATTCAAGAGAATATGAGGAGGGAAGAGACAGTTTGATTTATACGTTTCGCTTGATCAAACATCCCCTTCAATTTCTTAATCTAATTCTTTCCAATCCAAACACACCCATAAGCTTACACTTCAATTCCAAAAGAAATAATTGACAATTGGAAACAATGGTTAGAACAAAATATACAGAAACCAAACCTGAAAAGATCTTTTTGCGGCCTGAGAAATTTTAGGAACAGGATCAAATTGAGAAAACCACCAGGGTCCTTTTAAGGTCTTCTGATGCAGACCTAAGTCTCTCCTGAAAGGGGTTGAATCAAACATAAACATGCATGCGCATAACAGTATGAGAAAAAGGCATGGATATGGCATGGTGAGGAAGTAACAAGTATACCAAAGTGGGTATGTGGTGCATGTGTGTGGGTGTACAAGTCAATACTCCAAAATCATGTTATTTTGGGAAAGAAATTCCAACATTTTTAACAAAACTGAATTACACTTTGTAATGAAAACAAATCTGCATAGCGAATGTAAAGATCTCATTCGCCATCTCCTAGATAGACAGGACTGAATTTAAGAAGTAATATGCATTGATCCTAAAGTTCTCTTGGAACAAAAGCTGCTTTCTGATTAACCTTATTGACTTTTACAATAGGTAGCTCAAGTGTTAGGACAACTCAATGTACCTGCTGATGAGCTTCTTTCACAATCTCCAATGTAGCAGAACTGGAGTCACTTTGGCTATCTAGTGTGTGCATATTAAGGAATTTCATTTAATACTGACATTGCAAACTACCAAAACCATTGCTTTGTTGATTTACATAGGCATCATGGCCAACCTGCAGATTCATGTTCAATAGATAAGACAGGATTCACTCAACAAATTAGCAAAGCAATTCATGTTAAAATCCAAGAAATGTTAACATAAGCACTATTGATTTTGAAAGGTTTGACAGGTGATTGATTTTGAACCTTAAAAGTGTTGCTCTCAATCTTGTGCACTCAGTCGTGTTTAATATATTATCCTGCATCATTTTTTATTACAATCTTAATTAGCATTTCTATAGATAAAATAATCACAAGAAAACACACACAAAATAAATAATCTACCCTTTACTTCTAAAAGTAATAGAAGAGATTAAGGGTGCAGAAGCTTGTTGCAATCCTAACCAAGTAGCTTAAACTATTTTGTGATGTGGACAAGACAAAACACGAGACTAAGGAAAAAGTCAGTACTATCCCCACAGAATTGTGTAAGCTATTCCTATAAACTATGAAAACAAACATTCCTAATCATAATATAGTTGATTGTTTGCAATGACATCAACATGAATAAATGTTAGAACAAATTCCTCTGAGCAGTCAAAATGTAATATCTTGCAAGTATCTTGGAGATTTTTCGGTTGCTCCAGCTTCAGGATACTTGTGGAACTTAACATAGAAGTTCATTTCAACTATCTCAATTCCTTGTATTAAAATGATCGAAATAACGCCTATTTAATGATCAACTGATAATTAAGCATGTGCTTACAAAGAAAACTGAGGTTCAGAAAATAGAAAATTTTCATATGTGTGCACACAAGACAATATTTATTTACCTGAATTACTCAAGAAGACTCTAAGTAAAATTCTTGAAACCATCAAAAACCAAGGTCAGTCAATGTTGCAACAGTGATTGCCAGCTTGAAAACTACTTAAGAGTCGATAAAACTGAAGCATGCATGTACTGTCACAAAAAAAAAAAAAAACTAAAGGCATGCGCATGGCTAGAAATCAATGCATTCTAATTCATTGTATGGTCCTGCACTTCTTTAAATATCAATTCGCCCTCTAAGATAATTTAGTTATTTGGAAACAGTGAACCCATTTTTTATATCCCTGATTTCTATTTCCACGGGTTGGACCAGCTGCCCTTTTGTTTTGTAGATAACAAAAACGAGAATGTGTAGTCCCAAGTTGTTCTGTACATAACTCTAAAGCAGAATAGCAATAATAAAAAAAGCAAAAAAATAAATAATTGGAACAAAAAAATACGCTGAAGAAGATAAGAATCGATCAAAGAAATAAGTCGGACACTCACTTGAAAAAAGATTATGCATTCTAACCAGAGTATTACCGTGAGAGTGAAAAGTAGGTCTCAGTTGCCGAAGACGAAGGAGACAGTGAAACGGCTTGGACTTGGGTTTGTATAGGTTTCGGCCAAGACGGAGGAGAAGGACGCTCGGCGCAACGGAGGCGCGGCTTGGCGAAGACGTGGATGCTCGGCAAGAGGGAGGAGGGAGGGGAACTGAAAGAATTTCTATCAGGTGAGAGGAGGAGTGTGCATGCGTGTCGATTCTGAGTGAAAAATAAATGGGAATATTGGCGACCTGAATAAAATTCAAGTCGCCAATATTTTAATTTTAGCGGCCTGAAAGTAAATTCAGGTTGCCAAAATTCAAAAATTGGCGACCTGAATCAAATTTAGGTCGCCAATATTTTAATTTTGGCAACCTGAATTTCTTTCAGGTCGCCAATTTTTGAATTTTGGTGACCTGAATTTACTTTCTGGTCACCAATGTTTAAAAAAAAAAAGCAATAATAAAAACAACCACGGCGCCAAACAATATATTCCTATATTTCCCATGGCGTGAAATTTATTTTCCTAGATTTTAGTCGTCCTGAAACATTATTAAGATGCCCAAAATGAATTGTATTCCAAAAAAAATTAAATCTCATGGCGCCAAACAAAAAATTCTCATATTTCCCATGGCGCGAACAATATACCCTGATGTTAGGCGTCTTGAAACAATGTTAGAACGACAAAAATCAATTTTACAAGTCCTAAACTATAATTAGGACGCTCAAGGCCCAACTTCCTTGAATATAATTACAAGAATGTCACCGCCTTCATTTTTTACTTCCTATTTTTTAATAAGGACATCTTTTTAGGTAGTAATATCCAATTTTTGTAGTAGTGTCACGCACCAAAATAAATCCAAAGAAATCACGCCTTCCAACCGCACGCGCCTTGCACCCGTGTTCCATCCTCGATGCCACAGGCGCGGCGCGCCGCCGCAAACGCCTGCTTGCATGGGTCCCATCTCTATTGTTGTTTGCCTTATCCAACAAGAAGGCATAACCGCTCTTTTCTCTAGTGTCTCCGTCACCCTTTTCTATCAGTGCCTCATATTTTAACGTAATTGTGATAGTTGTTTTTTTAAAATTTATTTGGTACTCATTTTCACTTTTAAATTGTTGATTAATAATTAAGATACCCTCAATTAATGTTTGTGCCAGATGCTCATTGAGTAATAGTTCATTGGCCAATCTGCACCTTAACCCCTGTTTAAATCCAGTGATAGTGACTGGAGAGATCTTCTTGTATGTATGGAGAAGCTGGTAGAAGAGAACGGCCAAGTACTAAATTCTGGAATGTCAAACTCAGAAGCCATTAGATACATCTTGACGTAAAGCAGAAGTTGAACATTGACATATACCAAAAAAAAAAAGCTCTTTTCAAATGAATGTTGAATAAATTTAATTAAATGGCTATTTAGATTCTCTTTGACAGGCACAATTATTTGAAGAGAAATATATAGTAGTGAGCCTCTATAATATGTGTGGCCTCTCACTATATTCATCTCTTAGGCAGATTCTATCTTGAAAATATAAAGATTTGATTATGGTGTTTTGACCTAATGGCATTCATGCTCTCGGATTCGGCTTCCCTGCACTTCCCATCTCAAGTTCTTAGCTTTTGTATGAAAATTTGAATGGCAAGCATATAACATTTTTTATAAAATAATATTTTATATTTTTCTCAATTGTAGTTGTGGAGTATTTCCAAAATTGAATTTATTTTCACATTTTAATAGTAATTGTGTAGAATGTTAAATCCTATCTAAAGATTGAGGAGGGAAGTGGAGAGAGGAATTGGAGAAAATCCAAATCTCATGCGGCCTTTGGTAATCTCAAAAGAATTGAAGAAGACAATATTTAAAGACTTTAATTTTGAAATGGGATGATAAAGTCAATAAATAGGTAGTGAGAAAAAAGAGGAATGAATGAATTGAAATAAAAGCAGATGAAGCTACACGGCACTCGTAATTACCATACCAACAAAAAGAAAATTAAACACAAAAAAAAAAAAAAAAAAAAAAAAAAAAAAAAAAAAAAAAGAGAGTATCCCCTTCAAACACGCAACTACTCCTAATTTCCAAAGCCAAATTAATTCCTGTCTCAGCAATGTGTGACTGTGACCCACAAAAAAATGGGTATTTGCAAGAAGCCGAAGTGGGTGATTCTCGTTGACAAAAAAAAAGCGGGCAATTCTACTCCCTCCAAAAATTTGGCACTTCCCTCCATTTAAACTAAACATATTTGCCCTTTTGCTGAAGCTTCAAACCCTAACAAACGCAATCTTCGCCATCGTTTCGTCACTTGATTCTCAGTTTTGTCCCTCCCGTTTTGTTGAGTCCTGTATTCTGCCACCGTTCCCTCACTTGATTATTAACCACTGCTCATAGCTTCAAACGCAATCTCCGCTTCCTGGCAGATATATTTCTAAGCTACAAATCCCACTGTTCCAAACCCAACTCCAGCTCTGGTTTCTCCTTCTTTCGCTTTGTCTGCTAATTATTTTTCCTGTCTCATTTTCCTTTTCTTCTTACTCTTTTGTTGGCTCCAATTGAACTGGCATTGAGTGATTTTTTAAAATTCTTCAGATAACAATGAACATTTCCTGTTAGTTTGCTGGCTTTCTTTTTTCTTTCTTTTTTTTTTTCCTGGGAATGAATTTTATATGCAAAGCTTTATTATCTCAGTTCTTACTTCACAGTTACCGTGTCCATATCAGTGGTGGTTAAGATTATGATGAATTAATGAAGGAAAAAAATTGTAACAGTTCCAGTTCTGTTATATATGTATGACACTGCAGTTCCAGTTCTTACCTGGGGTCGTTTAAAAGCTACAAGCCGTTTGGCTTACCATATTGGGGCACGTCTCCTAAGTTTGACCAATTTGTTAAGGCACAAACAAAAACAGAGAGGCTACGATTATGACCAAATATCATAATTATTTATAGGAAATGCAATTATAAAATAATGTTTGACTTACAATTTTCTATAGGCATATTCTAGTGTTTCTCTCTATCATCACCGTTGACCTATGGAGAGCCATGAACTAGTTTTTGACTATAATAGAAAACGTGTTTTAATAAGAGTGGGTGCTTTGTGGACACCATTTCATAAAGATGAATAAGTAGTGAATGCAAATGAATGATGACTCATTAATTCAGGCCTTTTTATTCCTCTCTTTGTTTTCCCCCCCAATTCTTCCTTCTCATTTTCAGCCTTCTTTGAATAGAGCTGACATGGTCAATGTTAGATTTTACTTTCAACTTTGGTTTATTTTATTATACTATTTATAATTGTTATTGGTTTATCTCAACTTTTTCTTTTTATTTGATATGTTCCAAGTTGATATCTGTGAAACTGATTAGTGCTCTAAAAAAAATTCATCTGCTTGAGATCTGTGTTGTCTTGTAAATAGGAAGGAGTTTAAGGTGGAGGTTTAAGTAATTGGGAAAAGTAAAGCATAAAAATTGGGTGGGTTTAATAGGACATTGTGCTGAAGATATGAATCAGCAAGGAGAGATTATGAAGCAGATGAACAACTTCAGTCTCTTTTGAAGGACATGTAGGAAAACAACAAGGATAAGCGGTTGGCTCTTGGTGATGATGATGAGCATGACAACTACTATGTAGACATTATTTTTATTTTTGTGTTGTTTAGTTTATTTTTTCGGCAACATTGTTTATATTTCGTTTTCTTTATGTATGATTTTTTAGGATTGCTACCATATATGTTTCTTCATATACACTTTTTTTTTTAATACATATTCAGTATTTTTTAATTCGCAATATTTTTTTCATTTTTTTCATTGGTTGTTGATGAAGAGCCCTAATAATTATAATATTTTTTTAAATGATTCCTCAATTTGCAATGGAATTTTTTCCATATTTTGTCACAAATTGTCACATTATTTTTGACTGAAAATATTTTTTTTTTCCTAATTCCTGAATTTGTAACAAAATTATAATTCCGTCGCAATTTGTAATGGAAAAATTTTCCATTGCAATTTGCAACGGATTATTTTCCTTGCAATTTGCCATGGATTTTTGTTCCCTTGCAATTTGCCACGGATTTTTGTTCCATCACAAATTATACAAAATCTGTTGCAAATATTGTTTGCAACGCCTTTTTTCCGTTGCAAAACCAATTTGCAATGGATTTTCTTAATTTGCGATGGATTTTGTCCGTCACTAAAAACATTTTTTTTAATTGTTGTGTACCAATAATTACACCTTACCTACAAATAAAACTGCATAGTTTTGCTTTTGTTTATTACTTATATATATATACACACATATACATATACATATGTATATGTACATACATGTACATATGTATATCTATGTGTGTGTGTATATGTATATCAAGTTTCTGTCCAATATAATAGATACCTATATATAAAAATAGAGGAGGATACCATTTACAAATATTAGGTAAGCGACCCGAAACCTTTGTGTTTTGTTTTTTAGGTCTATAATTGTACAATAAATCAAGGAATTTAGACCTTGGGGCATACAAGATTAGGCCACCAAACAAGAATTGATTCTCTAAATACCTTGGGAAGCTTTTGGGAGGGTAGTTGAAGCTGAGAAGAAACGGACTGTCCGGTGACATTTAATAATGGGAGTGAGGATATAGTTTTGGTGCCTATGAGTGAGTGAGTGGGAGGACGAGGGGAGGTTTTTAATCGTTTTAAAAAGGGTTAAGTATTAAATTTACTTTGGAAGAACACGTTCAGGAGCAATTTTGTCCTGAAAGTTTTTTTTGGCTTAATGTTGCCTCGGAAATTTAAAACGTAGTAACCTTGCCTTTTTCCGTTAAAAAGTTAACGGTCAACGTTAGTTTTTTTATGGAAAAAGACAAGATTGCTACGTTTTTAAACTTTTGAGGTAACATTGAGCAAAAAAAAAAAATGTTCTATGGAAAAATTTCTCCTCGGTGTGTACTTCCAGGGTAAATTTGCTACTTAACCCTTTAAAAAATAATGAATGGGGCCGACTAACTCAAAAAGTAGCCACCGTTTGAAGTTTGAACAAATAATGGAGGGGGCATTTTTTGCCTTTGCCTTTTCAGTGGCAACAGCTTCTCTCCTTTGCTACCACAAAAACAACTGCGCTTAAATACTTTTCTCTTTGAATCAAATAGGCCAGTGTTTACATTCTGTTTTTATTGAGCATTGTCCTTATTCCTTGAGGGCATTAGTTCTCCCAAGATTGTAAGGGATTAAATTCCCCCTCTGTTCCGTTTTAATTTAAAGGCTATGCCTCCTTTCATATATATATATATATATATATATATATATATATATATATATATATATATATATAAAGCCAGTGTGTGAGCGCTCAGGCCCAAGAGGGAAAAAGAGCAGAAAACATGCCTTTTGAGTAGTCATGCTGAAGATTATAAATAAAATATAATATTTTTAGTGAGAAATGAGTTTTTTATACTCTTGTTAAAACTAAGATATTCATTTTATATAAAGTATCACTTAAATCTTCTTTTAGATAGACTTATTTTCTCTTTTTATGTGCTCATTATTATTATTATTATTATTATTATTATTATTATTATTATTATTATTATTATTATTATAAAAATATTATAATATAATAATTAATAAGAAATATTATTAATTTTAAATTTCAAGAAAATTAGCAAAGGGAATTATTTTTCATTTTTTAATATTTTTTAAAAGAAATATATTTTTTTAAAGGGTTAAGGTGCAAAAATAGACATGTCTTATCTCCGAGGCCCCAAGAAGAAATGTTTTTTTTAGGTGTAAAAGTGACTATGTGGTTACAAATTAGGTGCAAAAATAGCGTTTAACCGTTAAGTTTGACTTTGACCGAAGTTTAACTTTTTTTGCTGACTGGACGATGACGTGTCATTTCAAATATTTTTTCAATCCTTTTAGTACCGGTCAATACATGAAATTTTTTTTCAAGATCCTAAAATAATTTTTCAAAATTATGAAATATTTTTTTGTATCAATCAGTATCCGAAAATACTTTTTAGTACCCGTCGGACCAAAATATTTTTTTCAAGTATCCTTTTAGTACTCAATACACTGAAATAATTTTTTAAGATCATAAAATTATTTTTGCACCTTTGAAATGCCATGTCATCGTCCGAGTCAAGCAAAAAAAGTCAAACTTAACGGTCAAAAGTCAAACTTAACGCTATTTTTGCATCTAATTTGTAACCACATAGTCACTTTTGCACCTAAAAAAAACATTTACTACTGGGCGCTCCTCGGAGAAAATCATATGTCTATTTTTGCACCTTAACCCTTTTTTTTTTATATAGAAAATACTATCTTCCATCTTAATATAAGAGCTAATTATGGGGTAGGATTTGATTCTAAGATATTTTATAATATAATAATTAATAAGAGACAATTGAATTTTCTTGAGAGAGATTAAATAATCTAATTAAATTCATCAATCATTATATATGTTCTAGAAAAATTAGTTTTTTTAAAAATAATATAAATATAAACATTTTAATGTAATTTATTTAGCTTTAATAATCTCTCCAAAAAGGCCATCTAATTCTTAAAATGAGGAATGGAGTATTATTGAAGAGAAAATAGACGGATACTAAATTAAAAATTGAAGGAATATGAGAACAAGAGAAAATAATTCTTTAACTTTACAATATCAATATCTACATATTAAATCATAGGCTAAAGTATACGTTTGGTCCTTTATGTTTGATTTTAGTATCATTTTAGTCTCTTAAGTTTGTAAAGTACATGTTTAGTCCCTTAATGTTAAAACTGTTAGTTTGACTTAACGAAAAATGCTGACTTAACAATTTTAAGTAATGACTATACAATTAAATGCTTCTCAAACATGCTCATATGTTAATCTTTTAATAAATTAATATTTTAAATCTTATTAATTGAAAAATATTTAATCTTCACATACTTTTTTACGGTTTCTCACAGTTTGTGAAGATTTTTTTTTGGTCGAAGTAGATTAAATATTTTTCAATAATAGGATTTAAAATTTTAATTTATTAAAATACTAACATATGAGCATGCTTGGTCCGCATTTTATTGCACAATCATTGCTTAAAATTGGGGTTTTTTTTCCCTATTTGCCACTTTTTAAATAATTAATTACCATTTTGCCACTGTTTTCAAACTATTTCCCAATGTACCACTATTTAGTCGACTAAAACGTGGGGCGCTAATTTTTTTGACTGCCCCGCGATTTAGTCGACTAACCCAAGTGGCTTAGTCGACTAAATAGCGACAGGGGAGTGTTTTTAAAACCTCATTTGCGTCATAATGGAACTCTTATCATATAGCAACCCTTCCCCCCCAATACTCTCTCTTTTCTCAGTTTTAGTGCGACCCATCAAAGTTTAATCACATTCCACCTTGTTCAAGGTATTATTGTTGTCTAATCGTTGTAGTTTCATTTTGTTCGGCTTTTCTTTTTTGTTTGTAAGCTGAAACCCTCCCTTTTGCAGCTCACAAATTGTTGTTTAAAGGATGAGTTCAAGTTCAAACACGCATGTTTCTGTAATCTACCATAGTGGGAGGCATTTTGAAGGTCCCGATGGTGTTCAATTTGAAGGAAAAATGAAAATGATGAAAATCAAATGGGAACTACGTACAACGAGCCACCCAACGAAAGCATAAAACGCAAAAATGCAAATGGAGTTGGCATAAACGCAAAAACTACGGTGGAAATCCGAAATGGAGATGCAAACATACCGATATCGACGCAAATGCCACTAGATTGAAGTTTCCTCCGCAACCCACCAACGGATTCAGCAACGATTTGGTCAAAAGAACGGAGGGGGAGAGGTTTGGGGAGGAATTTAGTCGATTAGGGTTCCTATAGCCGCAGTTGGGGATTTTTTAAAAACCCTTCTGCCGCGATTTAGTTGACTAACCCAAGTGGCTTAGTCGACTAAATATCGGGGGGTTTTTTTTTTAAAAAAAAACCCTTGTCGCTATTTAGTCGACTAATCCACTTGGGTTAGTTGACTAAATAGTGGCAAAAAATCGGTGCCCAGCGTTTTAGTCAACTTGGTTTAGTCGACTAAATAGTGGCACATTGGGAAATAGTTTGAAAACAAAGGCAAAATGGTAATTAATTATTTAAAAAGTGGCAAATAGAGAAAAAAAAAACCTTAAAATTGTTGAGTCAGTATTTTCGTTAAGTCATACTAACGGTGTTGACATTAAGGGACTAAACATGTACTTTACAAACTTAAGGGATTAAAATGATACCAGAGGCAAACATGAAGGACCAAACATATACTTTAGCCTAAATCATAACAATGTAAAATGTGGGACAACAGAGATAATGGGAAGCTATGTGAAATTCACATAAATATTATATTTATAATATGGCTTATGTTTTATATAAAATGAATATCTTGCTTTTAACAAAATAAAAAACTAATTTTTCCATTGAAAAAAAATATAGTTTAATTTATAAAATTATTTATATTTTTCATCATGATTACTTAAAATGTTGGCTTTTCGATCTTTTTCCCCTTTATCCTTAGCGCTTGCGCTCTTGCCAATTTGATTCAAAGAGAAAAACATTAAAACGCTATCGTTTTTGTGGCAATGGATCAGAGAAGCATAGAAGAGAAGCTAAACCCCTTTTCACCTCTTCTTTTGCCTATGGGCACGTTTGGGATAGCTTTGATAGAAGTAGTTTTTGTTGCTAATGGACTTTTCTTAATGGACTTATTTTCTAATGGATTTTTTCTAATGTGATTTGTGTTTGGGATAGCGGTGACAGAAATGGCTTTTGTTTCTAATGGGCACTTGTTTGGCATAGCTTTTAAAAAGATAGATGAGATAGAAAATGACAGAAAAGGGTATGAATCAAATTCATATATATATATATATATAATATATATTGTTGTACAAAATGTGATAATTTGAGATAAAAATTAAAAATAAACATAAAGTTGCCAAATAAAATAGTAACATTACCATTAAAAAATAAATTTTCCAAACAAAAAAGAAACATTACCATTAAAAAATTTACAACACAATTATTGAACATAAATAAACTTATCCCCTACAAGTTGGTTTCTGATTTGATCACAAAGGCGATTCATTTGTGTTGAAAATTTTGATGAGGATGCTTCATCAACTGGATCATCATTATTATTTTCATCACCCACACACATATTAAGTGCTGATCCAGAAGAAAACACAGAGCCACTTAATAACAATAATGAAACAATCGGTCCCTTAAATTAGATATTTTAAACCGATTTCAAACTTACGTAAATGGGTCCATTTAGTTGAGCAACATACGTGTTAGAATTATGTAGCTTTAGTATTAAATGATTTTAGACTAAAATGGTACAGGAAAAAGCAAAAGCCATGAGAGAAGCATTCTTTGAGGGAGGAGAGAAACGTCTTTTTTGCTTTTTACTGATGGGGCCCACAGAAAAAATTGATGGGGAAAAAGCTGATGGTATTAGAAGCTCCATGATGTGGCTTCAGAAAGATATTCCCATCAAACCTTGAAGTCCATTAAAAAAGAAGCCAACTCAAACACCCAATAATTGAACTTTCCCTCTTAATGGACTTATTATCCCATCTGATGGGATAATAAGTCCATCAGATGGTATCCCCAAACATGCCCATATCTTCTTCTTCCTCAACCAGAAGGTGTGGTATTATGGTGTGTTTTTTTCTTGACATAATAACAAAGTACTACCTCCAGTCTTAGTATTAAACTTAGTTGATTTTTTTTTTTAAAAAAAAGATTAAAGATGGTAAATAAGTTAGTTAATCATGATATATATATGTCATGTATCATTTAATATATATTAGTTTATAAGTTAGAAAAACTAGTTTAGTATAAAAAATAAAATAAAAATATTTTAAAGTAATTTATTTAATATCTAATAATAATAAAGTCTTATAAGGAATATGGGAATTAGGGTCCATTTGGTATAAGGAAAGTTTTGAAAAGGAAAATGAAAGGCACGGAAGTGAATGGAAAGAAAGGGAAAATTGGAAGAGAACTTAAAAAGATGTTATGTTTAGTAGACATGGACATGGAATATGATAATTTTAAAAAATTAAAATTAAAATAAAGATTTGAAATGTCCAAAATACCCCTTAAAATTAAAAAAAAAAAAAAAAAAAGGAAAATATCATTGAGGTCCTAAGGTAGATAAAAAATAAACAACCTCAAATCCCCTCTTTTGATATTAATTATAGAGTTCCTCTTACAAAAAAGTTCCGTTGTCAAAATGAATTTTCATGTTGTCAAAATAGCTTTATTAGTTGTTAAATATCCCTATGAAAATATTGTTGTCAAAATGACTTTTCATGTTGCTAAAACTTTTTCAGGTTTCTAAAATTCTACACGCCGGAGGAAAAACTCGGAGAATTTTTTACTACATGAAAAGTCATTCGACAACAAGATTTTTATAGGAAAATTTTAACAACTAATTAAGTTATTTTGATAATATGAAAAACCATTTTGGCAACGAGACTTTTTTGCAAGAGGAATTCCAAAACTAATATTAGAAAAGTCCCTATGGACTTTTTTGATAGGGGATTTGGGGTTTGACTTTTTTTATATTTTTTATCTACCTTGGGACCTCACTAATATTTTCCCTTTTAAAAAAACCCCTCCCTTCTTCTTCATCCCTGACATCCTAACACATCACAAAATATAAAAAATTAAAGTTTCAGATCGAGGAAATAGTCACGGGTTCTTACAGTTTTCCCTCTCTTGCCACTGTCAATGTCACGGGACAGTGCATGGCAGCCAATGGTTTTTCCCTCTCTCGCCGCTGTTAATGTCGTTGGTTTGGACAATTTCCCTCTCTTGCCGCTATCTATGTCGTGGCTTCTTTAGTGATGATGAAGGTGGAAGTTTTCGCCAACGACGAAGAAATTCATAGGTGAGAGGAAGAAAGTCAAAGGTGAGATCAGTGAGAAAATAGGAAAAAGATAAGGGCCCTAATGAGAATTTTGCAGGACGGAAGATCGATCCCACCTATGTGAGGCATCAGATCTTCCCTTAATTATAAGAACTTGAACAATCGCTGGAACTTACCTTATTGGATCTTTCGTGTACCAAATGTCATGTTCCATGGGAACTTTGGGATCTTTCTTTTGCTTTGGGAGAAGTCCATGCTCATATGTGCTAGCTCTTTAAATGAACCATGCATGTGTTGAAAAGTGTGCCCATTCATTAGTTACCACTTACTTTAAAGAATTAATTCAAGGATCACATTCATGTTTATAATTATGAACAATAAAACCACCTCAGGAATTCTCCATCTATACAACTTAATTGGGATGATGCTCTATAGCTACTAAAGAATTGTTTATAGATATACTAGCATTCTATGTTTTTGTTTGTGAATATTTTGCTAAACATGTGTCATGAGGCATGAGGGGCATCTTATTCGTCCTTTGAAAACCATCATCACAATAATTGAATAACAATTATGATCCACAAGATGGTTTTTACAATAATTTTATTTTTATGAATATTATTCCGTATTTGGTTCGGGGTTTGTAACCGCTCCTCCCAATACAGGTGTTTGCAATACAGGTGTTTGTCTGGGACTTGAACTCAAGATCCATATGGATCTAGCGGAACCTTACACCAATATACCAACTCTGCGTTGGTTGTTTTATAATAATAAATGGTACTACGAAAGACAAAACACACCCTACTACTGTCTTCTGTCCTCATTAAATCATCATTTTTACAAAAACTTAAATCTAGACTATCCAAAATCAGATATGATTAACGTTCTTAGCCAAGCACTTTGTTTAGTAGGGAAAATAGCTCTGATGTTAAAACCGATAAAGGTGAAAGATTACACAACTTCCCACTACTACAAAACATAGATTTAACGACTCTCATCTAACGACCAATTAAATGAAAACAGACATAGAAAACGAGGCAGTGGCATTTTTGAAATTTTAGCGAGAATATTCAACGACTGTTTCACAAAAAATAGACGTTAAAAAATAGGCGGTGGCATTGTTGTAATTTTCTGCTTACCTTTAACGTCCATTTCTTTAAACACTGACATTAAAAGTGAAAATTTAACGTCTATTTTATAAAACAGACGTTAACATTTAACGTATGTTTTTCAAAACGAACGTTAAATGTTGTGATACAACAACTGTTTTTATAAAAGCAGTCATTGTATCACATATTTTTATCTATTTTCCTAATATGTAGCATAGAATTTCAATAGTTAAGAGACAAAATCTAACCGTATTAT